>CM034150.1:172235553-174709976 GCA_019776745.2 Taxus chinensis | reverse complement strand
TATGTTATGTTGTGAACCCTATACTATATTTAACCTAACCTAATTCGGGTGACCTAATGTTCTCACTGAGGAAATGTGTAATATAACCTCACTATGCCAAGTATTTTTAGTTACTTGGAGTCTATGCATAGAATGAATGAAGAGTTTTTTATTCTCTTGAGTGTTTTTAAACTCTCTCAACTGGTGTCACGTATATTTCTACTTTCGTGCATTCAATCCTTATCTATTAGATGAATCATCGTATTGTGGCTCTCAGTCCGACAATTATAAAAATTATCATATGGATTCAACCTAAGTGTAGTTATGAATATGTTGAGCCTTGTGGAAGCAGGGATGATTCAAACAAGATGATGACATGTATTATTTGATATGTTATTTTACCCAGCTAAGGCTGGATGTCTCAGTGCCACCAACTCATTGAGTACCCTTTTGGTGGGTAGGTAAGGCCACATAGTTATTGTAATGTGTTATTTCTCTATACGTATTTTATTCAAAATTGAACATTTTCTTCGAGACCTTATGGGATGAACCAAATCAATTTTCTTGATTATGCTGTTCTTATATTTTTTTTTTACCTCTTGTTATAATGTCACTAACATGCCTTTTCGCACTAAACATAGGATATGTTGACCATTTTTTTTACATAGCATTAAATTACCTTTCCATGTTTAAACGTTTTATAGCCACCTCCGCCACTGAAGCTTGGGATTTTTGACCACTTGCCTTTGAAACTTGTTATGTTGGTTCTAATGTCGTAATGTGTGGAATAGGGTTATGGGATGCCCCATGAGTGGTGGAACCTATGGACCCACATTCCCTATTGTATGGGGGTACTTTACAATAAGTTAAAGATAACTAGCGGGTTAGTATAAGAACCATAAATTATTATGTCACTTGGGTTATAGGTGTTTGTTTCTATGTGCCTTACCATAAGGTGACTTTTCTTTTGGGATGTGAAAAGTTAAAATCTATCAGTTATTTTATTACTTTCCTTATATGAGAGTTGTTTTGTGATGCTTTGGGAGGTATATGAAGTTGTTTTGTGATGCTTCAAACATAACCATTATGGAGGTATATGGAACATCAATATATAAATTAAAAGGTATATGGGGTTTAATTTTTAAAGTTTTAAGAACATGGAGTTGTTTTGTGAAATAATTAAGTGTGTTTATGTAGCAGTTTGTGATGCTTCAAAGCATGTACACGGAGTCACCTTTTTCTGATTTTTCAAAATTAAATTTAAATATTTAATAATATTTTATGCAGGTATATGAAATAACTCATTGATGATTATAATAGGTGTAATAAAGTACGTGTTAAAAATGATTCATAATAATATACTAGGTTGTTAATCCGGTTTAAGCTATGTGAAATTATTTCCATAATTCACCCTATATAAATATAGTTATAATTTGGTTATATAATTAAACCCTTGTATGTTTAAATGTTGGGAATTCCATTAAATAATAGTCTAATATTGACAAGTAATATTTTGATAATAAAATATGTGTGATAATTGTACTAAATACAGTGGGTATGTATGTTATATCAACATGGTTCTTTGACTTCTTCTTTGTGATATAGTTTTCAGGGTAATATCATGATGTTTGTGAACTTATTAGTTTTATATTTTATTCACTGATGCTATCATCATGATCTTTATATCTTTATAACTTCACACTCATCCTTCCCTTTTTTCTTAAATAATTAAATGCACAAGTTAAGATTAAGTTTTTAAAGATCTACCCAATAATAAAGTAAAATAGCCCAATCTTCAGAAATATATTTAAAAATAAAGGTAAATAAAATTAGTTGGTACGTTGTGGTCTGGTGGTACCGAAAGTGGATGAGTTAGGGTAATGTGTCACCATGTGAAGGCACATGGACATCTGTGACACAGCAGCATGGGAAACCTCAACATCTGTGTCATACCTATCATTCTCCTTCTTATAATAATACAAATGTACTTTACCATTGAGGTCTGTAGGCTAATGGACAAAGCTAGAAACCAAGTTTACATTGTAAATAAAAATTAGGCAAATTTTGGATTGTTTCAGTGAGGGAAAACTCTCCTGTGGTGACTCTTCTAGAATTCAGTGCATCTCCTAGTTCATAGACGCCATTTGCTTGTTTGATCAAATGAGAATTTTTTTTAAAAATCAAGACATTGGAAATTTCATGGAATATGCATGCAAGAGGGTACAAAAGACATGGTTTCCCTTATAAGACAAACACACTGCTTCACCCATGTAACTAACAGGTCATCTAACCTGATCAATTTTCTTTTCTATGGACTCCTAGTCTGTTCCAAAACATGCGAGCTGCTAGAACAGGATATAGACATCCAACACAACATAAAGATATAGGAATTTTGTCAAATGGTGTAATTGCAAGTGCTCTAGTAGGGATGACTGCAAAATGAGGATGTCTATGTAAGGCATGCATTATGTTCGACTTAATTCCTGAAAGAAATATAGTCTCATGGAATGCCATGGTTGGAGGCTTAAGCATTGAAGAAGGGTTGTAAATACTTCAATGGCAATGTGCTGCTTAGTAGCATTCCACCTAGAATTGAATTTTATGTCTGATCGGTTGAAGCATTCTTTGCATGTAACTATTCTATCTTGATGCCTGAAAATCTAAACTTTATGGACTCAACACACCAATTAACACAAATGTGGTGGTTGTATGGATCATGTGGTTGTGTTAGTACCCCTGATGTAGAGCACATAAGAATACAAAGTTATAATAATTTACAGTAATTCTTCTTTAGAGTTGGATCGTCAAAATGTTGCAACTTATGTTCTTCTGTCTAACATATATGCATAAGTGTATAGGTCAGGTGAGGTTCAAATGGTAAGGAAATAAATGAGGGATAAAAGGAATTATTCCTTGTGCCACTATAGTGAGAATCTCTGGAAATTTCATTTGGATGGTTAAGTCATGGCCTGAGACAAACAATGGAATTGTCAAGAACCTCAGTGTATGTGTTGAATGCCATACTGCAACCAAATTTATCTCCAATGATCACCTTTCAAGACTAGAAATTAACTCTTTCCAACTCCTTCAGTCCCATCTTATTAAGATATCTTAATGTGGGTCATGGTGTGCAAGTATGGGTCTATTCTAAAGGTTTTCAAAGCTTTGGATCAAATGCCATTAGAAGGTGTAAAGCGAGACTCAACATCCTTCGTCAGTACACTCTCTTCTTGTGTGAAAACGAGATCTTCAAGGCAAGGATGTTTGGTAAGGAACTTCACTACCATTCGTCTAGAATGCCTCGAAGAGACATGATATCGTGGTTCATGTTGGTGACAAGACAAGCCCGAAGTGGAATTGTGATAAGAAAAAGGAATATGGAGTCAAAGTGCATATAGCAAGTGTAGCACCAAACTCTGTGGTGAAAAACACTAATATTTTTCTAAGCATGGTTCATCTCTCCATATCTTTCATAATTCTTGTTCTTTAGTTCTCTTTTGCAATGAAATAAATCTAAAAAATTTGGAATATCTCCCATTCAATTATTATTATATAGACTTGTTTTGAAAAACAATAAAATGAAATATGGCACTTAGGTAACCCAAATAACACTTGGTAGCTGAGCATAAACTTAAACCCCTCCTTGGGACACAATTTGGAATACTTCGCAACCAAACTATTAGCACGAAACAAAAAAACTCGTTATGTGTTACTTTACCGACTTGTAGTTTGATCGTCATCTGTGGCTGCAACCACAACATTCTGACGTTGCTAGACCATGGGTGTCAAACTTAGGTTGCTTCATGTACCATCGGTATTGGCGAGGACTAGAAGAGTCACCAACTAAAACAACCCTTTTCATCTACCTTGTTACAAAGTTATAAATGCAATTTTGAGAGACTTACAAAACAACACTCGTAAGCACCGTAAAGGATATGTTAAGCCTCGTATGCATTATTCCTTGATATGTGAGAGAGTCGACTTCAAGAAATTAGGTTGACCTTGATTTGATCATCTTGCACTCTCTTCTCGAACTCCTCTAGGAGCCATGGTGCCTCTGTTTTGTACACCTTTACGAAGCTTCCAAAACTGAAAAGTTGGCTTTCATTTTAAACCACCGTTTGAACCCTGAGAAATGAAATGCATTTCTGCCTTCGCAAACCTCTAGTATATTTACTAGAAAACTACTTAAAACCTCCAGTTTGGGGCAAAACACTCTTCTTAGATAGTTTGGTGAAAGGCAATTTTGTAGGCCTTCGGGTCACTGTTTGACTAGGTCAGACTAGACTCAACTACGACCAGTGGCTCCAGAAAACTCATCACCTTTTTATAACCTGTTTACCAATTCTAAGTTCTGTGGACTCTGTTGAATTATCCATATTTAGGGGGACTTGTAGGAAATTTCTCGTTTCATGTTCGTTTATCAAACGTTAGCTTTGGACGTGGGTTTTTGATCCCTTGAGCTAACTTTTGATCATTTGCAACTAGGCCAATTATGAATGATGGCCTTAGAAAACTAGTCGTCAATCATAAACTATTCGCTAGTTCTGAATTCTGTCAGTTCCTGTGAATTCTTGGTGTATACGAGGATACGTAGAAATTTACCCATTGTGTTTTTACTCATCGGATGACAAAGTTTGAAAGTGGGTTCTCAGCCTCCGAGCCTTAATTGAATGTTTTCGCAACTAGCAGGAAAATGTAAAAAGAAAGTAGTAGGACCTCCAACAGGTAACCAAGCCATCATGGAAACTTGTTGACACTTGCAAATAACTATTTGAAAATCTATCATGTGACTTGTTGTGTAGAATTGAACTTTTGGAAAAATAGTGTTTTTGTCTCTTCTTTATCTCTTTATTGCTCCTTGGTTACGAAATAAGGTGAAATGAAATGAAATAAATGTGTCTCTAACCTTCTCCTATCGAATGCAAATTATTATTATGATGCAAATGAAAACTAAAAAAATGTTAATTATGATAGATCTAGGTGGATGCCATGCCAACAATTTATCATTGGTTTCATGCTCACATGGTTTTACAGGGTGCGAGAAAGATGGCAAAAAGGCATGGTGAAATTCACTATTTATTATTGTTATTTATACATTTTATTGGAAAATGTATATATCTTTTATGTAATTGAAATGTAACAAAAAAAAATTATATTTTAATTTTGGCAATATGCATGAGATGATAGTTATAGGAATGCCTTGGTAAATGTGCATTTAATCATAGGTTTCATTTCGATTCAGATTTATGTATGGTAAAAAAAAGTTGAATACACATTGTAGACACCTATGATTTAGCTTGAGCAATTTAAATACTTAAATTGTGCTAATTATCCCCTTTCCCATAAATTGATGACATACTGTCAATAGCACACATTTTCTCTGCTATTGTTGTTAATTAATTACATTACATTAGTTAATTAACTCTTCTATCCAACAATGACACTAATTAACAAACTTACGTTAGTTAGCTCCCCTTTCTATCTAGATTAAGTAATTAATTGTAATTAATTAATACCCCTTTCTATCTAAATTAATTAATTATATCTTCTATTTAATCAATAAATAATCATTTGATTAAAATCCTCTTATAACATAAATCATACTAACTATTCCTCTAAAAATCTTCTATAAGCTTGCACATTAATTAATCACTTTTGTTAATTAATAAACCCCCTCAATCCCCATGAGTCACTAAAGGACAAACTAAACTCTCCTAAAGCAAACTCAACCCTTCCTAAACCTTTGTTATCCACAACTAACCCAAATTATCTATTATCCCACATGTAAAGGGATGTAAAGATTATTTTATACATTGGGCTATATAAGGAGCCCTCCCCCTACCTTTCTTATTACACCTAAATGAGCATAGAGCCTAAACTATAGCCATTTTCATTATCTGAGAGTATTCTTCCATTAGAGGAGCTAGCTATCTCCATTTCTTGCATTCATCCTTCCATGTTTTGACATCATATGGAGATATGTCAAATGGTCTTGTAGTCATGGATTGAAAAGTCTCCATTCTTGAAAAATGTGGGATTCAAACATACAATCAACCCTATGATTACTAAGGATCTAAATAGGTTCATTTTATTTTATTAACATTCAATAGAGATAGAGATTAATGGATTAACATGTTAGTTTGAATATTTATTCATGTTCTAATACAAGGATGTTGGTAGATTCATCTTGTTTAAGATTTAAGAATGATGGTGCATAGACTTTGATTTTGATTTATTTTAGGACTACTAGGTGTTAGTTCTAATTCTTTTTGCATTGCTAAAAAATTTATGTACACATTTGGCACTCCCAATGGGATAGATCCTTTGTCCCTTAGCATTATATTTGAAATTTCATTTTTACTTCAACATTCGGATAACCTTTAATATGTACATGTGTGAAATGATGTTAAAATTCTTATGATTATGTTAACCTTACATGTGTGGACTCTTATTCAAATTTTTAATTTTGATGGTTTAAGTTCAATTTTGAGCTAACATGTTAAAATTTGAAGCTTTTAAAACTTTTTTACATCATCGAGCCATATTTTAATGTCATCACCAGGTATAGTTTTTACAAGGGGGGCACATGTATAAAGAACCACATGCATGCACACAAAACCACACATAGGCACTAATCTCAGTGCACACACATACTATTGTAGTCTTGTATCTTACTACTATCAGACACATGTTAGGCTAGCATAGGCACCCTAAATGTAGTGTATATACCCTTCTTCTAATGCACATGCTCTGTGTCTGTATTAGTGGTTCATGCATCCTTTTCCTAGTACAAGAATCTCTCGTCCAATGCACACGCACTATCATAAATTTTGTAATTTCTATTTTTCTTCCCATGCACACACACATATTCTCTAGCATAGATGCACTTATGATAGTGCATGCATCTCTCAAGTAGCACACGTACTCTACAAACCCACTAAGGTTACATAGAGGATCACAGACACCATAACCCACATGCACACACCCTAACCTATGCACACATACCTCAGTCTAGGATTCCATGTCAATTTCTTGTTTACAAAGGTTGTTTCCTTACGTGCTAACATCAATGCAGGTTTAATGTTATTAATTTTCATTTTTTTGGGTATGTTTACGAGTATTTTTTAGATTATATTAAACATTGGATAAAACTTGCATGCTTAATCATAAGCAAAAGGTTGTGTATTCTCTTCCCTCGTGCCTTTTGGGGTGATCTTGGGAATCAGAAATGATTCTTATATCTGTTATTTCTTTGAAAAATATTTAGAATGTCCAAATTAGGTCAAGATGCATGCATTTTGTGTTTAAATTAAGTATTTTCCTTTTTTTTATTTCTTAACTGGATTTTGCATCGTGTATGCTCTTCTCTTAAGTTCTAGGGTGATATTGAGAATCAAAAACAGCGTTTATTATTTTTATTCATATGAAAAATTACTAATCCATTGTACAGAACAAAAAATTCTTCTTAAAGAAAGGAGGAGTTAAGACAAAACAAAACTACTGATACAATTTTTGTGTAGGTTGCCAAAAGGTGTTTAAGCAAACCATATGAAATCATAAAAATAAAATACATCACCACATGCCAAATGTGCCACATAAAAATGTCCATATATACATGTATTAAATGTCTATCTCAAGGAAGATATACATCATCGATACAAAATGGGCCGTCAAGGGCACAACTTATAAAGCCTTCATTAGAGGCATACATAAAAAATGCTACATCATATACATCAGTAAAAAATGTTGAATCCTTCATAAGAGGAATGTATATCAAAGTACATGTACAATCAATAAATGTGTGAGAGTCATGACTAACTCAAAACCTCAATACGAATGTGTGGCCTACAAGACGGGGGACATCCCATGACCTATGCACTACATTGCCCCATCAGATTCCCACATGGATGCTCAACTTATCTGCCTCATGCTTGAGGCCTCTCACACCCTGCTAATCCACTCAACTACTGGTTATAGGTAGGTGCGCGCAGGCCCTTTGGAATGGTCTCTTAGTATAAAAAGTGGTAATAAGAGGCTCTACCCTAAGCTGTCACTAAATTTTTATGGGTGCGCGGTGTTACTATAGCTCCATCTGTGTGTCAGAAGGACACTACCTCTACATATCATCTCACACCATCAACCCAACCCACTACTCACTCGACTTGAAATTGATCTCTCTAGAATGTCACTTATTGTACCTGTGCCTGGGAATAATGTAATACAATCATAACCTGGGCCATTTGTGAGTCCATCTTTTGTATCTGCTGAAAATGAACAACACAATCTCCTCACTGACCTACCTATTCTCTAGCCTGGTCCCGCTCTACTATCAAATTTTGTATCTGAGCTCAAGACTAGTCCCTCTTTGTCACTACCTACAACTGAACTGTGGTGACCTGCTGCAGGTGCTGCTACAAGGAACCTATATTTCCCCTGTTATCTCCACCCTCTACTCCTATAACTAGAATTTTAGGAGGATTGTGTCTTATACCATGTGCTCTATGAAGTATTTGTTGTAATATAGGAACCTATCCTTTCCCATGTAATGTTGGCCTCGAACCATGTCCTTGCTCCTGTAGCCTCGACCTAAGACCCTATGCTCAACCATGCTAGTCATCTCGGCCATCGTGTATTAGCCCATCAAATGGATTATGGACACTATCAACTCCCTTGGCACCACCTGCCACATCATTTCCCTCATCATTTCTATAAGGGATCTCTGGTGATGGCCTCATACCAATTTCCCATGCCCTGGTATGGTCAATCGTCATAGAAAAATGATAGCATACCATGCTAAATAATCTGGTCTTGTACTGGGATCCATCACTTGTCGAGTAGGAACCCATATCTGTGGTAGGTTCTATGTAAAACTAGCCCTAGCTTAGGCTACCTGAATATGGGGCCCTATAGTCCATCTCTCCGCATCACAGTGAGCGTACCACATATCTAACTGAGGAACACACTAAATGGTACCCAACTATCATTGACATCGATCTACTATGTACATCTCAGTAATGTAACTGTGGCTACCCAAGAGAAACTTCTCTACCATGTAGACACAAAGCTCTTCCCCATCCTCTAGCCACTATATATCCTTGTAGGTCCTCTATATAATGTCTCTCTGTTGCAGCTCATCAAACTCACATTGATAATGATATGTACTACCCAAGTTCCCTCATAAATCATCTCTAATGGGGACCCATCCCATGAGTGTTAGCTCCTCAAGATCTCAAGTGCACAATGCGCCAATAGGGTTCCTGATTGTAATGTGATCTCCTGCCCAAATCTGTAGTAAGGAAGCTAGCCCCAACGTCTTCTGAAGGTGGTAAGTGATCAGATGTAGGTCCTAGTATAAATGCACTAGTATGCATTGGCCCCAGTAGTATCTCTTTCCGTTGTATAATCCATGGACTACTGTAATCAAACCCAATGGAAATGAAGTCCTTGTCTTATCAGTGAGTAATAACACACTTATAAGAGCCATCAAATATAGAGGTCCATGGTGAATGGTACAATTTGATATGCACCAATGTAAAGATACAGTCATACCCTCTTGGTGTATTTCATTTCTATAGAAGACATCACTGATTAGCTCTATAATCTTCCCAAAATCATTCATGTACTAAATCAGGGATCCAGTAATAGGGATGTGCAATATCCACCAAAATTCCTCCATTGTAATGGTCATCTCTCCTCTCAGAAGTCAGAAACACTAACTCTCATTGTGTCATCACTCTATCAACACTATTATTAAGCCATGTTCTAAGGTGATAGAGGGCATCCGCGTGACATTTCCTAAGCCAACCACCTCTAAAATTACCTTCATGTCATGACGGTCCCATCGAGGGAGGCTCGCCTCTATCTCAACTATGCAAATATGTGGTTCTCTTGTCTGTAGCGTTGGTAACCATCTCTGTAAAACACAACATGTGTTAGGAACTAACATTTCTTCTATGTTCTTCTATTTTCTTCTATCCAAATTTGGTTTTCAATTTTTTATATATGTCACTTTTTGACACTTTCCTACTTCCTGTTTTTTCTTCACCTTTGGGAATTTCTTCCCTTTTCAGCACCTGTGTGCCCATTTGGGAATGTGTGCACTTATTTTTGTGTATACATGTAGGGTGCATGTATGCTTCCTCTTTGGTGCTAGCACGACATTTTTGGTGTGCACATGTGGGCGCATGCACCTAGGGCACTTGTGCTAGGGTTTTCTTCTTGCGCATACATGTGGATGCTTTTGGCATGTGCGCGAGTGTGCAAGTTCTCTTTTGGCATGTGTGTGTGTGTGTGCATATGCTTTTATGGAGTATGTGCAAGTTCACACATACTTTCATGGTACATGCGCATACGTGCACACGCTTGTGGGGTGCATGTGCCCCCTTACAAACACCTGCTCCCTCCTGTGTGTGTGCATGCACCTTATACTAGGTCTAGGCATTAAATAAAACATTAAATGCATGAAATAAAGAGGGCAAGTTAGGCTAATCACAAAGGGTCCATTATCTATATGTTGGGTGTAATCCCTAACTCGATCGGTACATCTCCTGTGGGATTGTGCTCTCACCATCATCCTCATCGCTGTCAAGGGTCTCATGGTAACTTTCAGTAATGGTTAGTAACAAATGAACTTATCACAATCAATTACCCCCACTCGTGTGGGGTATATTAAACCATTCTCGCCATCTACGATGCCTGAAGGACTGTTTTGACCACCATTTTCATTCTAGATCTTCTTCTACTCACCATAAATAATTATTTTTCGTAAATAATTATTTTCCTTCATTTGTTTTGTAGTACTGGGGCATTATTTTCCACCTGGTACTCAATTCTTCTCATTAGGACAATGTTTTTTACTCCTAGGCGATATCATTTCTTCTACACACTCCGCCAAATAATTATTTTGTTAATTTTTTGTTGGCCTGGAGCATTATTTTCCACCTGTTGCTTCTTTCTTCTCCTTGAGGAATTAATATTTCACCTATGAGAAGTTTTCTACTTCTTCTACCTTCTTCTATATCCGAAAGTCAAAAATCTAAATTTTTTTAAAAAAACCATCCAAAATCCAAAAAATTTCAAATTCTCTCACAAATCCTAAAATTTGTAAAATTTGCAAAAATAGGTAAATAAGCTCATAACAACTGCAACTCGTGTCTTGTGCATGGTTTTCATTCCATATCTTCCTCGAATTTTCACGTGTTCATAGATCAAATGAATCACAGATCATGAGATTTACAACCATTTAATAGCTATCTTGCTTGCTTCATCAGTACTCTGGGGCACATCTAGTTGCATGATATTGTTTCACTGCACACAATGCTTTATCATTCGATACCTTGTCCTTCATCATTTTCCCTTGCATGTATCATTTCTAGGGGCATAATTTTTCACCCTTATCATCAATCATGAATATTTGGTGATGTTCATCTTGATAACACAACATTTGTATAATCATCTTGATCATTGTTGGTTTGAATATGTGTTTGTAAGTGTTTTCCCTATTAAATGAGCTTGTTTCCTTCTCATGCTACATTTATTTTTGTATGTTGTATTGAGTTGGTGTTTTCAGCAATGGAAAATTTTTCATAGTATGGATTTTTATGTCATTCTACTTTTTTCATATGCTTAAATTTTTAATAAGGATCGATGACGTAGATCTTTGGCTATATGATAACAAAATAGTTGTTAATGCAAGGGATGAAAACTACTTATTTTTTCTACTTCTCCATTTTTCTTCTACATCATTCTCCTGTCAACACTATTCTTTAGATTCATGTGGGGCATCCTCCCCCTACCCATTATTTTTTCTATTTCTCCTACCTTTTTCGATTGTCAATCACCTTCTTTCATCACCCCATGAATAGTCGAGAGGTCATCTCTCACTTCTACATATTTTTCTTCTACCGCTTAAAAATTGTATCTGTCTACTGTCTTTGAAGTGGCATCAGTTACTCCACCCCAAAGAATGGAAAATGTAGACACCTTTAATTTAGCTTGAGCAATTTAAATACTTAAACTCTGTTAATCATCCCCTTTCACGCAAATTGATTACATACCGTCAATATCACACATTTTCTCTACTATCATTGTTAATTAATTAGATTACATTAGTTAATTAACTCTTCTATCTAACAACGACACTAATTAATGACCTTCCGTTAGTCACCTCCCCTTTCTATCTAGATTAATTAATTATTTCTAATTAATTAATACCCCTTTCTATCTAAATTAATTAATTACTCTTAATTGAATAATTCTCTCTTTTATTTAATCAATAAATCATCATTTGATTAAAATCCTCTTATAACATAAATCATACTAACTATTCCTCTAAAACGATTCTATAAGCTTACACACCTATTAATTAATCACTGTGGTTAATTACTAAACGCCCTCAATCCCCATGAGTTAGTAAAGGAAAAACTAAACTCTCCTAAAGTAAACTTAACCCTTTTGAAACCTTCCTTATCCAAAACTAACCCAACTTCTCTATTATCCCACATGTAAAGGGATGTAGATATTATTTTATCCATTGGGATATATAAGGAGCCCTCCTAATTCACCTTTTTCTTTATGTTTTGAATGTGAAGAAACAAATAATATTATGGGCTAAGGAGGAATACCTATTGCGACGGTTGGTTTGAAGGTTGTGAGTGCATTCTGACTGCTCGATCTGATGCTAACTGTGAGAGATTCCTTTTGGCTAGGAGGAATTACCTGAAATAGAAAAAAAAACACCAAGGAAGAGTTTAATAATATATGACAATGGACTACCTAGCGAGTGCTAGGTCTGGGAAGTGTGATACTTCCTAGATGGCTATCAATCCACTATTTAATACAACTCAATGGGATAAATAATGTAAATAAACAAATTCCTACTGTAGTTGATATGAATTAGGTATCTCATTCAAATAAAATAAGAAAAAATAATATAGCAGGCTAGGTTATGATCAGATCTAGAGGTAGGGTAAGGGGTAAAAGTTTTGGAATAGGTCAGTTTCACGTTCTGGGTCACTTAGGTTGCTTGTACAAAAGATTCTTAGGTTCTGTTATTGATAGGGTGGCCAAATACATAGATTGACGTTAGTTGGTTATGACCAATCATGGTTTAGGCAGAACTGGTGACAGTTATGGGTAACCGGCATTGGTAGAGGAAGGCTGATAAAAATTCAATAAGATCTGGTTGTGGGGTTTGAGCTGAGGTTAGACAGAGGTGACAGATGTAATGAAAAGGTATGTGGGGATCTTAGGAACACTCAGAGATATGTAGAATTCATGTATATGTGGTTTTATGGTGTGGGTGGAGGAATGGTTGAGTTTACAGAAAGAGGAATAATGGGGGAATAGGAATGCTAATAGAAAATGATAAAAAAGATGACAAAAACCTTTAAAATAGAAAAAGGATGAAATAACACAGGTGATACATGCACTTACTGATGTTGTAGGTCTAATGGTTGGGTGGTGGTGATGATTGATGGTGGGATGGAGCTTGGTGTTGTATTTTTACTTCCCAGAATGTTACCATGAAAGCAATAACTTTGGATCTATCTTGGTGCTAGCTATGGCTACTTGGATGTGTGAAAGAGCTCTTGTTGTTGCTTGCATGTAGATCTCTTTTACTCCCAAAATTTGAGAATGTGGTAAACCTCCCAAACAAGGTTACCAAAGTGAATAAATGGTAACTGACGAGAGTTTCGTGTTGACCAGTGTCGGTTTAGGAATGTCTGACATCAGTTAAGGAAAGATTCTCTAGGTTTACTAAAAATGATAGATCTTCCATCATTTAGGCCAGGTCTATCCTTTTATCATGGATCAAAATAGACGTTATCTTTTAATGAGAAGGAATGTGGTTACAAGAATAATAGGCATTGATTTTTAGGATTGGATTAAGTCTTAGTTAGTTATGGTGAGTAGATAGATACTAAAAATAGGTTTATAATGAGGTGTCTAGGTGAGGTGGTGGGGTGAGGTGTCTAGGTGAGGTGGAAATTGGGTTAGTTAAGATAATTAAATAATGAATAAAGTGAGGATGAGTATTAATTTAATTAAATAGATTAAATTAATATTAATGTGTGATGTAAGGGTCATGTTTAGGTAAACATGTTTAAGTTGGTTATTCAAAAGGGGACAAAAGGGAGTCTGACCCAATTTTGGTGTCTACACCTCCTCTTACCTTTCTTCGTACACCTAAATAAGCATAGAGCCTAAACCATAGCCATTTTCACCATCTTATAGTATTATTTCATTAAAGGAGTTAAATATCTTCATTTCTTGCATTCATCCATTAAAGTTTTGAAGTCATATGGAGATATGTCAAATGGTCTTGTAGCCATGGATTGACAAGACTACATTCTTGACAACCTTGGGATTGAAACATACAATCAACCTTTTGATTTCTAAGGATTTAAATAGGTTCATTTCATTTGATTATCATTTAACAAAGATGGAGATTAATGGATTAACATGTTAATTTGAATATTTATTCATGTTCTAATACAAGGATGTTAGTAGATTAGTCTTGTTTAAGCTTTAAGCATGATCGTGCATAGATTTTGATTTAGCTTTGTTTTAGGACTACTAGGTGTTATTTCTAATTATTTTTGCATTGCTAACAAATTCATGTACACATACATGTTAAATGAATTTTAATGTAATATCTTGTAGTGCATTTCCATGTGCAATATACGATCAATTAATTGATGTGTTGTGTTTTTTAGCTTGAAAATGTAATAAATAAATCTAAAAGAAATAATCAACACTAATACAAAATTTATGTATACATAACCTTCATGTGTTATTATTTTTAACATAGAAAACTCCAACCTTAGAATGAATTTAAATGTGTATACTCGATGACACCTTCTATCTTAAATAATAAGATCCCTAGTTTGAGTTATTGCCATAGAATGCATCTTTAGTGACATTGTCGTGAGCCCATCAGTTAAGAATGACATGGTAAAACATTATCTAGAGTAAGTGGTTCCCATCTAGGTTTAATTATTGTGTGTGTAGTAAGGTGAATGTGTTTTCTTCAGGTTCGACTTATATGTTAGGTGGAAAATATCGCCAACTACTCTTGAAAGTCACCTTTATTAGTTGGGATTATTAATGAAGTTAATATTTAACTTTTTTTGTACCCTCTTTCTCATTCTAGCCACATTAGTTTACAAAACACTATCGTCCTAAGAGATAATTAATCGTCACAACTAAAATTTCTGTTACTTCACCTAAGAAATGTATTCAATAGATCATTTCTATAACTCAAGAGTCATTGTTTGAAGAAACGAATATGTGGTGTAACCTTACCATATATGGAGTAAGTAGAAATAACACTTCCTTATTATCCTATTAGACTACCAAATTGGAATTAAACTAAACCTCATTTGATTAGGAGGTTAACTGGTGGGTTTAAAATTGTAAGTAGCTCTTTACAAAAAAAATTGATTTAAAATATGTTGACTTAAGAGAAACCAGGAAACATAAAAGTTGGTCCCATAATTGCTTGTTATGCCCTTTTATGACATTAAGAATAAAATAAAGTTCATATGTGGAATTGTGAAGTGTAGAAACATGGGATCTTACCTTGAAAACAAATCTCTTGTGGTTCATGTGTAGTCATAATGATTCCAATCATGTACTTCTTCAAGATGATAGAAAATTACTTTCATAACTCTTTTATTATAAAGTGATGCCAATAAGATACCTAAGAAACAATGTAAACAAGATGAATTAAAAAAAGTATATGTGATGATGGTTTAGGAACAAATTTTCACTTGAAGTCCTTATGGATGATTTAAGCATTGAATTTTTGTTAAGAATGGATACAAATTGTTCCTGGT
Source organism: Taxus chinensis (assembly GCA_019776745.2). Taxonomy (NCBI): domain Eukaryota; kingdom Viridiplantae; phylum Streptophyta; class Pinopsida; order Cupressales; family Taxaceae; genus Taxus; species Taxus chinensis. The sequence continues at coordinate 174,694,155 of CM034150.1, read as the reverse complement.
GGGACTAGGCATTTGATCCAATATAGAGTCCACTAAAAATAAAAATCATGACGTGTAAATGCTAAATTTACTGAAACTAAATTTGTAACTAAAATAACCATAGCATGAGAAATGAACCTTAAATGTAAGAACCAGTTATTGGAAGACTCATATTTGTTTAAAATTGACTTTAATTAACAAATGATCTATGGAAAATTAATGGGATTCGATAAAGGAATCCATCGTCCATTATCCTTTAAAGACTTTTTCCCTGCAAAGTAAAGTAATTGAAAATCATAAAGCAAGAAATTTTAAACCTTATGTGTTTAATTCTCTTGAAAACTATAAGGTCATACAATGGAATCCTAAATTTAATAAAGATGTAAACCATAAAAAATCCATGTCATGGAGTATGCCTACCCGACGTTTCTTACTATAATTGGGTCATTTTCCTGGTTTATGTTGTTGAGTATGACATTGATGGGTACCCTATGTTATCCTAATGTATGAGCAGATTCATATTTATGTAAGCGTATTATGTGTTGTTTAGTTTCTCTACTTGGATCCCTTATGCTATTGTGTAGTGAGCAATGTAAGTAAAAAAATATATTATTCTGGTATGTTTACTGTTGTATTTGTGTGTGTAAAATGTAGGCGTTACATCGACAAGGCAACGTGCAACCAATTTGAAAGAATTCTAATCATTGAAAATGACAATCTATCCAAAGATGAAAAGATAGTTATTAGTACAACAAGAGGTAATGGAAGGATCCTGGAGGCCTCTAATCCATATCACAAGTTCTTAATAAATAACTACTTAGAAATGGAGAAATTGTTAATCCTAGTGGCCGCTAGGATTTTTCTTTGATACAAATGAATATGGATTATAATTTACAAAGATATATCTGAGGAGAAATATATAAGTCTTGAATCCTCTCAAAATTAAAAATTTTAAGCCTAGTGGCCACTACGTTATTACTTTCAATGAGTAATGAGGGTTGGAGATTGCTAAGAATTTTATTTGATAAGAATAGAAAGTCTTGATACCACTCAATGGAAATCATTACAGGAATTGGCTTCATAAGGTAATGCGTGGACAATTTTTTAACATTTAAATCATTTATAATTACAATCGATCTAAAGTTGTATAGATAGTGATTACTATGAAAAGAGGTAATGATATGGTTTTAGTGTTTGCTAAGCTCTTCCATGATTTGTTTTTCAAAGGCTATTTTGAAATTAAGAAATTATTGGGCGTAGCAGTTGATAACCTTTTTATCTAATAGTAATGAATATGGATTGCAATATTTAAAGATATATCTTATAAGAAATAAATAAAACTAGATGCCTCTCGATGGAATGTAGTGCAGTGATTTGGTCCATCATGAGAAGTCTATCCAATATGTGAAACTTATAATAATTGAAAAGTACTAACCATCCAAAGTTGAACATATAGTGATTACAATGGAAAATGGTAATGATAGGATCCCAACATAGGCTAAGCTCGACCATTTTTTGTTATTATATATCTATTCTCAAATTTAGAAATTGTTGTGCCTATTGGCCACAACATTATTCCTTTGATACAAAGATAAAATCTTGATCCCTCTCGATATAAAGTAGTGTGATAATTGGATCCATGTGGTAACGTACAACTAATTATATAGAATTATAGTCATTGATAATAACAATCATTCTAAAGTTGTACTTCTAGTGATTGGTATGACTAGAGGTATTGAAAGTATTATAGCATCCGCTAAGCTAAACCATGATTTGTTATTCAATAGTTATTTTGAAATTAAGAAATTGTAGCCGTCGCTAGGATTTTTATTTGATACAAATTTATATAGCCTATAATTTACAAAGATATATTTTAGGTGAAATACATAAGTTTTTATTCGTCTTGTTGAAATATAGTGTTGCAATTGGATTCAACATGTGAATTCTAGCCAATATGATATAATTACTATCATTGAAAAATAATATTGGTCCAAAGTTAAACATAAGTGCTTACAATGACAATCAGTAATCAGAAGAGCTTAGTGGCCACTAAGCTTGACCATTGTTTGTTAATATATAGCTATTTTCAAATAAATACATTCTTGAGCCTAGCGGCTACTACATTATTATTTTCTAGTAGTTATGGAAATTAAATCTTAATGGCCTTAAAGCTAGTCCATTCAGTTGGTGTAAATTACCAACAAGTAATATTAAAAATTTTCCATTCATATGTCAACTTAAATCCTCTCTCTCTCGCTAACATCTATGTTTTCAAATGTTTCCTTTCATGCAATCTACGCAAAGTGGATAGTTTTCATACAACAGATAATCCTTTCAAAATATGTTGCATGTTAATTGTCAAGAAATGTTTTGCATAGTTTTTGGTATCAATGTTGTTATCCACAAAATACCATTTACAGTAACCAGTTGAAGGTTAAATGGCATGTTCGATTGAATTCTAATAGTAGCTAACGCTTACTTTGATTGCTCACCAATGGTAAAAAGTAATGTATTATAGATATTGGTGATCGCAAAGGCTAGTACTTGCATTCATTAACATATGGTGAGAACAAAAATTAATCCATATGTGAAGTAATTTTTAATATATTCTACTCCAATTGAAGATACATTGTCTTCTATTGGTTACAATCCATTCTTCGAAATTCCATTCATTGAAGGCGCTGAGAGCTAGAAGAAAAGAGATGATGACTAGTTTGTTGAATTCCATGGCTGTGAAAACTACTACAAAAACCTGTGGTTGTTTTTTTTTTTTATAGATGATGAACATGAGGAAGTCAGAATGGTTATATCCTCTACAGTTTTTGATTTGAGAACACCACGTGTTAAGGTCAAACACATTGACCATGAAAATAATAAGTGTTTTATTGTGGATATGGAGTTGGATGTTTCTTTATTTAGGAAATGGGAAATGGAAGCCTCAGAAGGCAAAAGAAAATGTTTTTTTTCAATACATGGATGGGATTTGGGGTTGTTATTAGAGAGAAAAAATTGATTATTCAAATGCAAAAGATATTTGTAATGGCATGCTTGGAGTACTTAGAAAATTTTATAGAGGTGATACAACCTCTTTCATTTGTCATTTTTTGAATGTTGACCTTCTTGTGCACTCCGTGTTGATAAATGTTATTCCTACACAGAAGGGTACAAATCTTCTTCTCTTCTTGGAGTCTACGAATAAGGTTGTGGTGCTCTAAGATCTGAAAGAATAGGAAAGAGATGACGCTAAATTTTATATACTTGATGGCCATCATACAATATGTGCACAAAAAAATGTTGGCTCAAATACTTACAAATCTTTACATCTATGGCTACAGTTTCGAAGGGCTCTCATTCTTTTTGCAAATGAAATTAACAAAGCCATTACTAATATTTGTAAACAAAAAAATGAAGTTAATATAACTTGGATAGAAACCAATTTTATTAATTTTTTGTACAAAGATAGATCGGTTTGGAAATTGTTTGGATGTTCTCAATGTCCCAAATTGGAAAAACAAAAAAAAGAGGACTGGAAGGTAATGTATTTTAATTTTATTGCATTTGTTATTATCTTTTTTCTTCCTTATATAAAAAGATAAAACATTTAATGGTCATTTGAATGAATTTTTTTTGACATTCAATGCCTTTTGATTTTCAAAATGGACACAACCATCAATCTATATGAAAAATGGAATTTTATAGTATTGTCAGATGATATATAGACTAAATGGACTATAACATTTGAATTTTTTAGATCTGGTGGCCTTGTTTTTTCACCTATTAAAGATAATTAGGATAACTTTCAGCCTAATTCATTATAAATATTCATATACAATTCATTCAAGGTTACTAGAGGAATGAATGATGAAGAAATATCAGTACTAGCATATAAAGTATAATATGGGGATGTCTAGTTAATTAGAACTATTCATAAAGGTGTAATAGTAGAGACATTTGATTCTTGCTGTCAGAGAATAAAAGGAGACAGAAAAATGAGAGAAAAGGTTCTACAATATTTTAAAGAAAAAAAATCTAGATATTGATCGATTAACATCTTATAGTGAATCCAATGTAGTTGAAAAATTTTAATTGCATGAATCACACTACCACCAGTTGTATGTACTATTTAGTAAAGAGAGGAAAGGAAAGAGAAATTATAATTCCCACATAGGGGAAAAAATCTAAACGAAAAAGGACCAGGTGGCGGAAGAAGATCTTCCCATCGAGGCTCAGAGAATAGTAGACAACTATGTGGTATCAATGAAAGACATTATATTGGCAAGGATGGAGGACATTAAAGAATTTACTTATCAATGTGCATATCAGTTTCAACTTTCGTCAACTCTATCAACTATTCCTACAAAAAATCATTTCAATGTAGAATGTGTTATCACTGATTTTTGTAATTTATTTAGCGACATTTCTTCTGATGAAATAATGGAGTTGCTAACAATTATTGGAACCAGAGCACTGTAATTTATTATTATTCTTCTCATACCAATTGAATATTCAATTTTTTTTAAAGAAACAATAAAAAAATACAGGGAAAAGGTTAAAGATAGTGAAGAATCAAATCTAGATGGATGGTATAGACTCTATGATAGCAACGTGCAATTTAAAAGTTTATTTCTTATGTACACAACAACTGGAGTGCAAAATTGTGACAAAAAAAATGATGAAAGAGAATAATTCACTAGGTATTGGATGGGAAAACTACCACAACAATTGACAACTACAAGCAAAATTGGCTTAAAAGGAAACAATCATCCTTTTCCTTGTGAGCGATCATATGAGTTCTAGTTTGAGATGTTCATTCGATGTTGTTCCCATGAATAGTATTAGTGTTATACGATGATATTGTCACATTGCATACATTAGTTGAATCTAATCTGTCTGTTATTTTTATTTTTGAGACACGTATTCAAGATATGTTTTTAAAACATTACTATTCTCATATGAATAAAAGTTCATACCGGAATACAACTCGAACATGTTATTATGTTAAAATTATTTCAGATAAAAAAATCTACTTACACATTTCTTATTTATGTAGACAACCCAAGAACAATAGTAATCGATGTACAAACCTCTCACCTTAACGCTACATAACCAACTCATCATGGTGATTGACCTTCAACTACTTTATAAATATGTTTAATGATCTTTTTTTTATGAAATATTCTATATTACTTTATAAAATATTACAGCCTATCCACAAAAAATATGGGTGGTAAAGGGCACACCCCATGAACAAACTAGCCATGACAGCTAGGAGACTAAAGTATCAATCTCAAGGAGAAACAAAAAACTTAACAACAATACAAGAAAACCAAAGGAAAAAACTAGGCCACCGCAACAAACATAGAGGTGGGGGGTGGTGGAGGCCCCTTATCCTCCAAGTTACTACCAGGAAGATCATTGCCATTTGAAACTGGCAGTCAGCCTGAAGAAACTTCTTCTTCTTTGTCTTCATGCTGGTTAGGAGAAATAACAAGAGCTAACCTGGGGACTTTTCAAGACTCCTACCCATCCCTCTGCACAGGAGGCGGGGAGTGGTGGTGGGAACCCCAGCCACTGTGCTCTACAAAATGGTGAGGGGACCCCAAACCACCATGATTGACAGGGATACTTTGTTTCTCAGGCTGCCACCTGGGAGAGCGATGACAACGACCTTGGTCTATCAATCGGCCACAGCCACGACACCCTATTGAACAAACACTCCTAGAAGGGGAGATAGGGGGTTCCCATGTCAAAGTGCAAGGAGCATTGGCCTAATGATCCATAAGTTTCTGAAGGTGCCACACCTCCATCTCCACCTTTCAGGCCTAGTCCTGGATTTGTAAGAACACATTCGAGATATGCATGGCCTCATCATAGTACGAAATACTACAAGAAACTGCGGAATTAGCAAAAATAGTAGAATTGTGTTCTTTCCATATAAAAAAGGATCTCCACTCTGAAAGTATGCCATACTTGTGCAAAAGCATGGGAAATGGAAATAGAATCCCATAGCAAAGCATGTTGCCAATGAAATTGAGCTGGTCTAAATGGCCAAAAGAAATCATGGATCCAAGCCCAAATAGCTTGAGCTTTTGGGTAGTACTAGAAAAAATGTATGAGTGTCTCAATGTGCCCAAAAAATGGCATAGCTGAGGAGCAATATCGTAATGAGATAATATGCACCCAAGAGGGAGGCCTTGATAAAGCAGACACCAAGAAAAACAAGCTAATTTGGGCTAAATGATGGCTTTCTAAATGGTATGAAATCTAGCTTCCTAAGATGACCATCTAGATTTGATGGACCATTTGGAGTTAAGCAAGGCCACCATCGGTAGCCTGGGGGTGAACAAAGCATAACCTTTTCGTGGGGAGTAATTTAAAAAAATGGTATCTAGAAACCATTTCTAATCCTTCCACCAAGGCCTGAGAGAGATGATACCAACTTTGTGAAGCATCTCAGTAGGAATGGAATCAAGAACTTTGTGATAAAACTCTCGATTAGCATAAACAATCCGAAACTTGGCTTTAGCTTGATGCCAAGTGAGAAGTAATCTAGTCTTCCTATTAAATATGTCTTTAAGAGTGTGTAAGCCTTGACAATACAGCTTAAGAGCATGAACTGAGGGCACTTGGGAAAGCTGCACATCATGAAAATTGATGAGAGGAAACCACCAAATGTTGTGGTCATTAATGGATAGCCCATTTTTGAATCCACCCCCTTCCCAGATTAAAAAGGGTTTAAGTAACTCCCAAGCTTTCCATATGCTTTTGACAACAAAGGTGCCCACAACCTTAACATGGGCTTTGATAATGAGTAGAATTTGAAAATCCAGCCCTTGCCAAGTTTTACACCCCTATGGGGAGGCTTGACAAATACAAGTTTGAATCAACAATTTCTAAGCTTTATTGCTAGTGCAGGCCTGAATGATCCACTTGGCTACAAGAGCAAACCCCTGGCAGCTAATGTTAGTCAAACCAAGACCTCTAGAATCCCTAGGGAGACAACAATACTCCCAGGAAACTCTATGAAATTATTTTCCAAGCTCCGAGCTAGCCCAAAGGAAATATCTGAGGAGTTTCTCTGATTTCTTGTAAGAGGATTTAGCTGGCATCCAGTAAAAACAATAATAAACATGTGTCGCTTCCAATATCTTGGATCAAATCTTAAATTTTCTTGCAAGCAAAAGGGGTTTAGTAATCCAATACTCCAACTTGTGGGAAACCCTGTCAATAACATATTGCCAAAGTTGATTGGGAGAAGCATCAAAATCAAAGGGAATGCCCAAAAATATAAAAATTTCTCCATGGTGGATATAATTCTAGTTAAAATGATTCAGCCAACCAGGTTTAGGGAGAAAAGATTACCTGAAGCACTGGGTCTTTCTCCATTGGATACTAGAACCTGAAGCTAAACAATATGTGTCCAAACATTGCATGGCATTTTTGTTATCCACTTCCTCCTCTAAAGGAGCCATCTACAAAATGCCCATTGAAAAAATGAATGGGAGTCGTAGAAGGGAGTTGATTACCCCTCACAAGCCCTTGATCATGAGCATGGGAAAGGAGGAACCCAAAATCTTCAGCGGCTAGCACATAAAGAGAAAGTTCTAAAGGAAAACCTTGTCTGATAGAACGAAAAATCCCAAACTTCTTAGAAGTATGAGCATTAACAAATAAAGAGGCCGTGGCATCTGCAAAAACCATTTTGAAAGAGGTAATGAAAATCGAACTAAATCCCAGTGCTTTAAACATCGTAAGAATGAAACGCCATTCAATCCTATCATAGGATTTTTGAAATTCAATTTTGGTTAAAATGGCTAGCTGTTTAGAGGTTCTCATCCACTCCATACCTTCCCAGACAACCAAAATATTATCCAGAATGTACCTACTTTATATGAAACCAGTCTACTGAGGACTGATGATAATGGGAAAAATGGGCCTAAGCCGAAGAGCTAAAGCCTTAGCTATGATCTTGTATGAAACATTGAGCAAGGTAATCAACCACCAATTACAAATGAGCTTTGGGTCTCCTACTTTAGGGATGAACTTTATGTGACCCTAATTAATAAGGGCACCGAGGGACCCTAAGTGAAGAGCCTTGAGGTAGACTTGTAGTAGATCCCGACCAACCATGTCCCAAAGGACTTTGTAAAACTCGTAAGGGAAGCCATCCATTCCAGGAGTTTTATCATTGGCCATAATAGAAATAACTTCATATCATTCCTCTAGAGTAAGCAATCTATCACAGATAACTCTGTGAGCAGGTGAAAACTTGCAAGGAACTACCGAGAGGCATTCAGCAAACATGGATTTTCACTCAAGAGACTCGTCTTGTGCTTTGAAAACTTGCATATAGTGCCTAAAAAAGGCTTGGAACATTTGAGGAGTGTCTAAAATCCAAACACTAGCATCAATAATGGAAATTTTTTCCTAGTTCATGTGCTTGGCCTTGAGCCACTAGTAAAACTCTCTAGTGTTACAGTCTCCAATTTTAAGCCAGTGTAGCCAAGCCTTAATCTGAGCACCCCGAGCTGTGTAGTCATTAGCAATGTAGATTTTTTACCACAGTTTTGCAACTTGGAGTTGTAGAGCCAAATTTAAAGGAGCCTATTCAAGTGCCACCGTCAAGTGGCTCAGCTTGGTGGAGGTAGTGGAATAGGCCCACCACTGGAATTTAGTGAGTTTAACACCATACATCTGGAGGAATTTAGTGAGCTGAATTATAGCGTCTTTCCACCAACTTATCCAAGCCACCTTACCAAGAGGGTGAGGTGCAAGGTTCCAAATTTTGTAGATGTGTGCCAAAGTTGGGTCATGATGTAGTAAAGCAGTATTTAAACAAAACTGCATCTTTTTAATTTTTGGCAGTTGAAAATTCCATTTAATACGAAACCGAATCAGAATGTGGTTGGAAAGAACAATGGCCAGCAAAGCTTCCACCAGCAGAGAGTAACAGCTGGAAAATTTAAAGAAAGGTTGTTATGAGATCATGGCATGATCTAGCCTTTTAAAAACCTGATCTTGGTTGTTTCTAAGATTAGACCAAGTGTAACATGGCAGCGGGTTGGTGTGAGATGAATAATTAGGGTCATAAAACCCAAATTTATTACGCATGTAAAACTAAGCTTCCCTTTTTCCAGCTAGCCATCTCATGGGTAAAAGGCCCATTTTTTCATTGGGATGCTCAACCATATTAAAGTTCCCATTCATTAACCAGTGTGCATTTGGAAGTTCATCAGCCACCCACCACGAAAGTGACATCCTTTCTGATGTGTCATTAGGTGCATAAACATTGATAATCCCAAAGGAGATATTTTCAATATTGAATAACACCTAGAGAATACAGTTGTCAAGGTCACATCCATGATTGACGTAATGTGGACACCACTTCGGAGAAATAAATGTGATCATTCCACCTCTGCCAGCTATATGGTTGCTAGAGATAGCTAAACTGTCAGGCCAAATAGTCTTGGCAACATAATCAAGAAAAAAGCCTATAAATTTGATTTCCTATAAACACAGAATATCCATATCCGGGAAGATTTTATTTAAATCTCACACTATGTATTTGCGAGTGGAGTTTGTGAGACCCCAAACATTCTTTGAGTAGCAATTCATGAGGAAAAATTGTCTACATGTATTTCTGAGTCTAGCTCACTCAAACCATCAAGGGCCCAGAAACTATTCTACAAAAACCGTTGCTAGTTAACTATAAATAAATTAGATAGTTAAGTAGCCCACTGTTTGTTAGTTCTATACCCCCCCTCCTCGCGCTTGTGAGGAGGGCTGCAAGAACACTGAACCGCCTGCTTTCATAGAGAAACCACTTTGTTAGAAATAAGTAATAGTTGAAGACCACCCTCATTCTACAAAAGAGCAGGCTGAGTGTTTGAGGCCAAAGGAAACAATTTCCTTGAAGAACCAACCATAATGCTAACCATTACCTTCATATGAACTAGAGGCAACTTGGTATCCAAAGGTTGCTTTGCAACTAAGCTGGAGGCATTTGGAATTGCCTTTCTGGCTTGAATAGCGGAACCAGGCTAAAAAGGACCGACATGAGTGGTTTTATTCTTGTTGGCTTTTCATCCACCCACTATGTGCCAACCCTCCTCTTCAGGTTGAGGGTGAGGATCACCCAGAGGCTTTGAAGTGGCTCGGTGAGTGGCCAAAAAAAGAAAGTCCTGAATTTTATGCTCATAAGATTGACATCGGAAACAAGTATTCGGAAGATTGATGTATACCACCTTCAGAGTGAAATACACATCACCAACCTAGATGGAAATAGACTCTTTTAGGTCCTTTAAAAGATCTATTCTATGGAAACCCTTTTCTACGGATGAGCTGCAAAAAACCTGTTAGGCTCTGTGTAGATAACACGGCCGAGGGTGGCAGCAATACGCTCTAAAAAATGCCAGAAGGCATAGGAAGCTATGAGAACTCAACCCAAATGGGGATGTTAAGGTTCATCTGGTCAGACACTACAAAGTCCCTGGTCCAAGGAGACAAAAATAATAGGGAGCTTCTAACATACCAGGTTTGCTACTTATGCAAGATAAGGGAAACATGACTAGGATCAACAAAACGAAGGAAAAAAAACGATGGGTTAGGTTTTGGATATAATCTAGTTTAATACCATGCATCTTTTGAGAAATTTAGACCCATGATTTAAGCATACTTTTTGAGGGAGTCCTTCCAACCAAATACCCTATTAAGTAGAGTTGTTCTAGCCATTTACAGGAAGAATCAAATTCTAAAATTGGTAAAATAATATCAGAAGAAGTATCATTACCTCGTGGAATAATTTCGGCATGAACTTATGAGGGTGTTTCCCCGGAGCCATTTTTCACAAAATTGCCACTCTTCGTCGCAGTTGAAATAACTAGACTAGAGTCAAGCCAAGTCATATTTAAATCCCGCCAAGCACCTAGGATCTAGAAAAGAGGCAGAATAAATGCGTTAATGGAAACAAATATCTCACTATAGATAAAATCTTTGTTTGTGGCATGTAGAACCCTAAACTCGCCACTAGAACCAATGATCTTTGTTTTCAATTGCCATTGTTCTCAGTTTTTTGACAATACTCTGTGCTCACCAGCTCTGACCATAGATGACGAGAACTCAGCCACATCATCCAAAAATATGTAATAAAATATTTGTATGGTATTCGTGTGCATTTATAAATAAGAACCGTTACTTAGCCCTAAAAATTTATAAAAAAAATTAATGGTTTATACAAACCACCAACACCCAGAGAAAGTAACAGTGGAATGTGCGGTGGTAGCCAACATGAATATGTAGATAGGACAAGGTATGTTAGCCATGTGTATTTTTAAACATAACCATTTATAAGGCTCACATAATTATAGAGAAAGATATTGGCTAATTCTAGAAGAGAAACCATTTTCAAAGAAGGAATTACCAAATAGCCTTATTTCAAAGTTAATGGCTGCATCTACTGCTACATGGTTTTTAGTTTCTAGGTTGTTGGTTTTTTGCATAAACCATTAGTATCAACATAATGATATAGACATTAGAATCTATGCTTATTCCATCCAATGATGGCATAGCCTAATAGTCATTAAATATCTCAAAAGTGTTGTCCACCAATGGGTGGTTCAACGGATATAAATGAAACCTAGCGGGTGCTAAAATTCATTCAGAAGACATAAAACATTTTGATTTGTACTTACCTTATTACCACAGAGACTAGTATGATTTTCAATTATGATTTTATTTGCGATAGTATGAAATTGATTTTGAATTGATTATTGTTTTTTGTAATACATATTACATAAAAAACAGCAGCTAGTAAGGTCTACGCAATCCAAGCTGAAATCTTAATCGGTAAGTGGTAGCTACCTAAAGTGCTAATATTGAACTTACCATTTAACCATGTAGTTCAATATGTTTTTTTTCAAATACGCTTTTATTTTCCATAGCAACATCTATATTAATAATATTAATATTGTTTGAAATGAATCTTTCGTCAAAGGATCCAACTGTGGGTAAGGAAGGTGCAATCCTACATGCAAGGCCCATTGGTAAGTGGTAGCCACAAGCTAAAATGTTCATTTTTTCCATAGGTTATAATTTATATGAGACCAAGTAAAAAACATTTATTTACTTCCTTGCAGTTAGCCACAAGAATTACTTACTTATTTTAGAATTGGAGGGATTGATGTATGAGAAAAACCAATTTCCCTCTGGGGACATCAAATTCAAGTTTCATAGGGATAGAATAAATGTACGAGGTGGCATGAAAGATTTTATAAAGTCATTATCAATAAAATTTTAAATGGGATTCTGGTAAGACAAACTCACTTCAGCTGATGTTGAAAAGATGATAAAGGCTTTCAATAAAAAATTATCGACTGACTTGAATCCATTAATCACATGGGGAAAAGAACATTGCAAAATGGTCGATGGAATTGTAATAAAATATCTAGAAAAGGTTTGGAGTAGAAATGATTCCCCCTTCAATTTTGAAGACACAATGTGTATTACATTAGGTGTAAAGGGGAACGCTCAAGCAAAGTTTATGGTTGGGATGAAAAGCAGAGGATAAACTTGCTCAAAATATATGTGGTTGATGACCGATTTGCATAAAGACTTATCACTAATAGTGTGAAAGGGATTGAATGTAGTAGAGGGCATACAATATTTGGAGCTAGTAAATGCTAAATAAAAATTTAGCATTTCAAAATGTTATTGTGATGATACAACTTAACATTGTAAATAAAATACATTCATATGTTTTAGTGATGGTTCTGCATAACTATTTAAATTACAATTGCACGATTATAAGTTGGGAGAATTTAAAATTTCCCTAATTATAAGTTAAGAGTGTGAGTGTATAAGTTGCAAATGCAAATTAATAGAAAATATTTTATGTAATGAATTTTTGAGAAGTTTTTATTAATGAAATATGTATTCCTAAATTAATTGCGAGCATACTTAAATATAATTATACTAGTTTTTTCTTTGATATTAGAAAACATATACCACTTTCCAATCGAATGAAATAACTACAATATAGTATGTAAAGACTTGTTGCATTGAAACATTAAATTCTATTTAATTAAATTCTTCACAAAATAAAAATTCCTAGTATAACAATAAGAAATCATGAATGCCCTTAGATTTTACCTTTATCACCACCTACAACCATTTGATTTTTGATATAACAATATTGAAAGGGACTTGTTTTTTTATTTTTAATAGATTCACTGCCTTAACCATTTGATTTTTTTTTTAATTTATAGATACAAACACATGCTTCATGAAATTGCTCATATTTGATATAAACGGTGTTTTGGCACACACCCTCCACAAGGCATCTTCAGAATTTTAAAAATTAAAAAAAATTGGTGGCATCGAGCTCAATTTTTTTTAATTTTCTCAGACCTAATGTGAAATATTTCTTGCAATGGTGCAAAAAACATTTCAACATATCAAAATGGAAATCAACGAGAAAGTCAAATGTTGATGACATGATGCCTTCATTCCTTCAAAAGATCAGCTTGGAGGTTGCACGCTTTAAGTTAATATTTACATAGGAAGATTTCGTCGAGATAAAATACTCCGATTATAAAGGTTATGGGAATCCCAAATTATATCTCAATAATCTTAAATCTACTTGGTCACGGTTTAATGCGTTGTACATTTGTAAAAATATAGTTCTTGTAGATGAATCTTTAGATAAAAACAAGTTCAATGATGTTGCGAACTACATAATTATTAAAAAATTTAATAGAGATTCTAAGTCATAAGACACATACTTGTTAGATGTGTTGTGGCCTTTGTTGCAACCATTGAAGGACTTCGAAGATGTTTGGGATTATATTAGATCACAAAAACAATTATAGGGAGATTTTTTATTGGAGCATTACTATTATTTGTATTGTTGATTTGGAAGCCCATCTTTGGGAATAGTGTTACATTATAAATTCAAATTATTCATCAATTTTTAAACTATAATTCTACCTACCTTTAGTAAAGGAAATTCAATTTATTTCATAGCTATATTTAAATACTAAAATATATATGGGATAATTTTACATTTAATTTTAAATAAGTTCATATCCATATTTGAATATGAATTTTGTTATGCCATGTCTCTTAGAGTTGATTTTATATCTAAATTTAAATATTAAAATATATCTGGTATGGTTTTACAATGAATTACATTATCCTACACTGGATCCTTGCCCTCTGTTAATTTTGTCATAACATATTCATAAATTCTCTAGTTGCATTGAGGTTCAATCACACCATAATAAATGAAGTAAATATGTGATCTAACTTTAAATATGAAAATATATCTAGAATAGTTTTATAGATAATCACATTCTCCTAAATTGAATCATCACCCTCTTTAAGTTTCTTCATAACATCTTTAGTAATTCTTTGGTTTCCCCAAGGTTTAATCAAACCATAGTAATTGAATCTAGAAGTGTCTCACATCTTGTGAATTTCATTACCATAGCGACCGCTTTCTCAATGGCATTTGAAATATTAAAATTTGTATAGTTTAATCTTCTGGAAAATCTTAAAACTGATAATGATAGTATTTCAAAGAAATAATTAAGCCTAACAGCCACTAGCCCTTATAAAACAAAACATGTATCTATTTTATATGGGCTAGCAGCCGCCAAGGCATATTTCTCATATCAATGTTGGATTCCCTGAAATCATTAAACATTTTTTCACATATTTATAAGTTTAAATCATGACCAGATATATTGGACTTTGAAAGGAGAATTAATAGATTCTAATATTTTGATTTTTGGATTCCAATATATGTTATTTTGGAGTACATTTATTTCCAATATAGGTGATGTAGATTCCAATATATGTGATTATAGATTCCAATATATATGATTTTGGAATCCAAAAATAACAATATTGGATTCCAATATTGGCTATATTTTTTAATTGATGTGACTGTAATAAGTACCAATTTAGTGAAATAAGCATTTTTAGATGAAACTTAATAGAACTAAAACATTTTGAGTCAAATAAAAATATACTCCATAAGGTCTATGCTAGGGTGACCTGCAAGAGAACCTACTAAGACTTTTGCAATATATTTAGGTACCTTTGCATCATGTTTTATAGATTTTTATTTTTCCTTTACATCAATTCTATTTCACACGAACTATCATTAACTTGTTTTTCATGTTCTAAAATAAGGGCCAAATCCAAGAAACTTTGTAAACTAGTATCTTATTTATTTCTTTGTCATATTTTCTCTTGATTTATTAGGATAATGCAACATTACTTTTATCCTATTATTTACCTTCTATTTCTTACATATTTGGCATACATACCCTTCTTACATCTTCTATAATTTTTCAGTTCTATCTATTTAATGCAAAGTGATAAAGCTTTTTGCACCAAGCCTTATAATTTTTCATTTCTATCTTTCTAGTGCAAAGTGATAAAGCTTTTGCACAAAGGCTCATTTGGTTTGTAGACAAATCTACTGGTCCTATAATTCCCAATTCTTTTATATTTTTCATATTTCTTATTCAATTTTATTTAGTCCTAGTGAAACTATGTTTGGAATTTATGTTCCTTCGAGTATCAGAGACTGGGGAGTTTGAAGAATTATAGAATTTCAATTGTATTTACATCTGTAGAAGTGGATAGGCCTACATTTTCTGGTATGGAAAGGTAGGTCTACAAAGGAACATTGTCATTTGGTGAACAAATGGTAGGCATGAAAAGGGTGAAAATGGAGTCTATGTAGGGTGGACCTGAATTCAAGACCAAAATACAACTATTGTCTTGTGTTCATAACACGAATCTAGTGGGACTCATCAAATTTTATTATTAATAAGGGTAACTTATGCTTGTTTATGAGCACTTTCCAAACATATCACTTAGTGAAGATCTCTCTATTAACCGCCTTCTTTCTACTCTTCCTTTAAAGTTAAAACTAATCAACATTTTCGGCTCTAGTAA
This sequence comes from Taxus chinensis, assembly GCA_019776745.2. NCBI lineage: Eukaryota > Viridiplantae > Streptophyta > Pinopsida > Cupressales > Taxaceae > Taxus > Taxus chinensis. The sequence continues at coordinate 174,678,210 of CM034150.1, read as the reverse complement.
ACACATTATTTCATGTTATGTAGTAGAATAGGGATCATCCTTGAATGGTGAAATAGAATTTGAATTGTGTTGGGGGTGGAGATGGGTTTAACATTTTTCCATGAGCATGAAAATCTGCTCATGATTCATAAATATGTGAAGTCCCACAACATCCTCCTTGATGAAACTCTCAATGCCACTCCCTCCATTTTAGGAATATTTGTAAGCTTAGCCCTGCATTGATGTGTAAATAGACCTAAAATGAGTCAAGTGGTGAAGGAGTTGGAGGCAGTGAAAAATAAATCAAATATAATGAGACACAAGAAGACATGGAAACATTTGTAGGGGAAATGTTGGTTACTCATCCTTATGTTGCGTTAACTTCATTTGATTATAGTGGTAGTGGTGGAAACATTGTGCCTTCCTTTGTACAAATAACTTTTAATCTTTTCATGTTGTGTTAGCAACACAAATTTCTTGGAATAGGACATTAACCTAAGTACATCAATATATTTTCTCGATCCCAAGAAATATTTCCCCTAAGTAATAAAAAATTGGTTTTCCAATTTAATTTTGGCTATCAGTGGAGTGTGCATCTTAGTAGCTTACATGAAATTTCTTCAACATTGATTATAGACTCACTTTTTTAAGCAATGACATAATCTAATATGCTCAACATTAAACATGCCACACTTTCATGCCCCGTAGATCTATGACATTACATTGTCAACTTTGACAACAACCACATACAGTTCAAGTTCCCCAAGATAGGTCCATTTCAATTCATCAATGACACCGAGGAACACTTAAAAGGGGAAATAGATAGTAGTCAGAGTCATGTCCAAGTGTGGCTGAGACAACATCGATGTTTCTTTGGAGCCATATCCTACTTTAGCCGGCATTTCATTTTCTCTTGCTCCTTTGTGTATTGTTCCAACTAAATAAGTCCTTGTCTTGTTTCCCTTCAAAACCCTGTTGTTTTGACTTCCAGCGATACCCATGTCGTTGCTTATAAGGTTTCTATTTTTCCTACTAGAGTTCATGTGTTATCTGTTGTCTTGGATTTTTAGTTAATTACGACTTGAGATTTTCTTGCAGCTAGTTTCTATGTCGTGACATTAACTAACAAATTCTTTTTGAGGGTGATGGTAGTAAATTTAGTAAATTTTTAAGCTTTTGTTTACATTTTAGTTAAGAAGGTGAAGTCGTGGTGGTAAGACAATCAGATAGTGATTTTAATGATGCATATTTTCATGTGTGTAAATATATATTGGTTTACTCCTAGAAACCAATATATTTTTTCATTGAGGGATACCTATTTTGTTAGCCTTCTGCTTTGATTTAAGTTTTTATTTGTGCATTATGTGCCAAATATCTTATCTAGTTCTGACACTTTCCAATCCCTAAAATCTTAAATAATTGCTCTTCAACAGTGCCAATTTTTTTCAACATCAATGTGGAATTTTTCAGAACATAAAAACTCTTAAAAGCGATGGAGAGATCTAGCGATGGAGAGATCTTCGAGGACACGGTTTCCGCAGTTTCCGCAGCTTTGGCTACAGAATGTCTGCGAACCGCGGTTAAAAATGCTGAGGAAAGGCTGAGCTATAGCCCATGTAGGGCGTTTGAAGACACGGGTAAGAAAGTCGAAAAAGCGGGAGGTACTGCCAGTGCGGTCTCTGCAGTTCTGGCTGCGGAAAGTCTGAGCAATATGACAAAACTTGCTGAGGAAAAGCAGATCTCAGACTGCAATCGGACGGCTAGCAGAGAAAAGGAGGAAATACTGAGATCCACACCTTTGGCTTGGAATAAGCTTTTTCAAAGCCCTAACCTCAAGGTGGGTCCGAAAAGCACTGAACAGTTCACATGGGAAATGGACAAAGAGGGTGCCACCTGTCTTAGGGTCCCAGATGGTTTTGTTGATAGAGCTTTAAACAAAACAGACCTCTCCCTCGTTGGTAAGTTTCTTGGCTCTAGACCTAATATTGATTTCATTAGAAAATGGGCTTTGAGAAAATGGAAACCCAAGGGAGCCCTAAGCATTACCATTATGCCAAAAGGTTTTTTCTTGGCTAAATTTAACCAACAAGAGGATTTAGATTCGGTGTTACTTGGAGGCCCCTGGTGGTTGGGAAATATGGGTCTTTTTTTGAAAAAATGGTATCCGGGTTTTGATCCAAATACAGAAAACATAAACACCATTCCTATCTGGTGTAGGCTACCAGGTTTGCCATTGCATCTTTGGGATGATGAAATACTGTTAAATATTGCAAAATCCCTTGGCTCACCTATTGGCTTAGATGGACCCACAAGAAACAGATCCAGGCTTGCTTTTGCTCGGTTCTGCATTGTCTCAGCCATTGATCAGGAGTTTCCAGAGCACATAATATTGAAAACTAGATTTGGATCCTGGACTCAAAGAATTGAAGTTGAGACCTTAAGATGTAAGCGATGCCAAAGCATTGGTCACTCTGACGAAAACTGCAACAAGAAGAAGACCCCTCTTTTGGTTTCTGTTCAGCCTGAGATTGATGCAGATCTAAACAAAGTCAACAAGGATCCAAGCCAGGAAAGGAAAACTGAAGATAAAGGTCCCAGCCAGAGAAATGTGCAGTTAAATAGCAGGGGGAAAAAAAAGAAAAAAGGGGGTTTTATAACTCATATTAAGAAACATCTTGTCTGGCGTCCCAAAGATGCTTCAATAGCTTCCAATGAAGTAGTGGTCAAAACTATGAAGGCATCTCCGGACAAACCTTTTGAAACTTCTGTGAAGGATGACCTTGCTAAGGATTCCTTGGAAGTGAACGAACAAGAAGGTTTAATCCCTTCTGGTTCAAATGAGAAAGAAATCCTGACATTCATTAGAAAGGAAGCTTACAACAAGGAGAATATGGATGTGAGTGAACCCCTGGCGATCCTCTCTTCTGGAGAGACAGGAAATGCGGATCCGCTGCCATACCTCAGCATTTCAACAGCGTCTGCGCAGGACTGTTGCAGCCTCAAAACTGCTTCTGGTCATACTCCTGACAGTATCCATAAGGAACAAAAGGTAGGGGGGATCACGCCTACCATGGAAAAGAAGACCTTTTTAATCCCTTCTGGTTCAGAAGAGAAAGAAATCCTGCCTTTCGTTAGAAAGGAAGCTTGTATCAAGGAGGATATGAGGGTGTTTGAGCCCCTGGAGTCTCTCCCTACTGGAGAGAAAGGAATTGAGGATCCGCTGCCATACCTCAGCATGTCAACAGTGACTGAGCAGGTCTGTTACAATCACACTCCTGTCAATATTCATAAGGAACAAGAGGAAGGGGAGATTACGCCTGCCAAGGAAAAGGAAGATCCAGACTCTGGGTTCACTTTGGTCATCTCAAAAAAGAAAAAAAAAAGAATGGAAGGCTTTGAAAGGATCCCAGAATCACTTTATAGTGAAAAGAAAAAGGAAATTGACAATTGGGACACCTCTACCTCCAGAAAAACCAGATCTTCAGTTAGACGATTAGCTGATTTTGGAGGAAGCCCGAAAAGAGGAAGACCCTCTAAAAAACTCTCAGAGCTAAGAAAACAGAGAGGGATATTGCAGATGGTGTTCAGCGACAACTGAACCACCAAGCAAATCCAACTACCAACCATTCCATATGAAGATCATATCTTGGAATATTAGAGGCCTTAACGGTTACTCTAAGCAAAGAAACATCAAGGAGTTACGGGACTCCAGTAACCCCAGCATTTTGATTCTTCAAGAAACTAAGATGAAAGCAATGTCCATGGATAATATTAAAAATAATTTTTGGGATAGCTCTGAAATGGCGGCTGTTGATTCTCAGGGTGCTTCCGGAGGGCTGGCAACTCTTTGGGATAAAAGGCACTGTACTGGTATGATCCTTAGTGATAATTTTAATCATCTTGCAATTAAGTTTGTCACTATTGAAAAAAAGTGTGAATGGATCTTGTCTAATATCTATGCCCCTAACTCTGCTAGTGGTAGAAGAAAACTATGGGCTGATCTTAAAATCTTTAGAAACCAGCACAGTTCTGCTAACTGGCTTATCATGGGAGATTTCAACTCCCCTCTAAACCCAGGCGAAAAGTTTGGGGGAACCCCCACCTTCTCTAATGGTATGGAGGATCTTGCCGATTTTATCACTGAACAAAACCTCATTGATGTGGATCTGCATGGTAATAAGTATACTTGGAACAATAGAAGGGTGGGTAAGGGGCTCATTCAGGTGAGACTGGACAGGGCTCTTATCTCGGCAAACTGGATTCTTAGCCAAGACTTTTACCTCTCTTCCCTGCCCAGAATTGGATCGGATCATAATCCGATTGCTTTAAGCTTTCTAAATTGGACCAAACCTACAAGAAGCTCATTCAAATTTGAAAAAATGTGGATGGAGCACGTTGATATCTATGATAGAATAAAGGAATGGTGGGATTGGAATGGGGAAGGCACTGCCCAGTACAGATTGGTCCAAAAACTCAAAAATGTCAAAAAGCAAGTCAAACTTTGGAACAAAAATGTTTTTGGAAACATCTTCGGAAAAAAGAAAGAATTAAAACAGAAGCTTCAGGATCTTGAGTTAAAAATGGATACTATGGGGAGGTCAGTTGAAGATGAAGTAAATGAAAAGAGAATTCTTTCTGAGTTACACACGATATGCAGTAGAGAAGAATCCTTTTGGCGCCTTAAATCAAGAGCTATCTGGCTTAAAGAGGGGGACAGGAATACAAAGTTCTTTCACATGACCACTCTAAAGCACAGGGCCAGTAATAGGATATTAGAGGTTTCTAAAAGCAACGGAAGTATTACTAAAAATCCAAACAGCATTAAGAAGCAAGCACTTGAATTCTACAAAAATCTTCTTAGAGAGAGTAATGTCAGCAATCCGGAAGCTATTTCCTTCATGCTAGAGGCAATCCCCCAGAATGATATTGAAGACCAGAAATTCAGAGATATCACTAAAGCGGTCGCGCTTGATGAGCTAAAAAAGGCTGTTTTTTCTCTTGAGGGGGATAAGGCTCCTGGACCGGATGGATTCTCCATTAATTTTTTTCAGAAATTCTGGGAAATATGCTCGGAGGATCTTCTCAAAGCGGTTAATGAATTTTTTAGATCGGGAAATCTTCTAAAAGAGCTCAATAACACACACATTGTGCTGGCACCTAAGAAAATGAATGCAAAAGATTTCAAGGATTTCAGACCCATCAGTCTGGTTAATGCTATTTTTCGAATCTTCACCAAAATTATTGCTTCTAGGCTGCAGCTCATAATGAAGGATCTCATCTCAAAGCAGCAGAGTGGCTTCATTAAAGGCAGGATAATACAAGACGGTGTGATTATGGTACACGAAACTATGCATTCTATGGAAAATAACAAAAAGGCTAACATGATCCTTAAGCTCGACATGAATAAAGCCTTTGACAAAGTTTCTTGGGTCTTCCTTGACAGGATTCTATCTAAATTTGGGTTCACAGAAAAGTTTAGAAAAATTGTTAAATCATGTATATCTACAGCCAGGTTCTCTGTGGTTGTTAATGGAGAGCCTGTGGGATTCTTCACCAGCAGCAGAGGTCTAAGGCAGGGAGACCCCATCTCCCCCCTTCTCTTCATCCTTCTGGCTGACAGCCTTAGTAGAACTATTAGCAGAGCGGTGGAAGACGGCCTTTTAAAGGGTTCTAAACCCACTTCTCTCATCCAAGCTGTCTCTCATCAACAGTTTGCAGACGACACTATCCTTCTTCTTCTGGCCTCAGTGGTTGAAGCTAAAGCTATCAAGGCTCTTCTGCAGCTTTATGAATCTGCTTCCGGGAAAGAGATCAATTACGACAAAAGCATCCTTTTTTTCTTTAACACCCCTGAGGAAAGACAACTCAAGATTGCTAAAATTCTGGGCTGTAAAATTGGTACTCTTCCAGCAACGTACTTAGGCCTCCCTCTTGGCACGAAGAAAGTCTCTCACACGGTGTGGGATGATTTATTGACGAGATTTCAGAAAAAAATGGCCGGTTGGAAAGGGACCACTCTCTCTAGTGCTGGTAAGTTCCTTCTCATTAAAAGCACACTCCAAAGTTTGCCCATATATATCATGTCACTATTCAAAATTCCTTCCTCCTTCAGAGAGAAAATTGAAAGGATTCAGAAAAAATTTTTATGGCAAGGCATGGAAGAAAAGTTCAGATTTCACCTTGTGGCCTGGGATAAAGTCTGCACCCCTAAATCTAGGGGAGGGCTGGGAATAAAAAATATTGAGAAAATGAATGAGGCACTCATTGCTAAGATGGGCTGGAGATTGCTTTCTGAGAAACAACCCTGGATTGATGTCATTAAAACAAAATACTTGAATCAGCAAGCTGTTTACTCCTATCTGCATGATGAGCAACTCCCCAATGGTTCCATTTTTTGGAATAATCTGGTTAAGAGTAGAAACTTCATTAAGAAGGGAAGCAAATGGAAAATTGGGGATGGCAGCGACATTAACTTCTGGGAGGATAACTGGTCCAATGATAATCTCTTGGAGAGATTTGGGACTGCTAAGGACAGTCTTATAAGAAAATATGGAACTAAAGTTAAGGACTATATTGATGGAAATGGCACCAACAAGAATTGGAAAAGACTTACTATGGAGAGTATTGAACTGAAACAGACTATTTCCTCCCTCCAAGACCTTTTGGATCTCTTCCCTTTGTGTCAGCTGGATTCCAAGGATGAGCTGATCTGGAGCAATTCACACGAGGGTAAATACTCAGTCAAATCTGGTTATACCAGTCTTTTCCACAGTAACCAATCAGACTTTAACTGGAACTTGATCTGGATGCCTGAGTTAACCCCCAAAATAAATTTTTTTCTTTGGCTGGCCATCAGAGGCAAAATTCTCACCACTGACAATTTGATGAAAAGAGGTTTTATCATTCCCAATTGGTGCCACCTTTGTAGGAATAACTATGAAGACATTAGACATCTGTTCATACACTGTGATTATGCCTTTAGAGTTTGGAACTTTGTCCTTTCCAAATTTGAAGCTCTCTGGGTGATGCCGGAGGATCTTACTCAGCTGTGGAACCAATGGAACCCACCATTCAGACATTGTGCTATCAGAAGAATCTGGAAATTAGCCATCCCACATTTAATTTGGAGGATCTGGAAGGATAGAAATAATATAGTTTTTAGAAATAAGAAGCAGAATTTTAAACTCACTACTGGCAAGATCTCACAAGGCATCAAAGAGGACATGGCCAGATTTAAACCTCCTAAGAACAATTGTTACCCTGAAAATGAAAAGCACATCTTATCAAATTGGCAGATCGGATATTGGAGCAACCCCGGGAATAGTGTGGATAGATCTTTGGTCAAATGGCATCCCCCTGAATCCAATTGGTTCAAGCTGAACTTTGATGGTGCCTCTAAGGGGAACCCTGGAACAGCTACTGGAGGAGGAGCAATACGGGACCATAAAGGTAATTTGATTGTTGCATATGCTGGAAAAATGGGAATCCAAACCAATCATTTTGCAGAAGCTTTATCTATTCTCTGGGGTTTGAGAGTTGCTCGGGCCCAAAATATCCAGAACCTCATTGTTGAAGGGGACTCCCTTAATATTATTAATCTGCTTAATCAGTCCTCTTCTCCTAGCTGGAATATCAAAGATTTTATCTCTGAGTCCATAAGCATCAGTCATACCTTCAACAGCATCAGAATCATACATACTTACAGGGAAGGTAACAAGCTGGCCGATGCAATGGCCAATTATGGCATTAATATAAATTTCACTATTTGGGATAATGATAGTATCCCTAATCAGCTTCACAACAGCATACATGCGGACCTTCACACGCAAACAATCTCTAAAGATATGCTTTAATCTTTGGAGGAAATCCATAAATTCCTCCACAGGTGCTGTTTTAGTTTATTTGGCGTGGCATATGATATCTACTCCAAATGATGGCAAGATTTTGTTTAGGAACTTCAAGTGGAGCCGTCTAAATTTAAAAACAGCGCACGCGGGAAGTACAATAGCTGTTGATATTCGGTTGCCAAGCTCCGCGAAAACCGAAGATAACTACAAGGTGAAAGCTGACAGGATAAGGGTTTTCACGCGCGACTTCACGCAGACTCAGATTGGCAATCCTACAAGCCGTTCGTGGGAGGACCAACGGCTACAGTTCCCATTTTTATGCGACCCGCAACGGCGAGAAACGAATCACTCTCAACGCCCAAAGGTATTTTGAAAATTGTTGTAACCAGCACATCCTTGTGAAGATGGGAGGGCCTCCCTGCCAGATTGAGCCGTGTGCAGACCCTGACTGGAAAGATAACACTGAGCTCTGGAACATTCTTAGTATTGGCGGATTCACCAACTTGTGGAGAGAGTGCAAGGGCATGATCAAAGCATCTCTGTTCGCTTTGCCAAGGATTGGAATGAGAGGATGGTCGACTATGGAGGGCAGAAGATTCTATTAATGACGAACTCATAGCCGAAGCGACTGGCCTCAGCTTGGAAGGATACCGCTTCTTCAACAAGAGGGTTATCAAGAGGCTGAAGAGAGAAGATTTGTGGAGGAGGAGGAGAAGTTATTATTCTTTTTTTTTTTAACACCGCGGGTTGCTTGTATTCAATTCCTTCTCCGTCTGATGGAAGTCACCCGATGATGATTGCTACATCTATTAATCTTTATAATATATTTTTGGAAGGCAGGTTTGTTTACTGTCCCTTGGCCAAGCACCTGTATTTTTGAATACTTTGGTGGTAGTAGGTTGGTTTTTGCTTCCCCACTATCTGTTAAACTCTTCTTGAGCGCTCCATTTGGAGTCAGAAGGCATACCCGGGCGGTTCCCCCTTCACAAGGGCTATTCTGCTTATTCACAATCAATGCCTTATTAAATTCCGGTTCTCCCTTCCTCTCCCGACCCGGCTTTGGGCTCTGTTGCTGCCCAGTACCGGTCTCCCATGATGAGAGTGGGGGTTGGATTAGGGGGCCGGGGGGGTGCTGCGCCTGCGCTGCCCCCGCCTCCGGTGCTGATGCCCCCATGCAGGCTGCTCATGGCTGCTCCTTCTTTTCTCCTGCTGCTGCCCCTGCCACCCACACTGTCTCTACTCTAAACGTGTCACCAGGGCTTTCTAGGAGACTCAACCTTGAGTACTACTGCTGAGGGGGGATGAACCTTTGGATGACATTGCTCGTGATCTGCTGAACATTAGGTAGTGCCAGTCCCCAGGCGGCACCAACGGATAACCCTTCTAGAAGATTGGAGGCCTTAGAGGCTGAGCTTAAATTGCTGAAGGATGAGATTAAAAATCTTGCTAGAGCAAAAAGGGCAAAAAAAAAAAGCATTGAGGGAGAAGGGAGCATTGGCAATAGCCAGCTTGATGAAATATACAAAAAACTGACCTCCCTTGACTCCCGCTTGGGAAAACGAAGACTAGGCATGAATATAATATTGCAGCATTCAGGGCCATAGAGGAATTCATCGAAGGACATGCAAGAAGTGTTTCGCAACTCAGCGGTGTCCCGATGACTCTTGGGGGCAATGAGGAAAGAGAGTAAAAGAACCAGAGAGGAGCTCGATAAGACGGAGTGCTGCTCATATGACCACGCTGGGTATGTACCATGCTTGGAAAAAAGTAAAGATGAGTATTGATCAAGCGGCCAAGAAGTAGTCCTGTTTTACTACTGCTTCTTGGCTGTAGGCTTGCTGTTTTGTTACCGTTGTTTTGCTGTTAAGTCTCGTTGTGTTGCTGTTTCTAGGCTTCGGTGTTCTTTGCTGTAACTTTTGTGCTTTGATACAGCTTCTCTGCTCCTCTCTCTTATTCAGGCTTTTAGGCCTCCTTTTGTATACAAGGGTATAGTCCCTTTCAAAAACTATTTACCAATATTAAAAAAAGAAACAGTGCCAATTTTCTAAAAATATATTATTTGGAGGAGGCTTAAAGCTAGAGTAGAGAGATGTGTTGAAATAGTACATTTCCTAAACTTCAAACCTTAAAAGTAAGATGGGTCAAGCTTCTGGTTTGTGTAGATATCTTTATGGATATATCAATTGACCCGCAAACGGCGTAAACGCATCACTCTAATTTTGAAAATTGTTGTAACCAGCACATCCTTGTGAAGATGGGAGGGCCTCCCTGCCAGATTGAGCCGTGTGCAGACCCTGACTGGAAAGATAACACTGAGCTCTGGAACATTCTTAGTATTGGCGGATTCACCAACTTTGTGGAGGAGAGTGCAAGGGCATGATCAAGCATCTCTGTTCGCTTTGCCAAGGATTGGAATGAGAGGATGGTCGACTATGGAGGGCAGAAGATTCTTATTAATGACGAACTCATAGCCGAAGCGACTGGCCTCAGCTTGGAAGGATACCGCTTCTTCAACAAGAGGGTTATCAAAGAGGCTGAAGAGAGAAGATTTGTGGAGGAGGAGGAGAAGCTTATATTCAACACCGCGGGTCTGCTTGTTAATTCAATTCCTTCTCCGTATGATGAAGTCACCCGCATGATGATTTGCTACATATCCTTGGAAGGCAGGTTTGTTACTGTCCCTGCCAAGCACCTTGTCTTTTTGAATCACTTTCGTAGGAGTAGGTTGGTTTGCTTTCCCCCACTATCTGTTAAACTCTCTTGAGCGCTCCATTTTGGAGTTCCAGAAGCATACCCGGGCGGTTCCCCTTCACCAAGGGCTTATTCTGCTTATTCACAATCACTGCCTTATTAAATTCCCCGGTCTCCCTTCCTCTCCCGACCCGGCTTTGGGCTCTGTTGCTGCCAGTCCTGTCTCCCCTGCTGTCCCTGCTGCTGCCCCCGCCTCCGGTGCTGATGCCCCCATGCAGGCTGCTCATGCTTCTCCTTCTTTTCCTCCTGCTGCTGCCCCTGCCACCCACACTGTCTCTACTTCTAAACGTGTCACCAGGGCTTCTAGGAGACTCAACCTTGAGTCTACTGCTGAGGGGGATGAACCTTTGGATGACATTGCTCGTGATCTGCTGAACATTAGTAGTGCCAGTCCCCAGGCGGCACCAACGGATAACCCTTCTAGAAGATTGGAGGCCTTAGAGGCTGAGCTTAAATTGCTGAAGGATGAGATTAAAAATCTTGCTAAGCAAAAAGGCAAAAAAAGCATTGAGGGAGAAGGGAGCATTGGCAATAGCCAGCTTGATGAAATATACAAAAAACTGACCTCCCTTGACTCCCGCCTTGGGAAAACGAAGACTAGGCATGAATATAATATTGCAGCATTCAGGGCCATAGAGGAATTCATCGAAGGACATGCAAGAAGTGTTTCGCAACTCAGCGGTGTCCCGATGACTCTTTGGGGCAATGAGAAAGAGAGTAAAAGAACCAGAGAGGAGCTCGATAAGACGGATGCTGCTCATATGACCACGCTGGGTATGTACCATGCTTGGAAAAAAGTAAAGATGAGTATTGATCAAGCGGCCAAGAAGTAGTCCTGTTTTACTACTGCTTCTTGGCTGTAGGCTTGCTGTTTTGTTACCGTTGTTTTGCTGTTAAGTCTCGTTTGTGTTGCTGTTTCTAGGCTTCGGTGTTCTTTGCTGTAACTTTTGTGCTTTGATACAGCTTCTCTGCTCCTCTCTCTTATTCAGGCTTTTAGGCCTCCTTTTGTACACAAGGGTATAGTCCCTTTCAAAAAACTATTTACCAATATTAAAAAAAAAAACAGTGCCAATTTTTCTAAAAATATATTTATTTGGAGAGCCTAAAGCTAGAGAGATGTGTGAATAGTACATTTTCCTAAACTTCAAACCTTAAAAGTAATGATGGGCTTACAAGCTTCTGGTGTAGATATCTTTATGGATAATATCACATTTAGAGACTTTTTTTCAAAACACTTTCAAATGGTCATAATGGATGAAGAGAGTGAATCCATAGGTATGGTATAAATGTTTGGTCTATGTTTAGATCTTTGACTACTAAAAATGATTTAATATCTACACTTGCATTTTTGTCATTATTACTACATTTTTTGCTTAACTGCTCTTAAATTTCATATACCCTGTCACACGTTGTTTTTACCAAAAATGAATTTCTATGTGTACTTCACATTTACAACAAACCATATACCTTGGAGAGAACAAATCCACTTCTTCGTTTGCTACTCCACTCCAAATTTGATTCACCCAACATATCTCTTTCAAATTTCACATTGCACTACCCACGTGTGATTGCTAGTAATAATATCCCTAAATGCCTAATGGTGAAGGACCTTATTTTTAAGGCTTTAGAAACCCATGTGGAAAGTGGGACTTTAATATTTAAAATTAAATCCTTCTCATCAGTGATGAGATTTGAGGACTAGCCCCACCTGTCAAACAAAAAATATGTAATGTTAATTCTTTTTAAACAACCCATTTATCTCTGTTAATAATCTATTTTTATTTAAAAATACATTAATTTTTCAGCTGTATTTATAATTGTTGGGTGAGTTTTAGGGATTATATGCTCGATATAAAAACATTTTTAGTAAACTATGTTATTTAAATATCTATGTAATGTTGCACTTATATTTACATTGAATGTGTTCATAGTGTGTAATGCCTACACCTCGGGACACCAGAAACCACACCAAAAAACGTCTAGAAAATTTGGGTAACTTTTTTAAGTGATTAATTAATAATAATAATTTTCTTAACCTTTTCTCATTTATAATAATTTATACAAATTTAATTTACCCAAACTAAATAATAAAATCTCTAGTCCTATACCAAATTAAAATATTAATTTCTATAAGGTTTGATAGGGTTATCACTTGTAAATGTACACCCCTTTAAAATTACTAGTTATTCCGCCCCCTCCACCCCCCCTCCCTTTCATTTAATTACCACACACACCGCTTTCAATTTATTCTCCCATTCCCATAAAATGGCTTTGACTTAAAAGTGTGTAGGGTCATGTATGGACCCTAGGATTAAATAAATCTTGACCCTTGATCTCTTCTTGCCCTAAGTTTGACCTAACTCAACTTTATGTTTCCTTTTTCCTTTCTTTTCCTCCCATTTGGTTATATTGTTTGTTTCTTTGCTGTGCAAGTTGACGAGCTATGGGAGATTGATTTCATGGAGGTTTTCTTTTGAGAAGAAGTCTCATTTTTGTTTCCTTATTGATTTATTTATTTTTGTAATTATTTTGTTACTCATGAATTTTCGAGTTGTTGGGTATATGAAATACCCACAAATATTCTTGTGTTGAATAAGGAAAAACTTCCTGAACACACACACACACACACACACACACACACACACACATAATATAGTGAAAACCCTATATGAAAAGGGGGACCCGAATGGTTGAGTCACGGGTTTTAATGGCTGCGAGTTTTTTTTTTGAATGGAGGCATATTGGAGAGAGGGGATGGATCGAAATTTTTGGTGGGGAAGTGTGGAGGGGTGGTGAGGTGGAAGTCACTTGGAGGAAGACGTGTGGGGGAGTGAGGGGTGTGGAGGATGTGGAGTGGGTGGGGGAAGGGTTGTGGTAAAAGGTGTGTGCATTTTTTGGGGAGGGGTTAGACCCTCCCCTCATTCTTTCTTTTTTTTAATAAAATTTAACAAAACTAAGCTCACCGCCCTGCCTTTTTTTGTTTAATTTTTTTTATTTTATTTTATTCATTGACTTACATTACATTATATTATTATCTACACATATATATATAGTATAATCTTTATAATAATATATTCCCATATATGCTAGAGTAAAAATATAGCAATACTAATTTATAAATTATAATATAGTTTTGTATGAAAGGTAATATAGTTATATTATATAATATAACTATATTAACTTTATTCTATTTTATTTATTATTATATATATTCATACTACAAAAAATGTGTAACAATTATCTCAAGTGGTGAATAATAGATTTTATTTTGTTACCTATGTGAAGTAAGAATGTGTGTGTGTGTGTATTTTGAATAAATTTAGGCTAAAAAAAATATTTACTTGCTTATGTGATAAGAAAGCACGTGACAATGTATTTCAAATAAGATAAGAAGCTTGAAATATGTCAAAAGAAGTTGCTACAATGAATACTAGTAATTTTAAAGGGGTGTAGATTTATAAGTGATGACCCTAGCAAACCTTATAGAAATAAATATTTTAATTTGGTATGGGACTAGAGATTTTTTTTAGTTTGGGTAGATTAAATTTTTATAAATTATTATTAACGGGAAACCATTAAGAAAAGAATTAGTATTAATTAATCATTTAAAAAAAAATTTACCCAAATTTTGAAGATGATTTTTGGTGTGGTTTTTGATGTCCTGAGGTGTAGGCATTACATTTGGTATCAAAGCATGAAATTCACACACGCGCACACTCTAGGTAAAACACTTAATATTTAATTAATACTTTAATAAAATTACAAAAAACAAAAAACAATTGAAACATATTACACAATTGTTATAAATTAGTAATCATTTTTCTTACCTCATTCATGGGATGGCACTCATGAGAGGACAATCAGTTAGGGATTTGGGAGCTAGTTCACCTATGCCTGAGCCAAAGACACCCGAGTTTGAACCTCAGATCTTAGAGGCACTACAACAGTTGATAGGTGTTTTTTAGCAATGGATTTCACCACTGCAGGAGGTGAGGGAGGAGGACATTCAGTCAAGAGATGAGGTGTCGATACGTGAGGATGCACACTAGGAGCCATCAGAGCATGATACCCCAAGGCAGGAGAGGTTACGTAGCCCTATCATTCACCATGAGAGGGTGGCCTCGTACTGTCGTATCCATTCACATAGTTTTGAGGGACCATTTGGAGATAAAAAAACCCATTAACTTGTTGGAACCATAGCGCCACAATCTGTGAAACATAGGTAGTGTGATTAGGAACCTTCTTCACTTACAACTTCCTATGTACATTGGATCTACAAATGGATTTAGGGCTTAAGTCATGGTTCCTTATCCTTGATAGGTGCTCTAGATTGCACTCTTACGAGAGCAATGTCAAATCTAGGTTCACCATACACCTCCTTTGACGATGCTAGTAGGCGTTTCATGTAAGAATGAGGAATGGAATCTCCATTTGACTTGAGATAAAATGACCTAAGAGTTGTTCGAGGAGTGTTTTAGGGCTCATTATGTGTCAGATCATTTCATGCAAAAGAAGATTGATGATTTTCATGACTTACGATAGGGCTCTAGCACAATGGTAGCATAGTATGAGAGTCGGGTTCGTGGATCTTTTGCAGTAATTTGGACTACCTGCAAGATGAGAAATTATAAGTTAATAGGTTTATTCAAGGTCTTGAATGGAGAAATAGCATAGGAGTCAGTTAGGATGTTATCTCCTTCTACAGCTTGAGAAGGTTGTTGAGAAGGCATACTTAGCTAAGCAGAATAGGACCAGGGCACAGGATCACCGAGATAGGAACAAGAGCAAGTTTCAGGGATAGGATACATGAATTTTAGAGTCAGAGGTCAATGAGGTACAACATCACCCCCTATGAGGAGGATTCTAGACTCCACCAGACAGTATTGAGGGCTCCCCCACATCCAAAACAGTAGACATAACATCAAAGGCCACCAACAGTAGAGGGATAAACAAACTTCAGAGCTTACAAAGAGGTGGTACTAAGAGGAGGTTTTGGTGGAGCTAAGGGATTGGAGGAAGGGTAATGAGTAGGTACAGTCATCCCGCATGTAGTAGTTCTGTTAGGATTAAGACTGGAAGGATCATTTCACTAGAATACAAGACAGACCCCATCTCAGAGGGGTACAGGAGGATGTTTCATTTGTGGGTCTCCTGATCACTATGTGCTTATGTGTCCACAAAAACCCACTTCCATAGTATATACAAAGAGCTCCTAGATTTAAGAATACATTGGGTGACGTACAGCATGCCTATCATTGTGTATATGTTGTGGTTGTATAACCACCAGGCTAAGTATTAGGCCAAATTCATTGAGATGACAGGTACTATTAGGGGTATTTCTGTCTCAGTACTTTTTGATTCAAGGTGCTTTAGATTCTTTTATATCTCCTTTTGTAGTGGACCAATGTGGGCTATTAGTGGCTAAGGTAACCAGATAGTTAGTAGGTTGAGTTGGCCTCTAGGGCCAATCTCGTCATGGAATCATATGTAGAGAGTTGGGTACTTTATTTAGGATTCTTCTCCACTACTCTTGACCTCCTGAGTTATTCCTTTAGGATCCTATCAGGTAGTTTTGGGTATGGATTAGCTCAAGGCTCATCGGGCCAAGGTAGATTATAGGAATAAGGTCATTGAGTGTCAGGATGATATTGGAAGTGTAATTTTGATTTTAGGTATGCAGAGGCCTATCTCCTTATGCATGATATTGGCTGAGCAACTCAACCGTAGAGCATGGGTAAAGGTTGTCAGTTATTTGGTATCACCGTTAGTGATCTATCAAAGAGCACTCCAAAGATATTCAACCTTAGATGATCATGCAAGTTTTGAGGGAGTATGTAGATGTGTTTTTGGGCAAGCTTTCTAGGGTTAGTACCCCGTAGAGAGGTTGATTTCACCATTGATTTAGTGTCTAGGATCTGGACCAATTTCTAGGGCACCCTATCATGGATGATGACTCTAGAGCTTCATGAGCTCAAGATTTAGTTACAGGAGTTGTTAGGAGAAGGGCCTTATTTTCCCTAGTGTATCTCCTTAGGGAGCACCAATCATATTTGTGAAGAAGAAGTCTAATTCTATTAGACTTTGTGTAGACTTCAGACAACTCAAAAAAGTCACCATAAAGAACCACTACCCACTCTTTAGGATTGATGACTTGTATTGATCGGATGTGAGGAGTGAGAGTTTTCTACAAAATCAATCTCAAGTCAGATTATCATCAGTTGCACATTTTAAATGTATAAATTCATAAGACAAACTTCTGCACACGTTATGGGCACTATGATTTCACCGTTCTCTCATTTGGTTTGAAAAATGCCCCAGCTATCTTCATGAGTATCATGAATAGAGTATTCTAGTACCTTTTTGGATTGCTTTGTCTTAGTTTTCCTAGATGATATATTGATCTATTCTCATTCCAAGGGAGGAACACGAGGATTATTTGAGATAGGTACTACAGGTTTTGAGAGATCACAAATTTGTTTGGGAACCTATAAAAATGCAGCTTCTTTCAGATAGAGATTTAGTACTTGGGTCACATCTTATCAAGTGAGGGTATCTCAGTAGATCCCCCTAAGATTCAGGATATTATGGATTGGCCAGCATCCACATCAGTCACTGACGTGAGGATTTTTATTGGGTTTAGCAGGTTATTACCGTAGATTTGTTTAGGACTTTTCCAGGATTTCTCACCATATTACTTCTCTTCTAGAGAAAGGGGAATAAGATTAATTGGTTAGAAAAGTGTGAGTAGGAATTTTAGTTGCTTAAGGAAAGGTTAACCACAACGCCCATCTTAGTAGTTCCTGAACCAAAAAGAGGATTTTATTCTTTGCACTTATGCATCACTAGATGGTTTGGGAGTCAGTCCTTATGCAAGAGTGTTGTGTTATTTCCTTTTAGCCATGGAAGCTCAAGGATTATGAGATTAACTATCCTACCCATGATTTAGAGCTTGTAGTAGTCATTCATGATCTTGTGCATTGGTGTCATTTCCTTTTTGGTAGACCTTCCACTTTGAGGACATATCATCGTAGCATTGCAGCATATCTTCTCATAGCCAAACCTCAAATGCTCGTTACCATGGACATTGGAAGGAGTTAGAATGTGAGTACGACATCAAGGTGCAGTATATTAAAGGAAAGGAAAATGTCGTTGCAGATGCACTTAGTAGATGATGACACATGCTTACATCATTGACACTGCAGTTATATTTGAGAGGTAAGATTCTTCAGCATCTTTTAAAGGAAAATATTCTCTGAGTATGCTAGACATACGTTGGAGTCACATGGTTCTCTAGAGGGTAGATATTTAGGGTGCATTTTTAGAGGCAAGATTGTTTACTTCAGTTTCATAGGCGCATATATGTGCCTAATTCAAGTGATCTGCATAGGAGCTTCATCCTTACAGAGGATCTCATCGAGCTCCATATGCAGTCACATCCAGGAGTGAATAAAATGCATGCCAATCTGAGAGAGTTATAATATTGGTCTAGTCTTCGACGGGACATGGGATATTTTTTTGCATGTTTCCTTGAGTGTCAAAGGGTCAAAGCAGAGCATTCTCATCCCGTAGGATTGTTACATCCTCATGATATTTCTGAGTGGAAATGGGATGTGATTTCCATAGATTTCATTGTTGGACTCCATATGTCTTCATATCATCATGATGCCATTATAGTCACTGTGGATAAGTTGGCCAAGATTACACATTTTTCACCAACCAAGGTCACTATAATGTACTGGCCATCGCCAAAGTATTTATGGAGGACATTTTTAGGTTGCATGGGATTCTGAAGACCATCATCAATGATAGGGATACCACTTACACTTCAGTTTTCTAGAATTCCTTTCAAGCCTCTCTGGGTACATAGATGAATTTCAACTTAACATATCATCCAGAGACAGATGGACAGACAAAGAGGGTTAACCAAGTACTAGAGTACATGTTGAGGAGGTATGTGATGGACCAGAAGAAGAACTGGGAAGATTATCTACATTTGGTTGAGTTTTCCTATAACAACAACTATCATAGTTCCATTGGTATGGCTCCCTACCAAGATTTGTATGGTCGACCCTTACAAGGACACCTCTGAGTTGGGACAAACTAGATGACAGGATTATTCTGGGACCGACTTACCTACATGGACTTAGAGAAGCAGGTTTTTATAATTAGAAAGTGTCTTGAGTAGGCTAGAGCATGCCAGAAGGTGTATGCAGACACCAAGAGGACTGATCGTCACTTCTTAGTGCGTGAAAAATTCTTCTTAAGAGTTCATCCACATAAGATCCCAATCCACTATGGAAAGGGTTATAAGCTATATCCTTGTTTTGTGGGGCCTTTTGATATTTTGGAGGTCATTGGTCCAATTGCCTATCGCTTAGCTTTTCCACCACATCATGTAATGGGCCCAAGATGTATTTCGTGTTTATGTACTACATAGATATGTACCATATGTCTCTCATGTTTTGAATTGTGTCGGTGTTATAGGTAGAGGACAGAGGGAAGTGGAGACTAGAGCCCGTATGTATACTAGAGCATCAAAGGTTGGCCCTTTGGGGTTGATACTTGGACTAGGTTAGAGTGAAGTGTGAAAAATATGATGAGATATCAGCTACCTGGGAGGATGCTACACCATAGAGGGCTAGATATCCCTATCTCTTTCAGTGACTTCCAAGAGGAAGTCTAATTTTAGGAGAGGGGATGTACTACCCACATTTTGATAGCCTCAGTTATTTGTTGACTTCTTTATTCATAGACATGATTTGATAGGGATTTCATATATTTTTGACATTATGTTATGATATTTTACCTTCTTGGACATGTATGGAGATTTAGGTGTGTAGCGCTAATTTGACTTGACTAGTATGTTGACACTTTTTCATTTGATGTTGTGGATACTAACTTATTGTAATGATGTTTAGATCTAATTGATATATGTTGGATACTTAGTTTAGTCAGATGTCTGGATTTTATGTTTGTATGTCATTTATGTTTATCTCTATGGCTAATTCATGGTAAATTGTATGTAATTATGCATGTTTTTCACATTTACGATTCCATGATGAATATATGATAGCATAGATTTTATTGATCGCTTATTGAGTAGTTGATTTACATTGTATTGGATAGGTGCATTTAATGTGTGCAATGAGTGTGCAGGTGACAGGTCACAGGATAACGTGGGTTTCAAGATGGCTATGCAAATTATGCACAAGTGGCCCACAGGACTAAGCCCTAACCATGTTAGTTGTATGAGGCTTTAGTATTATATTTCATTATTTTGGGCACCATGACTGACCCTCTTTTGTATGTATTATGTCATGTAAAATTAATCTTGTTTAGGATGTTTTAGCTTGTTAAGTAAACTTGGGTTAGGGACTTAATGGTCCCCACTTGCATTAAGTTTGTGGGTTTGGTAATTTTGTATTAATTAGAGGGGATTAGGGTCACATGTGAACCCTTGGGTGGGACCCACATCCTTTACACTTGTGGCCAAATGTTCCAAACTAGAAATTGGGTTATTTATGACATTTTAAGTGACCCCTTCAAATTTTTGGAGTTCACTTAGCATGAAAATAAGTCCTTGGACCCTACCTAATAGGTAGGGGGATTAATTGCAAGGCATAAAGGGATTTTCCCTCCCATTTTTATTCTCTTTGGTCACCATCCATGTAATATGAGTTGGTATGTGTTTTTTTGTAGAAAGTTGAACAATCTTGTTTTATTTTCATTTTGGGCATTTTGGGAAATGAGTGTTAAAAGTACATTTGTCTTTTCTTATTTTTATTTTTGAATCTTTGAATTGGAGGGAAGAGAGGGGTGACACATTTCACCCCCTCATTTGTGAGAAAATTTATTGTCTTCTATTCAAATTCTCCCTCATGGGGGAGAAAGAGGACTTTTTTTGGGAGCTTTTGCTTGGTGCTTGGAGACTTTTGGGGAGATAGATCTTGCTTGGATAAGGAAGTGGAAAATATTAGAGTGTTGGAGAGATTTTGGAGGTAGGATCTTTGAGATCATTTTATGTTTTATGTTATGTTAGATGTTAGCCTTGTTTTGTTTGAAATAGGTGTTTGTTTCATGTGTGTTTGTTGTTGAGTATGCTTTTATATTTTATTTTTCTCCATCCATCATATGGCTTGATGGAATTTGGAGTTAATGGGGAAGAGAGAGGGATTTTCCCTCTCAAACCTCATGGCTTGATGGGCAAGCCATGTAGGTACTTTTCACTCCCCTCATATGGTTTAAGGAGGGGAAGGTGGTTCATATGGTTTTAAGCCCCTTACCCATTCTTGAAGAGGAAACCCAATGGGTTTGAAAATCCTCCAAAGAACGATTTTGGTGAATGGGAGGAAAAATAAGGAGGGTTTGATGATCTTGAGGAATAGGGAGGTTGTGAAGATTCTTGTTGTGTGCATCATATGGTTGGACCACACTTTTGACACCTTGGATATCTTACCTTCTCTTCCCCATTTTGGAGGACGAATATGGTTTTCTCCTCGTTTCCTTGTTTGAAAAATTTGGTGTTTTTTTCTTAGTGTTTGGATAGTATTGGTTGTGAAAATATAATGTTGTTATATCTCCCTATATCTTATGCACAAATTTGTGAAAGCTAGCTCTCTTTCCCATGGGTTTGGGGGAGGCTAGCATGTCTTCCAACCTTGGAAAGACATGTAATGATTCCTAAAGGTTGGGTGGTTAAACAATATTTTTCTCCTTGTGTTGGTTCTTTGAAAGACACTCAAATTTGGATCTCAAGTTGAAAGTTGGTTGGAATCTTTTGTCATCTTGGCTTCTCATTTTCTCCTTCTTCCTTTGTTTGGACACCACTCTAATTTTAATCTCATGAATGTGGCTATTTGGGAATTTCATTGTCTTGTAAAGTATCCTCCTTGTGATTTGGAATCACTTGTAAACTAGTGTCACTTTTGTAGTTGTAACCTTTCTTCAATCTTGGAAGGAAGACTTGTATGTTGATATCTTATGTATTTTAAATATTTTGGAATCATGGTGTGATTTTTATTTCAAGATCCTTGGAAATAAATGTTGTAAAATGAAGGATATACTTAATATGAAATTGATGGAAGTCCATTTTGAAAAGAATTTTGGTTTATTGGAAATAATGTTAGCCTTGAAATAGGTCTCTTTCTTGCAAAGTTTTGTGGAATTATACAAAGAAGTGATATTAGTTTACACTCTCTTTTTCATGTGAAAAATTAATGGGAGCTTACATTAGAAAATCAATTTTAAAATATGTATTCAATGTAGTAACTTATTTTGACATATTTCAAGCTTCTTCTCTTATTTGAAATACATTGTCACATGCTTTCTTATCACATAAGTAAGTAAATCTTCTTTTTAATCCTAGATTTATTCTATATATATATATATATAAAGTTTCTTACTTCACATAGGTAACAAAATAAAATCTACTATTCACCACTTCAGATAATTGTTACACATTTTATATAGGATGAATATATATAGAAAATAAATAAAATAGAATAAACTTAATATAATTATATTATAGAATATAACTATTTTACCTTTCATACAAAACAATATTGTAATTTATAAATTAATAGTGCTATATTTTTACACTAACATATATGGGCATATATTATTATACAGATTATATAATATATATGTGTAGATAATAATATAATATTATGTAAGTTAATAAATAAATAAAATTGTGCAACTTTCTATAAAACACACATACCAACCCATCTTACATGGATGGTGACCAAAGAGAAGCAAAATGGGAGGGCAAATTCATTTATGCCTTGAAAGTAAGCCCCCTACCTATTAGGTAGGGTCCAAGGACTTATTTTCATGCTACGTGAACTCCCAAAATTAAAAGGGGTCACATAAAATGCCATAAATAACCCAATTTCGGTTTTGAAACATTTGGTCACAAGTGTAGAGGATGTGGGGCCCACCCAAGGGTTCACATGTGACCCTCATCCCCTCTAATTAATACACAATTACCCAACCAAAAAAATTAATATAAGTGGGGGCCATTAAGTCCCAAAACCAAGTTTACTTAACAAGATAAAACATCCTAAACAAGATTAGTTTTACATGACATACTACATACAAAAGAGGGTCACTCATGGTGCCCAAAATAATGAAATCTAATACTAAGGCCTCATAAAACTAACATGGTTAGGGCTTAGCCCTATGGGCCGCTTGTGCACAATTTGCGTAGCCGCCTTGAAAGCCATGTTCACATGTGACCTGTCACCTACATACTCATTGCACACATTAAACACACCTATCCAATACAATGTAAATCAACTACTCAATAAATGATCAATCAAATCTATGCTATCATATCATCATCATGGAATTGTAAATGTGAAAAACATGCATAATTACATACAATTTACCATGAGTTAGCCATAGAGATAAACATAAATGACATACAACCATAAAATCCAAACATGTGACTAAACTAAGTATCCAACATATATCAATTAGGTCCAAACATCATTGCAATAAGTTAGTATACACAACATCAAATGAAAAAGTGTCAACATAGTAGTCAAGTCAAATTGGCGCTATGCGCCCAAATCTCCATACATGTCCAAGAAGGTCAAATATCATAACATAATGTCTAAAATATATCAAATCCCTGTCAAATCATGTATATGAATAAAGAAGTCAACAGATAAGTGAGGCTATCAAAATTTGGGCACAACATAGTGATAATGATGGTTTTTTCAAATTATTTCACATCAAATAGGGACAAGATGACTATTTTATAGAGTGTAAAATACGGTTAAAATAAGGAAAAATCCCTGGAACGAGCATAAAATCTTAGCTATGCTCCTCATACTTGGGATTTTTCCACAAAAAAAAACAATCCTTTTTTAGGGCATGAGATTTAAATGTTATCCCGTCAAATGTATGGAGGGCCTCTTTAAAAGATCTTGTGGAGAAGAATGGGATGGTTAAGGTTGTATGGGATAAAAATTATCCCAAATATTATGCCGAACATTGATGGTCAAAGAATATATGGTAAGAACTTACGATAAATCAGGGTATACATGGAGCACGTTGAAGGTGGCATTGAAATATAATCCCTAGAATAATATGCCAAAGCCCTTTTTACAGGGTTACCAGTTTTGTTAAAATAATCTTTTTTCTTATATCTTGTTAATATGGGATTTTATTATTTTGTAAGCCAAATGATAAATAATATATTTATGAATGTCAGGCACGTGAGGACTATATAAATTCCGCCCACCATGTATTCAAACACACCACCTAATCCATTACAAATATAAGCTTGGGTTGAGCAGGAGCTTGAAGATAGGAGCTCGTAAATGAGAGCTCGTGAAAAAGTTCACAAATAAGAAATCATGAAAAGGATTTCAAAGATATGGTCTTACTTATTATGAGTTTTGGGTTCTTTTATTTATCTTCATGTGGAAGGAGATTATCACTCGAAGAGACCAATGTTGGGAATATGGAATGCGGAAATGGAAACAATTCCCCAAAATCTACAGCAGTGGAAGTGTAAACTAGATAAATATAAATAAAAAAAAAGTACACACACACAAAAAAAAACATGTACTGTGGTTCACCCAATATGGGCTACGTCCACCAAAGATAGAGATCTCTTATATATAATAAACAAGAGTACAAACCAAATCTTCCCACAAGAGTACAATGCGTCTCTCCAAGAGTATCTCCTCTTCTAGATCTCTAAATCGATCTCCATAAGTGCACTACAACCATGTCTCCATAACATGTGGCACCACCCAAATTCTCCCCACTTGAGACCAAGAACAACCTAGGTTTAGTTAGGGAAACTTATGGAATATATATTTTTTAAGTGTTCCCAACAAAATTTCTAGAGTCAATGACAACAGTTATCAAAACATCCTACAAAACACTAAGAGAGAGAAATTCATCCCTAGCGTAGACAGATTATCTTCTTGTAGGGTGCGTGGAAGAAATTTCCCCAGGATGTGGAAGAGAGGAGCGAAAAGAAAATTTTCTTCTAGGCACGGAAGAGAGGCACGAGAGAAACTCTTTTTCTCCCAGGTGCACAAGACAAACGCGGAAGAGACTCCTTCTCTCCTAGGAACGCAAGATGGGTGTGAAAGAGACTCATTCTCTTCCAGGCATGCAAGACGAGCATGGAAGAGACTTGTTTTCTCATGGGCGCGTAAGACGGGCGCACAGGAGGCTTTTCCTCTTCTGTGAACTTCAGAAGGCCATAAATTTTGATAAGGAACTTTGTTTTTGGAAAACGAGGAATTTTCAAAAATCTCTCGATGTCCTCTTTGCACATAAACCTTAAGAATTTAATTTGGATAAATTTTTAAGGGTCAATTTTGAGAAAATGTTCTGCAGGCTTATAAAATGAAAACTGGTAACATTTGACTTATAAATTTTGTTCAATTCGACTTCCTTCCTTTCTCAACATGCCAAATAGACATGGAGGGTTGCACTTAGGTAAATTTAGGATGGATTTCAAGGGTTAATTTGTTTGATGGATTTTCAAATCAAGATTTCCAATTGTACACAACAAGAAGTCTGTAATTTTTCCTTTGCTTGATCTGAACAGTTCTTTAAAATTTTCTTAAGTATTTTAGTTTGGTTGGGTTCATTTTAGTCATGCAACTACAATTTAAATGTTTCATTTCATTTCATAAGGTTGCAGGGTTGTTCTGTTCAATTTTTGATTAATAATTGCCAGTATGAAAATTATCTAACAAAGCTCAAATTTGAATAGATTTATTTACATTTACCAACTTTAATCTATGAATTCATTCCAACCAAATCTAACATACTAAGTTGATTTAAATTGAAATGTGCAAAAGCCAAAAGATACAATTCTAATTTTCAAATCATACATTTCTGCAGAACAGAGCATTATGACATTTCTTCATACGTATTTCAAGACTTTCAATGGAGATCTCATAATGCATTTCAACAATCAGATTTTAAATACAACAGTGCCATTTGAGGAAATATAATACAATCTTCTATTAATTCAGAAATGATATCCTTACAACTTTCTCTTTCATTCCTTGAAATACAACATACAACATTCATGTCTTTCATATTCTTTCAAAAGCACAAAACAGAGTATATCTCTTTTACATTTCGAATTACAACTTTCATAGCCAATACAAAACATCATTCCATCACCAATAATATACAAGTTCATCCACTTCAAAGTGGGAAAGGGTTACAATAAACAATAATCTCAACAAGGACTGTCAAAACTATCTTTTCCTTTGCTCCAGGACACCAACATGCAGATCCATCATTCTTCAATTTTGATCACAACAAAGGCAGGGGAAAGGCAACGCTCTCCACCCAACCAAGACATCCAATGAAAGGAGAAGCCATCCTTCTTCATTGGCCCCTGAGCCCCAACCATAATGCAATAAGAAATGTGTTTCAACTCATGGCAACAACAGGCTTCCACAAACACACATGCAAACTTCACATTAAAAGCACAGTCCAAAACAGAATGTAGTTTACAACCACATTAAGACATAACAAACAAAACTGATGCTTCATCATGCAATTGAAAGGAGAAAGAAACTATGGGGGATGCTACTTATGCCTCCCAAAGGGGAAATTGGGTATCACCACCTAAGAACAAAATGCCAAAATATAACATTTCAAATCCATGACATGCCCTTATGCCTCCCCCAAGTACCCCTTATTCCTCACATTTCCTTATGCCTCCCCAACCTCTTATGGCACCCCATAACGAGTAAAGAAATGCAAGCCTATTTCTTTATAAGGTGGAACCCAAATCCCAACTCCCTCCACACTTATACTTCCCCAAAACACTTATGCCTCCCACAAAATCAACCCCATAGCCTTCTCCTACACAATTCCTAGGCCATCTACCCAACAGCCACAAACATGCCAAAGCATTCACAACAATAACATTCAACCATTTACATATACAATAAAAGTAATAAAGAAGAGCATTTCAAGAGCCAAGCTCCTACCTCTCCATAATGGAGATTATTCCAAGTTCAAAACATCAAGCTCTTCTAATGCAAGAAAGTCCAAAATCAACCAAGCCACAAGCATTCAACAATCTCCAATCTTCTCCAAAGAAAGAGCTCTCAAAACCCAAAATAAGTCTCCCAAAATGAAGTGATATGCAAAAGTGAAGCAACCCCAAAAACAAGCTAAATAATTCCAATTTATAGAAGAGGGAAGGGAAGAGGATGAGGTGGATCCATGTAGGATGCCACATCACACATCCTCAACCCCAACACAAAAGTCAACTTCATTCTCCAATGCATAATCAATAGGTGGGTGAATAATATGACAGTTTTACTTACAAACTCAAATCAAACCCACACCCCAAAGGACTGAAATTAAAACATGTAAGAAAAGTGCAATAAAAAAAACATTCAACTTGACTTACAAAAATGCATAAAGAAGGTCTAAATTTAACCCTCCAACCATAGGCAAGGTTGGTATACAAATTTAAGAGGTATGGGACAAGTTTAACTTGTCCCACAAGCCTCCAAAATCAGCCTCCAAGGACAAATTCGAATTTCAAAGAAGATGAAGTGTTTCTTACTCCAAAATCAACTTACATATCTCTTACACATCACTTACACATGTCTTACAAAATTTTAATTCAAGGCCAACAACTCTATTAATTACCTTCTTGTGACATATTTTAATTAACTAACTTTACAACATGATTACTCACAATATTAACACACCATTTAATAAATAATGAAAGGGGTCAATGCACCACAAAATAAACACATGCAAACATTAACAAAGGGACCAAATAAAAGAAAATACATAAAATCCCTTGGTCACATTTGAAGGTGATCCCCCCCATGGGAATCCCTAACACAAACAAACACACACAAATAAATACAGTTGCCATGGTGACCCTGTTGAATTCATCTAGAATTCCAAAGTGGTTGGTCTCCAATCCCCCAATGTTTGTTGTGATATTTTAAACCTGCAAAATACAAATACCTCCTTCAGCCTCGTGGCCACATCAGAACATCCAAATGAATATAATATACTTCCAAAGTCATCAATATATATATGAATCACAACAATCATCAAGACAATCAACAATATCACTTACAATTTCATCAATAACTATATCATCATCAATCTTTAATTCAATTTTCATTTTCTAGGTCTACTCAAAATATCCAATTATCGCAAGTCCGAACAACATCTATAATATAACCATGTCAAACAGTATATCAACAACAATATATAAAATGTATAAAATGTCCCCAATAACACCATGTATCAGATATGAACCAAGTCAACAATAATCCATGCTCTAACATCTAACATCATACTAAATCAAAACTATAATAATGTCCATAATATAGTCAATAGTGTCATGATCAGTATCAAAAGGTGTCAAAGGGAAGTGGGCACTACATCCCCCTCCCCTTAGACTCGACTTCCTCCTGGAAGTCATTGGAACATATGTGGAAATTGAACTCGTAATAATGTAGCATCCTCCCAGGTAACTGCAGTCTCATCATATCTGTCCCACTGCACTCACACTTGATCAATCTTTCTACCTCGAAGGCCCAGGTTCCTATAATCTATGATGTGAATGGGCTCCACCATCACCTGCCCTGATCCTGCACCTGTAATGAGGTCTAATCTAGCACATGAGAAGGATCTGCAATATATCTCCTAAGGAATGAAACATGAAACACGTCATGTATGTGAGACAAGCTAGGTGGCAATGCTAGATGGTAGGCCAAAGGGTCGATACGCTCCAAGATCTCAAAAGGACCAACGAATCTAGGAGCTAACTTAGAACCTTTTCCATAACAGGATAGGGCTCTTATGTGGCTTGACACGAAGGAACACCTTCATGCCCACATCAAAACTACGGTCAGTCCTATGTTGATTTGCATACTTCTTCTGCCTGTCCTATGCCTCCTGCAGTCTCTGTCTGATCAAAACCACCTACTGCTCCATGTCCTGTAACAAAGCTGGTCCAAGAGAAACCCTGTCCTCTAACATGTCCCAGCTAAGAGGTGTCCTACACTCTCTGCCATACAAGGCCTGAAAAGGAGCCATGCCTATAGAACTCTGAAAACTATTATTGTAGGAAAACTCCACCAAGTACAAATACTCCTCCCATCTTGACTGATGATCCATAACATACATCCTGAGCATATCCTCTAAGATATGATTCACCCATTCAGTCTATCCATCTATCTCAGGGTGATATGCTATGCTGAAATTGATCTTCGTCCTGAGGGCATGTTGCATGGTAGTCCAAAAATGGGAAGTGTACAAAGGATCACGGTCACAAATGATCTTCCGCAGAATCTTGTGTAACCTGACGATCTCATCCAGATAAACCTGTGCCACTGCACTAGCTGTATAAGTGGTCTTCACTAGAGAAAAGTGAGCCACTTTTGTCAATTTATCCACTATGACCATGATGGCATCGTGGTGATATCTCGACATCGGTAGCCCAACAATGAAGTCCATGGAAATGGTGTCCCACTTCCATTCCAGTATAGCATGAGGAAAGAGAAGGCCAGCTAGATGTTGATGCTCAACCTTCACTTTCTGGCACTCTAAACAACATGACACAAACTGAGCCATGTCTCTACAAAGTCCTCTCCAATGGTATAACTATCTCAATGTAGCATGCATCTTCTTCACCCCAGGATGGGTTGAATAGGGTGCACGATGTGCCTCTGTTAGAATATCCTGTCTCAAGCCTCCATCTCTGGGAACATAAATCCAACCTTTGTGCCTGAGAAGTCCATCTACCTCTAATGAGAAACCATCAAACTTCCCCTCAAGGGGTCTTTGGGACTTGATCTCTACTCTTGTTGCAATGTAGAAGATTTCAAGAGGAAGCTGCTATAGAATCCTGCTCCGCAAATATGTGCCCATTGAAGTGTCCATAATCACATGTCTCTGTGAGAGCATCTGCCACATTCTCCTTCCCTTTCACATGAATCTCCATATCATACTCATAAAGTAACTCCATCCAATGGCACTGACGAGTGTTGAGATTGGGCTGCATTAAGAGATAGTGAAGACTCAAGTGATCTTTCTTGAGTGTGAATCTCGGACCAAGAAGAAAGTGTCTCCATCGAATCAAGGCATGAACCACTGCCGCAAGCTCAAGATCATGAGTCAGATAATTGAGCTCATAAACCTTGAGTTTACGAGACTCAAAAGCCACTGCTCTTCCCTCGTGCATCAACACACCTCCAAGTCCTCCCAAAGAAGCATCTGTGCATACAAAAAACTCACCCTGTGGATCTTACACTGTAAGAATGGTGTTGTCATGAGGCACTCCTTCAGTGTCTACAAGGCCTGCTCACATCTATCTAACCAATCAAACTTCTTCCCTTTCCGCTAAAGGGAAGTGATGGGGTGCGCAATCCATGAGAAGTATTAAACAAACCTCCTATAACCCCATGAAGTTGTGCACCTCAGTCACAGTAGTGGGTGCTGGCCAATCCATAATGGCTCTAATCTTAGAAGGATCGACTGTGATACCTTCCCTAGAAATGATGTGACCCAAATACTGCACCTCTGTCTGAAAGAAGGCACACTTCTCCAAGTTCCCAGAAAGCTACTGATCATGAATAAACTGAAGAACCTGACAAAGGTGCCCCTCACGCTCCTCACGTGTACGTGAGTAAATCAAAATTTCATCAAGGAAGATGAGCACGAAGCGATCTAAGAAATTCCTGAATACCCCATTCATCAAACTCATAAATATTGTGGGGGCATTCATCAAACCAAAAGGCACCACTGTGAACTCATAGTGCCCATATCTCATACAAAAAGTGGTCTTATGAATATCCACCTCTGTAATCCTCAGCTGATGATAGCCTGACTTAAGATCAATCTTAGAGAAAACTGTGGCTCCCTTCATCTAATCAAACAAATCATCTATGCGTGGAAGGGGATAATGATTCTTGATTGTTACCTTGTTCAGCTAGCGGTAATCAATACACAACCACAAGGATCCATCCTTCTTCTTCACAAAAATCACCATTGCACCCCAAGGGGATACACTAGGATGGATTAGGCCTTTCTCCGAAAGGTCCTCAAGCTGCAACTTGAGCTCACAGAGCTCTAGTGTGGTCATCTGGTAAGGTGCTCGTGAGATAGGCTCTGCTCCTAGAACTAGATCTATATGGAAGTCAATCTCACGTGGGGGTGGTAACCTTGGTAGCTCCCCTAGAAAAACATCAAAAAACTCTCTCAAAATGGGATGATCATCTAGCGATGGCCCACTAGACCCATCCTCAGATCTGTCACTGACTATGACAGCAAACATATGATAACCCTGTCACACACACCACTTGAGCTGCATAGCGAGCTGGTGCGAATGGAAACAAGTCTCCTAACCCCTAAGATCACTGACTCAACTCCTAGATCATCTACACAAGATATAGTCTTATGGTAACAATCCATCCTGGCCCTATGTGCAGACAACCAATCCATACCCAAGATGACTCCATACGAGCCCAAAGGAAGGATACGAAGATTTGAGGTAGTGGTGAAAGGTCCCAAATCCACTACACACTCCTTAACTAAGGAGTCCACTGAGATCTTGGCTCTTGAAGCCATCTCAACATCCCAACTAAGACCCTGCCTAACTGCCACCAACCTGCATCGCTCTACTAAAGATGGTGTAATAAAAGAATCTAAAGAACCAGAATCAAACAAAATAGATGTAGGAATACCACCAATACTACATGTGGTCTTAATAATTGTAATATGATGCTCAGCCTGGTAGTTCTCAACCGTTGCATAGATCTAATGACTGTGTCCCATGTTACCAACTGTAGGCAATGAGATCTGTGTCTTACCCTTGTTAAAAGGGCTATGAGGGAAATCTCTCAAAAAATGTCAATCAACACCACAACCAAAATAACCACCTAATCCTCTCCCATGTGTAGCAAGTCCGACCGGTACTTTGACAGGTATGTGGTGTGGATCTTCATGATCTGGCTACGAACTACTGAGGTCTTTGCTGGTGAACTCCTACTGACTGAGCCCTCTGGGCACCCTGTGTCCTAATCGGACCCCTAGGAGGAGGCCCCATACTTCGACCTCTGTGTGCATCAAATCTCTGTGGAGGTCTATAAGGTGGACGGGATTGCTGCTAGTGCTATGGTCTAAAAGATGATTGTGCTAAACCATTTCCACCATGAGGAGGAGGTATTGACCCCCTCAAGTTATTGTCCTACATCTGCTAGATATGGCTACAAACTCAGTCTCTATCCTGCTAGGTCTTTCCTTGAGTCTCCTCTGCTATGTATGCCTTCTCAATAGTCTCATCTAATGTTTATGGACAATGGATCCAAAATGCACCTCCAATGTTAAGATTTAGGCCCTGGAGGAACCTGTGGATCTGTACCTATGCATCCTGCATGTAATCAACTTACTGGTCTAGATCTAGAAATTTGATCTCATACTCAGCCACTATAAGAGATTCCTGTCAGAGGTCATGAAACTCATCTATCCTCCTAAACTTCTCCTCAAAGAGCTCCCAAGTAACTTTCTGAGAATCAACATGGAGCTTTTTCTCCTTTGTCCTCCACCAGACACCTTCTCCATCTCTCAGTAGATGGATCACAACATGAGATTTCGTGTTGCTAGAACAAGGGAAGAGCTTGAAGCATCCGCTCAAGCTCACTAGCCAGGCCTCTGCTTGAAATCCACCTACATCACCAGAATAATGTGATGGTTGTAGCTTTAGGATCTCCCTGATGTGGTCTAAAGTTGTAGTTTCACGAACCCTAGCCCCCCATGCATGCTTATCTCTAAGCCTAGGGCTTTGAGACCTATCTCTTTGTCCTGAAACTCAGTCTCCATGTCCCCTCTATAGTGACTTTTCTCTGACTGACTCCACATGGGAGTTCTCTCCTCTATACTCCTCGCTATGCTGAGGAGATGCATGAGCCTCAAAGGATGTCACCCTATCATGTCTGACTGGATGTGCTCCTATGGTCCCTCTGCATAGAGCGACATTAACATCCTAAAGTGTCTTTAAAATTTGTGGTAGGATAGCTGCTACAACATGATCTGGTGGTGGTAATTCTAGGTCTATGTGAAAATACCCCTCGTCTTGTTTGTGCCTCCTCCACAGACCAAGGTGAGAGTTAGTTCATTTTCTAGGTTTTATTCAGTTTTCCATGTTCACTAATTATGCAATTTCAAACAAAGTTGTTCTCTAGATTTGAAAGTGTGTCTAGGTTTAAAGTTTGTGTCTCAAGTCTTCTAGTGTTCCCAAGGGTCCAAGCCTTTAAACCCATGGCTCTGATACCAAGTGTAAGGCCACCTAAATTCTCCCCAATCAAGACCAAGAACAACCTAGGTTTAGTTAGGAAAAGTTAAGGAATATTTTTTTTGTTTTTTTAAAGCGTTCCCAACAAAATTTCCAAAGTCAATGACAATAGTTATCAAAACATCCTACAAAACACTAAGAGAGAGAAATTCAACCCTAGCGTAGATATATTATCTTCTTGTGGGGGCATAAGAGAAATTTCCCCAGGTGCAGAAGAGAGGCACAAAAAGAAAATTTTCTTCTAAACGTGGAAGAGAGGCACGAGAGAAACTCTTTTTCTTTCTGGGTGCGCAAGACATGCACAGAAGAGACTCCTTTTTCTCTTTGGCATGCAAGATAGGCATGGAAGAGACTCATTCTCTCCCAGGCGTGCAAGATGGGTGTAGAACAAACTCATTTTCTCATGGGTGAGAAAGATGGGTGCACAAGACACTCATTTTATCATGGGCACACAAGACGGGCACGTAAGAGGCTTTTCTGGGCACACAAGATGGGCGCAAGAGGCTTTTCTCTTCTGCAAACTTCAGAAGGCCATAACTTTTGATAGGGAACTCTCATTTGTGGAAAACGAGGAATTTTCATAAATATATCTCAACG
Source organism: Taxus chinensis (assembly GCA_019776745.2). NCBI lineage: Eukaryota > Viridiplantae > Streptophyta > Pinopsida > Cupressales > Taxaceae > Taxus > Taxus chinensis. The sequence continues at coordinate 174,644,709 of CM034150.1, read as the reverse complement.
TCCTCTTTGCAAAAACCTTAAGAATTTAATTTGGATAAATTTATAACGTTCAATTTTGATAAAACACTCTACAAGCTTATAAAATGAAAACTGGTAACATTTGACTTATAATTTTTGTTCAATTCACCTCCTTCCTTTCTCAACATGCCAAAAATACATGGAGGGTTATCCTGAGGTAAATGTAGGATGGATTTTAAGGGTTAATTTGTTTGATGGATTTGCAAATCAAGATTTGCAATTCTACACAGCAAGAAGTCTGCAATGCTTCCTTTGCTTGATCTGAACGGTTCTCCAAAAGTTTCTTAAGTATTTTAATTTGGTTGGGGTCATTTTAGTCATGCAACTAAAATTTAATTATTTCATTTCATTTCCTCAGGTTGCAGGGTTATTCTGTTCAATTTTGAATAATAATTTCCAGTATGAAAATTATCTAACAGAGCTCAAATTCGAATAGATTTATTTACATTTACCAACTTTAATCTATGAATTCATTCCAACGAAATCTAACATACTAAGTTGATTCAAATCAAGGTATGTGAAAAATCCAAAAGATACGGTTCTTAATTTCCAAATCATACATTTCTGCAGAACATAGCATTATGACATTTCTTCATACGTATTTCAAGACTTTCAATGGAGATCTCATAATGCATTTCAATAATCAGATTTTAAATACAACAGTGCTATTTGAGGAAATATAATACAATCTTCTATTAATTCAGAAATGATATCCTTACAACTTTCTCTTTCATTCCTTGAAATACAACATACAACATTCATGTCTTTCATTTTCTTTCAAAAGCAGAAAACAAAGTATATCTCTTTTACATTTCGAATAACAAATTTCATATTCAATACAGAACATCATTTCATCACCAATAATATACAAGTTCATCCACTTCAAAGTGGGAAAGGGTTACAATAAACAATAATCTCAACAGGGACTGTCAAAATTGTCTTTTCTCTTGCTCCACGACAACAACATGTAGATCCATCATTCTTCAATTTTGATCACAACAAAGGCAGGGGAAAGACAACGCTCTCCACCCAACCAAGACATCCAATGAAAGGAGAATCCATCCTTCTTCATTGGCCCTCGAGCCCCAACCAAAATGCAATAAGAAATGTATTTCAACTCATGGCAACAACAGGCTTCCACAAACACACATGAAAACTTCACATTAAAATCACAGTCCAAAATAGAATGTAGTTTACAACCACATTAAGACATAACAAACAAAACTCAAGCTTCATCATGCAAGCCAAAGGAGCAAGAAACTATGGGGGATGCTACTTATGCCTCCCAAAGGGGAAATGGGTATCACCACCTGAGAACAAACCAGCAAAATACAACATTTCAAATCCCTGACATACCCTTATGCCTCCCCTAAGTACCCCTTATTCCTCACATTTCCTTATGCCTCCCCAACCTCTTATGGCACCCCATAACGAGTAAAGAAATGCAAGCTAAATCTTTGTACAGGTGGAACCCAAATCCCAACTCCCTCCACACTTATACCTCCCCAAAGCACTTATGAATCCCACAAGAGTACCCCATAGTCTTCTCCTACACCATCCCTACACCATCTACCCAACCAGCCAAACAAACGATAACAAACGTACAAACATTTACATAATCACAAAGGGGAAAGAAGAGCATTTCCAAGAGCCAAGCTCTTACCTCTCCATTACAGAGTTTGTTCCAAGTCCAAAACAACAAGATTTCCAATGAAAAATAGTCCAAGATCAACAAAGCCACAAGCGTGCAACAATCTCCAATCTTCTCCAAAGCAAGAGCTCTCAAAACCCAAAAGAAGTCTCCCAAAATGAAGTGATAATAGTGAAGCAACCCAAAAACAAGCTAAGGAATTCCAATTTATAGAAGAGGGAAGGGAAGAGGATGAGGTGGATCCATGTAGGATGCCACATCACACATCCTCAACCCCAACACCAAAATTCAACTTCATTCTCCAATGCATAATCAATAGGTGGGTGAATAATATGATAGTTTTACTTACACACTCAAATCAAACCCACACCCCAAAGGACTGAAATTAAAACATGTAAGAAAAGTGCAATAAAAAAACATTCAACTTGACTTACAAAAATGCATAAAGAAGGTCTAAATTTAACCTCCAACCATAGGAAAGGTTGGTATACAAATTTAAGAGGTATGGGACAAGTTTAACTTGTCACAAAATCCTCCAAAATCATCCTCCAAGGACAAATTCAAATTTCAAAGATGAAGTGTTTCTTACTCCAAAATCAACTTATATATCTCTTACACATCACTTACACATGTCTTAAAAAATTTTAATTCAAGTCCAATAACTCTATTAATTACCTTCTTGTGACATATTCTACTCAACTAAATTTACAACATGATTACTCAAAATATTAACACACCATTTAATAAATAATGAAAGGGGTTAATGCAAAAAAAAACACACATGCAAACGTTAACAAAGGGACCAAATAACAGAAAATACATATAATACCTTGGTCACATTTATAGGTTATCCCCCCCATGGGAATCCCTAACACAAACAAACACAAAAAAACAAATACAGTTGCCATGGTGACCCTGTTGAATTCATGTAGAATTCCAAAGTGGTTGGTCTCCAATTCACCGATGTTTGTTGTGATATTTTAAACCTGTAAAATACAAATACCTCATTCGGCCTCATGGCTACATCAGAACATCCAAATAAATATAATATAATTCAAAAGTCATCAATATATATATATATATATATATATATGAATTATAAAAATCATCAAGACAATCAATAGTATCACTTAGAATTTCATCAAAAACTGTATCATCATCAATCTTTGCTTCAATTTTCTTTTCTAGGTCTACTCAAAATATCCAATTATCACAATTCCGAACAACATCTATAATATAACCATGTCAAATAGTATATAACAACAATATATAAATGTCCCCAATAAACACCATGTATCAGATATGAACCAAGTCAACAATAATCCATGCTCTAACATCTAACATCATACTAAATCAAAACTATAATAATGTCCATAATATAGTCAACAGTGTCATGATCAGTACAATCATGACTATGCACTAAGAAGTAAGTTTGTCTCTCCATAACTGCATCAACCTGTGCAAAACATGAAGACAACATACTCTACAATATCTAGATCTAAAAGGATCAACAATACAACATGATCTCATGGACATATAAATACAAGATCTCACAACAACCTGTGGATCTAACAAGAATAATCTACAATACAAGATCTCACAAACATGTGTATCTACAAGAAGAAACACTATGTGTTTTGGATACCATGCAAGCCATTACAATGAGACTAAACAATACAAAGGAGATATAGTAGAATACATTACACTCTTCTCACCATTCATATGTAACTGCTACTTCCTTTATTCCAGATTCTCTCCATGGAAGCTCTATCTTCATGTAACAATATTTTCCTTCTTCTTGTTCATCATCCTCTCAACCAAATATTCCACATGTAATAATAGTCAATTACATTTCATCATAATTCTAACCCTATCTTTCATGCTTATATAAGCATATACAAACTTAGGTCAACTTCGCAATGCATTTACAACCTTTATCTATTCACTTTATAACTAAAGTTAGATATAATTCCCATGAATTGAATATAACCTTCCACGCACAAGTAATCAATGTTGGTTCCTTGACCAATGGTAGTTCCTTTGCTGACTAATGGTGGTTCATATGCTAACTGAATCTTCTTACTATGTAAACCAGCCACTTGTAATGCATGCTCATTGTGAATCAATCTAGCTCCACAACCCAAAAATCTCCCACTTGGAGATAAATTGTTAAACCTTTTTACCTGTACTTGTACATCACCGTCCTCTACATACCATGAAGACCAACTATTATTTACATCAACAATTCTCTCAAGTAATCATGAGGATTAAACCATCTTATAAAAACAAGAAGGTAATAAACCATGACTTACCATATACCTGCACGAAGCTACTACCGATTCATCATACCCAAGCTATCCATAAATAATCTCCCACTAAATCATAACACCAAACCTCTCATGTAACTAAGCAACCATGACTAACACACATAAAAGAGTTCCCACTCAAACTAAAATATTTAGCTTCAATTGCAACCATATCCATACCTATAAAACCAACCATGTTCTCCAACCATATATCCATGTCTCCATGCTACCAGCAATGCAACTGACCAAAAATAAGTCAAATTGGAATATGCATAAGAAAAAAAAGATCCTAGGAAAAGACAACCCAAATGAGTTCTACATGAAACCAATGGGTTATCAATCCACAAACACCTACATAACTTAATGAATCCAAACACTACAATCTGCAAATCGAACACTGCACAAATAACTTGCATGTTCAAGACAACAATTCGTAGAAATCGTATCTATCATAAAAAATCCCCTACTCATGCTCAAGGAATCTAAACCATGATCATACGTATATAAACCATGATCATAGGAATCCATGTCCAAAAAAAACATCTGCATCATCATAGACTCACAAAACAAAATGTATACAAATGTACAAACTCACCATGTACATCCATCCATATCACTAGGCTCTCCAGAAGCTCCAAGTATCTCATTGAATAACTCCAAATCCATATATGAATCATGTGCTCATCAATGTCAACAACAACAAAAACCATGCTAACCATGATACTAGTAACTAGTGCAAATACCAACAAAATTTTCATCAAACATATTACACAACCATCCAAGATGAAAGAAAACAAGGGAAACATCAATAAGATGTAAATATACACTATTTTCACACTGTATTCTATAACAAACACATTTTCCTTTTCCCACCCTTCAAAATCTAAAATATTTCTTTCTCATATTAACCCAGTTGAATAACCATCAACTGCAATCCCCTGAGGATTTCTAGGCACCACAAAATAAAACCAGAAGTGATATCACCATGCAATGAACACAAAATAGCTGTAAAACAATTAATATCCTCTAAAACAACTTGTGCCTCATGCCACACAAAAATTTAGCACTCTCTTCTCACTCCGCATGTGCATATGTGTCCAACCTGTAATGCCAACAACCATGGCTTACTCCCACTCAACATGAAATCCCCTGTAATGCTCTAACCACCAAGCTCAATAGCTAAATATGTTAGTGAGAAATAAAAATAGATGAAAGAAAATATAAATTGATTCCCTTCTTAACAAAGAATACTTATACATCAAAAAAGTTTGGACTTCTTATGAATTAGGATGATTCACCTTCTTTTCATCCATATGTACTCAATATCTCTTGTTACTTACAACTATGTCTAATCATGAATTTTCTTTGAGGATATCATCCTTAGACTAGATACCCTTATGCTCAAGATTCCAACACATCCCAAAAATAAAATTCAAACACACCAAATATCCATGGTGCATATTTTACTTGTGCACACAATCCAAACATAATACCAGTTGCTTCAAGTGAAAGCGATAAAACATGAACAATATAGAGATACATAAATTTAACCCAAGTCTCACCGGACTCACCGAGCCAACTCTTTCCTCTTTATGATTCAAACATTGAAGTGATCTACATCGTCTCTACCATGTAAACTTTGTTCAAGAAAATCAATCCTCCAAAACAGGACACTAAACCATCCATTCCCTCTTTTGATGTAAAAACTTAGTACAACTTCACTTCCATAGAGACTGACCTAGGTTTCCTTATCGGTACAGGTTCCTCTTTGACTGATGTTGGTGCTATTGGTATAAACAAAATTCCACAAAATTAGCATAGGACACCAAACTAGGTGCCTACTCTAACCAAATACGATAGCTATGTTGAGCTAGTCATTTCTAGAAGCACCCAAATCTTGTACAAAAACTTAACAACAAAAATACATGCAAATAAATTTCACCAAGATGAAATACATCACCTTACCAACAAGAAGACACTCAACCACATATTTAACTGAAGTACATGCTTCTCTAATGGAACCCCCATCTTTGTTCTGTGCTACAACCTCTCTACTGAAGCCCATGCATCTAACTGCACCAAGGATGCATAACTACTCCTCTATCTCAAACTCAGATATACAATCCCAAACGATGCATGTGCATCCAAAATAGAAAATCACTTCAATACCAAGATAAAACCATGCCTATATAACCTAGATTTCTAATCTGACCAACATGCTCATGCCTCCAAGAACCAAGGACACCTCAACAAACAAGATGCATTCCATTCATCTTCTCGATTCTTCCAAATATGTGATTTTCTATTTAAAACTAGGTTTCCTAGTAACTGACCATGGTCAACTTGTAACCAACCATGGTCACCGTATAACTGATCATGGTCACCTTTCCAACGTCAGTTTCCACCTAATTGATGTCGGTCACAGTATTCTCTAGTAACCTCACATTTCTAGCTTCCACTTGATATTTAAAACTCTTCCTGTGATTTTCACATTAGGAAAAACAAACCCTACTCTCATACACCTATCATTCAACCACTAACCTTACTTTAAAATAACCAAGCTCTGATATCAGTTGTTGGGATTATGGAATGTGGAAATGGAAACAATTCCCCAAAATCTACTGCAGTGGAAGTGTAAACTAGATAAATCCAAATCAAAACAAATTACACACACACACAATACAACATGTATCGTGGTTCACCCAATATAGGCTATGTCTAAAAAAGATAGAGATCTCATATATACAATAACCAAGAGTACAAACTAACTCTTGCCACAACAGTACAATGTATCTCTCCAATAGTATTTCATCTTCAATATCTCTAAACAGATCTCCATGAGTGCACTACAACCGTGCCTCCATAACACCACTGACATATCTCACATAACCAAGAACTATTACATATTTGAACTACAACCAAGCTCTCTATGGATTTGCAAGAAGACCTCTCACATGGGTCTACCAATGCATAATCATGACTGTACACCAAGAAGTAAGTCTGTCTCTCCATCACTACATCAACTTGTGTAAACATGAAGACAACCTCCTCTACAATATCTAGATATACATAGATCAACAATACAACTTGATCTCACAGGTTTATGAATACAAGATCCCATAAAAACCTATGAATCTAACAATAAAAGATCTCACAGCAACCTATGGATCTAACAAGAAGAATCTACAATACAATATCTCACCAAAATGTGGATCTACAAGAAGAAATGCTTTGTGCTTTGCATACTATGCAAGCCATTACATTGAGACTAAATAATTTAAAGGAAATACAGTAGAAGACATTACACTCTTCTTCTCATTCATGTGTACCTATTATTTCCTTCTGTCCAGATTCTCTCCATGGAAGCTCTGTCTTCATGTAACCATATTTTCCTTCTTATTCTTCTTCATCCTCTCAACCAAAGATTCCACATGTAATTATAATCAATTACACGCCATCATCATTCTAACCCTATATTTCATGCTTATATAAGAATATACAAACTTAGGTCAACTTAGTTATGCATTCACAACCTTTGGATTCACTTTATAACTAAAGTTAGATCTAATTCCCATGAGTTAAATATAAACTTCCACGCACATGTAACCAATGTCGTTTCTCTAACCAATGGCAATTCCTTTGCTGACTGATGGTGGTTCATATGTTGATCGATGGCGGTTCATCTACTGACCGACACCAGTTACTATATAAACCAACCACTTGTAATGCATGCTCATTGTGAAGCAATCTACCTCCACAACCCAACACCCAAGTTATCTCAGAGGCATAGATTTGAGCCTGTAACGTTATTATTTCAGATAATTTTGATGCCCTTTTTCTATAAAAAGGAGAGTAATCTATATTACTATTATAAAGATTATTGTTTCCCATCATTAGTACAAAGGGAACCCATCATCTATACTGAGAGAGCCCATCGTTAATACGGAGATTATAATCGCGTCAAAAATCCCACTTTTTGTAATGACAAGAGCTAGATAGCCCTTCGATTTGTAGTGACATTATTTTCGATTTCATCCATAGAGCTAGTTATAACACCATTTTTGCGAAGAGGCCATTAGAGCTTGAATGTCCAAGAGTTTCTCGTATCTAAGCGAGTTGCTTGTTAACACGGGTCGATCCATCGTCACAGTGTCACCGCCCATAGTAAAAAGCTGAAGGAAAGATTTTGATGAAGAGGCCATAATAGCAAGATGCAATATGCCATTGTAACCATTTTCTCCTTACGATAGCCCAAAATCATTAGAGAAGAATATTTATTTTCATTGCATAGAGGAGATATTTCTAGTCATACAAAGGGCTCGTGATGTCAAGATAGACAGAGCCTGAGCCCGAGCCATAGCTGAGTTTGCAGTAACCCATGCTAGGAGCCAAAGCTAGTGCAAGAGATCCCCAACTAGTGCCAAGAGCTCGAACCAGTAGCTAGAGCTAGGTTGTTCAATGATTCAGAAATGAGAACTGATTCAGTGGAGATTGTCAGTTATTACCGAAAACCCATAGTATGGAAAAAAAGGTTATTTTTATAGATATAGATTCAACCAGATCCAAGTTGTTATTATCCAGTAGCTAGTTTCATGACTCATGAGCTAGAGCTAGAGTGAGTAGCCTAAGCTAGAGTTGGAAGCCAATAATTAGAGCCAGGTCATCAGACACTACAAACTGAGATCAAATAGGTGATGTAAGAATTGTATTATATACACCATTTATATATCAGTTTGTCTTTTTAATGGACCCAGAGATGTGGTCCATTTTGGGACGAACTCCGTTAGCATCCTAGTGGTCATTGTTGACGTGATGTTTTGATTTTTATTTCTGCTATGTTTTTCAACTATTTTAACCATTAATCAAGTATTTGGGAAAATTTAAGGTATCTAAGGAACGAGAAAATTGAGTCATTTTTTTATAACCCCCGTTTTCAGATCATCATTCCCCTATGTCTCTTGACATAACAATAATGGGTCTAACTATAGATATAATAGAGATATACCTTAAGCAATATTGATATAGTGTGATGTGCTTTACATGCTAAAAGGATTCCCTTAATTCCCTAAGACCTTTGATAGTGTTTTGTGTCACTTGCTCTTGTTAAGATATGGCTTTAGGACCTTTGAAGGATTAACAATGGAGGAAGGTAGACTCTTGAACCTAGTTTGAGTGATTCATACTTGTATTGTGGATGCTCTAATAGATGAGTTGTTGGTTTAGGAATATTTAAGAGAGACTTGAGTTCTTTTTTAGTTTAATTTGTAATTGCTTCTCTTCAGAATGCCATGTGAGTTTTTAAGTGGATTATACTTGCTTATATATTCTTTCATAGCTTAGGTATCACATGAAGGATGACCTGTAGAATAAGAAATAAGCCATAAATAATATTCAAATTGAGAAAATATTTTTTTCTGGGACATTATACATTTTCTTAATGGTTTGGACCACAATGATAAGGGTGTTGGGTGCTTAGCCAATATACTGATAGTCAAAAAATTTATAACACGACTAGAACACCATCGCAACATTCCAATTGGGTGATGAAATCCAAATTGTTCTACTTGTGAAGAGATTTTTGAGATGTGTAGGTTGATGTGTGTGTTTTGGTTGTGCGTGCAATAAGTGAATGCAAAGAATTGACCTCCTAATTAGAGTATGTTGTAAAGAAAGAATGAAGAGTTTATTTTTAAGTCCCAAAATTGAAATGTGGATTTGGATGAAGTCAAGCTGACAAGAAGGGAAAAATGATGCAAAAAGAGTAAATAGGGGAAAATAAAGAATACTTGGATAACATTATTTTTCCTTTTTTGTTTTTATTTTACCAAGTGTGTTAATCCAAGTAAGAAATGCACCATGTATGCAAGAAAGTGAAGATCCTACCTACGAGGTTAGTAGAAAGAAAGGAATGGAAAATGGAAATGGAAATGAAAAAAAATGAATAACTCACTAAAGAAGGGTGGGTCCCACCGGGCGTGCCAAAATGTTGAAGAAATTTTCTCACTCCTATTTCAGGTTAGTGAAATGGTAAGGAAGAAAATAAGTAACTCCAAAATGAGAGTGTTTGAAGCTACCTCTAGATGAGATGATGATGGAGATGGGCGCAAAATATCCTCCTACACAACAAAGGGAGATAAAACACGAAAAAATGGATTAGTAGATAGGATGGTGGGTTTCCCATCATTGTTGGTCTAAAGAAGTGAAAAATTCCCAGGATGGATTTCAACCCATTTTTTAATAAAAGATAGATAAAATATGATAATGGATAAGTGATAATAGAATCTGAATTGAACCAAAAAAATTGAGATGAGAAAGAAAAGGTAAGATGCTGATCTAATAACACTAACTGATAAAAAATTGATCCAAACCTGATCAGGTCGATGGCAACAATGTGGAAAGAAAATACAGGAAATAAGATCTAAAATGTTTTATGAAGTTGGTCTAGAGTTAATCTGAAACTAGAGATGAGGCTGATATGGTGCAAGGAATTTGGATCTCATGAGAACAGAAAGGATGTAAGAAAATTGAAGAAGATGAGCACTTCTAACAGGGTCAATGGCGACTTGTCCTAATCGACGGCCACTGGATGTAATGAAGACAAGATCTGAAGTCGCGGGTGTGTAGAATGACAATATTGGAATAACTTGGAAACTAGGTGATCAGAAAGCAGAGGAGTGGTAGAGAATCAAATAGAGGTGAACTGGGTCGATGGTGATTAGTAGGGTAGACAACTATTGATATATATCTAGGGTTTGAAGAATAAAGATGAGTGAAAATAGCAATCCGTAGAAAGAAATGGAGACTGAGAGACATAGAAACATGGCTTTGAGACATTTAATAAACTTGTAAAATTGATGGGTAATGATGATGTAATGGTAATGGCTGATCTAAGCATTCAAAAATATAAAGAGACTTCAAATCTCTAAAGTTAAGGCAGAAGATCTCCAAAGTAGCTCCAAGGTCGTGATGATAGTTGTAAAGAAGTACAAGAAATGAAGGAAAGATTGCAAGAAATCCTAAGTCTCAAAAATTGCATCCTCAAGAGAGGAGGGGTATGTTCATATTTATAGGGTCGATGGTCATTGACGACTATGGTAGTCCATTGATTTGGGTGGTGAAAGTGTGACAAGTTTGAGACAACAAGCCCTTATGAGGCGGGATTAGGGTTTTATGTGGTAAATAAGGGTTAGAGATGATTAGGGAAGTTAAAAGGGTAGTTACGGATAAGAATGCATTAAATAAAGGTGGATGGGAACCTAAGAATGGTAAATAAGGTACCTAGAGGGGATAAAACGGATTAATAAATAGGTTTAGGGAAGATAAGTTAATGATGTGATTAGGATGGGATTAAGGTGGAAAATAACAATTTAAGGGGTAAATAGAATTTAGGAGGGAAAGGGGGATTTAAATGAGAAGAGAGGTATGTATGTAGAAAATGACAAAAAAGGGGAGTGGATGCAGGGTGAGGGACAAGGGAGGCAAAAAATTGGTGTCTACAGTTGCCCCTGCATGCTCATGATCTTAGTACATCAACTCAAAAGGAAGGTAGGGAAGGAACTCATCTACGTCTCATCGACCATACATTGTTAGGAACTTATCTAATCGAACCAGTGTGAGAACCACAAATAGGAACCATTTTCTTATTAACCATTCACTATAGGGAATAAACTAGATGTATCTTATGTGGAAACTCAAGCATGAACCATCTACACAACTTTCAATGGTTTTACAAATGTTAACCAAAGACTTAGGTATGAAGTCCAATTCACCCTCTTAAAGTATCATGATGTTGTTTTATCTTTGTTCCTTTTATCTTTCCACTACATTTCATATCAAGGGATTATATAGGAACTTATGCTCACTTTTTACAAATCTGAACAAGAATGTACTTCTGTTTTTATTTTCAATCACACCAAAATGAAAATTGAAAAAAAACTAAAAAACAAGTATTTTGAACATAGAATCAATACATCACAACACAACAAAAAATTAAACTCTAAACAAATCACACATGCCACAACTTCATTGTGCGGCCCCGTCACTTGTGGCTAGTGAGAGGAAACTAATTGTCTTGCATCCTCATGTGCCTCCATCCTCCGGTCAACGTGCTTCTGACTCAGGAAATTTGACATTGAATCTCATTTGTTATCACATGCTTTTCTTATTCTTTTCTCCCCCAACACAATATGAAACACATTATTTTATTGGTCATCCAGTTACACTAAAAATGCATCCATAAGGCATATTTTTACAATATTTCGATTTGACTATTGACTTGAAATACACACAACTTAGATTTTTAAGTAGGACGATCAAAGCAACAATAAAGTTTTTCCAACAACTCACACACAACTTAAATTTTTAAATAAGATGATCAAATCGACAATAAACTTTTGACAACGAATCACACAGGAAACTTTTTGATGATAAACACTTTACTTGAAATTGAATAACAAAACAAATAATAAGATTAAAAAATAATATTTAATTACTTTTTGTAATAGTGAAAATGACATAGACTATATAACATTAGTGAAATATGACTAAACATGTAATTAATAAAATCTTATAAATCTAAACATGACTCACAAATCTAAACACTTAAAAGTAAACAAATCTTCACTTAATGATGTGAACACTTGAAAATAAAAAAATAAAATACCATATACAAAATACACGAAACAAAATATCAAGTAAAACCTAAAACCACAAGCTTATACAAAAACTGGTTTTACATAATTACATAGTGGTTTCTCCATCATGCAAAATGAGTGTTATTCGTTCCAAAACTGTGTGCTGTGCAAGAGGGCCACAATGGAAGTAAGGAACTCAGGATTCAAATGTAATGAAATCAATGCAACCGTTCCGATGTCAATGCCAATCTTGTGGAGGCATGTCCAATGTTTATGAAGCATGTGTAAGATCTGATTCAATACAGGCCTAAGAGGGGTTCTGTACTGCTCATTGAAACTGAGCTTCAATGTAAGTGAAATTCGTTGAATGCGAGTTAGATTAGAGTCAATCCAAACTATTATTCAAACTAAAGACTCTATTTTGGAAAATGTTCACTCTTCAAACAATGGACAGTGATAAGCATACAGAGGAAATATATTAAATGGTAGATCTATTGATCAGAAATGGAATCACTTCTCCATGGAATCTCACACAAGGTACTAATTTTTCTCATCTGTTGTGCCTTCCAAAAGATCTCGCTTCAATGAGTATTCCTCTACTTTATCACTTTGTGTAGTGCCCACATTTTACACACACAATGTCAATAGTAAAATACCAGGATAATTTTTTTTGACTTACATTGCTCACTACACACAACACAGCAAGGGCTCCAAGTACAGAAACTCAACTTGCATATGACAATCGCATAAGTCATCGACTCACATAGACACAAGAAAACAACATAGGCATGTTGATGCCACACTTTTCTCAATGAACGAATACTAGCAATACCCCAACCACAAAAGAAGACTCAAGGATAGGCAAACCCACAACACATCTTTTCTTTAATTGTATTTTAGTTACGATCAAAATTCTAAGAACATTATTGTGCAAGGATAACTTTCTCCTTTTTCCATCTATAGAAACTTTAAGTTCATTCCCCATTTAATTTATAGTTTGACCATTTTAATTTGACTTCTTATTCTTCACAATATTTTCCATAACTTGCTTCCTTATTTGGGCATAATTTGAATGCATATAAAATACTTAATTGTCTTGTTCTTATGTTAAAAAAAATCTTCTTCCTGAACATAAATTCAGTGTCTACCTTTTTATTCTTACAACTCAAGTGGATGAGACTTGGTGTCCATATAGCATTATTAGGTTTTAATGAAGATTTAGATGTGAGATATCTTTTTACCGAAAACATACCTCGATCACGGGTTAGTTATTTCCCTACCATAGTTATTCTAATTAAATGACTTGAAGAATTTTACTTTGATTTATATAAGTATTTTGCTTTCTCGAAGGTTGATCACACCAAGGCAATTCATATTCTTTGAAACAAAAGAATATATTTAATTGAGTTATAAGGTCTTCAAGAGTGGCATTATTCCGAACCTCTAATCCCGTTTTTACTCTTATATGATTTATTTTCTACGTCACGTTATGGCCTTATTACTAGCACTGTCTTGCAAAAGGAGTTACGAAATGGTTTGCCTAACCTTTTGAAGACATACATGAATAGGATACTTGAAGCTACACACGAACCCTAAGTTAACATCCAAATCAACTGAGTTTTAGATTAATTCCAACTTCACCTAAGGATCTACCCCTCAACTATAAATGAGGTTTAAGAAAGAGGAAAAATTTATGCTAAACCACCTTCAGAAGGGGCCAAGGTGTTATGTTGAGAGGAACCAAGGTAACACATTTGACTAATCAGAGCTAAGGATCTCATTAACAAAATTTTAAGGCCTAGACAGCTAAGTCACCTCCTCCATCTATGTCATCTGGATCCAACCAGGATTTCATTCGATGAAGAATTTTAATTTTAAATCTATCTTCGGCAGACAAGGTGGACCACTAGGATATGAAGGAGGATTTAGCTCTACATATTCCAAGTGAAGTTTGGCTGTGTCGCTCCTAACAGATAGGTTTAAGAAAATGTCACTAAACATACTAAGTAAGATGATAATCCCATTCTTGGGTTCTTGTTTACTCAAACTAGGAGGTTCCATCGAGTGCAGAGTTTAATTCCATCCTACGGTTTTCAATGTATTCTATGGTAAGGAGTATCACACATGAAAACAAGTTATGCCCCGAGATTAAACAAGGGTAGAGTGTTTTGATTTAATTATCTTTATTACATTTACAAAGTATGAATTCACAAGATGAATCATTGATCATTTATCGAGCACTAAATATGCACTACAAGATATTACTTCAAATTCATTTAATTTATATAAGTATCAGACCTTTTTACCAGGTGTACTATGAATCAAAATTGAGCCTAAGATTAAATGCACATTTCCTAGATGTCCTTGAAACTAGCATCTCATACATATCAACAAATTATCAAATATAACAGTCTGTAACATGAGACAACATTAAACATTTATCATTTAACAATGAACTATATAAATTGCAAGATAAGTAAATGAATTACACATCACCTTTTTGTCGTCATATTTTCATCCTGCAAAACCACGTGAGCATGATATCAGTGATAATTCGCTAGCATGGCATCCACCCTAATCTAACATAAGTATCATTTTTCAGTTTCCCATTTACATATGATAATAATTTCAATTTGCAATCGAAATAATAAGGTTTAGAGACATCTATTCATTACATTTCATTTTGTAACCCAGGAGAGAGAAAAGAAGGGAAGAGAGAGAAAACACCATGTTGTCAAAAGTTCTATTTCACACCACAAGTTACACTATAGAGTTTTAAACAGTTGTTTACATGTGTCAAAAGTATCTACGGTGGTTTGGCAACCCGACGAGGGTCCCGCAGCTTCCTATTTTTACATTTTCTTACTAGCTACAAAAACGTTCAAAATGAACTCAGAGGCTAAGAAACCGCTTCCAAAAGTTATCTTATGATGAGAATGCACACCACAATTAACTTTCTACGTGTCCCCAGATATACCAAGAGTTCATATCAATTGACGGAATTACGAAAAAGTGAACAATTTACGTTTGGCGGCTAGTTTTCCAGGGCTATTGGTCGTAGTCGTCCCAGTTGCAAATGAACAAAAGCTAGCTCAAGGGCTCAAAAAACCACGTCCAAAATTGACACCTAATGGATGAGCACGCAATGAGACACTTCCTATAAGTTCCCCTATATAAGGAGAATTCATTAAAGTCAACAGGACTGAGAACAAGAAAACCATTTTCCAATGGTGACAAGCTTTCTGGAGCGACAAGTCAAAATTGGTTCAGTTTGACCTCATCAAACTGTGACTGGAGGCCTACAAAATGGCTTTGCCAAACTATCCAGAAAAGTGTTTTTCCCTAAGCTGAATGTTCCATGCAATTGTTTAGTATAAGCACTAGAGGTTTGTAAATACGAGAAATAATTTCTCTAACCATGTTTCAAATGGCAAAAAGCCAAATTTCTAGATTTAACAACTTTCTACTACTGTACAACAGTGTAACGGGGCTCCTATAAGAGGATCAAAAAGATCTCATACATTTGTTCGGGGTCAATCCAAAGGTCAAGGTGACTCCTTGCATACCAAGGTACATGAATGAAGCTTAACATCTCATTTTCAAAGTTACAAACGGTACTTAACGAGTCTCTAAAAAATGCAAAAATTAACTATTTAAAATAGGGAGAAGTTCAACATCATTACTGGGAAGTCAATCTCGTCTTGTCGATAAACCAATATTGAATCGATCTAGTTGGGTAAGAAGTTTTCTAAATCACCTCAAAGTGAGGGTGGAAGTTCATGTTTTAATGCAAATGAGTTATTTTGACTTCATGAGTTACGACACGACATTTCATTATTTTGCAATGAGTTGAAAAAAATAACATTTAACTATATTAAAATCCTAATATTTTAAAATTCTATTGAGTTGCAAAAGAGAACTAAAGCACGAGTATTATGAGAGGTAAGGGGAGATGAACCATGCCTAGAGGAACGGAGTCAGTCAAACCCGTAGGCTTCAGTTCAACGTCTCACTTGGGCACTTCGTCAACCAATTCACGAGCCTCGATCTAACCTCCACAACGTCACACAAACTTCCTGATCACTTAAAGTTTTTCCAACAGAAAAAGTTGCCCATTATGTTCTGACAATTTTCTAGGGCCTATACAAGGCTCCATTCTTGCACACGAGCTGAGAAAATGTTGGCAACGGACAGAAGGCTCTACACCTGCGAGTTTAGTTGCTTGAAAGTTTCTAAAGCCTTTTGAATAGATCCATTATCTACATATCCTACAATCATGGCATTCCATGAGACAACATTTCTTTGAGGCATTCTATCAAACATTTCATACGCCTTTTCAACAAATCCATTTTGTGCATATCTTGCTATCATTGCAGTCCAGAAGAACACATTTTTTTGGGGCATTCTGTCAAACAATACACGTGCTTTGACTATTCTTCTGCATTTTGCATACATGTCTACCAGGGTAGTTGCAACTACAACATCTGACAAAATTCCTCTCTCCATTATGCTTTGATGGAAGTCCATGCAGGTCTGGGCTTGTTTTTTTTTACAGAGCTATGCACACAGCTTTCCCTCAGTAGAAAGCTTAATGCTGCAATCCCATTACTACAAAATATGTGGTCAATGTTTGTTATCTTGTTAAAAACATCAACTGGTCTTTAACGATTTTGATATGGTAACTAAACATGGGGTGTAGAAGCTGATATCATGGTTTGGTAGAGAGATATTACAAGGGCATCTATTTCCCATTGGGAAGAAATCATAATTTTTTCCCCCACAGTTCACCTATAATGGCTCATTTTTTGACACAGGCTGGCAGGATGCTGGTACAGGCCGCAACAACCATGGCACTCCATGAGATGACATCTGGCGAGGCATTTCTTTGCACAGTCCAAAAAAAAACACCATTAAGCACATCGATTCGTGTAAAAGCTGCGACCACATTTCCTTCAAGAATTTTTCCTTTACCTTGCGCATTTCCATCTACATAACAGACAAAACCTCCTCCTTCGGTTCTTCAGCAAAACTCTGATGCACTCTTATCCTTGGCTCAACAGAGAGGGAATGTGACAAAAATAGACCTGGTTTTTGCTTCTGTCGCCACCCCAAACTCTCCCATTCCCAAAAGCATGAGAGAAAAACCCTAAACTAAAAATTTTAGAGTTTTTTTTTTTTAAATCTTGAAGTGCCAAAACATTAAAAACCACTTTTATTATTTTATACCTAAAACAAGTTGAGAAAGACTTTAAGGCGGGAAAAAAATATCACATCAAACTGAGTTTAAAAAGTGGTATTTATAAAACTGAGGTCTTGTATGGGGCCCTGTACACTGGTGAAATAGGTAGGTCCATTTAAACTATGGTAAAAGAGCATGCCACAAACATCCACCTTGAAGGAAAAAGAAAAATTGGCATTAGCTGAAGACTCCTGTAAAGCTAAGCACTCTATTCACATCAAGGATGCCAAGGTTGTGGTTGTGGAGAAACACTTTTACAAGCATCAATTGGGAGAGGTGGTTGACATTGGCATGTATATTCAAAATTGAATCAGAATGATGGTTTCCTTTGAGTCATGGTTGGAGACCCATCATAAACAAATTAAGGGAGAATCCCCTCAGTTTAGTATATGAGCATTTCATGTTTTAAAGGTGGTAGGTTACAAAATAATATTAAATTTTTAACAGCTAATTTTGCTTTTAATATGTCTCCTATTGTGAGCCCAATGGGCATCTTGTACTACACTAGATTTATCTATAGCATAATCAAAAATAGAATAGGGATGATGATTTTGGTTTCAGTTATGCTCAGAAACCCATCGTCAATAAGTTAAGGTTGAACCAAGTAAGATTGAAACCACGCCCTAACGATTCTTGAGGTCCAGGACTCGAAGCAGAATGTGGCATCCGAGAAGGCAACGAGAATAAGGGGGCACTACACTTTGTCTGTTCCTTTTGAGATCTCGCATAAGAGAGTACTCCTTCGCTCCCCCTTTTACCGTCAAGATATCTCGCTTTGGTGAGTATTCCATCTCTTTGACCTTAGCACCAAAAAGATCATGCTTTGACAAGTATTTCACCACACCCGTACAAAATTCCACAAGATCTCACTCCTATGAATAATTTTCTGCATCTCCCAGTTCCGATCCACTTTCAAGTCTTGTTGCCACTGGAATTATGAACCTAATAATTTCACTGATCCTTCCTAGCCACATTTTTTCCTTCCGCCAGTTGCTTCTAGAGGTTTATTTATCTCCTAATCAGTCTTCAATTCCCACTGTAACAAAAATTCATTTCCTTTCTCTTCCTCCAAGGAATCTTCCTGTCTATATTTAGAAAGTCTATTTATAGACAACTTTGATTCAAACTTGGCCTCCTTGAATATTCTCCCACCAACATTCGATGCTTCTAAACCAAACAACCATGCATTGCTACATGCATGCGCACTCAAGAAAGCAACATACACATTTCCGTTTATCTGTGCTTGCTTTTCATTCTTTAGACTGTGCATCATCAAATGACTTCTTGTCCTTTTTCATCATCCAATCCCTCTTGAAGTGCCTTGTTTTACCACAGATCCAACACATCTTCAAACTTTACTTTGGAGTTCTGGATTTATCTTTATACTTTGCGTGTTTCTCATTTGATTTCATCCTCACCTCTCTTTTCCTCTCCCATGAATTGCCAAAGCTTCATTTGAATCATAATCTTTAGCCAATCTCCTCATCTCTCTAAACAACAAGGTCCTAACTGCATCCTCAAACTTGTTCGTTGTGTTGGTGATTGCCATCACCAAATTACCAGCACCAAATTTTCCAAAGAGTCTGGTAAAGAGAAGAGAAGTGTAATACACCTCTTTTCATCATCCATCTTCAAATCTATGGACACTAACTCACTCAATATGAGTTCCAAACAATCAGGTGCTCTGCAACCAAGTCACCAATATCCATTTTCAAAGAATACTTCTTCCTTAAAAAAAGCTTGTTAACCAATGGCTTTGACTGATACAATGCCGCCAATTTATCCCATAACTCCTTTGCAATTTTCTCAGTAGAGGCATTCAACAACACAAAGTCAAAAACACATTACCTGCTAAATATTTTTCACCTTCCTTTAAATCATGTCTCACTTTTTCTTTGTCAACTATGGAGGTGTCTTTTGTGACATGATGATCCATAGATCTCTCCAAGTCAAGGTATCCTTCATCTTGAGTCCATTACTATAAATTCTTGCCATTGAACTTATCAATCTCAATTCTTTTGCTTCCTACCATATTAGAGATTCTACACAAATCATATATGCAATCTCAGACATTGTTTAAATTATAGCAAAGCAAACAAAACCCCCATTGAGCTCAACTTTGACTTTGATACCACATGGTGGTATTTTGACAACCATGCACACAATAAACTAAACTAGAGAAGTAAATATGAACTAAGTAAAACTATACTGTGTCAAACATATTGATATGATGTTTATCTTGTTTCAGAGCTTTGAAGAAGGTACAATGTATTTGTAAGTTGGTTAACACATTACCTGATAAAGATTTTTGACCTTCCTCTAAATCATGTCTCACTCTTTCTGTGTGAACTATGGAGGTGCCTTTTGTGACATGATGATCCTGCATAGATCTCTCCGAGTCAAGAGATCCTCCATCTTGAGTCCATAACTCAAAATTCTTGCCATTGAACCTATCGATCTCAATTCTTGTGCTTCCTACTATATTAGAGATTCTACACAAATCATATTTGCAATCTTAGACACTGTTTAAATTAAAGCAAATAAAACCCCCACTGAGCTCAACTTTGACTTTGATACCACATGTTGGTATTTTGACAACCATGCATACAATAAACTAAACAAGAGAAGAAAATATGAAATAAGTAAAACTATACTGGGTCAAACATATTGATATGATGTTTATCTTGAGAAAACCCTTTCGAGTAAATAAACTAGCAAGAACCTTGATAATTGTATTGACTTCAAACCAACTTACAAATACCTTGTACCTTCTTCAAAGCTCTAAAATAAGACTTACATACAACACTCCAACATAATCTGAGTATAAGATCTACACCAAACTCAACCACAACAAACTTGTATTTAACCCATGTTCTACACCAAATTTGTATCCAATTTAATCTCTACACCGATTCAAAAACACCAACCTCTTCAAATGGACCGAAAAATAAAACTTTAAAGCATAGCCACTTCTTTTGAACTCAAGTTCACACTGAAAGTATGACTAGTCATTTTTGCTTTAATTCCAAGTATCCAAAATAGCCTAACCGCCACATAGGACGGTGTACGGATTCCAGCACCAAAACCACATTGCAGGCAATAACCTGGAACATACTTCTTAAAACAAACCTCTTAATCCGCACTAAACTCTCGACTGTGAAAATATTTGTAGGTCAGTTAGCTTGCAATCATAGCAAACTCCTAATCACAAGGGTACAAATACATAGAATTCAATTTGTGCTTATAATTATCTTGATGCATTGACAATATGTCAATAACCTATTCGGCCGTTGATAATGATATTAGCGGTTTCAAGGAAGATAAAAAAACCTGGTTAAATGGTATTTAAGTGAACTGCAAAATATAAATTCAGTCCACCTTGCATTTCTTCATACCTAATTAGTATAATGTTAATATTGTCTCTTTTACGTTCGTAATTTGTTTATGTAATCTTCGAAAAGAAACAAAAAATGAAAGAATAATGTATAATATCTAATTCACCTTCAACACATATGAGATCATAAGCAGGAAAAAATAAATTTCCAAATACATCTATGGTGTTTATTGCGTATACAAATATTTCTTAAGACTGTAGCAGAAATGTTGAATCTTTTCTACGGAAAAAGAAAACAGAGCGCAGCCACTAGCTGTAGAATGTTATGACTGGAGTTTAGTGGATGTTGGAGTAATCTTTTCTACAGAAAAAAGAAAACAAAGAGCAACTACCAACTGTAGATTGTTATGACTGCAGTTCAAGTAGGCGGTGGCTCAAAGTTAAACCCTTGTTTGGTATAGGATAACAATGCCAAACAAACAGCCGCCATGGATATTGCAGACAATACACCAGTTAAAACCTTGCTCAAACACACGTTAGATTTAGATTTAGACTGTTCCAGTACCGGTGAAGAAAGCTTTGTCAGATCTTTGGCTGCCATGGTTAAAATTGCATCCATTATTTGCTTGGCTGCTTCATGTATGCCTGACGTCACACTCTCCTCAGGGTGAGCACGAGCTGCTTCAATAATGGCAACAGCAAGCTCCACATTACTCGGAATAGTTATTTCTTCAGTAATTCCATTCCCGTTTTCCACCTGGAGGCAACAATTTCGGGGTTCCAGGTAATAAAACATTACATTAAATTTATTGAAATTACACAAAAATATCATTTCATTACCGTCGATTTTTCGCTGTCAGTGTGGAAAAGCCGAGGCTCAGACTGAATTTCAGTGATTAAGGTTTCCAGATCTGCATTCTTTCGGCTCAAATCAACATCTTTGACGGTTTCCGCTGCAATCTTTGCTGGTGCAAAGCTATAAGCCTTTAAGATGCCGAGGTTATTGCCGTCAATTACTGAACTTTCTCCCGTCAGCTGCTCCTCCAGTAAATATTCGTCTTGGACTGACGATTTCAGGGGCTCTGGAATGGAGAGATTAGGAGGCGCAATAACATCTTCTTCTTTCTCGATTTCATGAATGATATTTTTCCCCTGCTCTTTATTTCCTCCATTATTTGTATTCACGCTTTCATCTGATACAGAAGGAGCCGCAACAACATCAGACTTCTTCACAGGGACATGTTCGCCAGAGATTTTGTCATCATGTTCGTTGCTACGAACTCTCTCCGCCAAAGTTTTCTGTAAAATTTCATGCAAAATAATTTAAATCTTTGGCGGAAAAAGAAAACAGCTAACATTCACTGTATTCATCACCAAATCAGGACCTAAAAATCTGTTTTCTAAAACACGCAAATAATATAAAATTGGCCGTTAAAAACGCAACCTATTCGAGTCGAATTTCTTCTCGAGCAAACGTAAAAGATTAAAGAAAAAATATTTGATGGTTTGATGAGCTTTACCTCGAGATTCGGCGTTCCTCTTTTCTCGATACTGCGAGCAGTTGCGATGACACTCCCCCCTGGTTTCTTCAGAGAAGCCCGGCCTGATTTGGCCGAGACTTTGAGGGGAAATACAGAATTTTTAGGATTCTTGTTCATTTCTATGACTTGACCGACTGAACACCTTATCTTCTTCGAAATTTACAGCCTAAAGCAAACTCAGAGGCGTTAGACTTTTCCGCTTTCACAGACAGAGAAATTTCGAGCTTATGAGGTTAAAAATTCTAGAATTTACAGTTTGAAAGCTCATGACAAAAATTGAATTTGTGAAAATTAAAGAAACAACTTATTCACAGGGTTAAACATATATTTTTCACACAAACATTGCAGTGCGCAAAGCGAGCTGCCGCTCCAAGTTATGCATACCTGAGAAGATCCCCTTCTTGCAAAATTTAAGGCGATTTCATTTCGCTCATGTCTTTCCGAGTTTATTTATAATGCCTCGTGATTTTAAAGATAAAATGTAATTTTCGATGACTTTTTCAATGTGTGTCTATTTCAGGTAAGGAAAAAGTTTATTTATTTTAAGATATTTTTAAAAATGAGTCCAGATATTTTGGATGGGTGATAATGACATTAATTCAGTTGTTGCATCAATGTATTTGGTTTTAAATATATATTTATGAAAAGAAAGTTATTAATTAAAAAAAATTAAAAACAAAAAACATATATTTTATATTTCAAATTTTAAATATGTTAATGAACTAACTTTCTCAAATGAAAAAGAAAAAGAAAATTTAGTGGCTATTAATTCCGCATAAAATTCAATGTCAATCTTACACTATATAATACATATGGGTGTGATAAATTTATTCTTAAAAACTTGTGAAAATAGTTTTTTGAGTTACCAAATCTTTGGGTTCAAAGTTTGTTCATAAAAAAGCTCAAAAGAATCACCAAACATTAACCAAGAATATCTCTACATTAATATATTTAGTTGATCGTAGGTATAAT
This sequence comes from Taxus chinensis, assembly GCA_019776745.2. Taxonomy (NCBI): domain Eukaryota; kingdom Viridiplantae; phylum Streptophyta; class Pinopsida; order Cupressales; family Taxaceae; genus Taxus; species Taxus chinensis. Next base: position 174,621,015 of record CM034150.1, on the reverse strand, counting down.
CTTATCATTTTATACAACTTAATAAGAGCTAGTTCCTTTAAGGTGGAAAGAAAAAACCAACCCATAAAGGAGGCTTATAACGAATAGTGATAGTGTAGAAAGCTAAAAAATACCTCTAAGCATTTTATACTTGTTAAAGTGCTTCTGTTTTTAGTGTGTTTGTGTACTTTTTTAATTATTGGTCCAAATTAGGCATTATTACCACACTTGTGGATTTCAAATGGTCGCAATCCCTCTTCTTAACCCCTTCTAACTGTCTTCTTCTCCCTCCTTTATCTTTCCCTACCTCTAGCTATGTGCTAGGAACATGGGCCATGCCCTTGGTCCCTTAATGTGACTTTCTTTGGCTAAAGTGGATGCATCACTCTTCTCCTACTCGTTTTTCTTTCTAATAGTATGATGTAATTTTGGATACCAATAGCACCAATAAGATAATTTGACCTAACACTATAAACTGATTTTAGTATATCATGAGAGATCTCTTCATATTTATCCATGCATCTCTTAAACGTCTCACTTATTTACATGAATGTCATAACAAACCTAAATATGATAGGCTTATACAACTAAATCTATTAACTAGGGCTAATACACCAATAATGTACTAACCTATAATTCTTCCAACAAGGTTAGAATTTGAATTCATTTTTATAATCTAAATTCCCTTTTCTACTAGTAATCAATCATTATAGTTCATTTACACACATGAAAAAGATAAGCATATCACAGAGAATCTGTTGAACATTCATAAGCATTCAAGAGAGAGTAATAATTGGAGCATTTTCCATTCATTATTATAACACACATACATGCTACATAAATCATTAGAAGGAATAAGGCCAACCACCAAATACTTCTAGGGTTTGGTACACCCGTTATTGTTTTTTCAACTATGCGTGATAATTGTTTTCAACATTGTTATTCTCTACATTCTTGATATGTAAATGGTACTTAAAAGGCATAGATAACTTGAAACACATGCCCCAAAACATTGTCGTATTCTTTAAGGTTTTATATATTGTTTAACATCTAGGGTAAGAAGGAAAAGAGATTAGCTTTTTAGGTTACTAAAGTCACATTGTAGGAAAAAATAGAATATCATAACTAGGTGAAGCTAGTCGTTACTTCATTTCAAGCATACTTTTCACCTTCTAAGAGTATTGCCCACACCTTGGACATGTTGGTAGTGTTCCTCAAGCTTTATACATTAGTACATATTTGATCGTTTACCATCTCTTTTAGCATCAAATTTGGGTTTTATTTCAATTTGATTTTTTTTTCCCTTTGACCTAAATATTTAGGCGATACATTTTGTATCGGTGTTCATTATGTGAACTAATTTTTTTTTATGAAAAGAGGTAAAACATGATTTTTTTAGAAAATGAGAATCACAATGAGTGAAGTGGATTGTTTGTTAGTGAATTTTGTATCATAGTTTTATTTTTTTTCGAATTACGTTCAAAACATTAAAAAAAAATTAACACAGTTATTGAACACGATTATTTCATCAAAATTAAAATTGTGAATTAGATTGATTGGAATTGGGAATGGTGATTTAATTAACAAATAATAATATTAAATATTTATACCTATCATTGATGCAACAACATTCGGTAAATTCAAAATATTATAACAGGTAATATAAAAGAAAAAATTATTCTACAAGTGTGAGCACTACAACTCAATAAAAATATTTAGAATAATAAAAAATTACTTCTAACATACATATGTGTAGATATATAATATTACCATGTTGTAGTAGTAATAAATATCTGATACCCTTTAATTCATCACAATGTTATAAATGCAATAGAGAGAATTTATAAATTCTTCAAGCATCACACATGTAAGAAATATTGTGAATATGTCTACATGTTGATCTCGAATGGGGTGAAAATGGAGTTGAATATCTTATTGTTGAACATGTTCATATATGAAATGGCATTGAACCTCAATATGTTTGGTGCACTCATGGAACACTAAATTATGAAAAAAAATGTTGGACACCATGATTATTGCTGTAGACACCTCGAATCTACCACTCAAATCATTCTTAGCCAAATAAATCCTCACTACACCTATTCATTAATAAAATAAATACCATTCATCACATCGTACATCCCATGAAAAATTAATCACATTTAAGAACTCTTGATCACTCTTAACTAGCCACTATTCATACATTTCCATTATCCAACATCTCTTAAAATCAACTAACCTTCCCCCAACTAAAATGTATGTAAGGGACCTTCCAAAGATGCATTGTACGTCATCTCTTATAAAAAATTCCCTTTTGGAAACATTACTATATTCAGAAATCATCCTATGTAGTAGATATTCCAAATTTGGAATTAATTCCATTTTAGGAAAGTTTCTTTCTTCATCCCCTCTTTATAAGTATGCTACCCAAATTCTTCGACGAATGTGACTGAGAATGTACATCCATTGAGAAAATCCTTGCATTAAAGAGAGGTGTTCTTCTTTGTTATATGCTTTCTTCTCATTTTTCTTAATATAGAGGTCTTATCTTAGGTCTTAGACTAGGTTTTTCTTGGTGTTAATTCTTATTTTGAAGTCTTTAAATTTTTTGGGATACATTTATAATGCATGGTTTGGCACCCCTTTTCCCCTTTAAATTTTATTAAGGGTTTTCTTGAGGTGTTGTATGTTTTATCATTTTTTAGTGTTTCTCATAGGTACATGAGTGTCCTTGAGAAATCAAAATTTTGGATTTTCCATTAATCTTGCACATTTTCATATGCTTTTCTCTAAGTTTTCCACCTACCTGTGGATTAGCATCATCTTCCTAGGTGACAATGTTTTTATTCGAGAGAGCATATTTGATTATACTCATAGCATTTTTTACATGTTTTTTATGTGTAGGTTCATTGACAAAATTGTCATGCTTTTGTTATAATCATTGTGCCTTTGATTTTATCATAACATTTCTTATCATTTTTGTGACCTTTTAATCTTGAAATATATTTGTTGTTTGTTAACATTTATATTTTTGTATAATGCCTTTGATTTTATCATATTGTCTCTCATAATACTTATGACATTTACATTTTTGACATCTATATGTAGGTTGTTAACATTTATATTTCATTGTAGCACATACAATTTTATTATAAGGTATCTAATAATATTTATGATTTTTCTTTTCTCGATATTCTGCTACATGGTCATAATGTTTTTAATATTTGTGTGATGTATTTGATTTATTTATAACATTTCAATTTTTCTTGTAATGTTTTTGTTTTGGGTAGTAACATTTTGTACCATTCTAGTGACATTTTTGATTCAGTGATTCATCTCACACATCTCATTATTGATAATATTCTGGGTCACTAACTTTCATGATTTTTTTGGTGTTTTGGTATTCTTCTAACCTATTTTGCAACTTCAAATCACATGTCAAAGCTTTAATTTTTAAAAAATTACTAACATGTGCATGAAGGTTCCTTTATTGAGGAGATTGTAAATGTAATCATGTTTAATGCATTTTATTTTATTTTATATTCTTTCATTTATTTCCATGTTTATAAATCCATCATCTTATCTACATATGCTCTTCTCTTGCACCAAAATGCAACCTTGAGAATAAAAAAATAATTGAGATTTTTTTTTTCATTTTATAGGGTTTGGTGACTTAGATTTGACCACCAAGAACTTATCCAAAGTCTATGTTCCAACGGAATATAAATACTTTTAGAGGATTCATCGTTATTGGCTAAGTGAGAATTCAACTTTACTTGGTTCCCGTGAAGTGAGGTGGTTTCCACCAATACCCTGTCATTAGAAATCAATATTATTTCATATCTTTGGGCCTCATACCTCAAGGTATATTAAGGAATACCTTAGAAATCTACTTTAGCCAAATATAAGAACTTTTTGGTTGTAAACATGTAATAGTGCTAGAAAACAACATTCTGTAAGGTACCCACTCATACCTTTGAGGTATATTTTTGGACTACTATGTGGTTGTACAACCATATGTATAGTATAGGTTATTATTATTTATTTCTTGTATCCTCATTTATATCATACCAATTATAAAACTATTCAAAACTTTGCACAAAATATGACATCTACCATATGACATCAACTCAAAAATCCTAAAACCAATCCTTTTATATTTCATGGACCCCTTGATACACTCGATGATGACGTTATCCTTACCAATCATGGTGAAAATAATGATGGCCATGATTTTTCTAAAGCCAATCATGCTAAAATCAGCCAATTCCTATATTAGAACAAAGACAACATCCTTCTTAGACTTATTGACATATAGGAGATGAAATCCTTACCAATTTTAGTAAATAAATCTTAGAAAATATCATTGGTGAAAGGTATTGTTTCATCTTGGAATAAAACATCATGCATCTAACAACCTTGAAAAAATAACAACCAAATCCAGGAACCACTGAAAAAGATCCCAAAACATCCAATAAAACCATGCATTCTAAAATTCCCTATATTAAACCTATCATGAAAGATATAAAATAGTCAAAAGCCTAAAAAAAAATCTCCACAACAATAAATAGAACATACAAGATAAAATATAATAACTGATCCACCAATTGATCCACTTAGTCTCCCACATTAGTCCTAACAAATCAAAACCTTCATATTATACCCAAAAATTTCAGAATGAGGGCCCTAAACCAAAAAATTCACCATACCTCCAACGTCATCAATACAAGGAACACCATTCAACCAAGAATAAAAATTTATGAAGGACACCGGACAAAGACTACAAGAGGGTAACCATAGTCAAAATAAGAAATATAGATTCAAGGAGTTATATCCCTATCCTTTCGATTGAGAAATGTTCTGTATCCCCTTTATCTCTTAGTTTTAAATTAAAAAATTATAAAAATAAAAAGGAAAGTCTTACCCAGAAGAAAATTTCAATTTTGTTTTTATGTATTTCAAGAGGTCATTATACGTACCCAAAATTACATAGGTGCTACAATGGCGGAATGGTAAAAGTCTCTAATGAGGAAATATCTCTTTTCTAGAAAAAATGATGAAATCCATATCCTTTCCCCTTAATTTTAGCATGCTTATTTTGATTTATTGATCCTTGTTTCAAAGTTTTATATCTTTTTGAGCCATATTTTGCTTATTACGAGGTTTTTGTGGTTTTAAGCCACACAACCGACGTGGTGGTTACATAACTGGCAGTCTAACTAGAACGACGACTACGTAACCACTACAACAATCCCATAACTATTTTCCTACATAGACTAGCAGTTTCGTGTGCTTTAATTCGAGATTTCAAATTGCATGTTTCAAATGCGTGTCTCAAGTTAGTGAGTGAATTTCTCAAACGTTTCTTGACCATCTCTTCTGATTTTTAGCTTGTTGGATTCATATTAGAATCCTCTTCTCAGCTTACTATTATTAGAATGTTGACTTCCCCTTTTTTGGTGATCTGGTGGTTCTTTATTGCCATTTGTGCTAGACCACTTCTTGACCATTTTTATATAAAACCCATATTTTTATCCGTATCATGGGCTTGAGATTTTTTATTTAAATTACACCGTTACTCTGTCAGAATCCTACTAATAAGTACACAAACAACACAATACATTTCTTTGTTTTTTGTGCTTACATTTGTGACCATTTTTCCTGCAATCAGTCTACTCCAACATATTCTTTATTTCTTCTACAATCAGCCAACACTATTCTCTAGATCAATTGAACTCTCATATTTGGAAAGGAATTCAAGGAGATAAAGGAATCATCACCAAACTTTGAAGTTGTCAAATTTCTATAATAACTAGGTTGGGGTGTATTTATAATTTCTTTAAAGCTTTCATTTTAGAATATTGTTGTTAAAAGAAGAAACACACTTGTTTTCAGAAGAAGAATTTGTAGTTTCTATGTTATCAGTAAGAATCTTCCATTGATATTTTATTTTCAATTTATCCCTATGGATCTTTACGAGAAATAATTTGGAGGAAGATTCTAAACAAGAATGTCTTCACTTCTTTGTTTTAAAGCATATGTATGTTTCAATTTATTCATTCCCAAATTTGTATGCTTACAAGAAAACTTCCATTTATACCTTGCTCCCTATTTATGCCAATGTAAATTGCTTCTGAGAAGCTTTCTTTATTCTCGTGATTATGAGGCAAAGCAATTAGAAGAAGTTATATTTACACAATTACAAATTAGAATAAATCTTTCTTTGAATTAGATTTAGTCTCACATCTTGTAACTAATTAACTAAAATGGGGGATATTAGAGTAGTTAATCTAAACTAGCAACAACAATAAATAATAGTAAATAAATGTAATAAATAAATTTAGAAAGTGACCCCAACAACTAAGTAAATAAAATGTGAAACCCTAAAGTGCAATAAGAGTTAGATAAAGCTTAGTTGATCCAACATCTTTCTGGACTATGTCGTGGGATGAACTGGATAAAAACAATGTAGATGCAACAAAACAAGAGCTCCAGAATACACATATATGAGTTATTTGAAGGGAATGGTGTGCCTGGGAGAGGAAAAAGGAGCCTTTGGGTGCCCTAGTCTGAGTTCTTGGTGCCCTGGTTTGTGAAGAAGGCCCAGAAACAATATTTGCAAGGTCAAATGATGATGTGAAACCCTCATTGTCTCTCGCATGTAATTCGGTGCTCTGTGCTAGATGTCACCAATGGTCAGTGATGAAGAATAGACCCACAAGACCCCAAAACAAGCATCGAACCAAAAAATATATAAATATAAATGAAGGGGTGAAACTGTCCTCATTGGCCACAATGGTGGACATACTAATTGAGCATTGCACTACATCTCAGCCCTGATGTAGGTCTATGTGTGTGTGTGTGATCAAGCCCTAGATTTCTCTTATGCTAGTTGCACTTTGTTAAATTATTGAGAAATAAATATGTGTAGAAAATGTAATAGAATGGTGGATGGAATAGAATAAACTTCCCTCCTATGCTTGTGTGATGCAGATGAACCAACCTTGTTCCTTGTTTTGAGAATGATGGATGTAAATGAGCTATAGATAGATGCAACCTTAAATGATGATATTAGTGTCTAGTGTTTGGTCCCTCATTATGGTCTCATAACTTTATATTTATATGGTTCTATTGTTCTAATTTCATTATTAACCTCAAAAAGGCCAACCACAAAAAATCTAGAAATTTCCAACGGCTAGAAAATGCCCAAAAAGTGGCGGGAAAGTCTTAAAAAGATCAAGGCACCCCAACTTGAACTAGGGCACCTGTGGGCACCCTAGTACTGGCCTAGATTCCCCAATAAATGCTAAAGTGACAGAAAATGATGAAAATTGACTAGGCATATGTGTGGTTGAGGTCGGGAATGATGATAGAAATCAAATAAAAAATGGAAAAAATACGGGGGTTAATTAGTACTTTTCTTCACTCAAAAACCATATGAATAATAATATAAGACTGGGACTAAATACTACCCAAAGTGTGTGATTTATTTGTCTATATTTGGCCCCAATTTATGTTGGTGAGTAGAAATCTCAGTAACATAAAGAAGATAGAGATGCATACCTAATGTCCATATAGAGTGATAAAGAAAGCATGCCAAAGGACTAGAAAAAGTGTGGAGTGATAAAAATATGGAACATGGAAAATAAAGATGTAAAAGTGAAAAAAAGTGATGAGAGTGAACCCAATGTAGAAACACACATGTAGTTGTTACTATGTGTGATGTACCAGCATGGTTCATATGAAGTGTGTTACCGCAAAGTGTTGTTGTTGAGATCATTATTGTTATTGTTGTTAAGTTCTTGCTTATCATACAACCGAACCTGCAAGAAGAAGATGATCAAGAATTCAAATACGCATGTATATATATCAAAAATGCATGTAAAAGATGTATGTATATGTAATTTAAAGACAAAAATGAAAACATGAAAAGTGTATAAGGAACATCTACGCCTGATCTATGATGAGAGAAAGGGTGTAGAAATAGGAAATCATGTCTTGGTATTTTTTGGTGATCCGATGCCATAGGCAGAAGCAGTATACGGAGGAATTCCATTGTATCCTCCAACTTTTAACTGCTTCCCTGGTAGTGTATGAAGAGATCTCTGTACTACCTGGTTTTTTGGAGGATCCCATGCCACTGGCCAAAGAATTATAGTGAGGAATTATGTTGTATCCTCCAACCATTCACTATTCCCGAGAATGCTAAGGACTACCATGTCCTATAAAATCCATTGTGTATGGGTTTCGTAGATTGGTTTGAACGTACTCACTATATGTAACCTAGAATGCCAAGGGAAAAAAAGTGCACTAAACTGAACCGGTTCAAAAGCATTGTGTACAATTTAAAACCCCAAATGATGGCCCATTCTTTGGGAGTGCATGTGATGTCGGTGATAGGAGAATGCGGCCCCAAAATAGGACCAACAAAATGAACTCTATAACTTTTCCTTGTAGGGGGAAGGGAATGTGCTTGGTAGAAACCAAGGAACATATGAACATGAGGCTAGCTAAATAAAATTATTAGTACAAAAAAACATGCATGTAGAAGACAATGTGTAAGCTACACAAATAGTGTAAAAGCTACCATTCAAAGTAGTAATGTATATACACATGAAGACAAAGTAAGATGCATAAAGAGTGTTGTAAACATGGGACATCACTCACGATTTATTCAAACACATAAGGCCATCATGGTCGCATACAATAAACAAGTGTGCACACTAAAAATGGGGAAGGGTCCGCATACAAAAATAAACAAAAGCAAACAATATGACAAATAAGTATGGAAGAAAATAGATTTGCATAACAAATGACGCACATGAAGCACCCGTTAGCATGTTAGAAAGATAACTAGTATGTCAAAAGTGTGTATAACCAAATAATGTAAATTTATAAGTACAAAATGAAACAATAATAATTGTTGAGAGATGAATGTGGATTCCTCCAATGACCGGTGTAGGAAGGGTAGGAGGCAAGCATCAGTGATGTGTGCAAAATATTTCTATCTATGAACATAACTAGACAAAGGTGTGAATGTGCATGTGTGTATGATATAGATAAATGACATACAAGATATCTAAATAGCACATGTAATAAAGTGACCATGAATAAGAAAATGTAAGAAAGAGTAAAAGTGACCATAATATGCAGTATGTTGTGGATGGATGGAATGGAATGCCAAATGAAATGATAGGAGTTGCGTGCCCCTTGAATCAATGGAAATGTATGCAATGAGGTTCATTTGGTTTACCCCCTCAGTAGAAAAATGAATCATAAATGAGAGTGATGAATCAATAAATGGTCGAAGTATGTATTGTGTCTAAGGCCATGTGATGATTATGCATATATTGATGATATATGACCTAGAAATGATGTGTGCATGAACCTTATAGCCAAAGAGTATATCATGACAAGATGATCGAAAGAGTGATGATGTATCCTAAAGTGTATATCACTATATGATGAATAAAGGGAGTGGTGATGTAGCCTAAAAGCGTATACCACTACAAAAGGATAGAGTAGGTGACCATTTATCCTATAACATATATCACTAACCTAGGAATGTTGCATGATATAAGGGTGAATGATGAACGCTTGATGAAGATAAGGTCCATTTGATTTGTAAACTATCGAAAGTAGAGTATGGACCGAGAAACTAAAGTACATCATGGGGTGGTGAGTGCAACGTGTAGAAGATGATGTAGTGTGCGAGATGAGTAGATGACAATAGAATATGCAATGGACGATGTATAAGATGAAATACATATAAACTAAAAGTAGTACGCATGATGAGTAGTGTGTAATGCTATACTTGTAGGTAATAGACACATGTATGATGAAGATTAGTATGATGTGTATGTATGATATGTAAATGTGCAAATAATCATTGTGATGTAGTGTAAATGCATAATGTATGATGTAATATGTATAGATGCATAAAATTTGAAACAATTTAGACTAAATATAGTATGTAGGATGTATGAGGTGAGATGTGTGGTGAAATGCAATGTGTAATGCCTATAGTGCAGTGTATGGAGTTCATGTGTATTAAGACCTTAACAATCAAGTGTGAACTGAATCACATGAGTGTATCATCAGGTAATGGTCGAAGCTACAACGTTTGATGAGTATGCCATTACGAAGAGATTGATATATGACTATGAAAATATGAGATATTCAACTATGCTAATATGATGGGGGGAGTGTTAGATGATATTCCCCCCAAGTATGTAAGATGAAAGATGAAACCATGTAATTTCATCGAGAATATCATCGCTCTTAGGATCATAGTTGAATGGATAAGCATTGGTTACTTGGTAAGAAATAATGTCTGGTTGATTGCGTAATGAGTCATAAAGATGTAATTTATACATACCCATGGCATATTCCTCATCAGTAAATAGAGGAAGTGGACAACATTACACATACAATCGAGTGAGATTTTGTGTATAACCTAGAAAATAGCTATTGTAAATGAAGATACATCCAAAAGGCATAGGGAAAGATATTTCTATATGATCAGGATCAAAAGCACCCCCAATATAATCAAGATGTGATTTCCCTAATGTAAGCGGTGAAGAGCAAGGAGTGCGCGATAAATAGACAATAAGATGAAATACACGTAAACCATAAGCAACAGTAATAGTGATGAACCCCTAATAAAGATGATGATCATGAGGAGGAGGATAAAGGTCCTCAAAATAAAAACCTAAATAAGCCAAACCTTCATGTGTAAATATAGTGTCATCGTAAGTATGATAGAATGGAATATGTGTCTAGTATGTGCCATTCATGAAATGTGTGTAAGTAAACATTGGGTGTGCTAATGTAGGTGGTACATATAAAGGTGTAGGTGATATAACGATGTCCATGGACTGGACAAGCCCCTGATAAGGAATCATAGTAGAGGTAGTGGCAAGTGGTGTAGAAGATACTGCATCTATCACATAAATAACACCCTCAACTGGTGGAAAGTGAGGTAGTTCGTCCATAGGTTGAGGATCATTTGTAGTATTGGTATGAGGAATATGAAGGCTAGTGTTAGGATCTCGTTCATAATATTGGAATGGATCAAGATCGTAAAAAACAATATACTCAATGCCCTCATGCAATAATATAACACAATGATGTACAGTAGAAGCGACTGCCTGCATTGCAGGGAGCCATGGCCTACCAAGAAAAAAATTGTAAAATATTGGAATATAAATGACAAAAAACAAAATTTTGATAATTTAATGATTAAGAGTGATAGGAAATGTAATTTGACCAATACATGGATGAATAGAACCATCATAAACACACAATGAAATGCAATATGGGCTTACATCACGCATAAAAAATCCTAAGACTTTAAGGAATGACATAGGACACAAGTTGAGTTCAGGTCCATTATTAGTTAGAGTGTGTTTGACACCTGAATTATGAATATGACACATGATATGTAAAGGTGGGCTGTTATCAAAGGTTTGAACATCAACAGGAGGATTAGACTTGAATGCTAGTTGTTGAGATAATGCGTCAACAAATATTTGATAAACAGATTTGGGATGCATATCGACACGAATATGAGTAGTAACAAGAATATGTTGGAATCTATGTCTTAGATCAAGATTTGCAAGAAAACAATCATGGATGGAGATACTCATGATGATAAAACCCTAAGGTGATAAGTAAGAACAAAATATCCTACAGGCGTGAAGAGAGTCAAGTTCACCAAAATGATTAACTAAAATGGGGGATATTAGAGTAGTTAATCTAAACTAGGAACAAAAATAAAGAACAGTTAATAAATTCAATAAATAAAAATGGAAAGTGACCCAAGCAACTAAGTAAATAAAATGTGAACTCTAAAGTGCAAGAATGGTTAAATAGAGTTTAGCTGATCTGACGGTTATTCAGGATTGTGTCATAGGATGAACTGGAGAAACATAATATAGATGCGAAAAAATATGAGCTCTAGAAGACAAAAATATGATATATTTGAAGGGATTGGGGCACCTGGGAGAGGATCAAGGTGCATATGGTCACCCTAGCTTAATTTCTAGGTGCCCTGGTTTGAACAAAAGGTCCAAAAATAAAATTTATAGGGTTAGGTGATGATGCAAAATCCTTGCTATCTCTTGCATGTAATTCGTTTCTCTATGTCAGATGTCACCAATGATCAATGATGAAGAATAGACCTGTAAGATACCAAAACCAAAATCAAACCCTAAAAAAGAAAAATGCAAATGAAGGGGTCAGACTGTCCTTAGTGGCTATTAGTGTTGGATTTATTTTCCTCACTTTATTTGTATTATCCTAGTCGAAATATTCCACCTCACTTAGAGTTTCCCTACACTTGTGGGATATGATTTCTTAGTTGTACACTTGACTACACTGTTCTACGCATTGGTTACCACTTGAATACACTATTCTAGGTTTGAGTCACCACTTGACTACACCTTTCTAGCTATTAGTTACCATTTCAAGTTTAGGGTAAATTCATTTAAATAGGGGTTATTTATGAGAAATAATTATTGTAAAACTTCTACTTGGTAACTTGATATCGACTTCCATTTTTTGCAAAAGTTAAATACTGTTTTTATTTCCCAAGCATTAGACCAATTTATTTTGTTAAATGCACTAATTTATAAAGTTAGAAAAGTTGACACTATGAGGAGTCATGAGCTAGAAATAGAACTTATCAAGTTAACTCTTATAAACTTTGACACCTTGGAAGATTTCTTTATCAAGCTCAAGTACTTATGATTGCAGTTAAAATAATGTGGAATAGAAAAGAAGTATGAACAATTTTTTCTTCCAGGGCTTGCCAAACTAGGTCCTGACTATTTTTTCTACATTTTATGCTACCAAGAGGGCTCTTGTAGCCACATGGTCTATGCTATCCTTAGATGACTTCATAGCTGATTTTACTAAGGAGAAAGACAAGATAATTCAAATGGGTACCTTGAAGTCATCCAAACCTCAAGTTCTCATTTCCAGCAATGGAAAATAGAAATCCAGATTAGAGAAAAAGTATAAATAGAGTAACAAGGATTGATAAACAAAGAAATATCATCATTCTTCAATATATAAATTAAAATCTGAAACTTCCTCTTCTAGTGATAAGTCTTAGAAAGAAAGGTTTAAATGTGGGTATTGTAAAGGAAGACGTGATGAAAAAAAATACTTGAAGAAGCAGATTGACCACCTCACAAGTATTCTTGAGAAGAATAAGATAAGTGAACTCGAGTATTCTAAACAATATTCATTAAACAATGAATCCTTGAATACAAATTTCAATACAAAAGGGAAAGAAAAAGAATCAGGAAAGGAGAAAAAATGAAGAGCCCTTGTTATAGTTATACCACCAACTCTTGCATGGGTTATTGATTTTGGTGCTTCATATCACATGGATTATTCACACGGGGAGTTCACTTCATTAGATCCATGTAACATGTTTCCTATATGATTGGGTGACAACAATTCTTCACATGTTTTTGGGAGAGGGTCTATTGAAGTCTATGGAGTAACATTCAATAATTTTTTTATTATTCTTTCACTATCAACTAATCTTATATCAGTCTACCAGATTACTCACCTTAGTCAGGGAATGTAGGTTAAGTTCACTCCAGATTCAATCTACATCGTAGAGCTACATAGTGACACCATCATTATAGTGGGTGTAGTTGATCATTAGACTCGATTGTATTCCTTCTCTCACTTTGTTCCTCCTTCAAATTCTTCACCACATTCACATGTACTTGATGACATTTTTGAGCTTGAGAACATTTTTGATGAGAACTTCTCTTCTAACACAGATGAATATAGTAGTGATGGGGATCCACCTACACCATCTCCTTGATACCTTCCATTATTAGAGTTATTTCTTGATCCACCCACTTCTGGTTCACCTCAAACTTTTTAGGGATCAGGAATCTTTATTCACGACTCATCAGACATCAGGAAGTCTTTTACTTATTTATACAACCCTCCACATTATTTCTTCACTCCTACATCAGATATATCATTCTATCATGGAGAAGTTGGAACTTCTACTATGTATGAGGAGCATAGTTCCTTAGATAGGAACAACACCTTGGTTGGAGATCCATTAGACATTTGACATCTACCTTCACTTTTCCATTGTGATCCACTCTTCATTGCATCTATTTTTTAACCACATTCACTCCATGAGGTTTCTTTGTAGGATACTAGATGGCTACAAGTAGTACTAGCTTCAACTGGGGATTTATATTCATACCTTCTCTTCTTTATCTCTCTTTTTAGGGGAGTTTTTCCCACTGGGTTTTCCCCTTTTACTCTATCTTATGAGAGATTGCATTGTATGTGGGTACCTTATCAGGCCTTGTTACGGAGGTCTGCTTTCATTTTTCACTTCCCACCTAAGTTGTGCTTATGGGTGGTGTTAGCGTAGGATTTATTTTCCTCTCTTTATTTGTATTATGAGACTCAAGATATTACACCTCACTTGGAGTTTCCCTACACTTATGGGATATTTTTTCTTAGGTGTACACTTGACTACACTATTTTAGGTGTTTGTTACCACCTGAAAACACTATTATAGGTGTGAATCACTAATTGCATACACCATTCTAGATGTTAGTTACCACTATTCTAGGTAGAGATTGCTTTGATTCTAGGAGGAGGTTTCAACTCCCATATTGATATTTTCACATTTGTTTTCTTCATTTACTATATGCTATGGAAAGGAGAAGATCTATCTTTCTGTTGTCCTTTTCTTTGTACAACCTTCTCTTACACATGAGTTGTTACAACTAGTACATGAGCTGGTCTAGATGGTTGCTTGGGTTGATTATGCAAATTTGGAGTTGTACTTGGATTACTAACTCCTTTTATAGTGACATAGGGATGAGTAGAACTTGGATTAAATGACTTCCCTTCCTCTAAATTCCACTTTTTAAACCTTGTGTTCACTACCAAACCTTGAGAAGGAGCTTGATTTATGCCATAAAAATCTTCATCTTACCAATTCATAAGCATAGTTTCACTTGGATGTGCTTCTTAGGTAGATCCACGTTATTGACCTTCTTCTTGATTTGTTTCTTGAGACACACCAATCATTGTCCCCATCAAATCTTGGTTCAGAGTACCATTGAAACATGTTGAATAATTGTGAGCTTGATTACATGGGAATCACCATTCATATTCTTGTGTCATGTTATTTTGAGTTGTAACCAAGGCTCTGGATGTAGAGGCACTATTAGGATTTTAAGGCTGAAATTTTCTATTGGAAGGAGGTTTCCCTTGGTTTTGATTAGCACCTTGGGAAGGAGGCCTATTTGGCTGATATAAGGGTCTATTGGATTGAGCTTGAGGCTGATATGATATGAAATTATGAGCTTGTTTCCTCTTAATTGTTACCAACTCATTCCCTAAGTTTTGTAATTGTTTCATGACCTCTTGAAGCTCATTTGAGGTGTTAGGAGAAGAAGTAGTAGCTTCATTATAATTCTCATTTTTGGGGCAGGAATAGGAGCTAATGTAGGTGTTTGGATAGAATGTGGACTCCCCATTTCCAGATTGAGAGGAAAAGATGGCCTAGGTACAAGTTTACTAGCTTAAATCAAATAATTTTTCATCTCTAATAGTGATGTTATAGGCCGAGGGAAAAGTTCTACCTTCCATAGATTGTATCATCATGGCTATATAGGAATTTAAATCTTTTAGGAAGTAGAGAAAATAACCTTTAGCTACTTGTCTCATGGAAATTAGAATATGATCCCATGTCCTTTGAAATCTAAAGTTGAAATCAGCCATTTACTCATTTGGTGCCCTTTTTATCGTAGTTAATTACTTGAAAAGAGATAAGTTTTCTTATTTTTCTCTAAACTGGCCACAAATATCCATAAACAATTGATCCCAATTATTAACAGATCCTACTCCTCATCTCTTGAACCAATGTAAATAATTTCCTTTGAAAAAGGAGGTCAATAATTTAAGTGCCACATCCATCTCATTGAACTCATTAATAGCACGAACATTTTCAATGTCTTGAATGTGGTCAATTATACTTGTTTTATTTTCCCTAGTGGAGTATGGGATATTATTCAATGCTGTAACTAGAATTTGGTTTTTTGCATTGAGAGAAAGTGGGTTGTTTCCTGTAAAAATGACAAAAATATTTTGTTGTGGTGGCAGTTGTTTATGATCCATTCTAATCAGTCTAAAAAATTTAGTTAATTAAATAAAGGTCCTACAAGGTGGAGGTGTTGACAAGGTTATGTTTGGTGGAGATGGAGAACTCTCAACTCTTCTTCCCCTTTTTTTCTCTTCCTGGAAATAGTCGTAAATACTAAAAAACACCTTCTATTGTTCTTGATTGGGTTTGAATTATTCTGATGAGATTGAAAAACTTGGGTGCTAAGACCACTAAATTCTTCCCTTTGGAATGACCAGATGTGCTTTTACAGAGGCTCTTAAAGGCTAAAATTTACAACAAGAGCACACCAATCTTATTGCAACAAAGATGAAGACTTCTTATTTCTCCCACCGGGCGTGCAATAAATTTTATCACCAAATTACATCACCTTTTGATTTTCTAGCATTTTGTGAATGAGGAAATTGATATAACTAGGTAACATTGGACCATCTCTCAAGTTGTGGGATTTGCTACTTGAGATAGACCTCTAGAGAAGGTTGGTTCCTCTTCCTAAACTACTGCAACAACTACCTCTAATGAATAGAAATATACTATCTAATCCTAATCTATAATCCCAAGGGACTAGAGAGAGAGGAAAATGCATGAAATATGGGAAATCCTACACTAAGAAGGGGACAACACCAAGAAAAGGGAGTAAGATACACTGTTGAGGGATAAAATTGAAGATAAATACAATTGAGAGAGGCCAAGAAAGCTTTGAAACAATCCCAAAATAGCATTTAACACAAAATCCCCATGTGACACAACAAAAAAATCCTAAAAATAATATAAACATGCACATAATAGAATAGAAACAATAGAGAGGCAAGGAAATACAATAAAATAAATGAAAAGGTTGAGAGAATACCACAAACATAGATTTTATTACTTCAAATGGCTTCACAGTCCATTATATCTATAAAACATAGGCACAAATACATTCTACAGGCCCATGGGAAGGATTACAGCTCAATATATTTGAGAAACAAAAATGCAAGAGTTTCTCTAAGTCCTAGAATATCTCCCCTCTAACATGAGAAGAGGTTACAATATATGGAAGTGATGGGAAAAGAGAGAACGAGTGAAACTCACATTTTTTCTCTCACCCACCAAAAAAATTCATTGAAAGCTATCAAAATGGCATGGGAATACTTACAAATAATTTCCCCCAAGTGCTATAGTTTATGGAAGAAGAAATGGGTACCATACTTTCATTAATTTTGCTGGTTGGGCATGGAACTATGCATTTTTGTTCTAGAGAAATTTTCCAATTTTTGGCATAATTAACCTCAATAAAAGTGAGAAATATAATTCCCATTACATAGAGGGAGTTGAGACATTTCCAACAATATAAAGTCTGTGAAAAATGGAACAACGAGCCAAACGTTATGGCCAAAGTTTCACGTGAAAAATTGTCATTGTCCTTTGTTCCGTGGATTTTCCTATTTTCTGTAACTTTCCAGTTTTCTACAGACTTCTTTTCTGCGGAACTTTCTACGGATTTCTATTGTATGGAAATTTATATTTACTTCTTTTCTGTGACACTTTTCGTGGACTTATATTTTGCGGCACTTTCCACGGACTTCTATTCTGCGGCACTTTCCGCAAACTTCTATTTTGTGACACTTTCCACGGACTTGTTTTCTAGGACACTTTCCACATACTTCTTTTCTGCGGCATTTTCTGTGCAATTATTTTTTGTGAAAATTTCCATAGAATTATATTCAGTGGCACTTTTTCATCGACTTCTTTTGTGCGGCACTTTCCACGGACTTCTTTTCTGTGGTACTTTCCTTTGACTTTTATTCTACGGAACTTTCCACAAACTTTTATTCTGCGACACTTTCCACAGATTTCTTTTCTATGGAAATATTTTATATGAAACTTTTTTGGAATTATTTTCTAGGAAACTTTAGATTCAGCATTGGAACTACATTGAGGTACTCAGGTTTAATTTCTCAAGATATCTATTTTTTACCAGGGGTAAAAATGCATAACATGTTCTCCTAGCCCACAAAGAAAGAGCATCGGTTAGACTAGGTGAGTTTAAATTAAACCTGTGGGAAGCAAGTAAAATTCACAACAAAAAATAAATCAAGAAGACACATGGCATAGATTGAAGGCATCATAGGTGACATTCCAATAGTCTTAAGGGAGATGAGCTCCGGTGGACCTCAAGTCTGTGAAATAGACCATTTTTATAAAAGCATAAGGTCCAAGAAAGGTCAACCAGGTCAACAAGGGCTACGTGGTAGCTTAATGAGAAGCCCAAAAAGTTTCTAATTCCTCCAAAGTAAGAATGTGTGACACAAAGCTAGCTGGAGCCATTTCATTGGTTCTCCTTTTGCAGGTATGAAAAATGTGAAGGGTAAGGAATTATGACAAGCCTGAAGCTACATGGGGCTTTCCTTTTGGCTAATACTTCACATAGGTTAGAGGGAGTTATAAAGAAAAGACTTACATTGTGAAGTGCATGGAGCTTTCTCATTGGCTCGCACTTCACAACTGTTAGATGAGATAATCAAAAGTTTGATAATGGATAAAGGAATGAAGCTTCCTCATTGATCAATATTTGTAAGATGTCAGAGGATAGAAATCAAAAGGACTAACATTGTAAGTGTGTGTAGCATTTCTATTGGTGTGCACTTCGTAATGGTTAGTCAAAGGATTTTAAAAAGATAAATTGTAAAGCGTGGTATATTTCTATTAGCTCACATTTCTTAGAGATTGAAAAGAGAAAATGACAATCTAACACCTCAAAGGAACATGGAAAAGTCTTGTTGGCCCGTATTTCATTAAGGAAGACCCACTCAACAAAGAAAAGGAAAAGAAAGAGAAAGGAAAGAAAGTAAAATATTGAACACCGACCCAATGAAAGGCCAACACATGAAAAAATGAGAAGCAGTGCACACATTGGCAAAGTCCAATCCCTGAGCCAATCGATTGTTACCACGTGTCAATTTCCTGTACTCCCTGACAGGGAAAATATTCAGAAGGCCATATCTTTCAACCCAAAGCTTGAAATTAGAAAAAAATTATATCGTTTGAAATCTTTCCTAGAGCCCTTCAACTTGACATCATTAAAATATGATTTTGGTGGTTCAAAGTGGCAAACATAACTTCTTATGGAAAAAAAGAGCAACTTAAGCACTCAAATGATAAAATCAAGTAGCTTAACCACAAGAATTGATGAATCATAGATCCATTTCCTTCCACAAGATGAAATTGACAGACGGATAGCTTTACAAAGTTCCTATATGCTTAGTAGAAGAGTTTAGTGTAGACTGTTGGTGATTGAAATTATTAAAATCCATCCCTTATCTCTTTTTCTCTCTCTTTCTTCTTTCTATTTCTCTAAGCTATAAAATGTAAAATATCTCATTTGTGAAAAGAGGGTATGTTCCAAAACTATAAAGAAACTATGTCAAAATGGTTTTGAGAGGAGGTGTGAGCTGTTAAGTCTTCCTTTTGGGATTGGGAATGTGTTTTTGTGCTTTCCTCTATAACTGTAATGGACTATGTCTAATTTTATTGGAATAAATCTATGTTTTGTGACACATTTTCTGTTCTATCTTGTTTCATTTACAACATTTCCTCTCTTTTACTTAAGCATTGTGTTGTGCATGTATCTTTCCTTTTTCAAGATCATTTTGTAGTGTTTCATGTGAGAGTATAAGTTTAAGGTAGTGTTGGGTTTGTGTCACTTATGTTTGGCCTCTCTCTTCTCCATTTCCTTATCAATTCTCCCTCAATACAGAATCTCCACCCTTTTCTAGTGCTATCACTTCCTTATAACTTAGGATTTCCCTTTTATGCATCTTTGTAACCCTCTCTCTCCCTCGCTGGTCCATTGACATTGTTAGATTAGGATTAGTTAGTTGCATTATCTTAGCATTAACAATAGGTAGAGGCACCATCCTTATTTGGAGGTTGATATTAGTTATGCAAGTCCCACACTTGTGTGACCATCCCATGTTAGCCAAAAAGTAGGGATCTTTATCATAAAAATTCTAGGGTGCTAATTTTTTGACATAACATCAACCTTATAAATCATCATGAAAACACTAAAAAATGTCCTAACAGATGTAATACATCATAATACAACTAAATACACATAGCCATGGGGTCATATAGCTCCATAGCCCATCCTCATGTAATCTAACAACCTTACTTGGTCCAAATGAGCACCTGCAACATGGTCATGAACCTGAATCTACACACTGAAACTCAAGTGAGTTCCAAAACAGTCACTAATCAATCTCTCCATCATGCCAACATGTTTCTCAATCTACTAATAAGCTCATAAATGACCCTATAAGCTCATACCTCCATGCATTGTTACCTAGGCTAGCTATGACACCTGAATAGGCTTGCAGTTACAAGAAAATCTCATTGAATCATCATAAAAAACCAAGAACAAACCTAAAACTCCATGTCATCATCATTCTGAGCATGATATGACCCTTTTCCATCATCCAATTTTTCATTAATGAGGTTTCAAAAGGATACTCCATCATCTAATTTGTCATTGATGAGGTTTCACATCAATGAAAACACCTATACAACAACATGTAAAACCCACCATTGAGACCATATTTTTCCATCTCCGTTCACCCAGGATGTATATGTTTGCTCCCTCATGTTTATCAGATAGAGCATGTTATATTTTCCCTACTTTATTTCCCAACCATCTGTTAGACCATTTTCTTAACCATCCTCACATTTATTTGTGCATACTTCTTATGTCTTCCTTTGACCTGTGAGCCCCATGGCTTTCACATCCATCCGAGTGGATTTCCTGCATTGAAGTAATGGATTCCCTTCATCTCGAAGTGATATTTTCAGACTCACAAGTTCTATAGGACATTAATGTCACCTTCATCGCAGGTCATTCTATGTCCCTAATGACATGTTTCCAAGGTCATCACCATATCTTTATTATTATTTTTGTTTTATACTATCAATAGTCCCTACTTTACCCCTTTGCTCACATCCACCTATCTCCTGCCTGATCTTTTCTCACTCTTCTTTACTCTCTCCATCTATCTATTTTAAAGTCATAATTGACCCCCTTTCATATCATCGATCCCTATTTTGAGGGGGGAACCTAAACCATAATCATTATTCATCACTTCTATTTTTTGTCTTCTAGATTTCTTAACACAAACCACTTGACAAAAGGGGAAAATGTAGATACCAATTTTTTCTACCCTTGTCCCCCATACCACATTCACTCCCCTTACACATGCGTATTTCCCCTTCTATTCAAATTTATATTTTCTCTCCTATTTCTATTTCACTCTCAAAATCCCATTTATTTTATCTAATTCCCATTTTTCCCTATCCTAACCCCATTTTGACCTTATAATTATTTATCCCCCTTAATCCATCCCTAATCCCATTTAAATACCCTATCGACCTTCTTATGATTCCATTAATAAATCCCCTCATTTATTGTCCCTAAGATTACCACTACACATTTAATGTCCTCTTATCCTCCATTAACCATTTATTCCCTTACATGCATCATTAAACTCATTTAAAATGGATAAATACCCAATTTTATCCTATTTAAGACCTCCATTTTTTATATTCACATCACCTCCACTGACCAAGTGGATAGTCTACCAAAATCATTGGTAACCCATTCAGGTGGCCAAGCCTATTATTATGCCTCCACCCCTCCTCTAAAGAAGATGGAATTTTTTGAGACTTTTTTTATCTTGCAAAACTAGTATGCATTCTAATAATTTGGTGATTAACGACCTTCATCTTGGAGCTATCTTATAATCCTTGCATGTAATCCATGGAGACTAAAATATTCTGAGCTTTCTAGAAGACATCATATTATTCCATCATCTTTTTCTTTTAGGTCTTTAGGTTGTCTCATAGCTCAATCATTTCAGTAGCCTTCTCTAATCCTCTTCATACCCCTTTTCCCACCCACTCAGCTCATCAAAAATCCCAAATCATGACCTGGTCGCCATTGAGCCATTCTGGTCACCGTTAACCCTACTAGTATCCCCATCAGTTCTAAATTTTGTTGTATCCTCTTTGTTCCTCACCATCCTAAGATCAAACTCATCATCTTTAGGTGAAAAAAAAATTCAAGTGGACAAATTTGTGGGTACCTCCAATTCTTTGAGAATCTAGGTCCCTCTACTTGAATGGTGCATCTCCATTTATTATGCATGAATGAAAATTAAATCTATGGGTAGCATAGAGGTTGGGGATCCAACAAGAACATTCCACTAAACATGCAGGAAAAGCTTATAATTTATTGTAATGGAGGAATTTTATAAGGAGGTAGGAAAAGGGACTGGGAGAAATGAAGGGGGGTTATTATTGTAGGTAGAAAATCATATTCCTACAAAAACTAATCAGAATATATCATCACAAAAATTTATAAATAAAACAACTTTGTTACTAATATCAAGACAAGGTAGAATTATGAGAACAAAGTTTCAGTAATTATCTTGTCAAAAAAGGCAAGAAACTCATTTATTCTTCATTGATATCTTGGAAAAGGTTTACATAGGGAGGAATGAAGCAACATATGAGAGGAAAAATAGAGGAAATATTCTCTCTTTTGATTTTAATCCAAGTAGTAATCTCTCCTTAAGCATATAAAATTTACAACCCTTAAGAATGAGAGTGCCTTTACAATTTATAAACTTGAGAAAGAATATTCACCTACCCACCACATGACTTTTCATTTGTCCCTTAAGACATATGACTTTTCATATTTCTACGGATAGAATTAATTCCCCTTTTATTAATTAAGGGAGATTTATTACATTACAAACTAAAGTCACATTTAAATTAATAAGAAAAAATAGGAATAGGATAAAATGAAAAAGTGCAACCCTTAATGAATAAATAGAACATGAAGGAAGAGGGGAGGGGGATGGAAGAGTGAGAAAGAAGAGAAGAAATTCCTAGGCTGATGAAGATGTTGTGTCCACTGATTCAGCCTTTCCACCTAATTGATCCTTGTTGAGATCCACTCGAAATATTTTCATTCCCTTGAACCCTTTAGGTTACCAGAATTTCACACATGCAACTTTCTCCACTCAATGAATGCATACACAACTTAGGGACTCTAGCTAACCATTTAAGACATCACTGATGTTTTTTCTTTTAGTGAACCATGACTTATTTTTCTCTGCAATGTGTGAAATTGTGGATCTGGTCTTAGATAGAGGATCTAGTGTGTCTTCATTGAAAGAAAATGGGTCCTTGACATTTTTCTAGACATACTCCTCAAATGGTCTCTATAATTCATTTACACAAGTTTTTTCATCAATGGTGGGAACTCCAAGCTTTTGCATTTTGATGTTGATGTTGTCTTGCATATTGAAGGAGCACTCCTTGTTTAAATCCAACTCATTAATGTTTGGATTCAACAGTTCATATCGAGAGGAAAGATTCCTTTCTCACACATGCAACAAGTCCTCAAATAGAGCATTGAACACTTTCCTGCATACCAATACTCAAGAAGGAGCATTTCCCATCTCTATCACCGATAGACAAACTTTATCCAAATTTTCTTTTCCCTTTTCCAATCCTTCCCTTGTAATCTAAACTTTGTCCTCAATTGTGAAAGTGTAATTGTACAGTGAGATTACCTTTAGAAGCAATGTTTTCCATTTCTATATGATCATATTTGTTCATTTTTTATTTTCTCTTGCTTTCACGGTGATTTCTTACATCCTGTAGAGGGAATATCAGTTGAGCATACTGATTAGAGTAGCCTCTTTAATTGGGAGCGATGATGAAGCATTTAGATCCATCAAATGTTACACATATGAGGTGAGTGTTTGCATATGGCCTTCTAACTGATTGATCTTCTCTTTTTATTCTTGGTTCCTCACGAGGAAATGAGTGGAAGAATCATGTAACATATGTGCATATCCTTCATGGGTGGCTCGACCCAAAGGAATGGTTCTCATCTCATAACTATATGGTGCCATTTCTTTAATTATTTTGATTACCTTCGGTGTGACCATTTCTATATATTGATTTCCCATGGCACCACTGAAAAAGGGATAAGTTGTTTGAGAAAAAAAATCTTCTTACCTTTGACAAATAATGATATTGCTAAAAAAATAGGGGTTGTCACCTATTATACTGTGCAATCCTCTTTTGTGATCATTTCTTTTATCCATGGAAACATATCTTTTGTCTTAGGTCCTGCAACTAGCATGTTTATTATTTCTTGCTCCGAGGGAGGAGGTGCATCTTGTAGAAGTAGAACATGAAAGGCACTAGAAGGTTGGAAAATATGGGGCTTCTCAGGAACTGAGAGATTGATTGAATCATTCTTCTCAATTTCCACCTCTTCTATGGGATCCTTTGGTGTTATATATTTCTTGTACAATTTCTCATAGTAGGGGGATTCCAACTCCACTATTTGTGCTAGAATCACTCCCCAAAATGGACTAAGCCTGCAGTATTCTTCACGAGCTTTGACAAGGAGTGGCAAGATGTTTGCCTCTGTAGAATGGGAAAATACTTGATGTAATGGTGGAAACCTTCTTCTTTTTGTACTATTACTTTTTATCTTCTAATTACAACCTTGGTCCACTCATTTATGTCTCTTGACTCACAGACACTTCATGCTACCTATGGTAGAGGTGAAGCCTTCACTTATTTATACTATAAATTATACAAATCTATGCCATCAGATTAAATTCACTCCTCGTATTAGTCAAGCTTGAACCTTTTCATTTTTCTGATTTCCATCTGCAAATGGTCTCTTTACCTAACATTGAATTCATCTATATAATTCACCCAATAATCTTTAACTTGTAGAACATGATATGACTCTGGGAGATGAAAAGTTTTTGGATCACTTTTAATGTCAAAGTCTACCCTCGGTGTCTATGAATACATGCTCAGGTGTGTGAAGGTAGGTTATAGGTGCGTATGATCACTAACACTCTTCCAAGTGAGATGGCAAATGAGACATTTTTCCTTTTCTGGTTCATGAGCTTAGTGTGAATATGAGTGAGTTATCTGCATAGATTATACTAGGGTAGGTGAACTAGAATAGTGAATTAAAATGTAGATATGAAATCTATAATTACATATATGAGGTTGATGTACCACGGAAATGATAAATAGATACCTGCAGAAGATCTGGGATAGGATAAAACAAAAATGATGTAAGAAAATTAGAGATCTAAGGGGAAATGATGAAAAGATGGACTAGGCTGATGGTGACAAAGATGAATCTATGGTGATCGGAGGCATAAAAAAATAGATCTGGGGATTACAGAGGGACGAGATGAAGGGATCTGAAGATATGGAAAAATGGGGACATAGAGATCAGATAAATGATGGGGAATATGGAAAAATAGAGAGTAACACCGAGGTGGGTTAACATTGAATGGGATAGGTTGACGGAAACATGGGTAGATCTACATCTATATGGATGGAAATAAATATGACAATCTACAAATGATGAAATGGATGACTAAACATAAGAAAAAGGTTGTGAAGTGGCTGAAAAACACATGCAAGAAGGCTAGAAGGATACAAAGCTAATGGAAAATGATGGAAAGATGACAAGAGGGACTCAAGAAAACACAAAGTTTTGAAAATCTCTAGAATGGTGAAAGAATTCTTCAAGGGATAAATCCAACATGATATCAGTTGTTGCTAAGAAGAGGAGAAAACTAAAAATAAAACAAAATCCAAAAGAGACCCAAAATTCCATCCCATAGCATGGAGGGGGTAAAATCATATTTATAGGGTTAACAATGACTTGACTAGGTCGCTAGAGACTATGAAGATTCATTCAGTTGGATAGTGGAAGGATGCCCAACTCAAGGAAAAATCAGCCTAAAGGGTCAGATTAGGGTTTTGGGTGATATGTGCAAGATATGGTTACATATGGAAGATAAATGGGAAGGTCGAAGATGGAAAGGAATAAATAAATGCCATGGGATGGGTGAAGACATTAAATGAGGATCTAGGGATTATAACAAAGGTGATTTTTGGATGAGATGTGGATTAGATGAAGATTAATATTAACTAATGATGATAGGGGTAATTAGGAATGATTAAGGGAGGATAAATAGTAGGATGATTAAAATTAATTAATGATGATTAATATGGATAAAATAACGGAAAGGATAATACAGGAAAAGAAGATGGGAAATTATAATTAGAGGGATAAATTTAATTTAAGATGGAATGGAAATTTGAATGGGTTACCAAGATGAAAGAGAACAACCGTAGGGTGGAGAGGAGTAGTGATACCAAAATTTGATGTCTACAATAATATTCCCTAGAAGTCTCAAGGAATTTATAGAGTGGTTTTATGATCTCCCCACACAATATGTGTGATATTTTACCACTTTAGCAAATAAATTTATTTCAAAATTATCTATCAATATTAGGGGGGAGAATAATCTCAAATATCTAAAATACAAAAAGGGTATGATGAGCACATTAGTGATTATGTTTTATACTACAAGATTATGCTTAGAAAAATGAATAATCCTCTAGATAATAGTGAACTTCAAGATATTTTTACATAAAGTTTGTTTTCTAATTTGCAAGAATTAGTTTTATTTGATAAGTTCCACTCATTTGATCAACTATTTCATATACTGAAAGAATGTGAATCCACGTTATTACAGATGAATAAGATTGAGTATGTTGGTAGCACTTCAACTACATCAAATACCATGTCTCAAAGAAAGTGTACATTCAAATGCAATTTTAATCCTAAAGATACATTTAATGTCATAACACAACCACTAAGATACAATTACAACCTACACATAAGCAATTTATGTGTTTACCTTATGTTCCACATATCATGCTCAAAAAATTACTTGGGTGTAATATCATATCTCTCCCTCCACCACTCGAGTTCGATGTGAGTAATCCTCATGGTAATATTTTTTATTTTAATACTTATTGTGTTTATTATATATTTATTGGTAACCACACCAATTAATGTATCAAGCTTCATCATTTTACACAATATCTTATTGATACAAATATAATTGAATGGGATGAGCCCACTAAATTCTCTAATATTAATAATGATAATACAAATATTAAAATATTTAATGATCCACTTCCTAATCATAACACTGATAACTATACTTAAAAAATACAAAAATCTCATCATACAATATAACGTCCACCTTTTTACGATCACCCAATTTATGTAATGATTGGTGTGTTGTCACTCCTATGTCACCTTCTCCACGAATTATTAATTTTGAGGACTCTAATATGGATTAAACTCTTTTCTCATATACTTTGTATATTCATGTATATATTAATCATTTTCTTGTACAAAATGGTTTGGTTGATTCACATACCAAACCTAATATATGTACAGTTTTAAGCTACTCCATTCTCTTGGATATACTAAAAATCAAATCATAGACAATTCTAATCATGAATTCGAACATATTCTTTTACTTATTATTGTCATCTTTGTTACTACATAGGTACAATTTATAGTGGCCTCAAATATTAGTTATGGTGAAAATAATTTACATATTCCTCAGTTACGTGCTCTCAGGGATGCTCCATTTATCATACACCAATGTGTCAGGATTAATCACCAACAATAAGTTGTCATAATTTGAGGTATTGCCTTTGAGGCTCTTCTTCACAAGTTATCTAGTCAAAATTATATATTTCATATTACTACTCCTAGGTATCTAGATGGGCCTTCTACTTCACATATTTGTCTCCTGTTAGGAATTCTGCTTCACACATTATCTCTAGTGTATTTTTGCCTCCTAATATTTTACATAAGTATTGTAGTGCTCACATTATTTCTAGTGGATCTTGCTCTTATACTCCTCCCTATAGGTATACTCCAACATACATGTATTCTCATGGATCCATTCCACGTAGCTATCCTCTCACAAATTATATAGCGTGCATACTCGATTCTTCCCCATTAGCACACGAGCGTCTTTACTTGGAACAATTAAGTCCTGATTTTGATTTTTATTTACGATTTATTTCACCTCCTCATGAGTCTCATATTGGGTAGCTCTTGTGATACCTCCTTCCCTATACATGTGTAAATGTAAAAATAAAAATATTTAATATGTACAAAATATTAAACTATGACCGAATAGCTTGGTTTTTAGTACTTTACAGTTGCTACTTTTAATTATGGTTTGATAGATAGAATATATTATACACACATGTGTTCATGAGGTATATTAAGCTTGATGCATGACACATACAATGTACGTGATGATAGGTTTTATCCTATCCCTTCCCAAATACCATAAGTATCTTGGGGAATCTCCTATTACATTTTATACATGTGTTATTGTTTTATTATAGTTCCTTTATACTTCCTCATTACACTTGATTATGTATATATATTTGTATACATGTTATCTTTTGAGCTAACAAGACTAACACATGTGCCTTGTGAAATGTTGACCTTTTTTGTGTCTCTTTACTACTTTTTATGATGTTTTTATCATTTTTTGACATGACTATTAGCTATAAATGGTTACTACTTGTTTTTGTGATTAAATGTCTATTTTTATTTTATGCAGCCTAAGTTCCTTGATTGTGTTGTGATACCATGGGTGTCATATCTCTTTGGATCTATGTATTATTTATGTGACATTGTTTCTCTTGTATGTGGAATAAGATCCTTAATTGTCTTGTGACACCATGGTTGTCCCAAGTTGAATGTTTCGGCTTCTGGGAATAGAGTTGCTTCTATCCTTTCATTCCTTTTAGAAACAGATGAGGTTAGGGTTAGGAGGAATACCTGTTGAATGTCGAGATGGTGTGCGCGTACCGTAGAGAAAGATCAGGTTGACTGCGAAGAACTCCTTTTTGTCTTGGAAGGACTACCTGCAAATAAGAACACAAGACCACAAGATTTTAATTAGACAATAAATGAGGGAACTGCCTTGGGCCCAGGAAATATAAAACTTCCTTTCGAAGGTGGTCAGTTCCCCTGCTAATATGAATTAACACAAAAGACTGTAAGATATCAATTAAGTTGTTTCGTTGAACTGGGTAGGGGAAAGGCTGGTTTTCTGGTTTTGATCAGAGGAACCGATGCGGTTACTGATAACCGATGCCGGTTACTGATAACCGATACCGGTGGGTTCTAGGATCTTCTTGGTAGCTATGGTGTTTTGTAAGGCTGGTTTATGGATGATATTAGGAAACGGGATGATTAGAAGCAAAAGAATAACAGTTAGATGCAATGACACGTTGGGTAGTAGATTCAGAGACGGATTTAGGAGGACTGAAATTCACAGAGCATAAGAAATGTTATAACAGAGGACATGCAAGATGTGACTTACTGGTTTTGACAAAGATGCAAGTTGATCTCCTTGGTTGTAAACACTTCTGGTATTTCCACTCGTCTCTGCTCTGTCAAGTGAAGATCTGGACTCTGTTCCTCGCTCGCAATGCTCTCTGTTGATCCAGAAATCCTTTGACTGATCTCTCAAAAATGAAATTCCGATCCGTTGTTTTGGTTTGGGGAGCCCATTTACAGGGAACCGATGGCGGTTACGTAACCGACGGCGGTCGAGTAGGAACCGGCATCGGTAAGGAAAAAGTAGGCTATTTTTAGTAAAATAGCCCACCTTCCCTGCTTTTCTCCCGAGAGATCAGTTGCGGGCTTGGTCAAGTGGCTAGAAGGTCGGCTTTGGGTGCGAGTAAGGAGGCATTAGTTATGGATGTGAGTCTAGACCAAGTCATGGGTCTTAATTAGGTTAGTTTAGGGTTAGGGCTAGGTCATGATGAGGTGGCAAAGTGAGGTGGCGGGTAAGGTGATGTGGATTTATCAATTATAAGGTAATTAATAAATAATTGTGTAAGGTTTAGGTAATGAGGTTAGGTTGCGAAATGGGATGCGGGTCACAAGGGGTCGTAAGACACGAATTTGGTGTCTACATTAGCCCCTTATTGTCGTGTAGCTTGTTCTGTAAAGCTGCGCGGACAATAATATGAAGTGGTTTCTCATGTTAAGGATATAGGTAATCCCCCTCAAATCTATCGCCGATTGAGTGAACGGGAAATCAGGGATAGGGTTGATAAAGGGTACATGTTGTAGAGAGGATGGTAAGGTGGTGGGGTAGGTCCAAGGAAGCAGACGCATGTTGAAATGCAATAGTACGACGAGGGTACATGATTTGACAAGCAAACCAGCAATGTGTAGGCAAAGGTCGATAGTTTATCCAAACAAGGGTGATATAATCCTGGTATCCAAGGCATAGGAAGTAGCTCCAGGGTATATAACAGGTGAGGTACAGGAACGTTTAGGCATGTTCGGCAGTACCAAATGGTTGGTTTGGTTGAGATAAACGTCACGGTCTAGGTCTAGGCAAAGTTGGTCGACAGATCAAGTCAAGGACCCTAATCATGCTAAAACACGAACAGGTGAGCTCGATTGAACAAAAGGTACATGATGGATGGATAAAATAAAACGTTGATTGTGGGTATGGTATTGAAGTGATACGGCCTTGGGTCGGGCCAAGTGGTTGGGTGGTGGCCCTGGGTCAGGTCATAAGGGTAGAGTGAGGCCTTGGGTCAGGTCAAATTGTTAGGGCGAGGCCTTGGGTGGGGCTGGATAGGTAGGTTGAGGCCTTGGGTCAGGCCAAATGGTTAGGGCGAGGCCTTGGGTCGGGCCGGATGGGTAGGTTGAGGCCTTGGGTCGGGCCGGATAGGTAGGTTGAGGCCTTGGGTCGGGCCTAATGGTTAGGGCGAGGCCTTGGGTCGGGCCTAATGGGTAGGTTGAGGCCTTGGGTCGGGCCGAATAGGTAGGTTGAGGCCTTGGGTCGGGCCTAATGGTTAGGCGAGGCCTTGGGTCGGGCCGAATGGGTAGGTTGAGGCCTTGGGTCGGGCCGAATGGGTAGGTTGAGGCCTTGGGTCGGGCCGAATAGGTAGGTTGAGGCCTTGGGTCGGGCCGAATGGGTAGGTTGAGGCCTTGGGTCGGGCCGAATGGGTAGGGTGAGGCCTTGGGTCGGGCCGAATGGGTAGGTTGAGGCCTTGGGTCGGGCCGAATGGGTAGGTTGAGGCCTTGGGGCCTTAGGTTGAGGCTCGGGCCAAATAGGTAGGGCCGTAGGTAGGTTGAGGCCTTGGGTCGGGCCAAATAGGTAAGTTGAGGCCGTAGGTCGGGCCGAATAGGTAGGTTGAGGCCTTAGGTCGGGCCGAATAGGTAGGTTGAGGCCTTAGGTCAGGCTGGACAAGTGAACAAATGGTGTGCAGCAAAGGTGGATAGAGGCGATATTGGTGAAAAAGAGGCAAGGAGTAAATAAGGGCAAAGAATGGGGTGAAAGTTGGGTAGAGAACCGATGTCGATTCTGCATGACCGATATCGGTTAAGGGACCGATACCGGTTCCTTAGGGCAAAATGAAACCGATATCGGTGAAAGGCGAAAAACCTATAAAAAGAAAAATACGGCTTGTCATTGTCACTTTTGTTATTTGCAAACCAAATCGACTTGTCTGACGTGGAGAGTTGGGATTAGAGGCTTGATTGAGTGAGGTGGAGCTATTGTATTGGCGGAGAGAGTTGATAGTGGGCCCGATTAAGGAGGAGGCAGCAGTTGATTGGCCGGGGACCCAGCAGATCAGGATTGGAGCCATGGCACAGGCAGGAGGAGCTGGAGGGGCTGGACCAGCTGGACCGCCACCACCCATCCCACCACGACGACGTGTCGTCGTTCGGGTAGATTCGAAACTCTTTAATTTGGTGATTTGGTTGTATTATGCTAAATTGGGGGTTTGGGTAGGAATTAACCTTTTTTAGGAAATAATGAGAAAATGGAAATGATTTGAAAAAGGGAGAGGGTAGATAGGCTAGATAGGCTAAGGTGGGTAGGTGGGTAAGTTTTTAGGGTATTTGGGTGGGTAGATGGGTAGAAATAGGTAAAAAATGGGTTTTGGGGGCCGCGCGGGGGTTCGGCTCCGGGAGAAGACAGTGACCGATGTCGGTCACAAAGCGACCGGCATCGGTCGCACAATTTTAGGGAAAGGGAGTGTTGTTGGTGACCGGCGTCGGTCATGTATCGGCCGGCGTCGGTGGCTTGTGTGTTTTGGTTTGTGGGTTGTGTGGGTGGGTTGGTTGTTTTGGGTTTTTGGGTTGGGTTGTGGGTGGGAGTGGGGGTGTTGGGTTGTGGGTGGGTGTGGGGTTGGTTGTGGGTTTTGGGGGTGGGTTGGGTTGTGGGTGTTGGGTTGGGTTGTGGGTTGGGTGTGGGTTGGTTGTGGAGAAGGGTTTGGTGTAGGGTTGGGTTGGGTTTGAGTTGGAGGTGGGAGAAGGGTTTGGTGTAGGGTTGGGTTAGGAGTGGAGAAGGGTTTGGTGTAGGGTTGGGTTGGGTTTGAGTTGGAGGTGGGAGAAGGGTTTGGTGTAAGGTTGGGTTTTGGGTTTTTGGGTTGGGTTTTGGGTCGGTGTGGGTGTTGGGTTGGGGGTTTTTATGTGGGAGTTGGTTTTGTGTTGGGGTTGGGTTTGTGTTTTTTTGTTGGTTTTGGGTGGGATGGTTTTGGGTTTGTAGGGTGGTAGGTTGCTAGAGGGGGGTGGTAGAGAGTCAGGGTATGGTCGGGGGGATAAAAAGGGGTGTTTAGATGATAAAGTAGATGTTGTAATAAAGAGTAGGTCTAAGGATGTGGGTTGGTTTTGCAGGCACGTCAGCAGTTGACGATGCGGGATAGGATGCCCCCGCTGTTGGTGCGGATGAGGCCACACGTATCTGCGGCTCATTGGGCCATCATGCGCGAGGTGGGACTCGGTGGAGTCCAGAGGTACAGAGCGATAGAGAGAGATCACAGCCTGATGGTCGCCCTCATCGAGAGATGGGATCCGGCGACCAATGTGTTCCATCTCCCGACTGGGGAGATGACCGTCACATTGGAGGATGTGTATCGCATCCTTCGGTTACCTATCGAGGGAGAGGCAGTCTTCCAGGTAGATTCAGAGACTGCCATGGACAGCATACTGCAGGTTTTTGGGGATGCAGCCGCGCTACTGACCTACCATAGCGCGAGTATCGGGTACGGTGACATGTACCGTGCGCATCGACACGAGACACGACTGGCTGTGTTGATGATGGTTGGGATCACCTGCTTCGCCCTCCCGGACTCAGAGGGAGGCCGCTTCCCACGAGCATTGATGGGGGTGCTGCTTGAGATGGTGGAGGAGCACACCTGTTACGCCTGGGCACCAGTATATCTGGTGCAATTGTACAGGGAGCTATGGGGCTATCGCCGGAGGAGGCGATTCGGTATTTGCTCTACATTTTTGTTGCATTGTTGGGCATACGAGCACATCGTATGTATCAGGCCAGTAGGGTTACCCCAGCAGCCAGGGCCACAGGTCATATACCGATATGGCTTTCAGAGGTGGTTGGGGGTCGTGGGCCAGCCACGAGCAGTTGTTGCAGGTCGGGATGTGGCATACTATAGACATTTGCTAGAGGGCCTTACAGCAGTAGACATTGTATGGAGACCCTACAGAGGTCACCACCCTGGCAGAGGAGCCCGCTTACAGTTGCGCCTAATCCAGTACACATTCTGGATAGCAGGACGGAGGCCAGGAGAGTACGAGCGGATACCCCTGGAGAGGGTACGCAGGCAGATGGGGCTGCGACAGGATGAGCCACCTCCCTTCCCTCAGTACAGGAGGGAGGATGTAGAGGCCCCACTGCCTGCACCACAGCCTTTGGATCCAGATTGGGTTGCAGAGAGGCCAGCAGGTGAGGGTGTAGATGATGCTGGGTGCACGGGAGCATACAGGGTGTGGTGGGCTGGGCAGAGAGCAGCCAGGATAGTACCGCCTGCACAGCCAGACGTGGCTGCAGTGATAGGAGAGAGAGATCAGCTCAGGGGTCAGGTGCAGCTCTTACAGGGGCAGCTAGCTGCTGCGCAGGCACAGATAGGGGTCTTACAGGGGCAGCTAGCCCAGGCTCAGGCACAGGCACAGGCAGCACCACCACCAGCACCACAGCCACAGGTGCAGGTACAGGCAGCAGCACAGGTACCGGCACCACCGCGGCCACAGGTACCACCAGCAGCACCAGCACAGGCGCAGGGGGCATTGGTGTTAGGTGTCAGGGGACCAGCCCCAGCTCCTTCAGTGGCTCGAGAGTGCTATATGGAGGTTAGAGCAGAGGCCCGATATTATCAGGATATTCTTGATGGTACCGGAGTCGAGTATCAGGCTTATGCAGTGCATAGGGCAGAGACCTCTCACAGCCAGAGATCTCAGGGAGGTGCAGCCACAGCTGGCGTGTCCGTGACGGGCAGGAGGCGAGAGGCACCACAGGGACCAGCGGGGAGAGGTGCCGAGGGCGGTGGGGAGAGCTGAGAGATCCCAGACATGGTTGTTGTATTTTAGAGATGGGCACCGGTCTGCGAACCGGGTGTATTGATAGAGGCCTGCGTGCCTATGTATTATTCATGTATTCATTCATTCATTTATTGTATACCGGCCTGCGAGCCGAGTAGGGGTTGTATAGTGGATACCGGTCTGCGAGCCGAGTATATAGCTATTTTTGATACGAGGGACCGGCCTGCGAGCCGAGTCGAGATTTTTTGACAGTTATTGCGGCCTGCGTGCCGGCGTTGTTGTATGATGAGATCACAGAGGCCCCGATGTAGGGCACATTGTATTTTTGAAAACTTGTATATATATATATATATATATATATATAGAGACGATGTTTTGATCCACATGCAGTGTTCAAAATGTGTTTAAATATTTGGTTAATGGCTGGTAATATATAGAATGTGTGATGAGTTTAATTGACATGTTGATAGATGGATGATGCTGATGTTTTTGTTTTTTTTTTGTACGTATATATGAATGTCAGGTTATGTGATGAATTGGTGGTTTTGTGACATTGTGATATATGTAACTGATGAGTTGGATCCAAATGATGTATAGATTGATAGTTTCTTGATATCCGTAGTTGATGGTTTGTGTATTTGTATAAAATAAATGATGTTAATGAAATTGTAATGCTATGTGTGGTGGATGAACAAATGTGGTAAATTGTGTTGTTTATGCAGGAAAAGAGGCGGGCGCGACAAAAATTTAGGTGAGAAATGAAGAAAAGAACGCTGTTGAGAAAAGATAGGTGTGTAACCGATATCGGTTAAGGAACCGATATCGGTAGCTGATAGACCGATATCGGTTAAGTAACCGATACCGGTTATTTAGGTATGAGCTTTTCTAAAAATAGAAAAGCTAGGGTGGCAACTTAAGTTTTAATTTTAGAGCCATGCAAGAGGTTAAATACGCGAACACGACGCTTTTTGACGACTGAGACAGGTATTTGCATGAGAGATTTGAGGTGATAAGAAGAAGAGACTGGGAAGGTGAATGCGATCTGAGATTCAGAAAGTAGAAAGGTGAATTTGAAAAGAGTGGTGATAATGGCAGGACGAGGAGAAACATCCAGCAGGCAGGGACAAGAGGGAAGACAAGGGCCACCTCAAGCTACTGCAACCCCAGAGGTAAATGTTTTGGTTGTGATTTGATTTCTGCATGTTTTGTGAATAAGATGGGGGAGAGTATGTGGGTAGATATGAGAAAGAAAAGATGATAACAAGAGTTATAAATGAGGTGAGTGTTACGTGGTAGGTAATCAAGGGTTTCGGGTATGTCTGTGTATACAGAGAGGAATAAACGAGCAATTTATTGTCGTAGGTGGTTGGTTTAGGCAAGGCTGTATGAAAGGTGACAGTGACCGGTATCGGTTAGGGACAACCGGTATCGGTTACTAAACCGGTACCGGTTACTATAAACGATACCGGTTGCTGTAGGAATTTCCAGAATTTGAGAAAGAAACCCGTGGGGATTTGATGGATTGAATGGTTGTTTGTTATTTTGATGTATGCAGGCAGAGGCAGGGTTGAGGATGAATGATAGTGTACCGGTGCTGCTGTCACGGATCCGAGCGGATGTAACACCAGCTGAATGGACATTGATAAATCGTTTGGGGTTAAGTGGAATCCGCTATTATTCACGAATTGCACGGAACCATGCTATGTTGCAGGCGTTGATTGAGAGATGGAATCCCGAGACAAATACCTTTTATCTGCCAACAGGGGAGATGACAGTAACATTGGAAGATGTGTTCCGTATTTTGAGACTCCCTATTACAGGAGAACCAGTATATCAGGCACTACCTAGCGCGGCACGGGGAGCGATAACAGCAGTATTTGGTCCATACGCACGAGATTTGACACAGCGAGGTTTATCCTTTACGTATGGGGTAATGTATGCAGCACACCCTGAGGAGACAAGGTTAGCAGTGATATTAATGATAGCGGTAGGGTATTATGCATTACCGAGGGCAGAAGGAGGAAGATTTCCAAAGGCATTGATGTGTGTTATCTGGGAGATGGTAGAAAGGAACGTTACGTTTGCGTGGGCACCTGCATATTTGGCGGAGCTATACAGGGGTTTATGGGCTTGTAGGTGAAATCACAGGACGACGCTGGATTGTTCATACTTATTACACTGTTGGGCCTATGAGCACATTGTTTGTGTGCGACCAATAGGCCAATCCCTCCAGGCAGGAGAGACCGGAGTACAGAGGTTGGGATTCAGACGATGGGTCCAGACAGAACAAGAGGCCAGATCCCAAGCCGTGACGGGTGATATTGTGTATTACAGGCAGGTATGGGAGAGGGTGACGGTTGCGGACATCTGTTGGAGGCCTTACGGTAACTATATGGTAACAGAGAGCATAGCTGAGGAGTTAAGGGGTGTAGAGCGAATGAGGTGGATCGCGGGGCACAGGCCAGGTGAATATGAGAGGATTCCTATAGATCGCGTGCGGCGACAATTTGGATTTGTGCAGGATATACCCCTGGCTTATAGACCATATATGAGGATCGACGCCGAGGCAGCATTCTCACCTCCCCGGCCAACACCTCCAGAAGGGCCTGAAGAGGTAGCAGCCGATCGCAGGGTAATGGATGCAGGAACGACAGAGGCCTATAGATTATGGTGGGTAGCAGAACTGCGAGGTGTACGTGAGCGCCCTGACATAGCTGTGATTACAGCAGAGAGGGATCGTCTGCAGCGTTTAGTTCAGCAGCTCCAAACGCAGGTGAATGAGACAAGAGGATTGTTAGCGGTTGCGGAGTCACGGGCGGGGAGACTAGAGGCTGGAGTCCTCCATGCGAGAGGGCGTATTCATATGTTACAGGAGAGATTGGCAGATCAGTGGGCGGTACCAATAGCCGTGGTACCTTTGAGGACAGAGAGGCCCGGCGAGAGGGGTCGACGATCACGATCATCACCTAGTTCGGGATGAGGCGTGAGGGTCTGAGTAAATGTTAGCAAGGTATAAGAATAAATAAGGATGCCGACCTGCGTGTCGATGATAGAGAAGATGTATTTGTTTAACATCTAAATAAAGCTGAATATGTATGTTGATTTGAGTTACGATAAAAATAAGAATGTTTGTGTTTTGATTTTCGGTGTTTTGAAAAAGGATAAAGAGGAATGTGATTAAATAGAAATACACAGAAATATTTATTATACCACACATGATAGATTATGGTAGGGGATGGTCGAGCTAACCTTGGGAGACCCCATGTCTCCGAAGTGCTGCCTACATAGCCCATTGCACAAAGCAAGGAGGGGCCTCAGACCGATGTAGTTCTCCCTTAGGATCAGGGAGAGGCGAATTCAGGCAATTTGGTACGGTTTAGGCAATTGGTTGGTTGGTAAAAATATTAAGATTGGTAAAGGTAAGGTTGATGGTGTTGGTAATGAATTGGTGATGTTGTAAAAGGTATAAGGGAAGCGAAAGTTAGCCTACCCAAGTAGAAGGGAACCATGTCCTGATTAAGGTCAACACACAATCCTAGATGCGAGGCAAAGCAGAAAGAGTGCTCCGTAGGTGAAAAGAGCTAAACAAACCACACAACGTAGAACGAGCTTGGAGCCCTAGGTACCGTGCATAGACGAGAAGTCAATAGGTGAAAAGAGTTGTGTGATCACAATATATCGAGCGTACATTACGTCCCTTGAGTTGAAACAAATGGTGAGGTGAGGTGGATGATATAGCTGAGGTACGGAGAACTTATTACAAAGTGAGTGTTCTGACGGAAGAGAACCTACCCTAAATAGACAAGTCCATGACTCAAAAGTCCTTTTGAATGAGGCTTTTATTTTATTGAATGTAGACTGATCGATGCGGGAAGTCTACAAGGGATATTGATTGTATTATTCTTGAGGTCTTCACGAAGCTGATCGATGCGAGAAGCTTCTGCTAGAGGCTGACTGTGTATAGCTGTCCTTCGAGGGAGCAGTCTATTTATAGTAGCAGATATGATTTTAGTGCATAGCTGTCCTTCAGGGGAGCAGTCTATAGAGAATAGCAGCAATAATTTGGCATATAGCTGTCCTTCGAGGGAGCAGTCTATATTTAATTTAGATGACTAGATGTTCTTTTTAGCGTGAAGCATCTAGTTTGTAGGAAGTTTGACTCAAGAAAATCCCATAAGAATACGGCTTATTTTAATACGTTGAAGTCATGGACTAGACTAAAAAGGGGAAGGCATCGTTAAGGGGAGGTGAGGGGTGAGCTTGATTTTATTTCGAGATGTAGGAAACAAGTGCATGTGGTGGTATGGGAGCTCAAGGGACGAGCAGTAGGCGGATAAGAAGTGATATAACACTAATTTCAACAATAGAATGGTCGAAGATGCAAGGCATTAAGGGGCTCAGGCTCAGGTTTACCATTAAGCGAAGCTAAACGATAAGTACCAGATCCATAGGTGTGAGTGATTATATAAGGCCCAATCCAATTGGGAGCAAATTTTCCACGTTTGCTCTTTTCTAGTTTGGTTACATGTTGATTCTCTTTGAGGACAAGATCACCAACCTTAAAGGTACGCTCATGAAGTCGCTTATCATAAGCACGTTTAATGCGTTTTTGATAGATTTGAAGGTGATCAAGAGCTGTAAGACGGCGTTCGTCAAGAAGCTCCAATTGGGCTAACCGCTCTTGACGGAAATCATCGTTGGTGAGAATATCCTGAAGAGATATTCTAAGGGAGGGTATTTGTATTTCGAGAGGCAAAACAGCCTCGGTACCGTATACCAAAGAAAAAGGTGTGGCATTAGTAGAGGTACGAATGCTAGTACGATAAGCCCAAAGGGCAAAGGGAATGTGATCGTGCCAATTTTTGCCGGAGTCATTGACAACTTTCATGAGGATTTTGGTTAGGGTTTTATTAGAAGATTCAGCCTGACCATTGGCCTGTGGATAGTAAGGTGATGAGAAGCTAAGTTTGATACCAAAGTTGTCACAAAGGTCGTGTAACAACTTGTTTTTAAAAGATTTACCATTATCTGTTATTAGGCGATGAGGAATACCAAAACGACAGATAATGTGATGGTTAATGAATTCGACAATTTTTTCTTTTTTGATTGAAATGAGTGGAATAGCCTCCACCCATTTTGTGTAATATTCGGTCGCTGTGATTATCCAACGGTGACGTTGTGAAGAGGTCGGGTGAATCTCACCAATAAGGTCTAAACCCCATTGTGAGAAGGGCCAAAGATCTCGAGCGACCTGGAGCGGGTGGCTAGGAGTATGTTGAAGGTTGGCATGTTGCTGACACATAACACAACGCTTAACATATTCGTAGCAGTCGTTATTGAGAGTAGGCCAATAATAACCAAGGCGAAGGATTCGTTTGGCCACGGCAAGGCCGCTAAAATGTCCACCACAAATACCGTCATGGACCTGTTGGATGGTATGAGTGGCCTCCGCGCCAGTTAGACAGCGAAGGAGGATGCCATCAAAGCCACGTTTATAGAGGAGTCCCCCCATGACAACATAACGCGAAACACTTTTAAGAAAAGCACGTTTGCCGTTACTAGTAAGGTCAGGTGGGAGGACAGAGATTGTAAGGTAGTCGTGAAATTGGTGGTACCAGGTATCCTGCGAACTAGTAGACACAGTATTTATCATACAAACTACCGGGGTTGAATAGGATGGGACAAAAAGTTGTTGGACCACGACGAATAATTCAGAGTCAGTTGGTGCGGCGGGAATTTGCGAGGCTAAGCAAGCCATAGTGTCCGCAAATTTGTTAGTGGAGCGTGGAATGGTTTGTATAGAATAGTGAGTAAATAAGGCTAGAAGTGAATCCACGTAGTGTTTGTATTTTTGAAGTTCCTCATTTTTGCATTGGTAGACGCCCATAACTTGATTGACTACCAATTGAGAGTCGCCAAAAATGTTGATAGATTTGATGCCTAAGTGTAACGCAACTTGGAGACCCAGAACAAGGGCCTCGTATTCCGCTGTATTATTAGTGCAAGGGAAATCAAGCCGGAATGAAAGAGGCATAGGTTCAGCGTCGAGAGGAATGAGAACAACGCCGGCTCCTCCGCCGCGCTGGCATTTAGATCCATCGAAGAAGAGGGTCATTTGATACAACTCTTCCCGGAGTGAAAGAGTGGCGATGAGTTCGTCGGGGAAGGTAAAATTGGTAAATTGTTCCCCAGGTAAAGGGGCCTCCGCAAGTTGGTCTGCAAGAGTTTGTCCTTTGATTGACTTCTGTTGTACGAATTCAAGGTCAAGGTCAGCGAGGAGCATAAGCCATCGAGCGATACGTTGGTTTAGATGCGGTTTGGCGTACATATAATGAATGGGGTCTGTGTTGGTGATGACAAAAGTTTTGTGATTCAGGAGGTAATGTCGGAGTTTGGTGGCTACAAATGATAGGGCAAGGCACAATTTTTCTACATGTGTATACCTAGTCTCATAATCCACGAGGGTACGACTTATATAATAAACGGCCTGTTCTCGTCGTGCCGAATCCCGATGTGCGAGCATAGCACCTATAGCATGGTCAGTGGCGGAAAGATAAAGGTAGAAAGGGCGGTCGTCCTGGGGTGGGATAAGCACGGGTGGCTGCAAGAGATAGGATTTGAGAGCTTCGAAGGCTTGGTGACACTCCTCACTCCATTGAAAGGCAATGTCCTTTTTAAGAAGGTGATGAAAAGGTTGACACCGATCCGAGAGTTGGGAGATGAAACGTCGGATAGATTGGAGCTTACCTTGTAAACTACGCAATTGTTTGAGATTTTTGGGTGGGGGCATTTCTAGGATAGCTTTGACTTTAGATGGATCGACCTCAATGCCACGCAAAGAGACGATAAAGCCAAGAAGTTTTCCCGAAAGAACACCAAAGACACATTTCTTTGGTTGAAGGCGGACAGAATATTGTAACAGGCGATCAAAAATAATGGTTAAAACATCGAGATGTTCACTACGATGTTTAGACTTGCCGAGAAGATCGTCGACATAATCTTCAAGGATAGTGTGCATAATGTCATGAAAAATGTAGGTCATAGCCCGCTGATAGGTAGCACCAGCATTCTTAAGGCCAAATGGCATGACACGATAACAGAAGGTTCCCCAAGGAGTTATGAAGGCAGTTTTGTGTTGATCGGCAGGGGCAACCAAAATTTGGTTGTATCCTGAAAAGCCATCCATGAGAGAGAGCATCTCATGACCTGCAGTTAGATCAACAAGTTGGTCAATGCTAGGTAAGGGGAAGTCATCCTTAGGGCAAGCGAGGTTAAGATCCCAGAAATCTGTGCATATCCGAAGTCCCCCTGTCGCTTTAGTGACAGGTACGATGTTAGAAATCCATTGAGGATAGTCAATAGGCAAGATGAAGGAAACAGAAAGGAGTCGTTGGAGCTCCTCTTTGACCAAGAGAGCAATGCGTGGATGCATTTTTCTCAATTTCTGTTTGACTGGTTTGGAATCGGGGTTTAGGGTGATGTTATGGACGGCAATGGTAGGATCAATTCCTGGCATGTCAGCGTAAGACCATGCGAAAGCTTGGTTGCGAGCACGGAGAAAGGTAGTAAAGGCGGCTTGTTCTGATGTGTTAAGGGATTGTCCAATCTTCACAATGTGAGGATCCTCCTCCGTGTGGATGTTGATTTCTATGGTAGATTCGTTCAGCATGGTTTGGGTTTCAGATGGTAAGGCTCGTTGAATATAAGAATCATCCGCGCCAAGGTAAGTGAGGATGGAGTCGTCATCCTGGCATTCAACAACATTAATCAAAGGCGAATCCTCTTCGATCATGTCTGGATACAGAAGGGGAAGAGAAGATGGGTCCTCATTATCACGTTGATAAGTGAGAGGACCTATGAAGATAGCATTTATGAAAAAAAAAAGTTAGGAGGGATGGATTCAGGGTCTATAGATTCTGTGGGTGATGATGGCAAAGTGGGTGATGATGGTTTGGTAGGGGCGACGTCTTCTTCTTCCAGGATACAGCTGACAGGAGGTGTCTCCTGTGTAGGTGTTTCGGGAAAACCGAGACCACTGCGATCATTATGTTTACGGGTAGTCACGGGAATGAGTGTATGTCGGCCTTGTTCGTAAAGGCCAAAACCAAAGCCTTTCCACGCACAGCGAGTCAAGAAGGTGAGGGCGAAACGACGATTTGTCAAGTATTGAAAATCGGATTGGAAGGGAACCACACCAAGAGGAGGTTCAGGGGTAATGGAGGATGCGTCAACACCCCCATACGTTAGGTTAGTGCGGCAATGGGGTGGTCCGTAAGAGATTACCTCCCCCACGCGACGGTCGTAGGTGGGATGTGCATGTAATTGTCCGTACTCCTGCGGGGTAGGGAAAGAACTAACGTTATATAGGCGGTACTCCCCCAGCGTAAGGCGCTGAAAAACATCTACTAAGGGGTCGGAGGTTGGAATGTTAGCTGCGGGAAGGGAAGTGGTTTTTGCGATGGTGGTTTCATCAGTTGAAGGCGTAGGCGCGGTTGAGGTGGATGGTTGAGGTACATTTGAAGAGGATGGTTGGGTTGAATGTATGGGTGTCTTGATTGGTATAAGCACATCGTTAGGGCGGTATAACATATTGCAGGTTTTAAAGGGGGGAGGGTCAGCTTTTACGGTGTAGGACTTCCCCTCGTACTCAAATTTTATGCATCTATGTAATGTTGAGGGAACGCATCCCATGGCTCGGATCCAAGGACGACCCAGCAATATATTATATTGGAACTCTCCCTCCAA
Organism: Taxus chinensis; assembly: GCA_019776745.2. Taxonomy (NCBI): domain Eukaryota; kingdom Viridiplantae; phylum Streptophyta; class Pinopsida; order Cupressales; family Taxaceae; genus Taxus; species Taxus chinensis. The sequence goes on along the minus strand of CM034150.1, from coordinate 174,577,813 downwards.
GACATAGAAGAGTTCGGGTAAAGTACGTGGTCCTACCCGAATGTTGAGGATCACGGTGCCTAAGGTAGAAGTAATAGCGTCATTGAATGACCGCAACATGATGGGGTTGGCACACATGCAACTAGAAGGGATATTCATTTGTTGGAAGGCTTTTGAAGAGATGATGTTTAGGCTAGCACCCCCGTCAATCATAACACGACGTACCCGAATGTCCCGGATGTAAGCTGAGATGAAAAGAGCAGGGTCAGGATCTTCTGTACCAAAGTCAACAATTTCGTCTTCGGAGAAACTGACTGCAGCAGCTTGTTGTACAGAGACAGAAGTGGTTGGGGCAGTGGGTTGTTTGGTGAGAGAAGCAACGTGATTGGGTGTTAGAATGGAGGCGACAGGCAGGGTTTCATTAGGTAAAACCTCTATCCCTTGAAGGATCTCAACGAGAGCTTGTCGATGAGATTCAGAAGTCTGAATGAGATCATACAGTGTCATTTTTACGGGCGATTGGTGAAGCTGTTTAATCATATTTCGGTGGGCAATGCCATTAGAGACGGGATAGGCGGGTCCGCGAATGACCACTTTAGGTGGTGGTGCAATCGGGATGTTTGACGGAGAAAGAGATGCCGCAGGTGTGTTTTCTTTTGCTTTCCCATTGTTTTTCTGCCCTCGAGTAGCGACACTAATCATATTAATCTCGTAGACCTGAGATGAGGAAGATGGTTGGGATAACTCATGGTCTTCAAGAGGTGGGGTTGTAATAATGATAGATCTTGGTGAGGCGGGGACAGATGGTATAGGAGAGGGAATGGAAACTAAAGGTCTCTCCCTTCGTAAGTTGTCTTTCTTAATCTTTCTATCCGGGAGAGGTGACTGACGAAGGATGGTTTTTAGAGCTTTGCATCCCTCCACATCATGTCCTGGTGTGCGGTGATAAGCACAGATTTTAGACTCATCGTAACCCATAGGTCGGGGTTTAGACGGGTCATAAGGTCTAAGTGGAGGTAGGGAAATGGTCGCATTCTCCACCAACATAGCAAGGATTTTGGCGTAAGATCCTTTGAGTGGGTCAAAATCGGAAGAGGATGAGGGTATTGGTTGTGCGGGTTTTGGTAATGTTTGGGCGTGGTTGGTTCGCACGGGTGGTGGTTTAGCCGAGGGGTGTTGATACGTGGTTTTCACTAAACGTGATTTCTTTGGCGCAGAAGCTATGTTGGATGATGAGGCCGCAGATGATGTGGTATCAGAAAACAACCACGGGGAAATAGGAGTGACCGAAAACAAATCTTTTGATGATGGAATTTGTTTAGGGTTGATAGGTGGACAGGATACGCGGAGTGACGGTGTTGCTATACCCTGGAATTTCTGTATGGGTGCGGAAGGCGTAGGTTGTTTTGAAGAAAACGCAGGAGGTATGATATATTGATGTAAGGTAGAGGGATGGGGTCCCAATATGGAAGGTAGGTATGACGATGATGGTTTTGATTGTGATAGGGGCACGGATTGAGTTTGTCTCCTAGGTGGCGGGACGGATTTATTTTTGGATAGATCGAGTCGCTTAGGCGGGTGCGTTAGACTGGGCATTGGTGAGGTCCCAAGCGTAGGGGAAGATCTGGTTAAGTTGATAGAAGTGGACGGGGCATTTGGTAGAGGTGAGGGGGGTGAAGGTGAGAACAGGGGCATTTTAAGCTTCTGTAAACACTTCGGGTATATGGTGGAGACATCAGGATCAGTCATTTGCATTTGAGTAGAAAAAGGGGTACTCAAACGTTCCCATAGGGCCTGTCTATCTTCTGTGGAATGACAGTCTCCAGGTGTGATTTGTAATTTTTGTACAGAAGAACGACGGGTTGTGATTCCAGTCCACTGTGGGTGTGACACAGGAGGTAGATGAGGCACTGTATCAATAGATGTTAAGAGGTCAACCGGTCGTTGAAAAGATTTAGGCGATGAGGGACTAATAGGTAGGAGGGCGTGTTTGAGGGGATCTGTCATGTTTAAAGAATGTGGTGATGTCAGTGTAAGAGATTTCTCGTCTAAGGATGTCAAAAGGAGTGGCGAGCCTTCCTCTTGTGCAGCAAGAGCGGTAGAAGGGGACGTTTGGGAAATAGATAAATTAGATAACATCCGCTCACAGTCTTGTAGGGATGTGGTGTAAGAAGACTCATCGATGAGAAGAGAAGTCCGGGCAGTTAACTCTTTTATGGGTAAAGGAATGATTTCACTTTGGCTTGATGGTGGTGAAGGAGGTTCAGACTCCTGTGTTGGTGGAGAGGCTTGATTCAAAAAAATTTCAATAGAGGCTTTTGGCTGAGAATCGAAGACTGCATGGATCTCATGAACACTCTCCTCGGCTAAGATATCTTGGTTTACGTTACTGTTGGACGAGTGATTCGGGAATGGCTTGTTGAAAATTTTCAGATTTCGGTTAGCAGGGGCGTTAGGATTATCGAGGGTTATATCCCCTGCATCAACCATTTCCTGCACTATGTTTTTCAACATCTTGCAGTTTTCATGACTATGTCCTTTTACGCGGTGAAAGTTACAAAAGTCATTTTCTTTGTACCAGGAAGGTATTGCGCGGGTGGAGTCAAACCCAGAGTGAGGTTTAACAGGGGGCAAGGTGATAGCTCCAGCTTTGAGCAATTTCTCCAGGATGACGCCATAAGTTTCTCCCAAGGGAGTGTAATTGGTGGGCTCGGCTTTGTACTTATAAGTGGTTTTCGGCGGAGTATTGGACGGTGTTTGAGATTTGACCATTACCGCGTGGACAGCTCCTTTTGATTTAGAAGAAGTGGACGCGTGAGGAGTGGTGGTGTTTGGCTTGTTGGTAGAATCAGGAGTTCGGAAATTGGGGTTTTTGTTACGCAACCGCAATTTCTCCTCTTCTAAGGCTCGAATTTCTAATTTTCGGGCCATAGTAAAGGCCTCGTCGAATGTACGGAAAGTTTGAATTTGGAGGGTGGGGGAGATGTGCTTAGCGCAGGCCCGCGTAAACAGTTCGATAAGTTCGGTTTGAGGCAAGGCATACGTAAGTTGGTTGATAAGGCCCCGCCATCGTCCAACGAAATCTGCGATAGATTCGTCCTCAAATTGTCGGATGGCATAGAGGTCGGTGATAGATACTTTCTTGGCAATGTTAATGGAGAAATGATCCAAGAAAGATTGGGCTAGTTGGTTAAAAGAGAAGATCGAGTGCTGGGTTAAAGCACTGTACCACTCCAAGGCGGGTCCTGATAAGGACATGGGGAAGGTGCGGAGTAACAAGGCGTCATCATGGGCAATCAAATAACAAGCATGTCTAAATGATCGCAAGTGTTGTTGAGGATCCTCTTTACTGTTAAAACGAGTAAATTTTGGCAACTCCCATTGAGGAGGATATGAATGAAGGGGGACAGAAGGGTGAATGGGCTCCCGACAAACTTGCTCGTATGTCAAGGCGCTACGACTTCCTGAAACAGAAGCCTCCAGGTTTTGCATTTTGTCCATCATTTGTTTGATGAAATCTGTGGTTGGATGAGATGATGGTGCGGTTGTGGTAAACGGAGGCAAGTTGGACCAAGGGCTTCCGCTGGACAATGGTGGGGCTAAGTGTTGATAAGGTATGGAGGATGAGTATGTTGGAGCAACAGAATAGGGATGTCCCATATAAGGTGTTGAGGTTACTGGATACGTGTATGGGAATGAAAAGGTAGGCGGAGCTTGAGAAGGAAAGCTCGTGTGAATAGGTGGCAGAGAGTAAGTCATGAATGGAGTGGTCTGAAAGAGAGATGAGGTAGGGGCAGTTGGTGGTAACGATACGTGGGGTCCAAGATTAACCAAAGGAAAGCTAATCGGGGTCGTATGAACCTCTGAAGCCGTCGGATTGGGAGACGGGGCTAGAGATGCAGGAAGTAAGGCAGTGTTATCAGGAGGAGTGGGAGCTAAATGAGCAGCTATACTAATAGGCATGCCAATAAGGAGCTGACCATCAGGCGTACGGTCAGGGGCATGAGACAAATAGTATTGTACAGCGCTGGGATTAGCATCCAGAAATTTGGCAAAGTCCTTGTCTCCTACAGGAATTTGGGGGATCTCACTGGTGTCCGTAGGGTTCCCTATAGAATGTGAAGGGGGTGATTCAGGCAAAGACACAGAGCAGGCATGTGAAACCATGGCGGCGGCTTGCTTCCGAGTGATGACAACCATGGACAAGAACACACAGGAAAGTTTCAATCTATCAAGAACAAAAACAACCTCAGAATGATGAATTTGGCAAGTTGCTGGTTTGTCAGGGGCTGATGAAGACAGTAACCGATATCGGTTTAATAACCGGTGTCGGTCAGAGAGCAAACGACGTCGGTCAGTTAACCGATGCCGGTGTCAAAAGTCTAGGATAAGAAGATATAAAAGGCTGCTAATTTGATTTTTAGCAACGTTGAGTATATTTATCAACTTATTGATCACAGAAGACAAAGTATGACAGAGAAAACAGAATTTGAAAACAAGCAAGATGCACACGCAAATCCAGAGACTAATCCTAGGGTTAATTTTAGTTATCGTGGGCTTATGCCTTTAGACGTAAGATGATGTCAGATCCTAAACAACAAGACCTAGGGGAAATGTCAAGTTTGTTTTGGCTTATAAGGTTACCTCAATCGGGCGGAGGAATACCGCGGAAAAGGGGGGATGTTTGAGCTGTTGTGTTAATTGTGAAGTGATTCGGTATGTGTTGTGCAGTGAAACTAGGGTTAATTTCCTGTCAATACCGTGGATATCACCCCCACGTGTACGACCTGTTACTTAATCTATGTTCACTAGAATTGAAGAACAACAAGCAGGAATGCAATGCATGTGTTTTAAACCCAAATCGAAAATTATGTTCGATGAAGCAAGAGAGATGACTTTCACTAATGCGAAACTAGGAAAGCAAGACAAATTCTTTACGAAATATATAACAAAAGCAGCAACAGCAAGTATGCTTCCTAAAATGAAAAATAAGCAAGAGAAAGAAACCCAAAATGGGTCCCACCGGGCGTGCCAAAATGTTTCACTCGGAATGTTTCGGCTTCTGGGAATAGAGTTGCTTCTATCCTTTCATTCCTTTTAGAAACAGATGAGGTTAGGGTTAGGAGGAATACCTGTTGAATGTCGAGATGGTGTGCGCGTACCGTAGAGAAAGATCAGGTTGACTGCGGAGAACTCCTTTTTGTCTTGGAAGGACTACCTGCAAATAAGAACACAAGACCACAAGATTTTATTAAACAATAAATGAGGAAACTGCCTTGGGCCCAGGAAATATAAAACTTCCTTTCGAAGGTGGTCAGTTCCCCTGCTAATATGAATTAACACAAAAGACTGCAAAATATCAATTAAGTTGTTTCGTTGAACTGGGTAGGGGAAAGGCTGGTTTTCTGGTTTTGATCAGAGGAACCGATGCCGGTTACTGATAACCGATGCCGGTTACTGATAACCGATACCGGTGGGTTCTAGGATCTTCTTGGTAGCTATGGTGTTTTGTAAGGCTGGTTTATGGATGATATTAGGAAACGGGATGATTAGAAGCAAAAGAATAACAGTTAGATGCAATGACACGTTGGGTAGTAGATTCAGAGACGGATTTAGGAGGACTGAAATTCACAGAGCATAAGAAATGTTATAACAGAGGACATGCAAGATGTGACTTACTGGTTTTGACAAAGATGCAAGTTGATCTCCTTGGTTGTAAACACTTCTGGTATTTCCACTCGTCTCTGCTCTGTCAAGTGAAGATCTGGACTCTGTTCCTCGCTCGCAATGCTCTCTATTGATCCAGAAATCCTTTGACTGATCTCCAAAAATGAAATTCCGATCCGTTGTTTTGGTTTGGGGAGCCCATTTACAGGGAACCGATGGCGGTTACGTAACCGACGGCGGTCGAGTAGGAACCGGCATCGGTAAGGAAAAAGTAGGCTATTTTTAGTAAAATAGCCCACCTTCCCTGCTTTTCTCCCGAGAGATCAGTTGCGGGCTTGGTCAAGTGGCTAGAAGGTCGGCTTTGGGTGCGAGTAAGGAGGCATTAGTTATGGATGTGAGTCTAGACCAAGTCATGGGTCTTAATTAGGTTAGTTTAGGGTTAGGGCTAGGTCATGATGAGGTGGCAAAGTGAGGTGGCGGGTAAGGTGATGTGGATTTATCAATTATAAGGTAATTAATAAATAATTGTGTAAGGTTTAGGTGATGAGGTTAGATTTTGGATATAGGAGTTTTAGGGCCTAGTTCTCCTTATCGATCATTATCTATTCACACAATCCTACGGAACCCATTCTCTTTTATAATTTTTGCTTGTATATACAAAATTAGGCATGGATCCATCTATAGTTGTGTGTTCTATGGGGTTAAGGAAGGTATTGAAGTTGTTGAGATCTTCGTAGGACTTATTTACTATCCTGTTAAAGGGGAATATATTGGGGTTTCTAAAAACTTTGATACAATTTTTTCCTTCACACAGTGTTGTGGTACCTCTCTATTATTCTCTCTCTTATTCAATTTTAGGTTTCATGCACCTTATACTCTGTTTTTCCTTCCACACAATTATGGACTAATAACCCCCAATCCTTGGGTAATTTTAATAATATAATTTGAATCTCCAAGTGCAAGAAAAGAATGTGAGGTTCTCCCTCTACAGAATGCATGATTGTATTCCATCCATGTTTTGAATCTCTTTATTTCACTCTATCAAAATTCAAATTCTATATTTACATTTGAATTACAGTTTTATTTCTACTATTGACATTGAATAATTCTTTTGTTTCAGGTTTCACCATGGAGCATTCCAACAACAACACATCTAAACAACAAAAGCTATGAGAAAAGACAACATGTCTATATAATTGAGTATCTCACCCTTTAAGCATGTAATTTTCATTTCATACTTAAAGGAGGAATGTGGAAACTCAAATTTATTAATTTACCTTTTGAAACTAATATTTTTTGAAATGCTCATTTTCTAAGAAAAATATCCACATTATATTTATGCTCAATACATCCTATTATCTCTCTCCCAGCTTACTTATTTATACACATTGGCATGTTCTCACATTATGAATAAAAATGCATAAAATTAATATTTAACCCTTTCTATCATGATACATATTTCAGATTGCATTCATAGTCTCCCTATCAAATATCATAAAGTATGATCTAGATGTAATTTTTGGTCCTAGGCAATCTATATGGTCTTCTACCTACACATCCTCCAAATTCGCTTTGAATTATATTGTTGTTGTTGGGAAATGGTATCATCTTGTGTTGTTCTTGTCATAATAATTTACCTTCAACCACAACATTCAATTTTTCCAAACTTAGGGAAGGCTTCATGAATGGGGTTGAGATCATTTTTCTTGCTAGTACGTTATATATATATATATATTTGTGTGTGTGTGTGTATGGGCGTACTATACAGAGATAACTAGGAGAGCTGATGAGAGAAGGGTTCTAATGAGGCACTCCTCTCTAGAAATATAGGAACCTCTTCCCCCCTCTCTGTATGGGGAAATGAAAGAGCCCATATGGATCAGTTCCCATATTTTGGCTCCAATCAACAATCAATCTCTTGTTCTCATCAAGAAAATCTATAGAAAGAGCCCCATATATAGGTAGGGGATTTTCCTGGGTAGATATTCTAACCACATATAGATATATAGGCATATTTATAGTTTATTATATATCTTATCTTAATTGAGAAACTGAAGCAAACCATATCTATAGTTTAAGGCCCAACGTTCTAGACTTACGTAACACTATATAATAAGGCTCATATCCAACACTATATAATAAGGTTTATATCACTTCATTTACTTACGTAACACTCTTATGGTTTCTCATTGCAAATAATAATACAAAAGGAACTCAAGTCTCCCTAAATCACACTAAAGATGATGCACATCCATTATAGCAATTACTACTATAGTTTTGAAGCACTTAACCAACTCAAATATTTTTACTTCCCTCATTTCCAAGGATCCATATATCACAATCTAATTTTTTAGTAAAAGAAATATCATCTCAAGCATTTTTAACAGTGGTTCAAGTTGTTAATCTAGTTGCATTCATATGGATATCACATGTTAGGTGAAGAACAATGTCTTGTTTAAGGCATGTTTGGAGTAGTGTAAACATAGGAGGTACATGGATCACACTTAACAATAAATACTAACCTTATTGTAGGTTCTTCTTCCCATAGTTATGGTTTGAGTTCAATTTAAATTATTCATAGGTTTTTAAAATTGTGTGACACTTAGGCTTTGATAGAAACACACAATTCTAAGAAACTAAAGGGCGTAAAAATTTAGAGAGCCGCATTATGAACATGTTTAAGACCATACAATAGGTCCAAGGCCATACAATCTATCATGGAAGAAATGGATGGTTACATACTATGGTGTTTTTAGCTACAGCCTCAATAATTGATTTAACCTAAATTGGATAATATCTCTAGGATTAGTAACTGATGGTAGATTATCCTAGTTAATTAGTTTTTAAGGATAAATACAAAATCCTCACGAATAACCACTAAGAAATGATAAACAATGATGAATAAGGATAGGTAATGAAATAAAACACTAGAAAATAGGAGAGAGAAGATGAATTAGCTAATATCCTACTCTATGTGATGATATAGATGGGTCTAATGACCAAAACATGTTGTAAATGACGTAATATAGCCTCATTGTCAAAACTATGTCTTAAACTACTTCATGGACGAAATTAGATGACATGGGCCAAAGCATGCCCCTGATATGGCCCTTTCCATACAATCATGTCCCTTCAAATCATCTACTATTGATATTTTTTGGGTTGTGTATTGTTTTATGATATGCTCTTATGTGGAATCTGTAACTATGAATCTATGTAATACTTGTTGTTCAACCAGTTGATCCTTTAAAACCCTATATATTTAAAAATTCCTACAAAAAATATATTAGGTGAGTTATGGGAACCCCCGAGCAGCATTAACATTTCCACTACTATAAAGAGGGATTAAACCTCACGTCGTTTTAACATATCATATGATCTCTAGAATGTATGCAACCATATAGATAATCAGGATATTTCAATAATTATATTTTACTTGTATCTATTTCCTAGATTGACTTGGAATGATTATATATTCTTTGGATTTTCAATTAGAATGTGTATGTAGAGTATAAGGATCTCAAAGGAGTCTTGGAATGGATTTTTTTGTGTTTGATTTTAGTGTATGCTCAATAGATATTTATGTGTCAAGTGTGCATGATCCCCTCCTTATTAACTAACGAATAAGTAGATTATATATGTGTTATGGATTTGGAAAGCTTGGATAAGGTTGAAAAGAAGTTTCCCAAATAAATTTTAATTAATAAAAGCTCCATTGGTGGGAAGGTGACCAAAGCAGATGGGAAGGGCCATAACATATAGAAAATATGGCCCATCATGGGCACTTTGGTCTGGGAAGCATGTGGAAGTTCTTTGAGAATTGGTATTGTATTATAAAAAGGTTTATCCTAATTCTATGGACTAATGTGACCGTTGTGTGGATAAATGAGTTGTGTATGTGAGCAAGAATGAATGAAATATAACTAGGGATAACATGATTAACCAAATTGGATAATTTTGGACTAGTGTAAAGGTGTTGTACAATTTGTGTTGTTGCGATCCATGAATTACCAAAATAAGTGTCCACAATAACGAAGAATATTTAGGTTCATGTTCCTCTTGTATTGTAGGATTGATTTTTGATATATTTATGGATTGAAATCAATGATGAAATAATGATTTTGGCATGTAACAACTTGGATCTTCATTTCCTTGGTGGTGGAATAGTCATCATCCACGTACTTACTCCATCAACCACTGACTTTATCGTATTCCACATATTTCTATTGGATATCAATAAATGCATTCAAGGATTCCAAATGTATGTAGTCCAATATTTTCTTAGACATGTCCTGGATGCATTAATTGTTATTTGTTTAGATGCATGAGATGTTTCATTTGTGATTATAACTCAGCTTGGTTTGGTGTTAGGTTCAATCCTTATTTTCTCGGCATTATTTCACTGGTAGGATGCTTCCCAACTATTCATCATAACAATTTCTACTTTTTCATGTAAAATATGGTTCAAGGTTTAGTCAAAACCATTTATTTTAGGTTTATGTACATATTTTTTACATTTATTTGGTTTAGGTGTTACTGTTTTTAGTTTTCTGACTGATTTTAAATTATGTAAAATGTAGGTGTCAATGGTAATAATTAGTAGTTGATAGTTTTTTATTATCAGTTTTTTATTTTTTATAAGTGAGATTAATTTCTTAAAATTAGATTCTAGCTATATAGGAAATATTATTTTTTCAAAGGTGTGCTTTGTAGTATTGTTAGGTATATTGGTCTAGGATATATGTTAGTAGTTATTTATTAAGAGTAAAAGAGTCTAATTTATCACCATTTTTGTGTTTATCTGTAAGTTTCTTATGCCCATTATTAAATCTATTTCATTGTAAAAGTGTTAAAAAAGTCAACAAGGTGTATTTTTACTAGTTTCATCATATATATCACTCGTCTTCAATGTATATCCATTTTATCTAGTCGTTTTGTGTCATTAGCTAGAGTCATTGTCAAACTTGCAAAAAAAAAATTGCCTCACTTTTAGCCAAATGCACATTTTTTTTTAGTTGTATGGTGTGGATTTTAATTTTCTAGCTTCATTGTGGTATGTGGATGTTGGAAAATCAATTGTATAAGAGAGAAGATGACTACATCTAGATCCTCTAATTGTGGCAATCCTCTAACTTACGTACTTTGTTAGAAGATTATCGATTAGTGAATATGTTTAGCAAGATCCAAACAATAAGATCCAGACATTAGTATGTAGTACGCTATACTTTTCTTTTTTAGTGTTCCTAAATGGATATTTCACATTTTAGGGGGGGAACATGACACCAATGTTCTTTTACCATTTTGTGCCAAACTGTCGAAAGTTAAACATAGCTTCCAGTGGCAGTGACAGTTATCTATGTTTTTTGAGATCAATTTGTAACAATCAATAACAATGGATATTATTAAGAAGATTGTTTTCTTATGTATGTAATGTGAAATCTTTTCCATTATGAGTTTTATTATCCATTTTGATAATAGTGTGCATTATTTCCTATGTGCTTCCCTAATGTAAAAATATTGTAGAAAATAAAAGCACCAGTGTAAGACACTTTACAGATCTTTACAAGGTTTGTGGGTGATCTAAAAAACCACATGAGGTGGAAAATTGATAGGGGCCGTTCATGTCAAGATTTGTGGAAATCCTATTTAAAACCATGGAAGAAGAGATCCTTTGTTTTGTATCAAGATCATGTGTCACATAGTTGGACATACCATAAGGGTGAGTATACTGTAGTTGAGAGTGTGAATATTTTTTAACCATGTTCGCACTAAGGGGAATGTTAGGAATTAGTGGTTTAGTGCATACATTAGATATTATGTGTTTATTAATTAAGTGAGGTTGTTTACAACTCACATATATAACCTTTAGTAGTTTTATGAGAGATTATAGGAATATTAGTTGCTTGTTTGTTATGAAAAGACTCCTTGAAAATAGGATGTCCATTAGCTATATAATGTAATCATGTTTATTGAATAAGATAGTGAGAAGATTTTATTGTGTTTAATTAATTATGAAATCTCATATCAAAACATAATACTTCTTGTTAATCCAGCCACTGCACCTAGAGTACTCCTGTTTCACTTTGTATAACAAAGTGGATCCCTCCTCTTATGTTTTTGAGCATATAACATATTTATATCACTGGTTACAATTATTAATGCATTATTATGACATTTTAAAACTAGGTTTGGAAGTTAATTAAACAGAATTACTCCAGTAGTGAACCTTAAATCCTTTTTTGTTGTCAATTTCCATAACATTATCAAAAGTCTAAAAGAGAGTGAATAGAAGAATTTTTGACATGATGGATGGTCAAATATGATTTAGTGGGTTGGTTTGGTTTTATTTTAGTGTGAAATTTACAAACATGCATGGGTCTCAAAAACACAAAAACAATATTATACAAGCCACAAACCCTAATACTAGTAGAAAGGGTGTGTAACATGACTAGTATCCCATCAATATACCTACCACAAAGTGGTGCCATAATTGTCTCTCAACTATCACTTCACATGATATGTAGTGAGTAGCTTTGAGAATGTTGTGATCCTTCCACTATTAATCATTTTTGGGTGATAGGTTTTAACTCTATATTTTACAAAGCTTATTATGTGTGTCCCCTACATATTTTTTAGGATGTGGGGTCTAAGTCCATTTTGCAAGGATTTTTTCTAAGGCCTAATTATTGGAATGTGTAAGCCCCTCACTTTTTTGTTAGTAGAGCATGTTAGCACTTAACTAATAACGAGACTTGTCCTTGAATTTTTATATTCCTTAGAACATGAGGTGTGTCTTAGTACATAGGAATTAAATCTATGTCACAAGATGCATAATGAATATGAAAAATGTGTGGAGATGAAATGCACCTCCCCTTGCTCTTAAAAAGAAAGATAAAAGGGGAAGCCATAAATTATTTTTATCCCCAAAATATCTAAATGATGGAATGGGAAAACATACAAAATCTATCCTTAGGTGAAAACACACACAAATATATATAATATATAAATATTATATTAAAACATCAAATAATGAAAGATTTAATGATGAATCGATATCAACTATTTGACTAGGAGGACATACAAGCACATTGTTATTAGTTTAATACTTGTTTGGAGTTCTAACAATTGTAACTACCTACAAAAAAGAAAAAAATATGTTTCCATAGTGAAAATGATTTCTAATAGAGAGAATTTTTTTCGATCTATATAAAAAATGTTGTGGTATGCAAAACAAATGATGTGGTTAGAAAACTTGATGTGACTAATGTTAAAACATTGTGGTTGGTAAGAAAAATGATTTGGTTAGTGGGTAGCCCAAAATTTTATAAAAACGTCAAATAAAGAGTCTAATGAGGTTTAAGATGAGAAAAATGATCTTAAATAGTAGTAAGATGTTTAAAACCCAAATTTAAGAGCAGAAATAAGACAAAAAAATAATGTTATACATGTTTGCACAAAAATAATGTGATTAGTCATGAAAAAGTTGTAGCCAACATGAAAATGACATGATTAAGAAAAAACATCATGGTTGGGTTTGAAAATGTCATGGTTTATTATGAAAATGACATGGTACTAGAAATTTCACAAAGGAAGAGAAAAAAACGTCCTACCACATGAAAATGGCATTGTCAAAGAAAAAAAATCACTATCGGTTACAACAGAAATTTGAAAATAAAAGTCAAACTTATGCACCCTAATGAATCTACTCCTTTAACATGACTTAAATTACTTCTTAATAAGTAAATACAATTAATAGAAATTGTGGGAGTCCTCTCAGGAAGTTTTATTTTGAAGCATACATTTAGAAACCAATAAAAACATAATCAATATCAATGGTTTCTTCCTCAAACCAATACCTACACCTTTGATTGGGATAAGGATAAATCATACTCAATACAATCATAACAAATCAAATTATACCTCTTTTACCTTGAGTGGATGCTCCTTGTTGAAGATGATTTTCCCTAATTGTATTACTTAGTCCAAGATGAATTATTTATATGATTGATTGTTTGATTTCTCTATACTTTAGTAGCTCTTTAGTATGATTTGTCTTTTATTTATTCAAGGTGGCAATATGTTGGTATGTTTCTTTTAGTATGGTTTGTCTGGAGGATTTGTCTCAATTTATAGAAGCCACATAGAGGAATGGATGGTGGAGATGAATCTATGTAGAAGGTTGATCAATGGTGGAGAATGGATACGTGGTTAGAAGTTTATAATTTTCCACTAATTTTAAATTCATGGAGAAATCTAAAAAAGGCGGTGAGGAGCTCTAGAAGGATATTCGTAATTTCTAGAGATGGCCAAGATAATTAATGAGGGATTTGTGAGGTGATTTGTAGTAGAGCTTGGATGCTAAGTGAGGGTAGGTACCTAAGAATTTTAAATTCCTAAAAATTTGAGAACGTGTAGTTAATGTTAAGTGGGGGATTATTAGATGATTAATTGAGAGGATAGGAAAATGGGACAAGGAGTAAGTTTAGGTGATGTAAGGTAAATGGTAGTAGAGGAGATGTTAAGAGGAAATAATTAGTGCTAATTTAGTAATGATGGAGTGATCAATTTTAGGTGTATACATGTATGACTAAAAAATGGCACTTTTTCAAATTTTAATTGTTTGACCCACTTATAATCCATCATTTTCAAAAAATAAACTTTTGTAGTTTAAAAAATAGGCATACAATTCATTTTCTTAAAATCTTTGAATTTTGGGTTTAGGTATCTCAATTTTTTTGTGCATGTTTTGGTTTCAAAAATTTTATTGGAAAATAATTCCACTTAAGCTCCCCCTTTCCCCCCCCAAATTCCTACACTTTCCTACCCATAAATAAATTTTATATCACTCTGGGGCCTTCTTTACCGACACAAACTGCACTCTAGCATTGAATGTTCTAGTTATATACCACTCATTTCTTTAAGTTTCTATTTTAAATTTTCACACTATTAACCCTGGTATTACCATGATCAAGGTTATGTCAATGGGAGTGATGCCAAAATAGTGGCCCACTACCAATATAATGGTTGATTGGTTGTGAGATGAGTATTATTTTTTCTTAACCTTCCCCTCTTCTCCCTTGTGGCTTTATAATATTCAAAAAATCATTCAATTTCCTCCCTATGCCTTACTACACTAAGTTATATATCTCTTTTATTTCATCCTGGAATTTCTCTTACGCCTCTAAAATCTTCATTTATTCAAAAAACTAATCCCACATTGGTTGATTGGTGTGGTCTGTAACAATATAAAGACCCTGATAGACCATGATCTTTATGCTGATAGAGTTGACACTATAATAAAAGTGGTCATCATTTTTTGTTGAAAGAATAAATTTTTTCCTTGGCCCTCCCCTCTCCTCCTTTATGGAATCATGATCCTAAAAAATATATTTTTCATGTGTTTATGAAATTTTTTAAATTAAGATTAAGAATATAGTAGTAAAGTTGTGCTTCATAGATGGTGTTAAGGCACGAAAAATATTTTCATAACCAATTTTCCACATGAAGTTATGATACCATAAATGGAATGATGGGTAGAGCACATTTCAAAACTCGTCTCTTGAGAAATGAATGTGTAATGTTATCATCACCCCCGACTCTCCATTGAAATTTAATCATACGATATCAATTTGTCATTATTTAATTAGACATACTTTCTACTCCATATTTTATATTTTAATGACGTCATTTAATAACACTAAAAAATATAGCATTCATAAGGTTGTATTATGTAAGTATTATTTATTGGATCAAATCAATTGCATTTATTTATAAGTTTTGAATTAGGAAATGATATTGGAGTTTGTATATACCCTTTGAGTTTATTACAAATATTTTTTGATCTACTCTATTTTTAAAGATTATTAATTAAAATAAATATGTGTGTTAAAGGTCATTTGGTTTATTGGTAAAGTTTTTTCGCTTATATAAATTCTATTCCAAATTAATTCTTATTTAGTGTAAAGGCCTTTGAAATTTTCAGACGGAGAATTAAGTGATTATGTTGAGCGTATCTTGCTAGTGCATTCTTTTTAGATTACAACATGACAAGTGTATTATAATTAATTCTATCAACATATTTTTGTTTATCATTATGTAACCATTTTTCACCATCCGTAGCATTTGTGAAGGTTTGATTCCATCCTAAATTCAGATGGTTCTCATTCATGTATTTTTTAAAATCATACTATGTTTTCCAAGACTAAAACCCACAGTCCTTCCAAATTTTTGATCCTAATGACAATGATCATACTCAAATCATATACTTACATGCTTATAAAATTTGAAGGTCTTTTGAATCTTTATCTTATTACTTTCCTCTTAGTTCCTAGCTTCTCATTTCTTGTTATGTTGCATCCTTAGATCATGATGAATTCACTGAACTTTGGTTATCTCTGTGATCCCTAATATATACTTCTTATATCTTGGCTCAAGAGAATAGGTGATGTTAACTATGAATTCAAAAATCAACCTTTATTCAAAGATAACTAACAAGAAAGGCCCCGATATACCTTTATGGAATTCACAATATTTGTACTTACAGTATATATTTTAGCATTTTCATTACCTAACTAATGATGCAATAATCCCATTTCTACCTCATCTTTAGATCAATTGTCTTTCGCTGTTGTTTAGGCCTAGGCTTTTCACTCTTTTAAAATCTTTATTGATCCTTGTGGTACTTTGTACTTCCCTAGCTTTGTATTAGGGCCAAGACACAAAATCATGAACCTTTTACTACAATATTAGTTTGGTCCTCCCCTGATGTAAGATATGTTGTTCAAATGAGACTGCAGTATATAATCATGTCAAGAAGGGAGTGTCTTGATTGAGTGAGGATAGTTTTTTTTTTTAAGACATAAAATTGGTCTTCAAACTGATATCACACCCTTGTATGAACCTTAGAGCTGTACCATCAATAACATGACTTTATTATGTAAATAAATGTATAAAAAAGTTATCTTACATGATATGAATTTGCATTGATCATCATGATTCCCTCTAAGAACATTTCTTCCTTCATTTCTTGGTTGATTTATTTTCATTTCTATACACCTTGTCCTATATTGTTCATAGTCTTAGATGACAAATGTGATGTAAAATTTAACTAAGAATGGTCTGTCACACCATATAAAGCTTCATGAATACTGTATAAGTTCTCTAATTTATCATTCAAACTATTCTCAACCTTAAATACATAAATAATTACCAAGATAACATCATTTACCTTCTTTTTATTTCATTGTAAAAACTCCTTGTTTCATGAATTTTTTGTCATAGATATATTTATTTGCATGTCTTGGTTTGTCTTGCATTTTTGTAGACTCACTCCTTGTGCCAAGAGATATATTCTTGAATATTGGGCCAATTTTATTAGTTAGAATGAAATTTATGGTGAGCACTAGATTTGGGCCGAGAGGATAAAATTGGCTATAAAAGCCTTCAAAATGACAATAAAAAATTCTAGAAACTTTTCTTGGTCTTGTGATGACTTATCCTTTTTGAAGTAAAATTCAAGAAATTCAATGGATATTTTTGTTTATAGAGGGTTTTTAACTTTCTGTCATTCTAAACCCTTAAAAACAATCCCTTATAAAAAAAAATGCAATATAGTAGAAAAGAGTTTGTTAGTTCATGGATCATGCAATGCTACATTAGAAGCCACTAGAACACACGAAAACATAGAAATATAGCTTATTAGCTTATTGATCAAGATTTATTACATCATAAACTATTGAAACACTTGCTATGAAGGAGTAATTAGAATCATTCAAGACAAAATAAATTTTATTCATCCTCTTTAGACTGTCATACAATATCACTTTAACATGATTCTTCACTCCAACTCCAAAACATCAAATCCTTCATAAGAATTATTAACTTTCCTACCTATGTGTCCCTAAAATTCAACATCTCTAAACTTGAATTAGTCTTTTACAAAGTGGTTGTATATCTTATCTTTCCTAAGAATCCTAAACTAGGTGAGATTTTGTCTCAACCACACATGCTTGAAACTAGAGATCAATTTATTCAACTTAGGGAGAGCCATGACTAGATAAAATTTACTTCCCTATATTTTGGAACCTCCTACCAATGTATCACACAAGCAAGAAATTTTCATGAACATCTATTTTCACTCTTTCACTCTTATGGTAAAGATTTTTTATACTACTAATTCAAACTTTTCAAACTTAAGACTAGGAGGGAAATTTTACAACACCTAGTACATGTTAAGGTTTCCTTAAGAAGGATTATTTACACTTGTTTGTTCTCTCCAAGCATCTAGATGATGTTCCTGCATCAAAATCTCTAGGTAAGAAATGATTTGGACTCTAGATTAAATAAAACATATTAATCATCCTTTAGTCTTCACTATATACTTGGATCCCCATGTCTCTTCATCAATTATAGTGTTTGAGTCTCCTTGTTGTCTTTATCCTTAATTTTCTTGCTCTTCTCTCTCTCTCTCTCTCTCTCTCTCTCTCTCTCTCTTCTTGTTTATTCTCTTCTTCATCTCTATCTCATTTTTAAAACTCCATGCTTCTTCATCATCATGTATATCTTCAATATATGATTGTTCTTCTTGGTTTGTGAGATCTCTTAGTGAATTAGGTGCTTGATTAATCTCAATGTCTTCTGAACCTGAATTCACAACATCAAGGGAAATATTATATGCAAAAAAATTCGGCCATGTATCCCTTTGAGTGCCTTCATGGTACTCATCTTCTTCATTTCTATTTATTTTTCATTAACCATTTTCAGCTCTGGTTTTTTTAATCAAGTTTTTTCCTTTCTTTACCTCATTCTATAGCTGACCAATGGTGTTATCATTTTGATTTTCTCTTGTATACCACCCCTCAAAAGTATTTAGAATCTCATGTATATTTTTCAACTCTTCTCTCAAGGTTACATCATCTATTTATTTATTTTCTTCATCAAATCTAGGCAATAGGTCTTTGTTTTCCTCCTCTAGACCCTATTTTAGATCAGCATAATCTTCAATTATTTCTCATTTCTATAACTTACCATTATTTTCATATAAGATGTATAATTCGTCTTTTCCCAATATATTTCCATTCTCCACTATCACTTGATCACAACAATCATCTTTATAAGCCAATTTAGAGCTTTCACCCTACTACAAGTAAGGCCTCATAGGCAACTCATTCCACTTTTTAAAACTGATTTGAGATGATAAATCAAAAGTATACTCATAAAAATCATCATTCAAATCACCATAAATAACGTCTTTACCTTTCATTTCACTTTTATACCTTTCACACTCCTTAAATACTTCTTTCTTGTTTGACCTTTATTCTTCACTTTCTTCCTTGATTGAGCTTGCTTCAATCTTATTCCATAGGATTCTTGGTGTCATTATCATATCCTCATCCCCATCACTCTCAACTGCATATTCTTCAGGTGTTTTTTCATCATTACTTTCACTCTTAGGTACCCAAACTTAACTCTTCACTAGAAGATTTGGCTTTTCAAGATGTTTAGGGACTATGTAACCATGCTCATAAGCCAAATTTAGTTCTTCCTCATTTATCCTCTTTATGACCTATGTATTTGCATTTGAATTCTTATGAGCATGAGAAATATCAGGTTTAGAAGCTAAATACACCCCTTACAACCTCTTGTCTATATGCACTTTCATGTATGAATTGACTCTTGATAATCTCTTTGTCATATGTATGATAAGAATCAAAATTTGTATGTATATTTACCTCCTTATCATAATGCTTCATTTTCATACCTTAGTTCAAAATATCTTCACGTAACAACTTTTCATTTTCTTGCACCTATTTAATTCCATCTTCCAATGCATCATATTATTAAATTTCATCATTCATACCTTAATTTTCTGATTGAATGACACCATTTTCCTCTTCTTTGGATACGTACAAATGTATTTCTTCTTCTTGAGATATCAAAATCTCCCCCACATCTTCCTCATTATCCCTTGTAGATGCTTGATTTGACACTTTTTTTTTTTTCTGAATTTCAAGGTCATATCCTTGATCTTCCTTAGACCATCCGTCATCTTTGTATATACAAACTGAAATAAAGAGTTAAAAATCAAAACAATATGCCAAAATATATTCATGAGTGTCTACATCGCAAACACTCTTTCCTTTTTCATGCTTTCTTTTCCATGTGCCTCCTTAGACACCTCTCTATTCTTGTTCTCTACAATGATAGGTCTCTTATCTTCATAAGGTACTTCAACCTTCATTTTTCTCTGAGTACCCTCTTTTTTTGTCTCTAAGGAAATAAGCTTTAGCCTCTTCTTCTTCTGCATCAATATCCCAATTGGCCATTTCACCTTCTTCCTTATCTTCTGTCTAGATTCTTAGATGTATTCATCCAAAATGGTCTTTACCATAGACTCGAACTCTTCAATTTTCTCATTTATCTCTTCCTCAAATATTAGGTATATCCTTCTCCTATGGCTTCGCTCTTCTTCTAATCCCTTCACTCTTCTTATTCTCTCTATTTTCTATATCCTCACCAAAGTATTTTTCACCTTGGTCTATAGATAATCAAGTCCTCACCTAGGTATTCTTCAATCCAGTATATCACCTTGTCTCACCCAAGTTTATTTCACCTTGGTCTCTTGACTTATCTTAAGTTTCACTACTCTTGAGCTCCTCCTTTTCCACTCTTTCTTATTTTACCTTCAACTACTTATATTCCTTTCTTCTCATCCATCTATAATCCCTATGTATATCATCATTCAATCATTAACACAACATATGAAATCTAAAACTTCTTCTCAACCTTAAATCACATATACATATTATCAAAAACATGAAAGTATAAGAGGTAACATCGCTCTGATACCAAAATTTGAAGCCATCCTAGACTCAATTGGTTCTCGTTCATGAATTTTTTCAATCATACTATGGTTTCCAATACTAATCCCAACATTCCTTCTTCCAAATTTTTTATCGTAATCACAACAATCATACTTAAATATTATACATGCATACATACATAATTTCAAGTCTTTTTCAATCATTGTATTATACCTTTCCTCTTAGTTCCCAACTTCTCATTTCATCCAATGTTGGATTCTTAGATCACGATGAAGACCCTAAACGATGGTTATCTTTGTGATCCCTGATATATACTTCTTATATCTTGGCTCAAAAAAATAGGTGGTGTGAACCCTGAATTCAAAAATAAACCTTTATTCAAATCTAACTAAAAATAAAGGCCCTGATATACCTAAATGGATTTCAAAATCTTTGTGCTTCTAGTATGTGTTTTACCATTCAAATACCTAACTCATGATGTAAGATTCCCATTTCTATCTCATCTTTAGATCAATTGTCTTTTGTTATTATCAAGGAATAGGATTGTTACTCTTTTACTATCTTTATTGATCGTTGTGGTACTTTTTACTTCTTTAGCTTTGTATTAATCCTAATACACTAAATCAACAAAATTTAACTAAAATGTCAATTTTGTCTTCCCCTGATGCAAGATCCCTTGTTCAAAGGAGACTAAAATATAAAATCACGTCAAGAAGAGAGTGTATTGATTGAGTGAGTATAGGTTTAGTTTCTTCAGGACATAAAAATGGCCTTCAAACTGATATCACATGAACCTAAGATCTTTACCATCAAGAAGATGAACACGTTATGTAAATAAAGGTATAGCAAAGTTATCTTACTTGATATTAATTTTCATTGATGATCATCATTCACTCTAATATCCTTTCTCCCTTCATTTCCTTTTTGATTTATTTTCATTTCTATACACCTTGTCCTATATTGTTCATAGTCTTAGATGACAAATGTGATGTAAAATTTAACTAAGAATGGTCTGTCACACCATATAAAGCTTCATGAATACTGTATAAGTTCTCTAATTTATCATTCAAACTATTCTCAACCTTAAATACATAAATAATTACCAAGATAACATCATTTACCTTCTTTTTAGATCACTATAATAGATTTTTGTTTAACAAAATTTAATTTAGAGAGATATTTTTCTGCACATCTTGGTATTTCCTGTAATTTTGTAGACTCGCTCCTTATGCCAAGAAGATATTTCCTCAAATTTTGGGGAAATTTCATTAGTTAGAATGAAATTTATGGTGATCCCTTGTTTGGGTCCAAGATGAAAAAATTGGCTATAAAATCCTTCAAACTAACTGGAAAAAATTATAGAAAATTTTCTTGGTCTTGTGATGACTTCCTTGTCCTTTTCAAAGTAATAGTCAAACAATTTAGTGGATTTTTTGTTTATAGAGTGTTTGTAGCTTTCTGCAAGACTAAACCATTATACAAAATCCCTTACAAAACATGTAATATATTATAACAGAGTTTGATAGTTCATACATCATGCAATGATACATTAAAAGCCACTAGAACACATGAAAACACAGAAATAGAGCTTATTAGCTTATTGATCAGGATTGATTAAATGATAAACAATTGAAACACATACTATGAATTAGTAATTAGAATCATTCAATACAAAATCATCTTTATTCATCCTCTTTGGACTGTCATACAATATCACTTCAACATGATTCTTTACTCCAAGTTGTAAACATCAACTCCTTCCTGAGAAATATTCACTTTCCTACCTTTATCCTCCTAAAAATCAACCTCTCCAAACTTGAACTAGTCTTTGATGTAGTCATTGTATATCTTATCTTACCTAAGAATCATAAATTAGGTAATATTTTGTCTCAACCACACATGCCTGAAACTAGGAATCAATTTACTAAACTTAGGGACATCCATGACTAGATCATATTCAATTCCCTATATTGTGGAACCTTACACTAACGTAGCACACTCATAAGAAATTTTCATGCACATCTATTTTCACTCTTTCACTCTTATGGTAAAGATTTTTTATGCTACTAATTCAAACAACTCAAACTTAAGACTAGGAGGGAAATTTGACAACACCTAATACATGTTAAGGATGCCTTAAGAAAGATTATTCACATTTTTTCACGTTCTCCAAGCATCTAAATGATGCTCCTACATCAGAATCCCTATGTAAGAAAATATTTGAACTCCAGTTCAAAAAAAAATATCTTAATCATCCTTTAGTCTTCACTTTATACCTAGATCCCAAGGTCTCGTTTTCGATGTTAGTGTTTGAATCTCCTTATTATCTTTGTCTTTCATTTTATTGTTCCTCTCTATCTTTCTGTATATGTTCTTCCTCAAATATTTATCATTTACAAAAATCCATGTTTCTTCTTTAGCATCATTTATATCTTCAAGATCTCCTTATCCTTCTTGGTTTGTGATATCTCTCAATTTCTTCTAAACTTGTATTCACAACATCAAGGGAAAGATTATATGCAAAAAATTTAGGCCATGTAGCTCTTTGAGTTCCTTCATGGTGTTGGTATTTTTCATTTCTCTTTTTGTAAAGATGTCTCATTGAATGACACTAAAAAATTTACGGTGGAGGGGTCTATGTTAATGCTAGATATAAGATTCATACATTTAGTGATTTTATTTATTTAAATAAAAAATGATAAATATTTTTATTTTTGGTGTCAGGTGAATAATACCATTTGGAAAAATGTCAATAGGATTGTAAAATTTAGCACTACTTTTCATGTATCAAGTAGGGGTAACATGAAAACATATTTAGTCGATTTATTTTGAAAGACCCGATTATATTCATCAATTCTAACTTATTTTTTATTTGAAATATTAAGAGATTTTTATGAACTGTATAAACATTTGGATTAGGTAAAAAAGTAAAAATTTAATTTCTTAGAGGAGTTTTAAGTGTTCTATAGGCTTTTAATTAATTTTGTAATTTTAACAATTTTATTTTTTAATGGTATTTATTCTACAATGTAACAATTTTGATTCAAGACCAACAAAATCATTTTTTTAGTTAATTTAATTTCATATTATTAATCACATTTGAGTGGTGTGATACAAAAATGTGTGTGTGTGTGTGTGTGTGTGTGTGTGTGTGTGTGTGTGTGTGTGTGTGTGTGTGTGTGTGTGTGTGTGTGTGTGTGTGTGTGTGTGTGTGCATGTGCCCGCACATGTGTATACAATAAAAAATGAAATGTAGAAATCATAACATAACTCAGTATATGACCGAAAATGTAATATTTATTTATATATTTTATGTAAATAAAATTGTTAATTAACTAAATTTTAGATAGTGTGCAAATCATTATTTTCTATTGGTGGGATTTAATTGTAATTTATATTTATTTTTAATTTTACTTATAAAAAAATATGTTTACATCAAATTTACAATAAATATCTATCAATATAGCTTTTAAATCCTAACATTCAATTTTTTTCATCGATGTGATTATATAAATGTTTGACAAGATTTCCGCACTTCCTGTTTCAAATTAAAGAAAAAAAAAAGAGAAATCAAGAAACATCAAATTATGTGAGGGTTTAAGGAACCTCTTGATATGGATAGGATGATATGGTATGAGTTCCTAATGAATGGTCCTCCTCATAGAAAAATACTCAATCTGCAAAATAGTGAAGGGATAAACACAGAAGGGGATTAATAAGATATATGATGGGCATCCTGAAAAAAGTCTCTTGTGAAAAATACAAGCTCCCTCAAGAAAATGTCAACCCATTTATTGATAACAAAGAGCAATAATGTGATAACATAAATGAAATGTTGATAATAGAAACTGAACTAAATAGATAATAATATAAGCCAATGGATACATTGATTTAGGATAAAAGTGATAGAAAACGAGAACAAACCACATAGTGTTGACATCGCCCCAAGGAGAAAAATATATTTGGTGCAAACCTAATAGCAGAATAGGTAGTTGCGGTGATCCAAGTAGAACTGTGTAAAGGGAATACAACGGGAATGACCAAGAGTGGAGTGATAAGTTGTAACAAATAAATAGATGTAAGCAAGATGAAAAATGTCTCACATGGATGAGTCAAATGTAAAGTAAATAGAATGGGATTGCATGCAAAGTGGATAGGATGGATTAAGGATGAGGTTGGGGAAAAATGTAGGCTATGGGTTGATGGCAACCATGTCTAAACAATGACAACTAGACTAGAGATGGGGTGCTAATAAGGAAATGGGATAAACTATTTGATCTAGGGATGATTGAAACTGAATGGAGGCCTAGGTAGAGCTTGAAGAAAACCTACAATTACATGCAAAACAAAATAAGTGCATGCTTGAACCAAATCTCTAAAATATTCTTATACTCTAAGATCTCAATGCAAAATGGAGAAATCAAAGATATCTCAACTGGTCAGAATGGATTCACAAATTAATCAAAAGGAACAAGATTCACAAAATCACACATAAGTCTTAAGATTTTCTAGACCTTTGGAAATGGGGATAGGCATTGTTAAATAGATCAGGGCATGGTTGACAGTGACTTGAGTTAATCTCTAGTGAATGGAGCAAGTAGACTGCCACTTGAATGTTAGAATGACAAATGAGAATGAAGAATAGATTTTCGAATGGTTGCGGGCTATTTTTTAGGTCTATGCATGTAAGATGATTTAAATGGGTGTAAGTGAGGTGAAAGTAATCTAAAGAAGGGATAATATTAGTGGGGGGGAATCCTAGGGAGAAATAAATATAGTAATGGAGAATGGTGGGAATCCCATGGGGGATGATTAAATAAGGGAAATTAGGATGGACTTAGGATAATTAAAATGTCTTAGGATTATTTAGGGTTTAATTTATTTATTTTAGGATTAATGGGGTTAATGTGAATTAAAAATGGGGAATATGGTAATTATTTTAGATAAAATGAAGATAATGATAAAATAGGATGAGGGAAAGGATATGATTTGAAAATAAGAGGGAAGCTAGGGTAGAAAGTGAACGCGGGATGAACAAGCAAGCAAGTGTTGAAAATAGGTGTCTACATTCTTCCCCTTTTATTGAGGGGTTTTATGAGAGAAAACTATGAGACAAGAATAAGAAGTGATTGATGGGATTTATGTTGAATAATAATTGGTGAGGTGCTCCCCCTCAAACTAGGGATCGATGACAACCGAAAGAGTGGAATTGGTCACAAGTTTGAAAGAGATGAATGAAAAGGCTTGGTAGGGAAGAATGATGGGGAAATGATGAGGCTAGGAAAGATTCCCTAAGAAAGAAGTATTTAAGAAAAAATAATTAAAGTATGACGATGATTCTTGAAGTCACTTCGGCAAGAAACAAAGGGCATAGTCTTTAAGGAAATAACAACAATTTGATATAGGCATATGATTAAGTGAAAGTCATTATGGAATGGAGAGGAATCCATTAGGAAACCAATCAAATGGATGTGATCCATGGGCACCAATGGGTGATAGGCAGACATAAAAACTATGCACATTCAAATGCAAAAATACTTCATACATGAGGAATAATTGTAGAATATGTGTCCAAATAGGATGAGGATGATGATGAAAATAATGGCACCCTAGATAAGGACACAAACATGGCCAAAAGGTGAGATATGAAAATGTGAGATATGAGTCCCTCAGAGGGAACAAAAATATGGCCACAAAAGTGGACTTAAGATGGAATATATTGGATAAGATTAGATGAGGTAGATAAGACATGATAGGATGACGGATGAGATAATATATTGGATAAGATGAGAGAATAGATATTGATAAAACTATATGGATAAGATAAGATATATTGATAATATTAGATGATATGTCAGATTGGATGAGATAAGATATGTCCCACATAGATGAAATGATGGATTCTATGATGTATAATTGATGTTAGGATAATAGATAGGGAATGGAAGATAAAGGCTTAGATTAGATAGAAGAAATGGAATGCGACTTGATAGAGGGTGACCAAAGGGTACGAGAGATACTATATCATGGAAAGGAATATGTGAGGAAATAAAGCCTCTAATTGTATTGGAGGTAAATAATAAATGGACCCAAGTAATGCAATATACATATGACCATAACAAATGATAACATATAGCCAATGATAGTTAGTTATATAGGAATATCATGAGGAAGATATGGATGAAAGGATCTCATAAACCTAATGTTGACACGAAAAAGGGGTTTAGGATGTAACTTGTACACGGGAAGAGGGTTCTCCATAACTGGATCTCCCTAAGTCTATGGCCCAACTTTGGGTAGGGGGAAAAAAAGAAAATTGATCAATGTGGGAAGCTTATTATGGATGTTACTAGAAGGTTGATCAATTCGGGAAGCTTACTATAGATGCTACTAGAGAGAAAACCGATCCATCAAGCCATGTGTTCTCTGAAAAGCTAATTTACCTGGGTTCAATGTATTACGGAAAAGGTGGAAGTTCGTGGCCCAGGAATTCCAAGTACTGTGAGGACATGATTTTCCTAAAACCCCACAATAATAGCATATCAAAATGAAGGGGGATAAAAGGCCAATATTTCAGATTACGAGAGCCCGCGTGGAACACCCCGACCCTGAACTTCAAACGGGCATAACTTTTGACCTGGAGCTCCAATTTTGACAAAATTGAACTTTTTGGAAATCTCTTGACATCCTATATGCCACAAGATTTTATTATTTTTAGTGAGGGTAGGTGGGTGAAAATAAAAGAAACACCTCCATCCCTAAGAATTTAAATGTCCAGTCCCATAAAATGCAAGAAATCCCTAGCAAACTCAAAATAGTTGCTCACACTCAGAGATTCATAACTTGAGCAATTTTCAACGGTTTTTTTAAAAAATGGTCTCGTTGGAATTGTGGTTTCAAGCCCAACACATAGTAATCAAGAAATGAAGAAATTGCTGAAATTTTGAATCTACTTATAAGGAAAACGAGACTAGTTCTATTTGGTTGTTGAAAAGTGGTTGGAGAAGCATTTAATGAGGCATAGGTAGACATTTTTCACTAGCACAAGTCATGGAACAATATGGGGTGCCTTCTTCAGGTCATATATCACTATTTGGGCACAATTATGACATATTTCAAGTGGTTATAAATTAGATTTCTAGAATTACATCTCTTCTCTCTCTCTCTCTCTCTCTCTCTCTCTCTCTCTCTCTCTCTCTCTCTCTCTCTCTCTCTCTCTCCCAAAATTCTATAAATTGAAGTGTTGGGCTCATTGTAAACGAATGATAGTTTGAGTAGAAAAACGCTGTAATTTTAATTTTGTGAAGCCAATGTGCTATAGAAATTTATAGTAGAATCCTTTCCTTGTGATCCAAGCCTTTGCTTTGTAATATTTTGGATTGTGCATATTAATGAAGCAATAGATTCAAGTTTGTGGATGTATCTTCCCTTCTTGAGTTTTTTGCATTCTCTGTGCCTCTCTAATGTTATTGCAATTTTTTTTGTCTAATCCATACTCTTGCAGGGACCTATTATTATTTTATATGCATTAAAAGTTGTTATGAATGTTATTATTAGACTATTAAAAACTGTCATCACCCTCTCTGATTTGCATTTTGCTTCCATTTTCACACATTGGGAATTTTTATCATTCCCTTCTTGTGGTGCATCACCTCTGTAGTGTAGTTTTCCTTCATTTACATGTTATTTATCTCTCCTCGGTCCCTTGGAAATTATAGGATAGAGAAAGTTAGCAGCTTCATCTCAGTAGAGTAAGTTTGCACTAGGATTAGGAAGAAAAACCATCTTTCTCTGGAGGTCTATCTCAAGTAGACAGTCCCACAACTTGGAGATAGTACCCATGTTACTCAGCCACACAGTGAGCTCAAGCATACACACTTGTGAAAATTGGAGGGTGCTAGGATTAGGTGATAACATGAACTAGTCTGATGGTAGACTGATCCAAAAGTGAAGTCCCCCAGTGTCAAGGGATTGGGATAAACTAATGTGGATAAGATGCGTCTATGAGGAGGAAGATGAGAGAGGATCATTAATGAGGGGAGTATGTTTCCCCAGAAAAAGTGACTGTATGACGTTAGGTAACTTATATATAGTTGGGCTAGAGGATGTTGAAGGGTATTTGATGGGATTTTTAGGGGGAGTATCATTAATGAATTTATATTTTGATTGTATAGATTATTGGGGATCATAGAGGTGATTGTAAAGACAAACATTATCAATGAACAAGGGAGGGTCTTCCTATAGACACTAAAATTAGGTCACACTCCCCTCAGTCTCCCGTTAAATAAATACCTTGAACACATCCACCTAGCCATGACCCCCTTCACCCTACTCTAATATTAATTTAATTAATTTAATTTAATTAATTCATTATCCTCACAATATTTATTATTTAAATATTCTAATTGGGATAATGCCCACATATCCACCTCACTTACACACCTCATCTAGCCACCTCATCATAAGGCCTATTCTTAGTAAGTTGTCATAACTAACTAAGACCTACCCAAACCCTAAAAATCAATGCCTACATTCCCTCTAACCGCATTCCCTCCCATTAAAAGGATATTTCCATGCTAATCCATGTGGTAAAAGAAATGAGATCCTAGAAAATCAAGGGGATTTGTCTAGTTTAGTAAACCTAGGAAATCCTTCCCTAACCAACGCCGGTTACCCTTAACTGCCAACTGTTAAGCCAGAACCATCATCGGTTACCATTTAACTCCAAAAACAACCTTATTTTTAGGTTGGCACATTGTTTTAGAGGTTGGCACATTTCTAAGAGAGAGAGAGACATATTTTAAGAACAAGTGATGAAAAAATACCTGCATGCAAGTAGAACAAGCATCTGTACAAGCATTAGAACACCCATAGCCAGTACCAGAAGCAATCACACAAACACCTACCTTCACGGGAGCATCTAGGGAAGCACCAATATTACACCAAGTGCATTTGATCACCCACCATTACCAACCAGGCATCAAGCTCGTATAAATAGTAATTTTGTTAACCTAGATTGGTTCCTTATCATTTGAGCAGATCCTTTTACATTTGTTATTAGTTTCTACTTTCATTTGCATTCCCCACCATTTTATCTCCATGAAAGCTTGACCATCATTTTTCCCTCACCATTGAACTGTCCATATCTAGACTTTCATCATTCCTGTGCATATATAGGATCCATACGAATCTCGCCATTACCCTTCTACCTTTATCTAATCCCGGATCTATCACCCAGCCAAGTTTTATTGAGTTTCCTATACCCCAACCATACCGATTTCGGTCACCAATAACCATCGTTGGTTAACCTAAATTGACATCGGTCTCTATATATTTTTACCAGAAACCCAGATCATAGCCTAAAACCACCACCAAATACCCTAAACTGACCAGAATCTGACCCTGACCAATAATAGTATCCTAATAGTGACATTGACCTTCAGATTTAATCATGGCTTAGCCTGTTGTGAATGAATTTGCTTATTATAGATGAATGAGATACCTAAATCATTTTAACTACAGTAGGATTTACTTTATTACCAGCATTAAGTTGTTTTAAACAATGGATTGGCAGTCATCTAGGAAGTATCACACTTCCCAGATCTAGCACATGCTACGCAATACACTGCATATATTGTTTAACTTTTATTTGGCGGTCTTGTGTTCCATTTCAGGTAGTTCCTCCAAGAAAAAAGGAAGCTCTCACAATTAGCTATGGATTTCGAAGTCATATGCATGCAACAACCTATCAACCAGCATCCCAATAAGTATTCCTCCTACGCCCATTACCCTCATTTGTTTCATCATTTTCTAAGAAACGCTCTAGAATCAGGTGAAACGTTTTGGCACACCCGGTGGGACCCATTCAATGTTCCTTGCATTCATTCATTTCTAGGTGAAAAGTTACATGTTTTTTTCCTTTCTAAAAGGTTCTTACATTTAAATTTCTCCCCTGGAATCATCTCTTCTTCTTTTTTCTAAGAATAATCGTACTTTGGTGCTTTAAAACAAATACTTCTTCCCTTTCATTAGTATCGCATTAGTGAAATAGCATCCCTTCTCCTGTTCATCTATTCATGACATCGAATTCTACATTTCGATTTGGGTTTTAAAAATCATTGCATTTCATTCTACTTTTTTTTGCATTAGCTCACATTAATTGAGGGAAACCTATACACTTGAAGTCATGCCTAGCTAATGGTTAATAAACGAATCATAAAAAAGCACTCCCTTTCTCTTTCTCTCTCTCTGAGTATTATCCAAACACCACAAATTTAAAATACACACATTCTTGAACAACACATTTACTGGAAGAATATGTAGGTGATCACATGGTCATGGTATAGTGGGCACCCAGCTCATTGCTCTGTCAAGTCATACTTCAGAGCAAAGCCCGCCCCCACCATAACATACCTGAAACCTCTCCTTGTAGATCTCCTTCTTCGTAGGAAGCCATTCTCACCAAAAAAATCTATTTTACAGTTCATGAGTCGGTCCTTAAAATAAAATAAGATAAATAAACATAATAGAAAGGCACTCTTAGGATCATGTTTTCTTAGTGTTTCTGCTTGGCTTGTGTTTTGAGGTGAGAGGTTTCGCTCGTCATTTTCTTATTTCCATTACACGCTCCTCATCACAATTGGTGTATTCCATATTCATCTGAGTGTGCCTGGACCATATTCACATCATTCCCATAATTATAGGTTTGGCTCCACATCAAATTTTAACTCACAACCACATTTTCTTCATCACTGTTTCAATTTCATAGTGACCAGTGTCGGTCCAACGACCATCATCGGTTACCCTCTAACTATGATCGGTTATACCCAAATGGCTTTGGTTCACTATTCTTTTGGTTGACCTACCCAAAAGGAAACATATTCACCTTCTTCGACTATTTAGAGTCCCTATAACTCGTGTCATATCCATTGACCTGGTAAATTTCATCAGTATTTGGCATAACTAGCAAATTTGGCCTTATAGCTTGTTTTTGACAAACTATCCACTTTCAGCATTAACTGGCAGTGGTTGCTTGTGATTGGCGTTAGTTTAACCTAACCAACATCAGTTAGTCTGTCTCATTTTCCAACTAACATTTGATTCCTAATCCACCTACTATCACCTGTCTCTCCTATTTTTTGTTGTATTCCTGTGTCATTTATAGAAAATAGTCCAACTTGATCAGTACCTGTTCACATGGTGCTAACCTGAAGCCAAGAAAATACCATCATATTCCATGCCAATTGTTAACCACTCTAACCTATTCCTTCACCATCTTCTATTTTATCACCCATGGATCCTACCCAACCTATCACTATCGCTACCGGAGACAAGGAGTTCACATGATTCCTTGACCAAAATCCTTTCACCTTGTATTTTTTCCTTTCCCACTCATCCACTTGAGATGCCTTGGGTCAATTGACATATGACATGCCCATATCTATCCCCCCGAAACTAGCTCCTACTCCTACGTCAGCCCCGTCTGGCTCCGTGCTGCCTGGATCTACCTTACCCCCATTCGTTTCAAAATTAGGCCCTATACCCTCTATGACACCACATTTTCTACATCTGTTGTACCTGCCACATCCACTATACCTTCGCCAACCACCCATAATACAACTTCATCCATGCCTATTGTCTCTCATATACCTATAGCTACACAACCACCCTTGGTGTCGGTGACCCCTACCCCTTTTCAAAATGTCATCCTTTCTATTCCACAATCTTTAGCCCTCATTGCCACTAGGGTCACCACGACCCTTCCACCTTCATATGCGTACTATCAGTAGCCTCTTGTTTCATCTATTATTCACTCTGGGTACATACCCCATGTTTCACTACCTTCTTCTCAATCCACCTATGTGTCAGCACCATATACTAGAATTCCACCCTTGTTGCAGTCCCAACACCAATCCTCTTATGCTACAAGAGGCACCCATCCATCACAACCTGCCAATGACCTAATCAAGATAATGATGGACAAGATGCAAACATTAGAAGCATCAATTTCTATATCACACAACTCTCTCACCTATGATGAGATTTGTAATGATCCTATACACCCATCTATTCCTATTCGTCCATACCCCATGCAATGGGAAATGCCTAAATTCAACCGTTTCAATAGAAAGGAAGACCCGCAACAACATTTGTGGTCTTTCAAACATGGGTGCTACCTAATCATCTAGAATGATGCTTTTGAGGACCTTTCCCATGTCTCTGATTGGGCCTGTGTTAGATTGGTATAGTGGGTTACCTAGACACTCTATATTTTCATTTAATCAGGTAGCCCAAGCCTTCTTTGGTCACTTCTCCATTAACATTGTTAAGAAGGTTACCATGACTAACCTATACTCCATGTGTTAGTATGACAATGAATCTATAGCAGATTTTGTTGCTCGTTGGCGTAGCCTGATCAATCAACTCATATTCCAACTACCACAAACTGAACTCATTGAGCTCTTGTTGGTTCGAAAATCTGTCGCGTGGACAGATCTATGGATAGACGAGCCAACAGTGTGCAGGGCTTAGCCCCTCTTTGAGACAGCAAAGCGAAACTGGTTTATTGCTATTTCTACTAGCAGGAACCTATGCAAGTCTCACAGATTCTGCCTTCGGGGGTTGGGATCTTATCCCAGTAGAGTGTTCCAGGCTGCGAAAAGAAAGGAATGAAAGAGGGAGAAGAGAGAGAATAGATCCGAAGGGAGAAAAGAAATGGATTCCAAAGCAGAAAGGTCTGAAGATTTATGTTTTTAGTTTGGTAGTAAACAGAGCCAAACCTACTTGCATAAATAAACAAAGCAATACTGATAAACAAATGACGGAAAAGTAGATATGAATCCAACAGATTAAACACATATAGATCTAATGTAAGAAAGATCTAATGTATAACACAGCTATTGAGCACAAAGTCTGAATAATTGTATTACTGTTCTTTTCTGTTACAAGAAAGCTCAAAGTCTTTCTCTCCTCACTTCTATTTCTATCTAAAAAATGTTCACCCCTGAATACAACAAGTATTCTCATATTTATAGAAGATGAGGGAGAGAGAAGGCAAAATGGAGACAACCACTTATTTAAAAAGATATTTACAAAATATCTAAAAGTCATGTTGACTTTGACAACTTGGTGGATGACATCATCCCATGATGCAACATGGATGATGTCATCATTTGTGCCAACACATTTTAGACATTTCGAAAAGAAAGTCGGAGAATAGAGAGAAGAAGAAGAAGCTACTCATCATCATCATCCTGTGGCCGAAAAGGGGTTGCCTGTTTCTGATGCTGCTCAGGTGATGATATGTGGAACTGAGCGCGGTATTCCAAAAACTTGCTGATCATTGGCCCAAATTGATCCTGTGATGGATCCTTGTGCCATTCACTGATTGCTTCGCAAGTCTCCCGCTCGTCTATGAGCTTTTCCGGGAGTTTGGAATAATCTTTCTCCACCTCGATAAGGAACCCGATGAAGTCCCTACAGGCCAGTAGGTTGTTGATAGATTCAGTGTCGAATGTGACCTCTGGCCCTGTCCCTTGAGAAGCTATCTCCTTGAAGATCCGGATAGTGTCATCAGCTGATCTCAAGGTAAGGGAAGGAGTGAGCAACCCTCGAGTCATGGCGAGGACAATTTTCTCCATTTGATGCATTACATCCAGGGCCTCTTCCTTTACCTTGTCTATCTTTTCTAAAATGAATTCCAGCTGATCTATCTGATAGTCCAAAGTGGACATAGTTTTGTTGAGGGCCCTTGGATGACCGAAGACTCCGAACTTGACCAGATCTTCGACTGAACAGTCGAACATTTGTTGGAAGGTCTCGTGCTGGAGTCTAGCATGTTCTAACTCTTCTGATATCGGACCTGCTAATGCTTGGAGTTCCTTATTCACCTTCTCGATGTTTAGGTATAAACTGATATACTCGGCGATTACTCTTTCACTATCCTTGAGGATCTGGCTCCTCCAAGCAGAAACAGCCATACCCTGCTCACCAATCTTTGAATACTCATTGATCTTCTCCTGACTGAGTAGCTCAGGAGTCTCGGCGGTAGTCATGGGAGGTGCACTTCCCATCTTCTGTAAGGCTTGAAGCAGGTACTTGTTCTGCTCCTTCAGTAGCCTTTTCTCCTCTTTCGTTTCCTGAAGCTTTTTGCAGAGTGCATCAACTGCAGAAAGAGCTTCCCCCTGGAGACTTTCTAAGGATGTCCCCATTGTGACTTGGGTCACGGTGAAATCTGTCAGAGACAGATCTTCTTTCTCTTTGAGGGGTTTGGGGTACGCTATTTCCATGACTCTCTCACCTGCAGCACTCTTTCAGAAGCGTGCAACCGGCTTGTGCTTCTTTACTCCTTTAGCCGGTATGACCGAAAAGTCCATCGGAGCGATGGGGACTTTCCTCTTTTGTTGGCTCAGCTACTGAGAGATCCAAGCTGGTCCTATAGAAGAAGGACCAGAGACAGAGGGGGAGGCAGCAACAGTAGAAGAGGGGAAAAAACGTGGAGACACGCGGCGGCGGCATGGAAAGAATAGCCGAAGAAATGTCCACGGGAGGAAGGGAAACTGCAACTGCAGAAGACATAGGAAGGGAAGGGAGCTCGGAGATGAGGGAAGAAATAGAGGAAGACAAATCAGTGAGGGAGGAGAAGATAGATGAAGAGGCAGGGGAAAGGGTAGAAGAAGGGGCAGAGGACACGACCAAAGGGGTGGTCGTTTGAGTCACTCGAGGAGGGGAAGGAAGAGAAGAAGAAGGGATAGAAGGGACCTCTGAAGTTGTAGCGACGCCGACATCCTGGGTGGATGGGCGTATAGGACTATCCTCTGTCAATTCCTCATCAAGAGTTATGACTTGTTCAGGCTCTGAAGGAAGAGGACTTTCAGGGGCTTCCTCCTGAATGGTGCTAGGTTCACCTTCTACACCTTTGCCTTTCAGCTGCTTCTTTGACCTTGGAAGTGCGTTGCCCAAAGGGGAAGTTGTGAAATCTACCCCGAGGTAGATTAGTCCGTTCATGCAGCACCAATGCTCTGTTCTCCGCATAGTCTCCTTGACCCTCTCCTCAATTGTTTGAGGAGACTTATTCCTGTCAATGGCCGGGAAGGGCCAATTATCCCCATCTGTGTCATTATATACCTCATCTACTTCATCTTCCGTAGTCTGGAAGCCTTCGGGGACAATGGCCACTCCGTATTAGATGATTTCCGCCAATGCTAAGCGAGAGTGATCCTTTCTTCTGAGTTCCACCTCATGGAGAACGTCAATGTAAATATCCTCAATTTGAGGGACATGGATCGGATCGAGCTTCGCTTTTGGCAGGAAACTTCTTGGGTCAAAGGTAGGCCTGGCTGGGAAGTCATGCTTCAAGTTGAGTAGCTCCAGCTCTGCGAACATTTCCTTCACCTTATGGTGGGTGGAGCATGTGTATCGGCCCACTTTGAGGGGGAAAGGAGTTCCACCCTTCTTTCTTTTGAGGCACTTCTCATGGTATGTGACCAGCTGTCTTGAAAGTTCTAGTAGAATCAACTTAGGCCCAGCATACCTTGGTAGCCTGGTTGGCTCTCCCAAAAAGTTGGCAGCCCTCAGATAGGTGAACGTGGGAAATTGGGTGAACAGGGCCCCCCATTTCTCTGTGACTGCCACTATGTGTTTGGTCGTCCGGCTATGAGTCATGTTTGGCCTCAGTAGGCAGATGACATGATAGAAGAATGCATCGTTAACTTTTGCGAAATGTTGGATGCTATTCTCCAGCCTCAGCTTTGGGTAGTAATCAAATATCTTGGCCTGAGGCCATACTCCACTTCGGTTCAGCCCCGGATAATCCCTCGCCGATGCTGCAGCGTAGACTACATAGGAGTTCATATGGAACACTCCTGTTGTGGCGAACTGTTGTAGCTGCTCAGAGATGGTGCTGCTTATTATTTCCCCCCAGCAAAAGCGATGATCGGGCAAATTCTTATTCATTGTCTCCAGGTACCGCAGCATCCACTTATGGAAATAGTGGGCATCTGAAAGCCCGAAGACTCTGCTCAGGAAGGTGATAGTATCACTGATTTCCTCTGAGAAATCACTTCGGTGGATAGTCTGAGGCCACCGGGTCACCACCTTCTTATTCTTTAGGTAGACCTCATTCATCAACTGCATGCACTGGTCTTCGTTGTCTTCCTAGGCCTTGATGCATTCTCGTTGGCTAATAGCCACGTAGTTCCGGTGGTGAGGGATGCCAAGCATTAACTCAAAGTGACGGGCAGTGAGGTTGATGACTGCCTCGCCCTTACTGTTCTCGACACATCTTGTGTCTTTGTTGTAACATTGCGCAATCACCATCATGAATTCGTTGTTGACAGCGCTGACGGGGATTCCTCCGGAAAAGTGCAAGGCACTGCCTATTAACTTGTCCATCCATGGACTTCTTGTAACTTTTTGTGTCCTAACCCAGAACTCATCCATGTTAATGTGACCCAATTCAGAGTCTCTGACATCCATACTGCACTCAACCTGTGATTCGGGCATCCTGACCCTCTGATATTTGTATTTCATCTCTTCTTCTGTCAGCTTAGCCTTTCCTCTTGGTTTGGTGGGCTTCTTGCTTGACGTAGACATGTGTTCTTTCGAACTCAGTTGCTGATCTGCACGAAGAAGAAGTGAGACCCAATCCAAAAAGGTTGAATTAGTCATTTGATCTTCCATTGGAAAGCTAGCAGAAGAAAGAGTTAGAGATATTAAGGCTCAGGGCGCAGGAAAAATGCAACTGGCAGGCCAAATAGATAAAGCGCATAGAAAAGGAATGTTGCAGAGGTTATACTGGCGCCAAAGGCGCATGGCACATGGATGAAGCAGGTTGCATTTTATAGTAGGGCGCACAGGAAATGTGTGCTACATTGGGGTTCAGTGCGCCTTTTGGCACATGGGAAGATTGTGTAACATTAACAAATGGTGCGCCAAAGGCTTTAGCGCGGCGCATGAAGGGTTTACACAACATCATGTTACTGCAATGGAGGGTGCGCCCGCGCCTTTCTAACTTTATACTCACGCGAATAAGTCTTGTGTTGCATGAAAGTTGGGTGCGCCCTTTGGCGCATGAAAGCGGGATGTAACATGGAAAGAAGGTGCGCCAAAGGGTTTTTAAGAAAGCGCGGGATTTATACTTGTAGCATCCAAAAAGGGTGCAATTTGAGGGTGCATGAATTCAAACTGCAGTAGGACGGAAGGGTCGCGCCATAGGCGCGGGTATTGATTATGCAACAGGGATGGTAGATGCGCCGAGGGGCGCAACTGTCTTAAGTGCAACAAGACGCGCCAGTGCGCCATGGAACTACACTAACTGCTCAAATCTCTCATTCTTTTCTTCCACTTCAAAAGTTACTTGGTGAAGTAAGGTTTTTCACAAAAATATTTTGCAGACCAAGCCATTTCAAAATAGCTCCCCTTCCAGCAGATCTGGAAAGAGGGAGGGAGAGGAGGAGGAAAAGAAGAAAACGTGATGGAATAGCACAGGGGGAAAAAACTAGCTTAATCATATTCCATTTAAAACTGGCCAGTAAACCAAAACCCCGACCAAGAACACAGACCAAGCACACAATGAAAAAGAAAGGGAGAACCTCTTACCTCAAATATATATCAAAAATTGGAGAGTGGGTCCATAGGGCGATGATAACGACAGAGCAGAGCTGACAAGTCCAGATCGATCACGTGCTTTGACAAAAAGGAATGAAAATGACATTGGGCGCGCACTGATATTTATAGAAAAACTTGTCATCAATGCGCCAACCACTTTTGAAATGGTGCATGAAAACTACTGTCGACAGGGGAAAGTGTGCGCCCTTTGGCGCACGGAAGTATTTGACAACAGAAGAATGAGTGCGCCTTTGGCGCACCATATGCATTGTCGACACGAAGTTATGTGCACCCTTTGGCGCACCAAAACTTGGTGTTGCATAGAGATTATGTGCGCCCTTTGGCGCACCAAAAAGTGATTCAACATCCTTCTGTGCACCGAAAGACGTGTTAACATGGAAAACCATGCGCCAAAGGCTTTTAAGGGGGCGCACCAAAACTTGGTGTTACAAGGCAAATCCATGCGCCCAGCCAAAAAAGGCTCAAAAAGACTAAGTTTTAAAACTAGATTTCTCGGGAAGGGATTTTAGAACGTTTCGAACGCAAGGGATCCCTAACAAGGGATCGAAACAAAAGTTTCGGTATGGTTATCCGTAAAATTGCCCTTGTCAATTTTACGGGATAACAGCTGGCTCTTTCTGGGGACTATCCCTGAGCGAACTCGGGGGTAGAGAATCCCAGATCACATGTGCCTATCCATTGGGTACAGAGTCAAAAACAAGGGGGACCAGAGGGAGAACAAAGGAAACAAAACAAACCGAAAGAAAACACACGACGAAAGCAAACACACAACAAAAAGCAAACTGTACAAAGAAGAGAGCAAGCTCTACTTCCTGAAGATCTTGAGATGTTGCCCGCTATAGGGAAGCGGGAGTTCAGCTCCGTCCAGATACGAGAGATAGAAACTATTCTCTCCATTGAGTTGCTTAATTTTGAAGGGCCCTCTCCATAGGGAATAAAATTTTCCGTGCATGCCATTTGGCTCTCTTCACTTGTCCCATAAGAGGACGAGATCTCCCACTTGAAAATTTCTCTGCTTGTCCTTCTTGTCAAAAAGCCTCTTTACTTGATTCTGATGTTCAGTGATCCTGTCGACCACTCTTACTCTCTTTTCTTCAAGTTCCGCAAGATACATGATTCTCTTTTCTAGAGAACTCTGAAAAGTTTCATCTTCGATTGCTCGTGCCAAGCGCAGAGCAGGAAGTTCAGCAGAAATAGGAAGCTCGGCATCAGTGCCATATAACACTTGAAAAGGTGACATGCCGAGAGATCTCTTGGGGGTAATGCGGTCCGCCCACAAAGCGTCGTACAAAGACTTGTGCCACATCCGCTGATTCTCATCTACTAATTTCCATATGATGGTCACCAAGTTCTTATTACTGGATTCCTCCTGACCATTTCCCTGAGGGTAATAATCCGAGGCATGTGCTAAAGTTATTCCATATTCATAGAAAAAACTAATAACTTCTCGGGAGGAGAAGTTAGAAGCATTATCAGCAACGATTTTGTTTGGAACGCCAAATCTGACAATGATATTTTCTTTGATAAAACTGCAAACCACCTCAGAAGTGGCGTGCTTGATAGGTATGGCTTCCACCCACTTGGTGAAGTAATCCGTTGCTGTAAGGAAATAGCTATGTCCAGCACTCGATTGAGGATTGAGTGCGCCAATAAAATCAATTCCCCATTGCCTGAATGGTTCATTGATGATGACCGGACTTAGGGGAAGGGCAGCCAACTTGGGCTTGCCGACAAATTGCTGACAGGGTTCACACTTTACCACCCAGGCAGCCGCATCTTGAAAGAGCGTTGGCCAATAGTACCTGGCTCAAATGATCTTGTGTGCTGTCACGGAAGAAGAAAAATGGCCTCCACAGGCTGAATTGTGAAAACTTTCCAGCAGTTTTACTTGCTGGGGCTTGTCAACACATCGCAGGAAGACACCGTCTATCCCGCGCTTATATAAACCGTCATCCCAGATGACATATTTAGCTGCTCTGAGCTTTATAGTGCACTTCTCCCTCGCAGTTAGGTGCATTGGGCATTCACCGTAGGTAAGGAAGAAAGCAATGTCCGGAGTACCACTCGTCACTAGTTGCAACAAATAGAACTAGAGGTAGAGAATCAGGCTCCTTTAAAGGGCTTTGCTCTTCATTGGCACAATCTTCTTTTCCTTTAGGACCTTCTAAATTTTCATTTTCAGCCATTAGCTGACACAGGCCTTTGCCCCTCACCAGCTTGGTAGGTTTAATATCCAGGTCATATTCCTGGACCTTTGCGATCCAATTCCCTCTCAAGCTTCCTAACTCCTGCTGAGTTAGAATTGATTTAACCGCCGTGTCAGGGACCAGCACCACTGTATGCGAGTTTAGAATGTAATACCTAAAATTCTTCACTGCTTTGACAACGGCAAAGGCATGCTTTTCCAATTGAGTCATCTTCAACTCGTGAGGCTTGAGGGGAGAACTCATGAATGCAATCGGGGATTCAATGTCTTCTAAATTCTTTTGCATTAAGATTGCAGACACAGTATGTTCTGATGCGTAGCTATACATGATGAAGTCCTTGGAGAAGTCGGGACATACCAGGACTGGTGCATGGGCAACAGAAGTTTTTATTTCTTCAAATGACTTTTTCCCTTCCTCACTCCATCTGAAAGTTGGTGACCCCTTCATCATGTTTGATATGTGGCGAGTCTTTTCAGCAAAATCAGGAACAAAACGCCTAAGAAAGTTCACCTTTCCGAAGAAAGAATGAACACCAGTCTTGCTTGTAGGCAGAGTAAGGCTCTGAATAGCCTTAACCCTTTCAATATCTATCTTTGTTCCTTCTTTGCTAACCACATGCCCTAGCAACTTCCCTTCCGTAACTCCAAAAACGGACTTTTTGGGATTTAGGGAAATTCCATGTTCTCGGCACCTGGCCAATACTTGCTCCAAGTGATCACAATGATCACTTCGTTGTTTAGAGAACACGGTTAAGTCATCTAGATAAACTACAATGACTTTTCCCATCATACCTTTAAATGCGAAGTCCATGGCCCATTGAAAAGTAGCACCTGCATTAGTTAGGCCAAAAGGCATCCTGCTGTAGGCAAATGTACCCCAGGGAGTAGTGAATGCTGTTTTGAATTGATCTTCAGGTGAGACTTCAATCTGATTGTAGCCTGAAAAACCATCAAGCATAGACAACATTTCTGATCTAGTTACTGCTTGCAGAACTTGATCCATTATCGGAAGAGGGTAGTTATCTTTCAGTGAAGCTTGATTCAAATTTCGAAAGTCTACGCATATGCGTATCTCGCCATTTTTCTTGCGCACTGGCACAATATTCGCCACCCAAGTGTTGTGATGGATAGGGAAGATGATTCTTGCATCCAACATCTTCTGAATTTCTGCCTGGATGGTGCCCGAAATTTTCGGATTATAGTGCCTTTGCTTCTGGCGAAAGGCTTTGACATCTTCTTTCAGCGGTATGTCATGCTGAACGTCCTTTGGCTTGAAGGACTTTAGATCGGCATAGGACCATGCCAACACATCTATATATTTCTTCAGAAACTTGACAAATTTCCGCTTCTCTTCAGGCGTGCAACATTTGCCAATGTTTACAAATTGCGAATGTGCCTCAGAACCTATATTGACTGGTTCTGTTTCTGGGGACGAGTCAAGAACGCCTTGCTTCTTCTTTTTCATAAAACGGTCGTGCCTGTCAAACAAGCGCTCCAAAGAAACCAGGCCCTTCGGAATTTTATTTCCTTTGAGCTGACATATGCCGTCCTGCTCCTCTGATTCATGGTTTTGACTGTTGATTGATTCACGGCATGTAGAGGTGGATCCTTCAAAATACAACTCATCAAAATGTTCTGATTTTTCTAGAAAGGCAATGAGGTGATTATCATCGTTGAATACCTGCCAATGCTGAGAGTTATCTGGCACGCTCGGGCGGAAAACCACTTCAATGGTGTATTTGTTCATTTTCAAACCTGGGTGCGGGAGCATGAGAGACGCTGAAACGGCCAATGA
This sequence comes from Taxus chinensis, assembly GCA_019776745.2. Lineage (NCBI taxonomy): Eukaryota > Viridiplantae > Streptophyta > Pinopsida > Cupressales > Taxaceae > Taxus > Taxus chinensis. The sequence continues at coordinate 174,535,716 of CM034150.1, read as the reverse complement.
ATCGGCCATATCATTTTGAGCTCTTGGAATTGCCCCTATCGAAAAGGCATCAAATTCCTCAATGTTGTCCCATACTACGTTACGGTAGTGCCTGAGCCTCTCATTTTTCACTTGGTAAATCCTTTTGACCTGATTTACAACTAGCTCAGCATCACCTTGAACTTTTAGATTTTTAATTCCCCTTTCCTTTGCAGCTTACATACCGAGCAACAAAGATTCATACTCAGCAGTATTGTTAGTATTGAAAAACTGCAACTTGAAAGAAAGAGGAATTACCTCCTCTTCGGGAGATATCAACACGATTCTGGCGCCACACCCACTAGTCGCGCAACTGCCATCAAATTGCAAGGTCCAGATCTCATTAAGATCCTTTTCTTGAAAAAAAATGCCCTTTGTACCCGTCTCAGTAGATAAGAAGTAGTTCCCCATCCCTGATGATTCAAAAAGGATTTGGGCTTTGGGGTCCTCAGAGCTAGTAACCAAGTACTTCTTTTACGATTCTGGTTCTAAAGTCTGCATCACACCTTTGACGGGTATTCTAGCTTTAGACCAGTCCATGTGAATTTCTCCACCAACTTCGCTGCAGAAACTCCTTCCTAGTAGAATTCCATAGGCTGCTGGAATGTCAGCAACGAGAACGGTCATCTTTACCCTCTTTTCAGGGAATGCTGCGAACGCAAATTGCGCATCTTTGATTTGACCAATCAATGGCACTTGCTTGGTTTCCAATGAATAACATCTGCCGAAAGGTTTGGTAAGAGTGAGGCCTAAAGCATGGGCGACTTTCACCGGCATGACATTATCAGAAGCTCCAGAATCAATTATACAGTTGCTCAACTTATGGCCGTTGATTAGGAGAGAGAGATAGAAAGGTTCTATCTTACCTGATGCAGATGTTGAAGCAACATTTATGTGGGATTCAGGGAGAGTGGAAAGGATTCCTTTTGGGGAAACCTATTTAGACGTAACAGCTTGACTCTGAATATATTTAGTTAATCTTACAAGCTGTTCGGGGTTTGACTGAAGGTACTCAGCTTCAGACATTTAGATCTTGGTCTTTTTTGCATGATCTATTATATCAAACGCGGCCAAGGGTTGCGTTGGTGAGGGAATGAGTCCTTCACTTCGCGATGGTGGAACAGGGTTACTGATCTTGATAGGAATATGAGGGGGCTGATTCGGAGGAGAGATGGGCGGAAAGGACTTCTTTGGAAAAGACTTAGCAGGGAGTTGAGTAGGAAGGAGATTACCTCTTTTAACAATGGTTGGAGGCGCATTTGACACGACCTTCTCCTTCTGCACATGGGCAGCAACTTTTGCTTCCTTTCCTTGCGAGCGGGTAAAAACAGCGTATGATTGTCCGCTTGCATAGCCCTAAGTACTCTCTTCTTCATCAGATTCATCCTCATCAAATTCCATGTATCCAATAGTGGAGTTTCCAGTCGGCTCACCGACATCTTGATCATCTTCGTCTTGAGGTGAAGATTCTTCATAGTACTGCTCTTCCTCTTCAATTTCGGCCAAAGCATTGACCGGAGGAGCTTCAAGCGCCAACCGTGGAGCAGTTGCAGGTAGACGCGGTCTTTGTGAAACATTGTTGGGAACGAAACTCCTTCATGGAACATCTCGGTATGAGGAACTAGGAGCCTGGGCCAACTGCTTTTTCAATGCAAGCAGATCATTCGCCATCTTTTGGAATGCCGGATCAGACGAAGTAGCAGGCGAGGGATCTGAAGATTTGGACTTTGATGATTCCTTTCTCAACTCGCCAGATATTATCAAATTGTCTTCTATCCGGATGGCAGCAGCCTGAGCGAGAGGTAGAGTGGCTACTCGCTCTTGAAGGAGCAAGAAGCTGACTTTTGAGCTCATGGCATTCACGAAGAAACACTTTTGATTCTCCAGTGTTGGAAGCATGGCAGTAGGGACACGGTTGATTAATGCATTGAACCGGGTGACAAAATCGTGCATAGTCTCATTGGCCTCTTTCTTCAGGTGGGTGATCCGTGATAGCAACGCAAATGCATCTTCTGAAGGCTTGTATCTGTCTTCAAAAGCTTCCCGCAAGGTTGCCCAACTGGTGATAGATGCGGCCGGCAAATGCTGAAACCATTCAGCTACGGGCCCTTGTAGAGTCTCCAGAAAAAGGCGAACCGACACATCTTCGTGAGTCACGTCCAAAATACTGCATGACATAATGAAAGCAGATATGTGGGAATTTATGCTTTGATTTCCTCTCCCGTCGAATTTAGGAAAATTCTTTCTGTTTCCGTGAGGGAGCGAGTGAACTAGATGTGGTAATGCAAGAGGACCCATAGCATTTCCCCATGGTACCGCCATTTGAAAGGCTGGAAAAAGCACACGAGCTGGGAGGGTGGTTCCACTGAGCAGCAAGGCACTACAAAGGGATGTAGATGTTCCTTGCAAAATACTTTTTCTTCGTGGAGGTGAGACACTCCTGGATGACCGGCTAGCCGAGCTTAACGCTGAAAAATGTGCCGATGTTATGCTGAAATTGTGCCTTTGAAGCAGATCGAAAGTAGGATCAACTTCTCCACGGGCTCTCCTGCTGCGCGTAAAAGGTTCACTTGCCAGCGTACCTTCCAGATCTGCGATATTATGGCGCAGATTTAAACTTTTTTTTTGGGTGTACTTGCTGATTTTCTGGTTTTTTCTGTCAAAAACCAGCAGCATGCACTTTTTAAGATATTTAAAAACTATCCTCTTCGAAAAACCGATTGTGGTTAATGACAAATAATAGCGAGGATAAGATGGCAGGGAAGAATAGCAAGCTGATTTTTAGATCTGATTTTTAATTTTTTAGAGGGTTTTGAACTTTTTGGAAAATAGTCAAAAACTCAGATCTACGGAAAAATGTTAACTTTGATAAAAACTCAGCGAACTAAAGATCTGTAACTAGGCCCGATCTACGGATCTCAGAAGAAAATTTTCAGTTTTAGGCACTTTTGCAAATTTTTGGATTTTCAACAAAAAGTGCAGATTTACAAACAGGCAGTGATTTTCTTATATTTTTCTAATTTTATATTATACCACCACCATAGATCTGACAGATCTATCCGTTCCCCAGCGGAGTCGCCAAAAAACTGTTGGTCTGAAAATCTGTCGCGTGGACAGATCTATGGATAGATGAGCCAACAGTGTGCAGGGCTTAGCCCCTCTTTGAGACAGCAAAGCGAAACTGGTTTATTTGCTATTTCTACTAGCAGGAACCTATGCAAGTCTCACAGATTCTACCTTCGGGGGTTGGGATCTCATCCCAGTAGAGTGTTCCAGGCTGCGAAAAGAAAGGAATGAAAGAGGGAGAAGAGAAAGAACAGATCCGAAGGGAGAAAAGAAATGAATTCCAAAGCAGAAAGGTCGGAAGATTTATGTTTTTTAGTTTGGTAGTAAACAGAGCCAAACCTACTTGCATAAATAAACAAAGCAATACTGATAAACAAATGATGGAAAAGTAGATATGAATCCAACAGATTAAAACACATACAGATCTAACGTAAGAAAGATCTAACGTATAACACAGCTATTTAGCACAAAGTCTGAATAATTGTATTACTGTTCTTTTCTGTTATAAGAAAGCTCAAAGTATTTCTCTCCTCACTTCTATTTTCTATCTAAAAAATGTTCACTCTTTGAATACTACAAGTATTCCCAGTATTTATAGAATATGAGGGAGAGAGAAGACAAAATGGAGACAACCACTTATTTACAAAGATATTTACAAAATATCTAAAAGTAATGTTGACTTTGACAACTTTGATAGATGACATCATCCCATGATGCAACACGGATGATGTCATCGTTTGTATCAACTTACATTTTAGATATTACGAAAAGAAAGTCGAAGAATAGAGAGAGGAAGAAGGAGAAGAAGAAGAAGAAGAAGCTATTCATCATCATCATCCTGCGGCCGAAAAGGGTGTTTGCCTGTTTCTGATGCTGCTCAGGAGATGAGATGTGGAACAGAGCGCGGTACTCCAAGAACTTGCTGATCATCGGCCCAAACTGATCCTGTGACGGATCTTTGTGCCGTTCACTGATTGCTTCGCAAGTTTCCCACTCATCTATGAGCTTTTCTGGGAGTCTTGGAATAGTCTTTACTCCGCCTCGATTAGGAAACCCGATGAAGTCCCTACAGGCCAGTAGGTTGTTGATAGATTCAGATGTTGAACGTGACCTCTGGCCCTGTTCCTTGAGAAGACAATCTCCTTGAAAATCCGGATAGTGTCATCAGCTGATTTCAAGGTAAGGGAAGGAGTGAGCAACCCTAGAGTCATAGCCGGAGAACAATTTTCTCCATTTGGTGCATTGCATCCAGGGCCTCTTCCTTTACCTTGTCTATCTTTTCCAGAACGAATTCTAGCTGATCTATCCGATAGTCCAGAGTGGACATAGTTTTGTTGAGGACCCTTGGGTGGCCGAAGAGTCCGAACTTGACCAGATCTTCGACTGAACAATCAAACATTTGTTGGAAGGCCTCGTGCTGGAGTCTAGCATGCTCCAACTCTTATGATATCTGGACCTGCTAATGCTTGGAGTTCCTTGTTCGCCTTCTCGATGTTCAGGTATAAACTGATATACTCGGCGATTACTTTTTCACTATCTTTGATGATCTGGCTCCTCCAAGCAGAAACATCCATACCTCTGCTCGCTGATCTTAGAATACTCATTGATCTTCTCTTGAGCTGAGCAGCTCAGGAGTCTCGACGACAGTTGTGGGAGGTGCATTTCCCATCTTCTGTAAGGCCTGAAGTAGATATTTATTCTGCTCCTTCAGTAGCCTTTTCTCCTCTTTCGTTTCTTGAAGCTTTTTGCAGAGTGCATCCACTGTGGAAAGAGCTTCCCCCTGGAGACTTTCGGAGGATGTCCCCATTGTGACCTGAGTCACGGTGAAATCTGTTGAAGACAGATCTTCTTTTTCTTTGAGAGGATCGGGGTACGCTATCTCCATGACTCTCTCACCTGCAGCGCTTTTTGAGAAGCGTGTAACCGGCTTGTGCTTCTTAGCTCCTTTAGCTGGAAATGACAGAAAAGTCCATCGGAGTAATGGGAACTTTCCTCTTTTGTTGGCTCAGCTGCTGAGAGATCCAAGCTGGTCCTATAGAAGAAGGACCAGAGACAGAGGGGGAGGCAGCAACGGTAGAAGAGGGGAAAAACGTGGAGACACGCGGCGGCGGCATTGAAAGAATAGCTGAAGAAGTGCCCACGGGAGGAAGGGAGACCGCAACTGCAGAAGACATAGGAAGGGAAGGGAGCTCGGAGATGAGGGAAGAAATAGAGGAAGACAAATCAGCGAGGGAGGAGAAGATAGATGAAGAGGCAGGGGAAAGGGTAGAAGAAGGGGCAGAGGACACGACCAAAGGGGTGGTCGTTTGAGTCACTCGAGGAGGGGAAGGAAGAGAAGAAGAAGGGATAGAAGGGACCTCTAAAGTTGTAGCGACGCCAACATCCTGGGTGGATGGGCGTATAGGACTATCCTCTGTCAATTCCTCATCAAGAGTTATGACTTGTTCTGGCTCTGAAGGAAGAGGACTTTCAGGGGCTTCCTCCTGAATGGTGCTAGGTTCACCTTCTGCAACTTTTCCTTTCAACTGCTTCTTTGACCTTCGAGGTGCGTTGCCCAAAGGGGAAGTTGTGAAATCTACCCCGAGGTAGATTAGTTCGTTCATGCGGCACCAATGCTCTGTTCTCCGCATAGTCTCCTTGACCCTCTCCTCAATTGTTTGAGGAGACTTATTCCTGTCAATGGCCGAGAAGGGCCAATTGTCCCCATCTGTGTCATTATACACCTTATCTACTTCATCTTCCGTAGTCTGGAAGCCTTCGGGGACAATGGCCACTCCGTATTGGATGATTTCCGCCAATGCTAAGCGAGAGTGATCCTTTCTTCTGAGTTCCACCTCATGGAGAACGTCAATGTAAATATCCTCAATTTGAGGGACATGGATCGGATCGAGCTTCGCTTTTGGCAGGCAGCTTCTTGGGTTGAAGGTAGGCCTGGCTAGGAAGTCATGCTTCAAGTTGAGTAGCTCCAGCTCTGCGAACATTTCCTTCGCCTTATGGTGGGTGGAGCATGTGTGTCGGCCCACTTTGAGGGGGAAAGGAGTTCCACCCTTCTTTCTTTTGAGGCACTTCTCATGGTATGTGACCAGCTGTCTTAACAGTTCTAGTAGAATCAGCTTAGGCCCAGCATACCTTGGTAGCCTGATTGGCTCTCCCAAAAAGTTGGCAGCCCTCAGATAGGTGAACGTGGGAAATTGGGTTAACAGGGCCCCCCATTTCTCTGTGACTGCCACTATGTGTTTGGTCGTCCAGCTATGAGTCATGTTTGGCCTCAGTAGGCAGATGACATGATAGAAGAATGCATCGTTAACTTTTGCGAAATGTTGGATGCTATTCTCCAGCCTCAGCTCTGGGTAGTAATCAAATATCTTTGCCTGAGGCCATACCCCACTTCGGTTCAGCCCCGGATAATCCCTCGCCGATGTTGCAGCGTAGACTACATAGGAGTTCATATGGAACACTCCTGTTGTGGTGAACTGTTGCAGCTTCTCAGAGATGGTGCTGCTTATTATTTACCCCCAGCAAAAGCGCTGATCGGGAAAATTCTTATTCATTGTCTCCAGGTACCACAGCATCCACTTATGGAAATAGTGGTCATCTGAAAGCCCGAAGACTCTGCTCAGGAAGGTGATAGTATCACTGAGTTCCTCTGAGAAATCACTTCGGTGGATAGTCTGAGGCCACCGGGTCACCACCTTCTTATTCTTTAGGTAGACCTCATTCATCAACTGCATGCACTGGTCTTCGTTGTCTTCCCAGGCCTTGATGCATTCTCGTTGGCTAACAGCCACGTAGTTCCGGTGGTGAGGGATGCCAAGCATTAACTCAAAGTGACGGGCAGTGAGGTTGATGACTACCTCGCCCTTACTGTTCTCGACACATCTTGTGTCTTTGTTGTAACATTGCGCAATCACCATCATGAATTCATTGTTGACAGCGCTGACGGGGATTCCTCTAGCGAAGTGCAGGGCACTGCCTATTAACTTGTCCATCCATGGACTTCTTGTAAATTTTTGTGTCCTAACCCAGAACTCATCCATGTCAATGTGACCCAATTCAGAGTCTCTGACATCCATACTACACTCAGCCTATGATTCGGGCATCCTGACCCTCTGATATTTGTATTTCATCTCTTCTTCTATCAGCTTAGCCTTTCCTCTTGGTTTGGTGGGCTTCTTGCTTGACGTAGACATGTGTTCTTTCGAACTCAGTTGCTGATCTACACGAAGAAGAAGTGAGACCCAATCCAAAAAGGTTGAATTAGTCATTTGATCTTCCATTGGAAAGCTAGCAGAAGAAAGAGTTACAGATTTTAAGGCTCGGGGCGCGGGAAAAATGCAACTGGCAGGCCAAATAGATAAGGCGCATAGAAAAGGAATGTTGCAGAGGTTATACTGGCGCCAAAGGCGCATGGCGCATGGATGAAGCAGGTTGCATTTTATAGCAGGGTGCACAGGAAATGCGTGTTACATTGGGGTTTGGTGCGCCTTTTGGCGCATGGAAAGATTGTGTAACATTAACAAATGGTGCGTCAAAGGCTTTGGCACGGCACATGAAGGGTTTACACAACATCATGTTACTGCAATGGAGGGTGCACCCGCGCCTTTCTAACTTTATACTCGCGCGAATAAGGCTTGTGTTGCATGAAAGCTGGGTGCGCCCTTTAGCGCATGAAAGCGGGATGTAACATGGAAAGAAGGTGCGCCAAAGGGTTTTTAAGAAAGCACGGGATTTATACTTGTAGCATCCAAAAAGGGCGCGCTTTGAGGGCGCATGAATTCTAACTGCAGCAGGACGGAAGGGTTGCGCCATAGGCGCGGGTATTGATTATGCAACAGGGGTGGTAGATGCGCCGAGGGGTGCAACTGTCTTAAGTGCAACAAGACGCGCCAGTGCGCCATGGAACTACACTAACTGCTCAAATCTCTCATTCTTTTCTTCCACTTCAAAAGTTACTTGGTGAAGTAAGGTTTTTTACAAAAAGGTTTTGCAGACCAAGCCCTTTCAAAACAGCTCCCCTTCCAGCAGATCTAGAAAGAGGGAGGGAGAGGAGGAGGAAAAGAAGAAAACGTGATGGAATAGCACAGGGGGAAAAAACTAGCTTAATCATATTCCATTTAAAACTGGCCAGCAAACCAAAACCCCGACCAAGAACACAGACCAAGCACACAATGAAAAAGAGGGAGAACCTCTTACCTCGAATATATATCAAAAATTGGAGAGCAGGTCCACAGGGCGATGATAACGACAGAGCAGAGCTGACAAGTCCAGAGCGATCACGTGCTTTGACAAAAAGGAATGAAAATGACATTGGGCGCGCACTGATATTTATAGAAAAACTTGTCATCAATGCGCCAACCACTTTTGAAATGGCGCATGAAAACTGCTGTCGACAGGGGAAAGTGTGCGCCATTTGGCGCACGGAAGTATTTGACAACAGAAGAATGAGTGCGCCTTTGGCGCACCATATGCATTGTCGACACGAAGTTATGTGCGCCCTTTGGCGCACCAAAACTTGGTGTTGCAGAGAGATTATGTGCGCCCTTTGGCGCACCAAAAAGTGATTCAACATCCTTCAGCGCACCGAAAGATGTGTTAACATGGAAAACCATGCGCCAAAGGCTTTTAAGGGGGCGCACCAAAACTTGGTGTTACAAGGCAAATCCATGTGCCCAGCCAAAAAAGGCTCAAAAAGACTAAGTTCGAAAACTAGATTTCCCGGGAAGGGATTTTAGAATGTTTCAAACGCAAGGGATCCTTAACGAGGGATCGAAACAAAAGTTTCGGTATGGTTATCGGTAAAATTGCCCTTATCAATTTCATGGGATAACAGCTCTTCACATGGGCTTGTGCTAGGCATATCTCACCAACCCTGCAGGTCCAAACCTTCTGAACCTTTGACAAAGCATTCACCATGGCACGAAAGCTTGATATTCAGGCCATCAAAGAGAAGAAAATCCAACTAAATAATAAGAATTTGGCATTGAAGTCGAATGATACCTCTTCTTCTTCCAAATCACAGAATAATTATTCAAATTCTAAGGGTACCACTAACATAGTGGTACTCAAAGTCATCCCAACTCATCCATCAAATCAGGTTAGCCCCTCATCTAATCTCACACTTGTTCAGACTTTTTAATTTAGACAGGAACAACGGAAATATACCCCAATTGGGGAACCTTATTCTTCTGTCTTAGAAAAGCTCATCGAAGCTAGGGCCATCACCCTTCCTCCTATAAAACCACACACTATTTTTGACCCTGCTTGCCCCACACCTATATGGTATAAAGAACATGTCTTCTGTAACTATCATCGAGTAAAGGGTCATAGTTACAGAAATTGCATCACTTTTAAATACATTGTCCAAGAAATGCTCGAGAAAGGAGAGTTAGCCTTGGATAATCCTAATGCACCTACCAATCAAAACCTACACATATTCAATAAACCCTTCCTAATCATGCCCCTTCATCTGATCAAACCGGTGAGACCTCAACTCATGATGGCCATACCCGCGAGGTCTACACTATTTTCAGTGATGCACCCGTTGCTTCCCAATTACCTCATATTCCTTCCATAGAGGAAATTATGGCCCGAAGTCTTCCTTCTGCATTGGAACCCACCTCACCTATTCCTCAACCCATAGAGGAACACCCTTCACCTCCTTTTTTACCTATGGAGGAGCCTTCTGCTAATATCGAGGTTGTTTCACCTTTGGCTTCTCCACCTACAGAACCGTCACCCACAATACTTCTTCAGTCCATGGAGGATACTTGTTTACCTCCTCCACCCATGGAGGAGCATCCATCATCTCTTCCACCTATAGAGGAGCACCCATCATCTCCTCCACCCATTGAGGATCCAGTAAAAATGTCTTTTCCTCTTGGTGACCATTCTCCATCAGCTACCCAAGATCCTGCAGACCTACTTTCGACTCTCTTACCCACGGAAGATGAGGCTAGTAAATTCCCCATTTCTAAGACACATTTTATGAGAATTTCCATTAGGTCATCATAAACCTCACCTACAGACGTGTAATTCTCATGCTTAGCTGATCACTTAGATTATGTGGATAGAGCCTTACTGTGGGGGTGTCTTCTGCTTCCTATCTCAACATAGATGTAGATGTGACTTGCTGAAACTTCCACTATCTACCCAAATATATTTCGACCAATCAAACCGAGCAATACCACCTCTATCACAACTTTTTCCACACCACCCAACATAGCTCAACATACACCCTCATCCATAACCCAACATACATTTAAATCCAAACCCGCACCTACATCATCTTCCTTGACTAAACCTCTTACTACCTTAGGGGTCACCCCAACCACCAGCCTTACTCATCTGCCTATCAAAATAAATTTAGCTACATCCTCCATGGTCAATACCCAACCTACTCTGGCACCCAAACAGAAGAACCAAACCCATAGAACTCACATACTAGCTGTGTCAATCATACCTTCTTCACCAACACCCTTTTCATGTCTTAAGACCTCAATCTCCCAACACGGTCAAGAAACCTCCACCCATCAATAAACCAAAAAAAACAACGGTCCATTCCTGCCTTGCAAACCTCTAACATACCTAGGTGCCTGACATGACTCACACCCATACATGTAGAATATTTACCACCCATATCTACAATACCCTTAGCAACTTCTTCACTACCCACTACACTTTAGTCTCTTTCCCTCACACCCCCTGCACAATCCGTGTCATCTACCTTCACAGCACCTCTGTTATCCCCCTGGGTAACTCTCCCTCTTCCCCCATCTTCTTTTCCCTCTAGATATTGTACACCCATATCACATTTACCCAAGAATGTGGAACCCAAAGACAAGAATATGGTACACTCCAATAATGTAGTCAAAACAATCATACACCCTCGTTCCTATTCATCTACCATACCCCTACCCAAGAAAACACAACCAACACCCAAGACTACCCCAACACCCAAAACCATAGCTCGACCCACTCCCCCTCCTGTAAATACCATTCCTTAACAATCAGCTGGACCTATGCCCAAACCCAATTTCACTTCCCATTGCGACCCACTAGCAGGGTCCTATGCCAAAATCTTAACCAACCTCCATGAGACTTCTGTCATCACATTACCATCGCTCAGACCTTATGACCCCCTCAAACCCAAGCCAAAAGGTTTTGATGGCACTAATATTTGTGCATATCATCTCTCTCCAGGGCACGATATCAAGATATTTCAAAGCCCTTAGAAATCCATTCTTATCCAGTTAAGCTCCTCCTGAAGAAAACTTTGACGAGGACGACCTTCTTGGAAGAAGACCTCATAATTTACCAGGAGACCCATTTCCATAGTCCTTCCCTCACTGCCTACTCAATAACCACGACCTCCATGACCTCAACTCCTATAGCCACCACTAAGATTTGAAATCAACATGGTTCACATCAAAGAAATTGCCACACCATCACCTAAATGTCATTACGCCCAACTCACTTCACAAGTATTTTCTCACCTTGTAGGTTTTTTCTAGTCATGTTGTTATACCACTAATCCTACACCTGGTATCGAGTTACCAACTGCCCTCAAATCAACATGATCCACGTTGCTACCCGTGCTTAGAAGGATAAAGAGAAAGCTAAAAAGGCCATCTAACTCACTAACCAATGCTATACCTACCATTCCATTTATGCAACTATACCTAAAATTAACCATCCATGGGCCGGACCCCATATATCCAATTTCTAATGGAGGTCACATACCTCGCACCATGCTCAAATAACTAAACCAATCCCCTCTAAAAATGTCTTTGTATGACCTCATCCAAACCTTCGAAATCTCATCGCCAAACCCTTATCAAGATCTTGCAAACTATAGAGGTTATTACCGAGTGACCCTATGCCTGTCACCTACCATTATTCACACCCTCATCATGTGGCCACTCTCACCAAATTACCACCTTTATCCACACCTCACCCTACTCACCAAGTAGGCTCCCTTAGTTTCTCAGAGGAAGAGATCGCACCGCACCAAAATGATGACCCAGACCCAACTCTCTTCATCTATGTCCACATCGATGATATACATGTACAACGTGTAATGATCGATGGGGGCACTAGCATTAATATCATTTCATCCCATGCATTCACTCAAATGTGCATACCTGATAATTGCATGCATAAACATCCTGTCATGTTGCGTTCATTCAATGATGCTATCACCTCCACACTAGGCACTATCATCCTCCACATTTGTGTGGGCCCCCCACACTATTCCAGAGTTATTTTATGTCTTGGAGGGGGAATTTCAATATAACTTGTTGCTTGACAAACCCTGGATTCGTGTCATGGGTTGTGTTCCTTCCACTTTGCATCGTTGTGTAAAGTTTGAGCATGAAGGACACACCTATACTATTCCAGCTGATCCATCACCTTTTAAAACATGCAACATGCTTTACCGACCCAATGACATGCTCATGCCCATCAAAGCATCTACCTCCATGACCACTACTGCTTCACCTACACTTCCGCTTACCAGTGCAATCACTACCTCAACCACACATGCCTCCTTCATTCCTACCACCGCCACAACCTCCACACCCAAACCATCAACCTCTCAATCCATTAGCTCCACCTCCGCGTCGACCTCTGACACATCATCTATTCTAGCTACCCACATACCAACCACCAATCCCTTGGAAGGCATTTTTCAACACCTCACTCTGGGGGAATATCACTTATATAGTGTTAACACATTACTTACTCCACAAGAGTATGGTAGTCTTCACCAACACCCTTGCTATGATCACCGCATAGGAGAAAACCTCCTTTATGGTCCTCCTCACCTTGGTATTAGTATCACCTATGGGGGACTTGATACTACCACTTACACAACCAAACCACCATCACAAACCCTCCCATTTTCCACTGACTTCCAGTCACTCACTAATCGCCATTTTTCCCACACCTTCCTACAATGATGTGCGTGGAATGGTTTTGGTTTTGGCTTTTATGAGCAAGGCCACCATACTGTTATTCCATGTACTACCTGAAAACATAACGAGCATAGTGGTATCAGATTTGTTGAACCACCTACCAAGTAGGCCCGCATTGAACTCATCAAGGACATCAGCCTTTCTTTACCCTCTTCACCTGCTCCACCTTCATCACCGCCTTCAGTGATGGAGTCGATGGATCTATAATCCATCCCTCTTAACTTTTTTTCTTCATAAACACCATTTCCTTAGGGCCTCTGACTTATCAACACGAGGGTGAGGCTCCTTTCTCTCTTCCCTTCCTATACCCTGAAATGATCGATGATGATACACCTTTGATCAACATCATTCAATGTAACGATGATGAATCTATACTCACCTATCTTGGTGTAGAAGACTCATATATTCATCGGTCATTACCCTTTGAGATGAAAACCATGTTGAATGAATTGAATATCAAGATCAACATTCATACTTAGGATGACCCGCACATCTTAAAGATCGGTCAATCTTTAGATGCTGCTGAAAAGGAAGCCATCACTTATTTTCTCATAGATCATAACCATGCTTTCTCTTGGTCTTACGCAGACATGCCTGGTATTGTCCCCACCATAGTGGTCCACAATATCCTAACTGTTCCCGATGCAAAACCCATCAAACAAAAACTGAGGAAAATTCACCCTCGCATTGCTCTTCCCATCAAAGAAGAACTTTAACGTCTTCTTTACGTTTCCTTCATATTACCCATTGATTATCCTCGTTGGATTTCTAACATTGTCCTTGTCACTAAGGCAACATGGGGAATCCAAAATTTCATGGATTTCCATGACCTCAACCTTGCCTGCCCAAAAGATGACTTACCTCTACCCGGTATTGACCAACTAGTTAACCTTACCACTGGTCATGAGATGCTATCACTCATGGATGGCTTCTCGGGTTATAACCAAATCTTGCTTGCCCCAGAGGATCAACACAAAATTGCATTCATCATCCCTTGGGGGACCTTCTGCTATCGAGCCATGCCTTTTGGCCTTAAAAATGTGGGTGCCACATATCAACAGGCTATGACTTACATCTTCCATGACATCATGCATCGTATATTGGAAGATTACATGGACAATATCCTAGCCAAATCTAATCGCCACTTCGAGCACCTGGCTATTCTAAAAACCATTTTTGACCACCTCATTAAATATTGCGTTCACCTTTAGCCTAAAATGTGCGTATTCGCAGTCCTCTTAGGAAAAATCTTGGGATTTATCATTTCCCTACGTAGTATAGAAGTTGAACCTGCTGAAGTCAAGGCCATTTTGGAAATGCCTCTGCCCACTAACCTTAGATAGCTCCATAGCCTGCAAGGTAAGTTATATAGTCTATTTTCCGTTTCATTTCACAATTATCTGATCAGTGTCAACCATTTCATCATCTGCTCAAGAAGGATGTCTCCTTTAAATGGGATGTTGACTACCACAAAGCTTTTGAAGCCTTAAAAAAATACCTTCTCCAACCACCCGTACTTATCCCACCTAAAGATGATCAATCTTTTTACCTATACATCTCTGCTACCGATCACTCCTTGGGATCCATGCTTGCTCATCGCGATGAATAACACAGGGAATGGGTGGTTTATTCCATAATCCGTACTCTTTTGGACTACGAAACTCGATACACCCATCCCGAATTTTTTTTATTAGCCTTAGTTTTAGTTGCTACAAAACTCTGCCAGTACGTACTCAACCAGAAAACCTATGTTGTGACTAGCACCGACCCCTTACACTTCATGTATGCCAAAATTTATCAAAATCAACATGCTGCATGCTGGCTTATGCTTTTAGCTGACCTCGACCTTAAATTCATTCATCAAAAGTCCATCAAGGGCCAAGATATCACTGACTAATTGGCCAATGCACCTATTTCCAGGGATCAACCCTCTAATTTTGACTTTCCATATGAGTCAATTACTACCCTTTCCCTAGACGAACCCGCTTGTCAAATGACACTCTTCTTCAATGGTTCCAAGTGTTAGCGTGGGGGAGGGGTAGGTATTATCCTCATTCCACTTGATGGTGAAGCCATGCCTTTGTCTTTATAATTAGATTTTGATTGTACAAATAGTATTTCCGAATATGAAGTGCTCGTATTAGGTCTTCAAGCCACCTACGCCCTAGATGTCAAATCAATCAACATCTTTGGTGATTCTCAATTGGTTATAAACCAAGTCAATGGTATATACCAATGTCATAATGAGATACTTGAAAAGTATAAACATCATGTAGACATACTTTTGACCACCTTCGACCATTACGCCCTTCAAACCACCCCCTGTTCAACTAACAAATTTGCAGATACCATGGCCTACTTGGCTTCTCAAATACTTGCTTCACCCGCGGATTCTAAAATATTTTTCACCATACAAAGACTCCAATAACCCTCTTATTTACCTCGCGATGTTTACTCCATCGGAAACCATCACCCCGAACTCGAGCAATTTTTTGTATAAACAATACTCTATCTTTCTCTCTCCATCTTACCTCCTGATATCACCTGTAATGGACAACGCACCTTCCTTAAAAGGGTCTCTTGCTAACGTCATCATGGAGGCCTCCTCTATAAGCGTGAATTTGATGGTATTCTCTTACGATGCCTCACGAGTTCTGAAATTCCTTATACCATTAAGGAATTTCATGATGGCATATCTGGCAGTCACTTCAGTGGCCTTGCTTTTACAAAGCGTAATCTTCACTTGGGCTATTACTGGCTGACCCTTAACCATGATTGTTGCGACTATGTTAAACATTGTGTAAATGCCAACAACACGCCAACCTTCATCATACACCTAGTCATGCCTTACAAGTCACCCATGACCTTTGGCCCTTCTCTGAATGGGGTTTGGATCTTATCAGAGAGATCAACCCCCATTCTTCCCAATGCCATCAATGGAACATCACCGCTACCGAATACTACACAAAATCGGTTGAAGCCATATCACTCATCTCCAAAAAAGTCAAGAAAATATGTAAGTTCATCAATCATCACATCATTTTTCGCTTTGGTGTTCCTCATTGCCTCATCACTGATAACAGAAAACAATTCAAAAACAAAACTTTGTGAAAAATTTACGAGCTAAGTTTCTCATCACCTTATTACCCATAGACCAACGACCAAGCCGAATCCACTAACAAAACCTTAAACACAATTCTCATGAAAGTGGTTAACGATAATGGGAAGGACTGACATATGCACATTCCTTTCACCATGTGGGCATACCGTACTAGTATCCATACTTCCACTGCTGCCTCACCCTTTTCTCTGGTCTACGGTATAGAGGTTGTTCTACCTCTCGAAGTCCATATTCCATCACTCTACATTTCTCTCCATGACCTGCTCAATGATGATGACTTTCGTCATGACCATTTCACACAACTTGAGTTATTAGACGAACATCATCTTAACGCTCTTGACCACCTTCAAGTTTACCAAATACATATCAAACGTGCCTATGAAAAACATGTCCATGAATGAACCTTCTAAGTCGGTGACCTTGTCCTGAAAGAAAATCAACATGTAACCAAAGCAGAAAAAAGTAAACGGGGAAAATTTGCTCCTAATTGGCTTGGACCATACATCATGACCCATACTTACGGATCAGGTGCTTATCGTTTATCTTCACTCGATGGTAAAAACCAAACCTGAGCCCCTTAATGCCTTGCATCTTCGACCATTCTACTATTGAATTTTTGTCCTACATTACCTTTTCCTCTTTCCATGATCGTCCCTTGAGCGCTATCCATGTTTGACACCTCACAAATGATTAAACAAGAATCATGTGCATACCTGTCACTTGTTATATTCTCTTGAATATGTGTACCACGACACTGGACATAACATGATTCTCATGGATACTTTTCATCTTAATTTAGATGAGATCCCATGGTCGTTTCACCCTTATTTCTAAACAAGAGTCCTATTCTTTACCTTGGTCTTGCCCATGACTTCAACGCCCCCACATGGGACCCAACTCCTTGAGTCAAAATTCTAATAAAAATATGACTCCCTCAAAAGGACATCTTTCTCTTAGCAATCACTACTATAAATAGACTGATCCCTTGAAGAACAACTATGTAAAGCTCTTTAAAAAAAAAAGAACCAAGAGAATATGAAGCTTCCCGCATTGATCACCTTCATGAAGACCTCAAGGAGTTAATTTCCTCACCCCATATAGACTTCCCACATCTATCAGTCTATTTCAAATACAAGTCAAAACAAAAGAATTTTAGTCATGGACTTTCTCATTGTGACCTTGGATCTCTTGCCCAAAGAGCATGCTACCTCATACCATATTAAAATTAGCCACCTTTCACCCCTCTCACCATTCACACTCCCATTTTCCTACCGCCTCAAGGGACCTCTTGGAAACCAGGACATTTGGTGATCATGTGACCACTTTTCACCCTTAGAACAATCCATCATGCAATGTCTTAAGGGTCTTACGTTCATCACCTCCTCCAAGGTATGATCTAGTCAATATGATCCTAACCAATCAAGCGGCTTTCTTGCCCCCTCTTATCTTTTGACCTTCTTTATTACGTATTGATTACCTTATACAGGACTTGGTCCTCGACGCTTACCTTTGGGTAATCTTCTTATTTTGCTACAATCAATGTAACCTATACCAATTTTCCCACACCTCAACGTCACCTAATAGACCTAAATCCAAATCATGCCTAAAACCTACCACCTCATTTTCATACCTCCTCATATTCTTATCTAGCTTATGGGAGAACTACATCGGCTTGAGGTCCCTTTTCTCCAGGACTATGTAGGCAACAGTCCGAGGGCATGGGGCCCTTGGAGGTTAACTCAGCCACTCTCTACCCTAACCAATTCATCATCTTCCTACATTACATTCTACCCCACTTAGTTTCCTTTTTATATCAACAATTGGAAATCGAACCAAACAAACAACAAGTTGCTTAACATTTTTATAATCATCACAACATACATTTCTTATGACTACCATTTATCTACCATCAGCATCCATGTATTATAAAACATCTTAAACATGACCCATATCATCATTCATTGCAAACATTAATGACTCACACCTTCAACCAATTTTAACTCAACCATGCCTATGACCTGACTCGATCCATGCCTAAAACCTGACTCAATCCATGCCTACAACCTGACTCAATTCATTCCTAAAACTTGACCTCGATCCTTACCTACGACCTGAATAGATCCATGTCTAAGACCTAACTCAAGCCAAGCCTAAAACCTAACTCCACCATGCCTAAGACTTGACTCAACCATGCCTAAGACCTGACTCGATCCATGCCTAAACCAACCTGACTCCATCATGCATCACTTACCTAGTTTCTGTCCATATCATGACAAAAATTAAAATTCTCATAAGACAATAGAACAAGAATCTCATCCATCTCATCATATAAACAAATATGTGTGTCTCAATACAATATACATGGATATCCAATCATGTCAATCTCTAAAAATTGTCGGCACGTAGGCTGATACTCAATACAAAATTTCATTGGCATGCAGGTTGGTACCATATACAATAAAGCAATACAAAATCTCTTTGGCACATAGGTCGATATATGCTCACAAAAAATTGGTTGATAATAATACAAAACTCTCATACATCCTCACTCTCGTCGGAATGTAGGCCGGTATGTGATAAAAAATATAAAAAATCTCAGCACGCAGGCCGGTATATATCAAAGATCAAAACTATGTCAAAATCAGGAGCCATATATCAGGCATCCTCTTGGTGGACATCCTCCATATCTGTATCGCCTGTCCCCTCTCTTACCTATAAGCCTTGCCCCCAATTTCATCTTATTACCCTGCCCGTCACTCTTTTTTCAACACCCAACCTTTACCCTGACTATTCACACACACCCTTCTAACCTCATCATTTCTTACCTAACCCCATCCTCATTTGGGGACTCTTTCTTTTACCCATACCTTGGCCCTACCCATGCCGTGACCTACATTCTTGGACCTAGAACATCGCTAGTGACCTTTGACCTCATGTGTTTGCTATAACTTGTGGCACTGTTACCATGTGTTGATTGACCTAATGACCTTACCTTACCTCTTGCGGTGACCGTTTATCCTGACCCTACCTTTGGTGTACTAAAACATACCTAAACGTTCCTGCACCTAACTTGCTTCGTGTTTCTTGACCATATCCTATACCTTGGATACCGGAATCACTTCAACCTTGTTTGGATAAACATATCAACCTTAGATAATGTAGAGTTTTCTTGCTCTTCAGCCTGGTACCCGTGCTACATTTTATACATGTGTGTGTATTGGACTGTTACTACCTTTGACCTTGACCCATTATCTCGCTTACCTGAGTAGACATTTTTCTTTTTTCCCCTGTTACCCACCTTCCTCTTCATCACATTCACCTTTTATCAAACCACTCACTGCTTCTACCTTTCACCTCGTTAGTTCCTAGTTTGAGGGGGATCACCTTCACCCACACATGGGGCAACCACATCTTATTTTTATCAGCGTTGCTTACCAATACAAGCTACATAACAAAAAGGGGCAAAATGTAGACACTAAAATTAGGTCACACTCCCCTTTGGTCCCTCATAAAAAAAACACCTAGAACATATTCACCTAGTCATGGCCCCCTTCACCCCACACTAATATTAATTTAATTAATTAAATTAAATTAATTCATTATCCTCACCATATTTATTATTTAAATATCCTAATTGAGATAATGCTTACCTAGACACCTCATCTAGCCACCTCATCCTAAGACCTATTCTTAGTAAGTTGCCATAACTAACTAAGACCCACCCAAACCCTAAAAATCAATGTCTACATTTCCTCTAACCACATTCTCGCATGTTAGAAGGAAGCTTCCAGTCTAATCCATGGAGGAAACAAAACGAGATCCTAGAAAATCAAGGGGATCTGTCTAGTTTAGTAAACCTAGGAAATCTCACCCTAACTGACACCGGTTACCCTTAACTGCCACTGGTTAAGCCGGAACCACCGTCAGTTACCATTTAACTTCAAAAACAACCTTATTTCGAGGTTGGAACATTTCAGAGAGAGAGAGAGAGAGAGAGAGAGAGAGAGAGAGAGAGAGAGAGAGAGAGAGAGAGAGAGAGAGAGAGAGAACAAGTGACAAAACTAGAGTTGTATGCAAGCAGAACCAACATCTATACAAGCATCAGAACACCCATAGCCAATACCTAAAGTGATCACATAGCCACCTGCCTTCATAGAAACATCCAGGGAAGTGCCAACACCACACCAAGTCCATTTGATCACCCACCATTACCAACGAGGCATCAAGCTCGTAAAAACAGTAAGTTTGTTAACCCGCATTAGTTCCTTGTCATTTGAGCAGATCCTTTTACATTTGTTATTAGTTTCTGCTTTTATTTCCATTCACCACCATTATATCTCCATGCAAACTTAACCACTTCTTTACCCACACCATTGAACTATCCATATCTAGAATTTCATCATTCATGTGCATATTCAGGATCCATACGAATCTTACCATTTCCCTTCCATCTTCATTCAACCTCAGATCTATCACCCAACCAAGTTCTATTGAGTTTCCTGTACCCTGACCATACCGACGCCGGTCACCCATAACCATCGCCGGTTAACCTAAACTGATGTCGGTCTCTATGTCTCTTACTAGAAACCCCTATCAAAGCCTAAAACCTCCACCAAATACCCTAAACTTCCTAGAACATGACCTTGACCAATAACAGTACCTTGATAGTGACCTTGACCTTCAGATTCAATCATAGCTTAGCCTGTTGTGAATGAATTTGCTTATTGTAGATGAGTGAGATACCTAAATCATTTTAACTACAGTAGGATTTAATTTATTACCAACATTAAGTTGTTTTAAATAGTGGATTGACAGCCGTCTAGGAAGTATCACACTTCCCAGATCTAGCACATGCTAGGCAGTCCACTACATATATTGTTTAACTTTTATTTATTAGTCTTGTGTTCCATTTTAGGTAGTTCCTCCAAGAAAAAAAGGAATATCTCACAATCAGCTGTGGATCAAGAATTCATACGCACGTAACAACCTACCAACCAACATCTCAATAGGTATTCCTCCTATGCCCATTACCCTATCTGTTTCGTCATTTTAGAAGAAATGTCTAAGAATCAGGTGAAACATTTTGGCACATCAAATGAGACATATTCTGAGAACAAGTGATGAAACTAGAGTTGCATGCAAGTAGAACCAACATCTGTACAAGCATCAAGACACCCATATCTAGTACCAAAAGCAAACACACAGACACCTGCCTTCACAGGAGCATTTAGGGAAGTAGCAACATTACACCAAGTGCATTTGATCACCCACCATTACCAACCAAGCATCAAGCTTGTAAAAATAGTAAGTTTGTTAACCTGCATGGGTTCCTTATCATTTGAGTAGTTCCTTTTACACTTTTTATTATTTTCTACTTTCATTTGTGTTCCCCACCATTTTATCTCCATGCAATCTTGAGCATCCTTTTGCCCACACCATTGAACTTTCCATAGCTATAATTTCATCATTCCTATGCATATCTAGGATCCATACGAATCTCGCCATTGTCTTTCTACCTTTATCTAATCCTAGATCTATCACCCAGCCAAGTTTTATTGAGTTTCTTGTACCCTGACCATACTGATGTCGGTCACCAATAACCATCACCGGTTAACCTAAACCAATGTCAGTATCTGTATATTTTTACTAGAAACCCATATTAGAGCCTAAACCACCACCAAATACCCTAAACTCACCAAAATCTAACCCTGACCAATAACAGTATCTTGACAGTGACCTTGACCTTCAAATTCAATCATGGCTTAGCCTATTGTGAATTTACTTATTGTAGATGAATGAGATACCTAAATCATTTTAACTACAGTAGGATTTAATTTATTACCAACATTAAGTTATTTTAAATAATGGATTGGCATCCATCTAGGAAGTATCAAACTTCCTAGATCTAGCACACGTTAGGAAGTCCATTACATATATTGTTTAAATTTTATTCAGTGGTCTTGTGTTCCATTTCAGGTAGTTCATCCAAGTAAAAAGTAAGCTCTCACGATCAGTGTGGATTCTGAAATCATACGTACAACAACCTATCAACCAGCATCTCAATAGGTTTTTCTCCTACGACCATTACCCTCATTTGTTTCATCATTTTCTAAGAAATTCTCCAAAATCAGGTGAAACACTTCCTTAGGAGGAATAATATGTGGAGGAGAGAAGATAATGAAGGATGTGGGTGAAGGAGGAGACATAATAAATTTGATGGATGGAGGTGTAGAAATGGGATTTATACTTGTTGTGGTGGATGAAGAAGGAAGATCCCCCTAGATGAGAGATTCATTTTCTTTAATATGATTACAAATGATGGTTTAGAAGGCCTAACAAAGTTCAATTTCATGACCTGGGGTACAATGATAGGCACAATGAGATTGTGGTCAAACCATGATGGTTTCTTACTATGACGATAAAAATATTTGATAGGAGGAATCGTGATGGAAGATATTTGAATTGAATGTCGAAGGGCATCTGTGTATAATTAAATTAGAGTGTTGGGAGTGTTGGTGCTCAATTTAGTCTCACTTCATTTTTCATTGAAATCCCTCAGTTTGTGGCCTTTGTCACATTTTTTGTCTTCCCGTCTTGGTGAATGAAGGATTTGTCCTCCATTCGATTGCCATGGTCAGTTCCTTCCTTGGCTGAGGATCACTTAAAATCCCCAAAAAATTGTTCCTCTGACCATATGAAAGAATCTGTTACTTGGTCGTAAAACTTGGGCTTTTCCTTTCCCTCCATTTTCCATCACCACATTTTGTTGTCCCTGTCTTTTGTGTCCCAAATACCTGAGGAAATGTGAGTGGATGTAGCTCAGAGGATCACATTTAAACCTTGTAACATTTCCAAATTATCTTTCCTTGAAGAAAATTTCATCTTCGAGCTCAAACGGTGGTTTCCCTGCATTTTTACGGTTTGATAGGTGTGTTTTCCCCGTCAAATTTACATCTCTGTATTAGTGGAAACATGGATATTTTTGGTTGGATGCGACTTGACAGGGAACTCTAAAAACTCTATGGCTTGCTTTAACCCAAAACTTATCCACGTGGAGGAACGGTTCTCGTTTGAAAATTCACCTTTTGGTTTGGTCTTGGAGTTGTGTTAGGAGGACACGTGGAGGATTCTGCTACTTTTCCCGGACTTAGAAAAAAATTTCATGCAGCTGGTATAGTTTTGTCGGGCCATGGACACGTGGTGAACCCACACTCATTCAAGGTCTCCGCTCTTGGGAACTATATTGAATTTGTGCCATGAGGACATGTGGAGGTTTTCGCTGGCCCTTTCCTTACTTAGACTTCTCAAACAACTTTCTAAAGGGCTTGGGAAACATGGAGGGACAATGCATGTTTGGGTACCAACCCCTAGCTTTTAATTTCAAGAAGCGCTAGGAGGACACTTGGAGGATTCCACTCACTCTGCCCTTTTCTTGGAATTTTCAATAGCCAAACCATACTACGTCAGACCCTAGACACATGGCACCTTTTGCTGAACTTTTAACTTTTTAAAGACTTTGCTAGACTGAGACACGTGTTGAGCCCTCACTTGTTTGCGGTCTCTACTTTTGAGGACCATCTCAAGATGCACCATTGAGACAGATGGTAGTTTGAAAATTCAAAAGGTGGGGAGGTGAGCTTCCATGGGAAAATTGGAACATTTTACTTTTGTGAAAAAAGAGGTTAAAGTGTTAAAAAGAAGCGCAGTTCCGCTGGGACCCACATTGGAACACGTGTTAAGCCTATTTTCAAGGCAGAGGGGCAAAACAAAATTATAAATTTTGCATTTTTTCAAAAAGTTGTAAAAATTAAAAAGGAACCCCCATTTTTGTTCTAACTCAGATCTCCCACATGAACGGTCCAAATTCAAAAAGGAAATCAATGACAACTATGCATTTATATCTAATTTTCCACCATTTTTCACCAAACCTCCTAGGGATGTGAATTTTTATGATTTTTTATCATTTCGTGACGTCTCATACATGCCAAATGAAGAGGAGAATTAATTTTATATGTTTATTTGGTAGGGAGGATCTGAAAATGTCTTTTACCATTAAGATGTGATCTGACTACCAGGTTTGATCTGATTTTCTGATCTTTCCTTCCTCGACACGTAAAAAAATAGATTTGATGGATTAGAGGAGGAATTAGTTGGCGCGTGAGATGAAGAGTGATTTACTAGATGAAATAATTGAATAATGGAAATATTTGAAGATATTTTCCCTCTGAGAGCCTAACAACTTTTTTGCAAATCTGATTCTAGGAATCACGATCAAAATCACTACAAGCAATGGTGCTTTGAATGTTTTTTGTTTTGGTGGGAAAACTCTGTTCTAGATTAAATGTTATAAATTGCATGAACTTGTCATGTAAATAGTTGGAGTGTTAGAGGTCAAGATTTAATTCCAAAGAGGAAAGTTTAACAAAGCTCGTCTTTCTGAGAAACCATCTGAGAAACCTGCTTATTTATTTTATGTTAAATTTGATCATGTCAAGGTGGTTGCAAGTGTACAACCATTGACAAGCTCTCAGATTGTTCCTGGAAATTTCCCCTACTGATGAATTTATTCAAATTTGAGTTAATATGTGTTGATTTTGGGAAAAATTGTGTCTGCTTCATTTTTGAATGTCTGCAAATAGTTTTTCTTGTTCCTATTGCAATCTTACATTGAAATATTTTTGAATCACACAAGATCTTATCCTTATGATAGTTTGGTGGCATTTGTAATTTCATTTATCAGAAGATATTTCATTTGATAGTGAAATAAACAAATTTAAAATCACTTTACTCCTAGCATGATGATAAGATTGTTTGTTAGCCTTTGAGGGTATCTTAGGTGTGATAAAACAAGGGTTGGTAATGTTCAATTAGATTTTTCAATTTGAGCCTTCATTTTGAATTCTTAAAGTTTGTGTGAAAACGTGTTGATCTAGGCCTCCATTGAAGCACACCTTCCGGTTAAAGGAACATTTTAGTTGTTATGAAGCATTCTGTTGATTAATCCTTCCATTTTTTTAATAATCATTCAAAGATCTAGCGAATCAAGTTCATTCTGCCTCACCTCCCACCAAAAATTCATTTAAAAACAACCAATCTTACCTATACTACCCCTATTTGTCCTGTGTGTGTACAAATTCATAATTTCTATTATCAAAACATGCAGAAGCAATCAGGTTTTCATTTTCTTTAGTATCTTGAACCTTTCTTAGAAAATATCTCCATTATCTAGGGTGAAAACTCGTGAGAGTTAGGTTTTTTTTGTATTGATCATATTTTCTTCAAGTTCTTTTTAATAAATTTACAAGGACATCTCCATCTCCTCCACAATTAGCAGGATACAAAAGGGTCATCTCACGCTGGTTGAAAGGCACAACCATAAAGTAGTGAGGATAGATCAAATCCTCTTGAGGGTGTTATCCATTTGCCCACATCTGAGTGACAAAGATAAAGCTACATCTCTTCCCCAGCTATTAAACAACGCACAACATGATCTATTTGTCTCTAAGCTTCTTTTTGAATCTATGATGTTGCTCAGCTTCTGAGGGAGAATTAATTTGGGTACCAACACCGTTCTGGTGCCATTTTCGGGGACATTGTGATTGCAGTTCATATTTAGGCCTCGGTAAACATTTCTTATATGCTCTAAGTGCTAGTACATTATTTCAACATCATCATGTGTTCAGGCCTGTAAGAAGTGTTCAAAGTTACAAGTGCTGTGTGTAATTTTCCCAATTTCTACATTTATTGCACTAAGTTTCATTGATAAATCTAGGTAAAGGAAGGTTAGATCATTTCATTTCCATTTTCTAGTGTTGACAGACATTTGACAGATGATATTTTTTAGTGCATTTGCATAAATAACATGGAAATCCTTAGTGGCGACTCCATATTGATATAATTTTTTATAAATACCAGTGTCTTAACCTCTGTCAAGTGAGATTTGTTACTAATATTTGCAAAGCTGGAAGGAAGAAGATATTTCTTCGCTAAGGATTCTACTAAGGCATTATTTCCAGAGCTAGGAAAAACAAAGTCAGAAGCAAGAAAATCCTGGAGAGTTGTTGGAGATCAGTAGTCAAGAAAAGAGATATCCATTAATGAAATTGATTAGCTTATCATTGAAGATTTCCATTCAAGTGCTTCTAAATCATGTAGTATTTTTGTGGAATTGAATTCTCCATCTGGAGAGGGGCCTTCATTTGAATTTGAAAATTTTACTTCTCATTCTTCCCCTTTTTTTCCAAAGTTGATAGGGTTTTTCAAGAAACAAAGCCTTTAGGGGATATCCATTTTGAAATTTATACTGCTGTGTTTCAAAGACCCCTTTTCCCTTATCATTTTGATTCTCCTCTAAGGTCACCTCCTCAAAACAACATGGCCCATCCCCCACCCAAACCTCCATTTGTTGTAAATACCTTTAGTCCTATAAATTTTAGGGATGGCTAGTTATCCAAATGCAGTTCCCCAAGATGTAAGAAATAGACTACCAAATTTCCAGGGAAATAATGCTATAACTGGTGATCAGCACTTAAAGATTTTTATCAACATGATGGAATACTTTGAGATTGAATTTGAAGATTTATATATCAAATTGTGTATCCACACTTTGGAAGAAGATGCAAGGGACTGGTATAAATATTTTCTAGATAATTCCATTGATTATTTGAAGGAAATGAATAATGCATTTAGATTACAGTATGGTGATAAAACAGACCCTAGGTTTCTTTTATCAGAGTTTGAAAATATCAATAAGAATCCTAATGAATCAATGCATGATTTCAATACAAGATTTAAAAATACCTTGAGGAGATTGCCTATTAATTTGAGGCCATGTGATGAATCATGTTTGATAAAGTATTCAGATGCATTTGATAAGAAATTTTCTTTCTATTTAAGGGACAAATCCCTACCAATTTGAGGCATGCCTTCACCATGACTCTACAAATTGAGAACAACATTAAAGCAATTGGAAAACCTCCTAAGAGGGAGGGTGTGAAACTAGTTAACCCGGAAAAACCTCAAGTAAGTAAGTCTACTGATTTGGAGGAAGTTGTGAAAACTTTGGCAGAGGCTGTCAAACAGATCTCATACAAATTGTCCCTGGTAGAGAAATGAATTGGGTAGAGTTCACAAGGTCAGCATAAGCAGCAAGGCCAAGATATATTTGCAAATCATCCTAGAAATGAGAAGAGATCTAATGACAGAAGCAAGGGACCAGTTTAATTTGGAAATAAGTAGCCCTAGGCCAGGGAAAATAGAATGGTGTGTGATCCTTTAGATTCCATAGTTGTTTTTGTTAAAGAAATGGATGTAATTTGTTGGTGTGACAGATGCTTCATGCCCCATGCTCCATGTGAATTAGATCAACAAGTATAAAAAGAAGCTGATAATGATATTGATGATGATGTTTTCATGATGGGTTTCTCTATGAGCTCACGACAAGGAGAAACTTCAACTGAGGTAATAAGTGCTAGAACTGCTACTAGTTTTTGGGATTACATTCACCAGGTACCTCTTCTTCCTCCCTCTTTGTACTTTAGAAATACCTAATAATGACTCTGAATACTTAATATCTTTAATGATAAAGAAGTATGATGGAGGAATCCCATCTGAGGAGGATAGGCAGTTGTTGATGAATGTTGTTATTGCCCAAGAAAAGTAGTATAACACAAGAAGAAAATTTTTCAAATGGGTAGGACCTCAAGCCAAACCTAAAACTCTATTTCTTACTAGTATTCCTAAAGAGGTTCCTAATAAAGTTAAACCTTCCAAAGGCCTTGCTATCCAAAACAAGATTCATACTTCTCCTCATGCCCAAACTATCAAAACTCCCATGCCATCAGATGATTTTGTTAATCTCCCTTCCAATGCTACCTTGCCAAAGTATTGAATTAGATAAAGATTTTTGTTCTAATTGTTGAGTTTCTTAGGACTCTTGAGCACAAGAAAAGGGACTTTGAGCATTTGGGGTTGAAAGAAGAGAAGACTACCCTGGGTAGAAATGTAAACATTGTGGAGACTCCTCCAATCATTAAAGAGATAGAAACACCACCAGCATTAGAAGAACTAGTTGAACTACCTGAGGTTTATTTGGGAACATCCTTGTTGGAGTTTTAATTAAATGTAGATCCATTCTTCACTGCTATGATCATTAAGGACAAATTTCTACACAAATGTATGTTTGATTTGGGAGCATCATGCAATGTTATGCCCCTAGAAGTCATGAATGAACTAGATATCAAAGTAGCAACAGCATATGGGAAGTGCACTTCCATGGATTCCAAAGAAGTGCCAGTGGTGGGATGTGTGAAAGGTTTGGTGGTACAACTTGCAGCTTATCCGGGTAGGAACTTGAAACTTGATGTTGTTATTTTTTATTTCCTAGCCAATTGGGGTATGTTATTGTCTAGAAAATGTGCTACAAGTGTTGGTGGGAGTGTTTAAATGGATATGTCCTATGCCACCATCCCAATTGAGGGCATCCTTGTTAAGTTGTATGGAGAAAAGAAAATGTTGCACCTCATTGAAGATCCCAACAATGCATCTTATGAAGTGTTGTACACAAGTGTTGATGCTGATATTTTTTTTGGATTTTCTGATGGGAAAGAGAAGAAAATGGATCAATGTAAGAGTCTTGAACAAGTAGGCTCTCCATGTACCTTTTTGTTTGATGGAGCTTTCTCCAAATTTGGAAATGGTGCTGGTGTAGTTCTGATTTCTCCAAGATTTGAAGAGTTTGTTTTTTCTTTCAAACTTAACTTAGAGTTTACTAACAACATTGTTGAGTATGAAGCATTGTTGTTAGGTTTGAGGATTTCTTGGAAATTATATGTTAAAGACATCATTGTTAAGGGAGATTCAGAACTAATTGTCAAAAAAATCAGAAAATGGTATGCTACTAAAAATCAGAGAACGAAACAATACAAGCATGTATTCTAGGACTTGATTGAGATGTTTGATTCATTTAATATTTTTCATCATGATAGGAAATTCAATGTTAAGGTAGAAAAGATTGCAGTATTGAGATCTTGGTTTGATAATTGTGCAATGTCCCCATACTATGAATATGATGTTGAAGTGTTAACATGACCATCTATCCCTGAAAACATTAAACATTGGAAAAATTTTGATGATGATGCTCAGGTCAAAATATTTCTGCAGAATAAAGGGGAGTTTGTTGATCAATGTATTGATTGGGAGCCAATGGTGTGTGCAGCAAAGGGTAAAGAAAATTTATTTGGCAAAGACATCATCTAACTAAAAATTAATACCATTCGTAGAGGATAGGTTGCTCTTGAATCAAACTTTGATAATGTTGATTGCATTATTAATAGGCATATAACAGCCTCAAGGGATGTTGAGGAGCATGACTTTGGTACAAAGGAGAAACTAAGGAATATCTGGTTGGGAAGCAATCTGAACAAGGAGGAAAAATAGTCCTTTGTCCAATTGTTGAAAAAATATCAAGATTGCCTAACTTGGTCTTATTTTGAACTTAAGGCATACAAAGAGGATTTGTTTCAACATGAAATTGCTTTGGAATCTAATGTAAAGCCATTCAGATAGAAAAAAATGCCAATAAATCCACTCCTATCTCTTAAAATGCAAGAAGAAGTGAAGAAATTGAGGGATGGAGGGATTATTCAGCCCATAAGGTATTCTTCTTGGGTTGCAAACTTAGTATCAGTTAGAAAAAATAATGGTGATATCAGGCTGTGCGTGGATTTTAGAAATCTGAAAAGAGCATCAATGAAGGATAATTATCCTTTACCAAACATGGAAAACATGTTGCAGTTAGTGACTGGTTCTAAGCTTCTCTCTACCTTAGATGGTTTCTCTGGCTATAATCAAGTTGTTGTGAAGGAGTCAGAAAGAATCAAGACATCCTTTACCACTCCTTGGGGAACTTATGTCTATGTTAGAATGCCATTTGGTTTGATGAATGCTAGAGAAACCTTTTAAAGAGAAATGGATGTTGGTTTTTTTGGTTACATTAATGATTTAATTGTTGTTTACCAAGATGATGTGTCTATGTTTTCCATAAGGAGAAGTGACCACTTGTAGCACTTGGAAAAAATGTTGATAAGATGCAGAGAGTATGGAATTTCACTCAATCCTAAGAAGTACCATTTTGAAGTGAAAAAGGCCAAGTTTCTTGGTCACATTGTATCAAAATATGGTGTAAAGATAGATCTTGAGAGGGTAGAGGCCATCAGCAAGGTCCCAATTCCAAGAACCAAGAAAGGAATTCAGTCCTTTGAGAAAATAAACTTTATCAGAAGATTCATATCAAACTTTGCTGAGTTGACCATTCCAATTACTTTCATGCTAAAGAAGGACCAAGTTATCAAATGGGACGAGTGTTCCATTCAAGCTTTCAATGGGATCAAAGAAGTATTAAAGCATGCCCCTATTTTAGCAACTCCAGATTATAAGAAGCCTTTGTAAATGTTTTATTTTTCTTTAGAGAACATTGTTGCATATTTCTTGTTGCAGAAGGATGATGAAGGGGCTGAGAGGCCAATTGCCTTTTTCAGTAGGGAATTGCAAGGAACTGAGTTGAAATAAACCATTATGGAGAAACAATAATTTACCTTGGTAAAATCAAAAAAGGTTTTCAGACCTTACATTTTGAGTTCTAAAGTTGTTGCTTATGTTCCCCACACCATGCTAAAAGATGTATTATTATAGATGGAGGTCTCAAGAAAAATATGTAGGTGGGTGAACAAGTTGCAATAATATGACATGGATATACAAACCACAAAGTTGGTAAGAGGTTTGGACTTCGCTAAGCTTATGGATGAGATAAACTTACAAACTATTGAGGTTAATGAAGTAGAAGAAGGAAGGGTGGATGTCCTTGAAAAGTTGATGATTTCTGAATGGTACAAAGATATATATTTTTATCTCAAACATCTATACTTCCCTGAGTATTTAAGTAAAAATTAGAAAAGAGCTCTTAAGTTGGCTTCCCAAAAATATGTCATTACTGATTTTGGGTTAGCATGGAAGAACCCTAAGAGAGTTCTCTTAAGGTGAATTAATAATGATGAAGCCCCCAAGATAATTATTTATCTCCATGGAGGATTTTATGGGGGGAATTTTGTTGGAAGAGTCACAACACACACAATATCTCGAGGGCTAGTTATTGGTGGCCAACTCTCTTCAAAGATACAAATTTTTTCGTTAGAATATGTGAGAGTTTCCAACATTTTTTTGGAAGACTGAAAGCTTCAGGCTCCCTTCCTTTACAGCCTATATCAATTGAAGCCATGTTCAAGCAATGGGGAATGAATTTCATTGGTGAGATTTTAGACCCTTCAAGCACTAGCCATAATTGGATTCTTGTAGCCACTGATTACTTCACTAAGTGGGTAGAGGCAATCCTCACCAAGAGAGAAACACACCAAATTGTCATGGACTTCATGTTGAACCATATCATCTGTAGGTTTTAAGTGCTAGTTAAAATTGTTGCTGACAATGCCATGAGCTTCAGAGCTAAACCTTTGATGGTAATGTGTAAATAATATGGGATCAATTTGACATATGTCTCTAACTATAACCCTAAAGGCAATGGACAAGAAGATTCCAAAAATAAAAATCTATTAAAGATCATTAGGAGAACCTTGGAGCTGAACAAAAGGAAATGGGGTGAGCAGTTGAAGTTTGTGTTTTAGGCTAATAGAATTACTGTTAAAAGAGATGATGGAAAAATTCCATTTGAATTGGTGTATAGAACTCAGGATCTACTACCCTTGAATATGTGATTATCCTCATATCGGTTCATTCAAAAATTAGAAGATCAAGAAGTTAGTCTGTATGATACTCGCATTAACCAAATTGTTGAAATTGATAAAGAAAGGAGGGCATCCCATGAAAGGAATGTAAAGTTTAGAGAAAAATTGAAGAGGTTATTTGACATGAAGGTCACTCCAAGATCTTTCAGGATTGGATATCTTGTGGTGTTATGGGATAGCAAGCATGAAGATAAGGGAAAGCATGGTAAATTTGATGCATTATGTATGGGCCCTTACTCCATTAACATTCGAATTAGTGAACATACCTTCTTCTTGAAAGAATTAGATGGGGAATTTCTTGAATTTCTTGTTAATGGCAGGCATTTGAAATATTTCCTCATTTGATTCCCCACAATCAAGGTGAGCATCATTTGTATAGTATATATTTCATTGGTTGCTTTCTATATTTTATATTTTTGGTCATTCTGGTCCTTGGTACCTGGTTTTGTTGGTTTCTCAGTTTGTTTTTAGGTGATGGTTCTGGTTTTCTGCTTTGCAAGCTGACTCATTTTCCCAATGGATATTTTTGGAATATGGTCTGTTATTTGGTTCTTATGGCACTCACAGGGAGTGCCCATCCCTGAGTCGCAGCCGATGTTGGTGTTCAAATTAGTCTCACCCCCATTTGTCATTGAAATCCCTTAGTTTGCAGCCTTTGACACATTTTTTGTCTCCTTGTATTGGTGTTTAAAGGCTCTATCCTCCATTCAGTTTCCATGGTCAATTCCTTCCTTAGAGGAGGAGCACTTAACCCAAAAAAAAAATTCCTTTGATAATATGAAATAGTTTGTTACTTGGTCATAAAACTCAGGCTTTTGTTTTCCCTCCATTTTCCACAGTCACGTTTTGTTGTCCATGTCTTTTGTGCTCCAAATACCTAAGGAAATGTGAGTGGATGTAGCTTGGAGGATTATGTTCGAACCTTGTAACATTTCCAAATTATCTGTCCTTGAAGAAATTTTCATCTCCAGGCTGAAACGGTGGTTTTCCTGCATTTTCACAGTTTGACAGATGTGTTTTTCCCCGTCAAATTTACATCTTTGTATCAGTGGAAACATGGCTCTTTTTTGTTGAATGTGGCTTGGTGGGGCACTCTAAAAAATATATGGCTTACTTCAACCCAAAACTTGTCCACGTGGAGGAACTACGCTCATTTGAAAATTCACCTTTTGGTTTGGCCTTGGAGTTGTGTCGGGAGGAAATGTGGAGGATTCCACTACTTTGCCTAGACTTAGACAAAATTTTCATGCAGTCGGTATAGTTTTTGTAGGACATGGACACGTGGTGAACCCCCACTCATTTAGGGTCTCTGTTGTTGGGTACTATCTTGAAGTTGCGCCATGAGGACAGGTGGAGGTTTCTACTGGGCCTTCCCTTAGAATTTTCAAATGACTTTCTAAAGGTCCTGGGACATGTGGAGGGACCGCGCATGTTTGGGGACCAGCCCCTGGGTTTTATTTTAAAGAAGCACTAGGAGGAAACAGGGAGGCTTCTTCTCACTCTGCCCTTTTCTCAAACTTTTCAACAGCCAAATGAGACCGCCTCAGACCCTAGACACATGGTGCCTTTCACTAAACTTTCAACTTTTTAAAGACTTTGCTAGACTGAGACACATGTTGATCTCACACTTCTTTGGGATCTCTGCTTTTGGGGACCATCTCAAGATGCACCATTAAGACACGTGGTAGTATGAAAAGTCAAAAGGCAGGGAGGCGGGCTTCTGGGGGAAATACGGAAAATTTTCCTTTTGTGAAGAAAGGGGTTAAAGTGTTAAAAGGAAGCATGGTTCTGTAGGGACCCACATTGGGACACATGTCGATCCCGTTTTCAAGGTGGAGGGGCAGAGAAAAGTTAGAAATTTTTCATTTTTTCCAAAAGTTGTAAAAAGTGAAAAGGAACCCTCATTCCTATTTTAACTCAGATCTCCCACATGGATGGTCCAAATTCAAAAAGGAAATCGACGACAATTGTGCATTTGTATCTGATTTTCCACCATTTTTCTCCACAACTCCTGGGGATGTGAATTTTTATTATTTTTTATCATTTCTTGACATCTCTTACATGCTAAATGAAGAGGAGAATTAATTTGATATCTTGATTTGATAGGGAGGATCTGAAAACATCTTTTACCATTAAGATTCGATCTGACAATCATGTTTGATCTAATTTTCCTATCTTTTCTTCCTTAGCACATAAAAAACTAGATTTAATGGATTAGAGGAGGAATTAGTTTGCATGTGAGATGAAGAGTGATTTACCAGATGAAAGAAGTGAATGTTGGAAATATTTGAAGAGAATTTCCCTCTAAGTGCCTAACAACTTTTTTGCAAATCTGATTTTGGGAATCATGATCAAAATCACCACAAGCAATGGTGCTTTGAATGTTTTCTGTTTTGGGGGGAAAAATCTGTTGTAGATTAAATGTTATAAATTACATGAACTTGTCATGCAAAGGGTTGGAGTGTTAAAGGTCATGATTTAATTCCTAAGAGGAAAGTTTGGCAGAGCCCATATTTCTGAGAAACCTATTTATTTCTTTTGAGTTAAATTTGATCATGTCAAGGTGGTTGCAAGTGTACAGCCGTTGACAAGCTCTGAGATTGTTCTAGGAACTTTCCCCTACTGATGAATTTAATCAAATTTGAGTTAATCTATGTTGATTTTGGGAAAAATTGTGTCTGCTTCATTTTTGAATGTCTGTAAATAGTTTTTCTTGTTCCCATTGCAATCTTACATTGAAATCTTTGTGAATCACACAAGATATTATCCTTGTGATAGTTTGGTGGCATTTGCAATTTCATTTATCAAAGGAGCTTTCATTTGATAGTGAAATAAACAAATTTAAAATCACTTTACTCTTAGCATGATGATAAGATTAATTTTTTTCCTTTGAGGGTATCTTAGGCATGATAAAACAAGGTTTTATAATGTTCAATTAAGTTTTTCAATTTGAGCCTTCATTTTGGATTCTTAAAGTTTTTGTGAAAACATGTTGATCTGGGCCTCCATTAAAGCACACCTTCTGGTTAAAGGAACATTTTAGCTATTATGAAGCATTCTATTGATTAAGCCTTCCATTTTTTTTGTAAAATCTCTCAAACATCTGGTAAATCAAGTTCATTATGCCTCACCTCCCACAAAAAATTCATTTAAAAACAACCAATCTTACCTATACTACCCATGTTTGTCCTATGTGTGTATAAATGCATAATTTCTATTACCAAAACATACAGAACCAATCAGGTTTTCACTGTCTTCAGTAGCCTAAACCTTTCTTAGAAAATATCTCCATTATCTAGGGTGACAACTCGTGATAGTTAGGTTTTTGTTGTATTGATCATATTTTCTTCAGGGTATTTGTAATAACTTTACAAGGAAGGACATCTCCATATCCTCCTTAATCAGCAAGCTACAAAAAGGTCCTCTCACCCTGGTTTAAAGGCACAACCAAAAATTACTGAGGATAGATCAAATCCTCTTGAGGGTTCTATCCATTTTTCCACATCTGAGTGATAAAGAGCAAGTTGCATCTCTTCCCCAGATACAAAACGACACACAACATGATCTGCTTATCTCTAAGCTTCTTGTCAAATTTGTGATGTTGCTCAGCTTCTGAGGGAGAATCAATTTGGGTACCAATAGGGAGGAAGGTAGGTCTTGTGGAATTTCATAGGATATTTTGACTTGGATTTAGGGGAAGGAATGAATGTAGATTGGAGGTTTACTTTAGAAGCCTTAGAAGATGATTCAAATTTAGGAGGAATAGATTATTTGGATTTGAATCAATTGTTAGGAGATGTCTTAGATGGAATGCCTAGCCCGAGTATAGATTGGGGTGCTCCTAGGATGGTTGTTGTGACATTGGATTGCTAAGGAAAGGTAAGATCTAACTTGTTATGAGGATGCATGGGAGAAATTTGGGCATTCATACTAAGAGTCTTCGGTTTTGATTGAGAAGGTTTACCCTTATTAGGTATGACAATAATCTCAACTAGAGGATCTAAATATTATAGTGTAGGGGTGGATACTAATGGAGGAAGAGGCATTTGAATGATGTGATTTATGAGGTCTATATGATATAAAGGTTGTGTAGGTTTTGAATTGGTTAATGTTGGATTAGTTTATTTTCTTAGGGAGGCATGAATACCTTTTATGTTTGTATTAGGTGGGTGTGCTTATTTCATAAAACTTTTAAAGGGTGACATTGATATGGATGCAAAATGATAATATGTGATTAGTGTTGTAGCGGGTGTAGATGTATAAATGGTAGGTGTTGAAGGATTAAGTGTATGGGACTAGGATAAAATAGGTGATGTGGCCATGGTCTAAGATGTAGGTATATGTGATGAAGATTTTAAGGTAGATGTAAGTGAGGTTGTTGATGTGGTTAATATAGGGGTAGTTAGGATTGATAGAGAGGTGGGTATAATTGGGATGTTTAGGGATATAAGTGATGTTGATATAGTGATAGGTTTGTTTTATGTATATTTGAATGAGAGGTTAGATGTGATAAGCTGGGGCATGATAGAGGGGGATGAAATGATAGGTTTAGTCAAGGTGTATAATGATGTGGAAAATGTAGGAATAGATGTAGATATAAATTAAGTGATAGAATTTGATGTGATAGTGTGAAAGTCATGGATATGGTTGATGTAGATGTGGGAGTAGATATTTAAGAACCCATAGCCACAATTTCTAAGGTAGGATCTGATGATGAGGTAGATGAGATAGGTAAGGATTGAGATGTTTGATGTATATTGTTGACTATATAAGGATTAAATTTGTAAGTTTTAGAAGGTGCGGATGATTTTTTCGGTGGTGGATTAGGAAAGGGTTGTTTAAAGATGTCAAGGGATTGGCTGAGACATGAGGTAGGATTTTATATTTGGAGGTCCCCTTGATTTATTAGTTGTTTAATATGATCTTTAAAAGAAAGACATTTTTTGATTTCGTGACTCATGAATTGATGATATTTACAATAGTGACCATCATGATACTAAGAGTGTTTGGGGTGTGAGTTGTCAATAATTCAGATGGGAGGGAGTTGGATGAGGTGACCTATCATCAACTTGTTGAAGATTGATCCATAAGATTCCCCCAAGGGGGTATAGTTAGAAGATGGTTTAAAAGTTTTGTTGGAAGTAACTGCATAAGAGGTAGATGGTTTTGGTTATACAATATGGGAAGAGGATGGATAAGGATGTTGAAAATCTTGGGGATATGTTGAAGTTGAGGGGGATGTTTGATAAAATGGATTATAATTAAGGGGTCGATATTGAATGGGTTGGAGTAATGTGTGATGTTGGAAAGTAGGAACATGATCGGATGGTTGGGATTGGATTAAAGTGTTTAATTTTTAGGCACATGAGAAGTAGAAATGTGAATTTTATTGGACTGAGATGGTTCGATAGGCATTCTCATGACAATTTCATATGAATCAGGGATAACGTTTATGGGAGGTGATGAGGGTGGAAAGGGATCCACCAATTGAGTGGATTGATAAGATTGAGAGATCGTGGGATATCCATGAAATAGGAAGTCATAAATAGGGCTAGAAGGAAGCCCTGAAGTCTCCAAAAGAGCGGGATACGGAGGTATAGTTGTTTGAGGGGAAATAGACTGATGAGAGATATGAGAATCAATTTCAAAAGGGGGATCAATTTGGATGACATGGTTTTCACAAGGTTGAAAGATCATGTAAGCATAAGGTTGAGAGACCCAAGGTAAGGTATCAAGATCATTAGACAAAGGTATATAATTGGATAGACTATATTTCTACGTTCTCTTACCTTGAAAAGGGGTAATGCAAAGCATAAAATAGGAAAATACCTATTTATGAAATTTGATAACAAACAACTCAAGAAACAAGGTTTTTATTAACATGATTAATTAAAAGGTGTGAGAAAAATAAAAGGTGGATAATGAAGGTACCTAAGATATGGTCATCTAAGGCTAGTTTCAGATTGTTATGGTTGGGGAGTCCTCGATATACCCAAAGGTACATGAGGCCTAAGTCTGCAAAAGATTTATAATGTAACAAGAACACCGTAGTGGATTTCCTATTAGGTAATCAAATCCCAATTAGGTCGACCTATTATGGGATTGTTTAGATGTTTGGAATTGATATGTGTTGTTTGTATGTGTGTGGAAATGAGTTAATGTATTAATATTACCTCCTAGTTATACTATATGAACAAGTAAATAATGAAAAGGTTCTTTTTAACACCCAAACATGAAGTGTGGTGATTTAATGAAAACAACAGACAAGATATGCAATGTGATGAATGGAAGAGAGAATAAAATAATGATGTGGAATACCTGGTATTCACTTTTCCTATCTATCTTACTTTAGAAGAAAATAAGAGTGTGTAAAGGAAAATAGAAGTAAGTCCCATGAGAAAGTAAAAGTAAACTCCTACACTCATTGTTAGTTAAAAGGCAATATAGAATAATATGAAATGGAAGAAATGAGAAACAAAGAGACCTCACCAAAGGAAGGGGGGTCCCACTGGGAGTGCCAAAATATTTGACAAGATTTCCATGCTATCTTTTTTAGATTAGTGAAAAACCAATGAGAAATAAAGAAACCTCGTATTATGGGAGGGTTTAAGGAACCTCCTAATATAAATAGGATGATATGGTTCGAGAGCATAATGAATGGTCCTCCTCGCAACGAATCCTTAATCTGCAAAACAATGAGAGGCTAAACACGGAAGGGGATTAGTAAGAGAAATGGTGGGCTTCTCGATCAAATTCAGCTCCAAGATGTGCAAGCTCCCTCAAGAGGATGTCAACCCACGTAGTGATAATAATGAGTGATAATGTTATAACATAAAGGAAACAATGACAACAAAAATGGAACTAAATAGCTAATAAGATAAGCTAACTAGTATAATAATTTAGGATAAAAGTGATAGAAAATTATAACAAACCACAGAGGGTCGATAGTGACCTGAGTGTAAAACAGAGAGTCAATGGTGACCTGAGAGAAGAATTGGTAGTTGATGGTGATCTAAGAAGAACTATGTAAAGGGAATATAAGGTAGAGGCCAAAATTGGAGTGATAACCTGTAAAAGATAACTCAATGCAAGAAGGATGAAAAATGTGTCACAAGGATGAGTCAAATGTAAAGTAAACCAGATGGGATTGCATAAAAATTGGATAGGATGGATTAAGGATGAGGTTAGGAAAAATTCAAGATATGGGTCAACAGAAACTAGGTCTAAGCGATGATGACCAGACCAGATATGGGGTGATAACAAGGAAATGGTATAAACTAATTGATCTAGGGATGATTGAAGTTGACTGGAGGTTATGGCAGAGCTTGAAGAAAACCTATAAGTACTTATAAAAAAGAACAAGCGCATACATGAACCAAATCTCCAAAATATTATTCAACTCTAAACTCTCAATAAACAAGGGAGAAACAAAATATATCTCAACTGATCAAAATGGATTCACAAATAACTCAGAAGGCACAAAGTTCATAAAAGCACACAAAAGTCTTAATATTTTCTAGCCCTTTGGAAAAGGGGATAGGAGTTGTTAAATAGATTAGGGAAAGGTCAATCATGACCTGAGTCAGTCTCTAACAACTAGAGTGAGTAGACTACCACTCGAACAATAGAATCATAAACAAGAATGTGAATAGATTTTCAAATGGTTGTCAGGCTATTTTTAGGTTTGCGCATGTAAGATGGTTTAAATGGGTGTAAGGGAGGTGGAAGGAATCTTAGGAAGGTATAAGATTAGTGGGGGGAATCCTAGAGAGGAATAAATGAAGGGTAGTAATGAAGAGTGGTGGGAATCCCATGGGAGATGATTAAATAAGGGTAATATTATCTAGGATTATTTAGGATTTAATTGATTTATTTTAGGATTAATTGGGTTAATGTGAATTAAAAATGGGGAATATGGTAATTATGTTAGATAAAGGGGGGATAATGATAAAATTGGATGGGGGTAAAGTCTATGATTTAAAAATAATATGCAAGCGAGTGTGTTAAGAGAGGGCGGAAAGTGAATGCGGGATGAAGGCGCGAGGAAGTGTTGAAAATAGGTGTCTACAATAAATTGTTCCTAGAATCTTTTAACAAATTCCCTTCCCTAATCCAAAAAATTATAATAGCTAATTTAGAGTTTCTTTCTATTATAGTGGATAAGTGATACATACACACAATTTCCTTCACCTAGTATGTCACTTTAATGTGGAACAAGATATCCTTCCAACACAACATCCACTTTTATAAGGTCATTGTCCTCTTCAACTTTGTTGTCATTCAAAACCAAATTAATATTCTTATCACAGATTGAACCTCTTCCAAAGGACTTTAATAGGTTTGTAATACATTCTAGGAGGTTTTGGGTTCCTTTACCTTTTTTAGGGTTAATATATCTATGAAGGTTTAGTTAGGGAAATCCACTCTTGATGTATTCATTGATTGTGCCAGTATATTTTTTGAATTTGGTAAATTTTGAGGGTGTTAAGAGGACCCACATCCTTTGTAAAAAATCCCTAAAGGCCAAATATAGAAATTTAAAGAAAAATTACAACATGAAAAAATTCAAAAAGGACCAAAATTCCTAAACGAGCAAAAAAGGCCCAAATAGGGAAATAAAACAAGCAAAAAAGG
Source organism: Taxus chinensis (assembly GCA_019776745.2). Lineage (NCBI taxonomy): Eukaryota > Viridiplantae > Streptophyta > Pinopsida > Cupressales > Taxaceae > Taxus > Taxus chinensis. The sequence goes on along the minus strand of CM034150.1, from coordinate 174,495,109 downwards.
ACAAATACTACTTCAAGAAACAACCAAAGTTGTTGCTAAGACCAAATTACCTGATAGATCCCATACCTAGGATATTATAAGCATAGAGTAAGTATTATTTTTTATTTTAACAACTATTTAGTCGTCACTCCTATTAGGATCAACATTTTTGATTGAATGAGTTGGAAGTCAAACCTCAGAGGAAGCCAAAAATCCAACATTTGGATTCAAATTTTTGATACTGATATTATCATTGATAGTAGTAGAAATAGGAGTCAGTGTTAACACCTGATCCATCACAACTATTGTTGCATTATCCATTGAAAAGGAAGAAGAGGAAGCCAAAGTAGAAACCAGTTCTAACTTTTATTCCTTCCTCATAGGAGGGGAAAGAAGAGTAACCAGTTGTAGGAATATTTTAATCTCTTCACTAACCTCCACTGGATTATCCAGACAAGAAGTTGATTCACCCTTAACCACTAGTAGGCTTGGATTTGAATCCTTCCACCAAGATACTTTATCCTTAAAATGTTTCTTTAATTTATGACATTGTGAAGCAAGATGCCCTAGGGAAAAAAACTTCCTACACCGAAAGGGCAGGCCTTCATAATCAAGAGGTTGTGACCAAACCCTATTAAAAAATTTTACATTGATGGAAGTTGGAAGATCCAAAGATGTATCCATATCCATAATAATTATCACATAAGTAGTGTGAGAGAAATATTATATTTTGGAATCAATGGATACAAATTTTCCTAAAGCATTTCCAATATCCATAAGACATTATGCCTCCCTGAACTACAATAGGAGATGCGGTAAGCGCACCTAAACTAGTTTTAATTTAAAAATCTTCGTGAGGGGGTTAAAATTAGGAAACCATGGTTTCATTGGAAAATGATGATGTTTTAGTTCCCATATATTGGAAAGAGTATTTGCATTCATTTGAACTTAATATCGTAATAAAAAAATCCTTAGCATAGGGGTAAATGTATAGCTTACCTAAAATAAGGGGGCACAAAGTTGAAGAGATCCATGAATGGAGGAACAGAAAACCATGAAAAATTCCATTGAAATGGAAAATAAAACCACTATTAGCATAGATATCTTTAGTCTCCAGAACACAATCACCAAATTTAACAGTGGGAATGGTAGAATCCACAGATAGAAGAGCAAAAACTGGCATAACACAAGAAGTGGCCTTAAGGAATGAGGGCTTCCCCCTACCATTCCTACCTCCCACACACAGGAATATCACCAAATCATTTGACACTGCCATCATAGCTAATATCCTAAGTAGAAAATGAGCCACCGCCACATAGGTCACCAAACACAAGAGATGGACTAGAGTTCAGGTAGAAACGAAAAGGGATTTGTATAGTTAAATGAGTATTTTGAATGTTCTAGTATATTAGAGGGATTATGCTTGTATAATTTTAGGATTGATTTTTTGAGAAGGTTATATCTAGTAAACCCACCCCCCCTCACCTTCTGTTTGGAGGTTTCTAGCTAGGTTGGTTTTTTTTTCCTTTCATTTGTTTATTAGATTAGTTTCATGGTCCTCGCGATAATGATATTCTTCCAAATTAAATTTAGTAAAACTATAATTCCGTCTAGGAGATTGAAGGAACCTTTTCCTTTTTCATGGATAATATTTCCCTCAAGATTAGTTAACAATGTTCTTCATCAAATTTTTGGACAAGCCACGGAGTTAAGGAAATAACCATTGAAGCTAGAAGATAGCCTCGAAATACTAGAACAAGCCGTGAATAGTAGGAGGAAAGCCACATGATAGTGAAAAAAGTTTTGGTACATTATAAAATAAGTAGAATACTAAAGGAATCCATGATACACTCAAATAAACTACAAGATACTATGGGAAGACGTGGAAGCCAACAAAGAGAAATGAAATAAATAAAGGTCAAGACAATACAAGTTAGAAGCCAACAGAGGCGCGAATAAAAAGAAGTGACTTTTGAATTTTTTTATGAAAGATATTTATTGTAATTAATCTATTGTATATGATGTGTGCCACAAGAGAAATATGTGTGAGCATCACCCGATTTAGATGAGAGAATAGAGAGTATTTATGTATGAGAATGATACTAATGTAATGAATATTTAAATATGAATGAGAATTGATGTTTTGGAGTAATGTATATTGTGATCTTTTACACTCTTTATGTTTATATGTTATATTAGCTTAACTTTCTCACATAATTCCTTAGAAAAAGAAATAACTTCTCGAGTCCCACACTACTTTCGAGACTCGAGGTCAACATTTGGTGTCTGAGCCCAAGTCTCTTTGATTAAGTAGATGTTAGGAAAAATATCACCACTTGGATACAGGAAACTGGCATTGACAGAGATTGAATATTGGTGGGAGAATTAGATAAAACTATTTGTAGAAGGAAAAGAAAAAATATTGAAAGCATCATATAAAGAAATAGAATCAAAAGTATATGGATAATATAGAGAGGAATTTTTCTCCCACTTTCCATATTTTTATGGCCTTGCATACTAGCACATGCCAAAAGAGCAAAGTGGTCAAGATGGAACTTAAGTAAACCATTTTAGTTGACCCAAAAAAAATTAAATGTCTTTAAATATCTTGATGAACCATGGACTACAGAAATTGAATATGGTACGAAACTAGTTTAAATTCATACATAATTACATGGGTCATATAGGGTTGGACCAGCTTCAACTACAACAAAGGTGAAGTGTTAAGCGGAGCAAAAGGTTATGTTATCTAAAGAACTCTCCCTGCTATTTGTATGAATTTTACTCTCACTCTAGCTCTGATGCTTCATATTTCAGGTTACACATCCATAGACTTGGTCATCTAGAACTTTTCATAGGCTGTAGTCCTTCTACGCACTCCCCACACCTTACAATTTTTCTACATGCCCTTTTGCTAATGCCTTCCAAATCATCTAAGTTTTGAGTCTTCCTATCACGCACCCTCTTTTATTTTTACCTTCACACGCCCTTCCTAAGTTGCATATATGCACCCTACTTCCATAATTTTATTTCATAAGTATGTATTCTTTCTGTGGCGTGCAGACCTATGCACATGCATTCTCTCTACTTTCCTTTCACGTTCTTGCATCTTGCCACACACCTCACTTCCTTGCTGCAATTTGTCTACATTCCCTCATATGCTTTCTTGTTTCTTCCTTCGCATTGTGCTCCACTTCCATTTCCCATTTTCGTGCCTTCCTCTTGCATGCTCACTTTCTTCCCTTCTTCCTATGCGTCTACCTTATTTTTGTCCTCTTGCACCCTCCTTGTGTGCTAGGAAGTAACTTAGATTAGATCAGCATCCTCCTTGCATGCCTCTTCAAGACAGATCAAGCCCAGGAAGTAAGTTTCAATTTCCCTAAGTGCTTCATCACAGGTCTTGTTGCTCCAAGGTTGTATCACTATGTAGTTCATTGTGCCTCCAGGTGAATGTTGTAACAACCCATTTGAGGAATAGGTAGAAACTCCAGGTCAAGACAATTTTGTACTCTCAGAAACCTCATTTTCAAGATTTTCTTATGAAAATTGAGAGTATAAGAAATGAGGTAGGTTCAAGATTCAAAATGCAAGATCAGTATCAGGATATCGTTCATGACTCTGTGCCCAATGGATACTTCAAGGCAGCTGATCTTCCACCTAGCATACAGATGATCCCGTGAGTCACCAAATTGTAATCTAATTTTTTCCCTTGGGAAATTTTTGATCAAACACAACCTTCCACACTTGAGAAACGAAGAAAGCTAACTTAGTAAGTCAAAATTGAGCCTAGAGAGAGTCGACTCAAAGAAAAGCAACATATCCATGCAAGGTGCCACATGTCAGCTCAGTGAACTTTCAAAAGGTGCAAAAAAAGTGGAGACATTAGGGATGCATTTGACCCCCACATGGATCTCATCACATAGCAGGCTCACAGAAGATGCCAAGTGTCTAACCGTCACAACTTCAAGAATGGAAGGAGGGGGAAAAGTCTTGGAAGCCTGCATGGTTTCCACGTGGACTTCGTAAGTAAAAATTGATCCCAGAGTGATTCGACTCGAAGCAAAGCAACAGATCTAGTGGAAGCCTCCACATGTCTCTTTAGTGCACCTTTGGTATGATGCTTAAAAGAAAGATTCCCAAATGAGCGTAGGCTTTCCACGTGGTTAAAGTCTGAGAAATTTGCACCGGGCATTGAAAATTCTAAGCATGGGGGGATCCAGTGGAATCCTCCACGTACCTCATCAGCACAAATTCAAAGGTAAAATCCAAAGGTAGGTCCCCAAATGAGCGTAGGCCCTCCACTTGTCTAGGGTCCAAAAATTTTTCTCCTAAATAGGTAGAAAAAGAATAACCGGCTATTGAACAGTCTAAGCATGGGAAGAGACAACAGAAGCCTCCACGTGCCTCATCAGTGCAACTTCAAAGGTAAAATCCAAAGGTAAGTCCCCAAAAAAGTACAGACTCTCCATGTGGTTAGAGCCCAAGAGAGTTACACCAAGCATTGAAAACTCTGAGCATGGGAAGAGCTAGTGGAAGCCTCCACATATCTCTTCGGCGCACCTTTGGTATGATGTTTAAAATAAAGATCCCCAAATGAGTGCAGGATCTCCACATGTCTAGGATCCAATAGTAAACGATGAATCATGACTCCCACAAAGAATTTTAAATGCTTAGATATTTTAAAATATTGTGAGACCCCATGTGGACTACCTGACCCTAACCTTCAGATGATGATAACTTTTGTCTGGAAGCTCAAATTTGAGAAAGAGAGGAATTTTTGGAAAGCTATCTTTAAATTAGTGGGACTACGTCCTTAAAAATGAAAAATACAGTCCACCATTTCTGAGGCTGTGAGGCTTCTCACCTACCACCATAATGAATTATAGGCTTCCTTTCTTTCCCAACAAGGAACAACACATGGAGGCATGAGTTATTTGCAGTGGAACCCATCATTGTTGCAAGTGAATTTAATGCTCTTTTTGGGTGGTTGAGGTCATTTTTGATTTCTTCTCTCCTTTCTCTCCCATATTCTTTGTATATATTGTAAAGGGGGGCAATTTTCTAAGGGTTGGTCATTTTTTATCTCCTTCCCCCCTCCCTCTTTCTTCACTAGGGTCAAATCTGGATTTTAAGCCTCCTCTCTTTAGTTTGTAATGGTTTTTTATTTCCTCTTGCCCACTAATGATGTACTGTGTGAACTCATGGAGTAATTAAATTTTTTTCATGATGCATTTTGTCCATCCGTTGCTTATTTTATTGTCTCTTTTTTCCTCTCACTATTGCAGGGTATACTGTGCATATTTCTAATGTCTATTGTAGGTTTTCAGAGTTTTGTTTAATGGGTTTGAAGTGGTGTTCTATGTGAACTTTATCTTTGGCCTTTAATGCATCTTGTCCATCCTCTCCATTGCTCACCTCTCTACATTTCAGGTAGTTGGATTTGTGACCAGAAACTTCCTTTTCTAGTGTATCACCGCTTTAGTGTAGGCTTTGTTTTCATGCATTTCTCTCTCATCTTGATCCCTTGGAAGGTTAGATTACGATTAGATAGTTTTCCTACATTAGAGTAGCTTGTGGCAGGTAGTTTAGGAAGAAGAATTTTTTTTTCTCCAGAGGACCATCTCAAGCCCAAAATTCCCATATCTTGAGAGATGGTCCAATGTTCTGCAAATTACACTAGATGCCCCATTCAAAATCAGGCCATTCAGAGGGTGTTGTGGTTTTGCATCAAGAGGTTTATTTATTAAATTAGTTCCATTTTTAATTAAGGTCTTGATTCTAAAGAAGTATTGATCAAAAGCACACTAAAGCTACTTTAGGGGACATGCACTACTGGATGGTGTATGTTAAGGGGGGCGATCCAAGAGACATAACTTATCAAAATTAAAGAGGTGTTGGTTAGGGTGGAAGAAATAAAAAAACATGAGGAAAATAAAAAGATAGAAAATTAGATAGTTGGAAAAGAGAGGACTAATAAAATTAAGGAGATTTATTAACTTAAAAAAAGCAACTAAAATGAAGAGGATGGAAGAGAGAGAAAGGATAAATGCATAGAAAAAGGAGTTAGAAAGTAAGATGGAAAAATAGAGGATATCGAGAGAGGAAAAAGAAAAGAAGTTGAATTAGAGAAAGGAGAAGTTGAATAAAATTCAAAAATAAGGAAAGAAGGAAACACCCACTTTAAGTGGAGGCTAACATATGGCTACCCCAAAAAGGGAGGCAGACACACAAATTCTTTCTTTAATACCCACAATGAGTGGAGACCAACCTGGTTTGGTTACCCCACGGAACTACGAGGTACAGTATTCTATAGATCATCTAATCCAAAAATAAATAACAAGGCATATTATCCTGATGACATATTTACAGTGATTAGTAGGAGGTTTAGAACCAGCATTTAAGAGAGTACTAGAAGCAAAAAATTGGGAAGGGGGAGAAAGATAAATCCCATTATTGATTAAAGAAAGAGGTGAAGAAGAAGAAGAAGATATTGGCATGAAATATTTGATTGAAGAGTTTGAAGAGAAGGTAAGAATAATAGGCAAAGAAGATGAGGAAATAAGTAGTATCGAGAAGTAAGAGAAAAAAAATGAGAAAAAAAATAAGAAGATATGGAGTGATGAAGGATTATAAGATAGTTGTAGATTAAGAAATAGTAAAGATAGGAGATTATTTATGGAAAAAGATAATTATGAAGAGTCACCAACTAAGGACACATCCTGTAACCAACACATGAGCCTAAAGGAGATGAGCCCCCCAGATCGGTTTTCATCCCATGTGCCACTTGAAACACCAATTGGGAAGATAGAAAAAGGAAAAATCTTGGAATAAAGATATCACAAATTGAAAGAAGAGATTTAGAAGAGATAGGAAATTGTAAGAGAATTTATATAATTATTAAGAGACTTGTACTTTGAGATAGAATTACCAATAGATAAAGGAAGAAATAATAAATTAACAAAGGACCCGAATCAATCAAAGAATGCAAAACCAGTGAAACAACATTTGATTAATCAACCTCAAGGACATCCTCGACCAGTTTAGATGGCATAGAAATTCAAATTCCCAGTATTTAGCACATATAAAAATGATGTCGTTGAACATTTATTCATATTGGAGTGTCAATGGAAGATTAGAAACATCAAAAACAACACTGTAAAGTTACAAGACCTTATAAACACTCTAAGAGATGATGTATTACGATGGTATATGAAAACTAATGCCCAAAGAAGAAAGAATTGGGATACAATTGAAAAATATTTCAAGGTAGACTTCCATTTTATGGAAGCACCATCAGAAGGGGTGAGTAAGATGAGATAACTTGTTCAAATATTAAATGATACAATTAAAGACTTTAGCTATAAATTCAAAACCGTAATAAGGAAATTGGAAGATCCCCTTACAGATAAACAAAAGATCAAGTGGTTCACTTCAGGACTCCTTCCTTACACCAAAGGATTATTGGATGGAAAAAAAATTAATACACTCTCAGATGTAATAGAGATGGATATTAGACTAGATTCTAAACCATGGCATAGAGAAGGAGAAACCTCATTAAAAATAGAATTGGAGAGAGTGTAACTAGAGATAGAAAAATTAAAACTCTAGTAGGAAATTCATAGGAATGAAGACCTCAAGAATAGTTCACCTCCAATAAATAGTGCAAAACCTCATATTTGGTGGGTAGTATGTTGTGTGGAGGGTCACAGTAAGAGTGACTATTCATACCTAGAAAAAGAAAAGAGAGTTACAACTGTTAGAACACATTCATCAAAAAGAGCCTCTTCCAGTAGCTCAAGAGAAAGAACATGATGCAACATTTGTAGATTATGAGACCAGCACACTCAGGACACTAGTCCCTTACTAGAGGTGGCACCACCCATGAATCAATTGATGTATTATAGAACCTATGGTTCTTATAACCAATATCATCACACATTCCCCTCTATATAAGCACTTGAAGATCTGAAGGATTACAATACCTAAAGAGTAATGATTGTACGACATAATTCAACACCAAATCCCCCTCCACAACAACATCAACCAACAGCTACACTAAATCCACCACCTTCACAACCAATAATTACCTAACCAAATTAGAGAGGTGGAAAACCTCAGTTTAGAGGTGGTTATCAGGGTAATAATTACAATCCTAATTATTAGGGTTACAATGACAGAGGATACCACGGAGGATAAAGAGAGAGTTATAGAGGAGACTACAAAGGAGGATATCAGGGGTGATATGAAAATTATCAAGGATGAAGAGGATACCAAGGATATAATGGATAACATGGATATCAAGGAAGAGACAATCAAGTTGGTTATCAAGATAGAAGACCTATAAATTGTTATAAGTGTGGACAAGATGGGAATTTGGATAGAAATTGCACAAAACCTGATTCTTGTGGTTTATCTCATGAAAGAGGACACGATTCTTTTAGTTTTCCCAAAGGATCTCAATTCTATAGGAATGAAGGTACAAAATCAGAGGTCTTAGGAAGAGATTCACAAAAGAGTGTTCAACATATTACAAATATCCCATGGGATGAGGAAACAATAGCAAAAGACAAGGAAACAACATCTATCTCAAGGAGAAAACCAAAAATTGAGGATAAAAAGGAGGATGCTAAGGAAAGTTATATGAGGAGAAAAGTCACCAAATCATGAAAAATTATGGAATAACAAAGATATAGGGTTTTAGTTACTACTAGAAGTGTAAGAATGAAGGAATTGACATCTGGAAAGAAGAAAATAATCAGGCTACCATAGGAATAAACTTCATCTACTGGAGAAGAATGGGATGTTAAAGACATCAGACAAGACCTCCATAAGAAAGAGGTGGGAAAAATAAAATAAATAGTAAAGAAGGCACAAACCAAATAAGAAATATAAAAGAACTATTTTATGGAAGAAGAGATCATTGCTCTAAAGGATATATCTAAGTTAACAATTAAAAATGGTCTTATGGATAAATTGAGACAATTCAACAAATATTAGAATAAGGACAATAAATTTTTTGATATTGAAGGATTGAAGGACCTCACTAAAGGAAAAGAAACATCTTCTGCACCCAACGCACATGGAGGAAATCTACCATCTATTTGTATGTAGAAATATTTGACACCACTATCACAACATTTTTGCTTCATTTTAGTGCATATGATGTCAAAAACTACTTGGGAGAGGCTAGGAAGGCCTCCTTTGGAACCCAATAGATACTTCATCGGATCGGTAGATGGATCATCAATACAACCATTAAGAGAATTAAATAATTTTGAAGTAAGCTTTATGGGCATTAAGAAGTTAGTAAATTTTAAATTTGTTGAAAATGTGGCTCTAAATCCATCCTACAATGTCATTCTAGCTTTAGAATGGTTTGTGGATTGTAATGGAACATTGAATTCAGAAGAAGAAGTAACACTACAACCATATGGAATTTGTGTACATGTACCATGACATGTAGGGATGAGTGTTTCTTGAGTTGAAGAAGTATATGCCTCAAATAATTCTTCTAATACTGAGAAGGATTTTAACCAAATTTAGAGGGCGAGATATCAATTAAAGCTGATTCTACAAGTGAGGATTTAGATAATGTTATAGAAGTATGGATACATGGATTCCCATAATCCAGAATGAGAAAATTACATTATGCAAGAAGAGTACCACCATAGGTGATTACATTAGATGATGATGATATCGTGAATGATATTTTTTGTCCTACAAAGGATAAATTTGAGGAATAAGATGGATACCATACCTCTAACGAAGAAATCAAATAATTACCCATAAAATTGGTATATAGACTAAGTCAGTGGGATTCTCATCAAAATTTACCTAAGTACTCAGGATTTGGAGATTTAGAAGGATACTTCCAAATGAGAAAGCAATAATGGAATCCCTGGATGACACCTTGACAATCAACACCATGGGTTGGTGAAAAATTCACAAACCAAAGATCTCTCATTGGAATTCATTAACTACATTGCTCAAGACAATGTTTTTGGAGAGTGAAGGTTATTACGCAGCAATCCCTGAATATACCGGTGAAAGTGATCCTCAAAGGCACATACAGACATGTTAAAGACACTAGAAAATTTGTAGAGAACATTCTCCCCTAATATGGACACAATTATTCATATGGACACTAAGACCCATACCGCAGTCATGGTATACACATCAAGAAATCAGGCGAGAGACAAGAAGTTGGGACCAAATCGTGAAGGATTTATGTCATAAATTCAACTTCTAGGATACAGACCTAAATATCCTTTGGGCTCTACAAAAGATTAGAACTTTTATATTCCTAACCCCCAAAAAACTATAGAACAATATTCACATAAGGTACTAGAAGCTAAAGAACCACCAAGGCAAGAAAATATAAACAAAAAATTGGAAATGGCATACTGCTTAGTAATAGAGAAGCATGAGAGAGATGAAAGGCCTGAGAATCTAAGATACACAACAATTGAAGGAGAAAGAGGTGTAGTAGAAACAAAAATAGAAAAAGACAAGTATTACTACCAGACTCTAAAGATAAGAACTGAGAACATTAGCACCGATGGAGATGAAAAAACTTGCCAATATATGAGACTATTGATCCAAAGAAGAAGTAGAAAAGGTAGTGGAACTCCTAAAGAAATTTCAAGACATATTCCCAAAAGACTTTAAGGAGCTAAAATGGATAAAAGAAGAATGTTGAACAATGAAGATTCAGATCAAAGAAGCATTCAAACCCTTGAAAAAGAGGCCATATAGGTTAAATCATAACCTAAAAGTGAAAGTAACGATCGAAATAGATAAGACGCTAAATGTTGGAATCATTAAACCTGTTGAAGATTCTAAATGGATAAGTCAAATGGTGATTAAAAAAAATAAATTGGAGAGATAAGGATATGCATGGACTACAGGGAGTTTAATAAAGCTTGCGTACATGACCCATTCCCGATGCCATTTACAAAAGAAGTGTTAGAAAATGTTGCAGGTAGAGAAGCTTATTATTTCACTAATGGTTTTTGTGGTTACCATCAGGTCAGAATTACCCTAGAAGATCAGACAAAGAGCAATTTTGCTACGGAATGGGGTTCATTCATGTACATTTTTATGCCATTTGGACTTAAGAACGCACCAACAATTTTTACTAGAATCGTGATCAATGCATTCAAAAAATTCATTCATGAATTTTTGGAGGTATACCTTGATGATTGAACAATATATGGCCTGCTAAAAAACCATGTTTAAGTATTGAGATTTATGTTTCAAAGATGTAGGGCATTGTAGATATCTCTCAACTTAAAGAAATGTATATTTCTAAGTCCATTTGGAACATTATTAGGGCATAATTTGTAAATAAGGGTTGTTTCTTGATCCAATGAAAACTTTAGTGATTTGTAATCTACCTCCACCTAAAACACAAAACAATGTTTGAAAAAATCTAGGATATACTGGATATTACACAAAAACTTATAAGAAATTTCACAGAGATAAGTGCACATTTAGAGCAACTACTAAAGAAAAGAACCCTTATTTTTAGAGGTATACCTTGATGATTGGACAATAAATGGCCTACTAAAAAGCCTTGTTCAAGTATTGAGATTTATGTTTCAAAGATGTAGGGCATTGTAGATATCTCTCAATTTAAAGAAATGTATATTTCTAAGTCCATTTGGAACATTATTAGGGAATAATTTGTAATTAAGGGTTGTTTCTTGATCCAATGAAAACTTTAGTGATTTGTAATCTACCTCCACCTAAAACACAAAACAATGTTTGAAAAAATTTAGGATATACTGGATATTACACAAAAACTTATAATAAATTTCACAGAGATAAGTACACATTTAGAGCAACTACTAAAGAAAAGAACAAACAAGCAAATACAATGGACCAAAGAATGCATGGATGCTTTTGAAATGTTAAAAGATAATATCTTGCATGCCCTCATTTTAATATTCCAAGATTATAAATTTGCATTTCCTGTTCATCTAGATGCATCTTGAAATTATATTGGAGTAGTATTGACACAACCGAGAGAAAAGATGGATCACTTAGTGGAATTTACAAGCAGAAAATTAGCCAAAGATAAAAGAAACTATTAAACTATGGAGAGAGAAGCATTGAACATGGTCTACGCCTTGCAAAAATATAGAAAATATTGATTAGATAACTATTTTTATATAGATCATGAACCATTGAAATATTTTTTTAATGGACCAATTTTACAAGGTAGGATATGTCGCTGGCTAATGTTGTTCTAAGAACTTGACTTCACAATTATAGTAAAACTAGGAAGATTGAACAATGGACCAGACTACTTTTCAAGGATAGAAAATGGTGAAGATGAGGTGCTAATAGATGATGATTTCCTTGGTACACATCTATTCAGAGTAGAAGCAATTCCTAAAGAATTTGATGAGATAGTACAATTATTGTCCACGGGAGAATTCCCCAGTGATTATACCAAACAAAAAAAGAAGAATTTACTTAGTGGTCCATTTCCCTTTACAATGATTTAGGGAAAATTATATAAGAAAGGACTAGATTATGTCCTTAGAAGGGTGGCCCTTGAACATGAATGAAAAAATATCTTACAAGAGGAACATGAGGGCATAGCTGAAAGACATAATGAAGGAAGTCAAATAGCTAGAAAAGTGATGATGATTGGGTTATGGTGGCCTATGCTCTTTAAATATGAACATAAACACACAATATCTTGTGATATCTTCCAACGGGTGAGAAAATCTAATGGTCGTGATGAAATGCCCTTAAAACCAGTTTTAGCTTTAACACCATTTGAAAAGTGGGCTATAAATTTTATCTGGCCAATCAAACTTGCAGCAAAACATTCTCAAGTAAGATTTATAATAGTAGGAACATAGTACTTAACAAGATGGGTGGAAGCTATCCCAACTAAGGATTGTACTTCTAAGACCTTTGTTATATTTATCTATGAAAATATCATTACACGGTTTGGTTGCCCTTTGAGTATCATAAGTGACCAAGGAAAAAAAAATTAAATGCTATTATCAAAGAATTGTTAAGAATCTTCATGATTAATCATAACAAGAGTAAAAATTACCATCCACAAGGAAATGAGACACTGGAAGAATTCAAAAAGGTATTGGAGAAGGTTCTTAAGAAGATATGTTCACTACAACAAGTAGATTGGGACTTGAAGATACCTGCAGGATTTTGGGCTTGCTGCACCACATATAAAAGGTTGAAAAGATACTCTCCTTTTAGATTAGTCTATGGGTTGGAAGCTGCGGTCCATATAGATTTTTTACTCCCAAGTTTAAGAGTGTTAGTCACATTTATAATGAATGAAGATGCTTCACTTCATGAGAGGTTGATTCAATTAGAGAAATTGGATGAAAAAAGTTTCCTAGCAGCATATAACCAAACCTCAAAAAAGAGAAGATAGAAGGCTTGGCACTATTGGAACATAAAGAGAAAATAATTAGACATTGGAGATCACGTCTTGCTTTATGACAGTAAATGGAAACATCTAGGAAAGTTAAAAGTAAGATGGCTAGGACCCTATATAATTAAAGACATATTACGTTCAGGTGCCACAAAGTTTTAGACCATCTAACTCAAGGAACTACCAAGGTATGTGAATGGTGCAAGATTAAAAAGATAAAATACCTTAAATTTAATATATATATATATATATATATATATATATATATATATATATATATATATATATATATATATATATATATATATATATAATAAACAAAAATTAAAATAAATCCGTCCTGTCTAAAAACTAGTAATTCAACGGATAGGAAAAGGGGTGGGATGAAAACCCATAAGGAATCCTTACTATACTAAAGTTAAGAAACAAGAAAAATAAAAGGAAGGAATATCCATGGAGTAATAATACCCACATAATAAAGAGAAGGAATATATGTGGAGGAATAATACCCGTGCTATAAAGAGAAATGAAAACAAAGTACGAGGAGATAGGCCGTGGTGGAGAGAAATCCATGAAACTCGGGAGAGAAAAAGTTGTGGAAAGAAGGAATGAGGAAAATCCATCGAAAGAGGGAATAAAGAAAAAGACACAAAAATAAGGAGCGAAGAAAAACCATGGAAATAAGGAATAAATAAAGCCGCCGAATAAATAGATAAGGAAAAATCCGCAGAACAAAGGGATAAAGAGAAAGCCGTGGAATGAAGAAATCTACATAACTAAGAAATAATATGGAGAAGTTGTGTGATGAAGGATAAAAAATTCATAGTAAATGAATAACTGCGGGACTAAAGAAAATTTGCAGAACAAGGATAATACATGGAATAAATAACAAAAGTTGCAGAACACGGAAAATACACTAAATGAAGAACGAACACCGCAGACAAGACAAAAATTTATCTCACCAAAATGTAATAAATGTGGTAGGTGTAAGGATGAATGTTATAAAAAGCATCAATTGAGAACAAACTAAGGCATAAAAAGATAAAGGAGAAATAAAATGATTCACTAATAGAAGTGTGAAGAAGAGAGATAGGGAATATTAGGGCACAACGAGAAGAAAAACATGGAGAATCTAATTGAGATCACACAAGCAGAAATTCCAAAGCTTAAATTCATGAAGAAATCCATGAAAGAAAACAAGCTTGATCTAGAGGGAGAATTTTCACATATTCCTTACAAAGTCACCAATACATGAGATTTAAAAAAATACATTCATTATCAAATCACCGCATACGACCACACATTGTTTGAAGTATACAGAGCGTTAGTGTTAGACAAATACCCCAATATAAAGGATATGGTGTTAAAAAAGACTAACAAAGTAATCAGTGAATTTAAGATCAATGCATGGAGTCACATTCCACACTTTTCAAGGGCAGAACATGTAATTTGGGTTATTTTAAGATGGCTACACAACCAGATGTTGTATTTAGATCAATCACGACCTATTAATATAGAAGTTATGGCTAGGGTTATGGGATTATGCACACAAGGGTGATAAGTGATTATAAAGAAGAAGAAAACATTAAAAGATATGGAATAGGTGATGGGAGTAAAAAAGGCAAAGCATAGGGTACGTATTACATATATCACCAATCATGCATTAAGGTATGTTGTTAAATCCATATGCTTCAAATTTTAACATACCAATCGAGAAGATGGTGCCCAAATGATTAGTGCACAAATATACCTAGATATGGTAAATTCCCATTCATAATATAACCTAGCTGAAGTTATCACTTCAAAATTTCATGAAAATGTTAGGAAAATAAAATAAGGAAAACATACCTTTTGTTATGGCTCCATATTGATATGCCTAGCTATGTACTTTACAAACACCCTTCCCCAAAAATCATATTTGGTAGAATGGTGGAAAAATACACTGGTGGTTGAGAAAATTTGGGAAATATGAATAGTTTGGATGCAGTCACCCAAATTACATCTTTATTGGGGTGGGTAAACAAGATAAGGTAAATAATTAGAAATATGGCATAGGTTTCAAAGCAAGTGGTGACATGATATGAGAAATAAGTATACTTCATTGTTGATATTGATTACACTTTTATCCAGCCCATAAATCCACGTACAGAACACATACCTCCAGTTCCATATGAGGCTTTTGATGAGCTAGGGCCACATTAGTTGAAGTAATCAGAAATCTATCTGTGGATCCCACTTAACCAAAATTGCCTAGTTTTGATTATGTAATTAAAGAAACATGAGAGGAATGTAGGTAAAAATAATTAGATCAATATGGAAAAACAGAATCAAGTGAAGGATATCCTAAGACAAAAAATAAAAAAGGCCCTACTACTTTAGCACCTGCCACCAAATGCCATAAAGCATTGGCAAAAAAAGGGAAATTAAAACAAGTTGCGGCTAATACAGAAAAAGAAGAGGAATAATTTGAGGAGGTACAAGAAACTTCTGAGTTAGAAGAAGAAGATAACCCATATACCCCATCACCACTACATCTACAAGAGTAATCAGAACCTCAATTTTTAGGGGAATAAGAGCCATGGATAGAAACAAGTTTGACAAAAACAACTTATGGGTATTATAAGAAATGTCTATCCCCTGAGTCATTTCCTAGGTAGCCTAGGAATATAATTCTAGTACAAAAAGGGAACAAATGGCTATAGAAGATGCCATAAAATACTAATTTGAAAAAAAATTCTTGGTGATAGGAGATATCATTTGCTTGTTATCACTTAAAATGATCAAATAAATCCAAAAATAGGTGGAAATAGAGGAAACAATCTACCTACAATCTCTTCAATAGGAATGAACAAAACTTAAGCATAAAAAGAAGAATACTACCATGGATCGCCACCACATTAAATAAGTAGAAGATTTGATTGGCTTACTCATTAAAGAAATAAAATACAAAGAAGAGGAAGCCGAAAAACCTACAAACGACAAAACTGAAATTCTAAAAAAAGGTGGAGGAAAAGAAGAGAAAACAGATAGAACAAGAAAAACAAAACTCCGTGGATGAAGCTAAGAAGATAAAACTAGAAAAATAGAAAGTATAAGAAGAAAAACAAATGGAGTTAGAAGCAACTAGTAAGATAGATAAAGAAGAACAAAATAAAAATAAGTTATAGGATAAGAAACAAAAAGAACAAATAGAAAATAAAAAGAAAGAACAAGAAGAAGAGGAAAAACAAAATAAGATAGAAGAAGAAATAAAAGTAAAATAAAAAAAAGGAAAAAGAGGAAATGGAGGAGGAGATAGAAAAGAAGAAAAAATAAGAGAAGAAAAGGAAGGAGAAAGAAAAAAAGGAAAAGGGAGAGAGAGAGAGAGAGATAAGAAAGAGAAGGAAGGAAAGGAGAAGGAAGAGAAATAAGATAAGGAAATGAAAGAAAAATAAAAGAATGAGGAGTAAAAATAAGAGAAAGAAAAGAAGGAAAAGGAAGAAAGAGAGAAGAAAGAGAAGGAAACAAAGCAGAAGAAAGAAAAATCAGAAGAAAAGAAATAAAAAGAAAGAAGGGAACATGAAAAGAAACAAAAGGAAGAAGAAGAAAATAAAAAGATAAGGAATCAAGGGAAAAAGAATAAAAATATAAGAATGATAAAGAATAAGAGGAAATGACACAAAAATAGTAGAAGGAATAGGAACAAAAAGACAAAATAAAAAGAGGTAGAAGAGAATAAAAAATTTAAGAACTAAAGAAGAAAGGAGGAAAAAAGGACCTAGTACCATCAATACCATCTATAAAACATCTAAAAGTATGGTACCCACATAGGTCCCAAGGGATTCACTAACAAAAATCTAAGTTGGCCCTATAACAAAGAAAGAAATACCACTCTATACAGCTACAACAAGGGGTAGTGGAACAAACCACAAAAGGCTATAAGGCGCACTTAGACAAACTCTCTCCCTTGTAGAAAAAAACCTATGGTCAAATATTGGAACGGAGTGCTAAATAATACTAGATGCAACGGTGCATAGAGTTAGAATAATCTATGCAAAATATATTATCATCATTCCAAACCATAAATCCGCATATCAACATTGCTTTCAATCTACCCATAGAGGTGCAAACAGAAAAGGTAGTATTGGAGATATTGAAAGAAGATATAGTTATATTAGAGATAGAAAATAAAAATATCCATGAAGAAGTTGTGGAAGATTATAAACAAAAAAATGTGAAGCCACAGAAGCTAGAGAATCAGGAAAGAAAGAAATAAATACAAGCCACGATAACAAAGTTAGAGATAGAGTTAAAAAATTTTGTAGCCTATTATACATATACAATAAGATGGCCTAGTGAAAATCAACAAGAGAAGGTAGAGCTCAATAAATTAAAAGAACAAATAAATATTCAATCTACCGCATATGATATTAGCATACAAAAATATGGAGCTCAAAGAACAAACCTTTTTGAACTCAAAGAGACATAGCACACCAAGAAAAGGGAGCAGACTGAAAAATCATAGAAATGCAAGAATACAACACTATGATGGACATAACAATAATTAGAATGTAGTAAGATCTCATAACCACCCAAAATCGACGGAGTCGAGTACAAGAAAAATCAACACCATATGATATTTTTCAACTAATCTAGGATAACTCACAACTACAAGAGTGGACAAAGAAGATAGATGCACATATATAGTTGTGGTAAAATTTTGAGAAGAACATTACACATCAAATTACCAAGTACATTCCCTCAGCCGCACCATAAGGAAGAGTAAGAGGAAAGGTTCCCCACACACCCATTTGGGTGATTCGAGTGAAGGAACTATTCCTTATGCTAAACGTCTAAGTTCCTTGAAGGTTGATCCCTTTACCCTCCCAATTTGACATCCCATAAATCCAGTCAAGCGAGTCCAGCGAGGGAACCTTTCCCTACACCGTATGTCTAACTTCTGCTGGTTGATGTCTATATAGTATTTTTTGGAGAAAATTTTGAGAAAAGTTTAGGGTTCTTCATCAGTTGTTTTCTCAAGGAAGAGACGAGTTTTATGTCAAGTGATGATGTTGACAGGGTTCTTCAAAAAATATTTGGACAAGCCACGGGGTTAAGGAAATAACCCTTGAAGCCAGAAGATAGCTGCAGAAGATTGGAACAAGCCACAGATGTTAGGAGGAAAGCTGCAAGATAGTGAAAAAAATTTATAGTACATTAGAAAATCCACAAAATACTAAAGGAAGTTGTGATACACTGAAATACACCACAAGATACTGTAGGAAGCAACAAAATCCAACAAAGAGCCATGAAATAAAGATAATTCAAGATAATATAAGCCAAAAGCCGATAGAGGTGTGAATAAAAGGAAGTGACTTTTGAATATTTTGTATGAAATATATTTATTGTAATTAATCTATTATATATGAGGTGTTCCTCAAGATAAATATGTGTGATCATCACCAGATTTAGATGAGAGAATAGAGAGTATTTATGTATGAGAATGAGACCAATGTAATGAATATTTAAATATGAATGAGAATTGATGTTTTGGAGTAAATAATATTGTTATATTTTACTGTCTTTTTTTTCATATGTTAGATTATCTTACTTTTCCCATGTACATCCTTAGCAAAATAAAAAACTTATTGAGTCCCACACTATTGTCGGGGCTCAAGGTCAAAAATATTGAGAATGAGAACATACACATAGTCACCTTATTGAAGGTTCTTCCCACTAGAGTGGAGAAGGATCACATCCACACAATTTATTCACCTGGTGTAACACTTTAAAGATTTCAAGTAGAATAAGAAGGGATTCTAACACATCATTCAATTTGACAAGGTCGTTATCCTCTTTATCCTTGTTTCCATTCATATCCAAATCATGTTATTTTTTGATCAAACCTCTTCTAATGGCCTACAAAAGTACTCTAATTCCTTCTAGGACATTCTGAGCACCTTTTCCTTTTTGAGGGATACTATTTCCCTCAATATGTAGGAGGAGAACTTCCACACCATCTCCTTATTGAAGAAATTTCCCATTAGTGTGGAGAAGGAGAACATCCATACAATTTATTTCACCTAGCGTAACACTTTCAAGCATTCAAAAAAATGTGAAGAAATTTATGTAAATATCCACTTTGACAAGGTTATTGTCCTCTTCAATTTTTCTTCCATTCGCAACCAAATCATGTTAGTTACTCAACAAATATCTTCTAATGGCCTCCAAAGAGACTATAATTCATTCCAAATGATTGTGGGAACCTTTTCCTTTTTGACGGATAATATTTCCATGAATTCCTTGCTAGGAAATCCAATCTCATTGTCTTCATAGAATTTTCCATTATATTGGAAAGGATTATTCTTATTTAGGCTTTAGAATGCTTTTTGGAGGAGCTTATATTCAAGGGCATAAGGAAAATGCTATCAAGACCTTTTCTTGATTTCAAAAACAAATGAATAAATTGCATCAAATTATTATATTACGGATATTTCCGATTTAGTATTTTTCATTCAAATATGGAACCTGAAATCACATTTTTTAGTATATAGGTCTCAAAGTTATGTGGACTTATAATTTCAATGTGGCCCATCAAATCATAAGGTAAGGTTTTGATTACTAATATCCTCGGCCTAAAATTTTGATAAATAGAATGTCGATTTAATTTATTTTCTTACAACTTCAAAACATGATAGGGCATTAGACTTGTCTTTTTCCTCACATATTCTTTCTCAATCTAGAAAAGAAAGAAGTAGTAACTTAACAAGGCATTGGAAAAAAAAAAAAAAAAAATTCGTTGGTAAAAGGATTGAGAATTAGAACCTTTAATTATATTTATTACAAGTCTCTCTTATGTTACACAAGATGCACAAAACATGATTGTGTCTAAAGGAGTTATGATTGGTGAATTCAAGGGATGTGGTTGTTTTAAAAAAAATGAAATTTCACAACAAAAAAAAGAAATAAAACCCTACATGCAAGAGAGGGAATAGGAGACTTAGATATTTCACAATAAATACTGAGGTGTGCTTGGCTAAAAAATTGTTGAATAGGAGGAGGAATATATCACAATTGTGTAAAACAAACTGTAGAACAGTCAAAATAAGCTATATCAATGGCACTTAGGCATCATATATTGCTTCTGGGTCCTTGTGTCTACGCATAACCTTAGAATATGATTTATTTTATACCACACCAATTTCACTGACCAAATGTTTTTCACATGTATGTCATTGTATGATTGCAGAGCTCACCTATAAATTGAAAACCAAATGATCTCCTACAAAACCCTAAAACACATTAAATCCAAAAAAGAAAAAGATGTAAATGGGGAGTTGGAATGACCCTGGCAGTTACCCTAAAAAGTGAACTTATAACTGAATGTTGCACTACATTTCAGACTCAATGTAGCTCCATATGCTTGTGTGTAAAATCATGCCCTCGAATCTCTAGTGAAATATGCACTGAATAACAAGGAATAGTTGTATGTAGCAATGTAAATAGATGTGGATAGAAAATTGAAATTCCCCTCCTATGAAGTGTATGTAGAAAAATATAGTCCCTTGTCCCTTGAATGATAGCTACATGGATGCTTTGATGCTCTTAGAACTCCTTTGGATGCAACCTTTGGTGTTGATAGTAGATGCTTAGAGCTTGGTCCATTATTATGATCACATAACTTTATATTTATATGATTCCCTTATTTTAATTTTGTAATTGATAGTTAAAACAATGACCCATAAGAAAACAAGATGACAAAAAGATAAAATAGGCCCAAAAGGGACGAGTAAGATACAAAAAGGTCGGGGCCGCCCAGAGGGGATGAGAGCACATAAACATTGGCGTCCCTAGTTGAGTGTTGGTGTCGAAAGTCAAGAAAAATAAAACAATGATGATCAAATAGGGAAGTGGGGTGTGAAATACCACATAAAATGCAAGAAGAAAAATGGCCAAAGATAGATCTCAATTACGAGTTTTCTCACTTAGGAATCATATGAATAGTGGTATGTGATTAGGACCTAGAATTGTACCCAAGTGTGTGATTTAGTGTCTACATTTTCCCCCACTTTATGTTGTTGAGTGAATACTCAATAACATAAAGTAGATAAGATATGTATACCTGATAACCATGTAGATCGATGGAGAAAGCATGTTGAGGAGACAATAAAAAGTGTGGAGTGATAAAAATGAAGCGTAGAAGCTAAGGAAGAGGAAGTGACCTTAGCGGTGAAGTGTATGTGTTGTGTCATGTTGTACTTATTGTCATTGTCTCTTTCACTTGCTGATGTGGGGTTGCTTCTTGTTGTGTATTAAAGATGGACCTGCAAAAGAAGAGTGAAAGAGTAGTCAAAGTCGTGTATATCTGAAAAAATTGATCTAAGTATAAAAGTATGTAAAAATGTAAAAAATTAGTAAAAGGAACATGTACACCTAATCCGTGATGAGAAAAAAAGGATAGAAAGTTTCCTAAAATGTTATAAAAGAACACATTTTTTGGGCGATCGCATGTCAAGAACAAGTTTTTTGGGTGATGTCACACTAAGTGTGAGTTTCTGGGGTGATTTCATGCCATGATAAAATAATTGTTAGAGAGAAAGGTCTATTTTTATTCTCCATCCCTGACTACTTCCTTAAATTTATACACCATCATAGATTGTTTGATCCAGATTTGTTCTAGTTTGATCCAAGTATAAAGAGAAGAAAATGGAGATAGAATGCATTTTGATTGCTGCGGGACTATGCATGTACTATGAAACTACTCTGTGGTGGGCTGAAAAAATGTGTTGATATGATAAAATTATTGTAACTACCCCCTGATAATAGGTGCCCATGAAATGTCAGGAGTTCCTAGGTGCTCATGTCTATATCTAGGTGCTAATCTGTGTACTAAACTAAGGACCCAAGTCAAAATTTGGGCCATTTATGTAATTGAAGACTACTTTTTTTCCTGGATTGTGTAGGTTTGATCTATGACTATGTTGTAGCGATGAGGTGATGTATGGGGTGACTGATTCACCCAATGTATGCCCTCCTTGTTTAGGGTGCATGCAATTTCGCTAGGAGGATGTGTCCCAAAGGATAGGATCGGATGCTGATCTCAAACTATAACCCTGTAGAGGGGGAGGGAATGTGCATAGTAAAAACCAAGGCACCTACCAAAAAAGTGGATTGAAACATGTGTTATTGTAATCAAGACAAAGTGTAATCTAGCAAGTAAGAATACATTATAGACCACAAAAAGTGGGTTTCAAATATGGTACATTACTCATAATGACATAAGACAATCAGGGCTAGAGCGACCAAAATCATACAAGAAATGAACAAACAAGACATAGGGCAAAACCTACAAACAATGGAAAATAATATCATACAAAGTAGTAGAAAAACATGGTAGAAAATATTTCCTATAAAGAAAATTTTACACATGAAGCACCCATTAACATGTTAGAAATATAGAAAATCTATTAAGACGTATATATATCGATTGATTAGTAATCTACTAAGAATAGCAACTAGTATAAAATGAAACAATAACACTTGTATTTTGTATGAAAGTAGATGCCCCCAGAAGACTCAGTGGGGATGGTAAGAGGCACAATTCCAAGAATCCATGTTTCTTTAGCCACTTATAATTCGGTATCCCTACCCTTTTTTTCCCGCATGCACATATTTCACCATGGTCCTAGCTAGACCCCTTAATTTAATTCATCCCCTTAACATTAATTTAATTTAAATGTCCATTTGTTATCCCATCACCTTTTATTCCTATTAATCATCATTAATTAAAATTAATTAATTAATCCTCATTAATGAATTAATTAATTAATATCTATTAACTAGCCCTAATTGGTTTTCCTTTTAGGATGATTTTATCCCTATCCACATCCCTACACTTTTTTATAGAATTTATCCTACCCATATTTATCCCATAACTACTCATGACATATCCAAAAACAACCTCTTCCTACCTATAATCTTTAAAACACTTCTTCCATTCATTAAAAAGCCTGAAATCCTAATTAAATCACAAAATCAGCCCCATTTGGGAAAGTTTCCCAATAGTTAGCAGTGACCCAGACTAGTCATCGTCAACCCTATAAGGCTAAGCTCACTCCTTTCCCAAAAGAGAGAAAAAATGCACAACAAATGATACACACATTCATATTTCTTGCATTCTGCAAATCCATCTCCAAACCAAATCATCTCATTATCTATGTCAACCTTCTTACAGTCCATGGAATATTATTTTCATCACTCATGTGACTTTGGGAGTTTTACATTAATTTTTGTGCTATCTTATGTTATTTCTACTATTATCTTGTTAGATCTAACATCTTACAAGTTTAGCAACACTCAGAGCTCCATCATCATCCTGTTCTTCTAGCTTCTTTACTTACAGGTCATCCTATCCATTCATTTACCTTCTAATTTTTTATACAATGCTCCAGTCACCATTGACCCATCACTTTGTCACTGCATTTCATGTCTTCGTATCCTTTCTTTGTCTTTGTTTTGACTCTATCCTCCCTTTCAGAATTCATATTTGTTTAGATTCAGAATCATATTTGTCATCTTACTTATTTTTTGGACTGAATCAATCTTGTCTACACACCTGTCACCATCGCCCACTCTAGTCGTCGTCGACCCAAGACCTATTTATCCATGTTTTAAGTTGTTTAGATTTATTTAGTAGCTAAGATCATTAATTTGAAATGAATAAGAAACTATAAAAACATTCTAGCACGCCTGGTGGGACCATTCTTTAGGTGATCCCTTGCATTTCTTTTTATTTTATGTCTCTTCTATCTTCTACTAATACTGTAGCACAAGGATTCATTTTTTCTCACTCGTGTTGGGTTCATCTACTTGGATTGCTCTTCTCTTAAAGTTAAGATAAAAAGTAAAAGCATTCTATACGTATTCCTCATTTTTCTCTATTTTCTCCCCTTTGCATATGAATTTCCCTTTCTTGTGTGTGTCCTTATTGAAATATCAGATTTGGATTTGTTTTAAAAAGAACCTTTCTTTTTTGGATCCTACTTGAAAACATAGCTTAAGTAGGGGTTAACTTGTTACATCTCATATCCTATCACACACAACCTAAACTCAGACATCTAGACATCTTCCTACCCAGTGGACTTATTGGGATTTCATCACCCAACACAAAGCCTCCCCAAAATTCCCTAGCCATAATAACCTAAAACCAGATCTAGATTTCCATCTTTTACGTACTCTTATTATCCACCCTTTGTTTTTCTCACATATTCTAATTAATCATGTTAATGAAAAATTCGTTGCTTGATTTGTTTGTTAACAAATTCCATAAACATGTTTTTTCTTATTTCATGCCTATTAATAACAATTCTCAAGAACAAAAAATGCTTTGATAAAATATGTCCAATGATACTTATCCTTCCAATGATCTAGAGATTTCGTATTGGATCTCTCAACCTGGTAGAGACCATGTCATTCAAATAGATCCCCCTTTCGAGAACGATTCTCCTCAACCAGTCACCTCCATCTCATTCTTCTTTAGATACCTTTGAGCTTTCTAATAGCTCCATTTATGACTTCCTCCTTCATAGGTCATATATAACCTTCCAAGTTTTTTCCATCCACTCAATTGAAAAATCCTATTCCATCTCCATCACCCAATATCAACACCATCCCCACTTCATCTGTCATTATAATTAAAACACTTAACAAACCTTCCCAATCTACTAGCATTCCTACTTCCCATATGTAACAATAAAATATCTCTATCCAATCTCAACCCTTTTATCACGTTCCTACTTTCTAACGTCAAAAATTTAGCTAACCAGTTCAATCTTTAACCTTTAAATATATCTCCTCTTATTATAAATACCCTTCAACTTTAACATACCCCCAACATTTATTACATCCTTATCCATTCACTCCTCATGTTGTACAACCAAAAATATCTACAATAACCAATATCTCATGTGTTCCCTTAGTTACTCTTGGGACTCCTTCTAGCCCCATATATGACTACTTTAATCGTAAGTCCATCACTCGATCATATCAACTAATGAGTCCAATTCAATCCTTTTCACCTTATACTAAATCCATCTTGGCTTCATTTTTCATGCCTATCCAACCATATGAATATATTGGAATTCCCATTTCTCATGTCCCTCAACAATCAAACCTCCCCATTCAATCCCAACCATCCTATCATGTTCCTACTATCCAACATCACACATCCCCTAACCAATAAAATCTACACCCATTTCCATTTATAGACAACCCTTCCCTAATCCACCACCGAAAAATATATTACCACCTTCCATACCATATAATCCTCATTCAATCAATACTATGTATCTAACACCTCCATCCTTACCTATATCTTCCACCTCATCACCCATGCCTACCTTATAAATTATGCCTTCGACTACTTCAATCATACCAATCACTTTAAATTTTACCACTTGTCCTACGTCTATATCTATCCCTACCTTTACCACAACCACATCAACTTCAAATATACACACCACTTCATCTACATCTATCATGCCCCAACCTATCATATCCAACCCCTCATCCACATCTACACTAAACACACCTATTACTACATCTACATCATTACTCACTACATCAATACCTACCTCAGATCCTTTATCAAACATACCTACATCCTTTCCCATGACCACATCATCTATTTTGTCTCAATCTTATACGCTTAATCATTCAACATCTGTACCTATTACCACATCAATCACATCATCTCAATTTTCAAGTATTTCAATAATAACCCTTGAAATTGTTATGTAGCAAGCACCTCCACCTAGGAAAAACAAAAAAAAATTGTTCTACCACTACAAAATGGCTATTTCCACATCAACCAATCCAAAATCTACACAATCCACATCTCACGTAGATCTCATCAATTGTACTATACAAAAACCTATTTCCGCATTGATATCCACCCCTACATAAAAACTTCCAAATGCTCCAGTTGAGATTATTTTCATCCCTGCCAAGGGTAAACCTTCAACATCAAAACCTAAGGCTTTTGGTAAACATCCCCAAAATTATCCCTTGCGTCCTTGTAAGAATTTATATCTCACCTCCCCTGAACAATCCAACACCACAAAACCCATCCTAGAAACACCCTCAGCCATTTTAGGACCAATTCTTTCATCCAAAACATCTCGCATCAATCAATCTAAATCCAAAAAAACTAATTTTGTTTCATCTTCTAAGACATCTAACCTACCCATCCAATCTAAATTCTCTCTTTCCCTTACATCCAACTAAAAATATCTTATTAAAAACCATAAGAGCTACCTTCCCCATGAAATTTTGATCGGTAACTATGTAGATATCCTTGGCCATTTAACTCGAATAACCACCATCACGCTTCCCCTTATTTAATATTTTAATCCAAATATTCTGAAGCCATTGTGGTTCGATCTCAATCACATTTGTGCTTATCATCTTGTTCCAGGCCAGAACATTAAATATTGTAAGGTGACCTCATTGAGAAGGATGATTTCCTCATTTCAGGGGACAATCCACAACCAATCCAGTTCATGTTTCTACATCCCCATCCCTCAGGTTTCCAAAGACTCTTTCATACATATGATCCCTTAGCATCTCTCCTGCACATGGCATTCTTCCTAAGGATGGTCGCCCCTTTTCAATCAATAAATTTTGTCTTACCAATCATCCCTTTAATCCCTGACTACCTATCCAATCCAAATTCATCAACATCCCTTATAATACATCTAGTTTATCCATCCAATATCTCTTGGTATTCACCAGCTCATCTACACATTTTGTTGGGGGACCATCCTCCCCTTGCTTTTGATCCTCTTACATCTTCCACACATCCTATCCTCATGGCTCTGTTAACGCTGGGGGACTTCCATCTAGGACTGATCTTGTTGGGCCCCTGGGATATTGACTAAGTATGAAGGTGCGTGGGCATGCAGGACCCCAGTTATAGAAGGGAACACAAGGTAAAATTGCACATGAGGAAGAGTTAAGGAGGCATATGGTTCACGTGGCACATGAAAGGAGGTTCAGGACTTAGCCAATTTAAGCAACAAAGGTAGAACACATGAAAAGCATGATCGGTTGCGTGCCGATAAGATGCCAACCTAGCAATAGGTGGCCCAAGAAAGAGCATGACAATGAAGGAATCTTCTAGAATACCATCATGAGATGGAGTGGAGAGCTCAGGCCTGAGGAAACATGCTCATTGAAGGACCACATTCGACACTTGGTGATGGATCTGAGGGCATGGAAAGGCAAGTTGGCAGTGTGGGAAGGTGATAAATACAGTGCCTACGGACTAGAAAGGAGGACGAGGATATGAGGAGAAAAGAGGATGAAAAGATAGACATAAGAGGAGAAGATAGGAGGGATACACAGAAAGAAAGATAACATGGGTGAAGCTCTACAAGATTACTATGAGTGGAAATTTGATGCAGAAAGGAATGTACTAAGCTTAGCATTGTATTTTCTTTTTCTTTTTGTCATAATTATACAAGCCTAGTGATGTGCATGACTGTGGTCTACTCTCTATGGCTCTTTGTAATGAAACGATGAATACAATGATGTTACCTATTGTAATTAGATATGAATATCAATGGGTTTTATGTATAATTCATTCATAGGAGTTCTCTTTCCTTTTATACTATGAATGAATAATTGTATCTTTCATTTTGTTAAAATATATGTTATGGAGCATATTAAAACACTCGGTCTAAAGAAACTACAAGGATCTGGAGGCCGTTCTGAGCCCTATGATTCTCGTATGTCTAAAATTTTTTCTTGAATACTCTTATACTAATCATAGATGAATACTTCCCACTAAAACTCACATAAAAGAGAGACTTGGAACCCACACGTGCCTTGGGTGAGCACTCTGGTTCTACTAGGTGATAGGCTGGTGCACATGGGATTCCTTCCTTTTATAATGGGAGTAAAATTGACTACATCTTGGTTCTGTTTTCGGGACCTCTTTTTAAAGTTGTAGTGGGATATAGCATGCATCATGATCTGTGTAAAGAGTAATGATGGATCCGTTAACATTGGAAAATGTTGAATCATGGTTTAAGAGCATGGAGGATGAATTTGCCCAAATATTTAGCACTGGACCTGAATTTGATACACGTAGATGGGTAGAGGAGAATCTTTACCATGATTTGTATGATACTTTTTTCTGTTTCTTCCTAGTAGATTTGTTTGGGTGGCTTTCAACCTATGCATCTAGATCGAGTTGGTGTTATGGGTTGTGGATATGGATTGAAGAAGACTACCAAAGGTTGAAAGATGCAAATCTGACATGGACACATGTTGTAGATCACTGGTGGGGAGGAGTACTAGCTAGCTACACTTTGGAATATGCTATTTCCATGTATTCTTGTCCATAGGTTACTGAGTTTGAGTTTCTACGAGAACCTAGAGGATCATTTCTACATGTTATTCCTTTAGCCATGAAGATATTGATGGTTACCATGAGTTTAGAGGCACTCCCAATGGTGGACTAAACTATTTTGAGCACTGGGTAAGGAAGCTCAGGTGGAGAAAGATGGCAGATGATACAACAAAAAAGGAGAGGGAAGGAAGATGGCTCAAGTATGGTGAAGCGCGTGAAAGGGAGATTACTAGATGACATGAAGCTGCTAGTGTGATGGATCTATGGAGATAGATGTTGTGGGAAGGAGTTGAGGTTCATGTGGAAGACATGGAACTTGAGTAGTCTGTGCTACCCCATCTTGGCAAGCGTGTGAGGGAGACCCCTTCGGCTTCTAGTGAGAGTTTGTCACATGAAGAAAGGAGAGTCGTTAGTGCATATCTTAACCCACCTAGTAACCAATCCCTGGCACTTGGTTTTCCCGATCCAGGAGGAAGTATTGATCTAATTGAAACCATTGGAAGAGATATATCCGTGCCTAGGAGGTATAATTTTTTAATTCCTTCTTATATGGCTGCACATATTCTAGTATTTGGAGGAGTTTTTGGGCAAGGGGCAAGTGTACAAGCTTTTGGCCTTACATCAGGGAGTGGCACGGGACAAAGTAGTGGTGGTGGGCCACTTCCATAGACCATCAGTGCATAGTTTAGTGGGACCATGGGGGAAATTGGCATAGCTCCTATAGGCCCTATTAGACCCAGTGGTTCTAGTGGATTTGGTGGCCCTGGAGGTACAGGACCCGGTGGACCTAGTGGATCAGGTAGTGGAGGAAACACTAGAGGTAACCAAGGCTCTGGTTTAGGACAAGGACCCCAGCCACCATCTCAAGTATTCTTTGAGATGTCTCTACATTTTCCAGATTACAGGGGCATTGAGGATGTTTCAGAACATATTCACAAGTGTGAACTGTTATGGTGCGCAAAAGGTATCACAACCCCAGAACTTAAGGCTAATCAATTTGTAACTATGTTACAAGGGTACATGCATAGCTGGTATAGAAATTATAATCCTCATGAAACATTGGTGGATTAAATTGACTTAAATAATGCATTCCTGGCAGAGTTCCACATTCCTGAGTTTGAGCACAAAAGCATTAGCGCTTTGAAGGAGATATAGTAAGGAATGACAGAGAGTGTGCGGGAGTATGATGCACACTTTAAAACTCTCTGGTCTAAGTTGTCATATGATATACATCCTTCTCAACATGCACAGTGGTTTGTTGGAGGATTGATCACCCCTTTTAGAAGGGCCTTGTCTCATAAAACTTTTACAAATCTGTGCGAAGCATTGGAGGCTACTTGCACGCAAAGCTGTTGGTAGTATTGATACTAGCGTTAGCCTATTCTTGGAGGCTCAGATTGCTGGTATGGCTAAGCAGTTGGAAAATCTATCTATGAACTCAATCCATGAGACTTGCAATGGTTTGTGGTGCTTGGATTGTGAAATAGAGGGGCACGTTAAGGATAATTACCCCCAGAGGATGGTATGCGCTGTGATAATAGATTGTGAGATTTATCATGGGGACCATGATGCAAGTAGATGTCCCTTGCTACAGCGCACGATCAAGAAGAATGTATCTTGTTATTGTAATATTTACACCTCCACGACCCATAATACTAAATACTATAGGCTCATTGATCAGATACATGAGGCCATTGATCATGGGGTGTGCCAAACCAACATTGCCAGTGGTTTAGAAAATGATGATCGCCGTTATGAGGAGCACATAGATGGGGGCACACGTGGAAGGGGTTTTCGAGGAGGATTCAATGGATGAGGTAACTATGGAGGAAGAAGTGAGTTCTCATGCAGAAAATGTTTCAATTATGGATCTACAGAACATTACAAGCATGAGTGCCCAGACTTTTTGTAGTGCTCATGGTGTGGAAAGAAGCATAAGTATGAGGAGTGGTCGGAGTTATATGAGCATATGAATCAGTAGCACTAGAAGGAAAAAGGTGCTGCAATGGTCAACATCAAGAAGGAAGACATATAATGGATGCCTTTGGTAACACGGGATGAAGCTTTGGAGCATGTCTTAGTAATAACAAGGGAAGAAGCTGCATGCACAAGGGAGATACCAAGACAGAAGAGCCTGGTTTCAAGATAAGAGGTCATTCATGGAAAGTATCCAGACCCCATGCATCAAAAGGAAATATATCAGGACACCATGGATGTTATTTGAAGCTTGTAAGGGGAGATCCAGTGTCTCAAGGAGAAATCCAGGAGGGAGGAACAAGGAAGGAGAATCAAGGTGTAGAAAGATGACCTGGATGAGGTCAAGGAGGTGTGAAAAATGCTAAGGCAAGAGAACATTATCCTTTTACTAGGATCCTTGTTGAGAGAGAAGGTACCATGTGCCAGAGAAGAGCATGAGGGATAGGTCTTGCACGTGAGCCTTCCCCCTCATATCCTCAACTATGACAAAGAGATTACCTTGAATGCAATTGTAGATGGATGGCTCCTCAGCAATATACTCGTTGACACTGGCGCGGAGGTTAATGTTTTGAATTTGGATGCATTGCATCAGATGGGGAGACCTGCATTATAGCCATCTTCAAATGTGTTGTATATAGTAAACAAGACTAAGGCAATGCCCATCGGTGTTTTGAAGGATGCAGCTATTACTATCCAAGGAGCCAAGTTTACTGGGGACTTTGAATTCTTGGCGCTCGCCGAGGCGGATAATTTCCCAACACTACTTGGGTGCCCTTGGTGTTATAAGAACAATGCGGACCTCCGGTTCAACAAAGGGTACATCAGTTTTGAGAAAAATGAGGAGTGGGTCATTATACCCATGGTTGATGGGAAGTCAGTGCCCTACATTGAACCATTAGGAGAAGAAATTCTGGACAAGATTTATGTGTGCTCAATCAAGGAACCTAAGATGGTACACCCTATTAACGAGATTATCTAGTTTGAAGATGCTTAGTCAGTGAGTGGTACCACCAGTCTGCCATATGATAATTGGGTGCATGGGAATTATGAATTAATGGGACGACATTTGAGAGGATCGGTGACCAAGGTAACAAAGGCATGCACGGTTCGGCACCTAGAGGAAAATAACTACCCAAGTATTCCAGAGGAGCCTTCCCTAAGATCTTTCTGCAGGAGATAGAAGCTTAGTGGAAGAATGAGAAGGAACAGAGGTAGATGCTGAGTTACGTCTTTCTTGGCACAACAGCTCGTTGGTGGGCCACACATCAAGAGAGCCTGTTATCCAAAATGAGCCCCTTGCTCATTTTTTGGTTAACTCCCTTCATTCCTTCCTCCCTTGTGCCTCAGTCAAAATTTTTACTTTTCATGCCCTCAAAATGTTCTAGAAATGGAACCATTGGATAGAGCTCCTTCTCAGCTTTCCAGAAAGGTAAAGTTTTCTTCCTAACTCCATGTATTTTTGAAGTTATGGCTCGGTGGAGATTTTGTGGGAAATTTTCCCTAGAGAGGCCCACCGGCCAATCAGAGAGTGCCACGTCAGCAATCAAGTGGTGGAGGACGGAGGAAAATTTGGAAATTTTACTAAGTGTTTGGTGTAATGGAAAAATATTTTAAGGGAATTCTGCTGACCAATGGGAATAAGCCATGTGTCCAGGCGGGGAGGAGTTCAGAATTTTTCCCAAGGGTTGGCACGAACAAATTTGTGCCCATAGGGCCCGCATCCAATGGCATTGCGCCATGTGTCCTTAGGCCGAAGGAGTGGTGAAGGTGGGAGATTTTTTTCATATTTTTCCTAAGTATTGGTGCCATGAAAACATCTCCAAGGAAGACCCGAGCCAATCAGAGCACACCACGTCAGCAAAGAATTGGCGGGCCACGGAGGAAAGATTGAAAATTTCACCAAGTGTTTGGCGAGGATGCTAAAGGGAGATTTTGGCCTGTAGGCCCCTGCAACAAATGAGGTCATGCCATGTGTTTTTGAACAGTGGAGCATAGGGGGAGATTGGGATTTTTTCCCGAAACAAAATCAAAGAAAAATTTCAAAAGGAAAGCCCACCCCCCAAAACCCGAGCCAATAGGACCATGCCACGTGTCCACATGGCGGCAAAAAACATAAGGCAAGCCCACAGAGAAAAATGAAAGGAAAATCCCACATCCAATGGGGTTGTGCCATGTGTCTAGGTCAAAGAAGATGGTCAAAAGTGACGGAAAATACAAAGAAAAATTCCCATGGTGAATCACATCATGCCACGTTTCCTCGGGTCATCCAGCCGGTGGAGAATTTTTGGAAATTTTTCAAAAGGCCGAAACGGTGGAAAGAGAAGCAAGAAATGCCCGCAACCAATTAGAACATGCCACGTGGCACCAGAGTGGTGGGGTGTAGAGGTTTTTGGGGAAATTTTCCCAAATGCAAAAAAAGTGGGAAATTTTCAAATTTTCGGCCCGCCAACCCATTTTGGCCCTATTTTGCCCTAAATTTTCAAATGGGCATAACTTTCAATCCAAAGCTCAGTTTTGGGAGTTTTTTATATCAATGGAAATTTGGTGAAATTATGTACATGATTCCAGGGTCAATTTTGTGTTTTGGTGGATTTTGGAGGGATAAAACTGGAAAACACCTCTGGCACGTGGAAGTGAACAGAAATGACGTTTCAACCACCATTTTTAAAGAAGAATGGCTCGCATTCTCTTCCAGCATGGTTAAAAAATTTAGGGAATGGACTTTTTAGGGTGCCCATGTTTTTTAAATACCATTTGGTCGGTGGTTGAAGATGCTCTCATGTTTTTCCATGTTTCTCTATCCTGAGCTCGAATAGGCATTATAAAAAGCCAGATTTGGCTCATTTTGAAGGGGTTGGAATTTTTTATGTTTTGCAGGCTCCCTCTTTCACCTTAGAAATTGATTTTTTGGAATACCAGACCTCTTTCAAGACTACAACATATTTTTTTCCTTTCTATTTATGTAATGCATGTATTTTGATATTGGAAATGACAATGCAATCTCTGTGAATGAGTTTCAGTCCTCTTCTTGTGTTATTTGATTCATCCATGATATTTCATTACATTTTACCAGTTTTTGCATGATGTTTTTCTACATTTTTGTAATCTCTGTCAATTTGTAGAAGTAAAAAATTCTCACCACTCCTTTGGTGCATCACCTTATTCGCATTAGTTTTAATTCTTTTGCATTCTCTATCTCTATCCCCTTGGAATTTATAGTAGGATTTTGAGTTTAAACCTCTACAATTTTCAAGTAATACACCTAATCAGAGGAGTTGAGGAACCAACCTCTAACCTGGAGATTCTTTTCCCACTTTTTACAAGTCCCACACTTGGGGAAAAGATTCAATGTTGTGTAATCACACTGGATGCTAAGATGTCAAACTAGAAATCTGATAGCAACATCCAGAGGGTGCTGCTGATTTTCACTAACAGTTTTGGCATGCCCAATGGGACCTTAGAGGTCTTCATCTTCATTGCAACAAAATTTATGTGCATTTGTTGTAAGTTTCTAGCTTAAAAGAGCCCTGAATTGCACATTTGGCGACTCCAAGGAAGAAGAATCAGCTGGTTTTTTGTAATCTAGACCTGAAAACTCATGAGAAGAATCACCACAAGGTCAAGAGTTAGAGAGGAGGAAGTATTTTTTGAGTATCTACAATTGTATCCAAGAAGAAGACAAAGAGGGAGGAGAATTCAAAGGTCTTCATCTCCACCAAACAGAACTCTATCAACTCCTCCACCTGGTAGACCTTTCATCCAATCAACAAGGGTTCTAAGGCCAATCAGAATGGCACAACACAATCCCTATGTCAATTTCACTAGCAGAAGTCCACTTACTCTCAATGCACAAAATCCAATCCCAGTTGCAGCATTAAAGAACATTCCATACTTTACTGGAGAGAATCAAACCACTCCTGGTGATCATGTCAAGGATATTGCTAATATTTTTGCAATCCATGAGATTGATGAGATTGATGGGAAAGCTTTACAATGGTTTAGGAGCCTTGCTTCAGGCTCTATAAAAAATTGGAACCAGTTACGTATAGCCCTCCATGAGTAGTTTGGAGAAAAGGGAGATAACTTGTCCCTTTTGGAACAATTGACAACTATCAAGAGAGATCCCAATGAACAACTAACTGACTTCAACTTTAGATTTCAAAGGACTTGGGAGAGAATTCCAATGGTAGTAAGGCCAACAGTAGAAGGTGCTTTTCTATATTACCTTAAAGCTTTAAATTCTGATATTTCTATGTTAATTCAATCCATAAGAGGCGCAACTATCCCTATTGCTTATAGCATTGCCATTAGAGATGAAAACTATCTGATTCAAGCTAGTAAGCCAGATTCTAGGCCTCCAATGCCATTGTATCCAAATTTAGAGAGTCCAAACACTAATCAAGCACCTATTTTAGCTCCTATCCCCACTCCTAGAAATCATAATTCAAGTGAAGCTTCTACTTCATCTTCTAGTACCTCAAATGAACTTCAAGAAGTCATGAAGCAATTGCAAAGTTTAGGTAATGAGCTAGTTACACTCAAGAGGCAGCAAGCCCAAAGTTTTAGGCCTTCATATCAGCCTCAAGCTTAGCCTAGTAGGTAGCCATATCAGCCTCAAAGACCACCTAGTCTATTTGCAAATCAAAACCAAGAAAGGCCTCCTTCCAACATACCATTTCATCCCTATAATCCCAATACTACATCTACCTCTAAAGCAATAGTACCAGTACAAAACAACATAGCTCAAGAGTATGATTGGTGTTTCCCATGAAATGAACCTCACAACCAGTCTATGTTCTTCAATGGTGCCCTAAATCAAGCATTAATGGTAACAACAACTGGTGTGGAGGGTGAAGGGAGCCAAGGACATAACCAACAGCAAGAAACATCCCAGCAACAGTCAACTCCAAATGATACCACACTTGTAAACTGGTAGGCAGAAGACTTTTGTGGTATGAATCAAACAATCTCTCAAAGTGTTACATCCAACACAAGGTCAAAAAGGAGAAATTTGTGTTAAGGACAGCCATTGGCTCCAAGTAATCTACAACATTTTGCCACTTCACAGACTGTTGGCAAACAAAATGTAGTTCCAAACATGCAAAGACTGCCCAAACCAGCTCCTAAACCAACTCAAATGCTAGCAGCTACTGCCCATATGCAAGGAATGAATGTGCAGGCTAGAGGATAGAAGAGGGATGATTCATCCCCATTCAACATCATTGATGAGATGAAGAATACAAATGTAAACATATCAATGTGGGAATCAC
The DNA here is from genome assembly GCA_019776745.2 of Taxus chinensis. Classification (NCBI taxonomy): domain Eukaryota; kingdom Viridiplantae; phylum Streptophyta; class Pinopsida; order Cupressales; family Taxaceae; genus Taxus; species Taxus chinensis. Next base: position 174,459,072 of record CM034150.1, on the reverse strand, counting down.
TATCCATCCCAGGCCAAAGATATTTACTACAAGCTTCCATGAAGGACTGGTCAACTACAACTCAACAGGTCTAAATGCAAGAGAAGGTACTCACAAATACTACCCATCCTTAGGGGAATCATGGAGGATAGCAAGGTAAAAGGTTGAAGCCCCCTCCATTCTATGTTTCATTGATAATTGGAAACCAATTACTACACAACTGCATGATTGATTCCAGAGCAAGTAGTTCAGTAATGCCCAAGAAAATAGCTGATCAATTGGGGCTTCAATATGAGATCATATCTAAAGGGATAGTGCAATTAGATGGGACAATAGTAAGAATAGTAGGAGTGATTAAAAACTTGAGTCTCACTTTGCACGCATGCCCCAACATTGTTGTTTTACAAGATGTCTCAGTAATAGACCTTCCACCACTCTTTGCCCTATGTTTGTCAAGAGATTTAACATCTAAGATTGGAGGTTACTTATCTACTGATTGGTCACACATGTTGTTCAGAAAAAGATATGGAACTAAGGTCACAATCAGATCTGAGCCTATTGCAAAAATTCACATTGAGCCTCACACTCCAAGCCAAATCAATACCAATTGATCAGTGTTTGATCAAGAAGATTATCTAAGCACTGATGTAGCTGACACCAAGGTTGGAATCATTCCAGATTTGAATCTTGATGAATGGGCAAGCAAGGTGCATGCTTTTGATCCTTATTAAGAAATAGAAGAATCTGAGCTAGGAGTTTATTACATGCATGAAGAAAATCAGCCTATTCCTAACATCACCAAGCCAGACCACAAGGATGACAATGAGGTATGGTAGTTTTTCTTTGATGGATCAAGAAGTAGACAAGGTGTAGGAGGGGGAGCTATTCTTGTTTCACCTCAAGGAGTTAAGTATTATTCAGCTTTTAGATTTCAGTTTGCATGTTCTAATAACACTGCTAAATATGAAGCATTAATACAAGGATTGTATTGGTCAATCAAGAGAGGAATAAAGAACTTGCAAGTTTTTGGTGACAATGAGCTGATTGTCAACCAAGTTAAGGGGCAACATGCTTCCAAGAATGATCTACTCAAGTGCTACAAAAATAGGGTGTGGGACCTCATTGAATATTTTGAGGGCTTTAGCATTAAGTCCATCCCTAGGAAAGAGAACCAAGTTGCTGACAGGCTTGTAGCAGTTAGAGCATCCTTTGATGTTGTTGAAAGTATCAAGAAAGACAAAGTAAAACCAAGAATTCATGTGATTGTAAGGCCTTCAGTGCTAGAAAACAATATAAGTTGGAAAGTGTTTGAAAATGATCAACAAATCATCCATTTCTTACAAGAAGAGGCTGAGTTCTCAGCTAAAAATCAAGAAAACTTAGAACAACAGTATGGTGATCAAGTGGTGCAACTAAGAACCAACAAACTTCCAAAGGTACTTGTTAGTTTGGATTCCATTTTCAATCCTAATGATCAGTTCAAGAAGGAGAAAGCAAACATCTAGGTCAAGGGAGAAGATTCAGTGCCCATCTTGGTGGAAGAAGGCAAGTCACTCCAAATTGGTAAAGTGACAACTGAGCAAGAAAGGTATGATTTCATACATCTTTGTCAAGAATTCCCTGATGTGTTTTCTTGGAGCTATGAATATTTGAAAGTTTTTAATCCCAAGTTAGCTCAACACACTATTGAATTGGACCCAAGTGCTAAACCCATCAGGAAAAAACAAAGGCCAGTAAATCCACACATGGAGCCTCTCATGACAAAAGAATTGAATAAGTTGATAGATTCAAGTATCATATTTCCTATCAAGCATTCTAGTTGGGTAGCCAACTTAGTTCTAGTTAGAAAGAAGAGTGGAGAAATCATATTGTGTGTCAACTTCAGAGATTTGAATAGAGCATCTCTCAAGGATCATTCCCCACTTCCTTCTATGGAGCAGATTTTACAAGTTGTTGCTGAATCTGAAAGGTTTTCATTTCTTGATGGCTATTCAGGGTACAATCAGATTATGGTGAAGGAAGAGGATCAGTTCAAGACAGTCTTCATAACCAAATTGGGGGCTTATGCATATATAAAAATGCCATTTGGGTTGTCCAATGTTGGGGCTACATTCCAAAGGGAAATGGACATGGTGTTCAAGGATTTGATTAACAACATGGTGCTGATATATCTTGATGATCTCACCGTTTTCTCAAAAAATGCAGCAAACCATCTCTTTCATTTAAGACAAGTGTTCCAAACGTGTAGAAGATTTGGGGTGTCCTTGAATCCTAAAAAGTGTATTTTTATAGCCCATGAAGGAAAGCTCCTTGGCCACATTGTCTCCCAAGAAGGATTAGCAATTGATCTAGAAAGGGTTGAAGCCATAATATCACTACCGTTTCCAAGTCATAAGAAAGCCCTTCAAAGTTTCTTGGGAAGGATAAATTTTGTTCGGAGGTTTGTCCCAAATTTTGCAGCCCTAGTCAAGCCTATCACCAAGATGTTAAAGAAAAGCATAGATTTCAAATGGACAAAAGAAGGAAAGGAAAGTTTTGAAGCTATCAAAGAGGCCATATCACAAGCTCCAACCCTCATTAACCCAGATTTCTCCAAGGATTTCATCCTCTATGCATTTGGAGGTGATGATACTATTTCTGCAATTTTGGTACAGCATAACAAATATAATGATGAGCAGCTAATTGCCTTCTTCAACCAAATCCTGGAGGACTATGAGGTGAGATATTCCTTCATTGAGAAGCATGTTCTAGTAGTAATTAGGAGCTTGAAGAAATTTAAGCATCTAGTTTGAAACAACAAGGTTCAATTGTTGGTTTCTCATGTGGGAGTTAAAGACTTCCTCCTCAATAAAGACCTAAATGAAAAGAGAGCAGGGTGGATTACTCGTGTCATGGAATATGACGTTGAGATCAAATTCACCAAGTTGGTCAGAGGAAAAGGATTGTGTGAGAAGCTATTCTTGAACAAACAAAAGGAAGCATGTAATGAGAAAGAGGTTGTTTTGGCGTTGCAAGAAAACCATGAGCAAGGGAGCATTCAAGAAGAAAATGATGGTGTCCTCAATCCTTGTTGGACCCAAGACATAATGCACTTCCTACACACAGGCCTATGCCCTCCAAAGATGAACAAAACCAAAAGGAGACACTTCAGATTGCAGGCTATCCCATATGCCCTTGTTGATGGTGTTTTATTCAAAAGGGATGTGAATGGAGTGTTGCTGAGATGAACTAATACAAATCAGATTCATAGAGTGTTGGAAGAGTTCCATGGTGGATCAATTGGTGGTCATTTTGCACCAAGAGTGACAACTCTCAAGATCATGAGGGTTGGCTATTATTGGCCCAAGATTTTCAGTGATTGTTATGCATGGATCAAGAGGTGCAAGAATTGTGCATTCTTCACAGGTAAGGAGAGACTATCTGCCCTTCCATTGCATCCAATTTCAGTTGACCAGCCATTCATACAGTGGGGTTTGGACTTCATTGGAGCCATTAACCCAAACTCTAGCCAAGGACACAAGTGGATTCTAACAGCAACAAATTACTTCACCAAGTGGACTGAGGCAGTAGCACTCAAGGAAGAAAATGAATCTAGCATCCTGGACTTCTATGAAGGAATAGCAACGAGATTTGGCATACCTGCTATAATAATATCAGATAATGCATTAGCATTCAATGGATCCAAGGTAACTGAATGGGCTGTTAAGAATGGGATCTACCTAAGCACTTCATCAAATTATTATCCTCAAGCTAATGGCCAAGCTGAATCTACAAACAAGAACTTGTTAAGGATCATCAAGAGGACTCTTGATGAAAATCAAAGGTCTTGGCACACTAAATTGAAATCAACCTTGTGGGCTGATAGGATAACATCCAAGAGATCTATAGGTAATTCTCCATTCAAGCTTGTTTATGGAAGAGAGGAAATTTTTCCCATGTCACTTGAGCTGCCATCATTGGATATCATGAAGCAGTTGGAGTTGTTGGAGTTTGGAGCCATGGAGGTTAGGTATGCATAATTGATGGAGCTCCAAGAAATTAGAAATCAGGCATCCCAAGCAATGGAGAAAGATCAAGCTTTGATCAAGAAGACCTTTGATAGAAAGGCTAAAGACAGATCTTTCCAAGTTGGAGATCTAGTGTTAAAATGGGACGCAGACAGAGCAAAACTAGGGAGGCATTCAAAATTTTATGCCATTTGGAGTGGCCCATACATGGTCACAAAGTGTAAGGATAGTAATGCCTTCCAATTGTCTACATTGGATGGTGAAGAATTGCAGATTCCAGTCAATGGAATCCATCTGAATCATTGCTACTGAAGGAAATTCTCCACCTTATACATATTAGCTTAGGTTTTCATTCCTCCACGTGCTTATGCACATTGTTTTGTTGTAGTTTAGCTTTGCTTTCCCTAAGTGCTTTGGCACAAGCTTTTTGTTCCAGAAATGTATCTTACAGGCCTTGCCCAAATAAGATGGTGTTCTGCCCTCCATCTTCCTCCTTGCATTGTTCTAATTAGTTGGGGTACCAAGAAAATATTTTATGACTCCATGCCCAATGGATTACTTCAGGTAACTGGAAACTCCATCCAACAGGAAGATGACCCCTCTGAGTCACCAAAATTGTTATCCAAAATGAGCCCCTTGCTCATTTTTTGGCTAACTCCCTTCGTTCCTTCCTTCCTTGTGCCTCAGTCAAAATTTTCACTTTTTAGGCCCTCAAAATGTTATAGAAATGGAACCATTGGATAAAGATCCTTCTCATATTTCCAGAAAGGTAAAGTCTTCTTCCTAACTCCATGTATTTTTGAAGTTATGGCTCAGTGGAGTTTTTGTGGGAATTTTTCCCTAGACAGGCCCACCGGCCAATCAGAGAGTGCCACGTCAGCAATCAAGTGGTAGAGGACAGAGGAAAATTTTGAAATTTTACTAAGTGTTTGGCACAATGGAAAAATCTTGTAAGGGAGTTCCACCGACCAATGGGAATAAGCCACGTTTCTAGGTGGGGAGGAGTTGGGAATTTTTCCCAAGGGTTGGCACAAACAAATTTTTGCCCGTAGGGCCCGCATCCAATGGCATTGCGCCACGTGTCCTTAGGCTGAAGGAGTGGCGGAGGTGGGAGAAATTTTTCATATTTTTCCTAAGTATTGGCACCATGAAAACATCTCCAAGGAAGACCCAAGCCAATCAGAGAATGCCACGTTAGCAAATAATTAGTGGGCCATGGAGGAAAGATTGAAAAATTCACCAAGGGTTTAGCGAGGGCGCTAAAGGGAGATTTTGGCCCGTAGGCCCGCACAAAAAATGAGGTTATGCCACGTGTTCTCAGATAGTGGAGCATAGGGGGAGATTGGGATTTTTTCCCAGAACAAAATCAAAGAAAAATTTCAAAAGGAAAGCCCGCCCCCCAAAACCCGAGCCAATAGGACCATGCCACGTGTCCACAAGGTGGTAAAAAACACAAGGCGAGCCCATAGAGAAAAATGAAAGGAAAATCCCACGTCCAATGGGGTTATGCCACATGTACAGTTCAGAGAAGATGGTCAAAAGTGATAGAAAAGATAGAGAAAAATGCCCGCGGCAAATCACATCATGCCACGTGTCCTCGGGTCATCTAGCCGGTGGAAATTTTTTGGAAATTTTTCCAAAGGCCGAAATGGTGGAAAAAGAAGTAGGAAAGGCTCACAACCAATCAGAACGTGCCACATGGCACCAAAGCGGTAGGGTGCGGAGATTTTTGGGGAAATTTTCCCAAATGCAAAAAAGTGGGAAAATTTCAAATCTTCGGCCCGCCAACCCATTTTGGCCCTGTTTTGCACTAAATTTTCAAATGGGCATAACTTTCGATCAAGAGCTCAGTTTTGGACGTTCTTTATATCAATAGAAATTTGGCCAAATTCTCTACATGATACTAGGGTCAATTTTGTGTTTTGGTGGAGTTTGGAGGGAGAAAATTGGAAAACACCTCTGGCACATGGAAGTGAACAGAAATGACATTTCAACCACCATTTTTAAAGAAGAATGGCTCGCATTCTCTTCTAGCATGGTTAAAAATGTTAGGGAATGGACTTTTGAGGGTTCCCATGTTGTTTTAATACCATTTGGTTGGTGGTTGAAGTTACTTTTATGTTTTCCTGCGTGTCTCTCTCCTGAGCTCGAATAGGCATTGTAAAAAGCCAGATTTGGTTCATTTTGAAGGGGTTGGACATTTTTTATGTTTTGCAGGCTCCCTCTTTTACCTTAGAAAGTGATTTTGTGGAATACCAGACCTCTTTCAAGATTGTAACATATTTTATGCCTTTATTGTGATGAAATACATGTATTTTGATATTGGAAATGACAATGCAAGCTCTGTGAATGAGTTTCAGTCCTCTTCTTGTGTTGTTTGATTCATCCATGATCTTTCATTACATTTTACCAGTTTGTGCATGATGTTTTGTTGCATTTCTGTAATCTGTGTCAATTTACAGAAGTAAAAAATGCTCACCACTCCTTTGGTGCATCACCTTATTAGCAATAATTTTAATTCTTTTGCATTCTCTATCTCTGTCCCCTTGGAATTTATAGTAGGATTTTGAGTTTAAACCTCTACAATTTTCAAGTAATACACCTGATCAGAGGAGTTGAGCAACTAGCCTCTAACTTGGAGATTATTTTCCCACTTTTTACAAGTCCCACACTTGGGAAAAAGATTCAATGTTGTGCAATCACACTAGATGCTAAGATGTCAAACTAGAAATTTGGTAGCAACATCAAGAGGATGTTGCTGATTTGCACTAATAGAGCCTTTTAGAGTGGCACAAGGTAAGAGTTTCTCTCTCTATCATATTTTCTAGAAGTAATATACCTACCATCATCAAGGACTACCATGGGAAGGAGTCTACCTCTTTTCATATTCAGGAGTGTGAAACGGTCTGGAGAGAAGGTGCGGAGGCCTTGCCACCATCCATATGGGTGCACAAGTTTTATTCTACATTACAAATTTGTGTGCATGCATGGTACATTCTTTTAGAGACACACTGCCAGATAAGGAATTGGCAAGAGCTCACGGCTGATATTATTCAAGCCTTTGAGTATCGGAGTACCAAGCCGTTGGTTGATAAGGCCTTGTAAGGTATCAAGTGCCTTACCATGGGGGATAGTTCCTGAATGGAAGAAAGGCTATTAGAATTACTAGGTGAACCAATATTGGAGCGCACTTCAAAGAGATTGAAGAAATAGAAGAGTTACAGCTTGAGTGCACATGTTTGGAGAAGGAGAAGGGAAAGTTAGTATATGTGATTGATGGAGAGGAATCAAAAAGTTTAGATGTTATCCATTCTATGGGGATGCATGAAGTAGTGGATAGTGCAGATACTCACACACATGCTTACCATGAGCCATTAAAGAAAAAGAAGGTTAACATTGGTTCAGGAGAAGAACCTAAGGAAGCTATTATTGGGGATTATTGGATAGAGAAGGAAGTATCAAATATCATTGATTTGTTGCACAAATTCAAGGATTTGTTCCCACACGGGTACCATGAGCTAAAAGGAATACACCATTCCTTGGGGGAGATGAGGATGAAACTGAAGGAAGGTGCGTGCCAGGTTAGAAAAAGGTCCTACCATATGAATCCCAACTTACTCATGAAGGATAAGGAGGAGATAGACAAGATGATAGCTTTTGGGATCATTGAGGTAGTAGAAGAATCAGAATGGATAATTCCAATGGTAATTAGCATCAAGAAGGATGAGTGGATTAGAATTTTTGTGGATTATAGGGAATTGAATGTATTTTTTGTCATTGATCCATTTTTTACCTCCTTCACTGAAGAAATTTTGGAAGGAGTCACTGGACGCAAAATCTATTCCTTTACAAATGGTTTTTTAAGATACCACCAAGTCCAGATTGCAAAGGAGGACTAGGAGAAGACAACTTTTGCCACTGAGTGGGGAAGTTTTACATATACAGTCATGCCCTTTGGGTTGAAGAATGTGACTATTGTCTTTTCGTGCATAGTGGTGCAAGCATTCCAGGACTTCATTCATAAGTTTCTCCAAGTTTACTTGGATGAGTGGACAGTATATGGTCTGGTTAAGGACCATTGTGACAACTTGAGATTAATGTTTGAAAGGTGTAGGCAGTTGAGGATATCCCTCAACATTAAGAAGTGTGTGTTTTCTACACCTTTTGGGACTTTTTTGGGGCATATCATATGTAAGGAAGGCTTGATGGTAGATCTTGCTAAGGTTGCACTTATTGTGGGGTTGAGGGAACCTACTAGCCAAAGCATAGTGTGTGGATTCCTTGGGCATACAGGATATTACAGAAAATTCATTAAGGGGTATGCCAAGATTTCCATGCCTTTAGAAGATCTGCTTAGACACAAAAGTACCTTCCATTGGGGAAAGGCACAGCAGAGGGCATTTGACACCTTAAAAGATAAGCTTATTACTGTGCCTATTTTATGATTTCCCTCTTGGGACAAGACCTTCCATTTCCATGTAGATGCCTCAGGAACCACCATTGGAGCAGTAATTGCACAACCAGGTGAGGGGATTATTGATCATCCTCTCTATTTCGCAAGTAGGAAGTTAACACCAGCGGAGAATAATTATACCACAACCGAGTGCGAGGTATTTTCAATGATCTATACATTTTTCAAATTTATAAAGTATCTTCTGGAAACACCCTTTATATTCTACACCGACCACATGACATTAAATTATTTAGTGAACAAGCCCATTCTTCAAGGGCACATATTTCAATGGGTGTTATTGTTTCAAAAGTTTAAGTTCACCATTGTAGTAAAGCCCAGAAAAAGCAATTGTGTACCTGATCATCTATCAAGAATTGATTCAAGAGAGGACACACAAAGTATTGAGGAAGAAATGCCAAACATGCAACTGTTTAGATTGTGGTGCGCACCCTCAGATTTGGAAGAGATTTCTATATTTTTAAAAGAATGTGTGGCACCGGATGGAATGAGGGCATTAGAAAAGAAGTAGTTGGCCATACGCGCCATGCCCTACATGTTGATTAGTGGAGACTTATACAAATTGGGACGTGATGAAGTTTTTCTCAGATGTGTGTTAGAGCATGAGTACCTAGCCATCATGGAGGAAGCACATGGAGGAAGTGCGTGTGGGCATTACATAGGTGATCCCACCGTGCATAATATTTTAATTGCAGGTTTCTGGTGAGAAACCTTATACAGAGATTAGCAAACCAGGAAGGAGAGATGAAATGTCTTTGCATCCTATTTCTAGCACGGAGCCTTTTGAAAAGTGGGTGATAGAATTTGTAGGACCTATTACACTAGCAGCGTGTAGGAATAGGTCACGTTATGCCATCAATTGCATGGATTATCTCACAAGGTGGGTGGAAGTAGTCTTGACTAAAGATTACACTCCAGTGACAGTGGCAAGGTTCCTATGGGAGAACATTATCACAAGGTATGGATGCCCTTTGAGTTTGACCAATGATAGGGGTGTGCATTTTCTAAATGAGACCATGAGGATCCTACTATCTGATTTTATGGTGGCTCATCATAAGACTACGCCCTATCACCCATAAGAAAATGGAACCACTGAAACATTCAATAAAATATTAAGTTATACCTTGACCAAAATCTGTGATGTTGGAAGACAGGATTGGGATGACAAGGTATCAGTAATTTAATGGGCTTACAGGACTACGTATAAAAGACTAAGTAAAGCCACACCTTTTCAATTGGTTTTTGGTGCAGAAGCTATTTTTCTGGTTGAATTTATGTTACCTTCTCTGTGAATAGTGTGCGCACGAGGATTAGCCGATGAACAAGCGCTGGAAGAAAGAATTGATTAACTAATGAAACTGGATGAGAGACAATCACTTGCCTGTTGGATCCAAACAATGGAAAAGGTAAAGTGAAAGGATTTGCATGATCGCCATATTAGAAACAAGAATTTTGAGGTTGGGAAGATGGTGTTACTATATGATTCTAAATTTCTGCGCCATCCTGGGAAGTTGAAAGTCCATTGGTTAGGTCCCTACACAATCTCGTACATCCTTGATTTAGGTGCATGCCAGTTACAAGTGCTGGATGGAATGAAGTTGGCCTAGACACTTAAATGGTAGTAGGTTGAAGCCCTACTATAAATAAGTCTTCTTGGTGTTTGTAAATAAGGCATTTTTTCCAGTTAGTTTAGAATTTTCCCTTATGCATTTTCCTTTCCTTGTGTTTCCCTTTCGCGTTGTTCTTTTTTTTTTGCGCCTTGGGAACAAGTAACCTTTTTTCTATTTTTGGAGAATTTATGAGTGCACAGAGGACCTGCATCATTTAAGTTTGGGGTGGAGAAAAGTAAAGAAGCACATGATTAAAAGTACCAAGGAAGTTGTGTTGAAGAGCCTTATTCAGTATCCCGGTTGAAAGAAAGATGAAGAGAAAAGATAGAATGGTTGGTGCCATGTTAAGGATACTTATAGATCCCACATACAAAGGAAAAGGAAGTGTAGTTAAAGTAACATGAGGTAGGTGAAAGCAAGAATCTAGATAGAAAAAGTGCCTTTGGCGTGGGTTGAGTGTCCATAAGTCTCCTGTTAAGTTGGTTTGGTTACATGCCAAAAGGCTGGAGGAGTTTTCATGTAGGAAGAGCACGTGAGGTAAAGAGGGTTTTCATGTAGGAAGGGCATGTGAGTGAAGGTGCTGAAGATAGGTTTTATTTTAAAAAGATGCATGAAATGAACAAAGTACGGGGTAGGTAAAGTAGCATTTAATGACCAAAAAAAGGAAAAACTATAAATAGATGGTCGGGGCACTCTCATTTTACTTTGCAAAAACAAAGAGTTGGAAATATAAATGAGCGCTATAAGATAGGGTTTTTCAGATTCGATCAAGTGAAAGATCTGTGCAATTAAAAATGTGAAGATCCAGTTTGAGACTGCGAACCAAAATGAAGGAATTACATGGGCATGGAGAGAAGTGAAAAGACGTTGTCTTGTGAAGAATTTATCAAAGTTAAGGTTCAGCAAACTAGGGCATGGGTTTAGAAGAATTGTATCACAAATATGAGATCGAAGGTTGGGAGAAGGAAAGAAGAGTAGAAGGAGAGGATTGGAGTGACACAATTGCCTCGACCATGGCATTGAAGAAAGGAAAGGGCAAAGCGAAGGCTAAATTACCAAAACCCGAGGTAGATACAAACAAAGAAAGGTATGCAGAAATGTAGTACCCTGACAGAGTGATGATGGGGAAGGAATGGGAGTCCTATTTGAGGAGCATACCAGTCAATGACTATAATCACCGCACCAGCACTATAGAGAAAGAAATGTCATTAGAATTGGTACACCCAAAAAACAAGCGAACACCTGAAGGGTTACCTATCTACAATGATGACGTGAAGGTCAAGCTGGCAAAGGTAGGGTTGCTACAAATTTATGAGTTACCTTATTTTGGGAATCTGGATCACTTGTACCAGTGGTTGATGTCTCGGGTACATGAGGACTACTTCCACTTTCCTAGGTGTAAGATGCGCGTAACTCCCAATTTGATTGCACAGTTTACAGGACTCATATGTGAGGGAGATGGCCTGGAAGATGACCTTGGTGAAAAGGAGGCCATTCAAGAGACCGTCATAGAGTATTCCTGCAAGAAAGGGTCACGGTATTATGACATCTCAGACATTAAGGGACCAGTTATGAAGATGGCCGTGCACCTGGTAATGAAGTTGAATGGCCAAGAAAGATGGACGCAAGTCAACAAGTCATGGCTACATGTCTATAGGAAGATTGCAGGGGGGACTATTTATAACTTTTCTGCGTACATTACTGAGGAAATTGTAAAGTGTGTGAAGTAAGGGGACATGATCCTCTTTGGCAATGTCCTGCTCACCATAGTGTTTGTATAAATTGGAGTGTCAGATGCACCAGAAAATTTTGTGTGGGAGTACCCAGCCGAATACCCTTCACTTGTAAAGAGGTTTGAAAAGTATGCGTGTGATACAATGACAGCTCCCCACAAAGCGAAGCTTGAAAAATGGTATCTGCACTTGAAAAATGCATTTGGGGAGGAGTGGAGGATCCCTGAACAACTCCCAGCAACCACACAAGGAGAAGATGAGTTCACGGTGAACCAACACTAGTGCTTGGGTAGGTCCAAACTTAATGATGAATCATGGAGCCCTTAGTACAAGCTTGTTTTCATGTTCACTGCCCAGTACTTCCAAGTGGGAGTGAATAGATTTAAAGAATGAAAGAAGCTAAGGATGGAGCTAGGAAAGTTAGACTAGGAGCACAAGGATATGAGGAAGAAACTAAACTATCCTAGAGGTAAGCGTGCGTACATGGAGAAGTACGTGTCGCATGAGATCCATATGACTAGACCAATAACACTTCCTATCGCTGGATGATCTGCGACGCACGTATACATGCACATAAGGCCAAAGTTTGAGAATGGCACATACTTGGTGGATGAGATCTCAATACCTGAAGACCCCTTGGGAAAGAAGAATCTAGTGCTTAAGAAGAGGGGAAGAGGAGAGGAAGAATCACCAAGTGGGCCAACTGCTCAAACAGTGAGCATGCCTTCTACGAGCACTAAGCCAAGCACCTATGTTGGGAGAAAGAAGTATCTAATAAAGGATAAGATGCCAAAATTAGAGGTGCCTGAACAACCCACCACCATGGAGGAGTCACAAGAGGAAGAAGAGAAGGTAGAATCTCCTGACCAAAAGAAACCTCTCAGGAAGAATCAGAAGGTAGATGAAGAAGCTGACTCAGAGGCGACCGACAGCTTGGAGAGATACTTGGGAGAAGGAGAGGATGAGAGTGAAGGAGGTGGCGATGAGAAGGAAGAGACAGAAAAAGACAAGGAACCTTTAGAACCTCATGTATTTAGTGTTTATGACTCAGAGGAAGAAATTGGGGATGTAAAGAAAGAGTTCGTATTCGTGCAACAAAAAGGCTCACAAGGTGATGAAGGAACTGAAGATACAAAGGCAGATGAGAGGGATGCCAAGGGGTAGAGAGCCACATATTTTACAAAGAAGTAGATAACTGAAGTGGTAGAGCGAGAAGTGAAGAAGATGCTCGAGGCCCTTGTAGACCAGGAGTTAGAGCGTAGCGTAGACTTAGTGCTAAAGGAAGGGAAGGAGGATAGCATTGAAAAAGGACATGACAACCTAGGAGGCCCCGCTCTGACAGTTAGCTTCCCCAAAGGCACGTGCTTGGGTAGAAGACCTCCGGATGCATAATAGAGGCAGATAATGGGTTACATGGATGATTCAAGGAAGGTGCTATGCACATGATTATAGAGCACGATACCCACTAAAAGACTTATATCCATGGGATCATTCGAGAAGGAGGCACGTATCCCAGGAACAAGAATATGATATCTTGGGCATTTTAGTCCTACGTCGATGAGCCAGACTTTGAAGTCTGCCAAAAGGCACTCATCACGCTACCAAAGTCTAAGGGAGGCAACCCCTTAGTGAATGCATAGGAGCTCTCAGACGAGCAAGTCTGAAATGATCTAAACAAGGCCGTGGTGGAAATAGTGGTGAGGCTATTCACGCAGAATGACAACATAAGAGCTTTAGATGGAAATCTGGACAAGGAGGAAGAGTTTGCTAAGGCGGATAGAAGCTTAAAACAAGAGGAATTAATCATCGCGTAGCTAAAGTGTGAGCTCAAGGAGGAGAAGGCAAAGGTGCAGGAGGTCTACAAGAAAGTAGACTCAATAAAAAGTTCCATCATTTTGAAACACCCAGATCTAACGCCTATCCCCCAGAGGTACGCATCGATGCTAGAATGCCTAGAAGGCTTAACACACATCCTCACCATGGAGAGGTGACCCTTGGCATTAGAATCTATGGAGGAAGTGGCCGCGTGCCTAAAAGAGGAGGACCAGTTAAAAGTGATAGCACTTGTTGCTGAGTATAGTCAAGTAATCATGGAGATCAAGGTCATTGCCCAATATGTAGAAGCCACATACGACACATGTGCGGATCGAGATAAAGTGGCAAGCTCTTTGGTTTCCACACTTGAAGTAGAGATGAAGGAGTTTTAGGAAAAGAACAATGGGAATAGGGTGGAAAGGGACAAGGTTCTAGCTGAGGTAGAAAAGAAATCAGAGGCGATTGAGGCTTTAAGAAGATCAACTAAGGCCCGGCTGAAGGAAGTGTACCCCCAGATTACAAGGAGAATGGAAAATCTCGTGGACCTGGGCAAGGAAATGAAACAAATTGTGGACATCTTAGGCACTTAGGGAGCTGGTTTAAGCTTTCATGAAGTAAGCACCTTTGTGGGTGACCTATGCTAGAAGGTGAAGGGTGAGGTCAAAATATGGAATAAGCTAGAGGCAGATCTGCGACAAGACTTTCCCAGCCTTCTAAATTAATTTCCCCCCCCCATTCTTCATTCTTTCCCCTATTCTTTCATTCCTTATTAATTTTTGTAATATTTGTTTACATCTTGGTTCCATTGAACCAACGTACACCTTAGTCAAGAAGAATGTTTCCGAGGGAAGAGAACAGGTGTAGTGTGGGGTGATGTTGGGCCCCTGTTATATTGACTAAGTATGAAGGCGCATGGGTGCACGGGAGCCCAGTTATAGAAAGGGCACACAAGGTAAAAGTGCACATGAGGAAGAGTTAAGGAGGCATATGGTTCATGTGGCATGTGAAAGGAGGTTCATGACTTAGCCAATTTAAGCAAAAAAGGTAGAACACATGAAAAGCGTGATCGGGTGCACGTTGATAAGATGCCAACCTAGCAACAAGTGGCCCAGGAAAGAGCATGCCAACAAAGGAGTCTTCTATAAGACCATCATGAGATGGAGTGGAGAGCTCAGGCCTGAGGAAACATGCTTGTTGAATGACCACATTCGACACTTGGCGACGAATCTGAGGGCGCGGCAAGGTGAGTTGGTAGCATGGGATGGTGATAAATACAGTTCCTGCAAACCAAAAAGGAGGATGAGGATACGAGGATGAAAAGATAGACATAAGAGGAGAAGATAGGAGGGATACACAGAAATAAAGATAACATGGGTGAATCTCTGTAGGATTACTACGAGTGGAACTTTGATGTAGAAAGGAATGTACTAAGTTAAGCATTGTAATTTCTGTTTCTTTTTGGCATAATTATACAAGCCTAGTGATGTGCGTGACTGCGGTCTACTCTCTATGGCTCTTTATAATGAAATGATGAATACAATGATGTTACCTATTGCAATTAGATATGAATATCAATGGGTTTTATGTATAATTAATTCATAGGAGTTCTCTTTCCTTTGATACTATGAATGAATGATTGTATCATTCCTTCTATTACAGTATATGTTGTGGAGCATATTAAAACACTCGGTCTAAAGAAACTACAAGAATCTGGAGGTTTTTCTAAGCCCTATGATTCTTGTATGTCTAAACTTCTTTCATGAATACTCTTATACTAATCATAGATGAATACTTCCCACTAAAACTCACATAAAAGAGATACTCGGTACCTGTGCATGCCTTGGGTGAGTGCTCAACTTCTGCTGGGTGATAGGCCGGCATGCATGGGATTCCTTCCTTTTATAGCGGGAGTAAAATTGACTACAGATCTACTTGTAAATTAAATCCTTTCCATCCTTGACATAATTTTATTTATCCACCACAAGCCCATTTGTTGTGGCCATTACTCTTGCTTTCTCAAATCTAAGGTGTTATGCATGTAATCCAACTTATCACATCCAACTCAATCTAATCCAAATTTATCTTGGACAAATATTTTTATTTATTCCTATCCTAAGTCCAACTTTGTGGCCATACTCTTATTCTAAATTCCACCTTTTCAGCCATACTTATCCCTCCTCTAGGGGACCATTCATTTTCATTTCAAGTTCACCATTATGGTCATACTTTCCTCTCCCTTGAAAGACCATTTATTTTCAAATTTTCATTATCTCATTCCAAGTCCACCATTATGGCTATACTTTTCCTTCTATTGAGGTACCATTTATTCTTAGTCCACTTTTGTGGCCATGATTGAACCTTTCATCCTCTCATCCTAAGTCCACCATTGTGGCCATATTTTTCCTTTCCTTGAGGGATCATTCATACTCTTATTCCAAAGTCCACCTTTCTATCCATATTTTTTCCTCCTTTGGGGGACCATTTATTTTCATCCAAAACCCACCTTTGTGGCCATATACTCATCCAAATTCCACCTTTTCTCCATGTTCATCCCTCCTATAGGGGACCATTTATTCTAATTTTAAGTCCAATTTTGTGGCCATACTTGTCCTTCTCTTGAGGGACCATTTATTCTTAGTCCACTTTTGTGGCCATGATTAAAATTTTCATCCTCTCATCCTAACTCCACCATTGTGACCATATTTATACCTTCGTTGGGAGACAATTCATACTCTTATTCCAAAGTCCACCTTTTTGGTCATATTTATCCCTCCTTTGTGGGACCATTTATTTTCATCCAAAACCTACCTTTGTGGCCATAACCTCATCCAAAGTCCACCTTTATGGAAATGTTCCTCCTTCTGGGTGGGAATTTATTCTCATTTTAAGTCCACGTTTTTGGCCACACTTATCGTATTTCTTGAGGGACCATTTATTATCAGTCCACTTTTATGACCATGATCAAACCTTTCATATTATCATACTAACTCCACCTTTGTGACAATATTTGTCCCTCTCTTGGGGGACCATTCATTTTCCTCCTGAGTCCATATGTGTCTCTCCATTGAGAGACTTTTTACCTTCATCCTAATTGCACAGTTGTGGCCATTCCCATCTCATTAGGGATGCATACTTTTTTCACTTCCTCACTTTTAGGTAGCACATAGTTCACATATCCTTTCATCTTATATATATCATGTCTTAATCCTGTTCCTTCATCTCATTAGGGATGCATATTATCACTTCCTCAAGAATGGAAAATTACTTTTACCTTTTTTGATTTTGTCGCATCTCATCCTTTGTAAATTGTTATCCTTACATGAATTTAAAGCCAACGACCTCATCCTTTAATAAAATCATAATGTTACTACTCTAGAAAGGAGCCAAAGTGGAAATTTTTCCCTCAACTGGATTTAACCATACATTATCACACATAAGCATGGGTCAGGAGCCTATCATTTGGCCTTCATTGCTAGTAAACCAGAAGTTGAACCACTTAACACTTTACACTTGCGATGATTCTATTGTTAGCACATTACCAGTGAGCACTTAGTAGTATCTTTAGATTATCCCTCCATCATTATCCCCTTACATATATCATCGTAATGATTTGGATTTGTGTGGTATACCATTACTCTACTGGATATGACCTTAAATATGGGCACCATGGCTCTACCCATGACATTTTACCTTATGGATTGGTTCTACCTCTTGGTGAGAACTCTAAAATAATTGCATCTTTCAAACTCTTATTTACCTATTGAAACCATGCAAAGGGTTCACGATTATCTCTTGTACATTCATTTTCCCCTCCTAAGTTGTCTACCTAGCTATTCCTAGCTCTCCCCCATGTTAAAATAAAAACTTGTGAATGCTCTTATCAAAATTTAAAAGCTATCAAAAAATATATTTCTCCCTCGAAGGACACTTGTTCAGTCAAAAATCAAATCAAATCAAATCAAATCCAATCAAGTAAATAGACTAATCCCTTAAAGGATAGTTATCATGTATACCATTCTTGCCATCTATATCACTTATATATAGAGTAAACCATACACTCGAAGGAAGGATAAACTTTTTATCATGGAATTGAAGGCTTCCTGTATTGATCAACCTTTCATTTTATTAACATCCTAAGAAAGCTTCATACATTGATCAAATTCCTTCAAGAAAACTTCCCGCATTGATCAGTTTTCTCTTTACCCTTCCAAGATCTATGGCATAGATTTAGGGAACACCACTAATGGGGAACCTTCTTCCTACGTACTAGTGACATCATAAACCCCTTTGTCATGTGGACATTAATTTTATAAGTTCATTCCATCCATGTTTCTTTAATGATATTTGGTATAACTAACTATCGTTGGTTATATACTAACATCATGTTTTTGTCGCAGGTTCCTTACGTTACTTGAATCGCCCTCTTATTTACCTCCAATGCGGTCAGTGGCATTTTTTCCCCATGCACTCCTTGAGATGGTAGATCATTGTTTATATCCTTTGGTCACATATATTTTGAGAAAAATCTATTATCTTATCTCATCCCACTACACCTTATCTATCTCATTAAATCTTATACAATCTACCTCATCTTAAGACCACTTTTGTGGCCATTTTTGTTTTTTTTCCTATCTCTCCTTTTTGGCTATCTTTGTGCACTTTTTCTAAGTCACCATTTAGATTTTTCATCTTATCTAAAGTCCACTCTTGAGGCCATATTTATTACCCCTTTGGGGAATTTTATAACATCATATTTTTCTTTTTCAAACATTTTCGTGCCATTTATTGGGGCACCATATTATCATCCCCATCTTCTACTTAAAGTCCACATTTTTTGCCATATTTGTGTTTCTTTTGGGGCACCATATTATTTTTCATAAAATTCCACCTTTGTGGCCTCATTTATGCCCCCTTGGGGAATTTTATTTCAACATTTTATTCATCCCGATATCCTCTTAAAGTCCACCTCGATAACCATATTTCTTGTTAGGTTGTGGAGCTAGATTGTTTCACATTAAGCATGCAACACATGTGGCAGGTTTACACAGTAAATGACATTGGTCAACATATTAACCATCATTGGTCGGAATATTAACCACCATCAGTCAATAGATGAACCACCGTCAGTTAGGATAACCATAGTCGGTTACGTGTGCGTGAAATTTTATATTTAACTCATGGGATTTAGATGTAACTTGGTTATAAAGTTGATCTAAAGGGTTTTAATGCATAGCTAAGGTGCCCTAAGTTTGTATATGATTATATAAGAATGAAATATAGGGTTAGATGTTATAATTGCATGTAATTGATTATTATTGCATGTGGAATCCTTTATTGAGAGGATGAAGAAGAAGGGAAAGAAAGAATAGGTTGCATGAAGACAAAGCTTCCATGGAGAGGAGCTCAACAAAAGTAAATAACAAGTAAATCTTAATGGTGAAAAGAGGGTAACATTTTTTACTTATTGTCTCATTGTAATGGCTTTGATAGTATGTAAAGCACATATAGTTTCTTCTTATGGATAAACATGTTGGTGAGATCTTATATTATAGATCCATGTAGATCTGGTCTTATATTGTTAGATCCACAAGTTGTTGTCAGATCTTGTATTGTAGATCCATGAGATCATATTGTATTGTTGATCCATGTAGATCTAGATATTGTTGATAAGGGTGTCTTTATGTTTGCACATGTTATGCAATGGTGGAGAGACAAACTTACTTCTTTGTGCACAGTCATGTTTGCACATTGGTAGACCCATGCAAGAGGTATTTTCAGAGATCCAAAGAGAACTGTGTAGCATTTCAGAGATGCAGTAGTTTTGGGTTATGTGAGATCTGCTGGTGGTGTTTGGAGGCATGGTTGTCGTGCACTTATGTAGATCCATTTAGAGATCTAGGGGAGAGGTGATACTCTTAGAGAGATGCATTGTACCCCTGTATTGAAGAGTTGGTTTTTAATATTGTTATATTATACTATATATATATATATATATATATATGAGATCTTTGTCTTTGGTAGATGTATCCCACATTGGGTGAACCATGGTAAATGTTGTGTTATGTGTGTATAATTTTTTATTTTGATTATTTTAGTTTATACTTCCACTGTTGTAGATTTTGGAGAATTTTTTAGGTCATGTGTGCATGATTGGGTTTGTTATTTAATCATAGCACTATTCCAAAGTCTCGAATTCCTAAAATATGGTATCAGAGAAGGGTTTTACTTTTAAAGATTGGGTTATTTTAGAGAAAGGGTTTGCTTCATGGTTTTATTATTGATTATTACTGACATGTATGGGAGTAGGGTTTGTTTTTCTTGATGTAAAAATCACATAAAGAGATTTAATCTCAAGAAAGTTGGAAGAGTAAGGTTTTTGGAAATTATAGTGACCAATGTCGGTTAAGTGGCATTCGATGTAGGGTGACCATGGTCGGTTACAGCGACACCGTGGTTGGTTACTGAGTAGCCTAGTTTTAAACAGAAAATTACATATCTGAAGAAATGGAGAGGTGCATGGAATGTATCTAGTTCACTAAGGTGTCCCTCCTTCTTAGAGGCACAAGCATGGTGGTTAGATTACAGATATGGGTTACAGAGGTATGTTTTTATCTTGGTTTTTTAGTGCTTTGCATTTTAATTACACATGTATGGTTTTGGATTAAAGATCTAGATAGAAAAAAAGGAGCAGGTATGCATCCTTTGTGTAGTTAGATGCATGGGGCTTCTGTAGAGAGGTTGTCAAAAAAAATAGAGACGTGGCTACTGTCAGAGAGGAAATTTCTTCAGTTGAAGATTTGGGTTAGTATCTTGGTACTAGTAAGGTGAGGTATTTCACCTTGATGTAATTTACTGCATGGCTTAATGTTGGAGTGGTTTTGTACAATTTTGATGCTTCTTGAAATGACTGGCTCAACTCAACTATTAACTTTGGTCAAAGTAGGAACCTAGTGTTGTGGTCTATGCCAAATTGTGTATCGTTTGGTTCATTCCAGCAACATGGACATCATTTTGAGAACTAAGGTCAGTCATAGAGGAACTAGCATTGGTAAGCTAATAGTGGTCAGTTAGGAGATGACCATGGTCAATCTCTGTGGAAACTTATATGTACTAGTTTTTTGTAGTAGGAGAGAGTAGATGGTTTTTTTTCCTAGTTTGGAGGATCGAGTTTCTTACACAGAGTGTACATGACAGAGATGATGTAGATCAATTCGTGGTTTATATCAGAAAAAGGATGGAGTTGGCTTAGTTATTCCATTGATACTTTGAGTCAGGTTTCTCTATATGATTCATGTTTTATTTATTTCATTTGGAGCAGATGATATTATGTTTGGATAGTGTGCACATATTTACGCCATGGTTTTTTGGTGTTGTTTGACTTTTATTTTCCAGTTGTGTAGAATATTTAGCACAAGGTTTTCTAGTCTAAGGATGATATCCTCAATGAAAATTCATGATTAGACACAATTGCAAGTAACGTGAGATGTTGAGTACACACAGATGGAAAGAAGGTGATTCACCTACTTCACAAGAAGTATAAACTTATGTGGTGTAGAATTATTCTAAGAGAAGAAAGGGAATTGATTTTATAGTTCTTTCAGCTGGTTTTATTTCTCACTGACATATTATCTTTTGAGATTAGTTTTAGAGGTAGTGTTGGGTATTTCATATTTAGTGGGAACAAGCCATGGTTATTTGCATTATAGGATTGGATACATGATGCCCATGTAAAGTGAGAGGAGATTATTACTATTCATAGTGGCAGGAGGAACAAGTTGGTTTTGGATCTAAATGGTGAGAATAGGGTAACATCTTCTACTGTATTTCCTTTGTATAGCTATTGTCTCATTGTAATGGTTTAGATAGTATGCAAAACACATAAATTTTCTTCTTGTAGATCCACATGTTGGTGATATATTGTATTATAGATCCATGTAGATCTAGTCTTATATTCTTAGATCAAAAAGTTGTTGTGAGATATTTTATTATAGATCCATGAGATCATATTGTATTGTTGATCCATGTAGATATAGATATTGTAGAGGAACTTGTCTTCATGTTTTCACAAGTTATGTAGTGATAGAGAGACATA
This sequence comes from Taxus chinensis, assembly GCA_019776745.2. Lineage (NCBI taxonomy): Eukaryota > Viridiplantae > Streptophyta > Pinopsida > Cupressales > Taxaceae > Taxus > Taxus chinensis. The sequence goes on along the minus strand of CM034150.1, from coordinate 174,437,365 downwards.
CTTAATTCTTGGTGCATAGTCATGGTTGCACATTGGTAGACCTATGTGAGAGGTCTTATCGTATATCCATAGAGAACTTGGTAGCATTTCATATATGGATTACTTCTGGTTTATGTGAGATTTCCTAGTGGTTTTTGGAGGCACGTTTGTAGTGCACTTATGTAGATCCATTTAGATATCTAAAGGAGAGGAGATACTCTTGGAGAGATGCATTGTAATATTGTATTAAAGAGTTGGTTTGTACTCTTGTTATATTATATAGATGAGATCTCTATCGTTGGTTGACATATCTTGCATTGGTGAACCACGGTACATGTTGTGTTATGTGTGTGTAATTTTTTTTTATTTGGATTATTCTAGTTTATACTTCCACTGCTGTAGATTTTGGGGAATTGTTTAGATCATGTGCCCATGAATAGGTTTGTTATTTAATCATAGCACTATTTTGAAGTTCCAGATTCCCAACAACTAGCATCTAAGAAGGGTGTTAGTTTTCAGGACTGGGTTATTTCAGAGCAAGGATTTGCTTCATGGTTTTGTTAGTGGTTATTACTGACATGTATGAGAGTAGGGTTTATTTTTCCTGATGTGAAAATCATAGAAAGAGATTCAATCTCAAGTGGGAGCTAGAAGAGTAAGGTTTTTAGAAATTATAGTGACCAACATTGGTTAAGTGGCAACTGACATCAGAAGAGTGACCATGGTCGATTATAGGGTAACCGTGGTTGGCTACCAGGAAGTCTGGTTTTAAACAGAAAATCATACATCTGAAGAAATGGAGAGATGCATGGAATGTATCTTGTTTTCTGAGGTGTCCCTCATTCTTTGAGGAATAAGCATGGTGGTTAAATTTCATATCTAGGTTACATAGGTATGGTTTTATCTTGGTTTTGTAATTCTTTTCATTTTAATTTCACATGCATGGTGTTGAATTACATATCTAGACAAAAAAGGAGAAGATATACATCCTTGGTGTAGTTAGATGCATGAGGCTTTGGTAGAGAGGTTGTAGCACATAATGAAGATGGGGCTTCCATCAAAGAGGAATTTTCTTTAGTTAAAGATGTGGGTTAGTATATTTGTACTGGTAAGGTGAGGTATTTCACCTTGATGCAATTTATTGCATGGTTTATTTTTGTAGTGGTTTTGTACAATTTGGATGCTTCTTGAAATGGTTGGCTCAGTTCAACTATCGACTTCAATCAAAGTAGGCACTTGGAATAGTGTTCTATACCAAAATGTGTGGTGTTGGGTTCATTACAAAAACATCGACATCGTTCTAAGAAATGAGGTCATTCATAGAGGAACTGGTATCTGTTAGCTATATATGGTCAGTTAGGAGGAATTATTTTATTACACAGAGTTTACATGATAGAGATGTTGTAGATAAGTTCATGGTTTAGATCAGAAAGAGAACAGAGTTGGCTTAGTTAGTCCATTGAGACTTTGAGTTGGGTATCTATATATGATTCATGTTTTATTTCTTTCTTTTGGAGTAACTGATATTATGTTTGGATAGTGCACATAGATTTACACCATGGTTTTTTGGTGTTGTTTGAATTTTATTTCGCGATTGTGTAGAAAATTGAGGACAAGGGTTTCTAGGCTAAGGATGATATCCTCAATGAAAAGTAATGATTAGAAAAAGTTACAGGTAATGAAATATATTGAGTGAACATGGATGGAAAGAAGTTGATTCACCTACTTCATAAGAAGTCCAGACTTCTATGGTGTACAAATATTCTTAGAGAAGAAAGGGAATCAAATTTATAGTTCTTTCATATGGTTTTATTTCTCACTGACATATTATCTTTTAATATTTGTTTTAGAGGCATTACAAGGGATTTCATGTTCAGTGGGAGTAAGCCATGGTTTTTGACATTTCATGATTGGATATATGATGCACAGGTGGAGTGAGAGGAGATTTCTACTATTCAGAATGAGAGGAGGCACAAGTTGGTTTTAGGGGGGCAGTCACAGATTTGCAAGTATTTTGAGTTTATTACTTTGTGATGTGAATTCTAGTTTATTTTTTGGTCCCTGGATATCCTTTGGGATAGTAGTTTATGGTTGATTTAGCTGAGTGAAGAAGAGAAAATAGGTTTCAGAGTTTGAAGGGTTAAAAAGGAGAAAATCTTATAATTATATAGACCGGTGTTAGTTAGGGTTAACTGTGGTTGGTCATCTGGGAGTTGTGGTCAGTTAGGTAATGACCAGGGTCATTTAGGAAACAATGGTAGGTTTGGTTACAGGTTTGGAAACAATGTTTATTTACCATTTTTAGATAGTAACCTTATTTTACTTTCATCTTTGTTGGTTCGTGCAGTATGTTGATGACATATATGTTGGTATTTGCACTTGGTATTAGTTGTATAGTTTAGCATGGCTATTTGTTATTGAATTTGATGAGCATAGGATTTATGTTTGGATTTTGAAGTCAGTCGGTGGCAGACTTGGATCTTCTAGAGAGGTGATGATATGGATGGATCTACATGATGAGTTTTGTACATGTGGATAGATTCAGTTTTTTGATTCTATGATGATGAAGATATTTTATTTGCACATGGATTCCTATGAGAAAAATTTAGATGCCTTGAGAATGAGTAGAGAATGTTTGTATTTCCTCTTGATTACTATGTTACTCCATGGGAAATGTTATCTACAGATGATTTTATTTGACATGCTAATTTTTTATACAGGATTGCATTTTAAAAATTACAATGTTTGGATTTCTTTGAGTAATGCAGGTGTTTATGGATTGATCACCCACTTTTGCATGTACAACTCAATCAGGGTTTCTTTTACCTGGTATCTTGTTTTTCTTTTGCATATTCTAGTATTGACTTGTCTTTAGACAATTACATTGATGGTTACATGGAGACATGGATAGATGGATGGATAACATGGTTGGTTTTACAAGTATGGATATGGTTTTTGTTGAAGCTCAGTACTTTATTTTGAGTTGGAGCTTTTGCAGGTGTGTTAGTCAAAATGGATTATTACATAAGGAGCTTGGTTTGCTTTATTTCCTAATACCAAAAATTGGTATGGTGTTACGATTTAGTGGGATCTTGAGGCTTGGTTTCATGGATCTGTTGTAGCTTTGTGCAAGTTTAGTAAGTCATGATTTTATCTTCTTGGTTTTATTTTTGAGAGATTTTTTAAAGTAAATAATAGATGGTCTTCACAGTATTAGACGATGGTGTTATATAGGTACACGTACAGAGATTCAGAAATTTATCTCCTAGTGGTAGATTGTTAGGTTGTGGAGCTAGATTGCTTCATAATAAGCATGCATTACATGTGACTGGTTTACACAGTAAGTGTTGTCGTTCAACATATTAACTTCCATCAGTAAGAGTATTAACCACAATTTGTCAATAGATGAACCACCATCGGTCAGCGTAACCATTTCTGGTTACTTGTGCGTGAAATTTTATATTTAACTCACGGGAATTAGATCTAACTTTGGTATAAAGTTTATCTAAAGGTTTTAAATGCATAGCTAAGGTGCCCTAAGTTTTTAGATTCTTATATAAGCATGAAATATAGGGTTGTGTTATGATGGCATGTAATTGATTATTATTGCACATGGAGTCCTTGATTGAAAGGATGAAGAAGAATAGAAATAAAGAACAAATTACATGAAGACAGAGCTTCCATGGAGAGGAGTTGGATAGAAGGAAATAACCGGTACATCTGAATGGTGAGAAGATAGTAAAATCCTCTATAGTATTTCCTATATATAGTTATTGTCTCATTGTAATGGCTAGCATAGTATGAAAAAAACATAGAGTTTCTTCTTGTAGATCCACATGTTGGTGAGATCTTGTATTATAGATCCATGTAGATCTAGTCTTATATTCTTAGATCCACAAGTTGTTGTGAGACCTTGTATTATAGATCCATGAGATGATATTGTATTATAGATCCATGTAGATCTAGATCTTGTAGAGGAGGTTGTCTTCATGTTTCCTCAAGTTATGCAGTGATGGAGAGACAGACTTACTTCTTGGTGCACAATCATGGTTACACATTGGTAGACACATACAAGAGGTTTTTTCGTAGATCCACATATAACTTGGTAGCAGTTCAAAGATACAATAGTTTCAGGTTATGTGAGATCTACTAGTGGTTTTTGGAGGCATGGTTATAGTGAACTTATGTAGATCCATTTATAGATTTGGAGGAGAGGAGATACTCTTGGAGAGATGCATTGTACTCTTCTATTGAAGAGTTGGTTTGTACTCTTGTTATATTATATATATGAGATCTCTATCTTTGGTGGGCATATCCCACATTAGGTGAACCATAGTACACGATTAGTTATGTGTGTTTACTTTGTTTTTATTTGGATTATTCTAGTTTATACTTCCACTGTTGTAGATTTTGGGGAATTGTTTATATCTTGTGTGCATGATTGAGTTTATTATTAAATCATAGCACTATTCCAAAGTCTCATATTCCTAACAACTTGTATCAAAGAAGGGTTTTAGTTTTAAATACTGGGTTATTTCAGAGAAAGGGTTTTCTTCATGGTTTTTTTAGTGGTTATTACTGACATGTATGGGAGCAGGGTTTTTTTTTCTTGATGTGAAAATCACAGGAAGAGATTCAATCTCAAGTGGGAGTTGGAAGAGTAAGGTTGCTTGAAATTACAGTGATCAGAATCAGTTAAGTGGTAATTGATGCCGACATGGTGACTATGGTTGGTTACAAAGTAACCATGGTCGGTTACAGGGTGACCATGGTCAGTTACAAGGGTGACCGTGGTCGGTTACTGGGTGACCCTGGTCGGTTATTGGGAAGCCTAGTTATAAACAAATTTTGAAGAATTGAGAGATGCATGGAATGTATCTTGGTTGTTGAGGTGTCCCCTAGTTCTTGGAGGCACAAGCATGTTGGTTAGATTATAGATCCGGTTATTGAGGTATGGTTTTATCTTAGTATTGTAGTGCTTATATTATTTTGGTTGCACATGCATGTTTGGGATTGTAGATCTAGATCTGAGAATGAGAAAAGGAGAAGCTATGTATACTTTGGTGCAGTTAGATGCATGGGATTCATTAAAGAAGCTTAATACATCAGCACATAACGAAGATGAGGTTTCCATCAGAGAAGCATGTTCTTCGGCTAGAGATATAGTTGAGTATCTTGGTGCTAGTAAGGTGATGTGTTTCATCTTGGTGTAGTTTTTATTGCATGTATGAATGGTGTTAAGTTTTTTGTGTAAGGTTGGGTGCTTCTTGAAATGACTTGGCTCAACATAACTATCGAATTTAGTCAGAGTAGGCACCTGGTGTGGTGACCTATGTCAATTTGCAGCTTTGTGTTAGTTTCTAGTAGCACTGATGTTAATCAGGGAACCAACATCGGTCCACAAAGGGTAATCGTTATCAGCCAGCAAACCTTGGTCAATTCTCTATGATAATGAGTTTGCAAATGTTTTCTTTACAGTAGAAAAGGGTAGATGGGGTTTTTTTTCCTAGTTTAGAGGATTGAGTTTCTTGCACAGAGTGTACATGGCAGAGACAGTGTAGATCACTTCATGGTTTGGATCAGAAGAGAGGATGAAGTTGGCTTAGATAGTCCTTTGAGACTTTGAGACAGGTATCTCTATATAATTCATGTTTATTTCTTTCATTTGGGAGCAACTGATATTATGTTTAGATAGTGTGCACAAATTTACACCATGTTTTTGGTGTTGTTTTGACTTTTATTTCTTGGTTGTGTGGAATCTTTGAGGACAAGGATTTATAGTCTAAGGATGAGATCCTCAATGAAAAGTCATGATTAAACACAGTTGTAGGTAACGAGAGATTTTGAGTACACATGGATGGAAAGAAGGTGATTCACCTACCTCACAAGAAGTTCCAATCTTCTATGATGTAGAAGTATTCTCAAAGAAGAAAGGGAATCAATTTTATAGTTTTTTTCATTTGGTTTTATTTCTCACTGGACATATTAGATTTTGAGCTTAGTGTTAGAGGTAGTGCAGGGGATTTAGTGTTCAGTAGTAGCAAGCCATGGTTGTTGGCATTGTAGGATTGGATACATGATGCACATGCAGAGTGAGAGGATATTGGCACTATTTAGAGTGGTAGAAGGCATAAGTTGGTTTTGGAAGGCAATCATGGTTTTACAGGTATTTTGAGTTTATTGCTTTGTGATGTCACTTCTAGTTTATTTTGTGGTGCTTGGATATTCCTTAGGGAAGGCAGTTGATGGTTGATTTAGCTAGTTTTTAGATGATAGAGAAATTTTTTAGAGTTTGAAGGGTGAAAAAGGAGAAAGTTTGCTAGTTACAGAGGTTGATGTCGGTTAGGATTAACCATGGTAGGTCATTTGGTAACCGTGGTCAATCAGGAAATGATTGGGGTTGGTTAGGAAACCGTGGTTGGTTTGGTCATAGGTTTGAAAATAGTGTTTTATTTACCATTTTCTAAATGGTGCCCTTGTTTTGCTTTCATCTTGGTTGGTTTGTGTAGTATGTTGACGACATGTATGCTAGTATTTGCACTTGGTATTAGTTGCATGGTTTAACATGGTTGTTTGTTATTGACATTGATGAACACATTATTTATATTCAAATTTAGAGCTAGTCAGTGGTAGAATTGGAGCTTCCGGAGAGCTGGTGATATGGATGGATGTACATGGTGAGTTTGTGCATATGGTTAGATTCAGTGTTTTAAGTCTATGATGATGCAAATGTTTTGATTTGCACATGTATGCTTTGAGCATGAGTAGGGGATGTTTTTTATTTTCTCTTGTTACTATGTTTACTATAGAAGATGTTATCTACAAATGATTTTCTTAGACATTCTAGTTGTTTTATGCAGGGTTGGATTTGTGGATTGGAGTGTTTTGGATTTTTTGAGTTATGCAGGTTTGTGGATCGATCACCCCACTGTTGCAGGTAGAACTCATTTGGGTTGTCTTTGCCTAGGATATTTTTTTGCTTTCACATATTCCAGTTTGACTTGTTTTGGTCAGTTGCATTAGTGGTTACATAGAGACATGTATAGATGGATGGAGAACATGGTTGGTTTTACAGGTATGGGCTACAAAATGCGATTGAGGCTCAAATATTTTGGTTTGAGTGGGAACTCTTGTAGGTGTGTTAGTCATGATGACTTGTTGCATTGGTGGTCACATGGGAAAAACTAAAGCTATGTTCAACTTTGGTTGGTCTTCATGAAAAATAGTGAAGGGTTGAGAAGCTTGCTCAGAGGAAAACTAGTATCCAAGTGGGAGATTGTTAGGTTATGGAGCCTACTTTCATGTGTGGATGGGTTGAAGAGTATACATGAGAAAAAGTAGTTTTACTATTCATGGGTTTACTATTCATGGTTTTACTATTCATGGTTTTGGCCCATGGTTTTTTGGACCATGGTTTTACTATTCATGGTTTTGGCCCATAGTTTTTGGACCATGGTTTCTTTGTAAAACTACTTCTATAATTGCATATATATACCTTTGATGTGGGAGATATGGTAATTATTCAGATGTGAATTATTCAAATGTGAATAATTTAGAAGAGATATTTTAGATGGGAATTCAGGTGTGAATTCTAGAGAGTTTTGTTGAGCATAGCTCTAAAACATATCTGGGCATTGAAGAGGAATTATTCAGATGCGAATTCAGGTGTGAATTTAGGTGTGAATTCAGGAGAGTTTTGTTGAGCATAGCTCGAAAACAGATCTAGGTATTGTATTGAGAGAGTAGTGGATTGTAATAAATCTGACCATGTTCTTGGTGGACGTAGCCCATATTGGGTGAACCATGTTAAATACCGTGTCTTTGTGTTGTGTTATTTTATCATGCAATATTATTTGAGATCTGTAATATTTTCTTCATATTAACTTCTACTGTTGCGATTTTGTGAGGGATTGTTCCGCATATTTTATCCCTTATTTCCTAACAAATGGGATAGAGCTGATTCAAGGGTTAGGATGATCTTGAGGAGGGCTTGGGATGACCTTCGAGAAAAAAATTTCACTCTGGGGTATGGTTGTCATGCTTTCAGGTGTGAATTTTTCCCTTCTAAAATTTCATGACATCAACATGAAATCTATAACATAAAAAATATCCCTCAAACATAAAGAAAATATACTAACAGAGAAATAATTACTTGCAGTTGTTGATGCAATAAATAAATTTCTCCACTACATCATAGGTTATAAGGTGATCATTCATACAAACCATTATACCATTAAATATATAATGAATAAACCTTTTGTACAAGGTAGAATTGTTAGATGGTTGTTGAAAAACATGGAAAAGAAAATTTAGTACCTGATTATATTTCCAAAATAACTATTTTAGGTAGATATGAGAAACTAAATAATGATTTTCTAGATGAAATCTTATTTTTTGTTTCCACCAATTCTACTTGGTTTGCCACCAATTCTACTTGGTTTGCTAATATAACTAATTATTTGGCCACTTGGGACTTTCCAAATGATCTTACACAAAAAGAAAGGAAATAATTAATTAAACAAAGTTTTATGTATAAGTTGATTGATGGGATGATTTTAAAATGTGGACTTGACTATGTCTTATGGATGTTTTTTTACTGAAGATGAAATTATTGATATACATAGAGCTTTTCATGATGAATTCCCCCTTAGGAGGACATTATTTAGTCAAAGGAATTTAGTTCATAAAGATCATGCAATTAAGTTGGGTATTACATGATTTATCCCCCCTTGGGGAATTTTATTTCAACATTTTACCTATTCGTTTTTCCTCTCAAAGTCCACCCTATGTATGACAATGAGATAAATTCCAACATATGGGGAAACAAAATATGTCGACAATTATACTCATCCATCTCTTAACATCAGATCCAGTTTTGTGAACCATTTAAGAAGTCCCATGAAGTAGGGATCGGATTTCATACTTCGCCTCCTTGGTCGATTGTCATTCCCTTTATTGCGGCACCATTATTTCTCACCTCATATGTTTTGCACTCCTTTATTAGGGCACCATCTCATCATCATTTTATATTATAGACCACCTTTGTGGCCATTTCATTTCTCATACTTATTTCCCTCTTGGGTAATTTTATTCAAACTCTCACCTATCCCTTTTTTTCTCTTAAATGTGACCAATTCTTTATGGAAATCCTCATTCAATTAATACACATTAGTGAATCATCCCCCTTATTTCACTCATTCTAATCATCAGTATGAGGTGACTCAATAGGGAATTAGAAAACTTCTTGACTAAACTAATAGATGTCCCCTTCAAGGCAAAATTATCTGCAAAAGACCATCTATAAGTTTTCCTTATGGGCCATGTTCATAACACTATGCTATAGGGCACCATTATTTTCATCCAAATGAACTAATGCATGGATGTATAAAAACTATCTTTCCCATCGAATCCTGAGATAAAAAAAATTAAAAATTAGTTCTAAAAGTGTGAATGCACATAGCTTTTATAAGTTTTCCTAAGACAAGAATGGTCATCTAGACTTGCATACATTTGAGAGGATTCCCATTTGATTCCCTCTATTTCATTATTTTCATCCACTCACTAGTATGTAGATCATTTCTACCATCTCCATTGAGACCGTCCTTTGTTCCTTACTGACAAGATATCGGAACCACCACCATAGTTTTTATAAAACTACTTTTGTGTAGATCCTTCCTGCTCGGGAGGCTACTATTTGAATCAAAGTATACACATTTGAAAGGGAAGTCTGTACTCACCATACACTTGGGACATATGCCAAATAGAAGAATTCATACAACAATGGCTCCATAAAATCTATCAAAACTTGTGCTTAAGGGGAAAATGTACCAGTAATCTATCGTTATTCTTCATCCTAGTCATTCAGATCTAATGGCTTGCTACCAGAAAACCAGTATCCCAAGAAGAGTTTAAATTTTTTTTTTGACGAGCCAATTAAAATCCATATCCCTACCCTTATCTTAGATGAGGTGCACATCCTTCACCAAGCTAATTCCAAGATAATGTACCCTCTTCAAAAGAAATGTCAATTAACATTATTTTAGATAGTGAAATACCAAAGATGATATCTCATAACCTTTCTATTCTTAGGGATGGTTGATTAACTTGACATGAGTTAATCATTCCTTCCAAAAAAAATAAAACAATTAATTAATAGTCCAATAAAAATCCCTGAATGAATTTCCAGGTACGGATGCTTTTATCCCTATTGAAAACCACATGTAGACACTTATAGATATAAAAATAATGCTACCCATATTCAACTCATTAAGGAAATGTATGAAATTTCCCCAAGATGATAAATCTTCCTACCTGAAATATTTTTTAGATTAGGCTATGTTCCGCTTGATTGGGACCCTATACAGTTACCTGAAAAAATCCCAATTAAATAAAAAAAATCAGCCCCATTGGGGAAAGTTTCTCCATACTCGGTGGTGGACCTAGCCTAGTCATCATTGACCCTATAAGGCTGATCTCATTCCTTTCCTAACAGAGAGACAAAAATGTGTGATAAATGATACATACACTCATCTTTCCTAAATTATATAAATCCATCTTTGAACCAAAGCATCTCAGAAGCTGTGTCAACCTTCTTACAGTCCTTGGAAAGTTGTTTTCATCACTCATGTGTCTTTGGGAGGTTTTACATTACTTTTTGTGTTATCTTATGTTATTTCTACTATTATCTTGTTATATCTAGCATCTTGCAAGTTCAGAAACACTCAGAACTCCATCATCATCCTATTCTTCCACCTTATTTACTTATAGGTCATCCTTTCCATTCATTTGCCTTAGGATTTATTCTATTCTACTCCAATCACCATCACCCATCCTAGGTCATTGTCGACCCATCACATTTGTAACTACATTTCCTGTCTCCAAACCCTTTCTATCTATGTTTTAACTATGTCATCCCTTTTATACTTCATATTTTCCATCCTTCTTCTTTGTTTCACTAAATAAATCATGTCTGCACACCCGTCAACATCATTCCACTTTGGTCGCCCTCAACCACAGACCTATTTATCAACCATACCATCCAAACCTCTATTTTATTCCATCCTCATGTTTCTTCTACCCCAAATCCCTTTCTACAAGTTATCTCCAGCAATCTACAGTATTTTTTTGTATCCATTTCATATTCATATCACTGTAGGTATACATATCTATCTTTCTGTTTAGATCTATATACCCAGATCGATGTCAACCTGCCTTTGTGTAGTCTTGGTCTTCGTCGACCCCAGTTAGGTATAATTTAATTTACAACTTCTTCAGTTAGATTAGTTCTTAGATGTATCTTTATCAAATTTGGATTTTTTTATTTCCTTCAGTATTTATATGATATCAGATCATCCATAATTTTTTTCACTTTCTTTAATCCAACAGGGGTTGAAATCTATGAAAGGAAGGTAACACTTCTTAGAGCCAAGTTTTTTAGGAAACACATGCATATACCATCTAATCATTCTACTTTTTAGTCATTCTTATTTGTAGGTTTATCATGCTCACAACAAGGTCAATTTCTCGGTGCCCATTCATCCACAAACCATCACACATTTGAGGTAGCATTAAAACCCTCAAAGTTCTAAGTTGTTTAGATGTGTTTAGTAGCTGACTCATTAATTTGAAATGAATGAGACAAATATAACAACAGTTGCATGTAAATATCTGTATAAAGTATGCATCCACAACTATAGAAAAAGTGAATGTGCATGTGTTAATAGAAAATAGAATGACATATAAAGTATATGTCTAGCTTGTGAAACAAAGTGTACATCTAACAAGTATAAGCAAGTAAGAGTAGATACAACCAAGAAATGTAGTATGTTGTTAGTATGAATGGAATGGAATGAAAATTGAAGGTGATAGGAGAAGCGTGCCCCCCCGAGTGGATGTGTGTGAGTGTGCATGATATGAGTTTCATTTAGAAATTCCCCCCTCAGCATTCAAGAATGAAACCATAGAACAAGAGTGTGTTATCGGGAAATGGTTTGAATATGTGTAATAGATAGATATATAAATAAATAATAGAGCATGCAGAGTGTGAATGTGGTGAGGTTTATTTCATATTTATATCCTCAGTAGTCGACTATGAACTTTGAAACTATAGTGTGTCATAGAGTAGTGTGATGTGTGAGAATGTGATACCAAAGAGATGTGTCATGAATGCACAAAGTGTGAAATGTGTCATGTGTATGAAGTGAAGTTCATGACTGTAGTATTCCCTTAATAGTTACGTGTGAACCATAACACAAGAGTGTGACATACGGTAATGACGATACAAGTGTATCAAAATGTGTAAGATGCATGCAAAATAATAAATGCAAAGCGTAGAGAAGAAGAGTAAATATAATAAAATTGATGATATAAGAAGGTGGGAAGAATAATCATGATTCCTCCTAAGAAACATGATGTGATTATGTTATCTAAGAAAAGTTAAGAGTAAGGGTTCTCCATCTGATGCTTACAAAGATAAATGCATATGGTCATGCTCTGAGATTGGGGATCTATAAGACAAAATATGTATCGGTGAGTAAGATCTATATCCATGAGACCTAGGAGGCAATTAACACCATGTGAAAGAACCATAGAGGTCATGAACACCTATGTTATGGAGACCATGGAGGTGAGCTATACCTATTTATAAGGATCCATACAAGGAGGTGATGTATACCTATATGAAGGACCCATCTAAGTGGTAGACCTAGACTAATGTGATGGACTAGTTGACCAATGAGACTGAGTAGGTTATATGTGAATAAGAGATCTAGGAGAAGAGTTTGCCTTATATCTGAGAGGCCTATCGGACCAAGATGTTATATCTAGTGAAATAGAAACCTCAAGAGGAGGCTACGACAATGGTGTGGATAATGGAGCACCTCTAATAGAGATAAACTTGTTTATCATGAATTAACTTAAGACACAAATGTTTCATGGAAAAGATAGCTTGAGTAGTGAAAATATAAGGAAGACCTAGGAGTAGGTCACAACCTTTGATTAAAGGTGCCATAATGAATGGCACAAGTATGGTGAGAGGCCCAACTATGATGGGAATCTTGACATAACCATAGAATTTGGGAATTGGATATGAAATTCACAAGAGTGGATAAATGATATAAACTAGGAGTGAAATAGAACACACACAGAGAAGGGATGACGATATGACCATAGTTTTTTTGACAACATAATATTCGATAAAAACAAGGATATGTAATGTATCAGAAGAAAACGTAGCATGAAAATCATGATTAGAGAATGTGATGAATGGTAGAGATGCCTTGGTATGTGTAACTAGAAAATCAAGGGCCCATGAAAAAGGAGGAGGCACGACACGATATATATGATTAGCCAAAGAATCAGCCATTTGCTTGTCATGGTTAGGCAATGGATGATTGAAATTTTTGATCTTTTTTGTTGTCATTGACCGGTATAGATGTCGAAGGCTTCAGAAGCTATATTACATTGTTGTCGAATGAGATCTTGAATAATATGTCGAAGTTTGAAACATTGATCTGTAGAATGCCCAATGTGTTAATGATAGTCACATCTAAAATTTTCATTATAGTTGTGTCCTTTAGGTTGAGATGGATCCAAATTAAGTAGTGGAGGAAGCATAATAAGATTTTTGTCAACAAGTTGTGGTAATAGAATATGTGGAGCACATGGAAATATTTTTGAATGTACACTTTGGAGGCTTTTATTGAAGCTTTTAAGGACTAGAGACAATGTTGAAGGTAGCCTTTTCCTCAGATATATTGAAATTTTATTTTTTTTGAAACTAAGTACAAGATAAATCCTAATCATGATACTTAATTTTCCCATAGATAATAGTTTGTTTTCACGTAACTTAATAGTATGGCATATCTGATAAAATGATGGAGAGGTCTCAAAGATGATGCCCTCTTGCAACGGAGATAAAATAATTTAGACAAATAGATCCTAAATTTCAGAGTCCACGAGTACATTATACATCTTAGCTAGGTTATTCTTATATTGTAAGACCATAATCCTCTATATTCTCATTAGATCCTTGTTTGATTTGTGCGAGTTGAGAATATGATATCTTAGAACTGATATTGATTGAAAAATGCACGAGAAAAGAATCAAATAAATGTGTAAATGATGTTACATTTGAATTTATATGTAAATCATAGAACCAATGCATTACATAATCTTGGATGCTTCTAGGAAATTGTTAACCATTTAACCTACCCTGAAGAAGACTATATGTCAAACCAATGTTTTAAAGAAGTTCTCCCATAGTGAATTTTGCTAAAGCCAAGAGTCTGAATTTTTTTTGAATTTTTAGACATCCAGTTTTTTCTCTTTCAGATTTTTTAAAGCTCAGTTTCAGAATTGCATTTGAAATTTCTGAAGTCTGAATTTCTAAAAGTTTGAAAATTTAGACTTTCAGGTTTTCAGGTTTCAAAAATTTTCAGCTCATTTCGTTTAAATCCATCTCAGACTTCCGAAGTCTAAAACTCTAAAAGTCTGAATTTTCAAATTTTCAGGTTTTAGGTTTTTAGAGTTCTTCGGGCCATTCTTAGGATTTTTTTTCACAAGGTTTTCTGAAGTTTGAATTTTTGAAACTCTGAATTTTTGGACTTTCAAGTTTTTAGGTTTCAGACTTCTCATCTGCATTTCATCTTTCCTTCCCAAATTTTTCTAAAGTCTGAAATCTAGAATTTTTGGAATTTCAGACTTTCAGGTTTCGGAGCTTCGGATTTTCTTAGTGCAATAAATTTCCACCTACCTCCGTACGGATAAGAAATTAACCATTAATGTCAGGATTTCTATATAAACTTGGATTTTTTACTTTTATTTTTTACCTGACATTGTCGCACTTTTTCTCTGACATTCACTTTCATGCTTTCCAGCGTCTTTTTCAAGGTATGTGGTTTTTAGGTTTTATTTTCTTTTGGTTTAGGTCTTTTCCCTCCTCCTCTGCTCCAGTTTGTTTTCTTTTTTTTTTCCCTTTATTTTTTCTTGTGGTGTCTTTATTTTTCACCATGCTTCATTGTGAGAGTTGTATCTAGGTTTTTAGGCACGTCCATGGGATTTTTTCAGTCCCCTCATACTTCCTCCTATTTCTCAAAATCCAACTTGGCTTTTTGAAATTTCTGTTTGCAGTTCGTCTAGAGACCATTGGGGATTTCTTTTCAAAAAATTCATTTGAGGGAATTCCTTCAAAAGATCACAAGGCATTTTTTTGGAGAATTGCATTTTTTAGAGATTTCACATTTTGGAATTTCAAAGAATTATTGCTTCAGAAAACCTTTTCTTTCAAGTTTTCAGAACCATTGACTTCAGGAAATTATTTCAAATATTTCTTCTGGATTTTTTCACTTCGGAGATTCCTTTCAAACTTTTGACTTCAAGAAACTATTTTGGAGATTTCAGTTTCAAAATTTTAGAGAATTCAAGTTTCAGGTTTTCAGAGAATCAGAATTTCATAGATTTCAGTTTTGGGTTTTCAAAGATTCAGGTTTCAATTTTTCAGAATTTCTGTAATGTTCACAAGTTTTGATGTCTACCTCCACCTCAAAGGGAAAAGAGAAGATGAAGTATACATTTCTTGGGGTTGCTCCACAATCCTGCCAGACCTTCGACTTAGTAAATATCAGACACATTGATCTAGGATAGATTGATCTTCCTGAGTTCTGGGAAATATTAAAAGCCCCGAACAAAAATCCATGGATGCAAGCCATCTATGAAAATTGTCTTGCCCTTGTCGTTGGTTTTCCCACATCCGTGCATTTCCCAGATTTTTTCCTAGCTGTAACTGCCCACTATGATGAGGACTCCATGTCAATAAGAGACAGCGATGATAAGGTGGTAATCCGTCTAGACCCAAATTTATTTGAAGATTTTTTAAAACTTCCAGACATTCAAGGCTACACCACAATCACACCTGAAATAGTAGCTGAGCACTGGGATAAAAAATAAGAAGTATGCTCAAAGGTTGTGATGAAATCCTATCTGACCAAGAATTTCAACAAGTTGCCTAAAACTATACATTGGTCAGATTTCATTCAAAAATTCATTGATCTTATTGTGCTCTTGAGTATAGTTTCAGGTCTTCCTTCTGCAAAGGAATTCCAAGAATGGATGTTATTATACATAGCAACTTTCAAGAAGAATACCAAGTTTATCTGATGGGGTGAACATATTAGTAGCAACATTTGCTATTAGTTGGGCAAGGTGTCAAAAACTAAGAATTTCTATATGACATCTTTTCTAGTATATGCAGCTACTGCTATGGGGGATTTTATAGGGTTAAATACCAAGGGGGTTCGAAAATCTGTCGCGTGGACAGATCTATGGATAAACGGGCCAACGGTGTTGCAGGGCTTAGCCCCTCTTTGAGACAGCAAAGCGAAACTGGTTTATTGCTACTTCTACTAGCAGGAACCTATGCAAGTCTCACAGATTCTGCCTTCGGGGGTTGGGATCTCATCCCAGTAGAGTTTCCTAGGCTGCGAAGAGAAAGGAATAAAAGAAGGAGAAGAGAAAGAACAGATCCGAAGGAAGAAAAGAAATGAGTTCCAAAGCGGAAGGGTCAGAAGATCTATGCTTTGGGTTTGGTAGTAAACAGAGCCAAACCTACTCACATAAATAAACAAAGCAATACTGATAAACAAATGACGGAAAAGTAGATATGAATTTAACAGAAAAGACACATGCAGATCTAACATAAGAAAGATCTAATGTATAACACAGCTATTGAGCACAAAGTCTGAATAATTGTATTAATTGTTTTTATCTGTTACAAGAAAGCTCAAAGTCTTTCTCTCCTCACCTCTATTTCTATCTGAAAAATGTTCACCCTGAATACAACAAGTGTTCTAGTATTTATAGAAAGTGAGGGAGAGAGAAGGCAAAATGGAGCCAACCACTTATTTACAAGATATTTACAAAATATCCAAAAGTCATGTTGACTTTGACAACTTGGAGTGGATGACATCATCCCATGATGCAACATGGATGATGTCATCGTTTGTGCCAACACACTTCAGATATTTCGAAGAGAAAGTCGGAGAATAGAGAGGAGAAGAAGAAGAAGAAGAAGAAGAAGAAGCTATTCATCATCATCATCCTGTGGCCTAAAAGGGGTCGCCTGTTTCTGATGCTGATCAGGAGATGAGATGTGGAACTGAGCGCGGTATTCCAAGAACTTGCTGATCATTGGCGCAAATTGATCCTGTGATGGATCCTTGTGCCTTTCACTGATTGCTTCGCAAGTTTCCCGCTCATCAATGAGCTTTTCGGGGACCTTGGAATAGTCTTTACCCGCCTCGATTAGGGACCCGATGAAGTCTCTACAGGCCAGTAGATTGTTGATGGATTCGATGTCGAAAGTGACTTCTGGCCCTGTCCCTTGAGAAGCTAGCTCCTTGAAAATTCGGATAGTATCGTCAGCTGATCTCAAGGTGAGGGAAGGAGTGAGCAACCCTGGAGTCATAGATAGAACAATCTTCTCCATTTGATGCATCGCATCCAGGGCCTCTTCCTTCACCTTGTCTATCTTCTCTAACACAAATTCGAGCTGATCTATCCGATAGTCCAGAGTGGACATGGTTTTGTTGAGGGTCCTTGGATGACCGAATACTCCAAACTTGACCAAATCTTCGACTGAACAGTCGAACATTTGTTGGAAAGCCTCGTGTTGGAGTCTGGCGTTTTCGAGCTCTTCTGATACTGGACTTGCTAATGTTTGGAGTTCCTTATTCGCCTTCTCGATGTTCAGGTATAAACTGATATACTCGGCGATCACCTTTTCACTATCCTTAAGGATTTGGCTCCTCCAAGCAGAAACAGCCATACCCTGCTCGCCGATCTTTGAATATTCATTGATCTTCTCCTGACTGAGCAGCTCAGGAGTCTCGGCGGCAGTTGTGGGAGGTGCGCTTCCCATCTTCTGTAGGGCTTGAAGCAGGTATTTATTCTGCTCCTTCAGTAGCCTCTTTTCTTCCTTTGTTTCCTGAAGCTTTTCGCAGAGTGCATCAACTGCGGAAAGAGCTTCCCCCTGGAGACTTTCAGAGGATGTCCCCATTGTGACTTGGGTCACTGTGAAATCTGCCGGAGACAGATCTTCTTTTTCTTTGGTGAGATCGGGGTAGGCAATTTCCATAACTCTCTCACCTGCAGCGCTCTTGGAGAAGCGTGTAACTGGCTTGTGCTTCTTTGCTCCTTTAGCCGGAATGACTGAAAAGTCCATCGGAGCGATGGGGACTTTCCTCTTTGGTTGGCTCAGCTGCTGAGAGATCCAAGCTGGTCCTATTGAAGAAGGACCAGAGACAGAGGGGGAGGCAGCAACGGTAGAAGAGGGGAAGAACGTGGAGACACGCGGCGGCGGCATTGAAAGAATAGCCGAAGACATGCCCACGGGAGGAAGGGAAACCGCAGCTGTAGAAGACATGGGAAGGGAAGGGAGTCCGGAAATGAGGGAAGAAATGGAGGAAGACAAATCAGCGAGAGAGGAGAAGATGGACGAAGAGGCAGGGGAGAGAGTAGAAGAAGAAGGAGAGGACACAACCAAAGGAGTGGTTGCCGACATCTGAGGAAGGGGAGGAAGAGAAGAAGAAGGGATAGAAGGGACCTCTGTAGTTGTAGCGATGCCGACATCCTGGGTGGATGGGCGTATAGGACTATCCTCTGTCAATTCCTTCTCTGGCGAGTCCAGAGTTATTACTTGTTCAGGCTCTGAAGGAAGAGGACTTTCAGGGGCTTCCTCCTGAATGGTGCTAGGCTCACCTTCTGCAGCTTTGCCTTTTAGCTGCTTCTTTGATCTTGGAGGCGCATTACCCAAAGGAGAAGTTGTAAAATCTACACCGAGGTAGATTAACCCATTCATGCGGCACCAATGCTCTGTTCTCCGCATGGTTTCTTTGACCCTCTCCTCAATTGTCTGAGGAGCCTTGCTTCTGTCAATGTCCGGGAAGGGCCAATCATCCCCTTCTGTGTCATTATATACTTTGTCTACTTCGTCTTCCGTGGTTTGGAAGCCTTTTGGGACAATAGCCACTCCGTAATGGATGATTTCCGTTAATGCTAAGCGAGAGTGATCCTTTCTTCTGAGTTCTACCTCATGGAGAACGTCAATGTAGATATCCTCAATCTGAGGGACATGAATCGGATCAAGCTTAGCCCTTGGTAGACAGCCCCTAGGGTCGAATGTAGGCCTTGCTGGGAAATCATGCTTTAGGTTGAGCAATTCTAGCTCAGCAAACATCTCCTTCGCCTTGTGATAGCTGGAACAAGTGTATCGGCCTACTGTGAGGGGGAAAGGAGTCCCACCCTTCTTTCTCTTCTGGCATTTCTCATGATATGTGACCAGCTGCCTTGACAATTCCAATAGAACCAGCTTTGGTCCAGCATACCTTGGCAACCTAGTGGGCTCGCCCAAAAAGTTGACCGCCCTCAGATAGGTGAATGTGGGAAACTGGGTGAACAAGGCCCCCCACTTCTCTGTGACTGCCACTATGTTTTTGGTTGTCCGGGAATGAGTCAAATTTGGCCGCAACATGCACATGATGTGGTAGAAGAAAACATCATTGATCTTAGCGAAGTGTTGGATGCTGTTCTCCAGCTTCAGCTCTTGATAGTATTCATATATTTTGGCCTGAGGCCAAGTTCCACTTCGGTGCAGCCCTGGATAATCTCTTTCAGCTGCGGCAGCATAGACGACGTAGGAGTTCATGTGGAATACTCCGGTCGTAGCGAACTGTTGCAGTTGCTCGGATATAGTGCTGCTTATTATCTCCCCCCAGCAGAAACGCTGATCGGGCAGATTTTTATTCATGGTTTCCAGGTACCGCAGCATCCACTTATGGAAGTAGTGAGCATCTGAAAGACCGAAGACTCTGCTCAGGAAGGTGATTGTATCACTGAGTTCCTCTGAGAAATCACTCCGGTGGATAGTTTGAGGCCACCGGGTCACTACCTTCTTATTCTTGAGGTAGACCTCATTCATTAATTGCATGCACTTGTCTTCATTGTCCTCCCAAGCCTTGAGGCATTCCTGTTGGCTAACAGCCACATAGTTTCGGTGGTGAGGGATCCCAAGCATCAACTCAAAGCGACGGGCAGTAAGGTTTATAACTACCTCGCCCTTGCTATTCTCGACACATCTTGTGTCTTTGTTGAAGGATTGTGCAACAACCATCATAAACTCGTTATTAACAGCACTGACAGGAATCCCACCGGCGAAGTGCAGGGCGCTGCCTATCAATTTATCCATCCATGGACTCCTTGTCACTTTCTGAGTCCTTACCCAGAATTCCTCTATGTCAATGTGGCCCAGTTCAGAATCCCTGACATCCATATTACATTCTGCCTGTGATTCGGGCATCCTGACCCTCTGATATTTGTATTTCATTTCTTCTTCTGTTAGCTTTGCCTTCCCTCTTGGTTTGGTGGGTCTCTTGCTTGACGTAGACATGTGTTCTTCAAGGCTTATCTGATGATCTGCACGTAGAAGGAGCGAAACCCAATCCAAGAAGCTTGAATTAGTCATTTGATCTTCCATTGGAATACTAGCAGAAGAAAGAGTTAGAACTTTTAAGGCTCGGGGCGCAGGGCGCATGGAAGATGTGTGTAACAGGCTGAATAGTCAAGGCGCACAGGAAAAGGGTGCAACAGAGGTTAAGTTGGCGCCAACGGCGCATGGAAGATGGATGAAGCAGGTTGCATTTTATAACAGGGCGCACAGGAAATGCGTGTTACATTGGGGTTCGATGCGCCTGTGGCGCATGGAAAGATTGTGTAACATGGACGAATGATGCGCCAAAGGAATATAGCGCGGCGCATGGAGGGTTTACACAACATCATGTTACTGCATCGGAGGGTGTGCCAGCGCCTATGTAATCTTTATACTTGCGCGAAAAAGGCTTTTGTTGCATCGAAACTGGGTGCGCTCTTTGGCGCGTGGAAATGGGATGCAACATGGGTAAAGGGTGCGCCAAGGCTTATAGGAGGAAGCGCGGGATTTACACTTGGAGCATGCAAAAGGGGTGCGCTTATGGGCGCATGAATTTCAGCTGTATCAGGATGGCAGGGTGCGCCATGGCGCGGATCTTTGAGTATGTTGCAAGTCGGATAGGTGCGCCGAGGGGCGCGACTGTCTTGATTGTTACAAGGCGCGCCGGTGCGCCTTGTGAAATAAGCTCTCAAACCTCTTTCTCTTTCTTTCTCTTCCACTTCAAAAATTGCTTGGACAAGTAAGGTTTTCCAAAAACCTTGTAAACAGACCAAGCTAGCTACAAAACGACCCCTTTTCCAGCAGATCCGGAAAGAGGGAGGGAGAGCAAGAGCAACAGAAGAAAATGAACAGGACAGCACGGGGGGAAAGGCTCAAACACATTCAAACTTGATGAAAACTGGCCAGCAAGTTGGCATACACACCAAAACCGGACAAAAACAAGCCCAAAGAACAGAAAACATAAAACAGGGAAGGGGAAGAACCTCTTACCTTAAAATATAGCGAAAATTCCTTGAGCGGGTCCACAACACGACGAAAGCGACAGAGCAGGGGCTGACAAATCCAGAAAAATCACGTGCTGACAAAAGAACAATGAAAATGACATGGCGCGCATAGGTATATATAACAAAATTTGTCATAAATGCGCCAACCACCATTTGAAAAGGCGCGCGAAAACGACTGTCGACAGAGGAAAGCATGCGCCCTTTGGCGCATGGAAGTAACTGACAACAGGAGAATGGGTGCGACTTTGGCGCATCAAACGAGTTGTCGACATGAATTTATGTGCGCCATTGGCGCACCAAAACGTGGTGTAACACGGAAAATACATGCGCCTTTGGCGCACCGAGAAGCGTGCTAACATGGAAAACCATGCGCCAAAGGCTTTTAAGGGGGCGCATCAAAAATTGATGTTGCAAGGAAAAACCATGCGCCCAGCCAAAAAAGGCTCAAAAAGACTAAGTTCAAAAACTGAATTTCCCGGGAAGGGATTTTACAATATTCTGAATGCGGAGGATCCCTAACGAGGGATCGAAACAAAATTTTCGGTATGGTTATCGGTAAAATTGCCCTTGTCAATTTTACAGGATAACAGCTGGCTCTTTCTGGGGACTATCCCTGAGTGAAACTCGGGGGTAGAGAATCCCAGATCACATGTGCCTATCCATTGGGTACGGAGTCAAAAACAAGGGGGACCGGAGGGAGAACAAAGGAAACACACAAAAACCGAAAGCAAACACACGACTAAAGCAAACTGTACAAAGGAGAGAGCAAGCTCTACTTCCTGAAGATCTTGAGATGTTGCCCGCTGTAGGGAAGCGGGAGTTCAGCTCCATCCAGATAAGAGAGATAGAAACTATTCTCTCCATTGAGTTGCTTGATTTTGAAGGGCCCTCTCCATAGGGAATCAAATTTTCCGTGCATGCCCTTTGGTTCTCTCCGCTTGTCCCAGAGAAGGACGAGATCTCCCACTTCAAAATTCCTCTGCTTGGCCTTTTTGTCGAAAAGCCTCTTTACTTGATTCTGATGTTCAGTGATCCTGTCGACCACCCTTACTCTCTTTTCTTCAAGTTCCGCAAGGTACATGATTCTCTTTTCCAGAGAACTTTGAAAAGTTTCATCTTCGATTGCTCGTGCCAAGCGTAGAGCAGGAAGTTCCGCTGAAATGGGAAGCTCGGCATCAGTGCCATATAACACTTGAAAAGGTGACATGCCGAGAGATCTCTTGGGGGTAATGCGGTCTGCCCACAAAGCGTCGTACAAAGACTTGTGCCACATCCGCTGATTTTCATCTACTAATTTCCGTATGATGGTCACCAAGTTCTTATTACTGGATTCTGCCTGACCATTTCCCTGAGGATAATAATCTGAGGCATGTGCTAAAGTTATCCCATATTCATAGCAAAAACTAATAACTTCCCGGGAAGAGAAGTTAGAAGCATTATCAGCAACGATTTTATTTGGAATGCCAAACCTGACAATGATATTCTCTTTGATAAAACTGCAAACTACCTCAGAAGTGGCATGCTTGACAGGTATGGCCTCCACCCATTTAGTGAAGTAATCTGTTGCCGTGAGGACATAGCTATGTCCAGCACTCGATTGAGGATTGAGTGCACCAATAAAATCGACTCCCCACTGCTTGAATGGCTCATTGATAATAACCGGCCTTAGGGGAAAGGCAGCCAATTTGGGCTTACCAACAAACTGCTGGCAAGGCTCACATTTTGCCACCCAGGTAGCTGCATCTTGAAAGAGCGTCGGCCAATAGTACCTGGCTCGAATGATCTTGTGCGCCGTTACGGAAGAAGAGAAATGGCCTCCACAAGCCGAATTGTGAAAACTCTCCAGCAGTTTTACTTGCTGGGGCTTGTCAACACATCGCAGGAAGACACCGTCTATCCCGCGCTTATATAAGCCGTCATCCCAGATGACATATTTAGCCGCTCTGAGCTTTACAGTGCGCTTCTCCTTTGCGGTGAGGTGCATTGGGCATTCGCCGTAGGTAAGGAAGAAAGCGATGTCGGAGTACCATTCGTCACTAGTTGAAACAAACAAAACCAGAGGTAGAGAATCAGGCCCTTCCAGAGGGCTTTGCGCTTCGTTGGTATGATTTTCTCTTTCATCAGGATTTTCTGAACCCTTGTTCTCAGCCATTAGCTGACACAGGCCTTTGCCCCTCACCAGCTTGGTGGGTTTAATATCTAGGTCATATTCCTGGACCTTTGCGATCCAATTCCCTCTTAAGCTTCCTAACTCTTGCTGAGTTAGAATTGACTTCACCGCAGTGTCGGGAACTAGCACCACCGTATGCGAGTTCAGAATGTAATACCTGAAATTCTTCACCGCTTTGACAACGGCAAAGGCGTGCTTTTCTAATTGAGTCATCTTCAACTCGTGGGGCTTGAGGGGAGAACTCATGAATGCGATTGGAGATTCAATATCCTCCGAGTTCTTTTGCATTAGGATTGCAGACACAGTATGTTCCGATGCATAGCTATACATAATGAAGTCCTTGGAGAAATCCGGACATACCAGGACCGGTGCATGAGCGACAGAAGTTTTTATCTCTTCAAACGACCTTTTCCCCTCTTCACTCCATCTGAAAGTGGGTGAACCTTTCATCATGTTCAGTATGTGGCGGGTCTTCTCAGCAAAATCAGGGACAAAACGCCTAAGAAAGTTCACCTTTCCGAAGAAAGAATGAACACCATTCTTGCTTGTAGGCAGAGTAAGGCTTTGGATAGCCTTAACTCTTTCGGCATCGATCTTCGTTCCTTCTTTGCTAACCACATGGCCTAGCAATTTCCCTTCCGTAACCCCAAAAACAGACTTTTTTGGGTTAAGGGAAATTCCATGTTCTCGGCACCTGGCCAATACTTGCTCCAAGTGATCATAATGATCACTTCGTCGTTTGGAGAACACGGTTAAGTCATCTAGATAAACTACAATGACTTTTCCCATCATGCCTTTGAATGCAAAGTCCATGGCCCGCTGAAAAGTGGCACCAGCATTGGTTAGGCCGAAAGGCATCCTGCTGTAGGCAAATGTACCCCATGGAGTAGTAAATGCTGTTTTGAATTGATCTCCAGGCGAGACTTCAATCTGATTATAGCCTGAAAAACCGTCAAGCATAGACAGCATTTCTGACCCAGTTACTGCTTGCAGAACTTGATCCATTATGGGAAGAGGGTAGTTGTCTTTCAGCGAAGCTTGATTCAAGTTTCGGAAGTCTACGCAGATGCGTATTTCACCGTTTTTCTTGCGTACTGGCACAATGTTTGCCACCCAAGTGCTGTGATGAATAGGGAAAATGATTCTTGCGTCCAGCATCTTCTGAATTTCGGCTTGAATAGTGCCCGAAATCTTGGGATTATAATGCCTTTGCTTCTGACGGAAGGCTTTGGCATCTTCTTTTAGCGGTATATCATGCTGAACGTCCTTCGGCTTGAAAGACTTTAAGTCGGCATAGGACCATGCCAATACATCCATATATCTTTTCAGCAACTTGACAAATTTTCGCTTTTCTTCTGGCGTGCAACATTTCCCGATGTTCACGAATTGCGGATGTGCCTCAGGACCTAAATTGACTGGTTCTGTCTCTGGAGATGAGCTAGGATCATCTCGCCTTTTCCTTTTCACAAAACGGTCATGCCTGTCAAACAGGCGTTCCAGAGAAACCAGGCCCTTTGGAATTTTATTTCCCTTAAGCTGACAAATGCCATCGTTCTCCTTTGTTTCGTGGTTTTGACTGTTGATTGATTCACGGCATGAAGAGGTGGATCCTTCAAAATACAACTCATCAAAATTTTCTGCTTTCTCTAGAAAGGCAATGAGGTGATTATCATCGTTGAATACCTGCCAATGCTGAGAGTTGTCTGGCACGCTTGGGCGGAAAACCACTTCAATGGTGTACTTGTTCGTCTTCAAACCCGGGTGTGGGAGCATGAGAGATGCCGAAACAGCCAGCGAATCAGCCATGTCATTTTGGGCCCTTGGAATGGCCTCTATTGAAAAAGCGTCAAATTCTTCAATGCTGTCCCATACCGCATTACGGTAGTGCCTGAGCCTTTCATTTTTCACTTGGTAAATCCTTT
This sequence comes from Taxus chinensis, assembly GCA_019776745.2. Classification (NCBI taxonomy): domain Eukaryota; kingdom Viridiplantae; phylum Streptophyta; class Pinopsida; order Cupressales; family Taxaceae; genus Taxus; species Taxus chinensis. The sequence continues at coordinate 174,411,811 of CM034150.1, read as the reverse complement.
TGACCTGATTTACAACTAGCTCGGCATCACCTTGGGCTTTCAGATTTTTTATTCCTCTTTCCTTTGCAGCTTGCATACCGAGTAACAGAGATTCGTACTCAGCAGTATTATTAGTGTTGAAAAACTGCAATTTGAAAGAAAGAGGAATTATCTCCTCCCCGGGAGATATCAGCACAACTCCAGCGCCACATCCACTAGTCGCGCAGCTGCCATCAAATTGCAAGGTCCAGATCTTATTACAATCCTTTTCCTGAACAAAAACGTCCTTTGTTTCCGCCTCGGTGGATAAGAAGTAATTCCCCAACCCTGATGATTCGAAAAGAATTTGGGCTTTGGGGTCTTCAGAGCTAGTGACCAAGTATTTCTTTTGGGATTCCGGCTCCAAAGTTTGCATTACGCCTTTGACTGGGATTCTAGCTTTGGACCAGTCCATGTGAATTTCTCCACCGACTTCGCTGCAAAAACTCCTTCCTAGTAGAATTCCATAGGCTGCTGGGATGTCAGCAACAAGGACTGTCATTTTTACTCTTTTATCCGGGAAGGCTGCAAACGCAAATTGTGCGTCCTTGATTTGGCCAACCAACGGAACTTGCTTTGTTTCCAATGAGTAACATCTGCCGAAGGGTTTGGTAAGAGTAAGGCCCAAAGCATGAGCGACTTTGGCAGGCATGACGTTATCAGAGGCTCCGGAATCAATAATGCAATTGCTCAACTTATGGCCATTGATCAGGAGGGAGAGATAGAAAGGCTCTATCTTGCCAGATGCGGACGTCGAAGCGACATTTATGTGGGATTCAGGAGGAGTAGAAAGGATTCCTTTCAGGGAAACCGGTTTAGCTATAACAGCTTGACTTTGGATATACTTAGTCAATCTTACAAGCTGTTCGGGGTTTGACTGAAGATACTCAGCTTCAGACATTTGGATCTTGGTCTTTTTTGCGTGATCTATTATATCAAATGCGGCCAAGGGTTGCGTAGGTAAAGGAATGAGTCCTTCACCCCGCGATGATGGAATAGGGTTACTGATCTTGATAGGAATATGAGAGGGCTGACTCGGAGGAGAGATAGGTGGAAAAGACTTCTTTGCAAAAGATTTAACAGGGAGTTGAGTGGGAAGAGGATTACCTCTTTTAACAATGGTTGGAGGCGTGTTTGACACGGCCTTCTCTTTCTGCGTATGGGCATCAACCTCTGCTTCTTTTCCTTGCGAGCGGGTAAAAACAGCGTAGGATTGTCCGCTTGCATAGCCTTGCGTACTCTCTTCTTCATCGGATTCGTCCTCATCAAATTCCATGTATCCAATTGTGGAGTCGCCAGTCGGTTCACCGACATCTTGATCATCTTCGCCTTGGAGCGAAGGTTCCTCATAGTATTGCTCTTCTTCCTCTTCAATTTCGGCCAAAGCATTGACCGGAGGAGCTTCAAGCGCCAACCGTGGAGCAGCTGTAGGCAAGCGCGGCCTTTGTGAAGCGTTGTTAGGAACAAAATTCCTCCGCGGGATATCCCGATACGAGGAACTGGGAGAGGTCTGGGCCAGCTGCTTCTTCAGTGCAAGCAAATCATTCGCCATTTTTTGGAATGCTGGATCAGACGAAGTGATAGGCGAAGGGCCCAAAGACTTAGGCTTTACTGATTCTTTTCTTAACTCGCCAGATATTATCAAATTGTCTTCTATACGGATGGCAGCAGCCTGAGCGAGAGGCAAAGTAGCTACTCGCTCTTGAAGGAGCAAGAAGCTGACTTTTGAACTCATGGCATTTACGAAAAAACACTTCTGGTTCTCCGGTGTTGGAAGCATGGCAGTAGGGACACGGTTGATCAGCGCATTGAACCGGGCGACAAAATCGCGCATGGTCTCATTTGCCTCCTTCTTCAGATGAGTGATCCGTGATAATAAAGTAAATGCATCCTCTGAAGGCTTATACCTGTCTTCAAAAGCGTCCCGCAAAGTTGCCCAACTAGTGATAGATCCGGCCGGCAAATGCTGAAACCATTCAGCTGCAGGCCCTTGTAGAGTTTCCAGAAAGAGGCGAACTGACACATCTTCATGAGTCACATCCAAAATACTGCATGACATAATGAAAGCAGAAATGTGGGAATCCGTGCTTTGATTTCCGCTCCCGTCGAATTTAGGAAAATTCTTTCGATTTCCGTGAGGGAGTGCGTGAACTGGATGTGGTAAAGCCAACGGACCCATAGCGTTTCCCCATGGTACCGCCATCTGAAAAGCCGGAAAGAGAACACGAGCTGGAAGTGTAGTTCCGCTGAGTAGTAAAGCACTACAAAGGGATGTGGATGCTCCCGGCAAAAGACTTTTTCTTTGTGAAGGCGAAACACTCCTGGATGACCGGCTAGCCGAGCTTAGCGCTGAAAAACGTGCCGGTGTTACGCTGAAATTGTGCCTCTGAAGCAGATCGAAAGTAGGATCGGCTTCTCCACGGGCTCTTCTGCTGCGCGTAAAAGGTTCACTCGCCAGTGTACCTTTCGAATCTGCAATATTACAGCGCAGATTTAAACTTTATTTTTGGGTGTACTTGCTGATTTTCTGGTTTTTCTGACAAAGACCAGCAGCATGCACTTTTCTGGATATTTGAAAATTATCCTCTTCAGAAACCGATTGCGGTTAAATGACAGATGAAAATGAGGATAAGATGGTGGGGAAGATAGTAAGCTGATTTTTCAGATCTGATTTTTACTTTTCAGAGGGTTTCAAACTTTTTAGAAAATAATCAAAACTCAGATCTACGGAAAAATAATAATTTTGACAAAAACTCAGCGAACTAAAGATCTGTAACAGGCTCAGATCTATGACTCTCAGAAGAAAATTTTTCGATTTGGGCACATTTGCAAATTTTTGGATTTTCAACAAAAAGTTCAGCTTTGCAAACTGGCAGCAACCTGCTGATTTTTCCTGATTTTTTATCTTACTACCAGCATAGATCTGACAGATCTGTCTGTTCGATCCCCAGCGGAGTCGCCAAAAACTGTTGGTCCGAAAATCTGTCGCGTGGACAGATCTATGGATAAACGGGCCAACGGTGTTGCAGGGCTTAGCCCCTCTTTGAGACAGCAAAGCGAAACTGGTTTATTGCTACTTCTACTAGCAGGAACCTATGCAAGTCTCACAGATTCTGCCTTCGGGGGTTGGGATCTCATCCCAGTAGAGTTTCCTAGGCTGCGAAGAGAAAGGAATAAAAGAAGGAGAAGAGAAAGAACAGATCCGAAGGAAGAAAAGAAATGAGTTCCAAAGCGGAAAGGTCAGAAGATCTATGCTTTGGGTTTGGTAGTAAACAGAGCCAAACCTACTCACATAAATAAACAAAGCAATACTGATAAACAAATGACGGAAAAGTAGATATGAATTTAACAGAAAAGACACATGCAGATCTAACATAAGAAAGATCTAATGTATAACACAGCTATTGAGCACAAAGTCTGAATAATTGTATTAATTGTTTTTATCTGTTACAAGAAAGCTCAAAGTCTTTCTCTCCTCACCTCTATTTCTATCTGAAAAATGTTCACCCTGAATACAACAAGTGTTCTAGTATTTATAGAAAGTGAGGGAGAGAGAAGGCAAAATGGAGCCAACCACTTATTTACAAGATATTTACAAAATATCCAAAAGTCATGTTGACTTTGACAACTTGGAGTGGATGACATCATCCCATGATGCAACATGGATGATGTCATCGTTTGTGCCAACACACTTCAGATATTTCGAAGAGAAAGTCGGAGAATAGAGAGGAGAAGAAGAAGAAGAAGAAGAAGAAGAAGCTATTCATCATCATCATCCTGTGGCCTAAAAGGGGTCGCCTGTTTCTGATGCTGATCAGGAGATGAGATGTGGAACTGAGCGCGGTATTCCAAGAACTTGCTGATCATTGGCGCAAATTGATCCTGTGATGGATCCTTGTGCCTTTCACTGATTGCTTCGCAAGTTTCCCGCTCATCAATGAGCTTTTCGGGGACCTTGGAATAGTCTTTACCCGCCTCGATTAGGGACCCGATGAAGTCTCTACAGGCCAGTAGATTGTTGATGGATTCGATGTCGAAAGTGACTTCTGGCCCTGTCCCTTGAGAAGCTAGCTCCTTGAAAATTCGGATAGTATCGTCAGCTGATCTCAAGGTGAGGGAAGGAGTGAGCAACCCTGGAGTCATAGATAGAACAATCTTCTCCATTTGATGCATCGCATCCAGGGCCTCTTCCTTCACCTTGTCTATCTTCTCTAACACAAATTCGAGCTGATCTATCCGATAGTCCAGAGTGGACATGGTTTTGTTGAGGGTCCTTGGATGACCGAATACTCCAAACTTGACCAAATCTTCGACTGAACAGTCGAACATTTGTTGGAAAGCCTCGTGTTGGAGTCTGGCGTTTTCGAGCTCTTCTGATACTGGACTTGCTAATGTTTGGAGTTCCTTATTCGCCTTCTCGATGTTCAGGTATAAACTGATATACTCGGCGATCACCTTTTCACTATCCTTAAGGATTTGGCTCCTCCAAGCAGAAACAGCCATACCCTGCTCGCCGATCTTTGAATATTCATTGATCTTCTCCTGACTGAGCAGCTCAGGAGTCTCGGCGGCAGTTGTGGGAGGTGCGCTTCCCATCTTCTGTAGGGCTTGAAGCAGGTATTTATTCTGCTCCTTCAGTAGCCTCTTTTCTTCCTTTGTTTCCTGAAGCTTTTCGCAGAGTGCATCAACTGCGGAAAGAGCTTCCCCCTGGAGACTTTCAGAGGATGTCCCCATTGTGACTTGGGTCACTGTGAAATCTGCCGGAGACAGATCTTCTTTTTCTTTGGTGAGATCGGGGTAGGCAATTTCCATAACTCTCTCACCTGCAGCGCTCTTGGAGAAGCGTGTAACTGGCTTGTGCTTCTTTGCTCCTTTAGCCGGAATGACTGAAAAGTCCATCGGAGCGATGGGGACTTTCCTCTTTGGTTGGCTCAGCTGCTGAGAGATCCAAGCTGGTCCTATTGAAGAAGGACCAGAGACAGAGGGGGAGGCAGCAACGGTAGAAGAGGGGAAGAACGTGGAGACACGCGGCGGCGGCATTGAAAGAATAGCCGAAGACATGCCCACGGGAGGAAGGGAAACCGCAGCTGTAGAAGACATGGGAAGGGAAGGGAGTCCGGAAATGAGGGAAGAAATGGAGGAAGACAAATCAGCGAGAGAGGAGAAGATGGACGAAGAGGCAGGGGAGAGAGTAGAAGAAGAAGGAGAGGACACAACCAAAGGAGTGGTTGCCGACATCTGAGGAAGGGGAGGAAGAGAAGAAGAAGGGATAGAAGGGACCTCTGTAGTTGTAGCGATGCCGACATCCTGGGTGGATGGGCGTATAGGACTATCCTCTGTCAATTCCTTCTCTGGCGAGTCCAGAGTTATTACTTGTTCAGGCTCTGAAGGAAGAGGACTTTCAGGGGCTTCCTCCTGAATGGTGCTAGGCTCACCTTCTGCAGCTTTGCCTTTTAGCTGCTTCTTTGATCTTGGAGGCGCATTACCCAAAGGAGAAGTTGTAAAATCTACACCGAGGTAGATTAACCCATTCATGCGGCACCAATGCTCTGTTCTCCGCATGGTTTCTTTGACCCTCTCCTCAATTGTCTGAGGAGCTTTGCTTCTGTCAATGTCCGGGAAGGGCCAATCATCCCCTTCTGTGTCATTATATACTTTGTCTACTTCGTCTTCCGTGGTTTGGAAGCCTTTTGGGACAATAGCCACTCCGTAATGGATGATTTCCGTTAATGCTAAGCGAGAGTGATCCTTTCTTCTGAGTTCTACCTCATGGAGAACGTCAATGTAGATATCCTCAATCTGAGGGACATGAATCGGATCAAGCTTAGCCCTTGGTAGACAGCCCCTAGGGTCGAATGTAGGCCTTGCTGGGAAATCATGCTTTAGGTTGAGCAATTCTAGCTCAGCAAACATCTCCTTCGCCTTGTGATAGCTGGAACAAGTGTATCGGCCTACTGTGAGGGGGAAAGGAGTCCCACCCTTCTTTCTCTTCTGGCATTTCTCATGATATGTGACCAGCTGCCTTGACAATTCCAATAGAACCAGCTTTGGTCCAGCATACCTTGGCAACCTAGTGGGCTCGCCCAAAAAGTTGACCGCCCTCAGATAGGTGAATGTGGGAAACTGGGTGAACAAGGCCCCCCACTTCTCTGTGACTGCCACTATGTTTTTGGTTGTCCGGGAATGAGTCAAATTTGGCCGCAACATGCACATGATGTGGTAGAAGAAAACATCATTGATCTTAGCGAAGTGTTGGATGCTGTTCTCCAGCTTCAGCTCTTGATAGTATTCATATATTTTGGCCTGAGGCCAAGTTCCACTTCGGTGCAGCCCTGGATAATCTCTTTCAGCTGCGGCAGCATAGACGACGTAGGAGTTCATGTGGAATACTCCGGTCGTAGCGAACTGTTGCAGTTGCTCGGATATAGTGCTGCTTATTATCTCCCCCCAGCAGAAACGCTGATCGGGCAGATTTTTATTCATGGTTTCCAGGTACCGCAGCATCCACTTATGGAAGTAGTGAGCATCTGAAAGACCGAAGACTCTGCTCAGGAAGGTGATTGTATCACTGAGTTCCTCTGAGAAATCACTCCGGTGGATAGTTTGAGGCCACCGGGTCACTACCTTCTTATTCTTGAGGTAGACCTCATTCATTAATTGCATGCACTTGTCTTCATTGTCCTCCCAAGCCTTGAGGCATTCCTGTTGGCTAACAGCCACATAGTTTCGGTGGTGAGGGATCCCAAGCATCAACTCAAAGCGACGGGCAGTAAGGTTTATAACTACCTCGCCCTTGCTATTCTCGACACATCTTGTGTCTTTGTTGAAGGATTGTGCAACAACCATCATAAACTCGTTATTAACAGCACTGACAGGAATCCCACCGGCGAAGTGCAGGGCGCTGCCTATCAATTTATCCATCCATGGACTCCTTGTCACTTTCTGAGTCCTTACCCAGAATTCCTCTATGTCAATGTGGCCCAGTTCAGAATCCCTGACATCCATATTACATTCTGCCTGTGATTCGGGCATCCTGACCCTCTGATATTTGTATTTCATTTCTTCTTCTGTTAGCTTTGCCTTCCCTCTTGGTTTGGTGGGTCTCTTGCTTGACGTAGACATGTGTTCTTCAAGGCTTATCTGATGATCTGCACGTAGAAGGAGCGAAACCCAATCCAAGAAGCTTGAATTAGTCATTTGATCTTCCATTGGAATACTAGCAGAAGAAAGAGTTAGAACTTTTAAGGCTCGGGGCGCAGGGCGCATGGAAGATGTGTGTAACAGGCTGAATAGTCAAGGCGCACAGGAAAAGGGTGCAACAGAGGTTAAGTTGGCGCCAACGGCGCATGGAAGATGGATGAAGCAGGTTGCATTTTATAACAGGGCGCACAGGAAATGCGTGTTACATTGGGGTTCGATGCGCCTGTGGCGCATGGAAAGATTGTGTAACATGGACGAATGATGCGCCAAAGGAATATAGCGCGGCGCATGGAGGGTTTACACAACATCATGTTACTGCATCGGAGGGTGTGCCAGCGCCTATGTAATCTTTATACTTGCGCGAAAAAGGCTTTTGTTGCATCGAAACTGGGTGCGCTCTTTGGCGCGTGGAAATGGGATGCAACATGGGTAAAGGGTGCGCCAAGGCTTATAGGAGGAAGCGCGGGATTTACACTTGGAGCATGCAAAAGGGGTGCGCTTATGGGCGCATGAATTTCAGCTGTATCAGGATGGCAGGGTGCGCCATGGCGCGGATCTTTGAGTATGTTGCAAGTCGGATAGGTGCGCCGAGGGGCGCGACTGTCTTGATTGTTACAAGGCGCGCCGGTGCGCCTTGTGAAATAAGCTCTCAAACCTCTTTCTCTTTCTTTCTCTTCCACTTCAAAAATTGCTTGGACAAGTAAGGTTTTCCAAAAACCTTGTAAACAGACCAAGCTAGCTACAAAACGACCCCTTTTCCAGCAGATCCGGAAAGAGGGAGGGAGAGCAAGAGCAACAGAAGAAAATGAACAGGACAGCACGGGGGGAAAGGCTCAAACACATTCAAACTTGATGAAAACTGGCCAGCAAGTTGGCATACACACCAAAACCGGACAAAAACAAGCCCAAAGAACAGAAAACATAAAACAGGGAAGGGGAAGAACCTCTTACCTTAAAATATAGCGAAAATTCCTTGAGCGGGTCCACAACACGACGAAAGCGACAGAGCAGGGGCTGACAAATCCAGAAAAATCACGTGCTGACAAAAGAACAATGAAAATGACATGGCGCGCATAGGTATATATAACAAAATTTGTCATAAATGCGCCAACCACCATTTGAAAAGGCGCGTGAAAACGACTGTCGACAGAGGAAAGCATGCGCCCTTTGGCGCATGGAAGTAACTGACAACAGGAGAATGGGTGCGACTTTGGCGCATCAAACGAGTTGTCGACATGAATTTATGTGCGCCATTGGCGCACCAAAACGTGGTGTAACACGGAAAATACATGCGCCTTTGGCGCACCGAGAAGCGTGCTAACATGGAAAACCATGCGCCAAAGGCTTTTAAGGGGGCGCATCAAAAATTGATGTTGCAAGGAAAAACCATGCGCCCAGCCAAAAAAGGCTCAAAAAGACTAAGTTCAAAAACTGAATTTCCCGGGAAGGGATTTTACAATATTCTGAATGCGGAGGATCCCTAACGAGGGATCGAAACAAAATTTTCGGTATGGTTATCGGTAAAATTGCCCTTGTCAATTTTACAGGATAAGGCAAGTATTATTGCCCAACTATCCACAAGGAAAATAATGTAGATGCAGAAATGGCTGAAGTAACCCTACAAATTTTCCATTTGCGAACTAATTTTGACTATTGGGGTAAGTACAGGGAGATAGGTAAGTTTAGTGCTCATGTGTCCCAATTAGAAGACATATGGATTCATTTTCAGGACAAGTACATTATATGACAAAGGGATTATGAGAGGCTAACTCTTGATGAAGTGTGATAGTATGGATTGGATGATGTGACACAGGACTTATAGGACAATGATGAGGTCCTAGGTGCATCATAAAGGAATGATGATGTTGCCAATCAACCACTTCCATGGGTTGATTGGTATGTAGAATAATGTAGCAATACCAAGGAAAGGGCGGGCCCCATTCTAAAAAAAACTTTCAGTTGGTTGGCCACTTTGGGAATCTCACCCTAAGGGGAAAATCAACGTACAAATATAGGGTCTACATCAGCAGTAAACCAACCCACACCCACAAAAGGAAAGAGGTCAACTCAGAGGGTTCCTACCATTCCAAAGAAGATCGCTTTTGTGGTTGGTGGCTCATCTCTTTCTAGGTCTGTTGTTCCCAAGGTTACAACATCTACAGTACCAGTCACTGAGGTGGTTGAAGTAAGTGATTCCCTTAGTTTCATTCAGGATCCATCCCATCTTCCCTTCCTCCATTATCACTCCAAATATTAGTTCCCTCCACTTCTACCACCATTTCTTCCTTCCTATATCCTTCTATGGCCTAGGTATTTCCATCACTTCTAGTTTTATCAGCTAGGGAAAATATTGGGTTACCCATTTTCTCCTCACTTTCTTTGACACTCCCATTTTCTTTGATCTCAACCCCGAGTTTTTTTTTGTCAATTCCTATGGTTTTCCTCACACCCACACCTTCCATCATTTCCACCTCTTCTAAGATATCAGTTGGCATTTCTAGTGATCTTTCTCTAATCGGTACTTCAGGTATCGGATCTACTACTCCATCTTCCTTAGCTCTAGCCATACCAGAGTGGTTGTTTAGACAAACTCCTAAGAAAAAGAAAAAGGTTCCTCTAGGAGATGTGATAGATCTAAATATCTTGGAGTCCATTCCTAAAAGACAGGAAAAGAGGTAATTTTGATTTAGAGGAGAAGATTCTAATTTACTTCTACATGAAGAGGTAACTGATGATGCCTCCAAATTGTTCGAATATCAAAAGGCCATGGAATTCTTGTGTCAGGTGCTGCAGGATCTGATTAATAAATTAGAGGATAAGTGGGTGGATATTACATATGCCCTTAATGATATCTCAGAGGAGTTTGACAACACCCACTACAAGTTCTTCAATGAGAATATTGACGCTCTTCCTGAGGACTAGATTAGAGAAAATTTCAAAGATTTGGTAAAGCGTGATGATGATGTTGCAAAGACTTTTAATACTAACTCCATTGATCGACTTGTTCTATGTAAAAATTTCATAGGGACACTAAAGAACGTCATAAGTAAGCTTTGAAGGTTTCTGGCCAGGATCATGAAATAAATTGAAATAGCAAACATAGTGAATCATTATGCGTGTGGACATGGAGACGAAGAGACTCAGGGTATTGGTAAGTGATTTTTTGAGTACAGGCATCAAATGGCTGTTTGGGAGGATAGAAAACAAAATCTTATAAAGGAAGGAGATCCAGGTGGATTAGGCCAAAGCTGAGTGGCCATGAAAGGATAGGTTCATGCTCTAGAATCAATCAAAGTTGCAGGGTTGACTTGGTCAACCCTTTGCAACAAATTTGTTATTTTTATGGGAGCCTGTTCCCTTTTATTTATGACATTACTATTTTTAGTTAATGTTAGTTAAGGGCGCAGCTGTAATGGATCAGCCTAGGAACTTATAAATAGTGGAATGCTTCCATTATTTGAGATATACATTTTTTTAGAGATATATAGTGAATTTACTTTTCAAGCTTGGAAGAGTGCTTTGCAGAGATTTGTTGAAACCTTTTAATTATATTCAAATTTTCCTTACACGTGAAGATCTATACTATTGTGTTGAATGATTAGTCATTATATGCTTTGTGAATGTGATTCCTTGGCATTATTGATTAATTTACCTTTATTTTAGATTATGTGTTTCATACTGTGGAAAGAATAGTGTGATTATATTTCGTCAGCTGTGAGAGACTATTTTCCCTTATGTCGATTATAAGTTACATTATTATTGTCACTTGAGTGAATGTTGGACACATGTTTGTGATTATCCTCTTGATAAATTATTTGTGTATCAAATCAAAGCTAATATTTCTATTGTGTATGCTTAATGTTTAATAGAGGAATGTATACCATTAGTTTGTGGTATTTTGTAACCTTCCTAGTTGCTAAAGGTGAAGGTGGTGAATAATGAAAACTTTGTTCACACATTAACCCTTCTTGTTATTTAATATTTTCAAAATAGGTGCATCACTGCTTCTAATATAGGTTTCATTTCCTTGCAGATCTCTTTCCCTAACCTTATGAAATGTTAGCATAATATTAGTTAGCCTTTATTTCTACATTAGAGGTGGTGTGTGTTTAGTTTAGGAAGAGAAAGTTGGCCTTCTCTGGAGGTTCACCTCGAGCCCAAGTCCCACATCTTAATAAGTGATCCCATGTGTCCCGATCACACCGAATGTCGTGATTAATTTTCAGGCCATTCAGAGGGTGCAGTGATTTGGTGACAACAAAAATATATTTTCTAGAAAAGTATGATCATATGCATAATTTAGACATGCTACATGAAATGATTGAATATTGTCTTAAGGATCACCGTGGCCATTGAAGGTGGGAATTTTTTGAGTGATAAAGTTTTGAGGAAGTTCATAAGTGGAAATGATAGGTACAAAAGGAGTATGAAATAACAAATTGGAATCAAGAGATGGAGATGTACGAGAAGTGGCTTGCTAGAATTGATGTATTTGAACTTGGATATCTTGATAGAGAGATGTTAGGTCTTGAGTGCCAATAAAATATACTTGTCATGTGTGAGAAACAAGAGGTGAAGTGAAGTGGTTGGTGGTAGTATAAATAGATGTGAGACCAATATAAGTAGGTAGAAGAGTGGAAGTAGGGGGTCGAGAAGCAATAAGCATAGAAGTAGAGATGGATGTAGAAACATTAAGCTCAAAGAGATTGGTGGAATCCTCATGAGAAGCGAATAAAAGTAGATTTGGATCTTGGGTATGTTCATCAAGATGATCATTGAACTCTTGAAGGTGGGATTTAGTAAATGGTCGATAAAATTGAGCCATGATAAAAGATGACAAAATACCTAGAAGCAAGGTTGGGTTTGAGAGATGGGTTCACGAAATGATTTAACAAAAATGGCATTTGTAAAACCCTAAGATATTTATATTCACAATGAAATGAGAAGAAATAAAACAAAGGTCTGACCTAAGTAATAAGATAGATAAAAATAAAACCTTGGGTGCAAGAGAGGGAATAGGATACTTATCTTATTTCACAATTAATCCTAAGGTGTGATGGGTTGGAAAACTACTAAACATGAAGAGGAATCTGTCGCAACCAAACACAGAAAACTACAAAATTGTCAAAATAAGTTGGAGTAGGGTTCTTAGTCTAGTCAGGGGAGCCTAAGTGCTAGATACTTCTTCTGGGCACTTGTGTCTATGCAGAACCTTAGAAACTATTTTTCTTGTGTCACACCAATGTCATTGACCTTCCCTGTTTGTCACTTGTATGTCATTATATGATTGCAGAGTTCACCTATAACTTGCAAAATAAATGATCTCCTACAAAATCCCAAAACACATTAAATCCTAAAAATTAAAATATGTGAATGGAGAGTTAGACTGACCCTGGTTTTCATCTGACAAAGTGAACTTATGACCGAGTGTTACACTACATCTCATACTCCATGTAGTTATGTGTTCATGTGTGTAAAATTATTCCCTAGGAATATCTTGTGCAAGATACACTAAATAATGAGAAATAGCAAAATGTAGCAATGTAAATATATGTTTGGATGGAAAAATGAATTTCCCCTCCTATGAACTGTGCAGAAGATGTATTTCATTGTCCCTTGAATGATAGATATATGGATTCTTTGATGCTCTTAGAATGCCTTTGGATGCAACTTTATGTGGTGATAGTAGATGTTTATAGTTTGGTCCTTTATTATGATCACATAGCTTTGTATTTATATGGTTCCCTTGTTTTAATTTTGCAATTGACAACTAAAATGCCGAATCATAAGAAAATAAGATGCCCAAAAGATAAAGAGGCTCAAAAGGGGCAAGTAAGATACAAAGAGGTTGGGGCCGATCAGAGGGGAAGAGGGCACCTAGGTGCTAGCATTCTGATTGGGCTTGGTGTCTAGAGTTAAGAAGGATAAAGAAATAAAGATTGGACTGGGCAGTGGTGTGTGTAAGACCATAAAGAAAGGAAAGAGGAAAAAGATAGATGTCAATTACTAGTTTGCTCACTTAGGAATCACATGAATAGTGGTATGTGATTAGGACCTACCTAGAAATGTATCGAAGTGCATGATTTAGTGTCTATAGTGGTCAACCTAGTTGAAATATTGCATATGCACAAATCCATCCTCCACTATCTCTCTAAGACCACATAAATATGTAATCCTTAAAAAATAAATTTACTTATAAGTATATATAAACATGAGTTTTTAGGTTATCTAAATAGAAGTATAGTTAATTTAAACTAGAAAAATCTTCAAATTCCATAAGAAAAAGAATTTTAATCTTATTGAATTTAAAATCTTCCTAAATTTATGGAAAAATTATAAATTTTAAAATCATAAAGTTTACGACAAAGACACATCTTTGACTATAAATACATGCCTTACCTACAATGCATCTTGGACTCTTAAAATACCTCATTTAGTAAAAAACTAGTACCACATTAGTTGGTTGGTTTAGTCTAATGTAAAATATAAAATTAAACCATAATATATCATGATCCTCATGTGAAAACCTAAGGGAGTGACGTTAACATTGTAGGTATCCACATCATGAGCATATATGCTTTCCCATTTTTGCCAAACCTGAACAAATTGTTAGTATATGTTCTTAGATCATGGAATTAGGGAATGAAACATGTTATTGAATATGCTAAAATGTAAAATAATAACCTAATACAATGCAAGTTTATGGTAAATAAATTTAAAAATGGAATAACTGAAAGAATTCCCAAGCTATGAAGTAATGAAGTAATGAAATCCTAAGTGAGAAGACAGTTAGAAGAGCCTAAGATGATTAAGAGAGGTCATGGGACTATGTCGCAATGGATCTTGGCTGAACAGGAGGAGGAAATGTTCACACAAAAGCCTAGAAAATTACAGATCTAGGTTGTCTGAATGAACAGGGGCATCTGAAGAAGGATGGGGGTGCCTGGGACACTCTGGTTTGAATTCTAGGTACCATGGTCTGCAAAAAAGGTCAGAACATGGTTTCTATATGGTCGTTGGAACTTTGCACTTGTTCACTTGTTGTCGTGTGTATGTCGCACCTAGATGTTGATGTTGTTGTAAACTTGCAATAAAGAAACCACCTACAAAACCACATACAAAGAATCAAAACTTAAAAAATAAAGATGCAAATGAAGGGGTTGAAATTTCCTCAGCCACCACAATGGTATAATTACAACTGAGCATTTCATTACATCTCAAATATAATGTAGTTCTATGTGTGTGCAAAATTGTGCCCTAGGTAACTCTTGTGAATATCACACTTTAAGTAGTGAGCAAGTAGCTAGATGTAGATTGTAAATAATGTGTGCATGGAATAAAATAAAATCCCCTCCTATGAAGTGTGATGCAGGTGAACCAACCTTTTTCCCTTATGATGGAACTAGATGGATGCAAATGGAGCAATAGAAGCCTTGATGGATGCAACCTTAGGTGGTGATAAGTAATTCTTAGTGCTTGGTCCCTTATTATTATCACATAAATTTATATTTATATGATTCCTTCACTTGAATTTCATAATTAACCCCAAAAAGACCGACTAAAAAAAAGATAAGATGCTCAAATGGCTAGAAAGGACCCAAAAAGTGGGAGTAAAGTGTATAGAGGACAAGGACACCCAGAGGGGATAAGAATGCCTAGTTCTATTATCCTAGTTGGGTGCTCCAGTCCAGAATGATAAATGTTTAAAGGTGAAAAGGAATACTAAGCAAGTAAGAGTGCAAACCTGAAAGCAGAGGCATAAAACAAAGAAAGGTGGACAAATAAATGGGTTAATTATTACTTTTCGTACTTATGAACCATATTAATAGTAGTATCTGATCGAGACTAGATAATTACCCAAAGTGCATAATTTTTTGTCTACATTTTCCCCCACTTTATGTCTATGAGAAGAATCCTTAATAATATAAAGTAGATAGAGATGTGTATCTGATATCCATGTAGATTTATTTAGAAAGTGTGCCTATGGACTAGTCAAAGCATGGAGTGATAAAAATAGGGATCGTGGAGAATAAAGATATAAAAGTGTAAAAAGGTGATGCGAGTGAACATAGGGTAGAAACACGTGTAGATTTCGATGTGTGTGATGTACCTATTATTAGTGTTGATGTGAGTGATGTTATTGTTGATGTTGACTACTTCCTTCCCATATGGATGGACTTGCTAAAGATAAGATGATCAAGTAGTCAAATATGCATGTATATGTATAGAAAATATGTAAGGAAGTATGTAAAAGAAAATGTTAAAATCTGAAAAAGGAACATTTATAGTTGATCCCTAGTGAGAAAGAGGTGTAGAAAGGATCCTTTCAATGAAGTGTGAGTTTTTTGGGTGGTCTCACATCATTGGCCAAAGAAGTATAAGGAGGAAAGTATGATTTATCCTCCAACCTTTAACTGCTTCCCAAAATTATAGATATCTCTGTATTGTCTGGTTATTTTGGGGATTCGATGCCACAACATAAGTAGTGTAGAGAGGAAGGTCTAGTGTTATCCTCTATCCTTTAACTACTACCTGCATGTGCTAAGGACAATCGGTCCTATAAAATGTTTTGTGTAGATTTTGATAGATTCTGTTTAACCATGTCATTGTGTAACTGCCCTTAGATATAGGTGCTCTAGGAAAGACATTCTTGCACTAAGGACCCAAATCTGATTCTAAGCCATGAACTGTGTTGTGTTATACTGATATTTTGTTGTGTATACTTTGTATGGGGTGAATGATTCACCCAAATGATTCCCCCCTCTTAAGGGGTACGTGTGATGTTGTTGTAGGAGTATGGGGCCCAAAAGAGGACCAACCACTAACACTATTCCCTGTATGGGGTTGTGTTTTCTAATAACCAAGGAAAGTTGAAACAAGTGGTTAGGAGACAAGTGTTAGTACAAGCAAAGAAAAAAATGCATGTATAAGATGAAGTGTAAGCTAAAAAATAATTTGTAATGTAAAACATGCAAGAATACAATGTAGACCACAAAAAGTGGGTTGCAAACATGGGATACCACTCACGGTGTTGTAAGACAATCAAGACCTTAGTGGTAGCAAAAAAATAAGTTTGCATACAATACAAAGAGAAAATCCTGCATACAATGGCAAGCAATGACAAGCAAGTACAAACAATGTAACAGATATCCATGGTAGTAAATAGTCCTACAAAACATATGTTGCACATGAAGCACCTGTTAGCATGTTAGAAAGTTAAAGAGTATGTCAAAGCATGTATATTCCAAAAAATTAGTGTTCTACAGAAGAAAATGAAAAATATCACCTGTAGTGTATGAAAGTGGTTGCTCCCAAGAGCCTCTTTGGAACTGGTATGAGGTATTGTGCCAATCATCCCTATTACATGTATAGATCTATATAATCTATGATCGCAACTAGAAAGGAAAGTGAATGTGCATGTGTTTATGATAAAGATAATGACATACAAGATATCTATCTAGCATGTGTAATAAAGTTAACACGTACAAGTAAATGAAAGCAAGATTAAATACAACAAAGATATGTAGTATGTTGTGGATGTATGGAATGGAATGCAGAGTGAATGATAGGAGACGTGTGCCCCCCAAGTGAATGGAATTTTATGTAGTGATATTCATTTTTTATGCCCCCTCAATAATCAAGAGTGAACCTTAAACGAGAATGCGTTAATGGAAAATGGTGTGAAATATGTGTTGTGTGTAGCGTAATGTGAGGAATGTGTAGTGATGATATACAACATAAAGATGAATTGTAGAAATGCATGATGTTTTATCCTAGACCATATATCATGACAAGATGATTGATGGAGTGATGATTTAGCCTAAAGTGTATATCACTAAAGGATGTTAGAAGAAGTGATGATTTATCCTATGGTGTATATCACTAAATGATGTAGCATATAGAATATATCACTGATCTAGGAATTTCACATGAGAGAAGGGTTGAATGGTTGAATGTGTGAGTGTGATGTGTTCCATGTTTGATGTATACCCTCAACAGTCCAATATGGACCATGAGACTAGAGTACGTCATAGGGTAGTGAGTGTAGTGCATATAAGTAAATAATTATGATGTGTAATATGTATAGTAGATGTAGTGGTGAGAAGATGTCATGTAATATGTAGAATGTATAATGTGTAATATGTGATGCAATATGTGTAGGTTGTGTATAATAGTGTAGCATGTAGAGTGTGTATGATGTAAGGATGTATAAAGCCAAAGTGTGAATGATATATGGTGGATGTAAGATCTAAGATGTAGGAAGTAAGATATAAAACAATGTGTAGAGATCAAGAGGTGGGATGTGTGAGGATGTTTAATTTATAATGCATAGTGTCTAATGTGTAGTGTGTGAGGTTCATGTGTATAGGATGTCCTCAACGATAAATTTTGAACCGAACCACAAGAGTGTGTCATCGGTAAATGTTGATGCTAAACTATAAGTGAAGATGCATATGCTAGGAGTTTGATATATGATTATGCAAGTATGAGACTTGTTTTGATGCTAAGGTGGGGAGTGAATGTAATTCCCCCCAAGTTTGTGTATGATGAGTGACATAATCATGTAATTTGATCTGGGAGGTCCTCAATGTCTTGATCAAATCCAAATGGGGCAGTGTCAGAGACCTGGTAAGCAATAGTGTCAGGTTGATCATGTAAAGAGACATTGCATTGTAGGTTATAAATTCCAATAGGATATTCCTTATCAGTGAAAGGAGTTAATACGAATCCATGTGCATACCAACAAGTGATATTTTTTTTAAATCCAAGAAAGGAGTTTCTACAAATGAAGACACAACTAAAGGGGAAAGGAAATGAGATATCAGTATAATCAGGGTCTGATTTTCCTCCTATCTAAGTGAGCCAATACTTCCCTAATGTGAGTAGAGAAGAGTGAGGAGTGCACGCAAGGTAGACTGTAAGATGGAAGACACGTAGGCCATAAGCAATGGTGATAGTGATGAATGCATAATAGATATGAGGGTCATGAGTTGGAGGATAAAGATCCTCAAAAGTGAAACTAATCTGAGTCAAACCATCATGTGAACATACAATGACATCTCAAGTAGGATCAAATGGAATATTCTCCCAATACGAATCATTCATGATAAATTTGAATGTAAATTTTGGGCGTGCTAGTAGATGTGGTGTATATGAAGGTTCATAAGATAGATCAACGTACGTAGACTAGACAAGCCCCCAGTAAAGAATAATAGTAGTAGTAATAGCAGTGGGAGTCATTGGTGTAGAAGGAACAATATCTATCATGCAAATAACACCTTCGAGTGGTTGTAAATGATGTGGTTCATCCATAGGTTGAGGGTCGTCAATAGTATCAGCTCATAGAATAGGAAGTGAGGTATGAGGATCAGAGTAACAATATTTGTGTGGGTGATGGTCATAAAAAATAGTGTAATTGATGCCTTCATGTAATAATTTGAAATAATGAGGTACTGTAGAGAGAACAACTTACATCACGTGAAGCCATAATCTATCAAGTAAACAATTATATGTTACAATAAATTCAATGAAAAATAATATGGTGTTAAGGGTATTTGGCCCTACAGTAATAGGGATAGTGATGTGACCTACGCACATACGCATAGAACCATCATATGCATGAAATTAAATACATAATGGACTAACATTAGTAGAATAAAGACCTATATTTTCAAGGAATGACATAGGACATAGGTTAAGCTTAGATCCATTATCAATTAAATTATGCTTGACACCCACATTATAATTTAAAATCATGATGTGCAATGTTGGGTTATTATCAAATATATTAAGATCAGCATTAAGATTAGGAAGGAAAGAAATATGCTTATAAAACACATCTACAAATGTTTGATATACCAAGTCAAGATTCATATAAGTAGGAATGCGAGTAGTAGTGAGGATATGTTGGACTCTATGTTGTAAATTAGGATTGGCAAGCATGAAGTAATTAATTGAGATACTCATGATGACAAGATTTTTGAATGAGAAATAAAAGCAAAACAAATAATGAAGATCCTAAAATCATGATGATTGAGTGTGGGTTCACCAAAATGATTATGATAAAATGTACAACAATAGCCTAATCTAATGTAAGTTTGTAGTAAATAAATAAATAATGGAATAACTAAAAGAATACCCAATATTCTAAGGAATGAAGTAATGAAACCCTAAGTGAAAAGAGGGTTAGAAGAGCCTTAGCTGATTCAGAGAGATCACGACATTGTGTTGCAATGGATTTTGACTGAATAGGAGGAGGAAACCTTTTCATAGAAGCCTAGAAAATTGAATATCTAGACTATTCGACTGGACTGGGGTCCCTAAGAAGGATTGGGGCACATGGGGCACTCTGGTCTAACTTTTAGGCATCCTGGTCTATAGAAATGGTCAGAACCTAGTTTAGATATGGTTGTTAGAGCTTCACACTTGTTCACTTCTTGTCACATGTATGTTGCACCTAGATCATTGATGTCGTTGTAAACTTGCAATGAAGAAAAAGCCTGCAAAATCCTGAAAAAATCATCAAACCCTAAGAATAAAAGATGCAAGTGAAGGGGTCAATTTTTCCTCAGCCACCACAATTGTGGATTTACAACTGTTTGTTGCACTACATCTTAGAACCAATGTAATTTTGTATTTGTTTGTGTAATTATGCCATAGGTTTCTCTTGTGTGTGTCACACTTGAAGTACGAGAAATTAGCTAGATGTAGAATGTAAGTAATGTGTGCATGGAATAGAATAAAATCCCCTGCTATGAAGTGTGATGTAGATAAACCATCCTTTTTCCCTTGTGATGGAGCTAGATGGATGCAAATGGAACAATAAAAACCCTGATGGATGTAACCTTAAGAAGTGATAAGTAATGCTTAGTTCTTGGTCTCTTATTATGATCACATAAATTTATATTTATATGATTCATTGGATTGAATTTTGTAATTAACCTTGAAAAGGCCCATTACAAAAAAGATAAGATGCTCAAACGGCTAGAAACGACCCAAAAAGTGAGAGTGAAGTGTAAATAGAAAAGGGCTTCCCAAAGGGGATAGGAGTGCCTAGCGCTACTATCCTAGCTGGGAACTCTAGTCCAGAATGACAAATGACGAAAGGTGAAAAGGCAAAATGATAAAGTAAGAGTGCAAAACTGAAAGTAGAGGCATAAAGCAAAGAAAGGTGGCCATAGACATGGGTTAATTATTACTTTTCATACTTAGGAACCATTTGAATAGTAGTAAGTGATCAAGAATAGATAATTACCCAAAGTGTGTGATTTTTTGTCTACAGTTGAAGCCTAATATGAATTCACATTATTCCAATTAAACAATGTGAAAAATATATAATAGAAAAAAAACTACACTTCACACTAGATATATAATGGAAATAATTACATTACATAAGGACAATAGATAATAATTTAAATTATATTGGAATACGTCTTACTAAATCAAAACTCATACATTAATTCTAGATAGAAATTATGGATTCAAGATAAGTTCAAATCTATATCAATATTGTGCATAGTGTGTATATATAATTTTATATAATATAAGACAATTGTTGAGTTACTAGTTCCTTCTTCTTCATTTCCTTGACAAAAGAGGCCCTTGACATTCTCTATCTATGCTCAATAATCATTACATATTATATTACTTAAAGTTTATGTAATAAGCATATACATTGGAATGTCACAATATAAAAAAATATTTAAGTCATCTTTAAAAACAATATACACTCCCAATACTTTATTAGATTTAAATAGTTGGACCACAACTCGAGATTAAATATTATTTAATGATATGAGAGGTTATTTTTTATATTCTCATGGGTCTTTCTGAATGCTGATTGCATTACACACATGAGATAATTGACTTACATTTGACACAGAGGATGTTGTTTACCGATTTTCATCCTTTGTGTACTACTTGACCACGCTTTCAGCTTTTCAATTAATTATATTTTCTAACAGACTTCTCTTTTAGGTTTTCAATTTTTGGAAACTCCCTCATTATCCACCCTTGCAATTTTTCAATCTATATGGACCTACTTATGGAAATTAGATATTGATATAAAAGTTAATTGTTATGTCCATTATAATAAGTTTCATCTAAAAGTTCATACAAATTAGAGATCTTGAAAAGACATTTAATACGTGATTCAAAATTTTATATAAAAATTAGAGAGGTTATATCTAATTTTTCTATGTCAACAACCATAATTCATTCAACTTGCAACGAATAGTAATATTAACCTTAGAAAAAAAATTCTAGATAATCACAATCAACACAAATAAACAATCTGTATGATCCTTAGAAATATTTCTTAGCAATCCAAAATTTTATTTTGGTAAGGATTTTTTTGAGGATCAAGCAAGTTGTGTTGAATAAATGTTTAATAAAAATTGTATCAAGTTACACAAGTTAATAGGTGCTTATGCGCAGAAAGGATGAGTGTACACAATTAAGCATGGATCATTCACTCTATCTTGAAGAGAAATGGTATTAATTATGTCTTGATGCAGTTGTAGGAAGAAAACTTGATGTTTCTAAATGTTGGATTACTTATATTGTTCATTATACTTTCATGCCTTGAATACACTACAAAAATAATGTTTCATGGTAGGTGTGCTCTTTTTTGTTTCAATAAGTTGATCCCTATATGGAGATGCAAGTACTTAGGATCCAAATAAGAAGGATGTTGTATCACTATTGGATGAAAAAGTGGAGTGAATTAAGTATAAGAAGCTCCACATTGAATACCAGGAGCATGCCTAGGAATATCATACATCATTGGTTTTATGAATATGTTGATGAAGATCAAGAGGTGTTTTTGATCATAGAACACTTGAAAGAAATCACACAAGAAGTCTGCATGGTAAAATAGGCCAGGTTTAATTGTGCGAATGGACAAGAAGAACCCAGGCGTGGAGGGTAAGTTCAACATTCACTTTAGTTAACTGTAAGAGGTCTATATATAGCACACATGCATCTGTGGCTATACATGTAAACAATGTGTGGCTATTAATAACATGCAGCCTATTGTTTGGAATAGATAAGTGGTGAAGGGAAAGTCCCCGCCCTATATAAATGATGTAAAGCACTTAGTAAGACATAGATATATACATAGATAGGAAAGAGAGATATATAGGTATATGCAGAGTGTAAGAGGTAAACATAGGGAGATATGTGCATATGACTGGATTACTATATCAAATCCATGCGCGTATTGGTATAGAATGCCATTATTGTAAGGAGCTTCTATGGTTATTAAAAGATAGAAGTTATTGGTTGAATATAAGTGTCATTTTTGTGTGTAATTGAGTAGTGCATGTTCTTGATTTAATCATGATTATCGTTTAAGATTTTTCTTTCTTAGATCTGAATATGAGATTCCTTGTAGAATGAGGGATTAGTTATGCATCTATATGTTTCTACCTTCATCACACTAACATCCTATTATAGCAACCCAAAAGAGGGACCTGGTACCTTTGTACACTTCAGGTGAGCGCTCAGTCTAGGGTGAGTGATGTGCCATCACATCTGGGGTGTTATCTGGTAAATTCTAGGCTGCATCATTGGTTTTTTTTCTGGGACCTCTTTTTCAGGTTTTTTCAGGATGGTTTGTGATGAAGACGTACCAATTAACTCTAGAAATTATTGAGGAGTGGATATATGATCTAGAGGAACAATATGCATGATGGTTCAATATTGGATCTGATTTTAATGCACGCAGTTGGGTAGAATAGAATCTGTATGACAGCTTATATAAGAGCTTTTTTGCCATCTTTCCAGTATAACTATACGAGTGGATGTTTGTGTATGCACCTAAGTGGAATTGGAGATATCACGTAATTGTCTAGACACAATGATAATTTCAAGCCCTTTATGTTGTTGATTTGATCTGGACTCACGCTGTGGATACGTGGTTTCGTGGTGTTCTAAATAGCTATATTCTAAAATATTCAATTTCAACGTATTCTTTCCTGGAGGTAGCTAAATTCTAGTTTTTGCGGTATCCTAGAGGAGCATATTTACATGGTATTCCATTGGAAATCAAGATCTTGATTGTAACTTTGAACCTGGAGAGTAAACTGATGGCTAAATAAACCCCACCTCGCGTGAGGGCAGGAAAAGGTTTGATGAAAGATGGTAGACCTAGCGGCAAAAAGGAAGAGAGAGGAAAGGCATCTCAATTATAATGAGCCGCATGAGAGGGAGATAGAGAAGAAGCATACTATTGCAGAAAGTATGGCGTTGAGGAGAGAGATGGCTCGTGAAGGATTTGAAGCTCACGTAGAAGACGTAGAGCATGAGAATCAAGAACTCCCCCATCTTAGAAAGCATGACAGAGATCTCCCCTTGGCTTCACATAGAAGTGCGCCAACAAATACTACCTAAGCCATGGGCGCACATCTTAATCCACCTGGTGACCTAGCCCTTGCGCTTGGTTTTCCCGTATATAGTACAAAAAGTAACCAACAAGATAACTTAGGAATTAGGAGAGGAGGAGTAACTCAGGGAGAAAGTACATCAATGGTAGTATAGACGAATTCAATGTTATTTGGAGGAACATTATTAGGCACATCATCCACACAGAATGTGAGCACATAGAATGTTGGATTCACCTCTAGAAGTGGAACCACCTCACAGACTATAGGGGTTCATTATATTACTGTTGGTCCGAAAATCTGTCACGTGGATAGATCTATGGACAGACGAGCCAACAGTGTGCAGGGCTTAGCCCCTCTTTGAGACAGCAAAGCGAAACTGGTTTATTGCTATTTCTACTAGCAGGAACCTATGCAAGTCTCACAGATTCTGCCTTCGGGGGTTGGGATCTCATCCCAGTAGAGTGTTCCAGGCTGCAAAAAGAAAGGAATGAAAGAGGGAGAAGAGAAAGAACAGATCCGAAGGGAGAAAAGAAATGAATTCCAAAGCAGAAAGATCAGAAGATTTATGTTTTTAGTTTGGTAGTAAACAGAGCCAAACCTACTTGCATAAATAAACAAAGCAATACTGATAAACAAATGACAGAAAAGTAGATATGAATCCAACAGATTAAACACATACAGATCTAACGTAAGAAAGATCTAATGTATAACACAGCTATTGAGCACAAAGTCTGAATAATTGTATTACTGTTCTCTTCTGTTACAAGAAAGCTCAAAGTCTTTCTCTCCTCACTTCTATTTCTATCTAAAAAATGTTCACCCTTGAATACAACAAGTATTCTCATATTTATAGAAGATGAGGGAGACAGAAGGCAAAATGGAGCCAACCACTTATTTAAAAAGATATTTACAAAATATCTAAAAGTCATGTTGACTTTGACAACTTGGTGGATGACATCATCCCATGATGCAACATGGATGATGTCATCATTTGTGCCAACACATTTTAGACATTACGAAAAGAAAGTCGGAGAATAGAGAGAAGAAGAAGAAGAAGAAGAAGAAGAAGAAGCTACTCATCATCATCATCCTGCGGCCGAAAAGGGGTTTCCTTTTTTTGATGCTGCTCAGGTGATGATATGTGGAACTGAGCGCGGTATTCCAAAAACTTGCTAATCATCAGCCCAAATTGATCTTGTGACGGATCCTTGTGCCGTTCACTGATTGCTTCGCAAGTCTCCCGCTCGTCTATGAGCTTTTCCGGGAGTTTGGAATAATCTTTCCCCGCCTCGATGAGGAACCCGATGAAGTCCCTACAGGCCAGTAGGTTGTTGATAGATTCAGTGTCGAATGTGACCTCTGGCCCTGTCCCTTGAGAAGCTATCTCCTTGAAAATGCGGATAGTGTCATCAGCTGATCTTAAGGTAAGGGAAGGAGTGAGCAACCCTGGAGTCATGGCGAGAACAACTTTCTCCATTTGATGCATTGCATCCAGGGCCTCTTCCTTTACCTTGTCTATCTTTTCTAAAACAAATTCCAGCTGATCTATCTGATAGTCCAGAGTGGACATAGTTTTGTTGAGGGCCCTTGGATGACCGAAGACTCCGAACTTGACCAGATTTTCGACTGAACAGTCGAACATTTGTTGGAAGGTCTCGTGCTGGAGTCTAGCATGTTCTAACTCTTCTAATATCAGACCTGCTAATGCTTGGAGTTCCTTATTTGCCTTCTCGATGTTTAGGTATAAACTGATATACTCGGTGATTACTCTTTCACTATCCTTGAGGATCTGGCTCCTCCAAGCAGAAACAACCATACCCTGCTCGCCGATCTTTGAATACTCATTTATCTTCTCCTGACTGAGTAGCTCAGGAGTCTCGGTGGCAGTTGTGGGAGGTGCACTTCCCATCTTCTGTAAGGCTTGAAGCAGGCATTTGTTCTGCTCCTTCAGTAGCCTTTTCTCCTCTTTTGTTTCCTGAATATTTTTGCAGAGTGCATCAACTGCGGAAAGAGCTTCCCCCTGGAGACTTTCTGAGGATGTCCCCATTGTGACTTGGGTCACGGTGAAATCTGTCGGAGACAGATCTTCTTTCTCTTTGAGGGGGTCGGGGTACGCTATTTCCATGACTCTCTCACCTGCAGCACTCTTCGAGAAGCGTGTAACCGGCTTGTGCTTCTTTGCTCCTTTAGCCGGACTGACCAAAAAGTCCATCGGAGCGATGGGGACTTTCCTCTTTTGTTGGCTCAGCTGCTGAGAGATCCAAGCTGGTCCTATAGAAGGACCAGAGACAGAGGGGGAGGCAGCAACGGTAGAAGAGGGGAAAAACGTGGAGACACGCGGCGGCGGCATGGAAAGAATAGCCGAAGAAGTGTCCACGGGAGGAAGGGAAACCGCAACTGCAGAAGACATAGGAAGGGAAGGGAGCTCGGAGATGAGGGAAGAAATGGAAGAAGATAAATCAGCGAGGGAGGAGAAGATAGATGAAGAAGTAGGGGAAAGGGTAGAAGAAGGGGCAGAGGACGTGACCAAAGGGGTGGTCGCGTGAGTCACTCGAGGAGGGGAAGGAAGAGAAGAAGAAGGGATAGAAGGGACCTCTGAAGTTGTAGCGATGCCGACATCCTGGGTGGATGGGCGTATAGGATTATCCTCTGTCAATTCCTCATCAAGAGTTATGACTTGTTCAGGGTCTGAGGGAAGAGGACTTTCAGGGGCTTCCTCCTGAATGGTGCTAGGTTCACCTTCTGCACCTTTGCCTTTCAGCTACTTTTTGGACCTTGGAGGTGCGTTGCCCAAAGGGGAAGTTGTGAAATCTACCCCGAGGTAGATTAGTCTGTTCATGCAGCACCAATGCTCTGTTCTCCGCATAGTCTCCTTGACCCTCTCCTCAATTGTTTGAGGAGCCTTGTTCCTGTCAATGGCCGGGAAGGGCCAATTGTTCCCATCTGTGTCATTATACACCTTATCTACTTCATCTTTCGTAGTCTGGAAGCCTTCGGGGACAATGGCCACTCCGTATTGGATGATTTCCGCCAATGCTAAGCGAGAGTGATCCTTTCTTCTGAGTTCCGCCTCATGGAGAATGTCAATGTAAATATCCTCAATTTGAGGGACATGGATCGGATCCAGCTTCGCTTTTGGCAGGCAGCTTCTTGGGTCGAAGGTAGGCCTGGCTGGGAAAGTCATGCTTCAAGTTGAGTAACTTCCAGCTCTGTGAACATTTCCTTCGCCTTATGGTGGGTGGAGCATGTGTATCCGGCCTACTTTGAGGGGGAAAGGAGTTCCACCCTTCTTTCTTTTGAGGC
The DNA here is from genome assembly GCA_019776745.2 of Taxus chinensis. Taxonomy (NCBI): domain Eukaryota; kingdom Viridiplantae; phylum Streptophyta; class Pinopsida; order Cupressales; family Taxaceae; genus Taxus; species Taxus chinensis. The sequence goes on along the minus strand of CM034150.1, from coordinate 174,384,905 downwards.
ACTTCTCATGGTATGTGACTAGGCTGTCTTGACAGTTCTAGTAGAATCAGCTTAGGGTCCAGCATACCTTGGTAGCCTGGTTGGCTCTCCCAAAAAGTTGGCAGCCCTTAGATAGGTGAACGTGGGAAATTGGGTGAACAGGGCCCCCCATTTCTCTGTGACTGCCACTATGTTTTTGGTTGTCCGGCTATGAGTCATGTTTGGCCTCAGTAGGCAGATGACATGATAGAAGAATGCATCGTTAACTTTTGCGAAATGTTGGATGCTATTCTCCAAGCCTCAGCTCTGGATAGGTAATCAAATATCTTGGCCTGAGGCCATACTCCGCTTCGGTTCAGCTCTCCGGATAATCCCTTGCCGATGCTGCAGCGTAGACTACATAGGAGTTCATATGGAACACTCCTATTGTGGCGAACTGTTGTAGCTGCTCAGATATGGTGCTGCTTATTATTTCCCCCCAGCAAAAGCGCTGATCAAGAAAATTCTTATTCATTGTCTCCAGGTACCGCAACATCCACTTATGGAAATAGTGGGCATCTGAAAGCCCGAAGACCTCTGCTCAGGAAGGTGATAGTATCACTGAGTTCCTCTGAGAAATCACTTCGGTGGATAGTCTGAGGCCACCGGGTTACCAGCCTTCTTATTCTTTAGGTAGACCTCATTCATCAACTGCATGCACTGGTCTTCGTTGTCTTCCCAGGATTTGATGCATTCTCGTTGGCTAACATCCACGTAGTTCCAGTGATGAGGGATGCCAAGCATTAACTCAAAATGACGGGCAGTGAGGTTTATGACTGCCTCGCCCTTACTGTTCTCGACACATCTTGTGTCTTTGTTGTAACATTGTGCAATTACCCATCATGAATTCATTGTTTACACAGCGCTGACGGGAGATTCCTCCGGCGAAGTGCAGGGCACTACCTATTAACTTGTCCATCCATGGACTTCTTGTAACTTTCTGAGCTCTAACCTAGAATTCATCCATGTCAATGTGACCCAATTCAGAGTCTCTGACATCCATACTGCACTCAGCCTGTGATTTGGGCATCCTGACCCTCTGATATTTGTATTTCATGTCTTCTTCTTTCAGCTTAGCTTTTCCTCTTGGTTTGGTGGGCTTTTTGCTTGACGTAGACATGTGTTCTTTCGAACTCAGTTGCTGATCTGCACGAAGAAGAAGTGAGACCCAATCCAAAAAGGTTGAATTAGTCATTTGATCTTCCATTGGAAAGCTAGCAGAAGAAAGAGTTAGAGATTTTAAGGCCTAGGGCACGGGAAAAATGCAACTGGCAGGCCAAATAGATAAGGCGCACAGAAAAAGAGTGTTTGCAGAGGTTATACTGGCGCCAAAGGCGCAGTGGCGCATGGATGAAGCGGGTTGCATTCTATAACAGGGCGCACAGGGAATGCGTGTTACATTGGGGTTCGGTGCACCTTTTGGCGCATTGGAAGATTGTGTAACATGGACAAATGAATGCGCCAAAGGAATATGGCGCAGCGCATGGAGGGTTTACACAAACATAATGTTACTGCAATGGAGGATGCGCCCGCGCCTTGATAGCTTTATACTTGCGCGCAAGAAGGCCTTGTGTTGCATAAAAGCTGGGTGCGCCCTTTTGGCGCATGGAAACATTATGCAGCATGGATAAAGGGCGCGCCAAAGGTTTTTAAGGATGCGCGGGATTTAAACTTGTAGCATGTAAAAGTGGGCGCGCTTCGAGGGCGCAGGTCTTGAAACTGCAGCAGGATGGCAGGGTGCACCCTTGGCGGCGGGTAGGTGCGTCGAGGGGCGCGACTGTCTTTATTGTTACAAGGCGCGCCAATGTGCCATTTGAGATAAGCTAACTACTCAAATCATTTCATTCTTTTCTTTCTCCTACCTCAAAAGACACCTGGACAAGTAAGGTTTCTATGAAAAAGTTTCTAACAGACCAAGCTACTTTCAAAACAACTCCCTTCCAACAGATCTGGAAAGAGGGAGGGAGAGAAGGAGAAAAATAAGAAAACGCAATGGAAAAGCATAGGGGGAAAGACTTAAACACATCTCTTTTAAACACAGACCAGCAGATCAAACACAGACCAAAACACACCAACAGAACACAGACCAAAACATGAAAGCATGCAATGAAAAAGAGGATGAACCTCTTTACCTTAAATATATGTCAAAATCTGAAGAGCGGGGTCCACAGGGTGAGATAATGACAGAGCAGAGCTGACAAGTCCAGAGCAATCACGTGTTTGTCAAAAAGGAATGAAAATGACATTGGGTGCGCACTGATATTTATAGAAAAACTTGTCATTAATGCGCCAACCACTTTTGAAATGGCGCATGAAAACTGATGTCGACAGGTGAAAGTGTGCACCCTTTGGCACAGGAAGTTTTTGACAACAGAAGAATGAGTGTGCCTTTGGCACCACCGTATGCATTGTCGACATGAAGTTATGTGCGCCCTTTGGCGCACCAAAACTTGGTGTTACAAGGCCAAATCCATGCGCCTGGCCAAAAAAAGGCTCAAAAAAGACTAAGTTCGAAAACTAGATTTCCCGGGAAGGGAGTTTTACGACGTTTCGAACGCGAAGGATCCCTAACGAGGCGATCGAAACAAAATTTTTCCGTATCGGTTATCGGTAAAATTGCCCTTGTCAATTTTACGGGATAACAATGCACACAGGCTGGTATAGGAAGTTTGGACCCTAATCAAATGTGCATGGATTGTGCAGCACTGAAGGATTCTTTCTTAAAAGAGTTCATTCATATTCTTAAAAGAGTTCCATAGCTCTTAGTTTGAGTAGAAGAGTATAAGTGCACTCAAGGATATTAATCAAGGCACTACTAAGAGTGTACGTGAGTATGATGATCATTTTAAAACATTCCTATCTAAGCTTTCTTATGATATTCATGCAATCCAACATGCCACAATGGTTCGTTACCCCGGATTCATTACACCATTCAGAAGATAATTGTCACATAAGACATACACTGATCTATGCAAAACCCTAGAAGTAGATTTGCATGCTGAGGTAGTTGGGAGCATTGAAACTGACACTAGTTCATTCTTAGAGGCACAGATTGCAGCTATGGAAAATCAGTTAGAGAAGATATCAGTAAATTCAGCCCATGAAACATGCTCAGGAATTTGGTGTACAGATTATGAAGTGAAAGGTCACACCAAGGATAGTTTCCCTCCCAGAACTATACATTCATTACTATTGGATTGTGAGATTTGTCATTTGAATCATGATGTTAGTCACTGTTCTTTGTTATAGTGCATGATAAGGAAGAATGTATCTTGTTACTATAAAATTTTCCGATCGCATGACCCATGATACTGAAGATTGTTAGTTGATTGGTCAAATCTAGGATGTTATAGACATTGGGGTATGATAGATAAGTGTAATAAATAATTCTAAGGCTAAGAATGACCACTAGGATCAAGATCATAATCAAATGCGCTATGCCAAGAATGAGGGGCGTTTTGAAGGAGGTTGTGGAAGGGGACGTGGATATCATGGTGGCTATGGAGCATGAGGTCATGGTGGAGGAAGTGGTGAGTTCCCTTGTGGAACATGGTTATACATGCGGATCTACTGACCTTTATAGGTGTGAATGTCCTCATAATATTACATGTTCTTTCTGTGGAAAGAACCATAGCTATGAAGAGTTCCCGAACTTATATGATAATATGAGTAAGTAACATAAGCAAAAAAACAAAGGTGCCCGAGATGGTTAGAATCTAGTGCATAGTATAAGATTATTGGATGCCCAAGATAGCAGAAGGACATGAGGCATTAACAGTGAAGATTACTACACGAGTTGAAGCAGAGCACATAAGAGAGGGCATTACACTAGAAGCCTACAATCACCAAGGAGAAGGTTTTTGCATGCAAGGTACCCCAGATCCTGCTCATCAGAAGGAATTTTACCCAGGATAGCCATGGAAGTGCGACGGAATCTTCAGGGTGAGATACAATACTTAAAGGAGCAGAAGAAAGCATCAGAGATAGTCCAAACTGATATCAATGATCTGAGAGAAGTGTGAAAAATGTTGCGCCAAGAGAACATCATTCCACTATTAGGAAGTTGGGTAAAAGGGAACACTCTATGCGCAAGTATTGAGACCGGACGACAGATCCTGCATGGAAATCTTCCCCTTGATAGCATTGACTATTATAAGGAAATCACTCTGAATGTTGTTGTAGATGGATGGTTGTTGAGCAATAGTTTGATTAATATAGGTGTGGAAGTAAAATGTGCTTACATTAGATGCATGGGTACAAATGGGGAGGCCCTCAATTGTGGCCATCATCTAATGTGTTTTTTATGGAAAAACCAGACTAAGGCCACTCCCATAGGAATTTTGAAGGATGAATGTATAACCATACAAGGGGCCAAGTTCTCTGGGGATTTTTAGGTATTAACACTTGCAAAAGTAGACAATTTTCCAGCCTTTCTTGGATGCCCTTGGTGTTATGCGAGTAATGCTAACTTGAGATTCAATAAGGGGTATATAAAGTTTGAAAACAAGGAGGAAAGGGTTGTAATACCTTTGACAAATGGGAATTCTACACCCTATGTTGAGCCTCTAAGTGAGGAGGACTTAAACAAAATCTATATACGCGTTATTTAGGGACCTAGAAGTCAATGAGCCATCAAAGGAAGGCATCCTACAATGGGAAGACTCTCATTCTATTAGAAATACTACAATTATTAATTATGATAATTAGGCTCATGGTACATATGAACTAGTAGGGTGCGAGGTAAAAAAGCCCGGTTGCATGTAAGAATGGACTTCATTCTGTTCAACGGATAGGTAGCACAATAACTTGGTATACATGAGTAGAGAGATCTTCCTATATTTTTGAAGCCATGGAAGTAAAGTGGATAGATCAAATTAAGAGAAGAAATATGTTAGTATATACCTTGCATGGGACAGCAGTGTGCTGATGGGTAGTCCATAGAGATAATCTTCTAGAATGGGAAGAGATTAGAGTCGCCCTATCTACTAGGTTTTTAAGGAGCAATACACGTATGTAGATCTGCACTTATAATGGTGATCAACCTATTTAACATCACATTTAGCAGTGTGAGAGACTCTAGACAATGGGACAGGAAGCATTACCACCTTCACTATGGGTGCATAGATTGTACTCTACTCTATAAGGATGCACACGTGCCTGATATGTATATGCAAAACTACATCGAGAGACTAGGAATTGGTAGAATTTGACTACAGGAATGCTCTAGACCTTTGACTACTTCTCGACTAAACCTCTAGTAGAAGAAGCATTAAAATTTGTCAAGTGCTTAACTATGGGAGATAGTGCAAAGGTAGAAGAGCATATTCAGAAATTATTTGGTGAGATAGAGTTCGGAGCATGTTTTGAAAAGGAAGAATAAATGGACTCCATACTACTTGAACATGCTTGCATTGAGAAAGAGAAAGGAAATATGGTTTACATCATGGATGATGAGGAAGTTGAGAACCTGGATATTGAACATTCATAAGGGGTGCGCGAGGTCTTGGACAGTACATAAAAAGGATACGTGCACCTATCATGAACCCATGAAGACAAAGAAGGTTAATATAGGTTCGGAGGCTGAGCCAAAGGAAGTCATAACTGGAGACTATTGGTCAAAAATCATAAGTCGAAAAGATCATTGAGTTACTCAGGGATTATCGGGACTTATTCCCTTGAGGGTATCATGAACTCAAATGCATGCATGAATCACTTGGGGAAATGAAGATAAAGCTTAAGGACAGTGCATACTTAGTTATAAAGAGGCATTACATAATGAACCCCAATTTGTGTGAAAAAGTCAAATAAGAGATTGATAACATGTTAAAATATGGAATTATCAAGCCCCTTGATGAGTTAGAATGGGTTAATCTAATGGTGATTAGTATCAAGAAGGATGGGCAGATTAGAATATGTGTGGACTATAAGGAGCTAAATTTTGCATCTGTCATAGACCCTTTTCCTACATCATTCACTGAGGAAATACTGGAAGGAGTGGCAGGGTGTGAAATATATTATTTCACATATGGGTTTTTCCGAGTATCATCAGGTTAGGATTACTTAGGAGGATCAAAAAAAGATAATATTTACTACTAAATGGGGCATCTTTTCCTATACTATGATGCCTTTTGGATTGAAAAATGTGCCTACTATATTCTCACAGATAGTTGTTCAGGCATTCAAATATTTTATTCACAACTTATTAGAGAGGTTTACCTAGATTATTGGACAATATATGGTCTTGTGAAATATCATTATGACAATCTGTGCTTAATGTTTGAACGGTGCAAACAATTGAGTATCTCTTTAAACATCAAGAAATGTGTATTTGCTACACCATTTGGCATACTGTTAGGATATATAATCTGCAAGGAAGGTTTGTTAGTTGATCCAGCTAGGGTTGCAGTCATTCTAGGCCTGGAAGCACCTACCAATCAAAGTGAGGTACGCAGATTTTTGGGTCATACAGGTTACTATCTGAAGTTCATCAAAGGGTATGCCAAAATTGTTACACCCCTTGGAAGAATTACTAAAAGGGAAAGGTACATTTTATTGGGGAGAACCGCAGCAGTGCACGTTTGAGATATTAAAGGAGAAACTTACTACCACGCCCATTTTGTGCTTTCCCTCATGGGATAAACCATTTCATGTACATGTGGAAGCCTCTGGCATGGCCATTGGCACTGTGTTAGCTCAACCTGGTGAAGGTATTATAGATCATCCAATTTGTTTTTCCAGTAAGAAGCTGACTCCTGCTGAACATAATTATACAACTATAGAGCGCGAATATTTTTCAATTATCTATGCATTCCACAAGTTTCGACGAGTACTTGTTAGCAACACACATTTTTGTTTTATACAGATCACATTACATTGAAGTATTTGGTGAAAAAACCCATCTTATAGGAGTACATATGCAGATGGGTACTCCTATTTCAAGAGTTTGACTTCACAATTATGGTGAAGCCAGGGAAAAGTAACTCTGGACCATACCACTTGTCTAGAATTCACTCAGGAGAAGAAGCATAGACAATTAAAGAAACCATTCCAGATGCACAGTTATATAAGTTATAAAGTGTGCCATCAAAATTAGAAGACATTTTTGTCTTTCTATGGACTAGTGTGGCACCAAAAAGAATGAAGGTATCAGAAAAGAAACAGCTTGCTATACATGTGGCGTTGTTTATGTTAATTAGTGGTGACCTCTACAAGTTAGGAAAAGATGAATTATTATGTTGTTGTGTATTAGAGCATGAGCATGGTGGTATTGTAGGAGGCCACTATATAGGTGATGCAACTGCCTGAAAAATCCTACTTGTTGGATTATGGTGGGAGACATTGTATAAAGACTCTAAAGAATATTGTAAGGAATGTAATCATTGCCAGCGCCTATAAAAACCAGGATAAAGAGATGAAATGCCACTGAGACCTATTATCAGTGCAAAACCATTTGAGAAATGGGCCATCAAATTTGTAGGACCTATTTCACTAGCCGCGCGTAGGATTGGGTCACCCTATATCATTTACTTATATATATTATCTCACAAGGTGGGAAGAAGCAACACCTATGAAGGACTGTACAATGGCTACAACAACTAGGTTTCTATGGGAGAATATTCTTACAAGATATGGATTTCCTTTAAGCTTTACAAGTGATAGGGGTACACACTTTTTTAATGAAACAATCAGAATCATGTTAGATGAGTTTATGTTGCCCATCATAAGACTACACCTTACCACCCTCAGGAAAATGGAACTACTGAGGCTTTTCAACAAGATTTTGAGCCAGAAACTGACAAAAAATTGTGATGTTGGAAGAAAGGATTGGGATGATAAAGTGTCAGTTGTTCTTTGGGCATATAAAACAACTTACAAGAGATTGAACAAAGCCACACCATTTTAGTTGGCTGTTTGGTGCAGAAGCCATTCTCCCTATAGAATTTATGTTACCTTTCTTTATGCATTGCATGCGCTGGAGGTCTAGATGATGAGCAGGATTTAGAAGAGCGTATTGAGAAGATGATTCAAATGGCTGAGTGAAAAGCCATAACATGATGGAGTCAGAACTAGGAAAAGGATAGGTAGAAAGCATGACATGATAGAAAAATAAGGGATAAGAAGTTTTAGATTGGAAAAATGGTACTTCTCTATGACTCTAAGTTTTTGTGCAATCCAGGAAAACTTAAGGTAAATTGGTTAGGGCCATATGTCATTACATACATAATTGAATCAAGTGCTTTCTAGTTAGAAGCACTTGATGGAACACGGCCACCCGATTAATTTAACAGGAGCAAGCCAAATCCCTACTATAAATAAGGCTTCTTAGTGTTTATAATAAGGTAGTATTGTCATTTAGATTAGGTTTCCATTTTGTATTTCCTTCATTTTTGCTATGCTTTTTTACTTTAGCTTTTGTTGTTGTGAAACAAGGGTGCTTGCGCGCATGAAGCTAATTACTATATGAAGCATGTTTATGTGCAGAGGAATGCACATACTTTTAGTGTGGGGTGGTTGTTGATATCCAGGTACAAGACTATGGGAATTGAAATGTGAAAGGAATAAGTTGTTACGGGTGTGATTTAAGTCAAAATAATATTACTTCTCAAAAGTCAACCAAGGATGGAGATGAATGAAAGGATAGTATAACGTGAGGTAAGAAGAGGCCATGATAACTACCAGGGGAAGATACAGTGACAAGGTACTTAGGTGTAAGGGTGCACACTGAGGAGAAGTCTATGACCATAAGGTAGGAAGGTGTGCTACAAGGTTATAGCTGGGCTGTGAAGATGTACCACACAGAATGAATGAATTTGGTCAATGAATGAGAGGATATTTGGTAGGTGGAGTAATAAATGCATAATTTTTTGAAAAAAACTATATAAGGATGGGATGCAAATTCATTTTTACTGTTGCGAATAAGAGTATTTGAGGAAAGAGCTAAGTGTGAAGAGCTCGAGTGATTAGGTTAAGGTGCGAAGGGTGTGAAACCAAGTATGACAAATAGATCTGTGTGAAAAGAAGCTTGCACCCCAATGGTGAAGTGTTTAAGTGAATCAAGGTGACAGAGAGGAGTAGGGCACAAATTTTCCACCTAGGGAACGATTGAATCAAGATAGGGTTTAATTCACAAATTTAGAGGTAAAGAGGATACGATTGCAAGGAAAAAAAATGGCACCAAGAAGGCATCTGCAGCAGAAGTAAAAGGAAAGAAGAAGGTGGTCATCGAGGAGGAAGAGATGGCACCCAAAAGTGATTTTTCAGAAATGCAATATCTAGAAGGATTCATCGTCAGCCAAGAATGGGATTCACCCATCAGAAAGAGAAAAGTAAGTGAATACAATCACAAGACCCTCATAGAATAAGAAGTAACTTGATTCCTTTCTCACCATGAGGACAAACAAACGTACGACGGATGACATGTCAGTTTATTATGATATAGGTAAAAATCTTTTGAAGAGAATTGGGGTCTACCAATTATATGAGCTTCCATATTTTGGAAAGTATAAGCCCTTGTACCAGTGGCTCATGAGAAAATTTCATATGGAATTCTTCTACTTTGCAGAAGGTAGAGTTAGAATCTCATTCATGCTTATCTCACAGGTTTGAAGGCCACTGGGGAGGATATAAAGAATGTTCTCATAGATAAAGCCACGATCTTAAAGACTAGATAGGAGTTGGGGTACCTAAAGGTTCCATGCGGTATAGATATAGACAAGTTGAAGAACTGTCCAGTTGTGCAAGTAGCAGCACACCTTGTTACAAAGTTGAATGATCAGGAGCTATGGTCATAGGTAAATACTATGTGGTTACATGTTGCACGCAAGATGTTAGAAGGAATAGTCTACAATATTGCAAGCTACATTACAGAGTAAATAGTCAAGGAAGTGTGCACAGGAGGGAAGATCAACTTTGGGCTTATTCTATTATCATTAGTATTCATGGAAATTGGAGTACCAGATGGTCTGAAGAAGACGATATGGGAATACCTCACAGAGAATAAGTCACCAGCTGAAAGGCTCAACAAGTACATATGTAAAGGATCCATGACAGATGACGACAAAGCAAAGGGTGGAGAAATGGTACGACAGGCTCCGTGTGGTATTTGGAGAAGAGTGGCGCATCCCGAAGGACCTACCATCAGTAGTGGGGAAATAAGTCCAGTTTGTTGTATATCAGCATTTCTGCATCACATGCTTCCCAATGAGAGATGGAGTTTGGAGCCCTTGGTGTAAATTGCCTTACGCATTCACTACAAGGTATTTCCAAGCATCTGTTCACATATTCACAGACACGTGCCAACTGATATTCAATGCAGATAAGGTAGACTGCAACTACCACACGTTGAGGAAGAAGTATGTGTAACCAGGAAGAAGTGCTATGTCAAGAGGCTCAATTCGAAGGTATTGAATACTAAGCCAATAAGTCTAGCTGTAGTAGATGTAGGGGAAGCATTAGTGTATCTTAAGCTAAAGCCCAAGATCGTAAACAATAAGTATGTGGAGAATGAATTCGTGCTCCCAAGGCCACCGAAGAGTAAGTACATAATGGAAAACATACCCACGCAAAGGCCAACATAAACTGTTTAGGTAGAGGATTAAGAAGAGGAGCATGAAGATAGTGGAGGATTAGACCACAAAATAAATCAACCATATGACAGAGAAAAGTCACAACTTGTGACCACTCCACCTCAGGGAAAGGATGAAAAGGAATATATGGAGGTTAAACAAGGGGAGCACATATTTAAGAGAGTATTTAGACACACAAGGACTCAAGGTGGAACCCCACATATGGTAAGGAAATCACCTTGTATCTCTCCACACAAGGAGATAGTTGATCCAAAAATAAGAAGAAATTTGAAGTTAGATGAAGAAGTAGAGGAATCAAGGGAGGGAAAGCGGGCATATCCTATCCCATTCAAGTAAGAATACGAGCCACAAAACGAGGAAGAGTAAAAAGATGAAGGGATGAAGGACGGAGAAGAAAGAGAGAAGGAAACCTCCAGATCCACGTATGTGACTGCTCAAGGTGTAATGGGATAGACTCCTAACCTTGAAGCTATAATTCCCAAGGGACCTAGATCGCAGAGAATGAGTGGGGAACATAGTGCACCAATCATGGGCTATGTAGAGGACACTGGAAAAATTATTTGCACACAGTTCCAAAGCATTGTAGAACAAAAGGATTTATTTGGTTGGGAACTAATGGATGAGGATATGATGACTGTGTGCACTTGAAAGAAACTCTCATGGTCAATGCATACCCATATGGATGTGCCTAAATTTTATGTATGTGAAGAGTCATGCGTTTTGAGGTGGCTAAAGAAGGCACCCCAAGCTAGACATATGATAGTAAAGCCTACTGTCATGTCAGATGAGTAATTCAAGAACGCATTAGTGAAGGTTTCTGCTAAAGTTGCAAGAAGAAATGTGGACAGGGCCACAAAAATTAGAGCACTGCGCAAGGAGTTAAAGATGAAATATGTAGTGATAGTGCACCTAACCCAAGAGAGGGACTTAGCATAGAAGAAGAATGAAATATTTATCAGCATTACAGAGGATATTGGAGACAATGTCATAAGATCTAGACCACACTTAGAGCCCAAGGTACCGCAGATGTTTCCCTCAGCGATACATTATGTAGGAAATTTGGTGGACCTAGTGCTTAAAGATGAACCTCTGCACATGCCAGTGCCAAGGAATCTTGAAAAAGAGGTAGAAAGGGCTAAGGGTGTAGTAGCCAGAAAGATTGCATCATACGAAGTCTTACTTCAAGTGCTCCAAGAAGAATTGAAGAAGGTAGATCATTCCTTAAATATATGCACAGCTCCAGAGGCACTGATCAAGGTAAAGAATCTAGAAGAAGATGATGCAGTTCAGAAGGCTATGAGGGATGATACCTTGGGTTGAGTAGAGCAGCTAACACTTGTAAAGAAAAATCATGAGGTCCTAACAGTAGTACAAGAGCCACATAAGGAAAAATTAGATGAGCATGGGAAACTCATCGCACAAAAGATGGATGCATTGGAAGGACAACATACTATAATGTCCAGCATTATGTTGGTATTGCAAAATGAAAAAGGTAAAGTTACCCAAGATGAATTGGAGTCTATTATTGTGGATGTACTAGAGCAGGTAGAGAAATCATTCACCAGGTGGTAGGATTTGGAGGCCACAATAAAGGAAGAGTATCCATAGTTGATCCTTCAAACTGATACAATAGAGGCTGCCTCATAAAACATTCTTTATTCATCTACATTCTTTCTTATTCTTTCCATTCAACATTCTTTAATTCAATTTTTTGAGATACCCATTGTCGGGGAAACAATGAGATTAGTGTGGGATAATTTTGATCAGAGAACACTTCAAAAAACCACACAAGAAGACCGTGTGGGAAAATAGGCCGATTTTAATGGCATGAATGGATAGGAAGAACCTAGGCGTGGAGGGAAAGTTCAACATTCAGCACTAAGTCGATTTTGAACATGAAGACCTATTTTTAGAAGATGGCATGTGGAACACACCAACAATGAAGAGACGTGCGCGCCACCCATTGTCTATCTTTTGAGGATCGGTTCGAAGCATTTTGCATGGAGATGAGCTAAGAATAGGATTATCACTTCAGTTAACTATAATAGGTCTATAGATAGCACACTTGCATGTGTGGCTATGCCTGTAAATGGCGTGTGGCTATTAATAGCATGTGTCCTATTATTTGGAATATATAAGAGGTGAAGGGAAAGTCCCCACCCTATATAAATGATGTGAAGCACTTAGTAAGACATATAGATATATAAAGATAGGAAAGAGAGATATATAGGTATATGTAGAGTGTAAGAGGTAAGTATAGGGAGATATGTGCATATGACTGGATTACTATATCAGATCCATGTGTGCATTGGTATAGAATTCCATTATTGTAAGGAGCTTCTGTGGTTATTAATAGATATAAGTTATTGGTTGAATCTAAGTGTCATTTCTATGTGTAATTGAGTAGTGTATGTTCTTGATTCAATCATGATTATCATTTAAGCTTGTTATTTCTTAGATCTGAATATGACATGCCTTGTAGAATGAGGGATTAATTATGGATCTATATGTTTTTACCTTCATCATGCTAACATCCTGCTATAGCAACCCAAAAGAGGGACCTGGTACCTTTTCGTACCTCAGGTGAGCGCTTAGGCTAGGTTGAGTGATGTGCCAGCGCATATGGGGTGTTATCTGGTAAATTCTAGTCTACATGAGGTGTTTTTACTAGTTACATTGAGAATTAAGTAATAATTTTGTAGAGGTTTGATATTTCAATGTCGACCCTCGAAGTATTCCTTATGAATATTTCACCAAACATTATCACCAACTTAAAATGTAGGAGACATGTCATGCACATTATGGTTCTCTTTTTACTTATATTATGAGGGCTAGAACATATGTTGAAATTTCAAATGAAAATATTTTATTTTTTGCAAAAAATTCTACACTTTTTTACAAATATGAAGTTAATAACCAAACATTTATGCAATCATTCACAATTTTAATGTATTTTTCCAAATACTCTCTTAGTGAACTAGTACATAATGATATCATGACTTTATGCATATCTTTGAGAAGTATTTTTCATGTTGGATATAGTGTAGGATTTCATTCATGCATAAAAGTGGATACTGATTATTTATCATGATATAGTTGAGTTTGTGAATCTATAAGTAGAATCCCCATCCCATTTTTATTAGGGAAAATGGCTATTAAAATCATAAAAGGATAAAATAGGATTGGTATGGCACTAGTAAAGGAAATATTATATTTGGAACTATACCTTGCCATTATTTCAAATTGATATGTGGTACAAATGGTTGTTATGAAGGGGGATCCATAAACCAAATATAAATGGTACGCTACTACAAAGTGTGTAGGAAGATACTCAAGTTATTTGTAGAGCTTCTTGTGCTACTTCAATAAGTTTTTGTTTTTTGTCATGATGATGATTCAGATGTTAACACTTTAAATGCATACTTCCTCTCCCATATAGAGGCCTAAGGGGAAAACATGAGCAATGAAATTGTATGCATAAGTGCCATGAGCTTCTGACATTATTTGATAGAGAGAAAATTGATTATGGATGAGGGAATTAATTTTGAGAGCTTAAAGAAGTTCAATATTTTGTGTATATTATCTATCATAATTATTTGAATTGATATGTACCATATGGTCTTCCTAGAAATATGTTACATAATTCTACAGGCACAATGTCACAATTGAATGTCCTTCACAATATTGAATTTGTATACACAAAACTACATTTATATGGACTACATATCTTTTCCCTGCTAAAGCCAATCTAAAGAATATGAATGGGGATGCATAATTGTGGAAATTCTTATGTATTAGGTTATTCTTGAAAAAATCTGTCATTTTAACATAGACTATCAATGATGCCATGAGAGGCTAAACATTCACCTAATAATTATTGTGAGAGAAATGCATTTACTTTTAAGAGGTGTCTTTGGTAGTGGTGTTAGTGTTCAAACATGAAAATTTGGATTAGTGTAAAATATTTGTGCATGAATTGATGTAGATTGTGCATTTAATGATTGTAACATGAGATATTTAAAGTCTTTATGGGTGTGCGAGTGATATTAATGACACCACATGTCACATTGATTTTTTATTTCCCTTTTCTATTTCGGAAGGCATTTTTTTATTGTTCGGTTATTGTAAAACCTTCTTAGGTGTCTCTCCTCTACATGAAATATTCTTCTTTTACGATAAAGTATGATTAGATGTTCGATTTTATGTAATATGAATCTTTTACATCTTGATAAATAAGAAAGAAACATTTCTACTTCATATTTTCCCTAGCTTTGATATTAAAAAAAAATTTGGTATATGTCTCCTAAAGATTTAAAATATTATAAATCCATCTTGCTTAATACATTAGGCTTGACACATGTACTTCATCACCCTATGTTGCTCTATAATTTATTTATGTAGGTACACATTGTAGTCATGGAACTTGTTTGTGTAATATTATAGTAGATACTCTTGGTGTTGTCACAAGTACTGTAGCTTCATGACTGTAACCTCATATCCTTTTAGAGGGTAAAAATCCTTCTACTGAGAAGCAAAAAAATCCTCCCAATTTTGAATGAGCTCAAATATTTCTTGTGTTGTGTCATGAATATCTCCCACTAGAGGGACATTGAAATGGAAATATTCAATGATAAATATGTAATCATTTCATTTCTATAAAATAATTTGATAAAAACAGAGGCCATAAGTTGGTACATTCACTTATCTTATGTTGCAACATCAATATTGCATTCAAACATCATAATTTTCAGATTTATATGGACATTGAAAGGGGTTTAATGTTAAAATTATTGTTGATATGTATGTTGAAAAATGGTGTTTTATAAGGTTGAGATGAAACATAAATTTGTGGATTGGCCCAAGAGTTTAGTACATCGTTCTTCAATTAAATCCTTGATGATAGTTTGAATTTCAAGGGATATCTTAGGTTTCTTCTTGCTATGATTCATTTTTATGTTTTTATGATTTTTTTAGTAGGTAGAAATATATTCCTTCTTATATTGTTCTCACATGTTTACAAAAACATGATATACTTGTCTAAGGATATCAATCATTCATACCATTGCGCTAAAGATACTGTGTGGGAGATACATGGGGGAAAATTTTGTGCTTAATTATTAGTTAGAAAGGTCGTGGAGAGTACACACTACTTAAATTTTATAAGTATATCAAAACACATATTCAAAAGGAAGAACATGTTTGAATTGTAGGAAATAAAATTGTTATTCAATATTTTATATTAGGGGAAAATTATAGGGGCATGTAGTGTTGCATCAAGTCTAGAAATGTAAGTTTGTGTGAATGAAAGGGGGAAAACTTCATATTATTTTCCTATACTTAGCATGTAAATACATATATTTATGAGAAGTATTAGATTCTCAAGGAATTTGAATGATGATTACAATATCATTTAGCTCTAAAGTTCATCGAAACTTATCCAATTTAGTAATTAACCATATCATGATTACAATATAAGAAGGAATATATATATATATATTCCTTCTTATATTATTATCTCATGTTTACAAAAACATGATATACTTGTCTAAGGATATCAATCATTCATACCATTGGGCTAAAGATACTGTGGGGGAGATACATGGGGGAAAATTTTGTGCTTAATTATAAGTTAGAAAGGTTGTGGAGAGTACACACTACTTAAATTTTATAAGTATATTAAAACACATATTCAAAAGGAAGAACATGTTTGAATTGTAGGAAATAAAACTGTTATTCAATATTTTATATTAGGGAGACATTATAGGGGTATGTAGTGTTGCATCAAGTCTAGAAATGTAAGTTTGTGTGAATGAAAGGTGGAAAACTTCATATTATTTTCCTATACTTAACATGTAAATTAATATATTTATGAGAAGTATTAGATTCTCGAGGAATTTGAATGATGATTACCATATCATTTAGCTCTAAAGTTCATCAAAACTTATCCAATTTAGTAATTTGTAACTATCTTATTGTATTTGTTACATGCAAACAAGTATGTGTGTATACATACATCCAAGCATACATATATTTATGAGAAGTATTAGATTCTTGAAGGAATTTTAATGATGATTACCATATCCTTTAGCTTTAAAGTTCATCGAAACTTATCCAATTCAGTAATGTGTAACTACCTTATTGTATTTGTTACATACACATGTATTTATTTATACATACATGCATGCATGCATAAAATTTAAGGTAATTACAATTGTCCAAGATTACAAAAAAGAATGGAGTCAATTTGTCTCATCTTGTAACTACGTGAATTTTTAATATCTTTTAAGTGTTGCAATTAAACTTCATGTCAAGAAACTAGCAGCTATATTACTTAACACTATTAGAAATAAAAAGTTATACCTATCAAGAACAACATGTAACTTAGTAAATAATATATATAAAACATGCATGATCATCAGATTCTAAATATTACCCCTTATTTTTAATATTTTCCACTGCATACTCTCATTATTGGGCCCCCTTTTTACACCAACACCCTTACCTATACTGATATATTGTTAAAAAAATTTAAATAGATATTATATATTATATGAATGTATATTTTATATCAAGGAAAATTTTAAGACCCCTTAACAAAATCCAACATAGATTTTTTTTGGTGAATTCTTAAAAATAAATTTCATATTGATCGCGAATAAGACAAAAATGTATATAGTTGCATAGGTGAATACTATTTCCTATAAAGGTGTGCTAGGAAGAAATCAGACTCACTGGTTGCAGATTAGCGGTCGTAAAACAATATGTATATGCGTCACCTGTATGAAGATTCATCTAGTCATGCGTATTCATACACATACGCATCATTTATATGGAGGATCAACCGATCATGTGCAAGGCCGAATTAAGGTTTCTGAGCGCCCTAGGTAGTACTCAGAGCGTGTGCTCCCCCGTCCCGAGTCCCACCCAGGACCAACTTGCTATTCAATCTTGCTCAGTGCTTTCAAGCTTTGTATGCTAAGCCTATTTATTATTCGTTAGTCGCAACTCGCATAGATTCAAGAAGGGCTAGAAACTGACAGGCTGTAGGCCGTTTTTTGTGATTTTAACAGTATTTTATAGGTGAAAAAATTTATAAGCCATAGACAATGATAGGCTGAAATTTTAAAAAATCATAAATTTTTTTAAGTGGTTTATATAAAAACATAATACCTATTTATATATATATGTGAACATATTGTAGACATACCTATAAAAATTACCAGAATTTATAGTCACATGAAAGAGCTAAACCGTCAGCAAATTTTGATTTGACAGGCACAAATAATTTGAAATTCAAGGCCTGGCCACAGGTTAAGGTTTGTTTCCACTTTTTCATAGGCTATAGCATGTCAAAATATTTTCAAATGCCAAGAATTACTGAGTCTAAGTCTTGATACAGTGAGAAACACCATTCATTGACTAAGAAACACCAAACGGTGACTGTCCAGACTCCACAAACCACCAGCACCACCCACGCTCATCACTTGCCACTTGGCACACAAGAATTCACACTACAGTCTGCTCTAGTAGACTGGTAGTGGTTGTTAATGTTGACCAATGACAGTTAATTAAATTTAACGAATGTAGTCTGCAGTATGCAGAGAGATATTTTAAGTTAAACTTAAGAACACTCAGAATAGTCACTCTAAAGTTAAGATTCAAGAATAGTCACTCCGCCTCCAAAGTTAAGAACAGCCACAGGCTACAGCTGGCCCACAGCCTACAGGAGTAGGACGTGTTACGATGTTCTAGACCTGGTTCACAGACTAAATCACAGTTCTACTAAAGAACACTAACAGTCGATCCAAAATTTGTAGCCGCAGGGGCATGGCCAAGAGATTCGGGAATCGATTATAGGAGAATTGAACAATTCAAAAAATGAATTTGAAATAGGCTAACAGCGGTGCCCTCCTTTTATATCAATTGTTTTTTTGGAAAATTTTAAACAAAGGTCCTTGACTCCTTAGCTAATTCTCACTGCCTCAGTGCCTAGCCGACCTACCACCTCAAAAAAAATTTAGAAAATGCGGCGCCCTCCGTTTTGTGCACCCTAGGCAACTTCCTAGGTTGCCTAGGGTAAGACACGCTCCTGATCATGTGTCTTCATATACATACGTCTGACTATGTGTGCAAATGATAATTTTCATATACATACGCGCTATGTATGTAACTGGGAGTCTGCATGTATT
Source organism: Taxus chinensis (assembly GCA_019776745.2). NCBI lineage: Eukaryota > Viridiplantae > Streptophyta > Pinopsida > Cupressales > Taxaceae > Taxus > Taxus chinensis. The sequence goes on along the minus strand of CM034150.1, from coordinate 174,366,112 downwards.
GACATTAGACTACACATGACACTGAGTGGATGCATATGCAGATGTCTAGCTACACATGTAGCCGAGTGGAAACATATATAGATTCTTAGTTAAATGTGCAGTCAGACATTTGCATATATATTTTCCTGGTTGTATACACATTTGGGCATCAACATATGAAGTTTCTTTACTGCAAAAACCCATCTCCTTTCACTATATGTCCTCACTCACCTATATATTTAGGCTTCAAGCCTCATTTTTCCTCACTTTGTGTTAGTCTCTACCTTTAAGCTCGTACGACTATCATACTAGGCTCTAAACTCAACAAACAAGATTTCATCATGTATCTACAATAAAAAATGCCATCCATTTCTACATCCTCTTAGTCTCAACAAAAAATTCAATTTTGAAACATTATGTGCCCGTTTTTCCACCTTGCTCGAATTGAAAGACACATTCAGTGATTGGGTAGATAAATGTTATTTTTGAGCACTAATTGACATGCCTCAATATCACATTGATGTTGTTTTGCTGCAATTTCTTTTATCCAATTATGACATATCCACATGTATCTTCACAATTATAATGAAAGATGTATAAGATATAAAGGTGCAAATAAGGATTTAAATTGAATGTGATCTCTTTGAAAAAATTCTATAATGTTCCATTTTAGTTTTTCAAATATTTCCTAATTTATTTACAAGATACATTCTTTTTAAATTCTGGACTAAATTTCAATTAGAACTTCTATGTCGTGCATTGTTACATTTATTTTCAAAAATATGAAGGCTAACAATTTGAAATCAAAACTTGGATCACACAAAAAATAAAATTTAAAATATGTATGATGTGGTTTTATATGCCTAGTATGAGTGGAAATATTAAAGGGTGTAATTTTGAAAACTAGCAATTGCATATGAGTTGCAAAGTATGTTGGAACGGATTTCAATACATTAATTTTTCTTACTTTGTTTTTGTATGTAGATTTTTTTTATATGCTACAATATTTTGTAAAATAATTCAAGTTTATTATGTATACTTCCACATTTCATAAAGATGTTATCATTGCATTCCATGAGACCACTGAGCCATTTTGGAAAATAATTTGCATGCCTTATGTATGGTTCCACATTTTTCATATATGATTATTAAGATGTTCACAATTATAACATTTGAAAAGCATACAATTTTAATTATGTGTCATGGATGTCCATAACGTATTCTAAAACTCCCATTTTGGCACATGTTAGAAGGATGTTCAAAAAGGTTAATGGATCTAGTTATAACCTTTCCAATTAAATTTCCGTAGATGTTTCCAAGGACTTTTCAACAATCTAATTTTGTAATGTATACCTCGCATCCATGTCATTTTATATTAAGTCAAAATATTTCTTTGAAAATCCTCAAAGCCTTGTTAAGAACACCATTTTGTGCCTATTATGGAATCATCACATTCCAAGAGACCATATTTCTTTTAAGCATTTTTGTCAAATAGATCATGTGAACTATAACAGCTGAAAAAAGTTTTTTTTCTTTATGTTGTCATGGATATGTATACCTTTTTGTTTCACCATTTTCTTTATGTTTTGAATGTGACAAAACATATAATTTTATGGGCTGAGGAGGAATACCTATTGCGATGGTCGGTTTGAAATTTGTGCATGCGTTCTAAATTCTCAATCAAATACTGACTATGAGAGTGATACCTCCAAATCTGTCTTGATGTTGGCTAAGGCTGCTTGGATGTGCGAAAGAGCTCTGGTTCTTTCTTGCATGCAGATCTCCTTTTTCTCCTAAAATTTGAGAATGTGGCCAACCTTTCCAAAAAGGTTACCAAAATGGTTATATAGTAGCCAAAGACGGTTCATGGTTGACCAATGTTGGTTTTGGGATGACCGGCGTCGATTAAGGCGGGATTCTCAATGTTTACTAAAAATAATAGATCTTATAATCATTTGGGCTAGGTCTGTCCATTTATCACGGATCAAAATGAATGTTATCTTTTTAATGAGCAGGAATGTGGTTAGAGGAATAATAGGCATTGATTTTTAGGGTTGAACTAAGTCTTAGTTAGTTATGGTGAGTAGATAGATACTAAAAATAGGTTTATAATGAGGTGTCTAGGTGAGGTGGAAATTGGGTTAGTTAAGATAATTAAATAATGAATAAATTGAGGATGAGTATTAATTTAATTAAAGTGATTAAATTAATATTAATGTGTGATGTAAGGGTCATGGTTAGGTAAAAGTGTTTAAGTTAGTTGTTTGAAAGGGGACCAAGGGGAGTGTGACTCAATTTTGGTGTCTACATTTTTCCCCTTTTGTTGCATAGCTTGTATTGGTAAGCGAAGCTGAAAAAAATAGGAATTGATTTTCCCCATGTGTGGATGAAGGTGATCCCCATCAAATTGGGCATGGATGAGGTGGCAGACGGAATTGGTGAGTGTTTTGATAAAAGTGTAGGTTGGGAAGATAGGTGGGGAAAGGTTTGAGTATTGAGGGAAAATGTGACAGTCAACTCAAGTAATGGGTAGTAGGTGGTGGTCAAAATCAAGTCATGGGTAATGACAATCAAATACATGCACACGTATAGACGGAAATAAAGAACTAGGTTGAAGAGCTCGTGAACTCTACATCGTCCAAGGTCGATAGGTTTATCCAAACAAGGGTGAGGTGATTCAGATATCCAAGGTATAGGATATGGTCTAGAAACACAACATAAGTCAAGTGTAGGAACGTTTAGGTATGTTCTGGTACACCAAAGGTTTTGTCGGGATAAACAATACGACAATAAGCAAGGTATGGTTAGTAGGCTAAAACAACATAGGTAATAGCATCGCAAACTACAATGAGTACATAAGGTCAATGATCACACCAAGTCAATCAGGTTCAGAAAAATAGGTCATGGCATGGATAAGGCCAAGGTATATGTAAAATAACAATTCCTAAGACATAGCCAAGGAAATGTAGGGGTATGTTGGGTTTGTAGGTATGTTTCAATGGGTGTCTGGAATGATAAAGGGTGTGTTGGCACTAATGGTTACAAGCAAAAGAAATCTTAGCAAGGATAAATAGTTATAAGGGTTGACTGATGTCAGTTATAGGGTGACCGACATCGGTGGGCTAGGGCACAAATAGGACTAGCGTCAGTCAAATTGGGTTGGGTTTATAAAACAAAAATTTTGTATTTTATGAAATCATTGTTGTGTTGTGACTTTTGAGAAAACAACAGAGCCGTTTGACTTTTCGGTACTTTTTTCGAGAAAAAAGGACAAGGAATTGTACCCAGCTGAGGTGGAGATTTGATTTGGCAAGCTTTAGAGTGGGTAATTGGCATTTGATAGGTGGGTCCATGGGATAGGTGTGATCAATTTTATTGGGTGGAGGTGAGGAGGGCATCTGGTAAGATTCGATCCCATTCTACATTGCTTAGGTAGATTGATTTGTAGAAATTGGGTTAGGGTAAAATGGATTTTTGGGGGTAAAATTAATTTGAAATTTGGAAGAAAATTTGAGAAATAGGAAGGGTAGGAAGGTTGATGTAGGTTAAAGGGGGGGATGGGTGGAGGGGAGAGTTGGGTAGGAATGGGTGGGTAGTTAGGGAGGAATGGTGAATTTTTAGAGAATATGGGTAGGTTTTCACGGATTTTGTCACCGTGACAGTGACCAACCTCGATCAAGGGTTGGCTGACATCAGTGGGAGTGAGCCAGAATCAGTCACGAATGAGGTGACCGATCCCAGTTTTAGGAGACTGGTGCTGGTTAATAGGAATCGATGATGGGAGCATGAGGGAAAAATAGGCTAGGATATGAGATAGGTTGGGTAGGGAAGATAAGTGTGGGTAAGGTATAAATAGGAAAGATTCGAGGGATGGGAAATTGAGACAAGAGGAAAGGTAGTTTCCAAGGTTGGGATGGGGAGATAATTCATGAGTAAGGGGATTTGGGGAATAGGTTGGGGTTTAAGGGTGAACCGGAGTATGGTCGAGGTTTAATGATGTTATGATTTGTTGGATGTAGGTGAGGGACTAGTTATGGATATGTGATAGGGTACCACCCTTGTGATTAATAGTACGAGGGAGCATGATAGATTAGGAGTGGCACCATGTGCTAGAGGTAGGCCTAATTAGGGTTATACATTACCGGTACGTAGTCTGGGAGATGATTTTGATGGTCACCCTCATCAACAGATGGGATTCGATGACCAACACATTTTGTTTACTGACATGTGAGATGACCGTCACCTTAGAGGATGTGTATAGGATCCTGTGGTTGCCGATAGTAGGGATGCAGGTGTATTCCATTTCCTTAGAGGCATCTAAGCAATTAATGTTGACAGTGTTTGGTGAGGGGCTGGTAGAGTTGAGGTTCCATAGCACCAGCATGAGTTATGGAGATATGTACCGAGCCCATCTGGAGGAAATTAGGTTAATGGTGTTGATGATGGAGGCAATATGTTATTTTGCACTACCAGATGCGAAGGGTGGGATATTCCCACGGGCATTGATGGGGGTTCTTCACAACATGATGGAGGATAGGACCCGGTTTGCATGGGCACCATCATTCTTGGTGTAGTTATATAGAGATTTATGGGCTTATGGGAAGTTACGGCGGTTCAACCTTTGATGCATGTTACTACTACACTATTTGGCATATGAGCACATCATGTGTGTACGTCTAGTAGACATGCCCAATCCTGATGCATTCTAGGCGGGCATGGTTCGGGTGGGGTATAGGCGATGGATACATGTTGTTGGAGAGCACTAAGATGCCAGGGATACACATGATGTAGTGTATTACAGGTGTGCATTAGAATGGTTTTCTAGTTTGGACATCATTTAGAGGCCGTATGTGGGCTTCCTATCATATAGGAAGATGGATGAGAAGCTACAAGAGCTATAGTTGCTCTGATGGATAGAGGGGTTTCGTACAGGAGAGCACGAGATGATACATTTTGACAGGGTCAGACGGTAGTTTAGGTTGCCACAGGATGTACCTCCATAATTTCCATAGTACAAGAGGGACGACGTGGAGAGGCTTATACCTCTAACATAGTCAATGGTGTTTACAGGGAAGGAGGAGCAAGTGGTAGACCGGTGGATTGATGATGTCAGGGTTATAGACAGGTACAGATAGTGGTGGGTAGTGTAGCTATGGGAAGTACTGTCGAGTCCAGGGTAGCTTGACTTAGCCACTATCACAATTAAGAGGGATGCCCTACAAGGGCAGGTGACTACCCTAGTGACATAGTTGGGGATAGTGCAAGGGTAGTTGACAAGGTCAAAGGCATAGGTGGCCACACTACAGGCATAGGTAGTAGCCCTTCAGTCCCAGGTAGCACAGGGACAGGTGCCCGCACAGGGTGGGGATGGAGATGGGGTACAGGTGGCTGCCCTACAGGCATAGGTAGTAGGTTTACAGAACCATTTGGCCAATACACAGGCACATATTGTGACCCTTTAGGCCCAAGTATAGTCACCTACACATGTTCAAGGACAAGGTCCCATTTTATAGGCAGGGGCGGGACAGGGTCCCTTTTTACAAGCAGGGGCAGGACAAGGTCAGAGACCGATGGCACCAGCACAGACAGTACCCATGGCCAGGTTCTGGGATTCCCTAGGTGAGGTGAGATATTATCATGATCATCTGATGGCTGCATGGATAGATCTCCCTATCTATACAGAGTATAGAGCATAGTAGGCCTCGAGTGATAGGACCAAGTCTTGCACTCACAGTGTGGAGAGTATAGGGGGCCGATGAGCCCTGAGACAAGGACAGGGTGAGGCCACCAGTTCATGGAGTATAGCTCCATGTGAGCTACCAGTAGAGGTCAAGACGAGGCCCATGGAGTGTGGTGAGATGCTAGCGGGACATCGCATGGGAGAGAAGGAGAAGGAGGAGCCATGTGAGGAGGATATCCGACATGGGGATTCCTGATAGTTACACATACTTCCATTTTGTTCTGTATTTTTGGTATATACCAGCCTACATTCCAAAGAGAGTGAGATTTTATATGAGAGTTTTGAGATTTTTGATCATATACTGGCCTGTGTGTCAAAGATGGTGAGGATATATCTGAGCAATTTGAGATATTTATATTTATTTGTATCTTTTTACATATGTATGTATACACAGACTTTCTCATTTATATAGATGATGATATTTATAGTATGGAGAGTGTACTTGTTTTAATTTCCATTATTATGTGTGTACGTGATGGAAACTAGGTGAATTCGGCATGATTGAGTCACGGTCATGTAGGCATGGCTGAGTTAGGTCAACTAAGCATGATAAAGGTAGGTCATAGGCATGGTGGAGTCAGGTCATAGGTATGGTGGAGTCAGGTCATAGGCATGATGGAGATAAATGATGATGTATATGCATGTTATGGTTTGATTTTCCTAATATTTTCTAGAGTGGAAATGTGAAAATCATAAATGAACGATGTGATGATGGGGTAAAAATGTTCATCAATTGTTGCTTGTTTGGTTTAATTTTTAATTGTTGATATAAAATGGAAAAAAACTAAGGTAGGATGTGAATAGAAAAATAAAGGGGAAAATAGGTTAGGGTGTAGAGTGGCCGAGCTAAACTTCAAGGGCCCCATGCTCTCAAATTTCTACCTACAAAGCCCTAGCGAAAAGGGGCCTCAAGATGATGTAGTTCTCCCATAAGTTAGGGAATAATATGATGAATTCAGGGGATGGGTGGTGAATTTTTAGGAATGGTTGAGTTTACGTCATAGGCATGATGGAGTCCAGTTATATACATGGTTGAATGTAGGTCATACACATGAGTGAGTTAGGTCATAGGCATGGTTGAGTTGTTTTAAATATAGGTGTTAATGATCTGGTCCTGTATAGGATAATCAATAAGTAATGAGGAAGGTGAATGATAAGAGGTGGCAAAAGAGATGTTTAATTGATAAGAAATCTAATGAGTCTACCATACCCCAGATGGGCTTATGAAAGTAAGACCCTAAAGGCCTTGCATAATGAACTATTCTAAGGGTGAAGAAAGTCACACGATCATGGAATGTCGTATTTGCGGAAAGTCCCTTCAGCAAAGAGAAAACTAGGGTGAAAAAGGAAATGAGGTGAAAGTGGATGGTTGAGTGTAACCTAGTATATGATTGCATGTTTACTTGGAAAGAGACCCAAGATGAAAATAAGCAAGTCCATGATGAAAAAGTTAATCTTTTTCTTCTTCTTTTTCTCTTTTACTTTTGTTTTTATTTTGATAGATTGATTGATGTGGGAAGTCTATGTGGGATGAGTATATTTTTTCCTTGAGGTCTTTTGGAAGATGATTGATACGAGAAGCTTCAGAACATTTATTATATTTTGCAAATGATTTTATATAGCTTTCCTTCAAGGGAGCAGTCTATTTATAGCAGCTAGATAGAGAGAAGAGATGTCCTTTTTTTAGGGAGTCATCTTTTGCACAAATTTTGACTCAAAGAGTTGAATCCCATTGTGTTTTTTGGAATTTAAGTCATGGAAAAGACTATAAAGGAATATTAGGTTCTTTTTTAGAAGACAACACCATAGTACACAGGGGTTAACTATGAAAGAGGTGGTTTTAAGTGATGAACGACCATGGGATTCCATCTTTGTTGTTTTTTTTTTTTTGTAAGAAGACGAAAAGTGTCCATGAGAATCATGTTGTGAGTAGAGTCGTGGTACTCCTATTAAAGATAAGGTTGAAAGGTGATGGGTAATCACATGATTTGGGTTTAGTCATTGATCCTCAAAAATGGGTAATATGGAAGGTGAACAATGCTCAAGGGATGAGCAATCAATTGAAAAAAAGTGATATAAGACTTGATGTTAACAATAAAATGGTCGAAGATGCAAGGGATTGAGGGGCTCTGGTTCGGGTTTACCTTCAAGTGAAGACAAATGATAAGCACCTGATCCATAGGCATATGTAACAATATAGGGTCCAAGCCAATTAGGAGAAAAAATTCCCTGTTTAGTTTTCTCTTCTTTGGTTACATGTTGATTTTCCTTCAAGATGAGGTCATCAACCTTAAATTTACGTTCATGGACATGCTTGTCATAGGCATGTTTAATACGTTTTTGGTAGATTTGGAGATGGTCAAGAGCATTAAGACGGTGTTTATCTAATTACTCAAGTTTTGCCAAACAATCCTGGCGAAAGTCATCTTCATTGAGCATGTCTTGTAGTGAGATGTGGAGAGATGGAATCTAAACTTCAAGAGGAAAGAAATCCTCAGTACTATAGACCATAGCAAAAGGTGTGGCAGCATTCGAAGAGTGAATACTAGTGCGATAATCCCACAAGGTGAAAGGAATGTGTGAATTCTAATCCTTTCCAGTATCATCAACTATTTTCATAAGAATTTTGTTCAAGGTTTTATTGGTTGATTCTACTTGGCCATTGGTTTGTGGGTAATAAGGTGATGAGAAACTGAGTTGGATGCCAAAAGCATCGCACAACTGACATAGGGTTTTGTTTTTGAATTGCTTTCTGTTATTAGTGATGAGGAGGTGAGGAACACCAAAGTGACAAATGATATGATGGTTGATGAATTGACATATTTTCTCAGCTTTTGTAGAAATGAGGGGAATGGCTTCTACCCATTTAGTTTAATATTCAGTAGAAGTTATAATCCATTGGTGGCATTGTGAATAATGGGAATTGATTTCACTGACAAGATCCAAGCCCCATTGAGAGAAAGGTCAAAGGTCTCGTATGACCTACAGGGCATGACTAGGTGTGTGATGAAGATTAGCATGCTGTTGGTATTTCACAAAACATTTGACATAGTCCCAAAAATCATAGTTTAAGGTTGGCAAATAATAGCCAAGGTGAAGAATGCGCTTTGCAATAGCTAAACCACTAAAGTGACCTTCACAAATTCCATCGTGGACTTTCTTGATGGTATAGGGAATTTTAGAACTTTTGAGGCAACATAAGAGAATACCGTCGAAGTTGTGATTATAAAGAATACCACCCATAATGGCATAGTGAGAGACACTTTTAAGAAAGGCACATTGTCCATTACGAGTGAGATCAATGGGTAGAATGGAAAGGGAAAGATAGTCTGTAAATTGTTTATACCAAAGGTCACATAGGTCAGGTACAATGGTTCTAATATAGTAGACCTCATGAGGTAAATAAGAGGGTGATTGCAGCCTTTGTATTGTGACAAATATTTTAGAGTCGGAAGGCGAAGCAGGTATTTGAGAAGCCAAGCAGGCCATGGTATCCATAAATTTATTGATAGAATGTGGGGTGGTTTGAAGTTCATAATGATCAAATGTAGTCAAAAGTATGTTGACATGATGTTTATACTTTTGAAGTATTTCATTATGACACTAATATATACCATTGACTTGATTTACAACCAGATGGGAATCACCAAAGATATTACTTGACTTAACATCTAAGGCATAAGAAGCCTGGAGACCTAATACTAGTGCTTTGTATTTGATGATATTGTTTGTACAATCAAAATTTTGTTTGAAATATAAAGGCATGGGTTCACCGCCAAGAGGAATGAGGATAACACCAGTGCCACCTCCACCCTGACATTTGGAACCATCAAAGAAGAGGGTCATTTGGTAAGCGGTATCGTCCAAGAAGAGAGTAACAATGGATTCGTCTAGGAAATAAAAGTTAGAGGGATGATTCCTAGAAAGAGGTGCATTTGCTAGTTGGTCAACGATGGTTTGGCCTTTGATAGACTTTTGAAGGATGAATTCAAGGTCAAGGTCTACAAGAAGCATGAGCTAATGTGCAGTGCTTTGATGTTGGTAGGGTTAGGCATACATGTAGTGTAAGGGGTTTGTATTGGTGGCGACAAAGGTTTTGTGGTTGAGAAGGTAATGAAGAAGCTTGGTGGCGATAAAAACTAAGGCTAAGAAGAGTTTTTTGGCATGTGTGCATCTAGTTTCATAGTCTAAAAGGGTACATCTTATGTAATAAACCACCTACTCTCTATGTTTCTCATCGCAGTGAGAGAGCATGACACCTAAGGAATGGTTAGTGGTGGAAATGTCTAGATAAAAGGGTTGGTCATCCTTAGGATTAATAAGCACTAGGGGTTAAAGAAGGTATTGTTTTAAGGCATCAAAGGCTTTATGGCATTCATCTTTCCATTTGAATGAGACGTCCTTCTTGAGGATATGATGAAATGGTTGACAGAAGTTAGAAAGATGCGATATAAACTGACGAATTGATTGTAACTTACCTTGCAAGCTTCAAAATTTTTAGAGATTAGTAGGCGAAGGCATTTCTATAATAGCCTTAACTTTGGCAGGATCGAATTCTATGCCATGAAAAGAAACGATGAAACCAAGGAGTTTTCATGAAAGTACCACAAAGATGCACTTCTTAGGTTGAAGGCGAACACAATACTTGATGAGGCGGTCAAAGATGACCTTAAGGAATGTTAGGTGTTTGGCCTGATATTTGGATTTGGCAAGAAGGTCATCTACGTAATCTTCCAATATGTGATGCAATATGTCATGGAAGATATAAGTCATAGCTTCTTGATATGTAGCACTAGCATTTTTAAGGCCAAAAGGCATGACTCAGTAGCAAAAGGTCCCCCAAGGAGTGATCAAGGCAGTTTTTTATTAATCTTCTAGAGCAAGTAATATTTGATTATAACCCGAGAAACCATCCATGAGTGATAGAATTTCATGGCCGGTGGTACGATTAACTAGTTGGTCAATGCCTAGCAAGGGAAAATTAGTTTTGGGATAAACTAGGTTGAGGTCACAGAAGTCCATGCAAATGTGGAGTCCCCTATTTCCTTTGTGATAGGAACAATGTTAGAAATCCATTAGGGATATTCAATGGGTAGGATTAAGGAAAACGAGAGAAGGTGTTGAAGTTCTTCTTTGACCAGAAGAGAAATGCGAGGATGTATTTTCTGCAGCTTTTGTTTTATGGGTTTGGCATTAGGAATGGTTATGATATTGTGGACCACAATTTTTAGGTCAATACCGAGCATATCAGCATAGGACCAAGAAAATCATTGCTATGGTCCTAGAGGAAAGAGTTAAAAGCTTCTTGTTCAACAACATCTAAAGGTTGACCTATCTTTAGAATGTGTGGGTTATCTTGAGTATTAATGTTCATCTCGATAGTCGATTCGTTTAACATGGTTTGCATCTCAAAGGGTAACGACCAGTGAATATAAGAATCTTCCACACCCATATAGGTGAGGATAGACTCATCATCCTGACATTGAATGACGTTATTAGAAGGTATATCGTCATCGATCATGTCAGGATATAGGAAGGTAGGAGAAGAAGGAACCTCACCATCGCATTGATAGGTTAGAGGTCCCAAGGAAACTGTGTTTATGAAAAAAAATTAGGAGGAATAGATTTGGGTTCTATGGACTCCTTGGGCAAAGATGGTGATGTGGGTGAAGGAGGTGGAGAAGGTTTGTCTTGCTCAATGAGGTCAATGCGAGCCTTCTTGGGATGTGGTGTTTCAAAGCCAATTCCACTACGGTCATTGTGTTTACAGGTGGTACAAGAAATGACACTGTGCCGGCCCTGTTCATGAAAACTGAAGCCAAATACTTTCCATGCGTAATAGTGGAGGAAAGTGTGAGGGAAGTGGAAGTTAGTAAGGGAGTGAAAGTTAGATAAAAACGGTTGTGTTTAGAATGGATGTTTGGGTGAATAAGTGGGCATATCAAGTCCCCCATAAATTAGATTAGTAAAAAGTTGGGAAGGACCATAAGGAAAAACCTTGCCTACATGGTAGTCATAACTAGGGTGTTGACACAGGTTCCTATACTCTTGTGGGGTGAGGAATGTGTCGATATTGTATAGGTAGTACTCCCCCAAAGTGAGACATTGAAAAACACCTTCTAAGGGATCAGTATTCAATATGTAGGTAGCGGGGATAGACAACTTGTTAGATCATTGGGAAGTAGATGATTCAATTGTAGAGGTTGCGGCTATAGTAGGAATAACATTGTTAAATGTGGGAGAGGTGGTGACAACCTTGGTGGATGGGCTTATGGGTGAAGGTGAAGTGGAGGTAGTGACAGATGCCTTAACTGACACAAGTACATTGTTTGGTTGGTACAACATGTTATAGGTCTTGAATGGCGACGGGTCAGTGGGGATGGTGTAATTATGTCCTTCATACTCAAATTTTACATATTGGTGTAAATTTAAAGGGACACATCCCATGATGCAAATCCAAGGTCTGTCGAGCAATAAGTTATATCAAAACTCCCCCTCTAAGACATAGAATAGTTACAGGATAATATGAGGGCCTACGCGAACCTGAAGGATAATAGTGCCAAGGGTGGAGGTGATGGCGTCATTGAAGGAGCGTAGCATAATTGGGTTACTATGCATATAGTTAGAAGGAATACATGTTTGATTGTATTCTTGGGAGGAGATGATGTTAATGCTAGCACCACCATCAATCATGATGTGTCGTACGCGTATGTTATCGATATATACAAAAATGAATAGGGCAGAATCAGGGTCATCTAACTGGAGAGGTGTAATATCCTCTTCAAAGAAGCTAACAAATTCAACGTGAGTAGGGGTCATGGGGGTAGAAGGAGGAGCTGATTTTGTTAGTGAGGCCACATGGTGAGGGATGATAATCGAGGCCACTGGTGTGAGGTCATTGGGTAGAAATTCAATGGATTGTAAAACCTCGATAAGGGCTTGTTTGTGGGATTCAAAATTCTAGATGAGATCATACAAAGACATCTTTAGAGGATACTGATGTAATTGTTTTATCATTGCGTGATGGGTGACCCCGTCAGAGATAGGGTATGTAGGTCCATGGATGGTGATTTTGGGAGCGGGTGTAGATGGTATATTGGGTATAGGGTTGGTTGATGGGCTAGTTTATTTTTCTTTGCCTTTGTCTTTCTGATCGTGGGTAGCAACATGAACCATGTTAATCTGAGCAGACATGGATGGAGAGGGTGTGTCATGAAAGGTATAATGAGATGAAGGGAAAAATCCTAGCGGTGGATAAGAGCCTTGTGAAATGAGTAAGGCACATTGATATTTGGGCGGTGGTTTTGCCAATTCTCTAATACGAACCATGTTGATCTCGAATTTTGGAGGTGGGAAAAATTATTTTGGGGGCGGAGATACTAATCGTTGAATGAGTAAAGGACGATGATGTATGATGACAGGTGAAGGTGGAGCATGGTTCTCATCAAGAAGGTCATCATCGTAAAATAAAAATTCAGGAGGACAAAGTTGAAGAAGAACGGTCTTCAGAGCCTTATAATTTTCAACATCATGTCCTGGCACACAATGATATGCACAAATATCGGTTTCATCAAACCCTTTTGGTTTGGGTTTGAGAGGATCGTAAGGTCGAAGAAGTGGTAATGTGATGATGGAAGTCTCTAAGAGATTGGTTAAAATGTTGGCATAGAACCCCGCTAACAGATCACAATGGGAGGTGAGTGTGGGTTTGGGTACATGTGTGGCTGATTGTGAAGGAAGAGACTTTATAGGAGGGGGAATGGGTTGGTCTACTATTTTGGTAGGTGGAGTGGTCTTAGGTCTTACCGGCATCCGTTTGGGTAAAGGTGGGGTAGAAGAGATGGCAATGGAAGGTTCGATTGTTTTGACTACCTTATTGGAGGGTAATGGATCCTTAGCTTTGGGTTGTACCTTCTTGGGTAAATGTGACATGGTAGTATGGGATGTAGAAGGAAAATCAGATGGTGGAAGAGGGCAGGTTACCCATGGGGGTAACTGAGTTGCGGTGCAGAAGGTTGGTAGAGGTTGAGTAGGCAGCATTGGTTGAAGTTGTATAGCTAAGGTTGGGTTTATAGTAACTAGTGGAGGTATGGGTGGTAAGAAGATTACGTGTGAAGGTGAGGGTGTTTAGTTTATTGGTGAATGGGGCGTAACGATCGTGATGAAGCAATAGGTTGCTTAGCCTTTGACTGACCTTGGGTATGATATTGTTTGGTCAAGGTTAATGGATAAGGCCTTAAGATGGATGGAAGGGGGGAAGGTGACAAAGGTGTGATAGGTGAGACCGGTGTATGTGGCATAGAGGGTTGGGTTTTATTTTCAGGTGGGGGATAATGCTGATACAGACTTTGGAAGATATGGCTAGGTCCAATTTGACAGATGGGTGAGTAAGGATTGATGCTGGCATAACACCCAAAGTAGTGATGGGTCTTGATATAGGTGGGGGGATAAGTGTGGGTAAGGTTTTAGGTTTGGGAATAGCTGTAGTGATGGGTAGAATTTTGGATGTAGGTAGGGATGATGAAGAGGAATATGTTTCAATTGGCATGGTTAGTGTAGTTTTGGTTTCCAAAAATACCTTTGGGTAGATTGTGGAAGTATCTTTAGGAAAAATTTGCATTTGGGTTGAAACAAGGAGCCAAAGACATCCTTAGAGCATGGAATGATCAACATAATCCAAACAATCGACCAACCATGAAAATGGGATTACTAAAGAAGATGATTGAGTGGGTTGGGTAAAATCCCTGTAAAATATGTCTATGAGACAGGGAATTGGTTGGCCTCGGATTCTATAGGTAAAAGAGCTAAGATCATATCAATAGGGTTCTGGGATGCTAGGGGAGAATTATCCCCGACAGGTACTGATATGTCTGAAGCATCTTCCATGGGTAGGAGAGACAATAGTTCAAGTGAGGTAGTCTTCTCTCTCAGTGGAGGAGAAGACAATGAGATTTCTATTGTGGACGGGAGAATAACAAATGTGGATGGTGCAGAAGGTTGGGAAGCAGATGATGACATGACATTAGTAGAAAGTGTGGATTCCTCTGTGAGAGAAAGGGGAGATGAGAGGGACTCCTTTGTGGGTGGAGGAGTAGAAGAGGTATGCTCCTCTGTGGGTGGAGGAGCTCATGCCAAGATTTCCTCACTATGTGAAGTAGGTAGGTTTTGAGGAAAAGTTGGCATGATATCAAAAACTGCATGAACCTCAAGGATGTTGTTGTTACTGGATTAAAGTTCACTATTTTGATTAGATGATGGTTTATGATTAGGGAATATATTTTTGAAGATGTGTAGATCCTGATTTACTAGCGCATTCGGGTCATCTACGACAAGGTCTCCATTGTTTATCATCTCTTGAATAATGTTTTAAAATTTATGCAGTTACCATCACTATGTCCTTTAACGCAATGATAATTACAGTAGTCATGCTCTTTATACCATGTGGGAATAGGACGAGCGGGGTCAAAACCTGTATGAGGTTTTATGGGAGGAAGTGTAATGGCTCTAACATTAAGAAATTTTTCCAAGACTGAAGAATATGGCTCTCTGATCGAAGTGTACTTCTAATGTTCCTGCCAGAGATGAAACACCTAGACAAGAGAAAGATTGGAAGAAGGTTTATCCTGATTATAAGGATGAGGTGGACCTACCTTGAGGACTACCACATTGGAAGATCCTTTGGGCTTTGAATAGTTATTTTGGGGTTTTGAAGATGAAGAAGAATCATTTTATTTGAATGGGGTGTTTTTTTTTCCATAATTGGATTTTATTTTCTTCAATGGCACGAATTTCCAATTTTTGGCCCATGTGAATGCTTCATCAAAGGTTCGGAAGGTTTAAACTTTTAGATTTGTGAGATTTTTCGGGCACAAGATCTATTGAAATACTTGATAAGTTTAGTCTGAGGTAGTTGGAACGTCAATTGGTTGATGAGACTCCACCAGCGGGCAACGAAATCTACGATAGATTTTTCTTCATACTACTAGGTTGAATAGAGATCGGTAAATGTGAATTTCTTGGTAACATTGATTGTAAAATGATCCAGGAAATCTCGAGCTACTTGATTAAAGGAATAGATAGAATGTCGAGGTAGTCCACTATACCAATCTAATGTTGGTCCTATTAGGGACATTGGGAAAGTTCGTGGGAGTAAAGCGTCATCGTGGGCGATTAGGTAACACCCATGTTTGAACAACTGCAAGTGTTGATGCAGGTCTTCTTTACTATTGAAGCGATTGAATTTAGGCATTTCCCAATGCAATTGGTAAGGACGAATGGGAATAGACAGATGGATAGGCTCATTACAGATTTCATCATATGTTAAAGAATTATGGGAGCCAGAAATAGATGCTTCTAAGGTTTTAATTTTCTCCAACATCATTTTAATGAGGTCATTAGGAGGTTGGGATGAATGGGTACCCCCTACAAAAAAAAGGGGTTGATGCTAAATGTACGAGGTAGGTAGTATGTTGGTGTATGGTGGCATTGAGTATGAGAACTACACAAGAGGAATAGATGTGGGTGACACATAGCCATTATAAGCAATAGATGAGGTTGGGGGTTGTTAACAATATGTGTAAGCGGGTGGGGTAATCATAATAAGTATAGTGGCGATTGGGGGTAAAGATTGTAGGATAGATAGGATGAGGTTTTGCAAAGGGGTTTAAGTTTCCAACACCGAAGGTGGTTACGATGCAATGGGTATATGTGGAATGGTGGGTGAAAATAAAGCTATAATCATAGCGACTGTTGGAGGGACAATCAATGTCCTGGGTATGATCAATGACGTAGATGTTACAGAAATAGCATTTGTGGGATTTAGTTGAGACACCACAAGTGATAAAGTGGATGATGGTAGCGCCAAACTGGTGTTAGATGATGCAGAAGTGGGGGCTAGAGAAGGAGGGATAGATATGGGCATGTTGTATATTAACAGTCCCGAGGAATCCCGAGTGGAAGAATGAGAAAAGTAGTACTAGAGGGAAGTGGATTCTGGCTGGGGAGTCTCGCAAACTCCTCGTCAACGGTAGTGATGGGGATAAATTGATTCAGATCCATATGTGATAGAATGGATGGCGGTGATGGACTAGGTGGGAGTGGCTGACAACTAGCGTGAAACACGAGGGCGTTAGTTTGGTTGGGAGTCAACACCATGTGAATCAACATAAATCATGTGAACTGTACTTTGTAAATGACACAGGGGACAATAGAGATGGGACAAAATAGATTTTGAGCGGAGAATTGGGTAAATATTTTGATAAAAATCAAAACAGGATGATCGATATCGGTTAAGGTGTGACCGATGCCGATCACAAGATGACCAATGACGGTTACTATGAAGAATAACAGTTTCAGTAAAAAAATAGCAGAAAGTAGTGAGTGTCAGACAAGGAGACTGTATTGGAGGATTATGATCAGAATATAGAGAGTATTGTGACACATAGAAAACCTTTACACAGATAAGAAGGTGAGATGAGTGTTCTCTAGATAAACTAATCCAGAGAACAAGGAACTGACGTTGGTTAGGTCAATCGATGTCAGTCAAATGTAAACTGATGATGGTCTCAGGACCGATGTCCATTACTGTGAAATCTGAAGAATGAAGAAAAATGAGGTGTTGTGAATTTAGATTGTATCGAGAAACAGCCCAAAATCTTGGGTATGATAGGATGAGGCCCTGACACACTCAGAGAAAGTCAGAATACTCCAACTATGATGAAAAAGTGTGAAAGGAAATATAAAGATGAAGAAAACGTTTCCTCTCACCTCAAAATGTAAGTCAAGCACAAAGCTACGAAAACATGCATTCCTAAAAGTGAATTTTATATTTGTTGTAGCTTATGCTATTTATGACTGACACATGAATTTAGAATAGAATTTTTTGTTGGGAAGGCGTCCTATGAAAAAGGAAATATAAAGGGTGAGGTTTCATGTTATGTTATGGCGGGGGTGGTCCTTCCTCTGATGGGGTATTGGACAAAGATAACTAGTCAGGTATTACCTGTCAATCTTCTGATCATGTGATCTTTGACAGGTGTTCCCATGTAAGATGTCATTTAAGAAGGTGTATATATTCAATTTTTTTTGCAGTTTGGCAATAGAAAGAGAGAGAAGGAAGTGCTTTCTACAGTTCAATTGTGTCAACCATCAGCTAGGCATGACTTCCAGTGTATAGGTTGCCCTCGTTTTTGATGTGAGCTATTATGCACAAAATCATAATGCAATACAAGTGTTTTAATACCCAAATCGAAATATGATATTTGATGTAACAAATGATGAACAGGAAGAGGGATGATTTTTCACTAATGCAATGCAAGAAAGAAGAAGTGGTTCATTTTAAGCCCCAAATGAAAAATGTCGCTTAGAAAATTAGAAGAAAGGAATATTACCATGGAGAAGATTAAATGTGTAATAATTTTTGAAATGAAAGAAACACACAAAAACATTTTCCCTATATGAAGAAAATGCAATGAACCCAAGAGAGGGTCCCACTGGGCGTGCCAAAATGTTTCACCATTTTATTTACATTTTGAATGTGACGAAACAGATAATGTTATGGGTTGAGGAGGAATACCTATTGCGATGGTCAGTTTGAAGGTTGTGCGCATGTTCTGACTTCTCGATCCAATGTTGATTGTGAGAGTGATACCTCTGGATTTGTCTTGATACTAGCTATGGCTACTTGGATGTGCAAAAGATCTTTGGTTCTTGCTTGCATGCAGATCTCCTTTTGCTCCCAAAATTCGAGAATGTGGCCAACCTCTCCAACAAGGTTACCAAAATAGTTATATTGTAACCGACGAAAGTTCCTGGTTGATCGACGTCAGTTTCAGGATGACTGGCATCGGTTAAGGTGGGATTCCCTAGGTTTACTAAAAATTATAGATCTTACAATCATTTGGGCCAGGTCTGTCCATTTATCACAGATCAAAATGGGCGTTATCTTTTTAATGAGCGGGAATGTGGTTATAGGAATAATAGGCATTACTTTTTAGGGTTGACCTAAGTCTTAGTTAGTTATGGTGAGTAGATAGATATTAAAAATAGGTTTATAATGAGGTGTCTAGGTGAGTTGGTGGGGTGAGGTGTCTAGGTGAGGTGGAAATTAGGTTAGTTAAGATAATTAAATAATGAATAAAAGGAGGATGAGTATTAATTTAATTAAAGTGATTAAATTAATATTAATGTGTGTTGTAAGGGTCATGGTTACGTAAAAGTGTTTAAGTTAGCTGTTCAAAAAGGGACCAAGGGGAGTGTGACTCAATTTTGGTGCAACGCAGGAGTATGGTAACAATGGTGAACTAGTTGAGTTGAACATTTGTTTGTTGCATTTGGTGAAATAACAATTACAATTCTTTGTTAGGTTGTTATGTCTTCTATAAGTTACTTCATTGGGAATATTTATTCAAACGTGGAATGTAACATAGAAAGACTAGTAAGACAACTTTAAAACACATACACATGTCCTATTAACTCCTCCACTAATATTAGAAAATATAATTCTTTAACCAGATTTATCATAAATAATTACTTTCTTTCTAATAAATACATTAAAAATTACTTCCCTTTAAATAAAAATATTTTAAAAATAATATGTAAAATCAAGTTATTTTTCTATTTAATCAAAATGTTATATTATAAAATTCCACTTATATTTTAATTTAATCAAAACATTAAAACTAAAACATATCCAAAATTGAATTATTGAGATCTTATTCATTGCCCAAGATTTTATTTGATGAGTAGTTTTCGTATTGTGAAAAAGGCTTAAATTTTAATAGTTAAAAATGGCATAAGTTAGGTCGGTGAGAACAGACATGGCCACCATTAATTGTGCATATAAACTACGCACGTAGGCCTAGAAATTGATAGGATATGAGCATTTTTTGTGATTTTAACCGTAAATTACAGGTGAAACCTTTTTTAAACTGTAGACAATGAGCGGCTACAAATTTTGAAAACCTTAATTTTTTTTAGTCATTTGTATAAAAACATAATACCTATCTATATATATGTGAACATATTATTACGCCGTAAGGCGTTCTTGTAGTGGGATGAGACCTACTCTTTCTAACAACTTTCATAGATCGAACGGCTATCTTTGGTTGCTGCATGGTCGTAGAAATCGAACGGAGGAGGATAATGTGGAGCAAATCATGGATCTAAGAGGAAACAACCAATCCACGCGTAGCACAGGTATTGTGCTTTCTTGGAAGCAAATCTGGCTGTCTATGTGTGAGGAATGATAGTGGCCGTCAATTTGTTAGATCTGGGTGTTGTATTTTCCCTAGGTCCCTCATACCTGTGTCAGAATGGTGCGGATTGCAGATCATGGCCACGCAAAGGTAGGCGATAGGGGCTGGAATGGCTACGGCCATGGTTCGAGTAGAGGCAGGGGAGGGATGGGTGTCTAAGCCACCATCCTCCCGCACACAACAGTGCCCAGCAATGTATATATATATATTATTGTTTTCCTTGTTTAGTTTACACAACATGAATAAATATTATCTCAATTGATTTATTACATTTGGCCATGGCTCAGCCTGATCGCCAGATTCGCATTAGCTTATGAATTTGTAATGCATTAAATTTTTTCTGATTTTTAAAAACGCATTTTGATTGAACTTGGTGTCATTTTTCATTACAGAACGATGAGGGAGAGACCGAATCAAGTACTTAGGGTTTTTCGGGGCGGATCGAGTGAAAAAGGAGAAACAATGTTCATGCCCGCTTTAAAAAAAATGTGGTTACTTTATGTGGAGTGGATTTAAGATTGCAAGGGTTGTTGGAAATGTTGCATGGTGCGTTAATGCTTACAATGCGCTTCGTAGTGGGGGCCGAAGTAGACCTAAAGTAAGTGTCTCTCGTTTTACAATGGAGGGGTTTCATTGTTCTTGGCAGGCATTTCAGAGGGGGCTTTCTTCTCAAGGAGGTTTGGTCTCTGTAGAAGTGGTATTTTTCAGTTGTTTGTGGGATTTGGGTTGCTATAAATGCCTGCGGTTTGGATTCCTATGGCTATCTTTTTATGGTGGTTTCCCGATAGAGAGAAAACTTCACTCAAGCAAGCCCAGGTAGATTTCAGAACCATTTTTTAGGCCTGCAACATCATTAGAGGTTGTTTCCCCTCACTTGACAGAAATAAAGCTCGAACTATCTGCTACAACCCAAGGGCTTCAGTTACTGAAAGGAGTTTCAAGAGCAAAATCAGTTAAAAAAATTACCCTTCTCTATCGTGATGGAGCCAATCAAGTTGTTTCTAGTGTTGTTGTTCTTGACAGTTTTCCAAGCCTTCAAGAATTAAAAATACATGGCAAATGTTTTGAGGTGAGTTAGTCTGTAGATTTGTTGGTCCGAAAATCTGTCGCTTGGGCAGATCTATGGATAAATGAGCCAACAGTGTGCAGGGCATAGCCCCTCTTTGAGTCAGCAAAGCGAAACTGGTTTATTGCTATTCTACCAGCAGGAATCTATGCAAGTCTCACAAAATCTATCCAAAGCAGAAAGGTCAGAAGGTTTATGTCTTTGGGATTGGTAGTAAACAGAGCAAAACCTACTTGCAGAAATGAGCAAATAAATACTGATGATAAATAAATGACAATAAAACAGAAGCAGATCCAACAAAATAAAAACACACAGATCTAATGTAAGAAAGATCTAATGCATATAACACATGTATTCAGCACAAAGTCTAAATATTGTATTAATATTTTCCTTATGTTACAAAAAGTTCAAAGTCTTTTCTCCTCACTTATATTTTTCATCTGAAAGATATTCATCCATCCATAATACAACAAGTATTGGGGTATTTATAGAAGAAGGAGAGAAAAGAAGGCAAAAGGGAGCCAACAACTTATTTACAAAGATATTTACAAAAACTCTAAAAGTCATGTTGACTTTTGACAACTTGATGGATGACATCATCCCATGATGCAACATGGATGATGTCATCATTTGTGTCAACATACTCCAGATATTCCCAAAAAGAAAGTCGAAGAAGAGAGAGAGAAGAAGAAGAAGAAGAAGCTACTCGTCGTCGTCATCTTGCGGCCGAAAGAAGGTGGACTACTTTTGTTATTGCTCAGGTGACAAGATATGGAATTAAGAGTGGTATTCCATAAAATTGTTGATCATTGGCCCTAGCTGATCCTGGGAAGGATCCTTGTGATTATCACTAATCGCCTCACAAGTCTCCCGCTCATCTATGAGTTTCTCAGGGAGTTTGGAATAGTCTTTTTCTGCTTCAATGAGTAACCCAATGAAGTCCCGGAAGGCCAGCAGGTTGTTGATAGACTCTGCATCAAAAATGACCTCTGGGCCCATCCCTTGAGAAACGATCTCTTTGAAGATCTGGGTGGTTTCATCAGCTTTCCTTAAAGTGAAGGAAGGAGTAAGTAACCCTAGCGACATGTTAAGAACGATCCGTTCCATTTGGTGTATCGCGTCCAGGGCTTCTTCCTTTACTTTGTCAATCTTTTCTAGGACAAATTCCAGCTGATCCACCCGGTAATCCAGAGTGGACATGATTTTGTTGAGGGCCCTGGGATGGCCGAAGACGCCGAACTTGACTAGATCTTCGACTGAATAGTCAAACATTTGTTGGAAGGTCTCATGCTGTAGTCTAGCATGTTCCAGCTCTTCTGATATGGGTCCCACCAACGCTTGGAGCTCTTTATTCACGTTATTGATGCTTAGATATAAGTTGGAGAACTCGGCGATTACTTTTTTGTTGTCTTTGAGGATTTGGCTCCTCCAAGCGGAAATGGCCATACCCTGCTCACCGATCTTTGCGTACTCATTAATTTTCTCCTAGCTGAGAAGCTCAGAAGTCTTGACGGCAGTTGTGGGAGGCGCACTACCCATCTTCTGTAAGGCTTGGAGCAGATATTTGTTTTGCTCTTTCAATTGCCTTTTTTCTTCTTTCATTTCCTGAAGCTTCTTGCAGAGGGCGTCAACTACAAAAAGGGCTTCCCCCTGAAGGCTTTCAGAAGATGTCCCCATTGTGACTTGGGTCACAGTATAATCTGTCGGAGATAGATCCTTTTTCTCCTTGAGGTGATTGGGGTACGCGATCTCCATAACGCTCTCTCCTGTAGCACTTTGAGAGAAGCGTGTGACGGGCTTCTGCTTCTTTTCCCCCTTAGATGGGATTACAGAAAAGTCCATCGGAGTGATGGGAACTTTCCTCTTTTGCTAACTTAGCTGCTAGGAGATCCAGGCTGGACCTATGGGAGAAGGGCCGGAAATGGAAAAGGGGGAAGCTACAGTTGTAGAGGGGAAAAACGTGGAGACACGTGGGGGCAGCATCGAGAGAATAGCCGAAGAAGTGTCCATGGGAGAAAGGGAAACTGCAGCTACGGAAGACATAGGAAGGGAAGGGAGCTCAGAGATGAGGGAAGAAATGGAGGGGGAAAGATCCGCAAGGGAAGAGAAGATAGATGAAGAAGCGGGGGGAGGAGTAGAAGAAGGGGGAGAGGACATGACCAAAGGAATGGCCGCTTGAGTCACTCGAGGAGGGGAAGGAAGGGAAGAAGAAGGGATAGAAGGGACCTCGGTTGTTGTAGCAATGCCGACATCCTGAGTGGATGGGCCTATTGAAACATCCCCTTCTTCTTCTTTCTCTGGCGAAGCCAGAGTTATAACCTATTCGGGTGCCGTGGAAGGAGGACTCCCAGGAGCTTCCTCTCGAGCGGTGTTGGATTCACCCTCTACGCATTTTCCCTTGCCTTTAGGCTACTCTTTGGATCAAGGAGGTGCATTACCCAATGGGGAGGTTGTGAAATCAACCCCGAGGTAGATTAACCCGTTCATCCGGCACCAATGCTCTGTTCTGCGCAGAGTTTCCTTGACCCTCTCCTTAATCGTCTGAGGTGCCTTAGTTCTATCAATGGCTGGAAAAGTCCAATTGTCCCCATCCGTGTTAGTATATACTTGGTCTATTTCATCTTCTGTAGTCTGGAAGCCTTTGGGGACAATTGCTACCCCATATTGCATGATTTCTACTAAGGCTAAGCGAGAATGATCCTTTCTCCTAAGCTCAACCTCATGGATGATGTCAATGTAGATGTCCTCGATCTGGGGGACATGGATTGGATTAAGTTTCGCCCTTGGTAGACAATTCCTTGGGTCGAAGGTAGGCCTGGCCGGGAAATCATGTCTCAAATTAAGTAGCTCCAGCTCTGTGAACATGTCCTTTACCTTGTGGTGGGTAAGGCATGTATACCGGCCTACTTTGAGGGGGAAAGGAGTTCCACCCTTCTTTCTTTTGAGGCACTTCTCGTGATATGTAATCAACTGTCTTGATAGCTCCAGCAAAATCAGCTTGGGCCCAGCATACCTCGGCAATCTGGTCGGCTCTCCCAAGAAGTTGGCCACCCTCAGATAGGTGAATGTGGGAAATTGGGTGAACAGGGCCCCCCATTTCTCAGTGGCTGCCACTATGCTTTTGGTTGTACGACCGAAAGTCATATTTGGCCTCAACAGGCAGATGATGTGGTAGAAAAACACATCGTTGATTTTTGTGAATTGAGAGATGCTATTCTCCATCTTCAATTCTGGGTAGTACTCATATATTTTTACCTGAGGCCAAACCCCACTTCATATTAAGCCTGGGTAGTCTCTCTCTGATGCTGCATCACAAACAACATAGGAGTTCATGTAAAATCTCCCTGTTATATTGAATTGTTGAAACTGCTCAGAGATTGTGCTGCTTATTATTTCTCCCCAGCAAAAGCACTGATCGGGCATGTTCTTGTTCATGGTCTCTAAGTACCGCAGCATCCATTTATGGAAAAAGTGGGTGTCAAGAATCCCAAAGACCCTACTCAGGAATGTGGTGGTGTCGCTGAGCTCCTCTGAGAAGTCACTGCGGTGGATGATTTGAGGCCATCGGGTCACCACCTTTTTATTCTTCAAATAGACCTCGTTCATCAGCTGCATGCACTGATCTTCATTATCATCCCAGGCCTTAATACAATCCTCTCAGTTGACGGCCACAAAGTGCCAGTGATGAGGGATGCCGAGTATTATTTCGAAGTGGCAGGCAGTGAGGTTAATGATGACCTCGCCGTTGTCATTTACGACACCTTATGTCCTTGTTGTAGCACCGGGTGACCACCATCATGAATTCATTGTTGATGGTGCTGACTGGGATTCCTCCAGCGAAGTGTAGGGCACTGCCCATTAGTTTGTCCATCCATGGACTTCTAGTTACCTTCTGAGTCCTGACCCAGAATTCCTCCATATCAATGTGACCCAACTCTGAGTCCCTGATATCTAGGTCGCATTCAGCCTGGGAGTCGGGCATTCTGACTCTCTGATACTTGTATTTCATCTCTTCTTCTGTAAATTTGGCCTTGCCTTTGGATTTGGTAGGTCTCCTGCTTGATGTAGACATATGTGCTTTCGAGCTTAGTTGCTGATCTGCACGAAGAAGAAGCGAGACCCAATCCAAAAAGGTTGTATTAGCCATTTGATCTTCCATTGAAATGATAACAGAAGAAAGAGTTAGTGATTTTGAGGCTTAGGGCGTAGGGCGCATGAAAGCTGCAGCTTACAGGGCTAAATAGGTAAGGCGCACAGAAAAGAGGTGTTGCAAAGGTTAAATCAGTGCCAAAGGCGCATGGCGCATGGGTACTGCAGGGTACATTTTGTAAAGGGCACATGGAAACACCTTGTTACATAGAGACAGGATGCGCCAACGGCGCATAGATTTTTCATATTGCATGGAGATTTGGTGCGCCAAAGGTGCATGTATGATTTGTGTAACAGGAACTTCTCATGCGCCAAAGGCAACTTGGTGCGGCACACAGAGGGTTTACACAACATGATGTTTTTGCAACGAGGAAAGCACCTGTGCCTTCCAAGTTTTACACTTGGCGCAGATTAAGCTGATGTTACGCAGATGCTGGGTGCGCCAAAGGGATGCACGTTTATGTGATGCAACAAGGAAGGTTGGTGCGCCAAAGAGGGCGCAAGGCTAGCACTTGCAGCATGTGAAGGAGGCGCGCCTTGAGGTCGTGAAAGTTCTTGATGCAACAGGCATGTTGGGTGCGCCATAGGCACATATTTTATTCATGTTGCGGGGGGGACAAATGTGCCAAAGGCGCAACTGTTTTTGATGTTGCAGGACGTGCCAATGCACCAAAGAGAAAAATAGAGTCTTCTTTTTTTAGAGCTTTAATCTCCCTCAGAGGGGTTTTCCACATGGTTTAGCTTCTCTCTTCTCTTCTTTTCCTCTTTTTGCAGGGTTATTTTGGTAATGAAATGGCTTAACCAGAAGGGATTTAAACCATGCTTTCAGAACAACTTCCTCTACCAGCAGCTATGGAAAGAGGGGGAGGAATATGGAAAGACAGCAACGGGGGGGGGGGGGGGGGGGGGGCGCTAGATCAATATTTCAATCCCAAAACCAAAACAACAAGCATACAAAGAACCAAAAATGCCAAACACATGAAAGAGATAAGAACCTCTTACTAGATAAATAGTGAAAAACGTGCAAATGGGTCCACTAGGCATTTGAAAACGACAGAGCAGACTTGCTGACAGGCTCAGAGAAACGAAATCACGTGTTTTACATCTGGTGATAATGACATTTGCAGGCACGCAAATATATATATATAGGTGAGTCAGTAATAAATGCACCACCAACTCTGTAAAGGGCGCATGAAAATTACTGTCGACATAGGAAAGCATGCGCCCTTTGGTGCACCAAAGCATTTGCCAGCATGGAATTAAGTGTGCCTTTGGCGCACCAAAAGTGGTGTCGACATGAGATTATGTGCGCCTGTGGCGCAACAAAAGGGTTGCTAACACGAAGGCGCATGCGCCTTGGCACACGCAGGGAAGACTCAACATATCAAGGCGCACCAAAAGGTGTGTTGACATAGGAAAATATGTACCAAAGGTTTTAAAGGGGGCACACCAAAAGGTGATGTTACATAGCAATTCCATGCGCCCAATCAAAAGACTAAAAATGACTAAGTTCGGAAAACCAGATTTCCCGAAAAAAGGGATTTTGCAACGTTCCGAACGCAAGGGATCCCTAATGAGGGATCGGAACAAAATTTTTGGTATGGTTATCGGTAAAATTGCCCTTGTCAATTTTATGGGATAACAGCTGGCTCTTTCTGGGGACTATCCCTTAGCAAACTTGGGGGTAGAGAATCCCAGATCTCATGTGCCTATCCATTGGGTAACAGAGTCAAAAACAAGGGCGACCGGAGGGAGAACAAAGGAAACACACAACAAACCGAAAGCAAACACATGACGAAAACAAACACACAACCAAAGTAAACTGTACAAAGAAGAGAGAGAGCTCTACTTCGTGAAGATTTTCAGATGTTGCCTGCTATAAGGAAGCGGGAGCTCGGTTCCATCCAGATATGAGAGATAGAAACTATCCTCTCTATTGAGCTGCTTGATCTTGAAGGGCCCTCTCCACAAGGAATCAAACTTTCCGTGCATGCCCTTTGGCTCTCTTCGCTTGTCCCACAGAAGGACGAGGTCTCCCACTCGGAAATCCCTTTGCTTAGCTTTTTTATCGAATAATCTCTTGACTTGATTCTGATGTTCAGTGATCTTGTCGACCACTCTTACCCTCTTTTCTTCGAGCTCTGTCAGATACATGATTCTCTTTTCAAGAGAATTTTGGAAAGTTTCATCTTCGATAGCTCATGCTAAGTGCAGAGCAGGAAGTTCAGCATAAATGGGAAGCTCGGCATCAGTGCCATATAACACTTGAAAAGGTGACATGCCGAGAGACCTCTTGGGACTAATACAATCGGTCCACAAAGCATCGTACAAAGACTTGTGCCACATTTGTTGATTCTCATCCACTAACTTTTGTATGATGGTCACCAAGTTCTTATTACTGGATTCTGCCTAACCATTTCCCTGAGGGTAATAATCCAAGGCGTGAGCCAAAGTTACCCCATATTAATAGCAAAAACTAATAACTTCTCGCGAGGAGAAGTTAGAAGAATTATCAGCAATAATCTTGTTTGGAACGCCAAACCTGACAATGATATTTTCTTTAATGAAATTGCAAACCACCTCAGAAGTGGCCTGCTTGACAGGTATGGCTTCCACCCACTTGGTAAAGTAATCCATTGCTGTAAGGACATAGCTATGTCCGGCACTCGATTGAGGATTGAGTGCACCAATAAAATCAATTCCCCATTGCCTGAATGGTTTGTTGACAATGACAGGACTAAGGGGAAAAGCAGCCAACTTGGGCTTGCCGATGAACTGCTGGCAAGGTTCACACTTTGCCACCCAGGTGGCTGTATCTTGGAAGAGCGTCGGCCGATAGTACCTAGATCGGATGATCTTATGTGTTGTCACGGAGGAAGAGAAATGACCTCCACAGGCTGAATTATGAAAACTTTCAAGTAACTTTACCTGTTGTGGTTTGTTAACACATCGCAAACAGATGCCATCTATCCCACGTTTATATAAACCGTCATCCTAGATGACATATTTAGCTGCTCTGAGCTTTATAGTACGCTTCTCCTTTGCAGTTAGGTGCACTGGGCATTTGCCGTAGGTGAGGAGGAAAGTGATATCGGAATACCATTCATCACTAGTCGCAACAAATAGGACCAGAGGCAGTGAATCGGGTTTTTCCAGCCGGTCCTGTGCTTCATCGGTGTATCACCCCTTTCATCAGGGTTTTCTGAATCTTTGTTTTCAGCTATAAGCTGACATAGGCCCTTGCCCCTTACCAGCTTGGTTGGTTTAATATCCAGGTCATACTCCTAGACCTTTGCGATCCAATTTCCTCGCAAGCTTCCTAACTCCTGTTGAGTTAGAATTGATTTGACCGCCGTGTCAGGGACCAACACCACCGTATGAGAGTTTAGAATGTAATACCTAAAATTATTCACTGCTTTGACAACGGCGAAGGCATGCTTTTCTAGTTGAGACATTTTTAGTTCGTGAGGCTTGAGGGGAGAGCTCATGAACGCAATCGGAGATTCAACATCCTCCGAATTATTTTGCATCAAGATTGCGGACACAGTATGTTCAGATGTGTAACTATACATGATGAAGTCCTTGGAGAAATTGGGACACACCAAGACTGGTGCGTGAGCAACGGAAGCTTTTATTTCTTCAAACAACCTTTTCCCTTCCTCGCTCCATCTGAAAGTTGGTGACCCCTTCATCATGTTTAATATGTGATGAGTCTTTTCAGCAAAGTCAGGAACAAAACACCTGAGAAAGTTCACCTTTCCGAAGAAAGAATGAACACCAGTCTTGCTTATAGGTAGAGTAAGGCTTTGAATAGCCTTAACTCTTTCGGTATCTATCTTTGTTTCTTCTTTGCTAACCACATGCCCTAGCAACTTTCCTTCCGTGACTCCAAAAATAGACTTTTTTGGGTTTAGGGAGATCCCATGTTCTTGGCACCTGGCCAATACTTGCTCCAAATGATCACAGTGATCATTTCATTGTTTAGAGAACACGGTTAAGTCATCTAGATAAACCAAAATGACCTTCCCCATCATACCTTTGAATGCAAAGTCCATGGCCCGCTGAAAAGTGGTGCCAGCATTAGTTAGGCCAAAAGGCATCCTGCTATAGGCAAATGTACCCCAGGGAGTTGTGAATGTTGTTTTAAATTGATCTTCAGGCAAAACTTCAATCTGATTATAGCCTGAAAAACCATCAAGCATGGACAACATCTTTGATCTAGTTACTGCTTGCAGAACTTGATCCATTATAGGAAGTGGGTAGTTGTCTTTCAAGGAAGCCTGATTCAAATTACGAAAATCTATGCATATGCGTATCTCACCATTTTTCTTGCACACTGGCACAATAGTTGCTACCCAAGTACTGTGATGGATAGGAAAGATGATTCTCGCGTCCAGCATCTTCTGAATTTCGGCCTCGATGGTGCCCGAGATCTTAGGATTATAGTGCCTCTGCTTCTGGCGAAAGGCTTTGACATCTTCTTTCAACGGGATGTCATGTTGGATGTCCTTTGGCTTAAAATACTTTAGATCGGCATAGGACCATGCCAATACATCCATGTATTTCTTCAGCAACTTGACAAATTTCCGCTTCTCTTCAGGCGTGCAACATTTTCCAATGTTCACAAATTGCGGGTGCTCTACCGAACCTATATTGACCGGTTCAGTTTCTGGGGACGAGTCAGGGTCATCTCGCCTCTTCTTTTTCACAAAACGGTCATGCCTATCGAACAACCGCTCCAGAGAAACTAGGCCCTTTGGAATTTTATTTCCTTTGAGCTGACATATGCCATCGTTCTCTTCAGATTCATTGTCTTGATTGGTGACTGATTCACGGAAAGTGGAAGTAGATCCTTCAAAGTGCAATTCTTTAAAATTTTCCACCTTCTCTAGAAAGGCAATGAGTTGATTATCGTCGTTGAATACCTGCCAATGCTGAGAATTGTCTGGCACGCTCGGGCGGAAAACCACCTCAATGGTGTATTTATTTGTTTTCAAACCTGGGTGAGGGAGCATGAGGGATGCTGAAACAGCCAATGAATCGGCCATGTCATTTTGGGCTCTTGGAATGGATTCAATCGAAAAAGCATCAAACTCTTCAATGTTGTCCCATACCGCATTACGGTAATGCCTGAGCCTTTCATTCTTCACTTGGTAAATCCTTTTAACTTGATTCACAACTAGCTCCGCATCACCTTGCACTTTCAAATTCTTAATCCCTCTTTCTTTTGCGGCTTGCATGCCAAGTAGCAAAGATTCATACTCAGCAGTATTATTTGTGTTAAAAAACTGCAACTTGAAAGAGAGAGGAATGACTTCTTCCTCGAGAGATATTAGCACGGCTCCGGTGCCACATCTGCTGGTTGCATAGCTGCCATCAAACTGCAAGGTCCAGATCTTATTAAGATCTCCTTCTTGAACGAGAACAACCATTTTGTCAGACTCGGTAGAAAAGAAATAGTTCCCCATCTCTGATGATTCAAAAAGGATTTGAGCTTTGGGGTCCTCAGAGCTAGTAACCAAGTACTTCTTTTGTGATTCTAGCTCCAAAGTCTGCATTACACCTTTAACGGGGATTCTAGCCTTAGACCAATCCATATGAATCTCCCCACCAACTTCGCTACAAAAGCTTCTTCCCAGAAAAATTCCGTAGGCTGCTGGAATGTCAGCAATAAGGACTGTCATCTTTACTCTCTTCTCTGGGAATGCCGCAAATGCAAATTGCGCGTCTTTGATTTGGCCAATCAATGGAACCTACTTGGTTTCCAAGGAATAACATCTACCAAAAGGCTTGGTAAGGGTGAGGCCCAAAGCATGGGTGACTTTTACCGGCATGACGTTATCAGAAGCTCCGGAATCAATTATGCAGTTACTCAACTTGTGACCATTTATTAGGAGGGAGAGATAGAAAGGCTCTATCTTGCCTGATGCAGATGTTGAGGCAACATTTATGTGGGATTAAGAAGGAGTGGAAAGGATTCCTTTTGAGGAAACCTACTTAGATATAACAGCTTGACTTTGAATATACTTGGTCAATCTTACAAGCTGTTCAGGATTTGACTGAAGGTACTCAGCTTTAGACATTTGGATCTTGGTCTTTTTTGCATGATCTATGATATCAAATGCGGCCAAGGGTTGCGTTGGTGAAGGAATGAGTCCCTCACTTCGCGATGGTGTAATAGGATTACTGGTCTTGGTAGGAACATGAGAGGACTGATTTGGAGGAGAGATGGGGGGAAAAGATTTCCTTGTAAAAGACTTTCCAGGGAGTTGAGCAGGAAGAGGATTACCTCTTTTAGCAATGATTGGAGGTGCGTTTGACACAGCCTTCTCCAGCTGTACATGGGCAGCGACCTCTGCCTCTTTTCCTTGCGAGCGGGTAAAAACAGCGTATGACCGTCCGCTTGCATATCCCTGGGTACCCTCTTCTTCATCAGATTCTTCCTCATCAAATTCCATATACCCAATAGTAGATTCGCCAGTCGGTTAACTGACATCTTGATCATCTTCGCCTTGAGACGAAGGTTCTTTATAATACTGCTCTTCTTCTTCGATTTCGGCCAGAGTGTCGACCAGAGGAGCCTCAAGCGCCAACCGCGAAGTAGTTGCGGGTAAGCGTGGCCTTTGTGAAACATTGTTAGGAACGAAATTCCTCCGCGGAATATCCTGGTATGAGGAACTGGGGGAGGCCTGAGCCAACTGCTTCTTTAATGCAAGCAAGTCATTCGCCATCTTTTGAAAGGCTGGATCAGATGAAGTAGTGGGCGAAGGGCCCAAAGATTTAGGCTTGGATGATTCCTTTTTCAATTCGCTAGATATTATCAAATTATCTTCTATTCGAATGGCAGCGACCTGGGCAATAATCAAGGTAGCCACTTGTTCTTGAAGGAGCAAGAAACTAACTTTCGAGCTCATAGCGTTTACGAAGAAACACTTTTGATTTTTCGGCGTTGGGAGCATGGCAACAGGGACACGATTGATTAATTCATTGAACCTGGCGATAAAATCACGCATGGTCTCATTTTTCTCCTTCTTCAGGTGAGTGATCCATGATAATAATGCAAATGCATCTTCTGAAGGTTTGTACCTGTCTTCAAAAGCATCCCGCAAGGTGGCCCAACTGGTAATAGATCCAGCCAGCAAATGCTGAAACCATTCAGCTGCAGGCCCTTGTAGAGTTTCCAGAAAAAGGTGAACTGACACGTCCTCGTGAGTTACATCCAGGATATTGCAAGACATAATGAATGCAGCTATGTGGGAATCCGTGCTTTGATTTCCGCTCCCATCGAATTTGGGAAAATTCTTTCGGTTTCTGTGAGGGAGCGCGTGAACTGGATGTGGTAAAGCCAAGGGACCCATAGCATTTCCCCATGGTGCCGCCATTTGAAAGGCTGGAAAAAAGAACACGAGCTGGAAGTGTGGTTCCGCTGAGTAACAAGGCACTACAAAGGGATGTGGATGCCCCTTGCGAAAGATTTTTTTCTCGTGGAGGTGAGACACTCCTGGATGACCGGTCGGCCGAGCTTAGTGTTGAAAAACGTGCCAGTGTTACGCTGAAATTGTGTCTCTGAAGCAAATCGAAAATAGGATCAGTTCTCCATGAGCTCTCCTGCTACGCGTAAAGGGTTCACCTGCCAGCGTGTCTTTCCGATCTGTGATTTAATAGTGCAGATTCAAAATTTCTTTTGGCTGTACTTGCTGATTTTCTTGCGTTTCTGGAAAAAACCAGCAGCATGTACTTTCTAAATATTTAAAAAAAAACTATCCTCTTCAGAAAACCGATTGTGGTTAATGACAAATAACAGCGAGGATAAAATGACAGAGAAGATTAGTAAGCTGATTTTCGGATCTAATTTTGACTTTTTTTAAGGTTTCAAACTTTGGCAAACAGTCAAAAACTCAGATCTATGGCAAAAAACTGATTTTTATAAAAACTCAGCGAACTAAAGGTCTCCAACTAGGTCAGATCTATGGATCTCAGAAGAAAATTTTTCAATTTGAGTCACTTTTGCAAAATTTTGGATTTTGACAAAATATGCAGATTTGCAAACAGGCAGCAATTTTCTTATTTTTCTGATTTTCTATCCTACCACCATCATAGATCTGATAGATCTATTCGATCCCCAGTGGAGTCGCCAAAAACTGTTGGTCCGAAAATCTGTCACTTGGGCAGATCTATTGATAAACAAGCCAACAGTGTGCAGGGCATAGCCCCTCTTTGAGTTAGCAAAGTGAAACTGGTTTATTGCTATTCTACCA
Source organism: Taxus chinensis (assembly GCA_019776745.2). Lineage (NCBI taxonomy): Eukaryota > Viridiplantae > Streptophyta > Pinopsida > Cupressales > Taxaceae > Taxus > Taxus chinensis. The sequence continues at coordinate 174,332,665 of CM034150.1, read as the reverse complement.
GCAGGAATCTGTGCAAGTCTCACAAATTCTGCCTTCAGGGGTTTGGGATCTCATCCCAGTAGGGGTGTTTCCGATTGTGAAAAGAAAGGAAAGGAAGAGGGGATGAAGAAAGAGCAGCTCCGAAGGGAGAAAAGAAATGAATTCCAAAGCAGAAAGGTCAGAAGGTTATGTTTTGGGATTGGTAGTAAACAGAGCCAAACCTACTTACATAATGAGCAAAGCAATACTGATGATAAATACTGACAATAGAAACATAAAAGGAAGCAATCCAACAGAATAAAAAAACACAATTGAATTAAGTGATCCATGACCTTGAACTCGTGTCGGTCGATAAAAATCGACGCACATTGTATTTTGGTCTCTGATTATACTTCACTTCTAAACTTATAAACTGAAATCTTACAGGTTATGGTAGTGTTTGAGTAGCTATGGATGAATAAATATAATAAATAGCAAAGTTCGCGGATTGCTTCTGTTAGAGGATTTTTTCAGCGCTTGGTTTCTTCGAGAAAACAAGCGATAAAGAGAAACCTGAAGGGTTAAAATACTAGACAAAACCACTGTGGAAATCCGTGCTTGATTCCGCTCCCATCGAATTTGGGGAAAAATTCTTTCGGTTTCTGTGAGGGAGCGCGGAACTGGATGTGGTTAAGCCAAGGGACCCATGGCATTTCCCATGGTGCCGCCATTTGAAAGGCTGGAAAAAGAACACGAGCTGGAAGTGTGGTTCCGCTGAGTAACAAGGCACTACAAAGGGATGTGGATGCCCTTGCGAAAGATTTTTTTCTCGTGGAGGTGAGACACTCCTGGATGACCGGTCGGCCGAGCTTAGTGTTGAAAAACGTGCCAGTGTTACGCTGAAATTGTGTCTCTGAAGCAAATCGAAAATAGGATCAGTTTCTCCATGAGCTCTCCTGCTACGCGTAAAGGGTTCACCTGCCAGCGTGTCTTTCCGATCTGTGATTTAATAGTGCAGATTCAAAATTTCTTTTTGGCTGTACTTGCTGATTTTCTTGCTTTTCTGGAAAAAACCAGCAGCATGTACTTTTCTAAATATTTAAAAAAAACTATCCTCTTCAGAAAACCGATTGTGGTTAATGACAAATAACAGCGAGGATAAAATGACAGAGAAGATTAGTAAGCTGATTTTCGGATCTAATTTTGACTTTTTTTTAAGGGTTTCAAACTTTTGGCAAACAGTCAAAAACTCAGATCTATGGCAAAAAACTGATTTTTATAAAAACTCAGCGAACTAAAGGTCTCCAACTAGGTCAGATCTATGGATCTCAGAAGAAAATTTTTCAATTTGAGCACTTTTCCAAATTTTTGGATTTTTATCAAAAGTTCAGATTTGCAAACAGGCAGCGATTTTCTTATTTTTTCTGATTTTTCTATCTTACCACCATCATAGATCTGACAGATCTATTCGATCCCCAGCGGAGTCGCCAAAAACTGTTGGTCTGAAAATCTGTCACCTAGACAGATCTATGGATAGACGAGCCAACAGTGTGTAGGGCATAGCCCCTCTTTGAGTCAGCAAAGCGAAACTGGTTTATTACTATTCTACCAGTAGGAATCTTGTGCAAATCTCACAGTATTCTACCTTTGGGGGTTGGGATCTCATCCCAGTAGATTGTTTCAGATTGCGGAAAGAAAGGAATGAAAGAGGGGATAGAGAAAGAGCAGGTCCGAAGGAAGAAAAGAAATGAATTCCAAAGCAGAAAGGTCGGGAAGTTTATGTTTTGGGATTGGTAGTAAACAGAGCCAAATCTACTTACATAAACAAACAAAGCAATACTGATGATAAATAAATGACAATAAAGGTATATATGCAGATCTAATAGAATAAACACATACAGATCTAACATAAGAAAGCTCTGATGTACATAACACAAGTATTTAGTACAAAGTCCTCAATATTTGTATTTCTGTTTTTCTTCTCTTATAAGAAAGCTCAAAGTCTTTCTCTCCTCATTTCTATTTTTCATCTAAAAGATATGTCATGCACCCTTGAATACAACAAGTATTCCAATATATATAGAAGAAGGAGAAGGAAAGAAGGCCAAAAAGGAGCCAACCATTTATTTACAAAGATATTTACAAAATATCTAAAAGTCATGTTGACTTTTGACCACTTGGCGGATGACATCATCCCATGACGTAACATGGATGATGTCATCATTTGTACCAACATACTTTAGACATTCCAACAAGAAAGTCGAAGAAGAGAGAGAAGAAGAAGAAGAAGAAGAAGAAGAAGAAGAAGAAGAAGAATAAGCAGCTACTCGTCATCGTCATCCTGTGGCCGAAAGGGGGTAGCCTGCTTTTGATGCTGCTCAGGTGATGAGATATGGAACGGAGCACGGTATTCTAAAAACTTGTTAATCATTGGCCCAAATTGATCCTGGGAAGGATCCTTGTGCTGCTCGTTGATCACCTCACAAGTCTCCCGCTCATCTATGAGCTTCTCGGGAAGTTTGGAATAGTCCTTCTCTGCCTCAATGAATAACCTAATGAAGTCCCGGCAGCCCAGCATGTTGTTGATAGATTCATGTGTCAAATGTGACCTCTAGCCCCGTTCCTTGAGAAGCGATCTCCTTGAAGATCCGGATGGTTTCATCAGCTGACCTTAAGGTAAAGGAAGGAGTGAGCAACCCTGGAGACATGTTGAGAACAATTCACCTCCATTTGATGCATTGTATCCAGGCCTTCTTCCTTCACCTTGTCGATTTTTTCCAGAAAAAATTCTAGATGATCCACCTGGTAGTCCAGAGTGGACATGATTTTGTTGAGGGCCCTTGGATGGCCGAAGACGCCGAACTTGACCAGATATTCAACTGAACAGTCAAACATTTGTTGAAAGGTCTTGTGCTCACATTCTAGCATGTTCCAGCTCTTCCGATATGGGCCCCGCTAATGCTTGGAGCTCCTTGTATTCACCTTATCCGATGCTTCAGATACAAATCGACAGAACTCGGTGATCACTCTTTCGCTGTCCTTGAGGATTTGGCCCCTCAAAGCAAAAATGGCCATACCCTGCTCACCAATCTTTACGTATTCATTTATTTTCTCCTGGATGAGAAGCTCAGAAGTCTCGGCGGCAGTTGTGGGAGGCGCACTACCCATCTTCTGTAAGGCTTCGAGCAGATATTTGTTTTGCTCTTTTAATAGACTTTTCTCTTCTTTTGTCTCTTGAAGCTTCTTGACAGAGGGCGCCAACCGCGGAAAGAGCTTTGCGCTGGAGACTTTTAGAAGATGTCCCCATTGTGACTTGGGTTATAGTAAAATCTATCAGAGACATATCGTTTTTCTCTTTGAGGGGATCAGGGTATGCAAATCTCCATCATTCTGTCTCACCTGCAGCACTTTTAGAGAAGCATGCAACAGGCTTCTACTTCTTCGCCCCTTTGGCTGGGATCACTGAAAAGTCCATCGGAGCGATGGGAACTTTCCTCTTTTTCTAACTTAGCTGCTGAGAGATCTAGGCTGGTCCTATGGAAGAATGACTAGAGACAGATGGAAAAGGAGGCAGCTACAGTAGAAGAGGGGAAAAACATGGAGACATGCGGCGGGCGTCATGGAGAGAATAGCCAAAGAAGTGTCCATGAGAGGAAGGGAAACTGCAGCTGTGGAAGACATAGGAAGGGAAGGGAGCCCAGAAGATGAGGGAAGAAATGGAGGAGGACAGATCAGTGAGGGAGGAGAAGATAGATGAAGAAGCAGGTGAAAGAGTAGAAGAAGGGACAGAGAACATGACCAAAGGGATGGTCGCTTGAGTCACTCGAGGAGGGGAATGAAGAGAAGAAGAAGGGATAGAAGGGACCTTGGTTCTGGTAGCAATTCCGACATCCTAAGTCGGATGGGCCTATGGGAACTATCCTCTTCTACTTCTTTCTCTGGCAAAGCCAGAGTTATGACTTATGTTGGATGCGGCGGAAGGAGGACTTGCTGGGGCTTCTTCCTGAGTGGTGCTGGATTCACCTTCTACACCTTTTCCCTTGCCTTTAGGCTACTGTCTTAGATTGGGAAGGTGTGTTGCCCAATGGGGAGGTTGTGAAATCTACCCCGAGGTAGATTAGCCCGTTCATTCGGCACCAGTGCTCTGTCCTACACAGAGTTTCCTTGACCCTCTCCTCAATTTTCTGAGGAGCTTTAGTTTCTATCAATAGCTGGAAAGGGCCAATTGTCCCCATCCGTGTATCATTATATACTTGTGTTTGTTTCATCTTCTGTAGTTTGGAAGCCTTTGGGGAAAATGGCTATCCCGTATTGGATGATTTCTGCCAATGCTAGGCGAGAATGATCCTTTCTTCTGAGCTCTACCTCATGGAGGACGTCAATATATATATCCTCGATCTGAGGAACATGGATTAGATCAAGTTTTGCTCTTGGTAAACAGCCCCTTGGGTTGAAGGTAGGCCTGGCCAGGAAGTCATGCCTCAAATTAAGTAACTCCAGCTCTGCGAACATTTCCTTCGCCTTGTGGTGGGTAAGAGCATGTGTATCAGCCCACTATGAGGGGGAAAGGAGTTCCATCCTTCTTTCTTTTAAGGCATTTTTTGTGGTATGTGACCAACTGCCTTGATAGCTCTAGTAGAATTAGTTTAGGCCCAGTTTACCTCGGTAGCCTGGTTGGCTCTCCCAAAAAGTTGACAGCCCTCAGATAGGTGAATGTGGGAAATTGGGTGAACAGGGCCCCCCATTTCTCCATGGTTGCCACTATGTTTTTGGTCATACGACCATGAGTCCTATTCGGCCTCAGCAGGCAGATGACGTGATAGAAAGAATGCACATCATTAATCTTGGTGAATTGAGCGATGTTATTCTCCAGCCTCAGTTCTGGATAATATTCATATATTTTGACCTGAGGCCAAACTCGCACTTCGTGTTAGGCCTAGATAATCCCTCTCTAACCCTGCAGCATAGAAAACGTAGGAGTTCATATGGAATACTCCCTGTTGTGATTGAATTGTTGTAGCTACTCAGAGATGGTGCTATTTATAATTTCCCCCCAGCAAAAGCACTGATTAGGCAAATTCTTGTTCATTGTTTCCAAGTACTGAAACATCCATTTATGGAAGTACAGTGGGCGTCAGGAAAGCCCGAAGACCATGCTCAGGAAGGTAATGGTATTGTTAAGCTCTTCTAAGAAGTCACTGCGGTGGATGATTTGGGGCCACCAGGTTACCACCTTCTTATTTTTCAGATATACTTCGTTCATTAGCTACATACATTGGTCTTCATTGTCTTCCCAGGCCTTGATGCACTCCTGCTTGACTAATGGCCACGAAGTGCCGGGTGGTGAGGGATGCCGAGTATGATCTCAAAATGACGGGAAGTGAGGTTAATGACTACCTCGCCCTTGTCTGTTTATCGACACACCTTGTGTCTTTATTATAAGCACCGAGTGCAACCACCATCATAAATTCATTGTTGATGGCGGTGACGGGGATTCCTCTAGCGAAGTGCAGGGCACTGCCTATTAGTTTGTCCATCCATGGACTCCTTGTAAGTTTCTGAGTTCTGGCCTAGAATTCTTCCATGTCGATATGACCCTAATTTTGAGTCTCTGACGTCCATGTCTGCATTTGGCCTGTGACTTAGGCATTCTAACCCTTTGATACTTGTATACTTCATCTCTTCCTCTATAAGCTTAGCATTTCCTTTCGATTTGGTGGGTCTCTTGCTGGATGTAGACATATGTTCTTTCTGAACTCAGTTTCTGATCTACATGAAGAAGAAGTGAAACCCAATCCGAAAAGGTTGAATTAGCCATTTGATCTTCCATTGGAATGTTAGCAAAAGAAAGAGTTAGAGATTTTTAGGATCAGGGCGCAGGGCGCATGAAAATTGTAGCTTAAAGGGCTAAATAGGTAAGGCGCACAGGAAGAGGGTGTTGCAAAGGTTAAATCAAAAATGGCGCCAAAGGCGCATAGATTTTTCATGTTGCATTGGAGATATGGTGCGCCCTTTGGTGCGCATGTATGATTTCGTGTAACAAGAGCTTTTCGTGTGCCAAAGGGAGCATGGCGCGGTGCATGAAAGGTTTACACAACATGATGTTATTGCAATCGGGGAAAGTGCTTGCACCTTCAAAGTATTTGCACTTAGCGCAGATAAAGCTTGATGTTGTACATGGATGTTGGGTGTGCCATTGGGACGCATGGAAATGTGATTCAGCAAGGAAGGATTTTGTGCCAAAAGGGGCGCAAGTTTAGCACTTGCAGCATGTGAAAGAGGCACGCCTTGAGGGCGCAGGAGTTCATGATGTAACAAGTATGAAAGGTGCGCCATTGGCATGGGTTTTGTTCATGTAACAGGGGTGACAGATGTGCCAATGCGCCAAAGGGAAAAGAGAGAAACAGTGTCTTTTTCAGAGCTTTAATCACTCTCAGAAGGGGTCTTTTTACAAGGTTTAGATTCTCTTCTTCTCCTCTTTTCCTTTTTGACAGGGTCATTTGGGTAAATGAAATGGCTTAAAACCAGAGGGGATTACAAACCATTGCTTTCTAGGATGACATCCTCCTACCAACAGATCTGGAAAGAGGGGTAGGAATAAGGAAAGACAGCATGCAGGGGGGAAAAAAGCTCAACACATGCATATCAAAAACCAAACCATCAAGCATAGAAAGCACTATCTATGCAAAACTCATGAAAGAGACAAGAGCCTCTTACCCGGATAAATAGCGAAACACGTGGAAAATGGGTCCACAACGCGTTTGAAAATGATGATTGCAGACTTCCTGACAGGCTCAAAGAATACAATAGAAAAAACGTGATCTGTGAATCTGGTGAAAATGACATTTGGGCGCACAAACACACACACACACACACACACACACACACACACAAATATATATATATAGGTGAGTCTGGTCATCAATGTGCCACCCACTTTTTAAAAGGCACATGAGAGTTGCTGTCGACATAGGAAAAGCGTGCGCCCTTTGGCGTATGAAAACGTTTTCCAGCATGGAAATTAAGCGCGCCCTTTGGTGCACCAAAAGCTGGTGTTGACATGAGAGTTATGTGCACCCTGTGGTGCACCAAAACAGTGGTGCAACAAAAGGGTGTGCCTACACACGAAGGCGCATGCGCCTTGGCGCACGCAGGGAAGGCTCAACATATCTTTGGTGCACCAAAAGGTGTGTTGACACTGGAAAATCATGCGCCAAAGGTTTTTAAAGGGGGCGCACCAAAAAGTGGTGTTACATAGCAATTTCATGTGCCCAGCCAAAAAAGGCTCAAAAATGACTAAGTTCGAAAAACCAGATTTCCCGGGAAGGGATTTTACAACTTTTCAAACGCAAGGGATCCCTAACGAGGGATCGGAACAAAATTTCGGTATGGTTATTGGTAAAATTTCCCTTGTCAATTTTACGGGATAACACAACCAACATGACTAACAAACCTACATGAATATTTTCCATGTTTTTGATTCTTATCTCCTCATTTGACATCTATTAAAAAGGATACATTGACACTACTACATGGAAAATCACAACACACAATGGAAATAATTCAAAAACTGACTTACATGCTCAAATAGCTCCCTCGGGGACTGAACTGTCTCCCCTTTGATCTCCTCTTCAGTAGTATATGAAGGATCCTATGAAACTGATAAATCAAGTAAAACATACTCCCCATGGTCTGTGTACTCCAATCCATTTTGTAATGAGCGTGGCATTTAATTTTTTACATGATTCTCTCTAGGTCAAGTACATGCTCAAGACCACAAAATGTTGTACCTTCAAATCTAAATCGTCTGACTGGGTCATTTAGGATGCTAACTTGTTTCTCTAAACAAAATCTGTTTGAACGTTCCCACCTTCTTTTTCAAACATTCACATGATATCAGTGAAAGCCAAAGTGCACACCATGATTCAACTACTTATGAAAATCCCACTAATTTTTTACATATCCACATTGTGCTAGAGTATGAATGTAAAAGGTTGTGAGTATTTCTTATCTTCATGTGTTGAGGATGAAATAGATTCTTACAACAGTACTATGAGGACTACATTTCTGCCTCCACGCTGTTTTCGTATTATCATCCAAAAGTTACTCACTGGATCTGATTAAGGAGTTTCCAGAGTCACATACTAAACCTTGACAGTGACATATGATTCTATAGGCAACTATTATAGTAGTTCTAAGCCGACCTTGATATACATCAGACTTATACTAATTTGTGATAGGCATGCCAAATTTGGAAGGAATTTACTTGGTAGACACAATATTTTGAGCTGGATGTCATTTTAGTACATGTACATACTACTCTGGGTTCGTGTTTTTTAGGTCATTGGGATACTAAAATACAATATCAAGATCGACCTCTTACTCTTGTTTGAATTTAGATACAGAGTCATCTGAATACCTTCAATCTTTGAGACATAATTTGCTTAACATAATTTTCCATGATATAATACCTAGGAAAGTGATGATCAGTTTTTTTATTTTCATATCAATGTGCACTCACATTATGTTAACAAGATGTGTCCATACATACTCAGGTGGGTTGAAGGAAAATCATTGAGAACTTTCCATGGGATGTTAAAACAATAATATTAATTACTAAATTATCGAACTGAAATCATAATAGGTATCATCATTCATCTTACCTTACACATATGGTCTCTCTCTTCCGCAAAACCTTGCACCTTGATGACATGAAATCAGTCAAAATTTTATTTATTTGAATTTGCTAGATCACTTGAATCTGTCATTGAAGTAATATCCAATACACCTCTTTCCTTGGTCGGAAACTTACCATAGACTGATTGTTTGATCAGTAACATGTTATAAAATAATGGATAGTTTTAGTTTTAACCTTAGTTTGGTAGGTTGGCACAGCGTATATTCCTATATTTAGAAGGATTTTTCATTGGGACTGAATTAGAGCCTTGTGTTGTATACATTTACTTGGTAGCGTATATTCTGGCATAAGTAAGTGTGTAAGGACTCACTGTAGACACACCCTTTTCTTAAACTGCAGAATAATAAGGAATTGCCTATAAGGATATATTCGGAAGTACTTTGTTGATTGAAATGTTGATGAGAGAGCATACTTCTTTGTACTAAACATACCCAATTTATTTGCATATAGTAATTCTGCTCTGTGTTTTCACTTTGTATAGCACACCCTTTTTAGAGTTATTAAGTCAATTAAGACCATCATAGCTATTAAATCCCCTGATTGGAGTCATTCAGAACATTGTAGTTATACCCTTAATCTCTACAGATTTCCAAGAGACAATTAGCAAGCTATTCGAAGACCTTCAGGAATGTGGGTATTCTCTTTGTTGTTGACATGTTTCTTGCTATCACTTTCATATATTGTCATGTTTGCGTGCAAAATAATTCTACATTTGCAAGAATACAGCCCAAAGGATAAGCAGGTTATTTAATGTACCATTTCTTTTAAAAATTACAAAAACATGTCTTCTGAACACCACCATACAGAGCAAAAATTGTTAAAAAGTAACAAACAGGTGACGAGAAGCACAAAGATAATCCCATCCAGCAACATTGAATCAAATTCACATACCTCCTGCAACGAGGAAGTTAAAATAAATTCACCAACCTGCCGCTGTGAATTACTTTAAAAGGAAGTTCTATTACAAATGACAAGAGAACAAAGCTAACCCACAAATGTTGCATGCCATAGTGCCAGTTTATTTTCTTCTAGCAACAATAAGAATAGGCCCTAGGCCAACAAACAACTATATGTCAAAGAAAGGTTAAATACTAGTGGAACATAGACACAAAATAAGAAATTATCGTTGACCTTTAAATTTTCACTTTAGTATACTGTGATTGGTGGTCTACTGCCAAGGTACATGAAAGAGAATTATAGGAACTCTTCTACTTCTCACATTTTTTGAATGGTTGTTCTCTATAGTTTCAATGATATGTCCCTTATAGAATCTTTTTCCATTCCCTTTTGCTATGGCCGTTATTTATGGTTAAAGATGGGAGCTACCACAAGCCCTCTTTAATATATAGTATGTGGTTCAAGTAAATTTTTATGTTTCATTATTATCCTGGCCACGTCAAGCATCCTCTTTTTTAATTTGATATGGGTTGGTTTAGAGCTCTAACAATTAGCTTTTATTCATATGGTTGCATTCCCATGAAAAAGTTTATAGTAAAGAGATTATCCAATATAAATTTTCTAGAATTTGGTTAATTTTTGTATTTGTAACTCCTCATTTCCAGCTGATTCTACTATGTCTCTATGCATTGAGTCTTTTATCCCTACATTTTTCATGACTCAGATCCACATACAACCACAACTTGGTCTTCAAAAATTTCATTCGGTTGTTGAAGAAAATGAGCAGTCTCTAATGATTGTTAAATTTATGATTAATTTTATATCAAAGTTGAATTTTTGTTATGATTCAAACTAATTATGAAATTTCAAATTCCATTATTAGTAGTTTTAGATTAATTTAAAAAAAATTGTTTCAATAAGATTTACAAAATACATAAATAAACAATAAAATACATCATGGCTGGCTTAATATGTTTTCAATCATGACTGCAGTTTTTGGTCGGATTGTGGAGATGCTGACAACTATAGAGAAGTCACTTGCAACACTTGAGACCAACGACATTTGTCTACTTTTCCCCAAAATTGTCATTTTTATTTAATTTTGCAATACCCACGCTTCCCTTGCATATTTCAGTGTTTCTTACATCTCACATCGAGTCTGTATTAATAGTTTTCAGCAGGTTACAATAATTGGGACAAAATCTGTCTATATACAGTTGTTAAAACATTTCTTCCCTATGTTTTGTTCAACTCTCGTGGTGAATGTAAACCAAATTATGAAAAAAACCCTCTAATCCCTTACGGCGTCCAAATTGCACGGTCCGTCGTGCGATTGCTAGTAGATATATCTATAAAAATTATTGGGATTTACATCCACTTGAAAGAGCTTAGCCGTCAGTGAATTTTGATTTGACAGACAAAGATAACTTGAAATTCCAGCCCTATACGCGCGTATGTTGTCGGTCAATTTTGTGGAAATGTTGGCTTTACAATATAATGAGTTGCAAATTTATCTTTTGGTTCATGATGTTGCTGCTGTTGATGAGGGGTTACGTTTGACATTGGTTTAGATGTTTTTTTTACTATTTTAGCCATAAAATACTTGTAAATATTTGCAAGTGACCCTTACATGTAATTTACATATTTAAAATTTGATGGTCATTTTTTATATATATTTATAAGTAAATTATTAAAAAAAAAATACAAATATATCTTTAAAATAATTTAATAAATATAGAATAGATACTGTAAATAATATTGTTTTGTATTGTTCAAACGCAGTATTAAATTCCTGTTCGCACAATAGGGAAAAAGTATTTTCTGTCACGTTGCCGTTAGTTTTGTCGTGTCGCCGTTACTTTTGACGGAAAAGGAAACAACGTATTACGTTGTTACCTATATAGGTAACAACGTAATACGTTGTTTTCTTTTCCGTCAAATTTCCGTTTGAGGTTTTTAAAAAGAAACCGGCGCCATATGGTTTCATACGTGAGTGTGCAGCAGGATGGTGGGGCACTAGAAATAGGACACGGGGGTCCCGGGTTCAAGGCCGGCTGGGTACAAGGGTCAAAGTTTTGTGCAGGTTCGTGTTCACTGCGAACCTGCGTGATGGATAGGCTCATCGAAAAAATTTCGATGAGCCTATGCGTGCTTTCGATGAGCCTATCCATCACGCAGGTTCGCAGCCAACGCGAACCTGCACAAACCTGCATGCGTTCTTCTGGGTGTTTTAATAGCGATGGATAATGTCTCCTTTGCTTGGGTGTTCTCCTACCTGCCCATGTCCACCTTGGCTCTCCTGGCTGCCTGTCAGCTCGCCTTCAATGCAGCTTTCTCGTTTCTGTTAGTGAACCAGAAGTTTACCCCTTATTCAATCAATGCTATCATTTTGCTGACCGCCAGTCCTGTTCTTCTGGCCTTCCAGACCAATGGAGACAAAATTAAGGAGCTCACCACTGGACAATATTGGGTGGGGATTATTGTAACAACTGCTGCGGCTGCACACTATGGAATCAATATTCCCCTGATCGAGCTTTTTTACAAGAAAACCAGGCGCAGAGTAACATATTTGATGGCTATGGAGATGCAGCTCATAGCGTCCTTTTCTGCTACTGTTGTGTGTGGAATAGGAATGGGTATCAACAATGATTTCCAGGCAATGGCGAGGGAGGCGAGGGCATTCGATGCGGGGGAATTCAAGTATTACATGCCGCAAGTCGCAGGCACCATCTGCTGGCAACTTTACTTCTTTGGGGTATTTAGGGTCATTCTTTTGAATTCTGCTCTCTTCGCTGGTACTCTTCTAGCTATTACTATTCCTGTGGGAGACTTGGCTGCAGTAATCTTTTCTGAAGACAAAATCAGTGGGAAGAAGGTCATGGCTATGGCAATGGCTTTGTGGGGATTCGCTTCCTTTTTGTATGGGGAACACGAGACTTCGAAATTGCAGCAGAGACTTCCTATTTGTGTGGAAGAGGAGAATCAGCAGGGCCGTCAATCTCAAGTCTTGTAGAAGGAGAATAAACAGATTGGCAGAAAAAGTGTCAAGAGTCATTATCCAATGTAGAATGTAAGAAATTACAGATACGCAACTCAAAATTAATCTCCTCACAAAATACGAGGATGTATTTTTAATAAATTGAATAAAGAAATGCCTCTAGGATGTCTTTATCCACATGCCGTGCCAGGTAACATGGAACGTAACAATCATGGTCTCATTGTTTTATGTTTTCAGTTTCAATATGTAATAAGATACAAGATACTTTTTAACAAAAGAGGGTGATATGAGAGCATGTCTCAAAATCATAAACAAAATAGGTCTAGTTTAGGAGAATTATGGTAACATTAGGCAAAATTTAAGAACACAAAAGAAGCAGTATCGAACTGCTGTCACAAAAAGCTCAATAGGAAAAGGATCTTGATCATCAGGCCAGACAGGACCAAAGAGGTCCTTGTGAGTGTCAAGAATGTCCCAACCCAAACCATAAGGACCTCCATTTTCAATTTTCATAATATTAACCCGAGTATATATGAATAGGGTTGTGTTGATGAGAGTGATGTCACTGTTGTTCCATTTTAAATCAAATGCCCGGATTGACTGTCTGCCCTGCTAATGGAAATGTGCCCAGATTGATCGCTAGTCTGCCCTGCTGATGTCACCAACAACTTCCAGCCACAGTGCGATCGAACACACGCTTGCATTTACGAATATAATTGGTCTTAATCACCCAAAATTCTGCACATTCAAACAATAAAACTAAATCTAAGGGAAAATATTTAAAATCAGTTCATGTGTATGGAGATTCTTCATATCATAAAATGGAAATTTTGCCAGCTGAAACTGCCCAAAATCCACTAATCAAATTAATTAAGGTAACAAATTCGTTAATGTAAAACAAATTAATTAAGATGTTCTTGACAAGTCACACGTTCCAATCTCCAACTAAGACAAATGAATTGAATCCATGGTTTAACTTTGACCGCGATTCGGTGGCAGTAATTTTCCATTATTGCGCTTCAAAAAATTTAATTAGTGTTCTTTGTATACTGTTAATAAAATATATAATAGAATATTTTATATTTACTTCACTCTCTCTCTCTCTCTATATATATATATATAAAGAGTGATGGTTATATTTTAAATATGCAAGTTATATGTGACAGTTATTTTAAATATTTGCAAAGTATGTTACAGTGAAATTTATGAAAAACATCTAAACAGACGTCAAATTCAACAAAAACAAGCTTTTCAAAATAGAGGGGAAAGTACCCAATCATTATCACAAGATATGTTTATTAAATTATTAATATAGTTGTTGGATTAGCATTAAATAATAGTATATAAGTACTCTATGTAGGTAGGTGTTTTACTATCAAATTAAAGGTCTTTGATTAAATGTTGTTGTGTTTATTTGATTGGTGGAGATGTCAATGAATATCAAATGGTGATGGTTATAGGCACCACCTCATTTTAGTCAACATGTGGTCAACTTTGCATGACACTAAAATTTGGGATTTGACTTAAAAATTTTAAGAAAAGAGGTTCTTTGTCGGTAATGAAAAATGACACTTAGAGATGGAAGACATGCAGGAAGCGGAAAAGATGGAAAACAACTAGGTGTAATTTGTCTGTTATGACATGCAAAGCGAGAATAGTGTGGTGGCAACAATGAATCAGGTTGTCATATTGGGTTCCATGTATGATGAATCCAACCAAGAGGGTAAGGGTAGAAGCATGAGCGATTCATATGAATGCAATTTTCCTATCTAATGATCGCAGCGAAGCCAAAGACTCTATGAAGCCTCAGAGGATGGGGAACATGCTAACATCAAAGTAAATAACCTAACATGTGCCCTTTTAAGTGTTTGTCATCCGATTTGCCCCAAGTAGGCTCTAAGCGCCTCCATTGTATAGTTTTAGGTGGCCAAACTATTACATCATTTCTATTGGCTTTTCCATTTTTCATCATCTCGTGGATCTGTTTGAGGCCCTCCAATTGTCTTGTGAGATAGAATCTTCACTTCATGTTATTCCTCTCATAAGGGTATTTCTTAATTTGTTATTCCATTGTACCGTTTTATGAGCTAAGGTTTGTTGTTTTCCTTTATGCTTTCAGTGAATATAATCTCAACTACATTTTCACCTATCCACATTATTGTTGGTGCCTATCATTGACCATCCATTTCCTTTTAGCATTCCAATAAAATATGTTAGCAAGACAATTCCTTGGTTTTAACATGTAGGTGTTTGTGGACTAAAAGTGGTGATAAAGATTTTGTGGATGTACAAAGACCTTCACAATCCCGTGATTATTTTAGTTGGGTTGGTAGATGTCATCATTTAGATTACAGTACTAATTATTCATTAGTGGGGTCTATTACAACATTAAATCCACCAATGAGAGTAGAAATATCTATTTTTGTTACGATAAAAAGAAGGAAATAATTAAAATGGAATTTTTGGGTTGGGATAATCTATAGTTTTGAGGAGTAGGGAAAAGTAGGAGAAAAAATGATTTCCTAAATATATTTAGGTTGCAGATATTTTTGAAGTCAATGGGATTACCTAAAAGTTTTTATCAATTTATTTCATACATTTTGTTTTTTGTTAATCACTAAATATGTTATTTTATACAATTTGTTTGAGGGTTTACAAATTCTACCCCCGTTTTACATGAATCATGACAAACCTCCATGTCTCATGTTTTTAAGGCCTATATCTCATTTACAACATGATTATTGTGGACAAAAGTAGTCATTTTACATTTGGTTATGGAACACTTTTTATGAGATGGAAATGTGTTGCTATTTTAGAATGGTTGCATGCCTATGAAAACCTAAAACAATAAAATACATTCATGATCTTGTCTTGTATCAATTTATTGGTAAGTGGATTTGTATTCATCCACCTCCCTCTTGTCATTTTAGTCTCATGTAACATCGTCATTGTAGGATGTGCACTATTTGTTTAAGGTAAGGAATCCTTGAGGATTTATTCTAAGAGTGAGATAAATGCATGTATTTTAATCATTTTACTTTGTTTAGCATGTTATAGATTCATGTGTTGATTTGAAGCTTATTTAATAAGATAAATAATTTGATTCATTTGTTATTATTATTGAATAAAAATAGGGGTATTGAGAGGGTGGAAGGGCTTAACTTCCCAGTGTGTTTGAGTAATTGTTGACATGGATAGTGGGACCCATTACTTGAGTCAAAGCAATATAAAATGTGCATAATGAAAATTGTCTGATGTCGTTAAAGATTTTGAGAAAAAAGGAATATTTTTCATCTGGATATATGACAGAGTGATATAGTTTGAGGAAGGTGAGAGGTGATTCAATAAAATATCATTATTTTATTAAAATACGAATGCAAAGACTTTCTATAAATGATATAGAATGAAATGTAAAACCTAAATAATTCGTTTAATTTTAACTACGAAAGGAAATGAGACGGGTAAAGTACTTATCTTAATTTTTCTTATCCCGTAGTGAGTATGAATTGGAAAATATGATGAAACAGAAGCATAGAGCGTCGCAACGAACCATGAAAAATTGTAGCAGATGTGGAAATGGTTGGACTGGGGTGCCTAGAGAAGGATAAGGGCACCCACGGGTGCCCTAGGCCTCTTTTTAGGCACTTGGGTCTACAGAAAAGGTCAGAACCTGGTTCTATTATTGTCACTAGGGATTCACACTTTTTCTCCTTTGGTCTCATGTATGTCACACTTGGATCATTGAGGTACCTATAAAC
Source organism: Taxus chinensis (assembly GCA_019776745.2). NCBI lineage: Eukaryota > Viridiplantae > Streptophyta > Pinopsida > Cupressales > Taxaceae > Taxus > Taxus chinensis. Next base: position 174,316,356 of record CM034150.1, on the reverse strand, counting down.
CTACAATCCAATATCCTCCTACAAAACCCTAAAAAGACATCAAATCCTAAAAAATAAAGATTGAAAATGAGGTGTCATACTATATGTAGTTCTATGTGTTTGTGTGTGCAATAGTGCTCCCAAGTCTCCCTCACGCGAACAATGCCATGATAGCGGGTGGGAACTAGATAGAATGCAAATGTGTGGATGGAATAAAATGAAATCTCCTTCCTATGTAGTGTGTATGTAGAATAATGTGTCCAAATGCAGCCCCTTGCTATATGTAGATAGCTAGCCCTTGAAAATAATTGTCCTCCCTTATAACGGTATATATGTTGTGTTTATATAGGGAGCTCTTGTTTGAATTTAGACACTAATGACCAAAAATGTTGACTAGTACTTTGGGATATGAGTGGTAAACCCAAAAATACCAAACTCAAATGTCAAAAATAAGATCAAACATAAAAAGGACACGGGTGCCCAAGATGGACAGGAGCTCATATCGCTAGTTTCTAGTCCCGAGTGCTAGTATTTAGAGACAAGTGATGAAAAATGAGTGAAGAATGACCAACAAGGATCCCTGTGACCTAACCAAAACTATGTATGAGTGACAAGTGTGAAAGAAAAAAGAAATAAAAACCAAAAAGACAAGCGAATGGAATATGGAATGGGTCATCAATGAGTACTTTTCTTACGCAATATCCATATATAAAACAAAATACTTGGCAGTATAGTAAATAGAAGTAAGTGAGTGATTTTTTGTCTACATTTGCCCCCACTTTATGTTGGTGAACAAAATATAGGTAACTTAAAGTAGATAGAGATGCATACCATAGAGAGGTCTGAAGAAGCCCATGTCACTGAAGTACGTGCAGAATGTCATAGAAGTACGTGTTAAGTGAGAACATATAGTGTGGAAAACCATGGATCAACGTGTTGATCCATACAGTGTATCGAGAGACATGGGACCATTATGAGAAGCACAAAGTGAGATTGATGATTTTTATGTTGAAATATTACAGATTTTGATTTCTGTTGTTATTGAAGATGTGATGGGGTAAGGAGTGATAATTTCCCAACCTGATTGACTGTGTGTGAAAAAATGAGGATTTTTGTGTCTTGCCACCAGAGGAAGAGTGTAGGGAGAGATATCTAGTTTTACCCTCCAAATATAACTACATCCTCAAAAGGTGCAGCCACAAAAGATGGAAAAAGGCCAGATTTTCCTTATTTGGACTCATTTTCATTAAACATGATAACCCATATATGAGAAGTATAGAAAAGGTAATGACATCTCAATTCCCCCACTCCACTAGTGTCACTACAATGTGTATGTGATGGCTTCCATGTTAGGTCATCTAGAATTAGTTGTGAAATGTAGAATAACTTCCCATGATAGGTCATCTTGGAAAGTGGTGATATAACTCCCAAGTTAGATCATCCTAGAAAGTGGTGATATAACTCATAAGTTATATCATTTGGGAGGATAAATACACTATGTTCATTTCAATTGATTAATGTGATTTTTTTTGTCAAGATTTGAATGTATGTGATTGATTAATTGGTTACTCATGGAGATACTTTACGCATGTTGCCCCTAGACTAGGTCATTAGGGGGGATCACTAAAAAGAAAAGTGAAATGTTGCATGGTGTACGAGAAAATGTCCATTAATGATGGGTTAGAAATGTAGATTGATCACGTAATGGTGTAAGGATAATTAAAATATGACCTCAATTATATTCCCCTCCTTTCAGAAAAAGGGGGAGTGATGATGAGAATGAACACTGAGTCAAAAGTAAAAACACAATGATGTAATGGATAAAGTATGATAGATATCCCAAAATTGTGTTTAAATTGAATGGAACCGATGTTAATGAGACATATTATATGTGAAATGTGTACAATACGGTAGTATTTGGAATTGTGAAAAGAATGATGCAAACAGGATAAAAATTGAAGTGTAAGGATGCTCAAGATATGATTGAAATCATGCATTGTGTATTAGTTAAGAAAATGATCGCAAATAAGGACTATAGCAAGGTAGATAATGGAGAGTTACTATAAATAGTAATGTGAAAAGGTGGATAGGAAATTCATTTGATTATTCTACTAGTGTGATTGTGAGCTCTAGGTGTACAAAGATTCATCAAGTAAGAGCACCACAATTGAGTCATCTTGAGATGGTGCCGAAAGATGTGGCATCACGTATGACATCAGAGCTAGTAAGTGATTTTTTAAAAAAAATGTGTTGATATGAGTCATTTTTTATGCATTTTCACAAAAAAAAAATGTTTTTAAATTTCTTGGCATTTTGGACCTGGACAAACGTGGTGAAGGTGCTAATGACCCTGGGACACTAGTGCCTAGGCATGGACACTAGTGACATGATCCTAGGCACCCCACTCCTGCTCCTAGGTGTTGGCATCCTAGAAGGCTTGGTTTGAGCCCAAAGTGTTGTGGATGTAAAAATTGATGCGTGTTGATGTTATAGGAAGGTGTGTTTACATATGTACGATTTTATAATGCCGTGTTTGTTTCTATTTTGTTGTTTGTAAAGGGACATCAATTTGAGAGAGTTTTGTGTTAGCCACCTTTTGAGTACATTTCTAGGATAAGGGTTGTCAGGTGATGAATGGGGCGTTCTAGACCATGTCAGCCTATGACACATAGTGAGGATGGGGGATGTGCCTCATAATATTCCTATGATTACAACTTTGTGTGAGAGGTTGTGTGCAGATATTTGCACCTTTTGGTTACCTACAGGGGAGATGACAATGATGCTGAAGGATGTGTATCACATACTGCAATTTCTTATCATTGGGGAGAGGGTTCAATTGATGTCCATGGATGATACACATAGGTAAATGAGGGTTGTTATGATGTATTTTATGGGGACCCGAGTTCATATTGAGGTCCATATTATCCTAGTTGCTATTATGATATCAAGGGTTCTGCGATTACAAAATTTTATTGCCATGGTTATTGCCTTGTCAATTGCAGAAGAGGGTGGTGGTGTAGGCATCTTTTATAAGATGCATGACATCTGCCATCGGATAGCAGAGGAGATCATGAGGTATGCCTGGGAACAATGTGTATTGGATCACCTTTACATGGATCTATACAGATTTACATGAGAGAAGTATGGGGGTGGTATTGGAGCTACCACATTGCTACAAGTATGGGTCTATAAGAATATTGTGATACTGAGGCCAGTTTAAGGATGACGAGGAGAGTGTACGAGGCTAAACATATTTACTAGGAGATGGGTAGGCGTTTATGGTAGGAGATGGATAGAGATACCTATAGAGCGAAGTTAGATTGTATGAGGCCACATGCCATGATATGGAGGCCATATCGAGACTACGGGGGATGTCCAGAGGATGCAATAGAGCTACGATGCATTCAATGGACTATGTGGCTAGAGGATCAGTTTCCAGGAGTGACCAAGTTATTTTAGGTGGAGGACGTATCATGACAGTTTAGTATGGCCCAGGATGTTCCCAAAAGCCATTTGTATGGGTGAGAGCCATTACAGCACCACAGAGGGTTGGGGCTAGAATCAAGCCTAGAGGATCACAACTAGTACCTCTAGGTCTAGAAGAGGATGATGTTGTGATAAAGCCAATAGATGTGGATGATGCAGGGTTTACAGAGGCATATTATGCATGGTGGATGTCACATCGGTGGGTATTTTTATTTTTTATTTTTGTAGATGCGGTGGGAGCACCGCCAAGAGGAGTAGACGGGCAAGCACATTCCTCCGATAATGTAGCGGTAGTGATAGTAGAGCGTGAGTATTTGTATAATCATGTTTGATGATTTGTTATTTTGTTGTGTAATTTTTGTTGTTGTATAATGCATTGATTTAAGGGTATAGATGATGCATATTGGTCATTGATTATGGACAAATCCATCCGTACAGTAATGCAGAATGTGCCCACTAATGTACTTGTGAGTGGAGGTATGTTAGAGCATGTAGGTGATATTATGGGCGAGCATGCCCGTTTTTTAAGCCAGTGGAAATAGCAATACCAACATGTACCATACTACTCAGTAAGAGGGATGAGGCACACAAGGAGACATGACAAGTTAGAGAGGCTTTGGGTGGTGGTCCCCTATCACAAGATGTATTTACGTGGTTTGTTGAGTTATAGGTCTACTTTGCAGAGTAGTTGACCGAGGTGACATTATTGCATAGGAAGTTAGGTAGGTATCAGAGATATAGAAGACATGATCAGTGGCTTAGAGTGAGCAGTGAAGCTTCTTGTTCTAGAGCTCTCACAATGGCAAATAATGATAATTATGATGAGATATGATATTTACTGATGTATCGATGTAGGGGGAGTTTCCCCCCAGCACTGAGATGTTTTCTAACTATGATTGTGAATGATATATATATATATATATATATATATATATATATGGGTTTATTGGCATATGATCATTTTTACTTGATATTTATTGATGTGATGATTGGGACCTATATCGTGATGTATGATGCATTGATTATTATTTTTATATGCAATGTGTGATGTGTTGAATATTGTTTGTATTTTTTGATTTGATTTGCAATGGGTAGTTTCTGATATTGAGTAATGTGATAAATGATGATATAATGTATATGATGATAGGTGATGTATGTAGTATGATTGTGAAAAAGTGAATTATATGTATGAATAAAGTTGTGATGAATGATAAAGTAAAAAATGAATAATGTGTAAGAGTATGAGATGGTCATAACAGTGTAGTGAAACACATGTTACTATGATGAAGATGGGGGGAGGAGAATAAATATGCACCCAGTATATATATGATAAGGTTCATTTATATAAGACCCCTCAATAGTCAAGAATGAAATCTAAAACAAGAGTGTGCCATCAAAGTGTAAGGTAATAGAAATTACCTACCAAAGACCAAACTAGCATGGAGCAGTGGAAGCATGTGGAATGAAAGAAACATGAGTGTATAAGCCAAACTGAATTTCATGTGGAATGGTTTGAATGATGGGTGATGTAGCGGTGGTAAGTAGAGATGTTGAGGGCTGTGGAAGCTTATGTGTAGTAGTAGCATGACGTAGCAGATGAGTTGGTGTAGTGATGGATGGATGAAGAGAGTGCCCATGAGTAACAACCTACGGTGGTTGATGATAATAACCTTAGAACTAGAAAGAAAAATAAACTAGAGTAATAATACACTTGTGGGGGAGTGGAGACATAGACCACTCACGAGAGAGTTTAGGTGACCAACGTCGATCAAGGATAAATCAGCGTCAGTTAGGGTGAAATAGTCTTATTTACCAAAAATAGGCAGATCTTCCCATATTTGGCAATTTTTCCTTGTTGGGTCCTGTCGACACTAAAATTTTCCTCCGTAATTTCTATTTCATTAATGTATGTATTAGGAATCGGATGTTGTTAAGTATAATTAGTAGTAGCGTCTGATAGAAGATAATGGCGCTGCCAGTACGACGCCGCCAATAATGTATAGTATGGCAATAGTCAAAAGTACAATAGGAATGTTGTGGTAAAAAGTAAATAGTTGTCGTAAGTGGTCCAGTAATGTTAAAATGTCAAAGTTGGGGTAAGAAGAGAAGTAGGGTCTACATGATTAGGAATTAGAAATATTATATTGGTAATAAGGACAAGGAGTGAGGTCATAAATATTTTGTATATTTTATTTGTAAAAAGTCTAAAAATGTGGAACCCATGTGAAATGATAAGGTTTATCTTATCTTAAAAGATAAGCTTACATGTACAGATAAGAGTTAAGGTATGGAATATGATTCGTCAGAGTGGATTTCTTATCCTATCTTAGAGATAAGATGGATAAGCCTAGAAGTATATAAATAAAGAGGCCACCCCCCTCATTTAGCATAGAAGGAAGTAGTGAGAAATATTGTAGGAAGTGTGCAAAGGAAGCCATCAGTTTAAAGGTGTGTTGAAGAAGCCATTAAGAGGTGTAATTGTAAAGTTTCTCCCATATTCTTGGTGAAAGGCAAGTGAAGTCAATAACAATTGAAGTACCTCATGGGTGAGATTGTAGCAATTTCATGTTGATATTATAATTTACTTTGATATTTCAGATTTGTCATCATTCCGTCTTATCATAGTCGATTGTATTTTTGTGTTATGTTTGTTGTTTTGTTTACAGATTACATCCACCAAACCAAAGGCTGTGCATTAGTAAATAATCATAGCACGAGGAGTTCCCGGTGAAGAATTATCATAGTGCCAGATTGGTGATGACATTTTGGTTCCGTTGCCGGGACCATTCCTCGTTGGTGGATTTTCTGGAGAGATATTCCCACTTAGTCAAAAATCAATTGGAGGGTAACCTTATTTTTACTGTGCATAGTAGTTACCATGGTAAAGTCATTTTTACCGTGAATAGTAGTTACCATGGTAAAGTCATTTTTGCTGTGAATAGTATTTATCACAGTAAAGTCACTTTTTACCGTGAATAGTATTTACCGCAGTAACTTCACTTTTTACTGTGAATAGTGTTTACCACAGTAAAGTCAGTTTTTACCGCAGTAAGTCAAGTTTTACCATAGTTACCGTGGTCATTTCTATTTTACTGTAGAAAGGTGTAAAGTCACTTTCTATTACAGTGATTCCAATTATTTGTGCACATAAGTCTTGTTGATTGTACTTGTGGGTTGGTATTTTACGGTGGTTACTTTTGAAAATGGGGAAGATTCCTGTTTTTTCAGCCCAATCTAATGAAGATGCTTCCTCTTTCATTCAAGAGTTTAAACGATCTTGTATTTGTAATGGCCTTATAAGAAGGGAACAATGGACTGAATTTTTTCCTACCTTTTTGGATGGTTCAACACTTAGGTGGTTTGAAACACTAGGTGAAAATGTGAAAAATTCATGGGATTTATTAACTGAAAGTTTTCTTGAAGAATTTGGTGAACAACAGAAATATGTAGATCTCATGATCGATATCACAAAGCTATCCCAAGGAGAGAAGGAGAAGATAAGGGATTATCATGCTCGTGTTCTAGAGCTAAGGAGGAAGCTCGATGCCCAGATCCGGAAGGAAGGATTAGTGGATGGGTTGATGAATGGCGTGGATAATCTCCTATGTAAGCACTTCATTCTTGGGATGAAGCCAGAGATCAGACAACGAGTGAAGTATGACCGCCCAACTACCATTGAACAAGCAAAGGAGATTGCAAGAAGGCAAGAAGAAAGCATGGAAGAGGAGCCCAAAGAAATTGTTGCTAAAGTAGAGCCTACACCAGCACCTTTGGTCCAGAATCCACAACCACTCCTGGTGAGCACAAATATTTCTCCTAGTACATCTACTGAGTATGAAGATCTGCTCAAAAAGATGGGTCAGTTAACTATTAATCTTCTTCAAGGAAAAGAATTTAGTTCTCAGGGAGGAGATAGAGGTCCAAAAAGAAATATTTCTGAAGTTGTATGTTATGGTTGTTATAAAAAGGGTCATTATAAGTATAATTGTCCAGATAGAGCTTCTACATCTGGTAAAGGAGATAATGATAAAGGAAAAGCACCTGTGAATTCTTTTGATGTAGTAGATAAGAGCAGAAATAATGAAGTAGATGTGTTTGTAACAAAAAGAAAGAAAGAAAAAGATAATCAAGATGGAAATGATCCTAAGAAGATGAAAGGAGAAACTAGTAAGAAACATAGGAGAAGAAAGTTGGGTGTGCAGGATTTTCTGATTTCACAGGGGCAAGGACCATACTCCATCTTGGAAGATCTGTCCAAAAGGCCTGCAAATATTACATATGGTCAACTCTTGGCTATGTCTTCTGAGAAGAGGCGGGAGTTGCGAAGTGGACTCAATGCTCGACGAAGGAAGGAGGTTGAGGTCCCTATTTTGGAGGCAGAGGCGGATCCCTATGCTCCACAAGTTGAGGTATTATGTAATGGTATTTCAATTCATGATGTCTTAGTTGATGGAGGTGCTGCAGTTAATGTAATGACCGAGTCTGTAATGAATATGTTGGGTTTAAAAATTGATCGCCCTTCAACACTTATGTTAAGGTCATTAAATAAAGGAAAAACTAAACCAGAAGGTGTAGTTTCAAATGTGGCAATATCTGTTATGGGTGTTGTATGTGTGGTAGACTTTCAGGTGATGAAAAATGGTACTGTTGCGTACCCAATGCTGCTGGGAAGACCATGGCTAAGGAGAGTTCATGCAAGAAACTACTGGAATGAAGGTTTCATGACACTTGGACGTGGTAGAGAGAGGGTGAAGATAAACGTGATCCCTCGACATCATAAGGAAGAACCTGTGGATTCAAGTGATGAAACTGATGATTAGACATCCTCTGATTACTCTAGTACCAGTGAAGTGGACACTGAAGATGAAGAAAGTGAGGTTGATGTTTCAGTCATGGATATCCTTCCAGTCACACCAACTCATGACCCCATAAAATTATCTGAAGAAGAAGTTGATGATCATCTCCAACAAATAAAGATTGGTGATGCTGTGATGGAGAGTGAGAAGGAATCCTACCTCCAGCTCTTTCGAAGGTACATACACATATTCAATTTTGATTACAAGGAACTCCGTCAAGTAAGTTGGGTAGAACATTCTATTGAGCTGGTAGATGGTGCTAAGCCCATAAAGCAAATGCCATATAGAATGAATCCTAATTTTTCCAAGACTGTAAAAGAAGAAATAGATAAGTTGCTTGATGCAGGATTCATATTTGTTGTGGAGAATTCAGAATGGGTTTCTCCCATTGTGATCTCAATAAAAAAGAATGGGGAAGCTACGCATTTGTGTTGATTACAGGAAGCTCAATAAGGCAACAAAGAAGGATCATTACCCTCTTCCATTTTCAGATCAGATCTTGGACGAAGTAGCTGGCCAGGAGTGCTATAGTTTTGTTGATGGATATAGTGGCTACAACCAAGTTCGTATAGCAGAGAAAGATCAGCTGAAGACCACGTTCACCACTCCTTGGGGAACGTTTGCTTATAGAGTTATGCCTTTTGGGTTGTGTAATGCTCCGGCAACATTCCAGCGTTTGATGAATAGGGTGTTCAAACCCTACATTGGGACCTTCATCAGAGTATTTCTGGATGATTTTTGCATCTATGGGAGCAAGTTGGACCACCTGCACCAAATGGAGACAACATTTCAAAGGTTAGATGAAGCACAAGCCTCACTAAACCCTACAAAGTGTGTCTTTGGATGTTCTAAAGGCGTTTTGTTAGGGCATGTTGTATCCAGAGATGGTATTGGTACTGATCCTGATAAAGTTTCAAAAATCAAAGATTTACCATTTCCTATGAATAGAAGTAAGTTGAGATCATTTTTAGGCCATGTGGGGTACTATAGAAGGTTCATCAAGAATTTCTCAAAGATTGCACAACCACTAACCCAGTTCTTGAAGAAGGATGTTACTTATGAACCAGGAAATAAGGCACATGAAGCTTTTGGACAACTGAAGGAAGCCCTGGTGTCTTCACCTATTTTAAAGAATCCAGATTGGAGCAAGCCATTCATTATGTACACTGATGCCTCAGATGCAACACTAGGAAGTACTTTGAGCCAAAAGGATGAAAATGGGAATGAACATCCAGTTTACTTTAGGAACAAACAAATGAGTAGAGCTGAGGTAAATTATAATGTAATTGAAAAAGAAGCTCTAGCTATCATTTTTGCTGTAAAGAAGTTTAGCAATTACTTGCTATGGTAGAAATTTATAGTTGTAACAGATCTTCAGGCTCTAAAATATATTATCAATAAGCCTAACCCATCAGGGAGGATAGCAAGATGGATAATTTTGCTATAAGAATTTGAATTTGATATTATAGATAGGCCAGGAAAGAAGCATGTCAATGTAGATGCACTCTCTCGAGCCTATGCTGGTTTAGGATCATCTTGTGATGATGATGATTTCCTCGATGCAACATTGTTCTCCCTTAACACAATCCCTAGTGAATACATAGATATTTGTAATTATCTGAATGAATTCAAGTTTCCTAATGGTGCCAATGCAAAGACTAAGAGAAAGATTACTCAAGCCAGTCGTCCATATTCTATTCTGCATGGAGTATTATTTAGAATAGGACCTAATGGACAGTACAAGAGGGCAGTTGGATGTGATCAAGGGAAGGAGCTACTAGAAGAATTCCACAATGGTACATGTGGAGGGAACTTCTCTGGACAACTTACAACAAGAAGGATCTTAGATGCAGGTTATCACTGGCCCACTCTTTTTAAAGATTGTTATAATTATTGTAAGACATGTGATATTTTTCAAACACATGGTAACCGTAAGACTTCATCAGCTCTATTATGCCTTATCCTTCAACTTGGAAACTTTGAAAAGTGGAAAATAGACATTGTAGGTCCACTTCGAACTACCCCATGCCAAAATAAGTATATTTTAGTTACCACAAATTATTTAACCAAGCGGGTTGAAGCTAGGCCATTGAAAATAACTTCCATGGATGAAGTGGCAAGGTTCGTATATGAACGCATTGTCACCAGATTTGGTTGTCCATTATAAATTGTAACAGATCAAGGAAGCCACTTCATTAATGAGGTGGTAGAAGCCCTAGTCAATAAGTTTTCTATTAAGCACAAGAAGGAAACAACATACAAGCCAAGCACAAATGGACAGGTGGAACGAAATTTTTTGTGTTGTGTCAAATTCTAGTAAAATATGTAGCCTTGCAGGTACATAAGTGGGATAAGAGGATTCATGTAGCATTGTGGGCATATAGGTCAACATCAAAGTCAGCAATAGGATACTCCTCATTTCAGTTGGCTTATGGCATTGATCCAATTCTTCCTATTGAGTTTGATATTCCCACAGTATGAGAGTTATGGAAAATGAAAGGATGGATGAAAGTGATTCAGTAAAAGAAAGGTTGGTACATATTACATTTGCTAGAGGAAATGAGGGAAATACCTGAAGGATACAATCTATAAGAAGAAAATGAAGTAGAAGGAATAATTTTATCAAAATATCCGTTGGTCTCCATTTCATGTGAATGACTTAGTTCTAGTATATGATTCCAGATACAAAAAAAGAAGAAAGAAGAAAAATTCTTCCAAAATGGATGGGGCCCTACACAATAGTAGCTGTGCATGAAAATGGTACATACCAACTAGAGGAATTGGATGACACTCCCATTATGAAATGGGTTAACCACGACAAGTTAAATATTTTCCAAGCACTGGAATAGTCTACTCCGAGGATGGAGTAGAGGCTAGGAAGGGGGAAGATGTCGACACTAAAATTTTCCTCCGTAATTTCTATTTCATTAATGTATGTATTAGGAATAGGATGTTGTTAACTATAATTATTAGTAGCGTTCGATAGAAGATAACGGCGCTGCCAGTACGACGTCGCCAATAATTTATAGTACGGTAATAGTCAAAAGTACAATAGGAATGTTGTGGCAAAAAGTAAATAGTTGTTGTAAGTGGTCCAGTAATGTTAAAATGTCAAAGTTGGGGTAAGAAGAGAAGTAGGGTCTACATGATTAGGAATTAGAAATATTATATTGGTAATAAGGACAAGGAGTGAGGTCATAAATATTTTGTATATTTTATTTGTAAAAAGTCTAAAAATGTGGAACCCATGTGAAATGATAAGGTTTATCTTATCTTAAAAGATAAGCTTACATGTACAGATAAGAGTAAAGGTATGGAATATGATTCGTCAGAGTGGATTTCTTATCCTATCTTAGAGATAAGATGGATAAGCCTAGAAGTCTATAAATAAGAGGCCACCCCCCTCATTTAGCATAGAAGGAAGTAGTGAGAAATATTGTATGAAGTGTGTAAAGGAAGCCATCAGTTTAAAGGTGTGTTGAAGAAGCCATTAAGAGGTGTAATTGTAAAGTTTCTTCCATAGTATTGGTGGAAGGCAAGTGAAGTCAATAACACTTGAAGTACCTCATGGGTGAGATTGTAACAATTTCATGTTAATATTATAATTTACTTTGATATTTCAGATTTATCATCATTCCTTTTTATCATAGTCTATGGTATTCTTGTGTTATGTTTGTTTTTGTGTTTCCAGATTACATCCACCAAACTAAAGGTTGTGCATTAGTAAATAATCATAGCATGAGGAGTTCCCGGTGAAGAATTATCATAGTACCGGATTGGTGATGGCAGTCCACTTAGGGAAGTAGAGTTATCGTGAGAGAAGGCAGGAAGATCTTAGAAGAATTCCATTTAGGTTTAGGAAGAATTTTTAGTTAGTTAGGTCAAGTAGTGACTCAGCACTGGGAGTGATGACTCAGTGTTGAGAGTGATGACTTGGTCACTATGAGTTAAATTCCCCTAGAATGGGTCCAAGATGATTTTTCAAGATGAGGTGGAGGTGTGAGGATGAAATTAACCTAATTAAAATAATTAATTTAATTAATAATGTGAGGATGAATATTAACATGGGGTAAAGGGGTCATGATTAGTTAAATGTGTTGCATTAATTAATTAAAGGGGACCAAGGGGAGTGTGACCCAAATTTGGTTACTACATTTTCCCCTTTTTGTCACATAGCTTGTATTGATGTTGATAAAAATAGGAAGTCGGTGCTCTAAGTATGAGTGAGGGTTAGGTTGCCCCAAGTGTGGGAGGAGGTGATCCCCCTCAAACACGGAACTGATGAGGTGTGAAACAGATTCTGTGAGTGGTTTGATAAATGGGTAAGTGATGAAAATGAGGGTAGGTTGGTTGAAGATAAGGATGTTTTTGGTTGGGTAATAAGTAGTGGTAGTCTAATGCACGCATACATATAGATTACGATAAGGTACTAGGTTGAAGAGTTTGGAAACTCTACATCATCACAAGTCGATAGGTTTATCCAAACAAGGTTGAAGTGGTTCATGTATCCAAGGTATAGGATATGATATTGAAACACCACAAGGCCAGGTGTAGGAAAAAACAACAGTTTTTGTTGCAGGGCACCAAAGGTATTTTTAGGATAAACAGAATGAATTCCAGTAAGGTAAGGCCATTAAGAGGAACAACACAAGTATCACATCACAAGGTGTAGTGAGTACATAAATTTGAGTTTCACAAAAGGTGAGGATGGGTTGGGTGATTTAGGTAATGCCGTAGGTAAGGCCATGGTAGGGTAAAAAACATGCCCTAACTTATTCTGAGGTTGGGTGATAGGTAATAAGGTCATAGGGGTGAGGTGTAAGGTCAAGGTCAACTTTAGGTTAGGCAAAAAAAGGTATCAGGTAGGCAAAGATGGTATTATTTGGTGCAATTAGGTAAAAAAAGGCTAACCAACCATGGTCATATCCAACCGATGTCGGTCAAGAGAAACCGAGCGTGGTGCACTGGTGCACTAGGGAACATGACCGATGTCAGTTTAGGGAAAGTGATGTCAGTCAGGTTGAATTTGGAATAAAAAGGTAAAACTCGTGAATTATGGATACACTTGTGCTTTTCCATTTGTGAAAATGAAAAACAGAGAGTCGTTTTCATACTATTGATGAAAGTGACCGCAATTGGGCTACATTCTTGGCTGATTTGGAGAGAGGTGAGTGGTTGGAGAGGTGGAGAGGCTGGCCTACAAGATATTTTGGTGCAATTCGATTGGTGGAAATCTAGGGGTTCTATTAAGACATGGCAGCAGTAAGAGGAGGTGTGGGAGGACCACTGACTTAGAGACTAGAGATCCCAGTGAGGCGGCATTGGCATGTAGAGGAAGGATTCAATCCTTTTTGGTTGTTTTTGATTGAATTTGTAGGAAAAAAAATGAAAGAAAATGGGGGGGAATTAAAAATTCAAAATCTAGTTAAAATAGAATAATTTGGGTATCGAGCGGGTGTAATGTAGATTAATCATGGTGTAAAATGGAAATGGGTGGGGTTGGGTGGTTTTTGGGTATGTTTTAGGCTTGTTTTTAAAATTTTAATAAAATTGGGGGTATGGGGGTTTGGCTTTGGAGCCAAACCAGAGACCGATGCCGGTTAGGTCTCAGCTGATGGTGGTCTAGCATGCATGTATTGGTGGGGTAAATAGTCGACCGATGTTGATTCAAGGTGACTGGTATTAGTCAATGTGACTGATGTTGATCACTGTGAAAAGTGACTTAGTCTGAATAGGTTAAGTTGATAAGGCCAAAATATGGTAAAAAATGAAATTGGAGGGTAGATAGGTAGTGAATAAGGGAAACTAAGAGGGATGAGGGAAGGAAGCAAGTGGGTGAGGGGAAATATACGTAAACATAGACAAGTAATAGAGGAATATTAGGTCACAGGGATGGAATGGGTTAGGGGAACTTGATAAGCTAAATTAGAAGAAATGATGTACTAGGGAAGTAGTTAGGAAATAGATAGATGGGGTGATTAGGTTGTAAAAAAATGGGAAAAGTAGTTTTAGTCTATGACATTGTTGAGTAATATGAATGCAGCCACAACATCAATTGACGATGTAGGACAATGTCCCACAGTTATTAGGGGAAATGCATCCCTACGTTACTGAGGACGAGTGGACACATATGTGAGATGTCAGACTAGTGGGCATTAGGCACTACAGGAGGATCTGAGGGATCATAGTCTCATGGTCGCGTTCATCGATAGATGGGATGTAATGACCAGCACCTTTCATCTACCCACAGATGAGATGACCATCATGCTGGAGAATGTATATAGGATTCTATAGCTTCATATTTTTAGTGAGCCAGTATATTCGATATCTACAGATGGAGCCTTCGAGGTGATGATTGAGGTATTTGGGGAGATGGCAAGTGAGCTGATAGAGCACAGTCCCAATCTTGTTTATGGGGATTTATACATTGCACACCCTCAGGAGACATGGTTAGAAGTGTTGATTATGGTGGTGGTGGGGTGTTATGTAATTCCTAATTTAGAGGGTGGTCAATTTCCCAGAGGGTTGATGGGAGTATTGTGGGATATGATCAAGGATCAGATCTTCTTTGCATGGGTACCTACATATTTAGTGCAGCTATATAGGGAGTTTTGGGCCTACCAGAGGATGTAAAGCTATGGCATCTATTGTACATTCCTACTATATTGTTGGGAATACGAGCATATTTTGGTAGTGAAGCCAGGAGGACTAGTGGTACTAGATTGGCACGATGGGGGATAGAGGGTAGGTTACAGGAGGTTGGTGGCTATAGGTGGTCATCCTCGAGTAGAGGAGGTAGTTCATGATGTAGTATACTACATATGGGAGATGGAGGGCATGCATGTGGTGGACATAGTCATGTTACCCTATTTCAGTTTTACATATTTTAGAGGGATGGATGAGGAGCTACATGAGTTACAGTTAGTGTGGTGGATATAGGGTAGGTGCGTGAGTGAGCACGAGATGATCCCGATCGAAAGATTCTTATGCCAGTTTGGATTATAGCATGATGTGCCACCACCCTTCCCATATTACCATAGGGATGATGTGGAGAGACCTTTGTCTCCACCCCAGCCCATAGACCCCACAAGAAAGGAGGAGGTACCAATGGATACGAGATTGGATGATGCAGGGATAACTATGGCATATATACAGTGGTGGCCAACAGAGTTACAGACAACACCTCCATGGCAAGGTCAGCCAAACTTAGCTACAGTGATAGTTTAAAGGTATGCTCTACAGGGATAGGTGACCACGGTACAAGTTCATTTGACTACGGAATAGGCACATGTAGTTACTTTAACAGGGAAGTTGATTACATTACAGGGTCAGCTGACTACTTCCCAAGCTCAAGCATAGGTATGGGTACAGGATCCTACAAGGGATGGTGCATAGGTAGCAGCACTATAGGCATAGGTCACTGGTTTATATGGACATTTGGTAGCCACGCAAACATAGGTCATGGCCTTATAGGCCTAGGTAGCTACAAAAATACCAGAACATACACTAGGACATGGTCTCATAGTATAGGCACTGACACTGGGACAGGTTCCTCTATTGGTAGGGAAAAGTTCACAGGTGGTAGTTAGGTTGATGACACTGCCCTAGACTATATCTATGGTGAGGTTCAAGGATTCCCTGAATGAGGCCTCCTATTACCATGACCATCTAGCCATTGGAGGTATTGATGTTCCCTCATATGCCGAGTATAGGTTCGAACAGTAAACTAGTGAGAGGACCAAGTCCAAGACTCACATCTTAGGTAGCATAGCGGGTTGTCAGTCCTAGAGATAGGGTTGGGGGTGAGGTTATAATTTCTCACAGATCGGGCCAGCTGAGGGATAAGAGGAGGAGATGGGTGAGAGTGGAGATGAGGGCCACATGTGGAGTTGATTGATCATGACATGTAATACTTGTATGATGATTTTTTATTTATATATACCGGCCTACGTGCTGAATATTTTGCAAGATTGTAAATGATATTTTTTGTGACACTTTGATTATTTATCCCTGTGTATATATGTATTGATACACAAAAATTCCTCTTTATATAGTTGATGATTATTATTGGATGGATGATGTACTCTTTTTAATTTCCATTGTTATTGTGTACCATGGGCACTATGTGTGTTAGGCATGATGGGGTCAGGTATAGGCCTAGTTTGGTCTGGTATAGGCATGGTGGATTTAGGTATAGGTTTGGTTTGGTCAGGTATAGGCATGGTGGAGTCAGGTATAGGCATGAAGGAGTCAAAAATTTCCAAGTTACTGATTTTATGAAAATGATGTGTTGTATGTATGTTTTGTTTAAATTTCCAAGTAATTGATATCATGGTAATGCTAAATGATTAATGTATGATATGGTTGATGTTATGAAATGGTAGGTATGTATGTGTTTTATGATATATTAATTTCTAGTTTTTTGTGTAAATGGAAAACTAGCTAGGGGTAGAATGTGAATGTAAAGTGGGAAAATTGGATAAGGGTAAAAGTAGCCAAGCTAACCTCCAAGGGCCCCATGCCCTCAGAGTGCTACTTACATAGCCCTGGAAAAAATGGGCCTCATACTGATGGAATTCTCCCATAAGGTAGGGAATAATTTGATGAGTAGATGAATGGGTCCGTAGATTTTAGGCATGATTGAGTCGAGGTCATTTAGGCATGGTTGTCGTCTAGGTTGAATAGGTGTGGGTGATTTTGGTGGAAGAGGAATGCCAAGAATGTAGGTGTTGAAGGTCTGGTCCTATGAAGGAGGATCAATAAGTAAGAAAAGAGGTGAATAGTAAGAGGATACAAAAATCCGCCTAATTGGTAAGAACCATTATGAGTCTATCATATCAAATATTGTCTTATGAATGTAAGACCCTAAATGCATTGCACGATTGACTGTTCCAAGGGTGAAGAAAGTCACATGACCATGAAATGTTGCATTTGAGAAACATCCCTTAAATAGGTGGAAGATGAGAAATAAAATATGGTGAGATGGAATGGGTTGTTTTAGTGTAACCTTGGTGTGAGATAACATGCCTCTTCTGCAAGATATCCAAGACCAAAATAGGAAAGTCCATGATGAAAAATTTATCTTTATATTTTTTCCTTTTTTATTTTTACTTTTTTATAGATTGATCAATGTGGGAAGTCTATGTGGGATGAATAGAATATCTCCTTGAGGTCTTCGTGAAGATGATCGATGTGGGAAGCTTTAGAATATTATTATTTTAATTTTTACAGAAATAGTCTTCTTTTTGTGATAGACTATGTATAATAGGGCTAGCTTTTTATAGCTGTCCTTCAAGGGAGTAGTCTATTTATAGCAGAAAGATGGAAAGATAGATGTCCTTTTGGATGGAGTCATCTATTTACAAGAACTTTGACTCAAGGATTTTGATTGTGAAAATCCCGTATATTACTTTTGAATTTCTATTTTTTTGTTTTTTGGACTTTTATGTCATGGATAGGACTATAAAGGAGTATAGGATTTTTTATGAAGATAAAACCATAGCACATAGAGTTTAGCTATGAAAGAAAAATTTTAAGTGACAAACGACCATGGGATTTCATCCTGAAAAGGATGAAAAGTATCTATGAGAATCATGCCATGAGTAGAGTCGTGGTACTCATATTAAAGATAAGGCTGAAAGGCGATAAGTAATCACATGATTCTTGTTTAGTTGTTGATCCTTAAAATAGGTAAGTGGAAGGTGGATGTTTCTCAAGGGATTATTGTTTAATAGATAGAAGGTGATATAGGACTTGATTCAATAATAGAATCGTCAAAGATGCAAGGGATTGAGGGGCTCAGGTTTGATTTTACCTTCAATTGAATATAAATGATAAGCACCTAATCCACAAGCATGAGTAATGATATAGGGTCCAAGCCAATTAGGGGAAAACTTGCCCCACTTATTTTTCTCCTCTTTGTTACATGTTGATTTTATTTTAGGATAATTTCGTCGACCTTGAAGGTTTTTTCTTGGACACATTTATCGTAGGCACGTTTGATACAGTTTTGGTATCTTTTAAGGTGGTCGAGATCATTTAGACAATGTTCATCTAATAGCTCAATTTGTGCCAAACGGTCCTGGAGAAAATCATCATCATTGAGCATATCTTTGAGTGAGACATGAAGAGATGGAATTTATAATTTGAGAGGCAAGAAAACCTCTTTACTGTAGACCAAAGATAAAGGTGTGGGAGCTGTTGAGGTGTGAATACTAGTGTGATATGCCAATAAGGAAAAAGGAATGCGTGTGTGCCAATCCTTACCAGTATAATAAACTACTTTCATAAGAATTTTATTTAGAGTTTTTTTAGTCAATTCAGCTTGGACATTTGTTTGAGGATAATAAGGTGAAGAAAAATTGAGTTGAATACTGAAGGCATCACAGAGTTTTTATAGGGTTCTGTTTTTGAATTGTTTTCCATTATTAGTTTTGAGGTGGTAAGGAACACCAACATGAAAAATGATGTGATGGTTGATGAATTCACATATTTTCTCAACTTTAGTAGAAAAACTGGTACAGATTCCATCCATTTAGTGTAATATTCGGTAGTGGTAATAATCCATTAATGACATTGGGAAGAATGAGGGGTGATCTCTCCATTAAGATCCTAACCCCATTGAGAGAAAGGCCAAAGTTCTCGTACAACCTGTAAGGCATGACCAGGGGTGTGATGAAGATTAGCATGTTGTTGAAACTTCACACAATACTTGACATAGTCACAACAATCGTGGTTTAGGGTTGGCCAGTAATAGCTAAGGTGAAGGATGCACTTAACAACAACTAAGCCCCTGAAGTGATCCCCACAAATCCCGTAGTGAACTTCCTTGATGGTGTATGGAATTTTATAACTTATGAGGAATCGTAAGAGGACACCTTCAAATCTGAATTTATATAAAATACCACCCATGATGAAATATTGAGAGACACTTTTGAGAAATGCTCATTTTTCATTGTGAGTAAGATCTGGAGATAGATATGAATGGGAAAGGTAGTCAGCAAACTTCTTATACCAAAGGTCACATGGTTTAATTTCAATGTTTCCTACAAGTTTGATGTCTTAGATTAGATAAGAAGGTGATTGCAACCTTTGTACTGTGAAAAATATTTTTGAGTCGGAGGGTGAAGTGGGGATTTGAGAAGCAAGACAAGCCATGGTGTCTGTAAATTTATTAGTGGAATGTGGGGTGGTTTGAAGTTCATAATGGTCAAAGGTAGTCAAAAGCATGTCAACATGATGCTTATACTTTTGAATTATCTCGTTACAACACTGGTATATACCATTAACTTAGTTGATAACTAATTCATAGTCACTAAAGATATTAATTGATTTAGCGTCTAAGACAATGGTAGTTTGAAGACCTAACATGAGTGCTTCATTTTCGGCGATATTGTTAGTATAATCAAAATCTAGTTTAAAAGATAATGGCATAGGCTCACCATCAAGAGTAATCAAAATAACTCTAGTACCATCCCCACACTGACATTTGGAACCATCAAAGAATAAGGTCATCTAGTAAATGGTATCATCTAGGGAGAGGGTGGTGATGGATTCATTAGGGAAATTGAAGTTAGAAGATTGGTTTTCGGAGAGAGGTGCGTATGTAAGTTTGTCAACAATATTTTGTCCTTTGACATATTTTTAATGGATGAATTCAAGATCTAGGCCTGCAAGAATCATGAGCCAGCATGTAACACGTTGATGTTTGTAGGGCTTAGCGTGCATGTAATGTAATGGGTCAGTATTGGTGATAAAAAAAAATTTGTGGTTGAGTAGGTAATGGTGAAGTTTAGTGGTGACAAAGACTAAGGCTAAGAAGAGTTTTTTGGCATAAGTATATCTAGTTTCGTAGTCTAAAAACATATGGCTTATATAATAAACCACTTTCTCTCTATGTTTCTTGTCACAATGAGCGAGCATGACACCAAGGGAATGATCAGTAGTAGAAATGTAAGGGTAAAATGGTCAGTCATCCTTAGGGGGAATGAGTACAGATGATCGGAGGAGGTATTTTTTAAGGAATCGAATTATTTATGGCATTCATCATCCCATTTGAAGGAGACATCCTTTTTGAGAAGATGATGAAATGGATGGCAGCGGTAAGAAGGCTGAGAAATAAAGCGATGAATAGATTGTAACTTTCCTTGAAAAATAAAAAGTTGAAGAAGGTTAGAAGTTGGGGGGACCTTGAGAATAGCCTTGATTTTAGTAATATCAACTTCAATTCCACACAAAGAAATGATAAAACCAAGGAGATTTCTGGAGATAACAATGAAGCCACACTTCTTAGGTTGAAGGAAAATGCAATATTTGATGAGACGGTCAAAGAAAACTTTAAGGATAGCAAGGTGATTGGCCCGATGTTTAGATTTGGAAAGAATATCATCAATGTAATCTTCCAATATATTGTGTATGATGTCATGAAAGATATAAGTCATAACCCACATATATGTAGCACCAACATTTTTAAGGCCAAAGGGCATGACTTGATAGCAGAAGGTACCCCAAGGAGTGATGAAGGTGGTTTTGTGTTAATATTTCGGGGCGAGTAATATTTGGTTATAACCCAAGAAACCATCCATGAGTGATATCATCTCATGGACAACGGTGAGATCAATTAGTTGGTCAATACTAGGTAGAGGAAATTCATCTTTGGGGAAAGCTAAGTTAAGGTCGAGGAAATCCATGCAAATACAGATTCCCCCTATCAATTTTGTGACAGAAATGATGTTAGAGATCCATTGAAGATAATCAATGGGTAGGATGAAGGAAACTGAAAGAAGGCACTGAAGTTCTTCTTGGATAAGAAGGTAAATGCGAGGATGCATCTTTCATAGCTTTTGTTTCATGTATTTGGCTTCAAGAATGATTACGATATTGTGGACCACAATTTTTGGGTCAATACTAGGCATATCAACATAGGACCAAGAAAAATCGTAGCTATGATCCTAGAGGAAAGAAGTGAAAGCTTCCTTTTCAGCAACATCTAAAGATTGGCCTATTTTTAGAATGTGCGGGTCATCCTGAGTGTGAATGTTGATTTCGATGGTAGATTCATTCAACATGTCTTGCATCTCAGAAGGTAATGACTGGTGAATAAAAGAATTGTCCACATCAAGGTAGGTGAGAATAGAATCATCATAATGCCATTGAATGATGTTAATAGATGGTGTATCATCATTGATCATGTCAATATATAGGAAGGGAAGAGAAGATACAGCCTTTCCATGTCGCTGATAAGTCATAGGTCCCAGGGAAATGACATTCATTAATTTTTTTAGGAGGAATAGATTATGGATCCATAGACTTTGTATGTGAAGGTGGTGAAGTTTTTGAATGGGGTGGGGAATGTTTATCATCCTCAATGAGTTTAACTCGAGCCTTCTTGGGAGGTGGTTTCAAAAATCCATTACCACTGTGGTCTTTATGCTTAAGAGTGGTGCAAGGAATGACAATATGGTGGCCTTGTTCATAGAAACAAAATCCAAAACCCTTCAGAGCACAATGATGGAGGAAGGTGTGGGTGAAGTGGGAGTTGGTGAGAGATTGAATGTTAGAGGAAAAATGGTCGAGTTTGGGAGGGTGGTTCGGGTGAGTAGGTAAAAGAATCAAGTCCCCCATACATTAAGTTGGTACAAAGGTGGGGAGGATTGCAGGGAAAAACCTCGCCTATGCAGTGTTCATAGCAGGGATGTTGGTGAAGGTTACCATACTCTTGAGGAGTAAGAAATGTGTCAATGTTAAAAAGGTGGTACTCCCCCAGAGTGAGACGTTGAAAAGCACCTTCTAAGGGATCAATAACTAGTATGTGGGTAGTGGGAATGGATGAATCACTAGACAATTGGGAAGAAGAATCATTTGATGTTTGAGGAGTAAATGGATTGTCTAATGGGTCAGCTGTAGAAGCTACAGTAGTAATGGGAATAGAGGAGTTAGTTGCGTAAGATGTAGTGGCATAAGTGGTGGATGAGGCAGCAACTGAAGAAGTAGTAGCGGTGTTATATTCCTTAACTGGTATAAGGACATCCTTGGGTCAATACAACATGTTACATGTCTTGAAAGGAAAAGGGTCCGCTGGAATGGTATAGTTTTTCCCTTCATGTTCAAATTTTAAACAGCAGTGTAAGGTTTAAGGAACACAAACCATGGCATGGATCCAAGGTTGGCCAAGCAGCATGTTGTACTGAAATTCCCCCTCTAAGACATAAAATAATTCAAGAATGGGACAGGGGCCTATATGAATGTGGAGAATGATTTTACCAAGTTTTAAATTCATAACATCATTAAATGAATGCAAAATAATTGGGTTAGTATGCATGTAGTTGGTAGGGATGTGCATTTGGTTATACGCATGGAAGGAAATGATGTTGATACTGAAACTTCCATCGATCATAACATGTCGAATGCATATATTATCAACTTAGATGGAAATAAATAGGGTGGGGTCAGAATCATCTAATTCGAGAGGTACAATATCATCATCAGAGAAAGTGAGAGTGACTATTTGATGAGTGGTAGCGGGAGCAGAGGAAGGTGATGAAGTGTTGAGAGTGGTAACGTGGTGAGGAGTGATAATGGATTTAATGCGGGTAGGGTCATTAGGTAAGACCTTAATATATTGTAGGACCTCAATGAGGTCCTGATAACGTGACTTAGAGGTTTGGATGAGGTCATACAAAGACATTTTGAGAGGAGACTAGTGTAATTGTTTAAGCATTGTACAATCGGAAACCCTATCAGAAATAGGGTATGTAGGTCCACGGATGGCGATTTTGGGTGTATGTGCAGATGGAATATTGGGTAAAAGAGTAGCAGATGAGATGGTAATTTTATCCTTTCCTTTTTCTTTCTGGTCTCGAGTGGCAATTTGAACCATATTGATCTACGGTAAAGGAAAAAGTGTTTCATGATAGGTGTGGCGACATGATGGGAAAAAATATGGTGAGAGAATATATTGGTTTTGTGAAAACAATGCAGCACATTGGCATTTTGGTGGAGGTTTGCCTAGCTCTCTTATGTGGATCATATTTATCTCAAATGTTGGAGCAAGATAAAAGGGTTGTGGAGGGTGAGATGAAATTTACTGAATAGGTATGGGATGAGGATGTGCGGTGATAGGTGCATGTTGAAGAGGGTCCTCATCTAAAATATCATCATCATCAAAGTTTTCTTTGAGAGGACATAATTGGAGAAGAATAGTCTTAAGAGCCTTACAATTTTCCACATCATTCCCTAGCACATGATGGTAAATGCAATTTTTGGTATCATCAAAACCTTTTGTTTTAGGTTTGAGTGGGTCATAAGGTCTAAGCGGTGGCAATGTGATGACAGATGTTTCCAAAATGTTAGCTAAGATGTTGGCGTAAGACCCTGCCAATGGATCACAATGTGAAGTGTGGGTTTGGAAGGAAGTGTGGCTGAATTTGGTGGGAGAGGCATCACTGGAGGTAGAATCGGAGGTTGAGTAAGTTTGACCACTTGTTTTGTAGATAGTACAATTTTAAGTTTGGATTGCACCTTCTTGGGTAAGGATGTAGCAGGTGACCTAGTTGTTGAAGGTAGTATAGGTTTAACTACCTCTTTGGAAGGTAGTGGGCTCTTGGAATTTAGTTGCACCTTCTTGGGTAAAGGTGAAGAAGAAGCATGTGATGTAAAAGGAAAGGAAGATGGTGGAAGGGGACATGTTAGCCAAGGTGATAATGAGGTGTGATGAAGGTTGTGGTAAGAGGAAATGTGGAAGGTACTAGTTGAGGGGAAGGAAATGACATGGGTAATGATGAGGATAATATGATTGGTGTAGGTATAGGAGGTAGAAAGGATGTAGGAAACATCAAAGGTGTAAGATGTGTAGGTAATTTGGGTTTAACAGAGGATCGTGATGAGGTGGGTTGCTATGTTTTTGGTTTAATATAGGTAGGCAGTTGCTTGGACAAGGTTGATGGGTGGGTACCTAGGATATATAGAAGTGGTGAAGGTGATAAAAGGGTAGTGGGTGAAGCTTGTGTATGTATCCTAAGATGTTGGGTCTTCCTCTTAGGTGGGGGAATAGTCTTTGCGATGGCTTGTGAGGCTATTTTGATAGGAGGATGGACTAGAATTGATGTCGACATGACTCCTAATGTGGTAATGGGTTTGGACATGGAGGAAGGTATAGGTGCAGGTAATGTTTTAGGAATAGGAAAAAATTTGGTTTTTGGTAAAGGTTTTGGAGTGGGAAAGAGTGATGAAGAAGGGGCTGCTACAAATAGCATGGGAAAGGTGGGTTTTTTTGTCTGAAACACCTTTGGATAGATGATGGAAGTATCAGCAAACAACACTTGCATTTGAGTTGAGACAGGAAATCAAAGACGTCCCCAAAGCATGGAATTATCAACATAATCGAAGCGGTTGGTCAAACATTATAATGACACTAACGTAGGGGTTGATGTTTATTTTTTAGTAATCCCTGTAAAAAAAATCTATGAGAAAGGGAAATGGTTAGATTCAAACTCTCTTGGTGAAAGAGATGAGAGAAAATCAACAGGTTCCTTGAAAGTTAATAGAGAATTATCACCAATAGGAAGGGACACTATTAATCAATCTCTTATGGGTAGGGGAGATGGAAAGTTGGATGAGTTAAGTTTGTATTTTGGTGAAGAATAATGTAAGCATGAATCTCTTGTGGGTAGAAGATTAAGTACTACGGATTATTTGTCAAGTTGAGAGGTGAGTTTGGAAACTGCATCGGTAGATATGGTAGACTCCTTCGTGGGTGAAGGAGGAGATAAGGGAGACTCCTCTATGGGTAAAGGAGTAAATGAAACAAGTCCCTCTATGGATGAAGGATCTCGTGCAAGAATATCCTCGATAGTTGGAGTAGGAGTAAATTGAGTATTAAGAGTTGGCATGATGTCAAAAACAACATGAACCTCATGAACATTACTATCATTGGTTGAGGTTTCACCGGTTTGGTTAGATGATGAGGTGTGATTTAGGAATGAATTCTTGAAGATGTGAAGGGTATGATTAGCCAGTGCATTAGGGTTATCCAAGACGAAATCTTCATTATCTAACATTTCTTGGACAATGTTTTTGAAAGTTATACAATTGTTGTCACTATGACCTCTAACAAGATGATAGTTGTAGTAATCATTTTCTTTGTACCATGAAGGCACATGTTGAGAGGGGTCAAAACCAGTATGTGGTTTGACTGGTGTAAGAGTGACTGCTCCATATTTTAGAATTTTTTCAAAAATTGAAGAGTAGGTTTCTATTATGGGAGTGTATTTTCATTGCTCCCACTTGAACTAAAAATCCTGAACAAGAGAAAGATTGGAAGAAGGATTTGATTGGTTGGAAGGATGAGATGGGTTGTCATTCAAAACTGCTACATTCGTAGATCCTTTTTCTTTACAATAATGTTGTTGCAGAATCACAACACCCCTAAATTCAATAGCTTGATGAGCTAAGATCTTCACTGTGACTACACAACAAGGAGCATCTCTCAAAGTGTAGGAATTTGCAAGTTGAGAGAGCTCTATGGATGAAGGTCAGCTCATATTCCTCTGTTCAGGTGCACACATTCAAATTGTAGAGGGTCTATCCTAAATCCTATTCTAATTTTCCAAGCGGATGGAGTTGAAGAGAATGCATGAATTAAAACCTAATCTAATAGAGGTGATGCACCAAAGGAATGTTGAACATTTTCACTACCTTTAAACACAAACCATTAAAATGTAAAACAATTTCCATACACATATGACCAAGATTGTAATGAGGGATTCATAAGAAGCAATAAAACATAAGAGAGGGCTGAAGTCATCCACGGACTTATTCTATTACTCCAAGAATTGATACAGTGCATTACAATGGCTAAGAGGAAGAAAATGCATTACAATTTGGATGGAGGGGTTCGAGACTTCACAGCTTTTCCTACAGGACAGAGAAAAATGGAGGGCACAAAGGAAGAATTTACAACCCCTTGAGATTGTCCCTCTTGTACAATATATAGGAAGAATGAGAGAGGGAAAAGGAGGGAAAATCCAACCCTATTCCAACTACTTCTGAAGGGGCATTGAATCCCCCTGTCACAATGATGAGTCCCACTATAACACCCATGTCCCCATCCTTGTTCCTTGCTGAGCAAGAGAGGAAACCCATTCTTCATCATGGTGGTAAGTGGGAGACTTGATGGCCTCTGTAATGGTAGGTCGAAACATTAATGGTGGCAAGTGGGTGGTGGGTGCTGAGATCTCTCTAAAAAGTCCCCTCCTACTCAATTCAGAGATTTTGATCGAAATATATGGCCTCCTAAAGGCATTTCAGGTCTGGAGTTTGGTCGTGTGATCCATGTGGCAGCACCATGCATCTCACGGTTTCACCCCCTTCTCTTCATTCTTTAATTTGCACCGAAGAGATACATGATGACTTCCATGGGAATTATCTATTTATTTTGTATTCTACCTAAGCCCCCTTCTTTTGGTAGATACACTGTACCCAACCCGAGACAAGTGGAGGCTTCACGCTTATTTGGAAATTTCTCCCAAATTTTAAATTTGAGGTTTTGCAGATGATGCCTGTGGAGGTCTCCGCTAGTCCTTCTTTACTTTTCAACAACCGGCCCTTCCTTTCAGACCTTGGGACACGTGGAAGGCTAGTGCTAGTCTTAGGAGCCACTTTTGGATCCACCCCTTGAAGGAGTGCTAAAGAGCCACGTGGAGCCTTCTGCTACCTTGCCTTATACTTAGTTGATTTGGGACCCAAGTGAACACTTCCTGCCTCATCCCTTTGGTGAGTTAAAGGGGCCCACCATATATAATGCTAGAAAACCCCCTTGCGGGTGGGACCCTCACAGCTACTTTCCCTAAAATGTGATGGTGGGACACGTGGCATCATTCGCGGGCCGCTCCTCTATCTCCCCATGTTTTGCTTAGTCCCCTTTTGTCTGGTGGGGCCTTATGTCTGACCCTAGACACATGGAGGTTCAACGCACATTTGGGACCTACCTTTGGATTTTGCTTTTGAAATTACGCCATGTTGACACATGGCTCCTTCCACTGGCCACTCCTCTATTTAGACTTTTCAATAGCTGACCCTGCCTTTTGAGGCTCTGGGACACATGGAGGGCCATCACTTGTTTGAGTATCCACTTTGGGTCACGCTTTTGAATCTACGCTGATGAGACATGTGGCACCTTCCACCAGTTCTTCTATACTTTTCCAATTTGAGCCCACTGCCCATTTGATTCTGTTGGACCCTGACTACGTGGTGGGCTTGTGCTCATTTGAGTCTCTTCTTTGGGCTCTCACTTTTAAAATTACACTGAGTTGACACATGGTTCTTTCTGATCGTTTAAAATTTTCAACGGCTGACTTTGTCCCTCTTTAGGTCTTGGACATGCAGAGGGATGGCACTAGTTCAAGGTTTTTCTTTAGGTCGTGCCTTTGAAGACGTGTTGTTGAGACACGTGGTAGCTTCCACTAATTTTTCAATAGTTAGCTGATTTTGGGCCCAAGTGAACATTGCCTTCTCCATTGTTCTCATGTGCGCCTCTAGTCTCTTCGGGCTATTTGTTCCTTCATCGACCTTGCCCCTTAATTTTTGAATCTTCCTGCCCCTTAATTTTGGATTGATTACGAGCTCGCATGACTGAACCAACCCTTCTGATTTTCTTCTCTGTAGGGGAAAGTTTGATTAATTTTTCCTAAGGTGCGAAATTGGTTAATAATGTGGTGACTCACGGGATCACTTACCTGCTAGGTGAACAGATCAGCTACCTTGTTGTACCCATTAGGCACAAAGTCATGGGTGGTGGCCTTATACTAGTCCTTATTTTGAAGCCTGAATCCGACACTTACACTTGGAAAACTTGAATGTGTCCCACTATTTTGGAAATGGACTCCCTCGAGACCCAACTTTAGTTGCTTTGTATTTGTTCTATTTTAAAATTAGCAATTGTTACGGAAACTATGGGTCTCCCTTTTGTAAATGTTGAAGATCCTAGCGCATTCACTTGGAGGTGCATCAAATTGTATAATGACACAAACCTGGAGAAAAAAACCTATGCCAGAGCACTTAGGGAAATAAAACCTATGCTACAATAATACAATGTGCACACGCACTTAGAGAAATTAAAATCCTATGCTAATATTTACAAGGGTGAAACCTTCCTTTTTAGTAGCAATGTTTGAGATGGAACCCATTGACCGGAGTCGGAAGTTCCTCTCCTTCCAACGTAGACAATTGGAAGGCATTGCTAATTTTACATCCTATGACCATGTAAGGGCTACTCCAAATGGCATCAAACTTGGAATGCCTTCCCGATTTTGCCTGATCTGCATCCCATTTCAGAACTAAGTCCCCTTCCTGGAAGGTCCTTGCTCTTTCTTTCTTATCAAACCATTTATTAATTAGAGTTTGATCCTTTCCATTTTTTGAACTACATGTTCCCTGATTTCTTCTAATTTAATCAAATCTTCATACCTATCCTCCATTGGTTTGAACTCTGACAACTCCAAATGCTTCATGAGCTCTAATGTGGGTAATTCTAGTGATATAGTAAACACTGCCTCTTTCCCATAAACTAATTTGTAGGGATAATTACTTTTTGACCTTTTGGGGTGACTCTATCTTCCCAAAGAGCTAATTTGATTTTTGTGTGCCAAGTTCTCTTATTCTCATCAAGATCCCTCTTGATTATTCTCAACAAGGTGTTGTTTGTGGACTCTGCTTAGCCATTACCTTGAGGGTAATAGTTTGAAGAGGTGCTAAGATATACCCCATTATTGACAGGCCATCCAGTAATTTTTGCTCCAAGGAATGCCAATGCATTGTCTTATATGATAGTAGTAGGGGCACTAAACCTTTTGATTATCCATTCATAGAAATCCAAGATGTTGGATTCACTTACCTCCTTAAGTGCCACTGCTTCAGTCCACTTGGTGAAATAGTTAGTCATTTTGAGTTTCCACTTGTGGCCCTGGCTTGAATTTGGTTTGATCACTCTAATGAAGTCTAATCCCCATTGCATGAATGGATGATTTACCAAAATTTGGTGAAGAGGAATGGCTGCTAACCTTTCCTTCCTTTTGAAGAATGCACACTTCCTGCACTTCTTGATCCATGAGTAGTAATTCCTAAACACCGTAGGCTAATAGTAACCAGCCCTCATAATTTTGACCATTGTTACCCATGGAGAAAAGTGGCCTCCAGCTTCTCCATCGTGGAACTCATGTAACACCTTCTCAATTTGGGTTGTCCCAATGCACCTTAATAGGACACCATTGATGTCCTTCTTAAATAAGACACCACCAATAAGCACATATGGGATGGCTTGTAACCTGAAGTATCTCCTCTTTGCTTTGTTCCATTCTGGAGGGCACAAACCTATTTGGAGATAATGCACCAAGGCTTGAGTCCAACATGGAATGGGTGCATCATAAACTGGCTGCTCTAAATCATTTTGCAGTAGTAGGACAGCCTCTTCTTCTCCTTTTGACTTAGCTTATTGCTTGGAAGCAAGCTGCTTGCAAAACCTTTTCCTTGAACCAACTTGGTCACTTTGATTTCAATGTCATACTCCATTACATGAGTGATCCAACCTACTCTCTTCTCATTCAAGTCCTTGTTTAGGAGAAATTCCTTGACACCAGCATGAAACACTAGCAGTTGAATCTTGTTGTTTGAGACCAAGTGTCTGAATTTCTTTAAAATCCTAATGACAACAAGGACATGATTTTCAATAAAAGTATACTTTACTTCATAATCTTCCAAGCTCCGACTGAAGAAGGCTATGGTTTGTTATGAACCTTCCTTGTTCAGATGAACCAAGATAGCAGAGATTATGTCTGACCCTCAATAATTATACAGCATGAAGTCCTTTGAAAAATTTGGGTTAATAAGAGTTGGGGCCTATGATATTGCAAGCTTGATGGCCTCAAAAATCTCTTTTCCTTCTTTTGTCCATTTAAATGCAAGACTCTTCTTCAACATCATTGTTAAAGGCTTCACAAGAGTGGAAAAATTAGGCACAAATCTACGAACAAAGTTTATCCTTCCTATAAATCTTTGGAGGGATTTCTTGTGATGTGTTAGTGGTAGTGTTCTAAATATTTCAGGGTCAATTTTCAACCCTTATCTTGAGATAATGTGGCCCAAAACTTGCCCTCATGTGCTAGAAATACACATTTCTTTTGATTCAATGACACTCTGAACCTTCTACACCTTTGAAATACTTGCCTGAGGTGAAAGAGGTGGTCTGTTGTGTTCTTTGAGAAGATAATGATATCATCTAGATATACTAGCACCATCTTGTTGATCAAGCCTTTGAACGACATACCCATAGCTCGTTGAAATGTTGCTCTGGCATTGGATAATCTAAATGGCATATTCTTGTAAGCATATGTGCCCCATTTCATGGTGAAGGTCATCTTGTATTGATCTTCCTCTTTCACAATTATATGATTATAGCTTGAGTATCCATCTGGCAATAAAAACCTTTCGGAGCCAAATACAACTTGCAAGATCTATTCCATTGATGGAAGTGGATAATGATCCTTGAGTGATGCTCTGTTCAGATCACAAAAGTCCAAACACAATCTGATTTCTCCATTTATTTTCCTCACAGGTACAAAGTTTGCAACCCAACTTGAATGCTTGATAGGGAAGATGATGCTACCCTGAATTAGCTTGTTCAACTCTTTCCTCATGAGAAGTTCAATGTGAGGGTTTACTGGCCTTTGCTTCTATCTGAAAGGCTTAGACCCCGAATCTAGCTCGATTGTGTGTTGTGCCAACCTTGGGTTGAAACCTCTTAAATCCTTTTAAGTCCAAGTAAAGAAATCTAGGAATTCCTAACAAATTTGAATTAATTCATATTTTTCTTGTTGAGTACTTACCTTTCCAATTTGCAACGTTTTTCCTTCTTCTATGGAAATGGGCTTTGAATCTTCACCCTTTACCTGAAAAGTTGCTTTCTCCTTCCAGAATTGATCATTTGGGTTAAATATTAACTCCAAAAATATAAGGCCCTTTGGTAATTTATTGGTTCTCAGCTGCACCACTTGGTCACCATACTACTGTTAGAACTTGTCCTGGTTTCTGGCAGAGAACTCAGCTTCTTCTTGTAAAAAATTATCAATTTGTCGATCATTCTTGAAGACTTACTAACTTGTATTGTTATCTGGAACAGCTAGTCTCACAACCACTTTAATATGGGGTTGAGATTTCTCACTCTTGATACTATCTACTACATCAAATGTTGCACCAATTGCTATCAATCTATCCGTTGCTTCATTCTTCCTCCTTGGGATGGAATTGATGCTAAAATATTTAAAATCTTAAATGAGATCCCATACTCGATTCTTGTAGTTTTTTAACAGATCATTCTTGGTAGAATTTTTTCCTCGGACTTGATTCGTAACTAGCTCACTATTGCCAAACACTTGTAAGTTTTTAATCCCTCTCTTTCTTACCTAGTACAGTCCATAGATCAAGGCTTCATACTTTTCTATGTTGTTTGAGCAAGAAAATTGGAAACGGAAGGTTGAGTAATATTTCATACCTTGAGGTGAAAGAAGCATAGCTTCTCCTTTGGCTCCTTGTCTACCTCTTGAGCCATCAAAGAATAATTACCATACCTCATTATCATCTTTGTGGTCTGGCTTAGTGGTGTTAAGAAGAGCATGATTCTCCTCATGCAAATAGTAGACTCCTAGCTCATATTCCTCCATTTCCTTGAAAGGGTCAAAATCATGCCTCTTGCTTTCCCATTCGTTAAGAGTCAAGTAAGGAATACACCCAACCTTGGTATCTACCTCATAAGTGCTTGGGAAGTCTTCCTGATCAAAAGCTGAACAATATACATTGATTGGGCTGGGTACATGACGCTCAATATGGAAATCCAAAATGGGCTCACATCTGATCATAGCCTTAGCTCCACAGCTTGTTCTAAAAAGTATGTGTGACCAATTAGTTGATAAATAACCTCCAATTTTAGCAGTGAAGTCTCTTGACAAACAAAATGCAAAGTGTGGTGGCAAGTCTATGACTGATACATTTTACAATATGGTCACATTGGGGCATGCGTGCAATGTGAGTCTCAAATCCTTGATGACTCCAACTATTTTTATCGTTGTCCCATCCAATATCACTACACCCTTGGAGATGACTTCGTATTACAGACCCAGCTGATCGGCTATTTGCTTCAACATGACTAAGCTACTCGCTCCTGAATCAATCATGAAATTATGTACCAATTTGTCCCCAATGATTAATGAAATGTAGAATGGAGGGGGATTCTTATTCTTACCTTTTTGTCCTTCATGATTTCCCCCAAGCTAAGCTGCATTGGAAAACACTTTCTCTTGTTGGTTAGGGGGTCAATTTGAGGTTGATCAATTATCCATAATAGCCTATAACAGGTCTCTTTGTCCTGGGATAACCAACGACTCCCACATTTAGATGTTTACATTTGTTTTCTTCATTTGTTTAATGATGTTAAATGGGGATGAGATATCTTTTTTCTACCCCTTTCCTTACACATTCTTCTCTTGCACATGGGTCGTTGCAACCAGTGCTTGAGAGGGTCTAAAGGGTGGTTTGGGATGATTATGTACATTGGGTGTTACACTTTACAGGGGAAAAGAGGGATGAGGACCATTTTAATAAAAGGATTTCCCCTCTCTAATATTCCTTTTCTTGGACCATGTATTTGTTGTCATACTATGAGGAGGTGTTCGATTCATACCACAGAAATCTTTAGCCTACCAATTGACAAGCATGGTATCACTTTGAGGTGTCTCTTTCTGGATTTCTTGCTACTGATTTTCCTCTTGACTGGGCTCTTGGGACACACCAATGTTATGTACCATCAAATCCTGGTTTAGTGCACCATTGAAACACGTTGAATTGTTATGGGGCTGATTACATGGGAAACACCAATCATATTCTTGAGCCATGTTGTTTTGTGTTGGAACTAAGGCCCTCGATCTTGAAGTTGCATTTGGATCATATGGTCAGAAATGCCTAGCAGCTTGAGGTTGCCCTTTGTTTTGGTTTTTATTTGCAACCTGAGCTAGTGGTCTATTTTGCTGATATGGGGGTCTAGCTTGATATTGAGTTTGAGGTTGATACAGCCTAGAAATTTGAGCTTTCTATCTTGTGATAGTTACTAGCTCATTTCCTAGGTTCTGCAGTTGTTTCATAACCTCTTATAGCTCTTTTGAAGTGATAGAAGATGAGGTGGAGGCTTCAACTAAACTCTAATTCCTTGGAGTAGGTATGGGAGCTAATCTGGGTGTTTAACTGGTACTTGGAGCTTCTAGTTCTATAAAAAGAGGCATATGTGGCCTAGGTGCAAGTTTACCAGCTTGAATTAAGAAATTTTCAGCTATAATAGCATTATTATATGAGGCGGGTAAATTTCGACCTCCCATTGATTGAATCATCATGGAAATATCATAATTAAAATCTCTAAGGAAGTATAGAAAATATCCTTCGTCTGTTGGTCTCATGGCCACTGGAATCCTATCCCACATACGCTGGAATCTAAAGTTGAAATCATTCAACTTCTCATTCGGAACCCTTTTTGATATTTGTCAAATGTTCCAAGAAGGATAGATTGTATCCCTTCTCCCTCAATTGATTATGAATATCTATGCACCGATGGTCCTAGTTATGGATGGATCCCGCGGTTAGACTCCTGAATCACTATAAAGATTTAACCTTAAAAGATGAAGCCAATAACCTGAACCTAACATCCATTTCAATGATCTCATGAATTGTATAGACATTTCCAATATCCTGGATGTGGTCAATTGGAGTCATCTGTTTCCCTCTAGTAAAATATGGAATGCTCTTTAGTGCTGCAACTGGAACAGGATTTTGTGCGTTGAGAACCAACGATCTGCTACCAGTGAAATTGATGTGGGGGTTAGGTTGAGCCATCCTTATTGGTAGAAGGAATCTAGTCGATTGAACAAAAGGCCTACTAGGTGGAGGTGTCGACAATGTCTTGTTTGACAGAGATGGAGACCTTTGGGTTATTCTTCCTCTCCTTAACCTTTCTGGGGATAAATGTAGATAGAAAAATAGTCCCTCCTCTCTAGTGCTTGACCTTATTTATATTCTTCTCATGAACTTGACAAGCTTGGACCACTGAAACCAGTGGGTTCTACCCTTTTTGGAGTCACCATATGTGCAATTTCAGAGCTTCTTACAAGCTGGGAACTTATAACAAGTGAACATAAATATTATTGTAGTGAAATGAAGACTTATGTCCCACCGGGCGTGCCAAAACTATTGTTGCAGAATCACATCACCGCTGAAGTTAGTATCTTAATAAGTTAAGATATTTAGTGTGACTACACAACATGGAGCATCTCTCAAAGTATGGGACTTTACAAGTTGAGAGAGGTCTCTGGATGAAGGCCAGCTCCTATTCCTCTATTCAGGTGCACACATTCTGATTATAGAGGTTCTATCCTAAATCCTATTCTTATTTTCCAAGGAGACAGAGTTGAAGAGAATGCATGAATTACAAACCTAATCTAACAGAGGTGATGCACTGAAGGAATGTTGAACATTTTCTCTACCTTTAAACATAAACCATTAAAATGTAAAACAATATGCATACACATATGACCAAGATTGCAATGACATATCAGGAAGAAACAATAAAACATAAAAGAGGGCTGAAGTCATCCACAGACTTATTCTATTAATCCAAGAATTGATATAGTGCATTACAACAAACAAGAGGAATAAATTGCATTAAAATTTGGATGGAGGGGTTCAAGACTCCACGAATTCACCTATAGAACATAGAAAAAGGGAGGGCACAAATCAAGAATGTCTAACCCCTTGAGATTTTCCCTCTTGTACAATATATAGGAAGAATGAGAGAGGGAAAAGGAGGGAAAATCCAACCCTATTCCAACTACTTCTGAAGGGGCATTGAATCCCCCTGTCACAATGATGAGTCCTGCTGCAACACCCATGCCCCCATCCTTGTTCCTTGCTGAGCAAGAGAGGAAACCCATTCTCAATCATGGTGGTAGGTGGGAGACTTGACAGCCTCCATAATGGTGGGTCAAAATATTAATGGTGGCAGGTGGGTGGTGGGTGTTGAGAGCTCTCTAAAATGTCCCCTCC
Organism: Taxus chinensis; assembly: GCA_019776745.2. Taxonomy (NCBI): domain Eukaryota; kingdom Viridiplantae; phylum Streptophyta; class Pinopsida; order Cupressales; family Taxaceae; genus Taxus; species Taxus chinensis. The sequence continues at coordinate 174,280,903 of CM034150.1, read as the reverse complement.
TACTCTATTTAGAGCTTCTGATAGAAAGATATGGCCACCTGAAGGCATTTTAGGTCTGGAGTTTGTTTGTACAATCCACATGGCAGCCCCACACATCTCACGGTTTCACCCCCTTCTCTTCATTCTTGAAGTTACGCTGAAGAGAAACATGGCAGCTACCACGAGCCTACTCTATTTCTTTTGTATTCTTCCTAAGCCCCCTTCTATTGGTGGAGATACTGTACCTGACTTAAGACACGTGGAGGCTTCACGCTTATTTGGAAACTGCCCCAAGATTTTAACTTTAAAGTTGCACGGATGAGGCACTTAAAGGTCTCTGCCGGTCCTTATTTACTTTTCACCAGTTGGCCCTTCCTTTCAGACCCTGGGACACGTGGAAGGCTAGTGCTAGTCTTAGGAGCCACTTTTGGATCCACCCCTTGAAGGAGTGCTAAAGATCCACGTGGAGCCTTCCACTGCCTTGCCTAATACTAGCCGATTTGGGACCCAAGTGAACACTTCCTACCTTGTCCCTTTGGTGAGTTAAAGGGGCCCACCATATATAATGCTAGAAAACCCCCTTGCAGGTGGGACCCTCACAGATAGTTTCCCTAAAATGTGACAGTGGGACACGTGGCATCATTCGTAGGATGCTCTTTTATCTCCCCATGTTTGGCTTAGTCCCCTTTTGTTTGGCAGGGCATTATGTTTGACCCTAGACACGTGGAAGTTCAACACACATTTGGGACCTACCTCTATATTTTTCTTTTAAAATTTTGCCATGCTGACACGTGGCTCCTTCCATTGGCCGCTCCTCTATTTAAAATTTTCAATGGATGACCCTTCCTTTTGGGGCTTTGGGACATGTGGAGGGCCATCACTTATTTAAGTCTCTACTTTGGGTTATGCTTTTGAATCTACGCTGATGAGACATGTCATGTTGTCTACTAGTTCTTCTATACTTAGCCAATTCGATCCCACTACCCATTTGGTTCTATTATAAACTGACTACATGGTGGGCTTGCGCTCATTTGAGTCTTTGCTTTAAGCTCTCACTTTTAAAATTACACCAAGTTGACACATGGTTCTTTCCACTCGTTTGGAATTTTCAATGGCGTACTTTGTCCCTCTTTTTTCCTTGGACACATGGAGGTCTGGCGCTAGTTCAAGGTCTTTCTTTAGGCCGCACCTCTAAAGACACATCGTTAAGACACGTGGCAGCTTCCGCTGATTTTTCTATACTTAGCCAATTTTGGGCCCAAGTGAATGCTTCCTTTCTCCATTATTTTCCTATGTGCCTCTGGTCTCTTCAAGCTATTTGTTGCCTCGTTGACCCTACACCTTCATTGTTGAATCTCCCCGCCCCTTGATTTAGCATTGATTGCGAGCTCGCAGGATTGAACTGACCCTTCCAATTTTCTTTTGTGCAGGGGCATGTTTGATTAATTCTTCCTAAGGGGAAAAAATTTTCAAAAAACAATTATTTTATAGTTTGGAAGAAGAAGAGGTATTGTTTGATTTGAATGCAGATTTCTTGTTACGTAATTGTATCTTCTTCTCTTTAATGGAACGAATTTCAAGTTTTTGGGCCATGGTGAACTCCTCGTCAAATGTGTGGAAGGTTTAAACTTGGAGAGGTTATGAGACGTGTCTAGAAAAATCTTATGTGAAAAAATATATTAACTCGGTTTGAGGACGTTGGAATGAGAGTTGGTTGATCAGGCTCTGCAAATGAGTGACAAAATTTGTACGAGATTCGTCTTCATATTGGCATGTCGCATACAAGTAAGTCAAGGTGACCTTATTGACAATGTTGATAGAAAAGTGGTCTAGAAAATTCTGAGCTACTTGATTAAATGAAAATATGGAATGTCTAGGTAGATTACTATACCAATCTAAAGTTGGCCCTATCAAGGACATTGGAAATGTCCACAAGAGAAAATAATCATCATGATTGATCAAATAACACACATGTTTAAAAGAACGTAAGTGTTGTTCCGAGTCTTCTTTGTTATTGAATCGGTTGAATTTAGGAATTTCTGAATGGGGATGGTATGGATGAATCGGATATGGATGAGTGAATGGGCTCATTACAAATCTCGTCATATGTTAGAGAGTTACGTGATCCAGATACAGATGCTTTGAATGTCTGCCATCTTGTCTATCATCGTTTTGATAAGATCATTGGTAGGTTGTGAGGATTGGGCACCTCCTTCCGTATAAGAAGGTAGATGAGGTGGGTATGACATGGGTGGAATCCTAGTACGTGGTGGTTTTGAGTATGAAAATAGTGAGGAAGGAATATAGGTCGGAATAGATGAAGATGAAAAGTATCCTGAATAAGCGGTAGATGAAATAGGGGGTTTTTTGTGATAAGTATAGGTAGGTGAAGTGGACGTAAAGACTCTCGTAAAAATTGGAGGAAGAGACTGTGGGATGGAGAGGACAATGTTTTGGAAGGGAGTATGGGATTCTGGCACCAATAGTGTTTGAGATGCAATAGGTATATGAGAGGTGGTGGGTAAAGATAGACCTACACTAAAGATGGTTGATAAAGGCATGGTTGACATCGTAGGAGTGACAAATGTCAAAGGCATGACATATGTCATAGGTGTAGTAGATATCGATGATGTAGGGTCAATCTGGAAAGCCACAGGTGGTAAGGTGGAAGAGGGTAAGGCCAAGCTAGTAGTAGATGATGCATAACTAGGTGTGACAGTAGGAGGAATGGACATAGGTATGCCATATATAAGCTACCTTGATGAATCGTGAGTAGATGAATGAGTCAGATATTACTTTAGAGTGAAAGGGTTGTGATCAAGGAGTCTCACAAAATCCTCATCACCAGTGGGTATGGAAAAGGTCCTGATTGGGGTCCATAGGTAATGAGATTGAAGGGGGAGATGGGCTAGGTCAGAGTGGTTGGTGGCTAACATGAAACATGAGAGTGTTAGCTATTTTATGATTCAAAACCATGTGATTGATGATAGAATAGGTATTCAGAGCTTCACTGATGATGCAAAAAACACAGAAGTAATGGGAAAAAATTGGTCTAAAATGAGTGATTAGATCACTGTTATGATTGGAAAATCAAAATACAGAGACCCACATTGATTGGGGTAATTGATGTTGGTATGAGGGTAACCATTGTAGGTCGGCTTAGACCAATGTCGGTTACTGTGAAAAATAATATATTCAAAGATTAGGAATTAAAAGGTGAAAATGAGCCAACTTGGACTTTGCAAGATGATATCATAGACCCAAAAGTTTGATAAAATGGCATAGCAAGACACGAAAAGAACATAAAGGTTGAAAATATTATTTTAGTAAAACTAACCAAAAAGGCATAAAACTGGCGTCGATTAGTTAACCAATGACATTGAGATGATGTAAGAAATGGAGGTTGCTAGACTAATATCGATTACTATGAAATCTGGGAAGAGAAGGAAAAATGAATTTTTGGTGATTTAGATCAAACAAAAGGGTCAAGCCAGAGACCTGATATGGCTATGAGGAGTCCTAATAAACCCAGAATAAAATTGGAATACACTTTTCATTATGTGGGGTGTAAAAGGATAAGAAAGAATGAATAAACACAACTCACACCTCAAAATGCAAGTATTCAAAAAGCTAACAAACATGAAATCCTAAGTTGTAGATTTCGTGTTATGGCTTATGTCATTTAGGAATGACTGTAAATAGGATAAAATTTTTGGTTAAGAAAGGTGCCCTATAAAAGCTGACAACTATGGTTGGATTTGGGTAAGTTTTGGCATGGGAGATCCTTCTCTAAGATGATGATTGGACAGAGAAACCGACTTGAGCCCATTGGAAATCCTATGATCGTGTGATCATTGAGAGCTTCTTCCAAGAAAGGTGTTGTTCAAGAAATGTGTAGTTTATTTTTAGTGATTTGGTATAGAGAGTGTGGAAAATGTGAGCTATGGTTCAATTTTTCAACCATCAGCTAGGCATAACTTCCAACATATAGGTTACCCACAATTTAGATGATCTATAATGTAACAAACTCAAAAATGCAAGTGCACAAGTTTTAATACCTGATTATATTCTTTTGTTAAGACTCTTTTATCAAGAAATTTTGCTACCCCGCCTCTAGGTTCTTTTGATCGCTCAAGGCCAAAGTCGACTAAGTATGAAATGACCCGTGGAAGTCCTCCACATGTCCCATCGGTGCAACCCCAAATATAGAACTTTGAAGTAGGTTCTTAGACTAGCGCAAAATCTCTATGTGTCCAGGTTCCAATAAGGTCGCTCCCAAAGCAAGTTAAAGAGTCAAAGATATGACCGCCTAGCACAAAATCTCCACGTGTCTATCTGGCGCATGTTTGATATAAGCCTAGGAACAGAGGACCCTAAATGAGTGCAAACCCTCCATGTGGAAAAAATAAACTTCACTGATCAGAGACTCAGCTGCAATACCAAGAAGGGGGTGGATACATAGACTCCTATAAAGGGGCAAAATATTTATTCTAGATTTGAATTAAAAACAATGATAGTGGTAGCGCTACATTTAACATATTTGGGGGTGCGAGCCAGAAGGATAAGTGCAGGGCCTTATCAAAATTGAAGGCATAAAAGGAGGTAGCTGAGAGTGATAGTCAAAGGAGGTCTTTAAAAGAAGGAAAGGAAAAAGACTAAGAGGAGTGAATTCTGGGCTAGAAGGAGGAAGAAAGCGAAGAGTCTTGTATGCTTTGTAAAAATATTACCTTAGTTGGCCTCTATCATTGAAGAGAAGTGTAATCTATGCTTTCATGAGCCTTATGTACCATTTCTCTATATGAATAAAGAATTCTTATTCTATGTAATTGGATTTTTGCATGTTCTAAACTTTTGTTTCTTTTATAAGTAGTTTTGAATGAGTGAGGAAATTCATTGTGCTTGATACCCTAAGGATTTTCATGTTTTTTTTATTATCTATAAATCAATCATTTCAGTTCCTCATATTTTTGCATTATCAGAGTAGTGGATCGTGTTGTTCATCCCTTCAGCTATTCTAGATAAAGATCTCAAGTTTTCTGTCATTTTCATTTCTCTTAGATCGACGGATCGACAGATCACCTTTTATTTTATTCATTTACGTGTTTTCCTCTAAACCCTACCCCAAACCTAAGAGAAGAGACAACTTCTTTAAAATATTGAGGTCACCTTAGGGTGCACATCTCACTAACCTAAGGTTTCCTATGACTCTGAAAGTTCATCCGTAAGGATTATCGTCAACATTTTTCCTAGCACGCCTGGTGGGACATTAATTCCTTGATTTATCAGCATAAAAAATCTATCAATTAGAGTAAGGTCTAGCTCACTCACTTGAAGGAGACAAGAAAATGCAAATGAGGGTGAGAGTAAGGGAGGAGGGTTTGATAAACTATTTGCAGCTATCTCCATCATAGAATAGAAGGGGAAGACAAGTTCAGAGGTCCCCGTCCCCCCCGGACCGGACTCTCTAAACCCCTCCACCAGGGAGGCCTTTTACACAGTCAACTAGGACCCTCAGACCTATCATTATGGCTCATCTTCAGGCTCCATCTCTGAGACCGTTTGTTTCATGGGATCAGGGAAGCCCACTCATCTTGTCTGCGCCCTTGGCGGTATGGAACCCCACTCCAGCCAATACATTAAAATCATTACTCAAATTTAGTGGTGAGGATTTCAAAACCCTTGAGGAGAATCTCTAGGATGTAGCAGAGATAAGTGCAGTACATTATATAAGGGAACAAGATGTTGTCTTACGTCTGTTGGCCAACTCTTTTAAGGGAAGGGCCCTGGAATGGTACTGATCTTTAACCCCTAATACTATTGGTACTTGGGACCAATTAGGGGGGGTGTTGGTGACAAGGTTCAGTGAAAAGGGAGACCGGTCATCACTCCTATAGTAACTAATTGGTATTAAAAAGGGTCCACAAGAATTGATGACAAATTTTAACACCCAGTTCCATAAAACCTGGAAAAGGATTCCGGCCTTGGCTAGACCACCTACAGGTATGGCTATTGTCTTTTACCTAAAATCCTAAATTTAGATATTTTGGTAATGATTCAATCATTGGGAGGGGCTTCTTTGCCACATGCCTATAACATAGTGGTCTAAGCTGAGAATAATCTAATAGATTTCGGGAAGCTCCCTCCCTGAACTCTTTTACTGATAAATCCAGAGATAGCCCCCATTTCAAAAGTACAAACATTGATCCCTTCCTCGACCCTTACATATTTATATAATTACCCCCCTATGGTTATGGTTCCAACTCTTTCCACTACATCCTCATCTTCCTCTCCCAAAATGGAGGAGATGAGGAATATCCTGAGAAGTTTTTCTAATGAAATAGTGAACCTTAAAAGGAATCATGCAGCCTATCCAAGGAAAAATTATCAGAGTTTCCAAGGTAACCATCCCGCTTACCCCTCTACATACCAGAATACTCAGAGGCTACCAACTACTCAACCATAAAATCAAATAGTCCCTATACAAATGCCTCTTTGAGTCATTCCCCCAATAGCGGAAGAGAGCTAGTCCCCAGACAAAAACATTTGGTTGAGGAACCCAACGCATGGTGCTTCCCTTGCAATAATTCTCATATGCTGAGAGACTAGCCCCAAGGGAACTTTTAGCTAAGGATAGCCAAACAACGATCAAGATAAGGTTATGAAGCATGTACATCTGAACCTTGCCAGTCTGAGGGAGCCCAAAGTACCACTTTCACCACCCAGATGCAAGGGATGTCCCTAGAACAAGAGTCAAAGATTGCACCAGAGCATGCCCTTTTCTCTTGGTTAGAAGGGGAGGAGTCCATCTTCATAAATGAGGTATCTGTTCTGAAGCCCATTCAGTTTAACTACAACACCCGCTTTAAGAAAAGGATCATTGAAGCAGATGCACCAGCTCTGAATTTGATTGACAAGGTGTACAAAGAGCCTCCAATTATCATGAACACGCCATCACCAAAAATAAAGGAAGCTCCAAAACCAACTGTACAAGATCAAGAGGTCCATCACCTTGATAAGGAAAGAAAAAAGCATCATCCACCTCTCAAACCATCGCTGGTTGGACCCATCAACGTAGTCCAATAGCTGAAAAAGGCACCAACCATCACGTCTTTGTGGGATCTTCTAAGCATTCCCAAGCAGAAGGAGTTACTCCTAGAAGTGCTAAAATTAGAAGGGGATGTGACCAAGGTGGGTCCCTCGAAAGGACGGGTCAAAGATGCTCGAGTGCCTACAAAAGATATTGCTAAATCAGCAAGGAGAGGTGGGTAAGCCGAGGCCCAACCCCTTCTTTTTAACTCTCATTATAGGTAAGAAAGTTATTACATAACTCCATGATAGATTCTGGTGCAAGCACTACTATCATGCCTCAGGAAATAGCAGATGCTTTAGGAGTTTGATATGAACCCTTGAAGAAAGGAGTTATGCAACTAGATGGGAAATTTGTTCCAACCATAGGGGTTATCAAGGGACTCCCATTACAACTATATTCCTACCTAAATATAACTGTCTGCCAAGATATCACGGTGATTAATGTCCCACCGATCTTTGGGCTCTACCTCTCCTAAGTTTTAATGGCTAAAATTGACGCGTATATGTCTTTGGATTGGTCCCATTTAATCCTATCAACCAAGTATGGGTCTAAAATGAAGGTCTTGTCAGAACCACTCTCCAAAGAGCATATAACATACCAACCACCTTCTAGTTTCAAGGCCTCCCAAGCTATGATCACCAAAGAAGAAGAACTGTATGTGAAGGATGGAGATCCCCAAGAGGGCGATTATCTATCTAATCTTCTCCTGGGAGATCCTTTTGGGAACTTCGATTCAATCGACCTGGGCACTTACGTCATCTTCGATGAAAACCCCACAATCCTAAAAGTACAAGGAGAAGGAGATGCATGGAAGACCAGCTTTCCCAGTGACCCTCCAATATGGACCCTATATTTCAATGGGGCTAGAAGAAAAAACTACTAGGGAGCCGGAGTTTTCCTCGAATCTCCTACCTGTAGGAAAATTCTTCAGTCGTTTAATTTCCAGTTCTCTTACACTAGTAACAAGGTAGAGTATAAGGCCTTGGTGCACAGTTTATGTACCACCCAAAAGGAGGGTATCAGGAAGCTAAGGGTATTCGGTGATTTAGAATTAGTGGTCACACAAGTAAGGAATACTGCCACCACTAAGAACCCAAGGATGAGATCCTACCAGCACTAGGTATGGGATTTGATAGATGATTTTGAAGCTTTCAACATTAAGTTAGTGCCCCGTGATTAGAATACCGAGGTGGATATGATGGCTACCATTGGGTCTTAATTTGACCCAACCTGAGATAAGGTCAAAAATAAAGATACTATAAAGGTGATCATTCACCCCTCTATCCCTGATAATGTACACCATTGGTAGGTGTTTGATAATGACCGATAGATCATACATTTCCTCCAGTAGTCTGATCAATTTGCAAATCAGCTCCAGCCTAAGATTGAAGAAGCATATGGGGACCAGATAATACAGGTAAAGATGAACAAGCTCCCAAGAGGATTAATTACTCTTGAAAATATTTTTGACTCAGATGATTCTAGTATAGATCATAGAAGGTTTGAGGCTGTAAAAGAAGACTATGTAGAGCTTGAAATAGCTAGGGACAAATGACTCAAAGTTGGAAAGTCGGTGACCTAAAAGGAAAGAAATCAACTTGTGGCCTTGTGTCACAAGTATGATAAAGTAATGGCCTGGACATATGATGATCTCCATGGTTATGATAAGGACATTATCCAACACACCATTGACCTAGAGGCAGGGACTAAGCTTGTGAGTCAAAAAAAAGGCCCGTGAACCCTAAGGTAGAAGCCCTCATGGCTGAGGAGTTAAGAAAATTACTGGAAGCCCATATCATTTTTCCAATCAAACACACCACGTGGGTCTCCAACCTAGTTCCAGTAAGGAAGAAGAATGGTGAAATACAACTCTACGTGGACTTCATAGATCTAAACAGGGCCTCCCTAAAAGACCATTACCCCCTTCCCTCTATGGAACAAATTTTACATACAGCCGCAGGGTCTGAAATGTTTTCTCTGTTAGATGGTTTCTCGGGTTATAACCAAATATGGCTCAGAAAAGGATCAACATAAAACTACCTTCATGACCAAATGGGGAACCTTCGCCTAAGCCAAAATGCCTTTTGGGCTCACAAATGTAGGGGATACTTTCCAAAGAGCCATGGACACCGCGTTCGGGGCATTGATAAACAAGGTAATCCTCATATGCCTTGATGACCTTACTGTGTTTACTAAAACAATGGAAGAGATTTTGATGCTTTAGAAGCTGTGTTTAAAAAATGTCAAGAGTTTGGAATCTCTCTTAATCCAAAGAAATGTATCTTCAAAATTCCCCAAGGAAATATTTTGGGACATGTGGTGTCAAAGGAGGGAGTTTCCATTGATCCCAAGAGAGTCAGGACCATTTTGGAGCATCCCCTTCCAGTCAACAAGAAGGTTGTTCAATCCTTTTTAGGAAAGATCAACTTCGTCGACATGTTTATATCATATTTCATGGGAACTATCCACCTAATCACCCTCATGCTAAAAAAGGACCTAGTTTTCAAATGGACTGAAGAGGGTCATCAGTCTTTTGAATTAATAAAGGAGGTTATTGCATCGGCCCCCATACTCCACAACCTGACTTCTCAAATAGTTTCATTATGTATGTATATGGTGGGAAAAGTAGCATAGCATCTGTGCTAACTCAGAAAGGAGAATGACAAGGGGAGGAACACCCAATCGCTTTCTTTTCAAAAACCCTCCATGACTATGAGACAAGATACAATTTTGTGGAAAGGCAAGCCTACGCTATAGTCAAAGGTCTGAAGAAATTCAAACATTTGGTCAGACACAACAAAATTCGGGTCATGGTGGCTCACCCAGTGTCAAAGAGTACATAATGGAAGGAAAGATAACCAAAAAAAGGGAAAATTGGATAACAAAGATCCTAGAATATGACATAGAGTTAAAACCCACGAAGCTTGTGAGAGGCAAGGGGTTGTGTCAATATTTGACGCAGGAACCTATCCCTGAAGTGAATGGAAAAGAATAGGTGATAATGTACCTCCAGGAGGGAAGACTTTTCACTATGAGGGATGGATGTCTCTAACAGAATCAGTCATTTTATGCAAACCGGAGAGTACCCATGCCATATCCCCTTGAAAAGGAGGAGATATTATAGGTAACAAGGGACTCATTTTGCTATGATTGAAAAATTCCTTTTTAAGAGGAATTTCAATGGGTTAATGTTAATATGCCTGGAGGATGAGGAGGCCAAGAGAGTCTTAAGGTAATTACATCATGGAGACTTGGGTAGTCACTTTTCAGCCCAAACCACAGCTATAAATATCTTACAAGTAGGATATTTTTAGCCTAGCCTGTTCGCTGATAGCCAGACAGAAACAAACAAATGCAAGGTTTGTCAAGCTTACATGGGTTTCTGGAGAAACATGGTGTTACCCCTCAGCCCCATCCTAATTGAAGAGCCTTTCGCACAATGGGGTCTTGATTTTATTGGAATGGTTAACCTGACTTCAAGTGTCGGACACCGGTGGATTCTCACGGCGACTGATTATTTTACCCGGTAGACAAAGGTAGTTCCACTTAAGGAGTCCACTAAAAATGTGATCCTAGGAATATTACTGGATATCACCACATGTTTTGGTCCCCCCCCCCCACACCATTATATCTGAAAACACCAAATCTTTCCTAGGAGCTAAAGTGTCTGATTTTGTGGTCAGGCATGAGTATATATTTAAACACATCCTCCAACTATTACCCCCAAGGAAATGGCATGACAGAATCTACAGATAAGAATCTAATAATACTCATCAAAGGGATAGGACATGAGCATAAAAGGTTATGGCACGAGCATGTTAAAACAGACTTATGGGCCAATCAGTTCACTCCAAAATAGATCCTGAAAGCTTCACCATATGAAATAGTTTATGGGAAAAGTGTTGTGATACCAATTTCCTTGGAGATCCCTTTATTACAACTACTAAAAGGATTTGAGATAGAGGAAAATGGATCGATGCTAGTGAGGCTCGCTGAGATGGTTGAACTCCAAGAAAGGCTTGAAATCACCCAAAAAACCATGATCAATTGCCAAATAATAGTCAAGACATGGTTCGATCAAAATACATCGGAGCCAAACTTCCAAGTCAAAACCATCATCCTAAAATGGGATGCAAGAGCAGCCAAGCCCAAGAATCATGGGAAGTTCAACCCCTTGTGGATTGGACAATTCAAGATCAGTGCATGTAAGCAAACTAACTCGTTTGAACTTGAAGCCATGGCGTGAGATCATTTGGCTATCCCAGTGAATGGGATTAACTTGAAGCCCTACGTTTAGGTATCCTCACAAATTATATCATATGTACATATTTGTTTCCCTTCTTTTGTGTTTTTGTGCCTTCATTCTTCTTTTGGGTTTTTTCCATGTGTTCCACCGCCCCTGTCTATGTATCTTTTTTATTTTTTGAGGGAGGCCCCTCCCCCTGTCTTTTCTCACTTTGAAGTCATCATCAAGGGTAAGGCCCCCTTTCTTAACGAGGAGATCCATAATTAATGCAAGATCTATCAGAAGTCACCAAGTTTGGTGCCTCAAGTCTCTTACCTAAAAGTAACATTAATAATAAGTGACTCCAAGAACGTGTGAGATTTTACTCCCTAAGTAGAAATGGTTATTAAAGGTGCCTCCAGCTGTTCAGCAAGGTCATTCTAAAGCATCTAAAATTTTCTAAGTTAATTGACGAATATCAATGTCTCCAAATCCCCCTAGAGTCATTTATAGATTCAGAGATACCATGGCCACCTCTAGTTCTATTCATGCAACAAAATCCTACATAGGGAAATGCATTCCTCTTTGACATCACTAGCCTACGTTAAAATACCCAGACCCGTTGTCCTGGTACAATGACCCTTCTGCTGGTCATCAACCAAACTGATAATATTTTTGACCCCAGTCTCAAAAAAATGCCTAAATCTTTAAGAGAAGAAACATGCATGAGGTTCAACCTTCTAGGAGACTCTGAGTCATTTAGTTATAGGACTTGGAGTATAACTCTCACCCAATATATGGTTCCTCTTACGTACCCATGCCCAGAACTCATATAGATGTGTGTGGCCTGTTTTAACTTAGAGAGCCACACAATCAAGGGCCGAAATACATCTATAGTAATTACACCAAAGGCTATTAGGGACATGTTAGCCCTGACCTATGATCAAAAAACCAGTTTCTATAATATAGTTAAACTTTAAACAGTATGGACCCAATGTCAAACAAAGGTCACTTTCCTCACCAAGGAGTTGAGGTTGTAAGACACTAGTGCTTCAGCGATTCCAAGTTTCCCCATTCCCTTAAAGTGTCTTATGCCTAACACTCAAGATGCCTATTCTATGTTGGATTTTTTTTCAGATAGGATTCTAACAGAGGCGTTGAGGATTGGCAGATGACGACACTGTTTCAGATGAGGACCGTTAGCCATAAGCAAACATATAAATTTGACTTTGCGGAGGTCATTGTGGGTTCAATTTGCAAGAAACTCAGTCATTTCTTAATGTAATCCACCTTTAGGTATTTGTCTTTTCTTTTCCATCTCATCTTGTACCAAAATGCTCAATATTTTAGCCATTTTATGACTCTGACCTTGTGGGATGTGGAAGTAAATCCCCAAAATATTATCTCGGTATCTACATGGACCCATGTATTCTCTCATTCTTTGGATGTCTATGAATTTTTCAATGCTTTTGTGGAGTCTGTTTTTCTAGAACTTGATCCTGAAGGGATAAATAATAGAATGAACGACTCTACGCAGTCTATCTTCTCAGACCCATTGCACCCCTATGACTACTTCTTTGCCAGAGGTCATTCCATGATTCGGGTCCACGGATTCAAGGGTGAATCCTTCATGCTCCCAAGGATTCTCACACCATGGATTGCAGGTCTCGAAGTCACTAGACATCTCGTACTCCTAGACCTAGAGGTTGGCTCTATTAAAAAGAAGAAAATAGTTTATGAGCTTCCATTTAGTAGGGGAGGGATTAACTTGCTCAAAAGATGAGAAAACCATTTTCTATATAAAAATTTGGCCTCCTATGGTATCTCCTTGATCGAGGACTCATGGAGGTATGATCTGGATGGGGAAATGGCTTCTACTTTGGCTATGAATAAAATCTCCATCTCTTGCAAGCATGAGCCGAGACCATTTTTTGATTCATGATGGAGCCCCCAGGATGAATCACTTGATATTTTATTCGAGCTCCAAGACATCCCAACTTCAGACTAGGAGTCATTCCACCAGGACAAATATGCATTTAACCTTACTCTGATAATTGGAAAAGGACTTAGAGTGACCTTAAAAAGAAGGGATTATAGCCCTAGGAAAATTGAGGCCTTTTGGAATTATAGGTAGGAAATTGACCAAACCACATAGAGCTTCGAGGAGGTCTCTAGCGATGATAACTGGGAAGATTGGGACGTGAAGCATGAATCTGATCTAGGCAGTGAGGATATAATTGTCCTCACTTATGAGCAATCTCTCAGGTCAACCTTACAATCTTTCAAGCTCCAAAAGTTGCAGACACCAAAAACACCTTTGTCTACTGCTCCCTTTTCAGACTCCTCTACCAGTTTTGCCATCACTCGACTTCTCGAAATCAACAGTAGAAGGAGACTCTTTTTCCAGCCCCACCCATAAAAGGCTAAAGTCAGTTGTGGTCCCTTTGATGTCTACACAACAACCTGGGACTTCTCTTTCGGTAACACCTCCACTTCCACCTTTCCTTTTAGAAATCCCCTTTTGATCTATCACTACATCTCAGACTCTTCCTCCACTAGTCACCCCTCTACTTCTACAGTCCTCTATTACCATCCCAAGCTTCTCACCCCATCTAATCACACCCCCTTCTTTGGCCCTAGTACCTACAGCATCTCAATTACTAGTTACTTTCCAAAACGGCCTGCCATCCGGTTTCCCATTTCCAAGGGGGATGGTCTCTTCTCCTTCCAAATTATTGAGCCAAGCAGAGTCCACTAAGTTAGCCCATGATCAGAGGAGATTAAAGAAAATTAAGAAGAAGATGGCAGCTACATCAACTAAACAGGTGTGATCCTTGTATGATCATAAGTAGAGCTCTTTGACCATCGCTTTCCTATTCCCTCAGGTATCCAAGCTCGTAGAACAAATGCAGCATGATGAGTATTCCATCAGTGCTATCACAATGGACCTTGCTGAATTTTGGCCTCAAGATAAGGTCAAGTTAATGAATGAAATGAAGGTGGTAGTCACTACCGACTATTTGAAACTCAGCAACCAGCTAAATAAGGCACAAGCCATCCTTTGAAAAGTGGAGGCTACAGTGGCGTGCCATATGGACGAGCTTAAGGCCAAGGAAAGTGATCAGAAAATAATCAAATTTTTATTTACCTGATCTCATACCCTTGTAGGATTTAATTATTTGCCGAAAATATTCTCCTTTTAAGTAATCAATTCAAAAAATTAATTCAATACAATAAAGACAAGTGCACAATGATTGATTATGGAGTTCGGCAATTGCCTACAACTCTAGGTTCTTTCAAATCATTCCACTAGTCAAAAATTGTAAGTTACAATAGTATTTTCATAAGAAAACCTTATGGAATTTAACTTTCCTATCAGCACTCCAGTTCTTTGAAGAATTTTTGATGATCAGTCAAATCATTCTTCGCCTTCCTGATGCACAATCTCCTTTGGCTTCGATCGGCCTTCTTGACACTATCACTGTGCCCTCTAACACTCCGATTGACAATCCAGGCTTTGCGAGTGATTAATGTGGCTCAATGGGCCTATTGGGTAGTTTACATTTTACTTCCAATCACAAATATTCCATCTACTATTGCCTAAAATAATAGGCCAATAAACAATATTTTTCTATAGTAATTTTAGGAATTTAATATAGTTTACAAAACTATATTAAAATTTCCCTATTACTAATCCTCCACATCCCACAATTAAGCTTAACAAAATAATAAGCTTCTCGGACTAATGTATTTTTATAATGAAATGGGTTCCATATTTATACAAAATTAGGGCCCTTAAAATAATGCAAAATTATTTATCCTTAGGCTAATATTAGCCTCGCCCCGTAGCATGTAAAATGGGATTAAATTCCTTAATGACGGATTTTCCTATTTTAATGGGCTAAATACCCATGTTGGCAGATTTTTCAGGTTTAAGTGGGTGTAATATCCCACATTTTGGGGAAAGGATATTGTTTTAGGATTTAATAAACCTTTCCACACATGTTTAAAGTGGTCAAAGGACCACTTGAGGCATAACCGCCCCCACCTCCTTCTCACGTGGATCTCCACACATGGCATATGCCCCCCTACCACCGCTTCATCCTCCCATCCACCACGTGGACCTAGCAATATATGGGGGTTTGGAATATTATGTGGGTGGTTGTATTAATGTTTGGTCGAGTCATGTGGTATGCTTTGTGACCTTTGACATATGTGGGAATGTGGTTTCACCAAGATTCAACCCTAAACATTATGAATTGAAATTGTATAGTAATATGGTGAATAATATAAAATTCAACCATATAATACTATGATATTCAAAATGAAAAATGGCTAAGTGGTGGCTAGCCACATGGTGGCTTGTGGACCCACCACGTCAGTGATATTACCATAGTCCACACGGCGGTCAGGCTCCCCTCCGTAACAAAATTTGAGCCTCTTGTTCCGACAATCTATCTTTTTACGACCATCAAAGACCATAGATCAAAAACACACAAATGAATCCCTTTGCCTTTTCGCCACATGTCATAGTTCCCTTGGTCCAATATTGACCAGTTGACCAAAGTTGACTTTCCCATTGATTGAACTTTTACTGGACATAACTAGATCTCCTGATGCCTATTTGTCGTGTTCTCATAGTCAATGGAAAGCTCTTGAAACAATATTCTACACTGAAAAAATTTAGGGATTTTTAGGGAAATTCAAAAATGATTCCCTGATCACACCTCCCCACTAAGAAAGGCTTTTTGTCCTAAAAAGCTTATATTGGAACATTTTTCCATCCCATCCTGAATCTAGAAACTTTGATTTCACCTCAAAAGTTCTGTTGTAGTAGACACTTGGGTCTTTCCCTCTGCAACCTCCTCATTTCTACAACTTGGTTCCTATCCTGGGACTTATGGGTTATAGGCCCACAATGCTTCCGATGCACCACTTTGATATCCAAAGAAGACCTCCACACCTTCATTGTATGGTGTTAAGTTTTTGAATGAAACCTCAACACTCCTATTGTGAGGTGCTAAGCTTCGAGATATATGACAAGGATATTCTTTTACCCTATAAGACAACTCATATCTCCAAGTTGATTCTGTAGAATCCAAACTGGTTTGAAGGAACTCCATGTTACTTAGAGCTATGATTGATCCGATGTCAATAATGGACAATCACTTGTCCCATTTTAGACCTCAATGCCTACACTGTGCGGTTCTAAGTATCTTGTAGACCTCAACACCTCTATTGTGCAATACTAAGTCTCTTACAGACCTCAATGCCTCTAGTGTGCAGTGTTAAGTATCTTGTAGACCTCAACTCCACTGTGCAGTGCTAAGTCTCTTGTAGACCTCAACGCCTCTGATGTGTAGTGCTAAGTCTCTTGCAGACCTCAACGCCTCTGTTGTGCAGTGCTAAGTCTGATGATCAGCTACCATTCAAATGTGTGGTCGAAATGCCTTGAATCTAAATGACATTCTGAGCTAATCTTGTGAGAGATCCTTTTGTTTACAAACTATATCAGGTACCATTTTTCTAGTTTCCCATGATGGCCTCTTCACATAACAAAGTTCCGACCTGATTTCAATGTCAATGGTGATTCAACTACCATTTTTCTATATGGTCACAATGCCTCTACACAGAATGAAGTTCCGAGCTGACTCCTGTGAACTCTATTGTCTGCACAAATGGCAGATCAATCTCTAAGCTCTATATGAGTCAAATCATGTATTCAAGTTGTAATAGGTACTCACAAGTTGATTAAGATATATGTTTGGAGCATTAATCAAATTTTCTAAATAATAAAATCCATTGAGTATGGTAAACCTTTCTCTCAGCATTTTTCACAGAATTTGATCTCCAAACAAAGACTGCATACTATTCATCAATCTGAATTATGTAATATATAATTGAAAAATTGTTGACTTACCCATTTTAAAGGAATTTCACTTTCAGGTATTACCTAGTCCTAGGTTGAATTATCAACTAGTGGTGGAATAGAAACTTCTTTTTCCTTTGCAATAGGCCTCCATTCCATCTTTGACTTGCCATTACTCTTATGGCGAGATGGATGCAATTTCTAGTAATTTTCCACCCAGTGCCCGTTCCTCTGGAAATGAGCACAAAAATTCCTCTTAATCTCCTTCTTCTCGAATGAGGAACTCTTTTTTCCATTACTTGACTCCGCATGACGAGATTGGTCTTTCTAACTTGCCTTGTTCCTAACTAATGGCATCAAATTCTTCATCAATGTCCTTCTCTTCTATCATCTGGCCACATAATGATTATGTAATCCAAAAAAAAGTACATGGAAAATAATTCCACATCTTTTGAAAATCATAACCATACTTCCTAAGCTGAAAAAGTAGATCAGAATTTTTACTGTGCTTGTGATTATGGTAGGAAACTAGAGGTGGAATCTCATTACCTCTTCATTGATTTCTCTTACCACATCCTACCTGTGACGATGAAGCACAAATTTCCTGCTCAAAATATTCTTGCAGGACTAGTGGGGTATTCATTTTACTTTCAGGAGCTTGTCTCCCATCATCGTTCTTGGAGCATTCTCCAATTTCCATTCCCACACTAGGTTAACCCAAACCTGTAAAATGAGGATGATCCTCAACCTGTATTGGGTTAGATATGCCTTGCCCATTTTTACCATGGCCTCTTCCATCAAATCCCATTTTATCTAGTAACTTGGATCCAATCCCTCTAGTATGCTTTTAAAACAAACCAAAGACTTCATTACCTAAATCTGAAACTAAATGGGAGGAAGAAGAAGATTCTAGTGGTGAACTTATTATGCAGTCATCTATCATGGTCACTGCATCTAAAGTTAAAGGTATTTCCCTTCTCTGATCACCACGCTACAACCTTGACAAGAGCTCATCCTTGGTTTGCAATTCTAATTTCAAACAAGCATTCTCCTCTTCCAAGGAGTAATACATTGATCGCAAGAGAGAGTTATCTTCTTGGATCTGGTGATTAGAATCTTCAAGCTCATCGAGCTTCACCAGTTGAGACATCTTTCCCATAATGCACTTTTACCTTGTTCACACAAATTGAAATAACTGCACCAACCTTGAAGTAATCACTATGTTAATCAGATTTAATGAGGAAAAATTGGAGCTAATCCAGCTCTGATACCAAACTTGATCTGAAAATAATCAAGTTTTATTTACCTGATCTCGGACCCTTGTAGGCTTTAATTATTTTCCAAAAATGTGCTCCTTTTAAGTAATCAATTTAAAAAATTAATGCAAGACAATAAAGATGTTTGCACAATTATTGATTCCGGAGTTCGGTAATTGCCTGCGTCTCTAAGTTCTTTCGAACCATTCCACTAGTCAAAACTTGTAAGTTACAATAGTACTTTCACAAGAAAACCTAATGGAATTTCACTTGCCTATCAGCACTCCAGTTCTTTGAAGAATTTTTGATGATCATTCAAATCATTCTTCACCTTCCTAATGCACAATCTCCTTCAGCTTCAATCACCCTTCCCGATGCTATCAATGCACCCTCCAGCACTCTGGTCGACAATCCAGGATTTGCAAGTGATTAATGTGGCTCAATGGACCTATTGGGTAGTTTACATTTTACTCCCAATCACAAATATTCCATCTACTATTTCCTAGAAGAATAGGCCAATAAATAATATTTGTCGATAGTACTTTTAGGAATTTAATACAGTGTACAAAACTATATTAAAATCTCCCTATTACTAATTCTCCACATCCCATAATTAATCTTAACAAAATAATAAGCATCTCGGGCTAATGTGTTTTTACAATGAAATGGGTTCCCTATTTATAGAAAATTAGGGCCCTTAAAATAATGCAAAATTATTTATCCTTAGGCTAATATTAGCCTCACCCCGTAGCACGTAAAGTGGGATTAAATCACTTAATGATGGATTTACATATTTTAATGGGCTAAATACCCATGTGGGCAGATTTACAGGTTTAAGTGGGTGTAATATCCCACATTTTGGGGACAGGATATTGTTTTAGGCTTTAATAATCCTTTCCACGCATGTTTAAAGTGGTCAAAGGACCACTTGAGGCATAACCGCCCCCACCTCCTTCTCACATGGATCTCCACACATGGCATATGCCCCCTACCACCGCTTCATCCTCCCATCCAGCACGTGGACCTAGAAATATATGGGGGTTTGGAAGATTATGTCGGTGGTTGTATTAATGTTTGGCCGAGTCATGTGGTGTGCTTTGTGATCGCCGAGATATGTGGGAATGTGGTTTCACCAAGATTCAACCCTAAACATTATGAATTGAAATTGTATAGTAATATGGTGAATAATATAAAATTCAACCATATAATACTATGATATTCAAAATGAAAAATGGATAAGTGCTGGTAAGCCATGTGGTGGCTTGTGGACCCACCACATTGGCAATAATACCATAGTCAACACGGCGGTCGGGCTCCCCTCCGTAACAAAAGATGAGACTCTTGTTCCAACGAGCTATCTTTTTACGCCCATCGAAGACCAGAGATCGAAAACCCATAAATGACTCCCTTCTCCTTTTCACCACGTGTCACAGTGCCCTTGTTCCAATATTTTCTAGTTGACTAGAGTTGACTTTCTCATTGACTAAACTTTGACTGGACATAACTAGAGCTCCTAATGTCTATTTTCCGCATTCTCATAGTCGTCGAAAAGCTCTCAAAAATATTTTCTATACTGAAATCATTTAGGGATGTTTAGGGAACTTTTGATATCAAAAATGATCCCCTGATCAATAGAGATAGATGAAAAGTAAGGTGACAAATGCCTATTTTTGGTTATAATCATGCTTTGGACCATTAATAACAGTTCATTTCTTGTTAAAAAATCATCAACTAATTATCTTCATTTTTATGGGGGGATGAGGATAATATACCTTCTAATAAGAATCATGAGACAAAAAGAATCAAATAAAAGCATCTATATCTGATTTGGCCATCAATTGATTGAGAAAATAACATTAAACATCCCTAAACTCTACCATTAAAATTTCTCGAGTATCTCTACCATTTCCTCTAAAATTGATCTCTAAGTGAAACCCTCTAAAAATTCTTCTAATGAAACCAATCTCATATCAAATGAAGCTCTGGATCAAAGATATGAGAAAAAAGTCAATCTCGTGTTTGAGTCACAAACTCATATCTAAAAATGGCTATGGACCCTAATTTGGTTTTTTGACTCATAAAAATTGTTTTATGCATCAGACCCAAAACCTTCATATAATGCAGGGATTTATTTTCAATAACTTTCCAACGATACTAATGTTGATCAATTTGGTGGACCTGATAAATGAGATTATGAGTTGTAACAAAGATTCCCATCATAATGTGAAAAATCTCTTTGTACAGCTCTGCTAGGGATTGAAGGAAAGAAAGGAGAATAACAATGTAGTTAGTAGAACTCAGATTTCCCTTCATCCCTATCCTAGATCCATTTTAAATTTCTTTTCAAAGGATCCACTTTTCTTTAATCTTGTGGATCCACTTCTCTTTAGTGTGCAGATCCATGGTTCTTCAAGTGTTCAAAAGATCGAATCTAGTGTTGCTCAGGTGTGCAGATCCATCATTAATCCTATCATTACGAGGATCCACTTTTCACCTAGTATACTACTCATGCAATTTGTAGCTTACTATGTGTGTGGCTTTTCCCACTTGTGTAGATAATTGACCCTTTGTACTGAGCGTTTCAGACTTGTGTACTCCTGAAGATCCTACCCAATAGAGTAATAATGGCTCA
Source organism: Taxus chinensis (assembly GCA_019776745.2). Lineage (NCBI taxonomy): Eukaryota > Viridiplantae > Streptophyta > Pinopsida > Cupressales > Taxaceae > Taxus > Taxus chinensis. The sequence goes on along the minus strand of CM034150.1, from coordinate 174,259,852 downwards.
AGATTTGAAACATCAAGGTGCAAAATCTCTGAATGGCCCTAACATGTGAGGCCCAAAAATATTAATTTTTTCAAAGTGAGAGATGATGGATTCTTCCATGACTGACACATAATTAGGGTGCTTAATTTGAGTAACAGAAAATGATTATATTCATTTACTACTTATCCAGACTCTTATTTGAAAGAATGACTGTGTGGGCACTTGCATAGACATAGTTTCTTGTTGATTTGCATCAAGTGCTTATTTTGAATATTGTATCAAAAAATGAGGGCATTGATAATAATCATGAGACAACACAAGCCCCCATTAGCACAACTCCATTTTTATGGGTACGTACGAGGTGTTGAGTCCGTATTAGGATTAATGCAAGAAGGATCCACGTTTCTAGTCTGGACTCACATGTTTGATATAATTATGGAAACATGAGTGACCATTAATGAGAGCAAACCCTGAACGTAGAAGAAATAAACTTCACCAATCAGATACTCGAAAGAAATACTAGTTGTAAGAGGGGCATACATTTCACACACTCTTATGATTAGGATAGAGAAAAAAACTATACTTGTATGGTTATGCAACGATGAAAAACTACTGACCGTGGTAGCACTCCATTCTAAAATATTTGGGGGTGTGTAGCCTTGTTATCTAGGACCTTTTGTATATCCTTATCATAATTGAGAGACAAATAAAAGGTACTATCCTAAAAAATATATTTCTATAGTTTTTCCAGGTCACTTCTAATAGTTCTAGGCATATTAAGAATATTCCTAAGGAGGAGGTAATTATATGGGCATAGAATATTCAATTACTAGCAAAGAGCTTGTAATATGATTTATTTAGGAATGATTGCCTCCTTATATTTTTGGTTAGTAGTAGATAATTGAAATATGTTCAAACAAAGTTGGGACCTTATGTAAAATTTTACTTAAAATATGACATTTAGAGCATATACTTATTCTGCTGTCAAGTGGATATGTGTCCCTAAGTTCTGCACTTTCATTGTACCTTCATTAAGAAGTATTTCCCACAACCAAAACATGACCAATTCATTGTGCTAAAATGACCAAACATAGTATTTTTAAGAGCTTAAATATACCAAGGTGTATGGCATCCCCAATATACCTAAATTTTTTAATCTTTCATAGTATTTTTAAAGATTTATTAGGGTAGTGGATCAAATTGTAAAACCGTATCAGCTATTGGTCGATTTAAAGCATCTCATGTTTTATGTCATTCTAAGGTGATTCATACTTAGATCGGCGCATCACCTTTTCTTAGATTCATTTACATGTTTTTAAATTTTAAAGGGACCCCAACCTAAATTACACATGAGAAAACTACTTTAACATTTGGATTTTACTTTAGGTCACACGTTTATACCATATTTAAAACCTTAATCCTAATTAATATGACATGGTATCTTATGTAAGAAATCTATTTTCATGTTTACCCAAAAACAAAAATTATATTCGATGAGAACAAATTATTCAAATAGTTTTCAAGGGGGATGAATTGTCATTTGGTGCATTGCAATTTAAAAGAAAGAATGAGTTGGCTTTTAAGCATGAAATAAAATGTGTAAACATGAGACCAAAACATTACAAAACCACACTATTTCACATAGCAAAAATATTAATGTAAACTTGTTTTGAATGGAAATCCAGATCATCACGAAGGAGTGATAGCATCCCTAGCAGAGGGCTCCATGCAAAGAACCCCATATGTAGTGCTAACGGGCGTACCACCCTGTTTCACCAATAAATAAAATGTGATCAAAGGCATATAGAGCTTCCCACATAAATGGAGGTAGGAGGAATCAAACCTGTGTTATCCACATCAGTACACAAGTGACAATCACCATGAAGTCCCATCACTCATATATTTTTGATTGAAGGTGAATGTATGAACTCCCCTTGTTAAGGCTAAGGGGGAGGGAAGTGACCTGTATGAGATAGACAATAAGACCATCAAATAGTGGTAAATAGCGAAGTGAAAGGACTGCCTATTATGGCTAGATGTTAGGAAAGTGTTATGCTTCATATGAGTGCCAGTAACACTCCCCTAAAAATTGATCAGGTCGAGGTAGGTGTCAGAAATCTAATGCAATTTTTATCATCTATTTGATAAGAATTAAAATATCTCCTAATAGTGAGCATAAACCACTTTTTTTTAACTCAATAGGATATGGTTTATGAAATAAATCTGAACATATTAAAGGGTTTGTTTGAGTTTATAGATTTCCAAAGATAAAAAAGAATAGGTGAGCTTTGAATGAAATTCCAAATGAAAGGTATTGTAATACAATTTTGGGGAAGTTGTTAACTCAGTGTTGTAGGCAAAATAGTTGGTCCTACAAGCCAGTATCAGCCTCGTGAACTGGAAACCGGTATAGGAGATAGGCCATGACATGAAGTTTGGATAACACAGTTTGACATAATGAAAATTTTGTATAGAATGTTAAAATTTTAAAGGTTTAACTTCATTGTGATTACATCAGAGAGTGGAGGTGGTGTTAGATAAGGAATACCAAGGTGTATATCCATTTTCCCCAATGATAGACCCAAGTATGCTGAAATATGTAATTTAGATAGGGTGTAAAGCCTACCATATATGGTTAAGGAATAGAATCCATGTATGAGTGCAAGGAATTCAAGGTGCCCCACTATCTATTTTGTTTTTTAAGATCCAATATATTATTCCCTAAAGAAATTCTAGGATAGTAATTCTTGAAGGTAAGCATCACAATGATCAAATCACAATACTTATTGGGTATGTTGCAGATCATGCTGAGTGGAGGTGGTTGGGGTTGACCAACTTCTGAGATGCATAAAATCAAGTTCCACGTATTATTACATATGTGCTATACATGAGTATATCCCATGCTCTGGTAGGAGAATCATTATATTTCATCTATAAGTTATGGTCATGTGACTCTAATATCATGAAGAAAGCTATCACAAACAATGTGAATGACTCATGCTTGAATGATCCTTAAAGTTTTAATCTATTTAATTTTTTTTTGCAAGTAGAGGCTATTGTAAAATGTCTGATGATAAAGGACACCAATGGTGGTATTATGGTCATTAAAAAAGTCAGCCAATGATTTGAATGGCATCTCCATTCCAGGGTTGATAATAGTCTTATTTAACCAAATCATAGGATAGATCTTCTTAGATTGTGAGACACAAATGTGCCCTTCAATCTGGGTTTGCTGAGGGTGGTAGATTAATAATGATAGAAGTGCAGGAAGACCTTAGATATCATTTCAGTTATGTTTGTCCCATGAAGAGTAACTGATAATAGTTAGTTATGTCAAGAAGTTTTCATGGCTCTGAGAGTGATGACTCAATTAATTAAAAGTAATCCACTTGGTCACAATGAGTTACAATACTCCTAGAATGTGGACATAGGATAAGGTACCCAAACCTTCTTTATCAGGCGGATGTGTGAGGATAAAATGGACTTAATCCAAAGAATTAATTTAATGTGATAATGTGTAAGATGAATGTTAATATGGCATTAAGGGGTCCCATAGGATTAGTTAAATGTGAATTCTGTTAAGTAGCTTGAAGGGGACCAAGGGGAGTGTAATAAAACATCTTGGATAGAGCCAACAAATAAATAGTAGATATAATTGTGGCACCCCAAGAATCTTGTATACAAATCATGCTAAATATTACCATCTAACTCAATAAATGGATTGACAATGTAGTTCATAAAGACCCACTTATCAATTGAACATCCTAGAATATGTATGAGGAGTTCACCACAAATACTAGCAAGCTATGATGTAATTCAAAGTTGGAAGGAATGTCCAAGGATAGTTAAACATGTCCACTCTCGTACTTCAATCTAGGATTCATCTTAAAGATTCTCTGAATATACGGTCATTTTTCAAATTGAAGTATCATACACTTGTGAAGATAGGCATTGATTTTTACTTCATTTCATAAATCGAGCCTGAGGTTTTATCCTTAAGGTGTCTATGGATGCTATAGCTTTATAGAATAAATATTCGTATATCTTTACTAGGTGAGCTCCTGATTCCCTCATGGAGTGACTATTAGAGAAGTCCCACATGTTTCGTATAGAGAAAGCAATACCCCTAGATAGGAGGTCACATTTGCAAAATTTCTTAAAAAAAATACATCTTCTACGTGAAATTAAATGGTGTTGTTTATGTGATCACCCCATCGAATGAGGTATTTTTTCTTCTTGATCATAGAAATATAGAGATAAATCCACTCCTGAAATTCCCTAGTAGAAGAAAAACCTCCAAATTTTCTCAAAATTGTAATGATATCATTAACCTCCAATATAAAATCAGACTAAGGGAGTGTCTTGGGAAATCTAGAAAATGTGGTTTTATTCTTGGCCAAATAGATCTTGTTGACGAGACTCGTACAAGTTTCGTAATCTACCACCTAATGCTCCAATGTAGACTCTGGGGAGATATTAGCATATTCTCCAACATTTGAAATTTTTAGGAGATCCTCAAAGAACTTGTTATCCACCTTGACCACTATTTTTCCATCATCGTCCCTTATGGTACATGAAGCTTTATCAAAATGAGAAGCTGCAAGAGGAAATACACTATCATAAATGGCCTACATCCATGGATTTTTATTTGGGGCTTTTACTCTTTCCCAAAATTTAGACATGTCCATAAGTCCAAAATTTGTATCCCCAATATTCTCTAAATCATACAAGATACTTGAAGTGGTGAAACCCCATGGTAGTTATATTTCATATTTTATTTCCCTCTTGATGACATACCAAACATTTCACTATTGAAAACTTCAAAAATCAGAATTCGGAATGGAGGTATGCATCTACAAAACACCTCAAAAAATCACACTAGACTTCCAAAATCATGATGCCCAAACTTCCAAAATCAGAACATACACCCTGGAAAATAACTTTAAAATTCCGAAGTATTGGACTTCCAAAACCTGAAAGATGGGAACTCCAAAACATGAGAAGTATAAAACCCTAAAATAAGGTACCTCTGAAACCATAGACTTTCGAATCCTAAAACGAGTGTTTCGAACTCTGAAAATAAGTGGAAATCTGAAAAGAAACCTGGAAACTCTGAATTCTGCTAAAATTATTAATCGAACTGCCTAAAAAAAAATTCCCTATTTGAAAATCACATTGTATTTAGACTTGAACAACAATAAAAATAATAGGGAAGGACTAGCCATTTTTGGATTTTTAGGAACACAACCTAGGAATAAAATGAGAGATTCAAAGAACAAAATAATAAAAAGATAGAAAAAGACCCCAATGGTGAAAAATAAAAATGAAATTCTACAAAACTTACCCAAATCAACAAGAAAATTTCCTTAGGGAGTACAAAGAGGGGTTACATTGATTGTCAGTGTGTCACCGTATTTGATAACATGGTTAAAATGATAGGTAAAAACCTATGTATGTATAGGGAGGTTAAAATTAGTTACTGTGAGTTGACACATGTGCAGGTGGTTAGGCAATAAATGCTTTTAGAAACCGGGTTTTGGAGTCCATCACACAAGTTTCGCGCATCATGCAATTCAAAACCCGAAGTTTGAAACACTAAAGTTCCAAAATTCCAAAGTAATCAGACTTTGAGCTTCAGAGTTCTCTTTGCAAAAAAATGAAGTGTGCCTTTCAAAACCTGAAATCTAAAACTCTGATATTCAGAAACTAGGAATTTGGATTTCAAACTTCGGGAAGAAATTTTCTTGTAAATCATGTGTGTAACTCTGAAGTCCAATTCTAAGATTTAAACTTCAGACTTCATCCTTCATCCTTCATTTTGCATGAAAAATTAATTTCTACCTCCTCAGTCCAAACTTTGGTGAAAAAATAGTTCTAAGGAGAATTTTGGAAACTAATTTTTAGAACATTTTAAAAGATGGGAACGCAAAGAATTTGCATAGGAAATTTTTAGGCCCTCCCAACAAGGGTAACTTGTAAATTTAACAAGACTAGTAAGAGGTACTCCACTAAGCATCCATGATGTGTGTAATGGATCTATATAATCTGTGATCATAATTAGAAAGGAAAGTGAATGCGTATGTGTGTATGATAAAGATAATGACATATAAGATATTTATCTAGCACGTGTAATAAGATGAACATGTAACAAGTAAATGTAAGGAATATTAAATGCACCTAAGATATGTTGTATGTTATGAATGAGGTGGAATGGAATACAGAGGGGATGCTAGGGGAAGTGTTCCCCCTAAGTGGATGTATATGTATGTAATGAGGTTCATTTATTTATGCACCCTCATCAGTCAAGAATGAACCGTAAATAAGAGTGTGTCATCAAGAAATGGTTTGAGAAATGTGTTGTATGTAGAAAATGGGTGATGAATTGAGTGAGGATTATAGATTGGTAATATGTTGATGATATTGTATGTGACATCGGGATGATTGATTTTCAATGCGTGATGATTTAGTGTAAAATGTATATCACTAGATGTGAGAGTAAAATGCTAATATGTGTGATGTTGTAGCACAAAGCATATATCACGAAATAGATGAACATGATGATAGTAGAAAACATTATGATGTATCACAAATATTATCATGAGATGTATGGATAATATGTTAGAAAGTGTGATAATGTAGTAGAAATTTTATATCACTAAATGTATAGATAAGATGCTAGAAAGTGGTGATGATTTAGCATAAATCATATATCATGATATGTGTGAAGAAGGCACTGGCTAGGAATGCCACATGGTATGAGGATTTAATTATTGAACATGTGAGTTTGATGAGGTCTATTTGATATGTATACCCTTAGCTGTCAGGTATGGACTGTGGGACTAGAGTGCATTGTCGAGTAGTGAGTGCAATGCATAGAAGAAAATGAGTAAAATGTGTAATATGTGTAGAAAATGTTTTCATGGGAATATGTTGTAATTAGCTGACATGTAAACCATGTAATGGGTGATATATAATGCTCTATGTGTAATGTAATATGTGTAGATCATAAAAATATATAATAATGTAGTGTGTAGAATGTGTGCAATGTATGCGTGTACTAAGCACAGGGTGAGGATGATGTATAGTGGGTGGAAGATGAGGATAATGTATATATAAAAAATTGCATAATGTATGAAGATGTATAAGGGGTAGTGTCTACTATAATATTTTTAGAGTATATAAGTGTAGATGACGTGAAATGTATAAGAATGTAGTGTCATGAATGTGTACTATGGATAAGTGTATAAAGCACAAAGTGTGGACGATGATGAATAGATTGAAGATTGTATATGCATGATGTATGAAGATGTGTGAAAATGTGGAATGTGTAGTATATAATATGAAATGTGTGAGGTTCATGTGTATAGGATGTCCTCAACATTCAAGAGTGAAGAAAAGGATGAGAGTGCATCATATGGTAATGACAATGCTAGTGTGTGTAACAATGTATATGTGTTATCCTACAAAATTGGCAAGGGAAATTTATAGGTAACCATACCAAAAATTCCATTTTGGCCCCCAAAGGGAGTTTGACAATGTTTGAGGAATCCCAAAACTTCCTTTCAAAAAATCAGGATGTTGCGATACTTAGTCACTTTTTGCTAATCCTTTGGCGCACCCATCTTCATGTCGACATGACTGAAGTTGCACCCCTTTTTGCACTAGTTGCAATTTTTTGAGTGTCGACACACCAAAACCTGTGCCCCCTCTTAATCATTCATTGCGCTCAATATCATTTCAACATCACTAAATTTGTGCCCCTATGGTCCTTTGGCGCTGAAAATATCATATCAACATCATAAAATGTGCGCTAAGCATTTTTCTAAAGCACTGAAAATGTTGTGTCAATGTCGGTAAGGTTGCGCTAAGGTACATTTTTCTTTGTGTCGACACTCCCAAAAGCGTTCCAAAGGTGGTTGGTGAGATAATAAATGACATTTTTTCTATAAATATGCTCTCGACACCTGTCATTTTCATGAATTAAAAATTACGAAAAGTATTTTCTCTGCGCCTGTTAGCCATCCTTGTCAATCCCGCGTGTCATTTTTCAAGCTTGTGGACCCCACGTCATTCTTCATATTTTATAAATCTGGGTAAGTGGATCCTCTCATGGTTGTTTTTTTCTTTTTTGTAATAGGTATTAGGGTTGGTGTAAAATATAAAATCTAGAGAAACACACCAAATAAAATTATCAAACCAGCTGAAGCCCTTTTGCCTCTCCTTCTAGATCTGCAAATCTGGAAGACCCATGTATCTAAAGAAACCAAAAAACCCATCTTTCCTTACCTGCTTCCTTGCCAAACAAACTCTCTCTTTTCCGTCTGATAATTCCAAAAGAGAGAGGAAGAGAAATCAAGGATAAGTTGCCAAAATTGTTACCCATTTGCGCACTATTTTTTTATGTAACACCTCTCAAAGTTGCGCTGATGTAACACAACCTTTTCCCACACCCAGTTAAAAGAAAAATTAGCAGTTTTTGTGGGGCGCAGGTACCACTTTCACAACATCAACACAAGATTTTGTGTGCTACTGAACCACACCATGCACTTTTCCCTTGGTGCACTGATTTTCCTTGCAACATATTTTGAAGTTGTGCTTTGGCGCTCTTTAAACACATGCAACACAAACTTTTTTTGTGCCTAGCCAAAGCAGATTGTTTCTAAGGCACAGGTGCAACTTCCTTAACATCAACATAACATGTTGCATGCTGCAAATTTGTACCCCGCGCTTTATCCTTGGCGCTAAAACTTTTCATGCAACACCTCTCAAAATTGCGCCTTTTCTAAACTTGCCGCAACTTTTCTCATGTCAACATTGGGCATGAATTTTTTCATGTTGACATCTTCCCAAGTGCGCCTAGTAATAAAAAGCCTTTGCAGCCTGCTGTGAACCTGCACCTTATGCCCTAAGCCTTATAATTACTCGTTCTTCATTTTACAAGATTTCATTATGAATAACATGATGGTTGACATGGCTCTTCTGTGTTGGACCTCCTTGATTCTTCTTGCAAAACAAAAACATCCATCCTGAGCTCACATATGTCTTCATCAAGCAAGAAACCAACTAAAGCTAAAGCTAAAGCTAAGCAGTTAGAACAAGAGATAAAGTATAAGTATCAAAGAGTCAGAATGCCTGACTCATATGCAGAGTGCAGCCTTGACATCAGAGACTTTGAGCTGGGTCATATTGACATTGATGATTTATGGACAAGGACCACTCAGGAAAGAAATGGCCCATGGATGAACAAATTAGTGGGCAGTGGATTGCACTTTGCATCTGGTTTTCTAGTAAGTGTCGTAAATAATGAGTTCATCATGTTGGTTTCTCGCTGCTATAACAAAGACACTAGATGTGTCGAAGACAAAGAACACAAGATGATCATCAACCTCACAGCTTGTCACTTTGAACTGATTCTAGGCATTTCTCATCATAGGCAATATGTAGAAATAAGCATCGAAGACTATAAGAAGGTCTGGGATGATAATGAGGATAAATCCATGTAGATGATGAACGAGCTTTATCTGAAGAACAAGAAGCTGGTGAGTAGATGGCCACAAACCATCCACCGTATTGACTACAATGAGGATTTGAGTGATATAATCACCTTCTTAAACAGATTGTTTGGGCTCCCTGATGCCCATTATTTCCACAAATGGATGTTGAGATATGGAGAAGATGAGCAAGAATGCACCTGATCAGTGCTTTGGCTGGGGTGAGATCATCAGTGACACCATCTCCCAGCAACTTCAACAACTTCTAACAACTGGGAAGTTCTACATGAATTCCTACGTTTTATACGCTACTGCGTCAATAAGGGATTTCACAGGATTAGCTCGAAATGGGGTATGGTCCCAAGTCAAGATATACGAGTTCTACCCAGAGCTAAAGCTTGAGGCCAGTATCTCCCAGTTCTCTAAAATTAATGATGCCTTCTTCTATGAGGTAATCTTCTTGTTGAGGCCAAACATGAGACATGGTCAGACCATCCCAAGTGTGATTTCTACTACAAAGAAATGGGGAGTGTTGTTCACATGATTCCCCACATTCACATACCTCAGAGCTGTGAATTTTGAGGGAGAACTAACGAAGATGCCAAGATTCGTAGGGCCGAAGCTGATCCTTCTGGAATTGTCAAGGTAACTAATCACTTATCATGAGAAGTGCATGAAGAGAAAGAAAGGAGGAACTCCATTCCCCCTTACAATTGGCTGATACACCTTCCCTACAAATACCAAAGCACAAGAGATGTATGCTGAGCTAGAGTTACTGAATCTAAAACACAACTTCCTAGCAAGACCAACCTTCGACTGCTGGAGTTGCCTCCCAAAGGAAAAAATTGATCCCATCCATGTTCCTGAGATCGAGGACATTTGGATCAACCTGACACATGAGATAAACATCAGGCGAAAGGATCACTCCCGACTGGATCTGGAGGAGATCATCCATTATGGTGTAGCCATCATCCCAAAGGAATTCCAAGAGACTGATCAATAAATTGATTAGGTTTACCTTGACACAGATGGGGATGATTGGCCATTCAGGGAGACCAACAGAACCAGAGTGTTGAAAACCATTCAGGAAAGGATTAATCCCATGTTGCACCACACTAAAAATTGGTGCAAACATAATGGTCTCACCTAGCTCGGAGTTGATTTCACTAGTTCTCCTTCAGGTAGAGCACTTCTAAGACTAGCCCATGTACCGAAAGGAAAAGGGAAGGACAAGGAGGGTGAATCAAGCAGACAAGAAGAAACTCCTGAAGGCCTTCCTTCTACTTCTGAGAAGCAAGTAGTTGACCTGGTGTCTCCAGGTAAAGAAGAAACAATGGAGGTTTCAATGGATACATACACTCAGGATGTTATCACAACTACAACTACAGAGGTACCCAGTGTTCCTTCTTCCATTTCTTCTCCTCCTCCTATCATTCAAGCATCTATTCCTATGGATGTGTCTTCTCCTCTCCCTTCCTCCCTTCCATCTCCCACCTCTTCCATCTTCTCATCTCTTGCAGATCTATCACCCAATATTACCTCCATCCAATTACAGATCCCTTCCATTTCCATGTCCTTCTCTTCTCCTGTAGTGACTCTAGGCCCTGTAAGAAGCAGTACGTTGGACTCATTGTCAATGCCACCACCAAGTGTTTCAACACACTTCCTTGAGGCCTCTATAGTTTCTCCCCCTCTCACTCCCATTTCTTATTCTATTTCCTCTACTCTAACTCCCATAAGTCCTGGTTGGATTTCTTACCACCTGAGTCAGCATAAGAGGAAAGTTCCCATTGCGGCCATGGATTTTTCCATCATTCCAAAGAAGGGAAGTAAGAAGTAGAAATCGATAACTTGCTTTTCTAAAAGCACTTTGGGGGAGAGATTCGTGGAGATAGCTTACCTAGACCCCACCAAGAAAAAGGAGGATCTGTCTCCCACAGACTTCACAGTGACTCCAGTCACAATGGGGACCTCATCTGAAAGCCTGTAAGGGGAAGCCTTGTCTGTTGTGGATGCTCTCTGCAAGAAGATTCAAGAAGCAAAAGAGGAGAAAAGAATACTCAAGGAACAAAACAAACATCTCCTCCAAGCATTGCATAAAATGGGCAATGCTCCTCCAGTAACTACTGCTGAATCCATTCAAGTTCCCAGTCAAGAGAAGATAAATGAATATGTTAAGATTGGTGAACAATACATAGCAGTATCATCGTGGATCTAGGGAATCCTCAGATATGGTGAAGAAATGATTGGGAAATTCATAGTTCTCTATCAGGATATAACTCAAGCAAATAAGGTGCTACAAGAAGTAGCAAGCCCCCTATCTGAAGAGTTGGATAACACTAGGTTGCGGCATGAAACATTCCAAACCATGGTTGACTACTCAACTGACGACCTATTGAAGGTTGGTGTTATCAATGACCCACATGCACATAACAAATCTCTCATCATTTTAGATTACCAGGTTGATCAAATGGAATATATCCTGGAGAGAATAGATAAAATCAAAGATGAAGTCCTGGATGCACGATACAACATGGAGCAGATAGCTAAAAAAATGTCTCCAGGGCTGCTCAGTGAATCGTATAACTTGAGGGAAGCAGATGATACATTCCAGTGCTTCAAGGCTATCGCCACTCAAGGTTTGGCACTAGAGGTCACTTTCGACCGAGATTCAATTAATAACCTCTTGGCCTACCATAACTTCATTGGATTTTTTATCGATGCATGTGAAACTTTCACCGAGTTACCTAACAAGCTCAAGAATGGGAAAGAAACTTTCAAAGTCATTGGAAACCATTTTAAAGGTCCATATCATGATCAACTCCAAGCAATGATCAGAAAGTTTATGGAATATTGAGCATAATGTCACATCGACTCTCCTGATCAAAAGCAAGACACCAAGTTTGAACAAAGGGATGATGAGGAGTAGTTTCTCCTCTTATGTATGCGTTGATCATTTTTGTAAATTTTTTAAAAAGCATGTTGGCATATATGATGACCTCATCCATGTTACATCATGGGATGTTTTCATCCAAAAACTTTCCCAAAGTCAACTTTTGAATTTTTAGATATTTTGTAAATATCTTGTAAGATATTTTGTTAGTGGTTGGTTTGCTTTTGTCTTGTCTCCTCTTCTCCTTCTATAAATACTTGAATACTTGTTGTATTCAGGGTGGACATTTTTGGTATGAAAAAATAAGTGAGGAGAGAAATACTTTGTGTTTTCTTGTAACAGAAGAAATATTAATACATATATTCAGAATTTTTTCTTAATGTATGTTTTATTCACATCAGATCTTTCTTAGGTTAGATCTATATCTTTATTCTGTTGGATTCATTCCTACTATTGTCATATGTTCATTAGTATTGCTTTAATTTTTTATGTAAGTAAGTTTGGCTTTGTTTACTACCAGCCCAAAGCATAAACCTTCTGACCTTTCCATCTTGGAATTCATTTTTTTTCTTCCTTCAGATCTACCCTCCTCCGTTCCTTCCCTCCTACCTTTCTATTCGTAGTTGGAACTACCTCTACTGGGAAGAGATCCCAAACCCCCTGAAGTTAGAATAGTGTAGATGTACATAGATTCATGCTTGATAGATTATCAATAAACCAGTTTTGCTTTGTTGTCTCAAAGAGGGGCTATGCCCTACACACTGTTGGCCTGTTTCCCCATGACCTGCCTAACCAACATATTTTCAGACCAACAATATGTGAGAAGTTAGGTGTGAGATGATGTGAATATAATATGTGATTTGATGGTGGGGTGGGGAAGAAGTAAGCATTGTGCCCCCAAGTGTGCATTGGTGAATGATATATCCAATAAAAGTAAAGGATAAAGGTCCTCTACCTAATGCTAGCGGTGATGAAGGTGTGTGACCATGCTCTAAGAGCATTGGCACATGAGATAAACATTGTGTAGGTGAGTGAAGCCTATATACATGTGACAGATGATTATATAGAAGGCACCTTGGTGTAATAAAATGTGTAGCTAATGGAGACCTATGTGGAGAAAAACATGACAGGTATGGACACCTACGTGGAATGAAACAAGGTGGCGAAGGGCATATAGATGTAGGAACTATTCTAGCAATAGACATGGATTAATGTACTATACTAACATAGCGACAAGACTGCATACGTCATGTACGAACATGTGAGATATGAACATATTGTGCTTTAGGTTCTAGAGGTCATGGCATACTAGATGGACTAGGTAATGCAGTTGTAATCGCAAGAGGATATGATGACCATGGAGTAGATGAAGGTATGTCAATTATAGAAACAACTTAATTTTTGTGAATAATTTTAGACGCAAATGATTCATGGAGATGATAGATTTGGACCTGCAAGTCTAATTAAGTCCTAAGAGCATGTCACACCCATCGACTTATTATCCAACAAGGAAGGGTACCAGCATAGTAAGAGGATCAAATATAACATTAATCTTGACAACACCATAGGAATTGTTCATTGGAGATGATATTTTTGAAATTGGATAGCCAATATAAATAAGAAGTGGAATAGAACACACACTGATAGGCCATGATGAATCAACCAGTGTTATTAATATGAATAGATCCTATAAAGGAATTAATGTGTAAGTGATTAGAAGAAAATTTCACATGATAATAATGGTCAAATAAATAAATGATCAGAGGTGACATATCTGTATTAGCAACTAAGGATTCAAGAGCCCCCGATGTAGGAAGAGTCACTGCTTGATATGTATGATTAGCCAAAGATTCAACTAGTTTCTTGTCATGTTTTGGAAGTGGATTATTAAATATCTTTAGCTTATTATTTTCATTGATTGGTGTAGAATTCATAGGCTCTGGAAGATCAATTTTATTATCGTCGATGAGATCTTGAATAAGAGTGCAAATTTAAAAACATTGATATGTAGAATGCCCATCACATTGATGATAGTCACAATGGAATTTTTCATTATAATTACAACCTTTTTGATCAAATGGATCTAATTAGACTAGAGGAGAAAGAATTATTAGGTTACTTCCGATAATTTGTGGAAGAAAAATATGTGGAAGGATTATTAATTTTGTGTATGTACATCGGGGTGGTTGTGTTTGAAGTTCTTTGGTGGTTGATACTGCATTGACAATGTTTTTGCATTAGTTGTGTTGGTATAGTGTCATAGTAGGTGTTTTCATTATGAAAAATCACATTAATGAAAAAGTGAGTGATGCAGGATGATGTCATGATGATGTATGTGGTGCTCACATGATGGTTCATATCTTTATCAGGTGTTATATTGGGATTCAGTGATGCATGTTTGTTCTTACAAGCTCATATATGTGATTATGAGATGTTTCTTAGTATTATGAGCTTCTTAGATGCTTTGGAAGTATGTTTACATGATTTTGATCATAATTTTAGGGTTCTTGAGCACTCATAGTAGTGCCATAGTGCAGATACAGGTGGATCTCTTGGTTACATGTGCTCATTAGGAGCAGGTATTAAATCTTGGAGGTGTGGCCGAGTGACTTGGAGCTATATGAGCTCATGGAAGAATTAAATTAGGTATATCATGGCATATGAGGTATTTTTGGGTCATTTTTCAAAGGTTTCATTTTTATTTATTGGAATATTTCAGTTGATACTAGCTTCTACAGTGAGAATCCCTAAGGTGTAGCTATGGAAATGAAATTGGCTAGAGATATTGAGTTATGGTATTAACATTATGGTTATTTCATATCTTATATGAATGTGTTATAGTTCTCTAAAAAAAAATTCAACTTACCTCGATGATAATTTTACAAGTTATGGCAGTTTATGTGAGAGAGGATTAAGAACAAGTGAAAATCAAGCTCAAATTTGAACTTCTGATGCTCATTGTGAATAATGTGAATTGCATGGGATGTTGTGGATTTTAGGGATTCTTATAAGGTTATTTCATAAGGTTTCACATAAATAATTAGATTTTTTTATTGCCATGTTTTTATGAACGAATGTTAAGAAGGTAAAGAGGTATAAAACCCTAGTTAAACCCTAGCTAGGAGCAGTTGACAAAAAGTGAAGTATGGTGACCCATTTTATATTAATTTCTATAAACATGTTCATGTATTTACAAGGTGTTTTGAGGTCCAAATAGGTTGACTGGTCAAAGAGCAGTTTTGGGATCTCAGATTGCAAGGTTTAGTAAAATGGCTATAACTTGAGCTACAGTTAGATTCTTAAGATTATTCAAGTTATTTTGGAATGATTATTTAGAGACGGTGATATATTTATTTCCTCATGATGGGGTCATATGATATGGTTTCCATGGCATTCTTTGAGCAAGAAGGTTTTTGGCACTTCATGACAGGAGTTGTTTTTGTGCAAGTTAGATGTTGTTTGAAGCATGAGATGGATTAAGTGATGCTTCATATAACCTATAATGTGAAAATGGATTCATTAGGCATAAAATTAATTAAAAAATTTAGGTATTTAATTAGTTTTTAAATGATTTTATGATGTAACCTTTGGAAACAACTTTTTTGGTAGGTTGATTTAGTGAAGGAAAATATTGTTGTGGTTTTAAGTGAAGGATGTTTCATGAATTAAAACTTTTTTATAAGTGTTATAAAGGTTCAGACATTTCTTTTGAGTGTTCACATGGCATATTTTTTTTTATTATAAATTATTTGGTGATCAGATGAATTTTTTAGGGTGGTGAAGGGTGCAGGAAATAACTGTTTTGAGAATTATAAAGGGAACTGGGCCAAGTAAATGAAATAATTTGATTGGTTGATATTTATTACGACCATTTATGAATGTTTTATGATATTTTAATCATGTATAATGGTTTGTGGTTCATGAAAAATTATGGTACTAATGTTAGGGCAATTTGAAGATTGTGCTAATGGGGTTTTGAGTCATTTTTGGCACATGTAATGAGTTTTCATGTAGGCCGGCCTAATTGGGTCACTTGTGATTTTTATATTTCAAATTTTAAATTTTTCCTTGATGTATTGGTTAAAGAAAATGGAGGAAATTTTTTTTTCCTTAGTTTGAAATGTGGAGAAGCATATAAAACCATGTTTTTGGGTGCTTTTTGTAACTGGTGGTGTGTGTGCATGTGGAGTGACCTAGGTGAAGTGTGATTGCAGATTTTTTTAGCATGATTTGGATCTGAAAGAAGATTTTTTAAGGTTGAGAAAAATCATAGGACATGAGAGCAATAGCTTGATGATTTTTTGATTGTTTGAGTGAAGAAGTGCGAAATGAATATTGGATCTCCATCAGTTTTGGTAGAAAAAAATCAGAGATCTACACATCATAATATGGTTTAATGGGTGTTTTATCATATTGGGGGGTTGTAGTCTCCTTTTTGATTTGGTGCTTCATAAAATTAGGGTTTTGTACTCCTTTTAGGGTTGGTGCTCTACTAAACTAGGGGTTAGTGCTCCTTGTGGGGTTGATGCCTCACTAAATTCATAAATATATCAATATAAGATAGTGTTTTAGTGGGTTTTCTTCCCCTTAAGGGTTTCCAACTTACATATTGTGTTCTCATTGTGTTTCTTTATGTTCATGGCTATATGCTTTGTTGATGGTTTATGGTGTGCACACATTAAAATTTGTATAAGTGGTTATTGAGATTTTATGCATATGGTAATTTGAGTTTCAGATCTAAAGTTTAGTTTGAAATTTTTTATAAGGACTGATTCACCCCCCCCCCCCACCCTTATTAGTTCATTGTGCTTCTAACAATTGGTATCAGAGAATTCCCTTTTGCATAAGTTTGATAGCTTGACAAGAGATCCTTGAAGCACAAAGTGATGAGCATTAATGTGATTGGAAAGCCACTAATGTTTTATGGTGTGAAATATAGTTTTTGGAGAATGGGAATGAAGGCATATATCATGGCTCTAGGGTTTAATTTTTGGAATACCATTGCAAGTGGTTATATTACTCCTACTTCTTTCACTCTCACTGATGAATAAAAGAAGGAATATACCAATAATTCAAAGGATTTTAGTTTCATCTTAGGTGGTCTTACAGAATCTGAAATGGGAAAAGTGGTTAATCTAAAAATCTACCCGATCTTGGAACCCTATAGGCTTTTAATATTTACTTACAGTTTTCTCCTTTTAAGTAATTAATTTAAAATTAATTCAAGAACGTAATGAAAATTACACACGATTGATTACGGAGTTTGGCAATGGCCTATGTCTCTGGGTTCTTTCGAACCATTCCTCTAGTCAAAATTTATAAGTACAATGTTATTTCTTACAATAAAACCTAATGGATTTCCACTTTCCTAGTAGTACGCCATTCCTTCAAAGAAATTCTGATGATCATTTGAATTGTTCTCCACCTTCATGATGCACAACCTCCTTCGTTATTCGAATGGCCTTCCCGATGCTTCCCTGCATCCTTCGACACTCTGGTCGATACTCCAAACATTGTAAGTGAAATGTAATGTGGCTCAGTGGGCCTATTGGGTAGTGTTAAAACTCCCAATCACAAATATTTCATTTACTATTGCCTAAAAATAATAGGCCGATAAACAATATTTGCCTATAGTAATTTTTAGGATTTTAAAATAGTTCACAAAATTATATTAAAATTACCCTAATACTATTTCTCCCAAATCCCATAATGAAGCTTAAGAAATAATAAGCTTTCATGTTTACAATGAAGAGGGGTCCCCTATTTATATTAAAATAGGGCCCTTAAAATAATGATCCATCATCTATCTTAAGGCTATTATTATCCTAATCATAGCATGTAGATGGGATTATATTCCCACATAATCCTCCTTAAATCAATGGTTTACCAAATTCCATGTGAGCTGGATGAATTTAGAAGTGCTTAATATCCCACATTAGCTGGAGGGAGACCAATTTTAGGCTTTAGTAAAGCCTTTCCCATGCATTTGTAGTGGTCATAGGACCACTAGAGGCTTATCACCCCTCCTCCTTCTTACGTGGCATCTACCACGCATGGGTCATCGATTATCCACCTACATGGATCTTGCATATATGGGGTTAGCATATGTATATGGGCTTGGATATAGCCCAACAACTTTACATATAAATGTGGCTTGGATAAGCCTACCCACTTTGACCTTAACATGTGGCATGGCCACGTTGTACTTAGTTGGTCGGTTGTTGTTGGATGTATAAACTGAGATCTTCGTGGCTTCGTCTAAGGTAATGTGGAAAGGTTGGCATAAAATATAATACAATATAGATGAGTTCAACTCGGTTAATATCTTGTCTCATAAAATTTAGGTCAATGTTTATCCTCAATAGGAAAATCGATCGAATTTGATTCATGGTGGTAAGCCACGTGGTGGCTTGAGGACCCACCACATCGGTGATAATAAATTAGTCCTCACGGTGGCCAGGCTCCCCTTTGTTAAGAAAAGTTGAGCCTCTTGTTACACCAAGCTATACCATTTTATAATCGTCGAAGACCGGTGGTGAAAACCTCTCCAATTTTTTTTAATGCCCTTTTGCCACATATCGCAGTGTTATTGGTCCACTATTGGCCTGTTGACCAGATTTAAATTTCTCGTTGAATGAACTTTGACCAGACATAACTGCAGCTCCTAATGTTTGTTTTTTGTGTTCTCGTAATCGATGGAAATCTCTCTAAAATATATTCTGCACTAACATAATTTAGGGTATTTAGGTAACTTTTGATATAAAAAATTATCCCCTGATCAGTGGAGCATTTCAAGACTGCACAAGAAGCATGGGAAAAATTGTAAGTGCTCTATGAAGGAGACTCAAAGGTAAGAATTTCCAAGCTTCAAACTTTTAGATATTAGTTTGAATATCTTAAGATGAATGACGATGATAATATTGCATCCTATCTTCTTAGAGTTGATAATATTTTTAATAATATGAAAGGATTAGGACAATATCTAAAAAAGGAATTGATTGTCCAAAAGGTATTAAGATCTTTGACTTCTAATTTTGATTCAAAACTATCAGATATAGAAAAAGCTAAGGATCTTACTAATATAAATATGGATGAGTTACATGGCACCCTAACAACCTATGAGATGAGGGTGATGGATTATAAGCTTTCTAAGAAGGAGATAACCTTCAAGTTGGAGAAAGTGGCTAAAGAGAAGAAGGAGAAATCTAAAGACTCTACTCTAGAGCTTGATGATGAGGAGCTATTTTCTATGGTTTGTAGGAGAATGACACTTGGGCCTGGTAAGTACAAAGGTAATTTTCCTTAAAACCTTTTTCTTGTGGTAAAAGTGGTCATTTTACTGCAAAATATCCTCATATGCATGATAAGAAAAATAATGATGATCAGGATAGTGATAATGAAAGGAAGAATCAAAAATTTGATAAGACAAAGAAAGGGTTCAAAAATAATGAGCCTATGAGTAAGAATAAGAAGAGTCCCTACACTAAGAAAAAGGAATCTAAAATTGAATAAGAGAGATATGATTTAGAGGTTGAATTTGATCATAATGATGTTTGTGATGAAGTCATTTTCATGACAAAAGAGGCAATGAGATCCTCTATTGGCGGATCTATTCTTTGAGGTGATATTTCACCCTATTCTTACAAGGAATAAGAATGAGAAGATGATGTTTTAAGACTTGAATTGGATTGTGTGAAATCTGAACTTTAACATGTTTAGAAGAACAAAAAAAATGTTAGCATCTCAAGTCAAAGAATATGAGTAAAAGATACAAGAGCTTGAATGGAAACATTAGGCAATTTCTGAAAAACTGTAAGAATTAGTGAGAAGAATAGAATTTCAGATGAGCAACATGACTCTTAGTCTTCAATACGAAGAGGAGGAATTAAAGAAACTCAAGGAGGAACTTACAGATGCTACAATCAAGGAAATTACCTTCCAAAATTTTGAGTAAAACAACAAAGCACTTGATGATATCTGGAGAATTCAAAAGGCTGCTTGTGATAAAACTAGTTTAGGATTTAAATCTGAACTCAAGAGCAAAAAATAAGTGAAAAAATATCTGATTCCATGAAAATAAGTGGGATAATCAAGTATCAAAGAAGGAAATAAGGGGCCTCAAGACAAGGACATGTAGAAAAGAAGGAAAACTAGGAAGCCCTAAGTTTCGAAGTATGAAATATATTTCTCAATGGTGTTTGTTATACATGTAATGATTTTGGTCATAGGGATAAAGAGAGTAGGATAACTCCTAGATATATTCATTCAAGGAGAAGCATTAGAGATGATCATGATAAGAAGGTTGAATGTTTCAAATTCAATCAATTAGGTCACTTTGTTAGTGAATGTATGAATGATTCATCTAGAAAATGTTATGAGAAAAACAAAAGAAATACAATGGTGTTTTACAACTATAACAAGGTTGGGAATGTGGCAAATCATTTCTTCCAAGCTTCCTCGGGTCCAATAAGAGGCTACACAGGTCCTAGAGTGTAAAAGTTTGGTGTTCAGAGGGCTAGAATGCATGAGTATGCCCCTATAAGAGCTTGTGAACCTAAGAGAGATCTTGGTGCATATTTAAGTATAAATGTTGGTGGAATGAGAGGTGAATATCAGTGTTCAGAGCAAAGAAGGGAAGATGAAATTGGTTTTCAGGTGCCCAAGAAGGCTTGGGAACTCTTCAAGACCATCTTTTAGGTATCTTTGGATCAAGTATACCTTCATTATGCTTCTTGAATGTATATCATTGCAAAGGAAGCATCTAGGTGAGAGAGATTAGTTTATGTCATTATGTGTCATCTCTACAAGGTCAAGGTTTGTTAATATATCCTCCTCTCAGTCTTGTTGGTTCATTATTATGTGTCTTGTTGTCATGGTAACAATCATGATTCTATGATGTTTCACTCTGTACTTTTAGTAGGTTTAGATTCGTGTATGTGCTAAGGATTTGTGTCTTATGCACTATCATGAGGTATCATGAGTTTTATTTAAGAGTCCTTGATGTGAAATATTTTGTAAATATGTCTCTTTGTTTTCAAAAGTCTCCTTGAATCCATTATTAGCTCCGTCATTTGTATTAGTTTGATATGGGTATTTGTGGTCTATAAAGATTGTTAAGCCTTGTCATAGGTGTCATAATGTCTCAATCTCAGTGATGACACTCTCCTATAGTTTTATTGCATAGCATAGTGTCTTTGTTTAGTGTAAGTTCATGAATTTGACTGAGATAGGTGTCTAAAGGTTGTTCTAAGTCCATTTAAGCTATTTGTGGGTCTGTCACAATTAACAAATTTTTAGTGTGGTTAGTTCATGAAGGCTACATACATATACATCTCTCTTAGATTATATAATAATCTTTGAATAAGATCATGAATATGATCAAGTGTCAACTTGATAAATGATCATGAAATAATGGGATCGCAGTGACTTAAAGTTACACTTTATCAGGTTTCTTCAAGCAAAGTGAAATGCTACAAGTATGTGATTTGGATGTTAATGATAAATACTCATTTGAAGAGAGCTCTACATGGTTATATATGTGTTTGCAATGTTTGGCTACTATTTTTGAGGTGACAAGAGAAAATTATGTCAAAATTAGTACTTCATTGTCTTAACTGGGTTTGAACAGTCCTCTAGGAAGTGGTATGCATGGAAACTCATTTGTGAGTAGTCAAATGATGGAATTTTTGTCTGAATTTTTTTATGAATAATCTAAACTCTTTGGGCTAGAGGAGATGAAAAATCGAAGCTTCAGGTATACATTATTTCTTTTTTATGCATGATAGTATTAAGAAGTTGCCTTTGTGACATAGAAAGGGCTATTTGAGAAGTTGACAATAGTTTTGGTCTACAATATGAGTTTTCATGATTTTTGAAAGTGATTTTCATTTGGTATGTGCCTCATGAAGTGTAAAAATTCTTGAATAAGATGATCCATATAGTCTATCTTGGTGTTTTTGGTATGTTATTTGTTGTGCATCATGATTTGAGCTAGAAAAGTGCACTCTATAGTTCAGTGACATAATTGATTGTGTTTTGGGTTAATCATGGATTTCTTCAATTTTGATATGAATCTAGAAGTTTCCTTACCTATGAAATGTGTTCAAGATGATTAGAACCTATTTTTGTGATGGTATTAGCTAATGTATACTTGTATGAGCCAAATCGTGCTCCTCGAAGAAAGAAGGTTATCTACAAGTCTAGGAGGCATAATTGAAGTGTCTCAAAGGTATGAAAATGTTCTAAAAGGACTAATTTCATTTGAAAGGTATGAATTAGTCATCTATCCATGATTTTATATGTAATGGTGTATGAAGAAGGCCTAATTGTTTGTCAAAGGAAGAAAACTATGATGTTTCTCCAAAATGACACTCTACAAGTCTATAAAGGCTTGTTTTTTCTTGAGTATCAGTGGCTTTAAAGTGGATGTTGGTCTCTCAATCATTTGTGTTCCCTTAATAGTAGATATGAACTTGGAATAGTGTTCTCATAGCTAATTTATCAAGTCTTAGGTATATACATGGTTCTTGACCTCCTAATGAAGAAGAGACATAGCTACAGTAACCTTGAGATAATAATTTGAATGGTACAGTGGTGTATGTTTGGCTATCAAGGACAGGGGGAGCCTGAATTTTCCTTCAATATAGGTGATTGTAAGCTTTTAATAGCCTCAAGGAATTTTATTGTCCGCTAAATGGAGTGGTTGTATTGATTTGTTGGTCTTTGTCCCCTAATAGTGTCTGAAAATGTTGATTAGCAAGAAAATTGATTGATTGAGGTGTATGAAGGCTCTTCAAGTTAGAGGGAGCACTTGGTTATTTCTTCTTGAAGTTGAAATGAAGTTCACAAGACCATTAAGGGTGAGTAAAAGGTGATTTTTTCTTTATCCATGTATTGATGTTGAAATGACCTATATCAGTCATATATGATTGTACAAGATGTTTAGGGACAAATAGACATTGAAATGATGATTTTAAGGAATTATAGCATGGATGGTTGATAACGTTTGTGCCTATAAACTACATATAAGTTATTCAAGCCCAGGGGTATAAGTATTTGGTGAATTCTAAGCATGGTGGACATGTAAATGGATGTTAAAATTGGATTATATTTCTCTAAAAATACTTATAGTCTCATGGTATTGCTCTTAAGTGTGAAACTATGAAGTAGCTTGATATGCATGTTTTTGGCCTAGAAATGTTGGATCATTTTCAAGATTGATCAAGAAATGATGAGGTAATGTTTTTCATGACATTTTTGGCATGGGTCAGAGGTCGTATGGTACAATCATCTGCTGCTATTTTTCTCTTGAGTAGTTCAAAACATGGTTCAAGGTGAAAAATGCCAAGATTATATGCCTAGAGGATGGAAAATGAATCTTTTGTCCCTTACAAGGTGAGATATTTATTATTTCATGTTTGTCTAATGTTTTTTCATATGTTGGTAGTGCTTATTTTAGGGGGGATTATTGTTTGCATGCCTAAAATAAAGGCAAGACTAAGTTCTTGAGATAAAATCAAGAAAATGGAGCAATTTGAGAACTTTGGTGGATTTTTCCAACCAAAGCATAGAAGTATGAAACTGAAGAAGGTGGATAAGGTTAGTTACATGCATGCCTTTTTCATTAATGTAAAAAAGGGGGAGAATTTTAGGGTGTTTTTACATAAATGAAAAAGGTGGAGATTGTTGTCATAGTGTTCTAGTAGGTGTTGTCACTGATGAAAAACTACATTAATGACAAATTTAGTGTTATAGAATGATTTCATGATGATGTATGTGGTGCTAACATGATGGTTCAGATGTTTATTCACTATTACATTGGGATTCAGTGATGCATGATTGCTCTTACAAGCCCATACAAGTGCCTTGGAGGTGTTTCTTAGTAGTATGAGCTTCTTAGATGCTTACGAATCATGTTGACATGATGTATAGAATTATTTTATGGTGCGTGAGCACTCACATCAGTGGCATAGTGCAGGTATAGGTGTATTTCTTGGTTGTAGGTGCTCATTGGAAGCAAGTATGGCAACTTAGAGGTGTGACAGAGTGACATGGAGATATATGATCTCATGGAAGCATGAAATTAGGTATATCATGGTATATGAGGGATGTTTTGGTTATTTTTAGAGGTTTCATGTTTATTTATTGCACTATTTCAGTTAATACTAGCTTCTACGATGAGAATCCCTAAGGTGTAACTATGTAAATGAGATAGGATGGAGAAATTGAGGTATGGTATTGAATTTATGATTATTTAAAATGTTAGAGGGATGTGTAATAGTTATCCCTAAAAAAATTTAGGTTTCCTTGATGAGAATGTTGCAAGTTATGGCAGTATATGTGAAACAGGGTCAAGAATAAGTTAAAATCAAGATCAAATTTAAACTTTTGATGCTCGTTGTGAACAATGTACTTTGCATGGGACCTTGCGGATTTTAAGGGTTATTCTAAGGTTATTTTATAAGGTTTAAAAAATATAATGAGGTTTTTTGAATTTTCACATTTTAATGAATGAATGTTAAGAAGGTAAACAAGTCTAAAACCCCCGTTAAACCCTAGCTAGGAGAAATTTATAAAAATTCAAGTATCATGACCCAGTTTTGAATACTTCATAAAAATTGGTGATTGGATTTATAGGTGACTCCTCAGGATTTATAGAAATGTTTGGTTGAGGTCATGGTGATATGTGGGCCCCACCCATAAATAGCATTTTCTGAAGAAGAAGGTTTTAGGATAAGATTTTCCAAAGGAGTGGAAATAAATATTGATGATGCATGATGTATGAGAGTTTTTATTGATTTCCATGAATTTTTTAGGACATATTCATGTAGGTACATGCTTTTTTGAGGTCCAAATAGGTTGACTTATCAAAGGGCAGTTTTGAGATCTCAAATAGCAAGGTTCAGTGATATTGTTATAACTTGAGCTACACCTAGATTCCTAAGAAGATTCAAGTTGTTTTGGAAAGAGGATTATAGTATTTTTCCATTGATATCTATATTTTTTCATGATGATGTCATATTATAGGGTTTCCAGGGAATTATTTGAGGAAGAAGGTTGTTTTGGTAGTTTAGGATAGGATCTATTTTTGTGCAAGTTTGATGTTGTTTGAAGAATGATATGGATTGGGTGATGCTTCCTATCACTTGTAATGTGAAGAGGGATGAATTGGGAATCCAATTAATCCATTTTTAGGTCTTAAATCTTTGTATAAATTATTTTATCAGCTAACTATTATCCAAATAACTCTGCTAGTTATTTGGGTAACTTGTATACATCTTCTGGCTTTGAGCTCTTCATTACAAGGTTATGCGCTCTCAAGTTCCCTTGACACATTCCCTTATTTTCCTATGTTCCCTTTCTCACTTCCCATTATTCTCTTCATTTCATTTTCCTCGTTATTCCACCTTCCACTTGCACGCATTTTTCTTCTTCTTAAGCACTTATTCACTTTGTGTGCGCGCCTTGCACTTGCTTCAATCAACCAAGCCCCTGGCCCTCATGCGTACCCACACATCATCTCTTTAATAGTTTCACCTTGACCATATATTCTCTACTCACTAGTTTTTCTCATTTCCCCATGTGTTTCATGTGCACCTTCCTTCTTCCTTCTTCTTGCACCCTTTTCTTCCACGTGCATATCCTTTGTGCTATCCTCTATGCCTTTCCATGCCATTTCATTCTAACATGTTTGATTGTGCCATGCACAACTAGTTAAAATAAGCCAATAGGGTGCCAGATCCTTGTAACGAATCAATGAGTGACACGTGGTAGAAATGATAAAAACATTTGCACAATTGGTCATCCTTTTAGTCTATCCGCACGTGCCTCATGTTTTACATATGTCGATGACTCTGAGAAACTTCCGACATCCATATATTTTGCTAAAAATATCCAATTGGCACACATATGGACTTGTCAGATAGTTGTTGACATATGCTATAGTGTTAGACATTCAAATTCAAATTCTTGGTGGATCTGGTAGGTGAGAAATGGGAAAATTTCTTTCTAAGCATTAATGAGCAGATCTAATTGATCAAGCCACCCGATTTGATATGATTCACCCTTCTTCCTTCTCCTATAGAAGTGCATTTGATAGATTCACATGTGTATTTTCAAGCATTAAATGATTCTTTTTGGTGGTTGCATTTCAAATTCACATTTTTTTCCTCCTTCTCTTCTTCTTCCATGGATTCATCTATAAATGTAAGAGTTGGGATCATTATTAACATTCGATACTTTAGATCCTTACACACTTTGCTAAGGACTTCATATTTTTTGTATTTTGAGTTGCAAACCTCTAGATCTGGCTCTTTTTTGTGAATATCAGCCTCTTTCATAATTATAATAACTCTGTTCATTTCTGGAAGTAATAGAAGCATCATTTTGTCACCATTCTTTGTCCTAACATGTCTTAATTCCTTCTTCTTGCCTTTTCTTTTGCATTTTTTTTTCCTATTTTGTCATTTCACGTCCCTTGCAGCTCTTTATTTAGTTTTTTTCTATAAAACTGATATGGTAAATATGTTTTCAGTAGGGTTACATGTTCCTATCTTTCTTTCACATATTTCCCTTCATTTTCTCTCAAAACAGATAGTGTTCATCCCTCTTTTCTAGTGTTATCTCCTTTTAGTGTAGTTTCCTTTCATGTTATCCTCCTATCCTTGGTCCCTTAGCATCATTAGATTAGTTTTCTCTTTCAGCACAAGGAGTAGCAGTAGTAGTATAAATAGATAGAGGAACTGGACTTCTTCAGAGATCTGTCCCAAGCACGCAAGGTCCCACAACTTGGGAACAGTTCCATTATTGTCACAAATAACTTGATTCTTCTAAATCTGAGACATAGGTGCAAGTTTGATGACCAACAATTTTTGACACACCCAATGGGACCATTAATGAAATCTTAAATTTCATGTTACTAAGTTCTAGTGTGTGGACTTAGTATTTCTAGCCTTTAGAGCATTGTTTAAACACATATGGAAAATCCCAACATCTACATATCTCTATTTTAGTAGCCCTAAGTTCCTTTCATGAGAAGAGTGCATACAAGAAGAAGTGCAATAGCTGAAGATTCTTGTGAGTACCTCCAGCTATCCTTGAGAAGATTTCATTCCAAAAATCCCAAGCGCACATCTCCATCTCCCATGCATCACACCCATTCAACTCCTCATAATAGACAATCAGTGCACCCTTTTATGGTGCATGAACGACCTCTTCTATTAAGGAACATTGCTAACTTCACTGGAGGAATTCACCTGGTTCTGGTCGTGCAACATGACATGTTGAATGATGCGCTCAAAAGTATTCCATACTTTACTGGTGAGAATCAAGTCACCCCTCAGGATCATATTCAGGATATAGCGAATGTATGTTCACTTTATTTGATCACTCGTGACGATGTAACAGTCACACTACTCATAGCCTCTTTTAAAGGAAAAACACTTAAATAGTACCGAGGCTTGAGACCTGGATCTATTTCCACCTAGGATGAACTGGGGATAGCTATTTGTAATTATTTTGAAGATAAGTAAGATAACCTATATTTGGTGGATCAACTGACAACAATAAGGAGGGTGCCTAGTGAGCAGATGACTTATTTCAACAACATATTTTAGAAGACTTGGGATAGAATCCCTCCTACGGTAAGACCTAAATCCCAACATGCTTTTCTATATTATCTAAAGGCATTGAAAAGTGATATCTCATTCATGATTCAATCCATGGGAGGTAGGACTTTACCAGTAGCTTATAATATTGCAGTAAGGGCAGAAAATAGTCTTATTCAGGTAGGAAAGATAGCTCCTAGATTGCATATGCCCTTACTCCCAGAAATTTCACAAGTGCCTCTACCTTCTTTGGCCCCTATTCCTATTCCTAAGAAAATCATGCAACATATTACATCAACATCCTACTCTCCAGCGCAGCAAAAACAAGATTAAGAATTGAATACCCTGATTAGAAATTTTTCAAATAAAGTTATATCATTAGAAAAACAACAAGTGCAAGCCTACAGATGTAATTCTAATCAGGTGCATAACCAAAGCAGACAGCCTTGGCTGAATCAATATGGAAATCAAATATACATGCTTAACCAATAGAATGATAGATGACATGCTAGTGCACATATTCCCTTGCAAGTTGTTCCTCCTGTGCCCTCTCTTCAAGCACCAAGTGCAAGTCAAGTGCTTGTTCTAGTTTAGAACAATTTGGTGTAGGAGTCAAATTGTTGCTTCCCTTGCAACATGCATCACATTCAGTATCATTGCGCCAATGTTGTGTGTGCCCAAGCCTACATGATCTAGAATGCTTCAACCTCTAAGCCTTCAATAGGTGCCCTTAAAGCAGAGAACCAAGAAAGGTCAGAATTTCTTCCTGATTCCAATTTGATGTTCTTTGGCACTGAAGAATTATATGCAATCAACCAAGCAGTAGATTATACAGGCAGACTATGCACCCAAATTATGGACAACACAAGATATAAGAAAATAATGCTTAAGTCTAGTGCGTAGGTCATAATCCTAGCAACACAAACAAACTAGAAAAAGCATAAAAATGCAGCCAAGGCACCCAGTAGTAAAAGAACTCAATTTACTCCACAAGAGGCTCTGTGCAAAGCTCCTTCAGAAGTGGCGCACACCCCTCCTTTGGTAGGCCAAGCCTCAACTTCGGCTAAATCTCTTTTTTCCATCCCAGAGAAGCCAAGAAAGGATGTTGTTGTGACCCAAATGCACAAGTTAGTGGGTCTTCCATTTAGCATTATGGACCACATGAAGAATACAAATATAAATGTCATAATGTGGCATGCCCTAACCATTCCATCTCAGTGTGAACTACTGCATGAAGTTCTAGCACAACTCCCATGCATAGAGCCAACTATTCAAAATTTGTACGCTTCTATCAACATCTTCCAAGAAAAGAAGCAAGTAAGTAAAGTTGTTAAAACCCCACCCTTTTATATTTCTTTGATCATAGGTAAACACCTAGTGTAATGATAGACTTAGGTGCTAGTACTTCTTTCATGCCTCAAAAGATGGCTGATGTCTAAGGTCTCAATTATATCCCCCTGACAAGAGGAGTCCTGCAACTTGATGGTTCAACTGTTACTACCTTAGGAATCATCAAGGATCTTGAGTTAACCCTAAATGTATGTCCAAGTTTGAAAATTACTCAAGATGTATCTATCATTGACTTACCTTATTTGTTTTCCCTATGTCTATCAAGATAATTTACTTCAAAAGTGGGTAGTTACTTGTCTTCTGATTGGTCTCATATATTACTCAAGATAAGGTATCATACCCAATTTACCATACAAGCTGATCCAATATTTTCCTATCATGTAGAGTCATGTTTCTTATCCCCCCTCCAAGCCAATTGTTTAATCCAAGAACAATCTTTAGTTCTTGAAGAGCATATTCTTACACCTTCTATTCTTGATCTAGTATTTAATGAATGAGCAGAGAGACACCATAAATTTGACCCATATGTTGAAGAACTAGAATCCTGTGAAATTGGGCTTGGTACTTACTACATTCTTGAAGAATAAGCTATGTTTTTGTGCATGCTCAGGAAAGACCAAGTTGAACCTGGTCTGTGGAAGTTATACTTTGATGGATCTAGAAGAAGAAACAATGTGAGAGTAAGAATTGTTTTCATTTCTTCTAAGGATAATAAATTCTTCTTCGCGCATAGGTTGCAGTTTACATGTTCTAACAATGTGAAAGAATATGAAGAATTAGTGCATGACCTTCTTATTTCTAAAAAGAGAGGGATTAAGGTGTTGTAGATCTGTGGGTACATAGAATTGATTATTCACCAGGTTACCAAAAAGTTCTAGAAAAATAATAATCTTCTCAAAGCTTATAAACATACAGTTTGGGACCTCCTTGAGAGATTTGATGCTCTAAATCTCCAAGTGGTGCTGTAAAAAATGAATAAGGAAGCTGATCAAATGGCCTATTTTCACACCTGAGAAGCCAAGAAAGGATGTCATTGTGCCCCAAATGCACAAGTCAGTGGGTCTTCCATTTAAAATTTTACACCACATGAAGAAGACAGATATAAATGTCACAATGTGGGATGCCCTAACCATTCCATCTCATTGCGACCTATTGCATGAAGCTCTGGTACAACTCTTGCATGCTTCTATCAACATCTTCCAAGAAGAGGAGAAGCAAGTAAGTAAATTTTTCAAAACCTCACCCTTCTATATGTCTTTGATCATATGAAAACACCTAGTTCATAATTGCATGATAGACTCAGGTGATAGTACTTATCTCATGCCTAAGATGATAGCTAATGTCTTAGGTCTCAAGTATAGCCCCCTAACAAGAGGATTCATGGAACTTGATGGTTCAATTGTTTCTACCTTAGGAATCATTAAGGATGTTGAGTTAACCCTCCATGCATGTCCAAGTTTGAAAATTAGTCAAGATATATCTATTATTGGATTACCTCCTTTGTTTTCCCTATGTATATCAAGAGAATTTACTACAAAAGTGGGTGGTTACTTGTCTTCTGATTGGTCTAATATGTTACTCAAGACATGGTAAGGTACTTGGTTTACCATTCAAGCTGAGCCAATATTTTCCTATCCCTTAGGAGGAAGTGAGTAGGAAGAGATGGGAGAGGCGAATGGAGTGTGTAGTAATAAATTGGAATTGAAAGATGGAGATGCATGAAAAGTAGCCTATTGTAAATGATGAATTTTTTCTTATAGGTATTGATAGAGGGATTATAAATCTTGAGTGCTAGTGGAAGAAACTTTCCGCATGTGAGAAACAAGAGGTGGAGTGAAGTTATCAGTTAGGGTTCGAACAAAAATTAGGATGGTAGAAATGGGAGGGAGACTAGAATCATGTGGTTGAGTAGCAATGGAAGTGGTGATAATGGTAGAAACAAAAAGCACCACCATATTAGTGTACTCCTCATGTGAAGAATGTAAGAGAAAGTATATATCTTGGGGATGCTTAGTGATATAATCATTGAGGGCTTTAAGATGGGATTAAAAAAATTATTCATAATATTGAGCCATAGTGATGAGAGTGATAAATGGAAGTGCATTCAAAGATCAGGTTCATCAAAATTATTAAGATGAAATGTAATTTATGTGCCTAATCCGAATTCTATAGTAGTAGTAAATAAATAAAAAATAAGTACATTAATGAATATCCAAGTAACTAAGTAATAAATAATGAAACCATTATTTTAAAGAGAGGGTAAGAAGTCTCGGTTGATTCGAATAGTTTTTTAGAATGAATTGAGTTGGAAAATTGTAAAATTTAAAGCACAAAGCATTGCACTAGAACATAGGAAAATGCAAATCCAAGGAGATAGGCTAGACTTGGGTGCTTGGAGAGGGACAAGGGTGCCCTTGGGTGTGCTAGACCTGTTTTTTGATGTCTTGGCCTGTAGAAATGCTCAGGAAACCTCCTTTGAGGTGTAGTAAGGTGTTCACCTTTTTTTTTTGTTTGATCACTCCAAGATCACACCAAGATCACTGGAAACCTACAATAATGAATAGACCTACAAAACCCTCAAATACACATCATATCCTAAAAAAGAAAGATGTAAAATGAGGGGTTAGACTTTGTTCAATTTTCACAATGGTGAACTTACAACTGAGCACTTCCCTACATCTCAAACCCAATGTAGTTATGTTTGTGTGTGTAGAATTGTGCCTTAGGTTGCTCTTGTCCATGCCACACTTAGAGAGTGAGCAAGTAGCTAGATGTATAATGTAGTAAATGTGTACATCGAATAGAATGAACTTCCCTCATATGAAGTTTGATGCATAAAGCCATCCCTTTTGATGAAGCTATATGGATGCAAATAGAGCTCTTATATGCCTTGATGGATGAAACCTTAGGTGGTGATAGATAGTACCTAGTGCTTGGTCCTTTATTATGATCACGTAACTTTATATTTATATGATTCCTTTGCTCAAATTTTTTAATTAACCCCGCAAAGGATGACTACAAAAAATATAAGATGCTCAAATAGATAGAGATGACCCAAAAAAGTGAGAGTAAATTATAAAGGGGATACGAGTTCCTAGAGGGGATGAGGGCTCCTGGTGTTGGCGTCCTAGCTAGGTGTCGGTGTCCAAGATGAAAAATTCCAAAGAGTAAAAATTTAGACTAAGCAAGAAAAGGTATAAGACCAAACGCAATAGCATAAAGTAAGGAAAGGTAGCCAAAGACATGGGTTGAATCATCATTTTCCTTACTTACGAATCACGTGAATAGTTGTATGTAATCAGGACTAGATAATTAACCAAAGTGCATGATTGTGTGTCTACATACATGTAATGATCTTATACAATGTAATTTTATACATAACTCTACCTAACACATCCATATAGGTCAAACAAGACCAATAAGGTAAAGCTTTACAACATGAAAAAAAATATTCCATCATATAAAATCATAACATGAGACCATATAGGTCATCATAGGCCTAAGCACACCAACTTGCACAAGGCTACTCAAATAGGCCTAAAACAAGGCATCAACTCCAACTAATGGAATATAAATATCAAGGGAATATATAATCTTCACCAAATCTCCAAAACCTTAGGGAACATCATCAAAATCCTCCCACAACTCTATGCATACTCAAGAGCATCTACAACCTCCATCTTCATCATGACACTATCCATTTGGTAAGAAACTTCAACTAGGTCTCAAGCACCTGGAGAACAATCCCAAAAAAAATCAGCTTTATATAGAAAATAACCTTTTTCATTTCACAATAAATAAATCAATGGAAATTTATCATCATCATGCACCTATAAAAACTCATGGAATCCACCAAAATATGGCATAAGGCTTCTAATTACTTCAATATATGAAATTGGTCATAATTGTGTTTTAGTCCTCAAAAACTAGTCTTGAGTAAAACAAGCTCCAACACCTTGAATCCAACTTCCAAGAACTAAAAACACTTGGAACACTTTACTATAATCCATTCCAACATGCTTAAGAATTTATAATCCTATGTCACATGGAGAAACCAACCAAGCACACATGTTTTAACAAACCTTATTGAGAAGCCTAATAGGGTTGATTATGCCATTATGTATTAAGAAAGAATCCACCTCTCCATATATAACCAAGATCTCAAACACATAATTTCATACTTTTATCAACTATTCATGACCATTAAATGTTGATACATCATGAAAAACTTCAAAGCACACCTCAAACCACAAGACTAGTTTTAGCCCTTCTAGGCCTAAAGCGGTAAGGCAGCTTTGGAGACTCATATATTTCATTTTCTCAAATATACCTGTCCCAAAATTTACATTTACATATATAAGACCTCCCAATGTTTCTGGAATAATTCACTTATTTTTATGAAACCTCCATCTCAGACATGAAACAACAAATCTTCTTAAAACAAAGATTTTTCTTCTTCTTTTTGAAACAACTAGAATATGAAATTACCACGAAAATGAGATGAGAAGATTTATTTATAAGCTTTATTCATCACATCTGAATTCCCAATCCATTTTGAGCCCATACACTTCATATTTATCCTATCACTCTAGTTCTAGGGTTTAATTAGGGTTTTAGACCAACTCTACTTCTTAACAATGGTTTATAAAGATGAGAGGACTAAATCAATCCATTCTTTTTACAAGAAACTATGGACTCAATTCTTGATAATTCCCTAAATTTTTATGTCCCCATAAAAATCTCACATGTGTGGGTGAGCATTCAGAGTTCACCATCGAGCTGGTTTTTTCCTTATTACAAACTTGATATGACCAAAAATGACATTTTTTGCTTTTCCTTCAATTTATTGACCTGAAAATTTACTCAGATCACTATGAAAAACTCCTTCATCCTTTCCAACTCTGATACATGCCATGAAACCTTGGAATCTCTCTAGACACTAAGACTTACCATGTATTTCCTTTTCTTTTCATGTAGTCCTGCTTCAAAATGACCTTCATCATGCACTATATATCCATAACATCAACATGCCTATTGTATTTTTGGGGTATGGTGGTAATGGAATAAGAGTGGAAGGTTGCAAGAATAATATTTATGAAAAGTAGGTTATATGGAATTAAGAACTTCTATTTTTTGTTGTAAATATCCCTCACTTGATGGACAATGAGTTAGGAATCTCCACAAATTTGTATATGTTAAATGCGTAAGTAAAAGTAATATACAATCCCAATATTAATGCTTCATATTCATGATGTTGTTAGTACAAGAAAACCCTAAGAGATATGTAAAAGGCATATTCTCTCCCTAGATAGTAATAAATATTATGCCAGTATCGGCTCTAGTAGCACATTGGGATCCATCAAAGTACATAATGCAAAATTCAAAATTGAAGTTGTAGGAAGTAAACTCATGATGAAATTTGTCATTTATGGGGGAGGAATCGAAAAGTGGGGCATTATAGAAATGATAGTTGAGTAATTAACCTTTAATTGATTTAATAACATTACCCAGTGTGTAATGTGACCAAAAAGGTGTCTGCATGTGAGAAAATAACATAAAGGGCCCACCTTAGTAATAACTTGTACCTCATTATCGAGCATATAATGGCACAACTAGGTTTTAGCAAATACTAAGGAAATAAAAACCTTATTAATGGGTGTATAATTTAACTCATATGGAAGAAATGTGTGACTAATATAATAGATAGCATGTTTATGATTGACGTCATCAAATTGTGTAAGAAAAACACCAAAGGCACATTTAGTAGCACAAATGTAGAGTAAAAATGGTTTGTATGGTTTAGGTGGGAATAACACAATATAATTGAGTATATAGTGTTTACTGTATTCAAATTATTGCTGTCATGTAGAGTCCCAAATAAATATTGTATATTTCATTAAAATTCACATAAAATTTTGTGTTTTATCAAGTAATTTGGCCACAAAATGTTGAATAACCTGAAGTTTTCCTTAGAGAGACCACAATGTCTTGAATATTTTTAGACGAACCTTTATTCCCTAACTGGAGATAATTTAGCCTAGTAATTTACCCATGGTAATCATAAATACACACTTATGTGGGTTTAAAAGAACATTATACAATTGTAACTATTCAAATATGAGACATAGATATTGTGTGTGATTGTGGTGGTTGGTGGATTTATCCAATAGGTCTTGAACATAGTCTTCAATGATCTTGCCGATATAGTCATGAAATATGTGAGTGATTACACATTAGTAAGTGGTAAAAACATTCTTTAACCCAAAAGGCATAACGGTATAACAAAATGTACCCCTGAGAGTTGTAAAATATGTTTTTTTAATATGTAGGGTTAATTTTGATTTTGATGTATCCAAAAACTCCATCCATGAAGGATAACATGTCATACCCCACTTTCAATTCCATAATCATAACAATATGGGGAAGTTAAAAAAATTCCTTAGGGAAAGCTTTATTGGGTCATGAAATTCATTATAGCGACTATGTGCATGTGTACTTTGCTTAATGCTAAATCAAATGGAATAAGAACTACAAACTAAAATAGTTCTACAATTTAGCTAAAACAAAGCATAAACACCATCAAGATAGAGAACTAAGTAAGATCTAAACTAACATTATAACTTTGAAATCATGAGATCAAAACTATGCATGCTATTTTAACATCTCTACTCTCCTAGATTACCAACAAAATGCATGGACCTATTTAGCTCCAATGGCAATCAAAAATTGCTTGTTTGATCTTTAAAGAATGCAAGAATAGCAAACTTAGCTCTTAACGATGGTGACCTCTCAAGAAGAAAAAATGCAAGCTCTTAGGCTCTTTGGTATATGCTTTGCATTTTCTCTCTTAAGAAGTTTACGTGTAGGTATAAAGGTAGAAGGAGGGCTCGTTATATAGCCCAATGGATAAAGGAAACACTAAATCCCTTTTCATGTGGGATAAAGGTAAAACATGATTAGGAATGGATAAGGTTGCTTTATTAAAGATAACCTTACTTTAGAAGGGTTTAATTTATGCTTATCAAGTCATGGGAGTTGGGGTGTGTTTTAATTAATCAAAGGTGATTAACTAATAGGCAGATGTAAACTTATAGAAGCTAATTAGAGGAATATTAGTACAATTTAGGCTATTAAGAGGGGATTAAATCAATTAAATATTGATTTATTAGTTAAATGAAGTGAAAGGATAATTAATTAATTATAATTAATTATTCTAGATAGAAGGGGTGAATAATTAACGGAAGGTCGTTAATTAGGTTGTTAGCTGGATAGGTGACTTAATCAATTAGCGTATTGTAATTAATTAACGAAAATAAGAGGGAATATGAGCGCTTTTGACGATATGTCGTTGATTTTTGAGAAAGGGGATAATTAGAACAATTTAAGTATTTAAATTGATTGGGCATAATTATAGGTGTCTACATTTTCCCCTCTTTGGGGTGGCGTAAGTGACGCCACTTCAAAGATTGTAGACGGAAGAAAATTTTGAGAGGATAGAAGAAAAATTAGTAGGAGGGAGAGATGACCCCTCGAGTTTCGATAGGGTGATGAAGGAAGATGATCAAAAAAGGTGAGAGATAGACAGGTGAGAGGAAAGTGATGCAGAAGAAATATGGAGGAAGGAAGAGAAAAGCTTATCCTCTAGCCGTTGTTTATTTGAATAATTTCTTGTCATCATATTGCCATAAGAGCTACGTCATCGGTCCTTATGAAAAATATAAGCATATGAAAAAGGTAGAATGAATTGAAAATCCATACTACGAACAATTTCCCATTGCTGAAAATACCAACTCCACGCAGCATACAACAATGCAATGCAATACGAGAAGGAAACCAGCTCATCTAATAGGGAAAACAAGTATGAATGCACATACCCAACCCAACAACGATCAAGACAGTTGTACAAATATTTTTTTATCAGTGCTGAAGAGATCCACAAGTTCATGATTGATTACAAGGGTTAAAAATGATGCCCCGAGAAAGATTACATGCAAGGGGGAATGATAATGGACACGGGGTCCAAGAGAAGCATTTGTGTGTAACGAAACAACACCAGGAAACAAATGTGCCCCAGAGTAGAGACAAAGCAAGAAGCTAGCTTTGTGAATGGTTGTAAATATGGTGATCTGTGAGTCGTATTAATCAAGGAAGATGTGAGAAAAACCAGCAGGATATGGAGAAAATACCATACGCAAGACACAAGTTTCAGCTGTAATAAGCAAGTTACTAATTTTGTAGGTTTTTTACTTTTTAGGATTTTGTGAAAAGATTTGCCTTGTTTTTTATTTTTAACATATATATTGTTTTTATTTTTCTGTTTTCTAAAATGTGATGGACAGTAGAAGAAAAGAGAAGAAATAGAATGAAGGGCCTAGGGGAAACAAAAACTGCCTTAGGTGGAAGAAAGAAGAAACAAGCGACAAAAATGTCCTTGTTTAGTGGAAAAATTAATAAAAAATAATTATTTTTAAAAATAATTATTTACGAGAGAGTGGATAAGAACAAAAATCACGTAGGAGAAATAAAATTTTCTGAGGGAGAAGAAAGGGGTATTAGACAGCAAAAAATGCCCCAATACGGTGAAAAATAAGAGAAAAATAATTATTTACTAAAAATAATTATTCCACAGTGAACAGGGGAGAAAACGGTGCTCGAGACGGGCCTCCAAGCCATCACGGCAGTGAAAAATGGGTTAATATACCCCACCTGGGGGGTAAAAACATTGCGACCAATTCATTTTTACCAAGCTATTTAGAAATTTTGCTATGAGGCTCTGATAGTGATGAGGACAATGGTGATCGCACGAGACTGAGTGAGGTGCACAGACACAGTGCGAGGGTGCTGGTGGCTCATAGATGACAGCCCCTTCGTGAGTATCAAACCCTTACACATTTATTTTTGTCATTAATGCTTTAAATTTTGGCATCTAGCCCTAGAAAGTCATGTTGGCGTGCCTGCGCGCAGGCATAGGTGTCGGGTTGGGGGCGCAGGTGTCCCTTTGGGGGCGCATATGCCAAAGTACACATGCACACATGCGCAGGTACAAAATGCACACACCCATGTGCACGTGCACACACAAAACATGTGTGCGCACGTGTACACATGATAAATGGGGTGAACACATGAAAAATGTGGCGTAGACACGAAAAGGCGGGTGCACACACCCAGGAGCATACGCGTGCAAGCACAAGCACCAAATGTGTGGCACATACACCAAAAAGGGTGTGTGGGCACCCAAATGAGGGTGCAAGCACCAAAACCATATGTTTACAAGCACAAGCACCAAAAATGAGGTGCACACACCCAAAAGGGTGCATAGGTGCCCTATACTAGTGGAGAAAAGATAGGAAAGTGTCAAAAACATGACAGTTAGAAGAATTTTTAGGATTTTTGGGCTAACCCTAAAAAGGTATATATATTTTTGGAAGAAATTTTATTAACTGACGAGTGATTTGGTATTTTACAGAGATGATTATCAGTTTTACAGATGCGGGATCGACACACCTAGATAGCAAAGCTAGAGGGGAGTATGCGCCGGCGCGACCGCCAAGCCATGGTGATACTTCTTGAGGTGGTGGGGCTAGGCCTCGTGTCTCGGATGCCCTCCATTGCACTAGATCATGGTTTACTGACTATGATAGCCAAGCGATGGCATAGCGAGATTCATTGTTTCATAATTCCTATAGGGGAGATGACTGTGACCCTAGAGGATGTATGGCGGATCCTACACGTGCTGATCCTAGGCACCTTGATTGAGTACAGCTTAGATGCAGGACTGATCCAAGCAACCTGTAGTGATCTATTTGATGTGGATGACATACTCCATGATGGTATGAATATAGCTCTCCATGAGTGCATTTCTAACCCCACATTACATTGGGGACCTCTCTACATCATGTCACTTATCAATGGGTTCTTACTCACTAATAAGACAGGGACCTCATTCCCGAGAGGACTATTACCCTTAGTTCATGGCATCTTCAGCGGTGAGAGATACTGTTGGGGGCAGTGCATACTAGCCCACCTATACTGGGATTTACATTTGATCACATACCATGGTCAGAAGACCGTGGGTCCAGCCTCTTTGTTACAGATATGGTCATGGGACTGTTGGTGTTGAATCACAGCACCCCTGGGACTTTGCAACACGATGGGTTGGGAATCTCAGTGCGATTGCACAACATGGAGATTTTCCCAAGTGTGGGACCTTACGAAATCAGAAAAGCTCTCCAGATGAAGGCCGGCTCCTATTCCTCTGTTCAGATGCACCAATTAAACGCAGAGGTTTACCCAAAAAACTTAATCTAACTACCAAGGAGACAGGGAGAGAGAAATGCATAAAAATAAACCTAAGCTAAGGAGGTGATGCACCGAGGAATGTTGGACACTCGTTTTGCAAGATTAAACACAGACCACATAGATGTAATACCACACCATGCACAGGAAACCAAAATGCAATGAGAGATCAAAATAACAGCAATGAATATATGAGAGGGTTTAAAATCAATCACAGACATACATATATTACTCAAGGATCGATTCAATACATTGCAATGGCCAAGAGGCAAAAAACAGCATTACAATCCATATGGGAGGCTTGAAAACTCCATAAATTCTCTTGCAAGCAAGAGAGAAGGGAGGGTGCAAAGCAGAAATGCCCAACATTTTTAAAGAGCCTCTCTTTACCATTTATATGAGGAAAAATGAGGGAGAAGAGAATGATTCAAATTCTGCCCCCAACCACCTCCAAGACTGCACCTAACCCATCATATTATGGCGGTAGGTGAGGATCTCAACAACCCAACAGTGGTGAATTGTATTTTACATTTTCAAGAACTTGTTCCCACCCAATTAAATATATCCAGTCGTAGTTACGTAGAGGATGCCGAGAGCTTTTCGAAAAGTCCAACCTTGTGTGAATCCGAGCTCCCTGTGAAAAGTTATGGCGATCTGAATATTTCCCGCATCAGGGTCTTCTACCTGTTGGGTTTGGGTTTCTCCTTTGCATATGCATCGGGTTTGGAGGATGCCTCGACATGTTGCTTGATGTTTGCATTTTCCCAAAACCTGCTTCCACCAGATTTATGAGCTTTCCTTTATTTCAGGGTGGAAGATGAACCTGCATGTGCATCGGGTTCGGAGGGGTGCTCGACATGTTTTCGCTCCGTGCTTCCCCGCCGTGTTTCCCTGACTCCGAGACCCGATTTGCTTTGCGTCGGGTTTTCCAACCCTTGCGACATGTTCTTTGGCGTCAGGTTTTTTAACCCCTCTGACATGCTTCTGTGCCATGTTTCTCCGCCTCTGAAACCCGCTTTCCCTTTGCGTTGGGTTTTCCGACCCTTGCGACATGTTCTTTGCTGTCGGGTTTATCTGCCCCTCTGACATGCTTCTGTGCCGTGTTTCTCTACCTCCGAGACCTGATTTCCCTTTACGTCGGGTTTTCCAACCCTTGCGACATGTTCTTTGGCGTCAGGTTTTTTAACCCCTCCGACATGCTTCTGCGCCATGTTTCTCCGCCTCCGAAACCCGCTTTCCCTTTGCGTTTATCTATATTTACCCGGGGGGGTAAATATATACAACAGGACCATATTACCATTGGACGCCATGTGGGCACTTTACATGTCTGAGACCCAGAGGAGCCATCATACATGGCATGGGTAATAGTAGGTGGTGATATATGCAGCCACAATGGCAACCTATTCAGATATAGGCGAGAGTTTGACGAGCTGCCAGTGATAGATGTTATCTAGCAGCCATATCGACATTTCTAGTTGCCAGAGGATGCCATAGAGCTCAGTCTATGCTCAGTAGAGCACTATATCATTGGCAGTCACAGCTACATCATAGAGTTGTATCGAGTTGATAGGTTCCAGTGGCAACCTAGCAAAGTACAGGGGGTCCCACAACTAGACATTTGGTATGCATGCAGAGATTCAAAGAGGAAAACTAAGGGGCCATGCATACTGTTCACCTGAGATAGGGAAAGTTTTACATAGGTGGTCCCCCAGGCATGGGACCCAGCACAACAGGTGTGAGATTCGGGGACCATAGTGGGTTACACAGCTTGGTATGCCACTGTATTACCCCAACGTCTCACCATTCCAGAGGAGGCCTGGGCAGCAGGTGCTCGTCCACCTATAGAGATATGGCATGGTTTAAAGCGTAGAGTGAGAGTAGTGGGGCTTGATCCAGAGGATCCTTTTGATCGCATACCTCATGATGGGCAGGGTGCCACATGGGCACAGGGACCAAGGCTGTAGGGCCCAGTATAGGCCCCAGTTTAACCAGTGAGAGCAAGGGTCCTAGAGCAGGGCCAGTCCTCAAGAGCACCTCAAGGACTAGTACCTAAGGCACATATAGCCTCTCAGCCAATGGCACTGATAGCCACAGTACAATAGTAGTTACAGCAGGCCCTAGCTAAGAGAGATACAGCAAAAGTAGAGAGGGATAAGGCCTGAGGTTAGTGTGTGACCACCATAGCAGAGCATGATGAGGCCCGGGCCCATATTGTTACATTACTTTCATAGCGAGATCAGGCTTGGGCCCATTCTGGCCCAAGGGATGGCAGAGGTAGATATGAGAGACTTCTACCTAAGGGGCTCAGATATTGAGCCTTCTTCATCAGTCCCAGACCTAAGTGCAGATGG
The DNA here is from genome assembly GCA_019776745.2 of Taxus chinensis. Classification (NCBI taxonomy): domain Eukaryota; kingdom Viridiplantae; phylum Streptophyta; class Pinopsida; order Cupressales; family Taxaceae; genus Taxus; species Taxus chinensis. Next base: position 174,217,887 of record CM034150.1, on the reverse strand, counting down.
TTGTTGCGCAAAGAGATCATGTATATGCATGGTCATAGGCACTTCTTACACAGAGGGATCAGGCCTGCACCGAGCTGCAGACTGTTACTACATAGAGAGATCGAGAGGCTACTTCCTCTAGACAGGCCAAGGCTGAGTGACAGGAAAGTGTGATGTGGCCGTTCAGGAAGCCCTCACCTCTGGAGATGCTGATTTGATACATGATGCCACAAGGCTTGGTGGTGAGGCTCTATTATATAGGACTGCTTATTACAGGGTAGTCCCCCTAGAGTAGTGAGTGGTACTGCCTTAATAGTCAGGGTCGAGCGCGATAGGATCTCAGTCATGGAGATCAAGCCAGACTATGAGATCAGTGAGACAGCCCATTCCAGAGAAACTGGCCAGACTAGGACCATCCCAGCCTCCATTGTTCTATCGGCCAGGTGACATACCTGGAAGCCCCAATGAGGGCGAGAGCTGCAGTTGAGCTCCACAATTCTGTTGTATAGATTATTTGTATTTACACCTCTTATGAAGGCTGATTTTGATGTATAGCCTTGTATACTTGTATTTTGTTGATGCCTCGTGATGAAGGCTTGATTCTTTCTGATACATGCCCCTTTTTTATGGCACTTTGTATCTATGATGTATCATTTTGAGTACCGATCTGGACAGTTTATACTTGTATAGATATGTGGATATTTTTTATGTATCATCTTTGTACGCCTTAGTTGAAGGCATTTTTGATATAGATTACTGATGTATATCCATTTTTTTGATATAGATGTATATGACACACATGCATATAGAGGATTACTTTTTAGGCTTAGATACACATGTTTATGAGATGATGCCCTTTATTTTTTTTTTGTCCTGATACATGTGACACAAGTGGGCATAATTCTATGATGTAAAATACCCTTTATCAAAAATTACTCTATGTTGAATCCCATTGCATACTGCATGTTTTGATTCAGCACTTATGGATGTGTTATGATGTTGTCTGATTTTGTAGTTGCATGTATGTTATCTTGATGTTTGATGTATACATGTGCTTTTATTTCTAGATGATGTGATCTTGTAGAACGTATCAAATGCATGTCTCATGTGTTACTGTAGATTTATATGGATAGGATGATATGATGATATTGGTGCGGGGGGGGATAGATTTTTTATCATGCGCAACCCCTCTTGCACCCATTGATGATACGATATGTGATGATTAGCTTAGCATACATGCATGATGTAAAACTTAGCATTTTATTTATATATGATGTATAGATGATGTTATATGTGATGATAATGATGATAATGATAAAAAAACAATGCACATGCAATAAGCACAATCAAATGCTTAACAAAGAATACAAGGAAACACCATAATACACCATGATTCCCTATGATTCATTAGCATGTAATAAACACAACCAAATGCTAAGAAAGAACACAATGAGTTAACACATTGCATCGTGATCCACATGCATAAGCAAGAATAAATCTAATCTAAGCAAGAAGAGATGAACCTTAATAAAGTACGCCTAAGCAACAAACAACCCAAGAAGCAAAAACACAAAATAATTGTACAAGCAACAAGCAAAGCAAAATACAAAAAAATGCAAGTAAATGTAAGTAAATGTTTTTGTAAGATTTTTTTTCAAGCCACAAATTTCTATTATTTTTGGTGTTTCGTTGTGAAACAATTTTCTATTGTTTTTACATTTTTGTGAAACAATTTTCTATTGTTTTTTCATTGTTTTCTAACAGTTTTCCAAAGTTATGCATAGGTAATGAAGAAAGCGTGGATACACCCAGCATTAGAAGGGGAATATACAAGGGCAAAAGCCACACACTTATGAATAAGAAGGTGAAGTCATTGAATTAACCTCATCATAAGATGGGGAATAACGAAAGACCATGTCTCCTTGTAGACGAATAAAAGAAGACAAATCCAGATCAAGCCCTGACAGGATTGGGCTCATAGGGAATCTCGAAGGTAGAACTGGGGCCAGGCCAAGGAAAACTACCCTCTAGATGCAAGATGCTTGTGAATAACGAATCTTCCTGAGGTGCTAGAAACTGGTTTTCACCCAAGGACTTGGCCAAAGTGACACAATTGCATGGTTTTCACTAGAGGATGACATCTTTTCTCTTTTTGATATTTTTTTATTTTTGATCATTTTACCATTTTTTTTAATTTTCTTTTTCTTTTTGACCTTCCTGTACCATGTTTAAGCATAGAACCCCTTAAGATGCATGGCGTTCATGGGATCCCGGAGCTCATCACCATTGAGGTTACAAAGTTTGTATGCCCTTGTGCCATACTTGGCTACTATAACATAGGGTCCCAACCAATGTGGTTCGAAACTTTTCTTTCTTTTCTCGTTCCACTCTGGTGTTGAACTGGTTCTCCTTCATGACTAAATCACCAACCTCAAAATGACGAGGGATGATTCTCTTGTTGTATTTTCTAGAGACTCTGTGTTGATACACTTTCAAGTGATTAAGAGCATGAATGCACCTCTCATCTAGGAGCTCTAATTAAATCAATCTTGCTACCCAGTAATCTTTATCTTTATCCAAATAGTCCTTAAGAGAGATTCTTAAGGAAGGAAGTTTAATCTCTAAGGGATGATAGATTCTATCCCAAACACCAGAGAATATGGCGTTGCACCCGTAGGAGTATGAATGGAGGTTCTATAAGCCCAGAGGGCTGGATGGATTTGTAAGTGCCAATTACGACCTATTTTTCTAACCATCTTCTCCATTATCATTACCAAAGTCTTGTTTGTGGCTTCAACCTATCCATTACCTTGAGGGTAATATGGCGTAGACCATTTTAACCTGATTTGGAACTATTGACAAAGACATTTTATAGTTTTGTTCTTAAATGACTTCACGTTATCTGTAACGATGGCTGTGGGAATGCCATATCGACAAATGATATGATTCATGATAAACTTAGAAATCTAGGCTCCAGTTACATAGATTAAAGGGACAGCCTCCACCCATTTTGTAAAGTATTATGTGGCCATGATGATGTGTGTATGAAGTTGGAGTAAGCTTTCCTATCAATTCAAGTCCCCACTTGGAGAATGGCCATGGGGTAGTGATAGGTTGCAATGGTTGTGATGGAGCATGAATGAAGTTTCCATACTCTTGGCAAAGTACACATTTCCTGACATAATTACAACAATCATTTTCTATGGTAGGCCAATAGTATCCTACTCTTAACAATTTCTTAGCTAAGACTATTCCATTTGTATGTGCTCCACACACCCCCTCATGCACTTCTTTGATTTCTTGGATTGACTTCATCACATCCAGACAACGTAACAGATTCCCATCAAAGCCATGAAAATAAAGTGTACCTCCTAGAAGGGTGTAATAGGCTACTTGGTGAATCAGGCTTTGCTTTTTAGAGTGGGATATATCTGTAGACACCAAATTTGTGTCTTACGACCCCCTGTGCCCCGCATCTCATTGCACAACCTAACCTCATCACCTAAACCTTACACAATTATTTATTAATTACCTTATAATTAATAAATCCACATCGCCATACCTGCCACCTCATTTTGCCACTTCATCATGACCTAGTCTTAACCCTAAATTAACCTAGCTAAGACCTATAACTTAGTCCACATCCACACCCATGACTAATTACCCCTCACCCGCACCTAAAACCAACCTCATAATGACTTGACCAAGCCCGCAACTAATCCCTTGGGAGAAAAAAGAGGAAAAGCTAGCTATTTTACTAAAGATAGCCCGCTTTGACCTAACCGATACCGGTTCCTACTCGACCGCTGTCGGTTACGTAACATCCATCGGTTCCCTGTAAATGACCACTCCTAACCAAAAACAAGGGGTTGGATTTTAGTGGATCCGAAGGAGAAATCATTAGAAGAATCCAAAAATTTACTTGGCTGAACAGAGACAAGTGAAAGAAAGAAGAAGATTTTGTAGAGAAGGACATCAAGCCCAAAAACTGCAACTGAGTAACCAGAGCCTTGTGACACTCATCGGAGTATCAGGAGAGGAGATAGCTCATCTTGGGTTGTAAGATCATCCTGCTTGAGCCCTATCTTTGTCATCACGAGTCCCAGAACCTACATTTTCCATCAAGAACTAGTAAGTAAGTCTTATACGTTCTTTTAATAACATTTCTTGAATTTCTGAACCACTGCCATCATAAGTCTGTTCCTAGATCTACTACCCAGCAACACACTACATCTAACTGTCATTCCTCCACCCTTACATTACCCCCAAGAACACCCCCCGTATTTTCTAAGTCCTTCTCATCACCCCATTACCCAACCCCACCCATTTATTAGCCTTATAAAACAACACAACCACCTTACAACCAGCCTTCACCAAAAGCCCCTAAAACATAGTCCCTACTGATATCGGTTAGCGCCAACCGGGTACTAGTTACAGTGACCGGCATCGGTCACCTTGATTCTAAACCAAGACCAGCCCTTTCTCTATTTTTCTAACAAGGTAAACAAATTGTAATTGGACAATAGCTTATTTGTTAGAATTTATGTTAATTCATATTAGCAGGGGAACTGACCACCTTCGAAAGGAAGTTTTATATTTCCTGGGCCCAAGGTAGTTCCCTAATTTATTGTCTAATCAAAATCTGGGTGATCTTGTATTCTTATTTGCAGGTAGTCCTTCCAAGACAAAAAGGATTTCTTTGCAATCAACCTGATCTCTCTCTACAGTACGCGCACACCCTCTCGACATTTAACAGGTATTCCTCCTAACCCTAACCCTTATCTATTTCTTAAAGGAATGAAAGGATAGAAGCAACTCTATTCCCAAAAGTTGAAACATTCCGTGTGAAACATTTTGGCACGCCCGACGGGACCCATTTCGGGTTTCTATTTCTCTTGTTTGCTTTCATATAGGGAGCATACTTGTTGTTTTCTTCTTCTAAATATATTCACAAGGGTATTTTTGTTATTTTGGTAAAAGAACTTGCTCTACTTTTACATCTTTGCATTAGTGAAAGTCATCTCTTTTGCTTCATTGAATATCATTTTCGATTTGGGTTTAAAATATGTGCATTACATTCTTGCTTGTTGTTTTCAATTCTAGTGAACATAGACTAAGTAACAGGTCGTACACGTGGGGGTGATTTCCACGGTATTGATAGGAAATTAATCTTACTTTCACTGCACAACACATACTGAATCACTTCATAATTAACACAACAGCTCAAAACATCCCCCCTTCTCTGCGGTATTCCTCCGCCCGATTGAGGTAACCTTATAAGCCAAAACAAACTTGACATTTCCCCTAGGTCTTGTGTTTAGGATTCTGACATCATTCTGCATCTAAGGGTATAAGATCAAATTGATAAACACTAATCCTAGGGTTAGTCTGTTAATTTTTTTGTGTATCTTGTTTGTTTTCAGTTCTATTTCTCTGTCATACACTGTTTCAGTTATCACTTCAGAACAATTTGATAGATGTACTAAGCATTGTTAAAAACTCAAATCAGCAGCTTCTTATATTTTCTGTATACCAGCCTTATTACACCGACATCGGTTAACTGACCAATGTTGGCTATAGTCTAACCGACATTGGTTAGCAGACCGATATCGGTTACTATCTTTTACTGTTCCTGACAAACCAACAACTTACCAATTTCAAAATTCTGAGGCTGTTTCTATTCCTGATAGATTGAAACCCTACTGTGTACTCTTGTCCATGGTTGTTCTCACTCGAAAGCAAGCTACCGCCATGGTTTCAAATGCCTACTTTGTGCCTTTGCCTAAATCACCCCCTTCACATTCTATAGGGAATCCTACGGATACCAGCGAGGTTCCTAAAATTCCTATAGCAGATAAGGAATTTGTCAAATTTCTGGATGCTAATCCTAGCACTGTACAATACTATTTGTCTCATGCCCCTGACCGTATGCCCGATGGTCAACTCCTTGTTGGCATGCCTATTAGTATAGCTACTCATTTATCTCCTTCTCCGCCTGATAGCTCCGCTTTGCCTGCTGCATCCTTAGCCCCGTCTCCCAATCTAGCGGCTTTAGAGGTTTATACGACATAGATTGGCTTTCCTTTGGTTAATCTTGGGCCCTACATGTCATTACCGCCGACTGATCCTACCTCGTCTCTCTTGCAGACTACTCCATTCATGACTTGCTCTCTGCCACCTATCCACATGAGCTTTCCTTCTCAAGCTTCGCCCACCTTTTCATTCCCACACATGTATCCAGTGACCTCAACATCTTATATAGGACATCCCTATTTGATCGCCTCAACATATTTGTCCTCCATACCTTATCAACACTTAACCCCACCATTGTCTAGTGGAGGCCCTTGGCCCAATTTGCCTCCGTTTACCACAACCACACCATCATCTCATCCAACCACGGATTTCATCAAACAAACGATGGACAAAATGCAAAATATGGAGGCTTCCGTTTCGGGAAGTTGTAGTGCCTTGACATACAAACAAGTTTTTCGGGAGCCTATTCACCCTTCTGTCCCCCTTCATTCATATCCTCCTCAATGGGAATTGTCGAAATTTACTCATTTTAATAGTAAAGTGGATCCTCAACAACACTTGCGATCATTTAGACATGCTTGTTATTTGATTGCTCATGATGATTCTTTGCTACTCCGCACCTTTCCCATGTCCTTATCAGGACCCACCTTGGAGTGGTACAGTGCTTTAACCTAGCACTCAATCTTCTCTTTTAACCAACTAGCCCAATCTTTCTTGGATCATTTCTCCATTAACATTGCCAAGAAATTATCTATCACCGACCTCTATGCCATCCGACAATTTGAAGACAAATCTATCACAGATTTCATTGGACGATGGCGGGGCCTTATCAACCAACTTACATATGCCTTGCCTCAGGCTGAACTCATCGAACTTTTTACGCGGGCCTGCGCTAAGCACATCTCTCCTACCCTCCAAATTCAAACTTTCCGCACATTTGACGAGGCCTTTAGTATGGCTCAGAAACTAGAAATTTGAGCCTTAGAAGAAGAGAAATTGCGGTTGCGCAACAAAAACACCAATTTCTGAACTCCAGATTCCACCAATAAACCAAACACCACCACTCCTCACACATCCACTTCTTCTAAATCAAAAGGAGCTGTCCATGCGGTGATGGTCAAATCTCAAGCACCGTCTAATACCCCACCAAAAACCACCTATAAATATAAAGCCAAGCCCATCAATTACACCCCCTTGGGAGAAACTTATGGTGTCATCTTGGAAAAATTGCTCAAAGCCGGAGCTATCACCTTGCCTCCTGTTAAACCTCACTTTGGGTTTGACTCCACCCGCGCTATACCTTCCTGGTACAAAGAAAATGACTTCAGTAACTTTCACTGCGTAAAGGGACATAGTCACGAAAAACTGCAAGATGTTGAAAAACATAGTGCAGGAAATGGTTGATGCAGGGGATATAACCCTCGATAATCCTAATGCCCCTGCTAACCGAAATTTGAAAATCTTCAACAAACCATTCCCGAATCACTCTTCTAACAGTAACATAAACCAAGATATCTTAGCCGAGGAGAGTGTTCATGAGATCCATGCAATCTTCGACTCCCAGCCAAAAGCCTCTATCGAGAAAATTTTGAATCAAGCCTCTTCACTAACGCAGGGGCCCGAACCTCCTTCACCACCATCAAGACAAGGCAAAATCATTCCTTTACCCATAAAGGAATTAACTACCCAGAGTTCTCTTCTCATAGATGAGCCTTCTTATACCACATCCTTGCAAGACTGTGAGCAGATGTTATCTAATTTATCTATTTCCCAAACATCTCCTTCTACCATTCTGGTTGTACAAGAGGAAGGCTCACCACTTCTTTTGTCATCCTTAGACAAGAAACCTCTTGCACCGACATCACCAAACTCTTTAATCATGACGGATCCTCTCAAACATGTCCTCCTACCTATTAGTTCTTCATCGCCTAAATCTTTTCAGCGACTGGTTGACCTCTTAACACCTATTGATACAGTGCCTCATCTACCCCCTGTATTACACTCACAATGGACCGGAATCACAACCCACCTTTCTTCCATACAAAATTTCCAATTCACACGTGAGGACTGTCATTCCCCAGAAGATAGAATGGTCCTATGGGAACATTTGAGTATGCCATATTCTACTCAAATGCAGATGACCAACCCAAATGCCTCTACCATATACCCAAAGTGTTTACAGAAGCTTAAAATGCCTATGTTCTCATCTTCACCCCCCTCATCTCTACCAAATACCTCATCCACCTCTATTAACCTAACCCAATCTTCCCCTATGCTTGGGACCTCACCAATACCTAGTCTAACACACCCACCTAAGTGGCTTGATTTATCTAAAAATAAAGCCATTCATCCACTTAGGAGACAGACTCAATCTCCTCAACCTATGTCTCTATTACAACTAAAACCATCGTCGTCACACCTACCTTCCATATTGGGACCTCATCCCTCCACCTTGCATCAATATATCATACCTCCTGCGTTTTCTTTAAAATGACCTACGCCTTCTGCACCCATACAACGATCCAAGGGTACATCAACACAGTCACCCCACGTATCCTATCCACCTACTAACCCTAAACAAATTCCATCATCAAAATATTTGTTTGTTGTCACTCCTATTTCTCCGTGGTTGTTTTCTGATACCACATCATCTGTGGCCTCATCATCTAACCAGCTAAACATAGCTTCTGCGCCAAAGAAGCCACGTTTAGTTAAAAACCATTATCAAAACCCCTTGGCTAAACCACCACCCATACAAACCAACCATATCATGTCATCACCAGAATCTACCCCGTCAATACCCTCATCTTCCTCCTATTTTGACCCACTCAAAGGATCTTACGCCGAAATCCTTGCTATGTTGGTGGAGAATGCGACCATTCCCCTACCCCCACTTAGACCTTATGACCCATCTAAACCTCGACCAAAAGGTTATGATGAGTCTAAAATCTGCACTTACCACCGCACATCGGGACATGATGTAGAGGAATGCAAAGCTTTGAAAGCCATCCTTCGTCAGTCACCTCTCTCAGATAGAAAGGTTAAGAAAGACAACTTACGAAGGGAGAGACCTTTAGCTTCAATTTCCTCTCCTATACCACCTGTCCCCGCCTCACCAAGATCTATCATTATTACATCCCTACCTCTCAAAGACCATGACCTATCCCTACCATCTTCCTCCTCTCATATTCACGAGATCAATATGATTAGTGTTGCTACTCGAGGGTAGAAAAATAATGAGAAAGCGAAAGAAAGCACACCTACGTCCTCTCTTTCTCCATCCACCATCCCGATCGCACCACCGCCTAAAGTGGTTATTCGAGGACCCGCTTACCCCATATCTAATGGAGTTGCCCACTGAACCATGATCAAACAGCTTCACCAATCGCCTATAAAAATGACACTGTATGATCTCATTCAGACTTCTGAATCTCATCGACAAGCTCTCGTTAAAATCCTTCAAGGGATCGAGGTCCTACCCAACAAAACCTTGCCCGTTGCCTCCATTTTAACACCCAATCACATTTCTTCCCTCACCAAACAACCTACCACCCCAACCACTTCTGTCTCTGTACAACAAGCCGTTGCTGTCAGTTTCTTTGAAGACAAAATTGTTGACTTTGGTGCAGAAGATCCTGACCCTGCTCTTTTCATCTCAGCTTACGTCTGAGACATTCGGGTACGTCATGTTATGATTGACAGGGGCGCTAGCCTAAACATCATCTCTTCAAAATCCTTCCAACAAATGAATATCCCTTCTAGCTGCATGTGTGCCAACCCCATCATGTTGCGGTCATTTAATGATGCTATTACTTCTACCTTAGGCACCGTGATCCTTAACATTCGTGTAGGACCACGTACTTTACTCGAACTCTTCTATGTCCTTGAGGGAGAGTTCTAATACAATATGTTGTTAGGCTGCCCTTGGATCTGGGCTATGGGATGCGTTCCCTCCACCTTACATAGATGCATAAAATTTGAGTACGAGGGGAAGTCCTACACCGTAAAAGCTGATCCTCCCCCCTTCAAAACCTGCAATATGTTGTATCGCCCTAATGATGTGCTTGTACCAGTCAAGACACCCATTCATCCAACCCAACCATCCACTTCAACTGCACCTCAACCATCTACCTCAACCACACCCATGCCTTCAACTAATGAAACCGCCGTCTCAAATACCACTTCCTTTCCCGCAGATAACATCCCAACCTCTGACCCCTTAGTAGATGTTTTTTCAACGCCTTACGCTGGGGGAATACCGCCTATATAACGTTAGTTATTTCCATACCCCACAGGAGTACGAACAGTTACATGTGCATCCTACCTACGACCGTCGCGTGGGGGAGGTAATCCCCTACGGACCACCTCATTGCTACACCAACCTAACGTATGGGGGTGTCGACGCATCCTCCGTTACCCCTGAACCTCCTTTTGGGGTGGTTCCCTTCCAATCCAATTTTCAATACCTGAAAAATCATCATTTCGCCCTCACCTTCTTGACTCGCTGTGCTTGGAAAGGCTTTGGTTTTGGTCTTTATGAACAAGGCCGACATACAATCATTCCCGTAACTACACGCAAGCACAATGATCGTAGTGGTCTCGGATTTCCTGGAACACTTACACCGAAGGAACCTCGTGACAGTTGTCTCCTGGAAGATGACGACATCACCCCTACCGAACCATCATCACCCATTTTACCATCATCACCCACAGAGTTCGATAGATCCTGAATCTATCCCTCCTAACTTTTTTTTAAAATGTTATCTTCCTAGGTCCTCTCACTTATGAACGCGATAATGAGGACCCCTCTTCTCTTCCCCTTCTATATCCAGACATGATCGAAGAGGACTCGCCTTCAATTAATGTTGTTGAGTGCCAGGATGATGACTCCATCCTCACTTATCTTGGCGCAGATGACTCTTATATTCAACGTGCCTTACCATCTGAAACTCAAACCATGTTGAACGAGTCAACTATAGAAATCAATATCCACACAGAGGAGGATCCTCACATTGTGAAGATCGGACAATCCCTTAACGCATCAGAACAAGTCACCTTTACTACCTTTCTCCGTACTCGCAACCAAGCTTTCGCTTGGTCCTACGCTGACATGCCAGGAATTGATCCTAACATTGCTGTCCATAACATTACCCTGAAACCCGATTCCAAGCCAATTAAACAGAAACTGAGAAAAATGCATCCACGCATTGCACTCTTGGTCAAAGAAGAGCTTCAACGACTCCTTTCTGTTTCCTTCATCCTGCCTATTGACTATCCTCAATGGATTTCTAACATTGTACCTGTCACTAAAGCGACGGGGGGACTTCGGATATGCATGTATTTCCGAGATCTTAACCTCACTTTCCCTAAGGATGACTTCCTCCTACCTAGTATTGATCAACTTTTTGATCTCACTGCAGGCCACGAGATGCTCTCTCTCATGGATGAATTTTCAGGATACAACCAAATTTTGGTTGCCCCTGCCGATCAACATAAAACTACCTTCATAACTCCTTGGGGAACCTTCTGTTATCGTGTTATGCCATTTGGCCTTAAGAATGCTGGTGCAACTTATCAGCGGGCTATGACCTACATTTTTCATGACATTATGCACACTATCCTTGAGGATTACGTCGATGATCTTCTTGGCAAATCTAAACATCGCAGTGAACATCTCGATGTTTTAACCATTATTTTTGATCGCCTGTTACAATATTATGTCCGTTCTTCAACCAAAGAAATGTGTCTTTGGTGTCCTTTTAGGAAAACTTCTTGGTTTTATTGTCTCTTTGCGTGGCATTGAGGTCGATCCATCTAAAGTCAAAGCTATCCTAGAAATGCCCCCACCTACTAACCTCAAACAATTGCGTAGTTTACAAGGTAAGCTCCAATCTATCCGGCGTTTCATCTCCCAACTCTCGGATCGATGTCAACCTTTCCATCACCTCCTTAAAAAGGATATTGCCTTTCAATGGAGCGAAGAGTGCCACCAAGCCTTTGAGGCTCTCAAAGCTTATCTCTTGCAGCCACCCGTGCTTATCCCACCTCAGGACGATCGCCCTTTCTACCTTTACCTTTCCGCCACCGACCACGCTGTAGGGGCCATGCTCGCACATCATGACTCTGAGCATCGAGAACAAGCCATTTATTATATAAGTCGTACTCTCGTGGATTATGAGACTCGGTATACACATGTAGAAAAGTTGTGCCTAGCCCTATCATTCGTGGCCACCAAGCTCCGACACTACCTCCTGAATCACAAAACTTTTGTCATCACCAACACGGACCCCATCCATTATATGTATGCCAAACCTCATCTAAACCAACACATCGCCCGATGGCTTATGCTCCTTGCTGACATCGACCTTGAATTTATACACCAGAAGTCAATCAAAGGACAAACCATTGTCGATCAACTCGCGGAAGCCCCTGTACCCGGGGTGCAATTTACTAATTTTAATTTCCCCGACGAACTCATTGCCACTCTTTCCCTCAGGGAGGAGTCATATCCAATGACCCTCTTCTTCGATGGATCCAAATGCCAGCGCGGTGGAGGAGCTGGCGTTGTTCTCGTTCCTCTCAATGCTGAGCCTATGCCTCTTTCATTCCGACTCAATTTCCCCTGCACTAATAATACAACGGAATACGAGGCCCTTGTTTTGGGTCTCCAGGTTGCATTACACTTAGGTGTCAAATCTATCAATATTTTCGGTGACTCTCAATTGGTAGTCAATCAAGTTATGGGCATCTACCAATGTAAAAATGAGGAACTTCAAAAATACAAACACTACGTGGATTCACTTCTAACCTTATTTACTCACTATTCTATCCAAACCATTCCCCGCTCCACTAACAAATTTGCGGATACTATGGCTTGCTTAGCCTCGCAAATTCCAGCTTCATCAACTGACTCTGACATTTTCGTCTTGGTCCAAAAACTCTTTGCCCCATCTTACTCAGCCCCGGTTGTTTGTATGATAAATAATGTGTTTGCTAATTCACAGGATACCTGGTATCACCAATTTCACGACTACCTTACAACCTCCGTTCTCCCACCTGACCTTACTAGTACTGGCAAACGTGCTTTTCTTAAACGTGTTTCTCGTTATGTCATCATGGGGGGACTCCTTTATAAACGTGGCTTTGATGGCATCCTCCTTCGATGTCTAACCGGTGCGGAGGTCACCTATACCATCCAACAGGTCCATGACGGTATTTGTGGTGGACATTTTAGCGGCCTTTCCGTGGCCAAACGAATCCTTCGCCTAGGTTATTATTGGCCTACTCTCAATAACGACTGCTACGAATATGTTAAGCGTTGTGTTATGTGTCAACAACATGCCAACCTTCAACATACTCCTAGCCATCCGCTACAGGTCGCACGAGATCTTTGGCCTTTCTCACAATGGGGTTTAGACCTTATTGGTGAGATTCACCCGCCCTCTTTGCAACGTCACCATTGGATAATCACAGCAACAGAATATTACACAAAATGGGTGGAGGCCATTCCACTCATTTCAACCAAAAAAGAAAAAATTGTAGAGTTCATTAACCATCACATTATCTGTCGTTTTGGTATTCCTCATCGCCTAATAACAGATAATGGTAAATCTTTCAAAAATAAGTTGTTACAAGACCTTTGTGACAACTTTGATATCAAACTTAGTTTCTCATCACCTTACTATCCACAGGCCAATGGTCAGGCTGAATCTTCTAATAAAACCCTAACCAAAATCCTCATGAAAGTTGTCAATGAGTCCGGAAGAAATTGGCATGATCACATCCCCTTTGCCCTTTGGGCTTATCGTACTAGCATTCGTACCTCCACTAATGCCACACCTTTTTCTTTGGTATATGGTACCGAGGCTGTCTTGCCTCTCGAAATACAAATACCTTCCCTCAGAATATCTCTTCAGGATATTCTCACCAACGACGATTTCCGCCAAGAGCGGTTAGCCCAATTGGAGCTTCTTGACGAGCGTCATCTTACAGCTCTTGATCACCTTCAAATCTATCAAAAATGCATCAAGCGTGCTTATGATAAGCGACTTCATGAGCATACCTTTAAGGTTGGTGATCTTGTCCTCAAAGAGAATCAACATGTAACCAAACTAGAAAAGAGCAAACATGGAAAATTTGCTCCCAATTGGATTGGGCCTTACATAATCACTCACACTTATGGATTAGGCACTTATCGTTTAGCTTCGCTTAATGGTAAACCTGAGCCTGAACCCCTTAATGCTTTACATCTTCAACCATTCTACTGTTGAATTTAGTGTTATATCACTTCTTATCTACCTTGCACTCGTCCCTTGAGCTCATTTACCACCACATACACTTTGTTTCCTACATCTCAAAATAAAATCAAACTCACATAGTTTGATTCTCACCTCCCCTTAAAGATGCCTTCCCCTTTTTAGTCTAGTCCATGACTTCAAAGTATTAAAATGACACATTCTTAATTCAACACCTATGGGATTTTCTTGAGTCAAACTTCCTACAAAACTAGATGCTTTACGCCAAACGGACATCTAGCTCTCTAAATTATATATAGACTGCTCCCTCGAAGGACAGCTATATTCCAAACTATTGCTACTATTATATATAGACTGCTCCCTCGAAGGACAGCTATATGCCAAACTATTGCTACTATTATATAATAGACTGCTCCCTTGAAGGACAGCTATACACAGTCAGCCTTTATCAGGAGCTTCTCGCATTGATCAGCTTCGTGAAGACCTCAAGAATAATAAAATACATATCCCTTGTAGACTTCCCACATCGATCAGTCTATATTCAGCAAAATAAAAGCCACATTCAAAAGAACTTTTGAGTCATGGACTTGTCTATTTAGGTTAGGTTCTCTTTCGTCAGAATACTCACTTTATAACAAGTTCTCTGCACCTCAGCTACATCATCCACCTCACCTCATCATTTGTAAAAACAACAAAAACTCAAGGGACGTGACGTACACCCGAAATATTGTGATTATACAACTCTTTTCACCTATTGACTTCTCGCCTATGTACAAGGTACATAGGGGTTCAAGCTCATTCTACGTTAATATGTGGTTTGTTTAGCTCTTCTCAACTACGGGACACTCTTGCCTCTTTTGCTCGACTCTAGGATTATGTGTTGACCTTAATCAGGACACGATTCCCTACTACTTGGGTAAGCTAACTTTCGCTTCACCTATACCTACACTAACAACATTCCTTACCAACACCAACAACATTACCCTACCAATATCACTATTTTTACCAACCGACAACTTGCTTAACCACAACTAAATTTCCTGAATTCACCTCTCCCTGGTCCTAAGGGAGAACTACATCGGTCTGAGGCCCCTCCTTGCTTTGTGCAATGGGCTATGTAGGCAGCACTTAGGAGACATGGAGTCTCCCAAGGTTAGCTCGACCATCCCCTACCATACACTATCATGTGTTGTAAATATAAATATGTTTTGGGTATTTCTATTTGATAACACTCATCTTTATCCTTTTTCAAAACAAAAAAGTCAAAACACAAACATTCTTATTATTATCATAACTCAAATCAACATACATATTCAGTTTTATTTAGACGTTAAACAAATACATCTTCTCTATCATCGACGCACAGGTCGGCATCCTTATTTACTCTTATACCTCGATAACATTCACTTAGACCCTCACGCCTCATCCCGAACTAGGTGATGATCGTGATCGTCGACGCCTCTCACCAGGCCTCTCTGTCCTCAAAGGTACCACGGCTATTGGTACCACCCACTGATCTACCAATCTCTCCTGTAACATGTGAATACGCTCTCTCGCATGGAGGTATCTTGCCTCTAGTCCCTCCGCTCATGACTCCGCAACCGCTAACAATCCTCTTGTCTCATTCACCTGCGTTTGGAGCTGATGAACTAAACTCTGCAGATGATCTCTCTCTGCTGTAATCATAGCTATGTCAGGATGATCACGTTCACCTCGCAGCTCTGTTACCCACCATAATCTATAGGCCTCTGTCGTTCCTGCATCCATCACCCTACGATCGGATGCTATCTCCTCTGGCCCTTCCGGAGGTGTTGGCCGGGGAGGTGAGAATGCTGCCTCCACGTCGATCCTCATATATGGTCTATAAGCTAGGGGTATATCCTGCACAAATCCAAATTGTCACCGCACGTGATCTAGAGGAATCCTCTCATACTCACCTGGCCTGTGCCCCGCGATCCACCTCAATCGCTCTACACCCCTCAACTCCTCAGCTATGTTCTCTGTTACCATATAGTTCCCGTAAGGCCTCCAACAGATATCCGCAATCGTCACCATCTCCCATACCTGCCTATAATACTCAGTGTCACCCGTCACGTCCTGGGATCTTGCCTCTTGTTCTGTCTAGACCCATCATCTGAATCCCAACCTCTGCACTCCAGTCTCTCCTGATTGGATGGGTCGGCCTATTGGTCTCACAAAAACAATGTGCTCATAGGCCCAACAATGTAATAAAAATGAACAATCTAGTGTTGTCCTGTGATTTCGTCTACAAGCCCATAAACCCTTGTATAGCTCCGCCAAATATGCAGGTGCCCATGCAAAAGTAACGCTCATTTCTATCATTTCCCAAATAACACTCATCAACGCTTTTGGAAATCTTCCACCCTCCGCCCTCGGTAATGCATAATATCCCACTGCTATCATTAATAGCATGGCCAACCTTGTTTCCTCAGGGTGTGTTGCATACATTGTACCATACGTAAATGTTAAACCTCGCTGTGTCAAATCTCATGTAGCTGAACCAAATACTGTTGTTATCGCTGCCCACCCTGCACTAGGCAATGCCTGATACACTGCTTTTCCTATCATTTGGAGTCTCAAAATACGGAACACATCTTCCAAAGTCACTGTCATCTCCCCTGTTGGCAGATAGAAGGTATTCCTTTCTGGATTCCATCTCTCAATCAATGCCTGCAACATAGCATGGTTACGTGTGATTCTTGAATAATAGCAGATTCCACTTAACCCCAAATGATTTATCAATGCCCATTCAGTTGGTGTTACATCCGCTCGGATTCGTGACAACAGCACTGGTATAGTATCGTTCATCCTTAACCCTGCCTCCACCTACATACATCAAAACGACACATAATTATTCAATAAAACAAATCTCCACGGGTTTTTTCTCAAATTCTGGAAACTCCCACAGTAACCGATATCGGTTATAGATAACTGATACCGGTTTGCTAACCGATACCGGTTATCTCTAAATGATACCAGTCACTGTCAAAAATATACACCCTGCTTAAAAACATACACCTACAATAATTATTTTTCCCGTTTACTCCTATCTATACCTAAAAACATACGTGACCACCCTGTTTACCTACCCCATAGCACTCACCCCATCCCAAACCCTTGCCTATCACCTTTTCTTTCTCATCTTTACCCACTTACACTTCTCTCATCCTATTCACAAAACAAGCAAGAATCAAATTACAACCAAAATGTTTACCTCTTGGGCTGCAACAGCTTGAGGTAGAACTTGTCTTCCCTCTCGTCCCTGCCTGCTGGATGCTTCTCCTCGTTCAGCCATGTTCACCACCTTTTTCAAATTTGTCTTTCTACTTTCTAAATCTCAGCCCACATTCACTTTATCTGTCTCTTTCCTCCTTATCACTCAAATTCTTTCATGCAATCACATGTATCAGTCATCAAACAGCGTCACATTCACGTATTTAACTTGTTGCATGACTCTAAAAATAAGAATGCTCAAAATAAGAACTTCAGTTGCCACCCAAGCTTTTCTATTTTTAGAAAATCTCATATTTGAATAGCCGGTATCGGTTAGCTAACCGATATCGGTTTATTTCCTACCGACACCGGTTATCTAACTGATATCGGTCACATACATACTTTTTTTACACATAGTTCTTTTCTTTATTTTCTACCTAATTTTTGTGGTGCCCGTCCCTTATTCCTGCATAAACAACACCATTATCTATAATTTTTCATCAAATCCATATCTCATCAAAATTTCATCAATATCATCTATCTATATTACAAAAACAAACAAGCCATCAACAAACGATATCAAAAACCATCAATCTATACACCATTTGGATCCAACTCAGCAGCTACATACATTCAAGTTCACAAACCAGCGACAAAACACATACAACATTTCATAACACAACATGTCAATTAAACTCATCATCTATATATACATACATCCCATCAACAAAAGACATCAACACCATCAATATATAAACCATGTGGATCAAACTCATCATACATTAAATATCACAAACCATCGACAAAACACTTAAAACATTTTAAACACAGCATGTGGGTCAAAATCATCATATCTATATATCAAAAGTTTCAAATATACAATGTGCCCTGCATAGGGGCCTCTGTGATCTCATAATAATACAAAGCCGGCACGTAGGCCGCAATAACTGTCAATAATCTCGACTCGGCTCACAGGCTAGTCTCTCATATCAAAAATATACTCGGCTCACAGGCCGGTATCAACTGTACAACCCGTACTCGGCTCGCAGGCCAGTATATACAATAAATGAATAAATGAATGAATACATCATATGTAGGCACGTAGGCCTCTATAAACATAACCGGTTCGTAGACCGGTGCCCATATCCACTATACAAACACAAACTATCTCCTCTGTAGGGATCCCTCAGCTCTCCCCACCGCCCTCCACCTGTCTCCCTGCTGGTCCCTGTGCTGCCTCTCGCCTCCTCCCTGTAACGGACCCTCCGGCTGTGGCTGCACCCCCCTGGGATCTCTGGCTACGCGAGGTCTCAGCTCTGTGTGCCACATATGGCTGATAGTCAGCCCCGGTACCATCAAGAACATCCTGATAATACCGGGCCTCCGCTCTCACCTCCATATAGCGGGCCCATGCCACCATCGCTACTGGGGCTGGTCCCCCGACTCCTAATAATAGTGCCCCCTATGCCGGTGCCTGTGGCTATACGGGTGCCTATGCTGCTGCTGCTGGTGGTGCCTGCTGGTGGGTGCCTGGTGGGGCATGTGGCTGCCTGTGGCTGTACCTGTGCCTGGGCTAACTGCCCCTGTAAGACACCTATTTGTGCCTATGCAGCAGCAAGCTGCCCCTGTAATAACTGTACCTAGCCCCTGAGCTGGTCCCTCTCTGCTATCACCGCCGCCAAGTCTGGCTGTATGGGCTGTGCTCTCCTCACGGCTCTCTCTCCTGCCCACCATACCAAAAATGATCCCGTGTAGCCGGCGTCGTCCACGGTATCATCTGCAGGCCTCTCGGCTACCCAATCTGGGTCCACGGGCTGTGGTACAGGTAGTGGGGCCTCTACATCATCCCTCCGGTACTGAGGGAAGGGAGGTGGCTCATCCTGTCGTAGCCCCATCTGCCGTCGTACCCTCTCTAGGGGTATCCTGCTCATGCTCTCCTGGCCTCTGTCCCGCTATCCAGAATGTATACTGGATCCACCGCAACTGTGATCGGGCTCCTCCGCAGGGCTGATGACCTCTGTAAGGCCTCCATACAATATCCAGGGCAGTCACGCCCTCTAATACATGCCGGTAATATGCTACATCCCATCCGGCGAGAACTGCTCGTGGCTGGCCCACGACCCCCAGCCACCTCTGAAAGCCATATCTATAAATCACCTGTGGCCCTGGCTGTTGGGGCAGCCCTACTGGTCGAATGCATATGATATGCTCATATGCCCAGCAGTGTAACAAAAACGTAGAGCAAATCCTGAATCGCCTCATCTGGCGATAGCCCCACAACTCTCGGTATAACTGCACCAGGTATACTGGTGCCCTAAGCATAACATGTATGCTCCTCAATCATCTCGTGTAATACCCCCATCAGCACCCATGGAAAGCGGCCTCCCTTTGAGTCCGGGAGGGCGAAGCATGTAATGACAATCATCATCAACACAGCAAGACGTGTCTCATGTCGGTAAGCATGATACATATCCCCACAGGCGATGCTCGCGCTATGATAAGTCAATAGCGCGGCTGCATCCCCGAATACCTGTAAGATGTTGTCTATGGCTGTCTCTGCATCCACCTGGAAGACTGCCTCTCCATCGATCGGTAATCTAAGGATGTGATACACATCCTCCAATGTAATGGTCATCTCTCCAGTCAGGAGATGGAACACATTGGTCACCGGATCCCATCTCTCGATGAGGGCAACCATCAGACTGTGATCCCTCTCTATCGCCCTATAACGCTGGACTCCGCCGAGTCCCACCTCGCGCATGATGGCCCACTGCGCTGCGGACACGTGTGGCCGCATCCGTCTCAACAACGGGGGCATCCTATCCCACATCGTCAGCTGCTGACGTGCCTGCAAAACCAACTCACTGCATTAGCCCTACTCTCTATCACAACAACTCCTTTAACCTTCTATACCCCCTTTTAACAACCTGACCACACAACCACCCCATTTTCCCCCCCATCACCCACCAACCAACCTTCCTATCAACCTCTACCCCTTCCCTCTTCACCCCAATAACCATAACTCCCAAACAATAACCAAAACACCCAAATAACAACCACACACCCAAAACCACAACAAAACCAAGCAACAAAATAGAAAATCCTAACTAGGGACCTATACCGGTCACCCATGACCGACACCGGTCCCCTCTCCACTGACGCCGGTCAACGTACAACCGACACCGATCAACCACAAAACCACCCTGCCCCAAAACTTCTTGACCGATGCCGGTCGCTTAGTGACCGGCATCGGTCACTGAAAAATTACCGGGCCGAACCCGACGCGGCTCCCCAAATCCTTTTTTCCCCTATTTCTCTCTATTTACCCACCCTAACACCCTAAAAACCTACCCACCCTGCCACCTTGACCTATTTAACCCATCTATCCTCTTCATTTTTCAAATAACTTCAATTTATTCATTATTTTATCAAAACATGGATTCCTACCCAAACCCCCAAATATAGCTTAACAACATCAAATTCACACAATGAAGGGTTTTGAACCTACCGGTACGACGACACGTCATCGTGGTAGGATAGGTGGTGGTGGTCCAGCTGGTCCAGCACCTCCAGCTCCTCCGGGCTATGCCATGGCTCTCAAACTCCTCTGTTGGGTCCTCCACCAATCAAATGCTGCCTCCTCCTCGCTAGGGCCTACCAATCACTCACTTCTCCACTCAAATAGTGCCACCTCAGCCGAAAAACTCAACAATCTCACCAAAGGACCTCAGACAACTAAAATTGGTTTTCAAATTGACAATATGACAATGACAGGCCGTATTTTTTTCTTTTTATAGGTTTTTCGACCTATAACCGATACTGGTTATTTTGTGCCCTAAGGAACCGGTATCAGTCACCTAACCGATATCGGTCATAGACAATCAATATCGGTTTTATCCCACCTCTTCCCTAATTTCTGCCCTTATTTACTAATTGCCCTTTCTCACAACATCGCCTATATCCACCTTGGCTGAAAACCCTTTGTTAACTTCATTGGCCCAACCCAAGGCCGCAACCAACCAATTTGGCCCGACCCAAGGCCGCAACTAACGAATTTGGCCCGACCCACGGCCGCAACCAACCCATTTGGCCCAATCCAAGGCCGCAAGGCCGCAACCATCCCATTTGGCCCGACCCAAGGCCACAACCAACCCATTTGGCCCGACCCAAGGCCGCAAGCAACCATCCATTTGGCCCGACCCAAGGCCGCAACCAACCCATTTGGCCTAACCCAAGGCCGCACCCAACCATTTGGCCCGACCCAAGGCCGCACCAATTAAATACCTCACCCAACATCAACAAAATACAATTTTATCCACCCATCATGTAGCTCTTTGTTCAATCGAGCTCACCTATTCGTGTTTTAGCATGATTAGGGTCCTTGACTTGATCAGTCGACCACCTTTTCCTAGACCAAGACCGTGACGTTTATCTCAACCAAACCAACCATTTGGTACTACCAAACATGCCTAAACGTTCCTGTACCTTACCCGTTATATCCCCTGGAGCTACTTCCTATGCCTTGGATACCAGGATTATATCACCCTTGTTTGGATAAACTATCGACCTTTGCCTATGAATTGCTTGTTTGCTTTTCAAAATCATGTACCCTAGTCGCACTACTGCATTTCAACGTCTGTCTGCTTCCTTGGACCTACCCCACCATCTTACCATCATCTCAACACCATTTCCCTTTATCAACCCTATCCCTGATTTCATGCTACCTCAATCTGTGATAGATTTGAGGGGGATTACCTATACCCTTAACAGGGGTAACCACTTCTTATTATTGTTCGTGCAGCTTTAACAAAGACAAGCTACATGACAACAAGGGGCTAATGTAGACACCAAATTTGTGTCTTACGACCCCCTGTGCCCCGCATCTCATTTCGCAACCTAACCTCATCACCTAAACCTTACATAATTATTTATTAATTACCTTATAATTAATAAATCCACATCGCCATACCTGCCACCTCATTTCGCCACCTCATCATGACCTAGTCTTAACCCTAAATTAACCTAATTAAGACCTATAACTTGGTCCACATCCACACCCATGACTAATTACTCCTCACCCGCACCTAAAACCAACCTCATAATGACTTGACCAAGCCCGTAACTAATCCCTTGGGAGAAAAAAGAGGAAAAGCTGGCTATTTTACTAAAAATAGCCCGCTTTGACCTGACCGATACCGGTTCCTACTCGACCGCCATCGGTTATGTACACCATCGGTTCCCTGTAAATGACCACTCCCAACCAAAAACAAGGTGGTTGGATTTTGGTGGATCAAACGGAGAAATCATTGGAAGAATCCAAAAATTTACTTGGCTGAACAGAGACAAGTGAAAAGAAAGAAGAAGAGTTTGCAGAGAAGGACATCAAGCCCAAAAACTACAACTGAGTAACCAAAGCCTTGTGACACTCATCCAAGTATCAGGAGAAGAGATAGCTCATTTTGGATTGTCAGATCATCCTACTTGAGCCTTGTCTTTGTCATCACAGTCCTAGAACCTACATTTTCCATCAGGAACTAGTAAGTAAGTCTTATACATTCTTTTAATAACATTTCTTGAACTTCTGAATCACAGCCATCTTAAGTCTATTCCTAGATCTACTACCCAGCAACACACTACATCTAACTGTCATTCCTCCACCCTTACATTACCCCAAGAACACCCCTCATATTCTCTGAGTCCTTCTCATCACCCCATTACCTAATCCCACCCATTCATCAGCCTTATAAAAACAACACACCCACCTTACAACCAACCTTCACCAAAAGCCCCTAAAACATTTCCCCTACCGATATCGGTTAGCACCAACCGGTACCGGTTACAGTGACCGACATCGGTCACCTTGATTCTAAACCAAGACCAGCCCTTTCTCTATTGTTCTAACAAGGTAAAAAAATTGTAATTGGACAATAGCTTATTTGTTACAATTTGTGTTAATTCATATTAGCAGGGGAATTGACCACCTTCGAAAGGAAGTTTTATATTTCCTGGGCCCAAGGCAGTTCCCTCATTTATTGTCTAATTAAAATCTGGTGGTCTTGTATTCTTACTTGCAGGTAGTCCTTCCTAGACAAAAAGGAGTTATTCACAGTCGATCTGATCTCTCTCTACGGTACGCGCACACCCTCTCGACATTTAACAGGTATTCCTCCTAACCCTAACCCTTATCTGTTTCTTAAAGGAATGAAAGGATAGAAGCAACTCTATTCCCAAAAGTTGAAACATTTCATGCAAAACAATATCAGGAGGGAACGTTTTATCCTTAAGATAGGTAAATATGGGTTCGTACCACGGAGAATTAAGACCAACAACATCACAAGCCAAGCAAGATTCTAGCATGTCATACACAGGCTAGCATAGATTTTATACAAAGAACGGCATGTCATTATTCCCTGGTGTAATATGAAGCATAGAGCCCACTGTCGCCATGGCATCTACCGATCTATTTTGCGCTCTAGGGATTTTTTTCAAATGTAAAGCACACAAAGTACTCCTTTAAAGTTTCCACAAGCTTTTTGTGAGGTATGATCTTTTCATCCTTGACCTTATATTCATCATTAACATGTTTGATAATTAACTGTGAATCACCCAAAATCTTCACATGATGAATATTCCACTTGATAGCTAGCTTCATTCCTGCAATAAGTGCTTCATAATCCGTAATATTGTTCATGCAAGGGAAGCCCAGGTGAAAATCCTACGATATAGGATCGCCAGAAGGAGTAATAAGGACTACTCCTACACCTGAACCGTGAAACGTAAAGGATCCATCAAAATGTATCTACCATATGATAGATTCTTCAATGTAGATAAAGGAGGCATCTGGAAAATCCAAATTCAAAGGTTCCATTCCTTGCAAAGGTTCTTCCGCTACCTGGTCAGCAAGTACTTGTCCTTTAACTAATTTCTGATGTACAAATTCTATGTCAAATTCACTGAGTAGAATGATACAATTAGCCATTCTACCTGTGAGGGCAGGTTTAGACAGTAAATACTTGAGTGGTTCAACCTTGGATATTAACTTTGTTTTAGTATTCAATAGGTAATGGTGAAGTTTTTGAAAAGTAAAAACAACAGCCAAGCAAGCTTTCTCACTTTGAGGATAATTGAGCTCATAGGTCATGAGGGTGCGACTCAGATAATACACCTCTTTTTCCTTATTTCCAATGTCATATTAGGTGAGTAACGCTCCAATAGAAAATTTCATAGCCGAAATATAGAGCAAGAGCGGTCCTCCAGGAGTTAGAGGCATAAGGACAGGTGGATTAGCCAAGTATTATTTAAGCAGAGAAAAGGATTACTATTACTCAGGTCCCCAGATGAAAGTGAGATCCTTTTTAAGCAAGTGGGTGAATGAGTGACACTTATCTGCAAGCTGGGAGATGAAGCAGCGAATGGCTTGAATTTTCCCCTATAAATTGTATAGTTTCTTGATATTCTTAGGTGGAGGCATCTCAGTAATAGCAGACATGTTAGGAGGGTCTACCTCAATACCTCATCTTGATACAATGAAGCCTAATAGTTTGCCTGATAATACACTAAAGACACACTTCTTTGGATTCATCCTGACTTTGTTTTCACACAGGCATTCAAAGATATGCCGCAAAATGATAGGGTGATCCTCCCTTGTTTTGGACTTTCCCAGGATGTCATCCACATAGTCCTCCATGATATCATGAAAAATTACTGACATTTCCCACTAGTAAGTAGCTCCTACATTTTTGAGGCCAAATGGCATCACCTGATAACAGAAGGTACCCCAAGGAGTCGTAAAAGCTATTTTGTGCTTGTTTTCTTCAGCTGTCTTGATTTGGTTGTATCCTGAAAAACCATCCATGAGAGATAGCATTTCATACTTTGCTATTGAGTCGACACTCATGTCAATATTTGGAAATGGAAAATCATCTTTAGGACAATCCTTATTAATGTCCCTAAAATCCGTGCAGATTCAGATGCCAACAAGATTTTTCTGGACATGAAAAATGTTCAATATCCATTTAGAATAATCATTAGGCCTGATGAATCCTACCGCTAGCAATATTTCCATCTCTTCTTTAACCAGCAAGGCCGCTCTTGGGTGCATCTTTCAGAGTTTTTGTTCAATAGGCTTAGCGTCTGCATGCACAACTAGGTTGTGCATGACCAAATTTGGATCTAAGTCAGGCATATCTTTGTAAGACCATGCAAACGCATCGATAAAATCTCACAGCAACATAGTGAATGTCTTTTGTTCTCTATCTGAGAGTGATGCTCCCAGTTTTACTATCTTGAGATCTTCTTTTATACCAATATTCACATCAATGGTTTATTTGACTAGTAATTTTTATAATTCCTCTATACGCGTAGGATTATGAGGTAGGTTGAGATATTCATCCAAGGATGTCTCAACGAGATTTTCATCCTTGGCGTGGTCACTTTGTTTGTCCTTTGATTTTTTTATTTGTTTGTCTACCAGTGCCTCAAAGAGGTTTTCATTGTGCGACTTGGACTTTGATTTTTGCTGAGGCTTTACGTTGGAACTTTCTCCCTCACTTTTCTTTAACTTTTGTTGACCATGAAGTTTAGCCTCCTCACCGAAGTAGGCGTAGGTATCTAAGTCGATAAAGAAACCTTTTTTCTGATCTCTAATGGGAATTGTATCCCTTATGCCCATGAACTTTGTGATAGCTTCGTCATTCTTGAATAAATCTAGAGACATGTGACATTGTTGGTCCCATTCAACAAGGGAAGGGTACACAAGCTCAAGGGTTAGTTTCATGGGCATTATGGTTAGGATAGCATTGTTCATGAAAAGGTTTGTGGAGGCCAGATCCTCATAGTGGCTACAATGGGAATCCGTATCACTATCTACATAGTCAAAGTTATCCTCACATTCGGAACAAGTAGCATCTAGATCATTGGGGTATGCTCCATAGGGGTGAATCCCAATTCCATATATTTCTATTTTGAAATGCAGCAGAGGCATTGGATCCCTCTATCCTTGTTCATTTCTTCCACATCCTATGCCCTTATAGCCCATGGAGTACATCATTTTACTATATTTTTCATATTCCAGGGTTCGATAACAGGATGGTTGAGTATCCTCTGGGACCCAAGTTGTAGGTGGATCAAGTAATTTTTCCTTAGCTAACAAGCCTCCAAGTAAGAATGACCCAATAGTGTGTTCCTTTCTAAGTCTTCTGAAGTGGTAGTTGGGTCGACCTCTAGTCTTGGGTGATAATGAGAGGTCTGAAACCAAGAGCACTTGTTGTACATTATACTCCCCATAGCCATATTCAAGGATTTTCATTTCCCATTAATCAAACGGAGATGTTGAAGTAGATGCACCATGAGCACAAGAACTGAGAGAATCCGAATCCACCTAGGATTCCATGGCCTAAAATTAGAGAGGGACAGCTATATCTATGGAGGGACATGCGTATATACCCTTTCATGCAAAGCTATTAAGAGCTCTACAATGAGTGAAGAGATCTGAATCTCCTTGTATTTTAATGGTGTATCCCTCATTCATCAATTTAATGCATTGATGAAATTTTGATGGTATGGCCTGCATGGCATGAATCCATGGTCGGCCTAGAAGAATATTATACGGAAGTTCCAAGTCTAGGAAATGGAACTTTGTCTGATGGCAAGTGGGACCCACCTCCATAGGAAGTGTGATTGTGCCTTCTGACTCCCTTTCCACATTGTCGTATGTCATGATAGTGATGATATTAAACTCAAGATCTATCTTAGTATGTCCTAACTGTTTAACCAACTTGAGTGTATAAATGTTCAACCCAGATCCGTTATCCAAAAGCACCCATTTGATCTTCCTGTGGGTGACAACTACCTCAATATATAAAGGGAGATTATGAGCTAGATTCTCAGTAGGAATCTTCCTATGGTTGAAGGTAATATGTTCATTAGGCACAATTCTTGCTACTGTGGCTTGAATGTGCATAGGATCAACTTCTAAAGGCACTCCCGACCCCTGAAGAGTTTGGTATAGAATGTCTTTATGCACATTGGATATCTTGAGAAGATCTAAGATCGAAATCTTAGCAAATGTCTTCTCAAGTTTTTCTAAAAGGTTATATTTACTAGTTTGTGGGGTTAACGGAGAAGTTTATGGAATTACGAGGTGGGCACGCCTTGTTACCATAATGTAGTCCTTTCCCTTAATTCAGATGGTGTTGACATTGGCAGTAGGAGAACCAATACATCCAATAAGTGAATCATAATGATTGTTGTCTCTTTTAGTGTACAAAAAATTCATTGCTTTATAACCTTGGGATGACTCTCCCTGATCTGATTTTGACTTCTCTGATTTATCATGGTTGGGGAATGGCTCTTTATATATCCCCATTTTCTCGTTAGGTGTTTGTGTTTTTCCTGGGTTATCCACCTCTATCTCCCCATTTTCAATGAGGTCCTGAATATAATGACGAATCCATAGACATTTTTCTGTCTTATGTCCTTTGACACGATGCATTTCACAATATTCATGCTCCTTTTACCATAAAGGCTTTTGAGTGTTGTCATCAAATGGTTACGTTGTAGGATAGGTCATCATGTGGGCCACATCCAATTGTTTTTGTATAACTGACAAAGGTTCATTAAGAGAGGTGAACATTCTCTGTTTTAGTGGTGGTTAAATTGGTCCTTTGGTTAGTTTAAAAGGTTGACCATTCTGGACTGTTTGAACATGTTTGGAATCAGTGATTCCATCTCCTACCACATTTTTTTGTTAAAAACCTTTGGCATTTCCATGGGTTTGACATTTTGATTGTCTCTAGATTCAGTTTTGTGGGTGCCTTTGGCAATGAGAGCATTTTCTATGTGAACCCCTTTTTCAATAACCTCCTCAAAAGTGTGAACACAATGCATTTGGAGGAGGAAATCTATATCCGGGTTTAGGATGGGAATGAAAATACTAACCAGTTGTTTTTTAGGGAAAGCGCAAGGGAAGTGACTAGCTATCCCTCTCCACCATTGGAGGAAGCTGGCGAAAGTCTCATTAGGGTGTTGTTTGGCACCACATAAATCTTCCATGGTGACATCACTCTCTATGTTATATGATAAGTGATGTAGGAACATTTCTGCCAATTCTGGCCAGGTGAAAATTAATCATCGTGGTAAGTGTGTAAACCACTCTAAGGCTTGGCCTCTGAGACTCTTGGGGAAAATTCTAATGAGATAATTGTCACTATAAGACACCTCTTGACATGCCATATAGAAATCTTTAACATGATCCCGTGGATCTCCTTTCCCTTTATATTTTTTGAACTTTGGCATATCAATTTTTTTCAGAAATGGTTGAAGGGTCATTGTCTTGTCAAAAAGATAGGGGCATAATTCTTCGTATTGATATTTCCTAATGCTTCATATAGTGCTCTCTTGTAGGCTCATGAGTGTCACTTTCATAGACTGTACCTCTTGTGTGAGAAATTTTTCTCTAGTGGGAGAAGCGGGGATGTATACGCGATGATACCTTGTGTCTTCTTCTCCTTGGTTTTCTCTATGGAGTTCATTGATCATAACCTTAGGCTTTAAATTTTGAACGTTCTTGTTTGCTTTCTTTTGTACATGGGAGGTAAGCAAAGCTAGTTGTCAGCTTAGGTTACCAATCTATTTTTGAATTGTGGTTTCTTCTTCTAAAGGTTCTTCCTATTCATATTGTGGAGGTTCTTCGCCCATCCCATATTCTATTGTTTCTACGTGGTACTTTTATAAAGGGTATTCTATGCCCCACCAATTTATCATTCCCTGCATTAGAGGTAGAAGCATGTCCATGCGTCATAATATCCTCCATATTGATAAGGGGGCATTCTTCCTTAGTAGCATTATTCAAAAGAGGGATTTTTTCATTTTCAATGGGCAGTTTGGCCCCTAATTCTATGACCCATGCTAACACTCTATCTTTGTTTCTGAGAATAAACTCATCTAATAAAGTATCGTCAAAATAAAATTCTTCACATAGGGATTCCAATTCATTTCCACTATGATCAACCATATCTTCTATCTCTTTTTCTGCCAAAAACAGAGGTCCTAGATCATGTCCAATGAAGGGGTTTGACCCTTTTCCATTAGAGGCTTCCCAAGATTACACTTGTTTTTCTTCATATGTTTGTTTCTTGAGTCCTAATCATGTTTTAGGATCCATGTTTTTGGGATAGTTTCATTAGAGTATGTTGTAAATGTGTTCAAAACTTTGTGACCACCACTAAGTGAAATGCAAGATGTATAGTTAAGAATATGAGTGAATCAACAATGTGAGAATACCAATGTGATAGAGTGATAAATCACTAGTGACACAATTGTTTGGTATCTAAACCTGTTAAATGAAGTACCTCCTAGACTACACTTCAAAAAGTAGTTTCACGTCACAAGATGATTAACAAGATGTTTTCACTTATGCCAAGTTCAAGGAAATTAATAAAATGTAAGTAAATACAAGAAATTAATGTGACTCCCTAACAAGATATACTAAGAGTGAGCTCAAACTCCATTAAGACCTATATCTCAAAAAGTGCCAATTACAATTCGCAAGTGACACAACAATATCACAAAGATATGTTAACCAACTTTGCGAGAAAGTAAGGTATTGATATCAAGGTGTTGTTGATATAACATGCACAAATGGTAACACCCAACACTCTTCAAAATCAAGGTAATAATAGAATTGAACTAAAAATCTCATAGTATAGCTAGGAATAGTTAAAAATTTCTACAGTGTAACCTTACAATATAGATATTTATGTCGAGTTTACAAGAAACAAGACGTAAATATCAAAATTGTAGTGATACGATACAAAAAAGCTAACTCTTCTAAGGAAATCCAAGATGATGAACCACGCCTAACTACAATGATGATCTTGACATGGTTATTAAGATCACAATGGCCACCAATGATATGAATACGTCTCCACACACTTTAGACGTTTAACTTACCCAGCCACAAACATGGATGGGCGTAAACGAACAAAAAAGTGGCAGACACAATTGATTGGTAACACAAGGGTAGTCACTCTCCTTCTGATCAACAAAGTGACAAAATAATGTGAAGGAAGAAAATCAAAAATGGGATGGAAAATTGTGGCTTCACTTCGGCAGAGTTTTGCCTTTCCCTAAGGCAAGTAAAAACTAAGAGAAAGTAACACGTCACATGTTTCGCAATGAAAATACGATTCACAACTCAACACTGTTTTACAATAGTCAATAGTGGGCTCCTATCCAAAGTATATCTTCCTAGGTGTTTCTCTCGTCCTAGGTGTTACAAAGATTATCCACGAGTGGGACAATTTACCCAAATAATCCTGACTATCTTGGGAGTATCTCAAATTTTCCCCCCTCAAGCACAATGGGCATTAAATGCATCCATCGTGTACTTAAAAGGGTCGCATGGGGACAACTTGTAACTCTATCTCACAAAGTAATCACTAGTTAGATAGGTAGTGCGGAGCACTTCCCATTTTGTCCACAAGGTTCCCTCTTGTGTGGACTACATTGGGGTTCCTGGAACCACCCCCATTGTTATAGCTTAAGGCGTTATGCCAAAGGGGTTATGTTCTAGTTGATCAGAGAGGGACGTACCCTTTTCCAAAACCTACAATACAATTTTTTGAATATGTTGTTCATTTTATATTTTTTAATTAGATGTGGTTTGGTCAAACATCATTTGGCAACCTACAGAAAACCTATATTAGTAGTTTTTGACTTTTTTTTTTATTCCTCTGTTCTTCGAGAAGCGATGGAATTTTGGTCCTATATGACGATTTTTATTAGTTTTCCATCAAAAGAGAAGGCACCATTTCTAATTCTCCAGATCATCCAAGGATGCAAGAGAAGATCATATGTGATGTCTTCAAAATCTAAAAAGATATCAAATGGAAAAACACTCTAATTTAACTATGCCAAGTTAACCAATTCCATCTCAAATATTCCTGACAACCTCAAAGCATCAAAAAGGACCTAAGAATCATTTCTAATTCCCAAGATCACCCCAAGGGATGTGAGGGAAGAGCATACGTGATCTTATTCCTATAAGAAAACAATGTAAAATATTATCTAATCAAGTACAAACATGTAAAAACAGCCTGCAAAGACAAATATATGATTAGATAAACCTTCAAGAATGTTAAAACCTCAACACACTAATTTTCAAAAATACAAAAGGAAACCTGTGCCCCTTCTTTAGCGCATACATTTGGGTTAGGGCGTATATGCCACTCTGCATTGTTTTCAAGTCACAGTGCACCTGCGCCACCCGAGAGGCATGTGCACAACGAAATCAATGCATGCGCCACTCTACTGATTTTTACTCACCATGTTCTTGCATTGCCAAAGAGGCGTGTGCACCACAAAAATAGTGTCTGCATCACCCTCGAGAAAAATAGGTAGGAAAACAGACAGAACACCTGTCACTAGAAAAACATGTGCGCCACCGAAAAAGCGTCTACGCTATCGAGAAAACATGTGCGTCATCACTTTTTGAAATAGCTTCAGATTCCGAAAAAATGTCTGTGTCACCAAAAATGTGTCTTCACTACTAAAACAGCATGTACACTCTAGGTAGAGCATGTGCACAAATCTAACAAGTTTCAAAATGGAGTGAAGGTACAATACGAAACTACGTCTGCGCCCGAGTTAGTGTATCTGTGCACTAGTTAATGTGTGTGCACCAGGGTTAGCATGCATGCGCCAAGGTTGGTAAACAAAGTAA
Organism: Taxus chinensis; assembly: GCA_019776745.2. NCBI lineage: Eukaryota > Viridiplantae > Streptophyta > Pinopsida > Cupressales > Taxaceae > Taxus > Taxus chinensis. Next base: position 174,185,664 of record CM034150.1, on the reverse strand, counting down.
CAGGTTTTGACAATGTGCCTACGCCACCAGAGAGGCGTGTGTCCCACAAAAACTATGCCTGTGCTCTTAAAAATGTGCTTGCGCTAGACCTGCAACCAAAAGACTACAAAAAACACAAGAAAACTCACAATATCTCAAATTTTGACAAGTTAGCTCAAGAATGGCAATAACCCATTAAAATGATGGCTATGAACATGAGGTTACACATATCAAATTAGCAAAAATTCCAAGAAAATGGACATTAATTACTACATGTGCATATCAAAAATTAGCCAAAACAATGAAACTTAAACTAAAATGCCATGGGACTAAGTGTCCCACCCAGTGTGCCAAATGTGTGCATGTGTACTTTGCTTAATGCTATATCAAATGGAATAAGAACTACAACCTAAAATCGTTCTACAATTTAGCTAAAACAAAGCATAAACACCATCAAGATAGAGAACTAAGTAAGATATAAACTAACATTATAACTTTGAAATCATGAGATCAAAACTATGCATGTTATTTTAACATCTCTACTCTCCTAGATTACCAACAAAATGCATGGACCTATTTAGCTCCAATGACAATCAAAAATTGTTTGTTTGATCTTTAAAGAATGCAAGAATAGGAAGCTTAGCTCTTAACAATGGTGACCTCTCAAGAAGACAAAATGCAAGCTCTTAGTCTCTTTGCTATATGATTTGCATTTGCTCTCTTAAAAGTTTAGGTGTGGGTATAAAGGTAGAAAGGGCTCCTTATATAGACCAATGGATAAAGGAAACATTTCATCCCTTTACATGTGGGATAACGGTAAAACATGATTAGGAATGGATAAGTTTTCTTTATTAAAGGTAACCTTACTTTAGAAGGGTTTAATTTATGCTTAGCAAGTCATGGGAGTTGGGGGGTGTTTTAATTAATCAAAGGTGATTAACTAATAGGTAGATGTAAGCTTATAGAACCTAATTAGAGGAATATTAGTATGATTTAGGCTATTAAGAGGGGATTAAATCAATTAAATATTGATTTATTGGTTAAATTAAGTGAAAGGATAATTAATTAATAATAATTAGTTAGTCTAGATAGAAGGGGTGAATAATTAACGAAAGGTCATTAATTAGGTTGTTAGTTGGATAGGTGACTTAATCAATTAGTGTATTGTAATTAATTAATGACAATAAGAGGGAATATGAGCGCTTTTGATGATATGTCGTTGATTTGTGAGAAAGGGGATAATTAGCACAATTTAAGTATTTAAATTACTTGGGCATAATTATAGGTGTCTACAACGACAGATCCCAAAATTTGGCTTGGTGATAGGTACGATATTAGAAACCCATTGTGGGTAATCAACAATGCAGGTGAAGCTCACATATAGGAGTCACTAAATTTATTGTTTGACCATTACATCCATATTGAGGTGCATTTTATGAATCTTTTGTTGAACTAGTTTGTTTTCATCATACAATACAATATTATGCATGACAATAAAATTTTTGGTGTTAGGCATGTCATTTTATGTCTAAGAAAATAATTCAAGGAAATCTCATAACACTTGTTGGATATTATCCCATTCAGTGGTACTAAGCGCATATGTTAAGAGGATAAGGCAAGGGTCATCATTAGTGTTAAAGTTAAAAGAAATTGTATCTTCATTTAATAAGGTAGATGAATATTTGAAATATGGTTGAGTGGGAATGGTATCTAGTGCATAAAGTGTTGTGTTAGAAAAACCCCCATCCCCAAAATATGTCTAAGGTGATAGAATACGAGGAAACCTATTCTTATGATAGAAGAGAGGGAGATCCTCATATGTATCGACGTATTCTAGGAGTGATTATTCATTAATAAAACCATCTAGGGATGGGATATTTGGTGATGTGCTAGCATCAATGAGCTCAATGTGAACCAATCATAGGGGTGATGTCGATTTTACAATGAATACTTCATGTAAGAGGTGATGTGATGTTGGTAGGAACTACATAACTAATGAACGTTTACACCATGTGCACATAGAATACCCAATGCCCTCCTTAGACCATTGTGATATTATGTGAAGAGGATCTCGAATGCTTCAACCGTGATTACAAAGGGCATGTATAATGAAGCCATATTGTAATAATAATTGGTATCCTTTTCCATAAGTGTGATGAGAAGGGGAATGAGGATGAACACAAGGGATAGTGATCTCATCAGGATTCACATTGGCATAAAATTTTAAAGGATTATGATCAAACTTGATGGTGAAATGGTGCCTTAGTAAGAGAACTTGAGATAATTATGAAGTGTATAAGGTATGACATGCATAATATGAATCCAAAGACGTCTTAAGAGAAAGTTATAAATAATTGCATTGGGCATAATATGACATAGGGTTGGTAGGATGTGATGTCCTAAATTGATGTGTAATGTGATATGACTGAGGGGATGTTGTGGAATATTATAAAATCCATTAATATTGCTAAAATAAGAGAAAAATTCATTTGTAGGTATGCCCAAATGATGTAAAAAATAAATATTGTGAATGTTGAGGCTAAAATTATTAAAATTAAGAACATGTTTTAACAAAGTATTACGGATAGTGACTTGCACATAAATTAGGAGACCACTATCGATAATATATTGAGGAGGTAATTCATCAGTGGTGAAGGATATGGGCTCATCTTGGAAGGAGAAAGGACCAAGCATCATAACCATGGCATAGTTAGGAGATGTGTTGGGATGAAGATGAAGATGGAAAAGGTTGGTGAAGATAATTTCGAAAATAGGATAACACTTGATATATTCATTGAGAGTGATAGAAGGAGAAATATGATTTCCCATGCATATGAGCACAAGAAAACATAAACTAATGAGAAAGAGCATATTTTGGGAAAACTCAAAATCAATGATGGTTTAGATATCAACAGACTTAATACACAAGTAATTAGTAGGATACTATATTAGGTTAAACGTTTGCTCAAAAGCGGGTTCACCAAAATATTTAACCCTTGATTAAATTTTAGGTAAATTTAATTAGGCGTAGACTATATTGGAGTTTATTATTGATTAAAAAATGTTAAAAAATAAATAATAACTCATATTTACAACTCAGCTAAGATATAAAGAAATAACAATACACCAATTAACCTAATATGCAATCGAAAACACAAAACAAATGTATAGAATAACTTGTCTAATTTCTTATGATTTCTAAAGAGATATGGGACTGTGCAAAAGTGAAATAGGGAGATTTACAACTGAGTGACTATACGTACCCAAAATTGTAAGGTATTGTAATGCCAGAACAACGTGACACGTGCCCCAATGATGATACAGGTCTCCTCGTAAGGTGTTCGGGACCTAGAAAAGCTCTCCGAGTGTGCGTTAACATCCCACATGCCCCGCTTAGCCCCCACATGATTTATTTTTTCCTTTCCCCCTCTTTTCTTATCGCTTTTCTCTTCAGTGACATAACTGTCGCCATGCCTGGGTAGCGGTATCGTGACCGCCGCCCTGAATAGGACGGTCCTGTAACCGCCATCGTGCTCAAGGCGGCAGTCCTTTACGCATTTTCCAGAAAGCTCTTTTAACATGACTCAAGTAAATTCAACGTTTTACCATCTTTCTTTCACCGCCATAAGCTTGCATTTATGATTCTGATTCCCTGGAATAGTGTTTTTCCATTGTTTATAGATTAAGAGTTCTATTTGGTTTTTACCTTGGGTAAATGCAAATGCTATAAATAGATGGCTTGTGCTCAAGCAAATGGCCCCTCAAAATTTTCCTCTGATTTCTCTTTGCAATAGATTTAGTCTTCCTTTTGCTTAGAATTCTTAGTTTCTTTCATTGCATGCTTAGTTAGCATTGTTTTACTGTTAGTAAGCCACATATCCATCTTGTGCAAGCACTACTGTTATTTCATCCAATCCATTGGAGTAGAATAGCTTAGGAAGCCATTAAAGTTGTAGGTTTTGCTCCTCAAACAGGATAGTTTAAGGTTCTGGATGCTTTATGTTGCATGACTCGCAATAGATCCCGCTAGGAATTGCATAAGCCAAGTTCTGTACTCTTGCGCTATCCCTCTCCTACTCGCATTGTATTCAGTCAGTGTTCTGAGATGCCTTTATCCCAATATCCACTTTTGTTGATGCTAGCTTTACACACTTTTCTGGATCCACGTGAACACGAAGGAACGAGGAGATCACACTGAGGGGACAAGATCATACACATCATCGGATTCACCACTGTTTTACAGAATTCAGTTTCTAGCTTTCAAATTTCTAGTTAGAATCATATCAAATAGAGTAGTTAATTGCTTTATTTCAGTTAATTCTACTCTCGATATTTCCAGGGAAACTGTGGGGATTGATAGTTTCTGAGAAACTATGATTCACTCCTCACTTCTGAGGTAGGATCAAGAGTCTTGCAAATAGATTAGATAAGTTATTTCATTATTTAGAATAGATCTACAAAATTACACAGACAAATAGCTACACTCGGTTATTTTGTTTGTTTTAAATTATTATATTAGTTGTCATTTCTAGATATTTTAAATAGCTTCTTTCTCAAATTCGTAAAGCTCGTTAGAAAACACAAAAAAAAATAAAGAAGTCATATATACTATAGATATACTTCACATAGATAATTTTATTTTACTGTAGTTCTCTTTACTTTGTTGCTTTTGTATGACAATCACGAGACCTAGAGAGCCCAGGGAATACGTATTCGAGCCAATTGTGCCTTAGCCCAATCTCATCACAGTGATAACTGATATAGACCAAAATATTAGGATTCAAGTCTTCCAAACAATGGTAAGCTTGCAACAAATCAATTCCCAGTTGAACGGACTAAACATAGAAGACGACCAAGCACATACATTTTGGTCAAATCAACCGAACTACAGATTACCCTAGGTAACATTCATATGACTGTAGAAGGGTTCGAAAGAGAAGAAACATTTGGTTGTGATCCTTTGGTCCCACAGCCAGATGCAGGAGACACTCTTCTAGATATAGATACCGGCCTAAGAATCCAAGTTGCACGAACGCCTATAGGGTATTCTGAGAAAATCACATAGTTATTGATCCTAAATATAGAAGCTGAGAAAGCATATGATTACTGGATATTAGGGATTAGAACTTGATTTCACGCATGACCATAGCAGGCCCATAATAACTAAGAATCTACGGTTGTGACCCACAAATCCCACAGCCCAACGATCCATAGGAGAATTAGACATAGACACTGGCCTATGCACACTAGTATTCCATTCTACCCCACTTCCACCTATCATCATCGAACAATTATCCTTGCTAGACATAGCAGCTAACAGAGCTAGGGAATTCTGGACTAGGCCAGAGAATCGTCCATATAATTGACTATATTTACCATCCACTATATGACCCTGTCTGGAGAAATACACAAAACTATCCCGGGTCATTTTCCACTTATTCCACAACCTATAGATCAAATCACGCCAGAGCTCGATATTGATTGGAGCCTTTGAGCAGTCATCCTTGCTGACCGATCTATCACACCAGTTCAAGTTAGGAGGACATTCTTTGCCTTAGACTCACAAATTCTGCTAGTACGTATTGAAGACATTAGATTTCCTAACTAGTTTGTCTGCATCTCACACATATTCCATACCCACCGGCTGTCTCGGCACAACCTCGGGAGGTCGGGTGCGAGGAAGAGTTGCTTGTAGATTCCCACACTCGCATGTCACTTTTCCATCGTACAAAATTGGTGAACCCGACATGAAATGAACACGCAACCTTCTGATATGCAATCATTTCCACTCTCTCCCATTATTCTACGGGTATTCATATACCCCCCGAATATGTCAGGATTCGATGCATATGGCAGACCCCTCTTGGGTCTTGAGGCATACTACGCCCAGCAAAATAGACAATCATCACCCTCACTCTCAATATGGGGTGACAACTACTCAACTAACTAGTTGTCAATACAAACTCTGAGAATCAGATACAACTCATCATTTCAAATTGAGGAGTTAGATCAGCTCGCTCAAATGCAACAAAAAGAGCCTTCAGGCTCGAATAACATGACATTCTCCAGAGAAACTAGTTCATCTCCTCAGATGCTGCTTAGACCACAAATTAGTAGACAATCAGACTCATACCGAGGTTTAGATGATGAATATTTGGTACGTTATGCTAGGAACGACCAATGTTCTTGAAGTATGTATCCACCTGTAGGAGGTTTACAAACACAACCTGAGGTCTCTTTTCAAGAAAATACCTCTATGCCACTGCATATAGGAAATACCCTCGGAGAAACTTGGCAAGATAGCGATCAGTTTATAACAAGATATCACATGCCTATACAACACCATAATATACAACAAACGCCACTACGGAAAAACACCGTGATTTCACCAAATGAAGTCATTTCAACTCTAATAGAAAAGGTTAGAGGGTTAGAACTTGCCCAAGCAAGTCAAAATTCACAATTCATGCAAGCAGGGAGTTCCAATCCTCCACACCATCCTAGCCAAGTAGATCTCTTCACAGGAGTAGGCATGTTAGGCATGACTCCGCAGTTTTCACAACAAATGCCAACTAGACCCACCATCTCTAACACTGTTCCTCCCGGTCTAGTAAAAAACAATCCATTCCTGGACAGTACCCCGTCATACTTAAACATATACTCCAAATCACCACAAGGGGATATGTTCTCCTCTCCCGACATGTTTTCTCAAACACAGGGGCTTCCTTATGCCCTTGCCAACGCATACGCTGCACCATATCAACAACCCATCCCACTACCGCTCCCTCAACAGGCACCGTCAATGGTTGAAACATATGCGATAGGGACATACTCAGAATATTTGAAAGAACCCTTGAATTTCATTATACGAAGTGTCATGCTTCCAAGACCTCTTCCCAATTTTCCCAAATACAAAGGAGAGGGAGATCCAAACGTGCATATCAAAGCTTACGCTACGGCCATTCGAGAACTACTCCCATGGGATGGGGTTGTTGCTAAAATATTCCCAAAAACCTTAGAAGGCATCGCTCTCGATTGGTATTATAGAATACCTGAGGCTTCCATACATTCATTCAAACAACTCATATCAGAGTTCATCAAGGCCTTCGACATGAACAAATTATTAAGAACAGGAATCAGGGAGTTCTTACACATCAAACAAGAACACAACGAATCTGTCGCCCATTTCATCCAAAGGTGGCGTATAGTTCTTTATTCTTCAGCAAGTGCTCCAAACATGGATCAAATGGAACTATGTAATTTATTCCTTCATTCACTTAGCAGAGAAGTGAAGGAAGAAGTCCAAAAGTTCCCATTAAGAACTTACGATGAAGTACTTGAGAGTGCTCTTCAAATAGATCAAGCGGCAATTGATAGTGGTCGCAAAACATATGGAGCAAACGGGAGGTTAATCGCCCCCAACCAGAACACTACAACTTATCCTACCACCACAAATTTCAATCAAGGACCTAAAATCCTTAACAAAAATCGGGGTGTAACACCAGATGGAGTAACCAACCAGCCTAAGAAGGTAAATGTTGTCAATACTCCATCACAAATAAACAACCAACGAAATAACAACTTTACCCCAACAATCAATATAGCGGATTTTAACCATCCACAACAACAACAACAACAATGGTGAAATCCCGTACAAGGTCCAAGACAAAATACAACTAGGTACCAAAACCATAATTCAAACCAAAAACAATAAACGCAAAATTTTAATAGACAATGGTTTGATCAAAATTTTGGGCCACAATACACATCAAACCAACAAACTAGGAATTACAATCCTAATTCGTATTGTGGTTTCCAAAAAATTCAGGGCCATGACACTAGAACGTGCCATGACTACAATAAGTTCATGCAACGCTTGCCAAATGAACAAAAAAAACTTTTCATGGATATGTTCTTAGCAGATCCTACATCACCAACATCAAATACCTTTTCAGGGACAGTTTCCCCTCAAAACGCACCCCTAAAGATCTTTAATGATCCACTCCTAAATCACGATAACAGCAGGCTAAATCTAACTAGGACGAACAAGGGTGTAATGACAGGAAACAATGATCATGAAGCCTCGACCTCGCTAAATCCATTAGTTGTGCCACAACTAGGAAGTCAGCCACAACCTAAGGTAGTCGGTTTAGTGGAATTAGACGTTAAGCTACCCATCGAAGCTGTAAGAAGGACGCGAGATTATTTCTCTCAGCCAAGTCCAGGCCACCTACTAGAGGTGGATGACATCCAACAAATCGTAGCGAAACCTGTGGGTGCCTATGATTTAATTAACAACCTAACAAAAACCTTCTCTCACATTTCATTCTTAGACTTACTAAATAACTCTCCTGCCCACAGGGCTGCTCTTTTAGAAGCATTAGGTTTAGGTCATCTAATTAACATCACTCCACTGCCTAAAACATAGGTAAATCATGTGGACTTTGATGTTCATCCTCCAGGGTAGGCAGATAGGGATGTCGAATTCATATTCGAGATAAACAAAATGCCGACAGATGCTGAGATCGCACGCCGAGGTGATCCAGCCTTACATTTACAAGTATGGGTTTATAACTATGTAAAGCGTGTAATGGTTGATGATGGGGTGGTAGTTAACATATTCCCCTTCTCTTTCCTCCAAAAGCTAGGGTATGGAGAAACCAATTGTTCCACAACTCGAAATACACTAAGGGGCTATGATAGTCTTAAAGCCACCTCGGTCGGAACTATAATATTACCGGTCACCTTAGGACCCAAAACCATCTTGACTGAGTTTTATATTATAGATTTGGAAACTAACTATAATATGATCCTCGGCCGACCATGTATACACCACATGAAGGCAATCCCTTCTACATTATTTCAAGAAGTAAGGTTTTTACATTTAGGAAAGGTATTCGTGGCCAAAGGTGATCCAAAACCATTTGATGTACACCTAGCTGACTTAAAGAAAATACCAGGCATACACTCGAAATTTGAACTCCCAACAAATCAACTTAATCAACCTACCGACGCAAAAACAAAAGAAAAGTTGGTAGCTACGACAGATCTTGAAACTGTGAGCATAGCCAAAGCAACCCCAACCCCCAAAGATGAGGCTAACACTGTAGAAATAGTATCATTAGGAACTACTGCAAAAATCATTGAATTGATAGAAAATGATCTACCAATATTCTTACCATTCGATTCAGTAGGCATAGGATATTCCCTAGGTATTGGTTCTCTTCCAGCAGAGGATCTTTGCATGGTGGAAGTAGAATTCACAAATACAGCAAATGCCCCAACATCTATACTCTCAGCTAAATATTGGACACTCCATTTTGATGGAGCTAGATGTTGTTACAGAGCGGGGGTAGGTATAATCTTTACTTCCCCTGAAGGAAAAGTCTTACCTTTTTCCTTTAAACTAAATTTCAAGTGCACAAACAATGGCACTGAGTACGAAGCCCTCCTCCTTGGCCTCATATTAGCTAAGAGAATTGGTATTGATAACATCAGAGTCTTAGGAGACTCGCAATTAGTAGCAAACCAAGTCTCTGAGGTATATGAAACCAAAGCTGAGCACTTACAACTTTACAAAAAAGATGTATTAGATTTAAGCAAGGAGTTTGACTTCATATCAATTGAAGCAATCCCGCGGGAGAAAAATCTTCTCACCGATTCAATAGAAAATTCAGCATCACATTTTACTCCAAGCAACGAGTTAGAGGATATCCATTTCATGGTATCCCTTCGTCATGAACCATTGATAAAGACAATGACAAATTCTCTTTTAAACAGAAGTGAATCTACTATCCTAGATCATGTTGATAGTGATATGGCTACTTTGGATTACTTAAACGCCTATGCGGCACTACATCTCTCCTATCATATGATAGATTTGTCCTTAATCCCACATTCATCTTCCTACTTCGGAAATCCCATGATGGATCTTCCCTCACAAATGGAACCTAGCATATGCGCAGTAGAAAATGGGGATGATTTGGATTTACCTCCAGCGCCACCTGAGTTTGAAGAGGGTAATGCCTCTTTGATCGAAGAAACAATTGATGTCAACATTGGAACGGAAGATGAACCAAGGATATTGAAACTAGGGTCCTCGTTAACCCCAGAGGAAGTAGAAATACACACTCGGATCCTCAAAGAATATCAGAAGGTGTTTGCATTTAATTATAAGGAAATGACAGGAGTTGCACCCCACATCGCGGTGCACAACCTCATCACTAAATCTGATGCAAATCTAGTTAAACAACAATCGAGACCCATGAAACCCAAGGTAGCTCTCATGGCAAAATAGGAGGTAATAAAACTCCCCCAAGTAGCATTCATCAAGCCATTCGATTACTCCCAATAGGTATCTAACATCTTTCTCGTTCTCAACAAGAATGGAAAGATACGCATCTGCATAGATTTTCGAGACATCAAAAAAGCATGTCCTAAAGACGACTTCCCGTTGCCATCCATTGATGTCATTGTTGATGCAACAGCTGGGTTTGAACTTTTGTCTCTCATGGATGGATTCTCAGGATATAATCAAATTAAAATATCTAAGCAAGATCAAGCTAAAACCATGTTTATAACTCCTTGGGGAACTTATTGCTATGATGTCATGCCATTTGGTCTCAAGAATGCTGGTGCTACATACCAGCAAGCTATGACATATATATTTCATGATTTAATTCATAAAATCATGGAATCCTATGTAGATGACTTGTTGGCTAAGGCCAAGAAGCACTGTGACCACCTGGAGGTGCTCCGCGTCATTCTTTCACGTCTAATAGAATACGGAGTCACACTAAATCCAGAGAAATGCATCTTTGGTGTAACAAGAGGAAATATCCTAGGTTACATCATATCATCATGAGGGATAGATGTTGACCCAACCAAGATTCGGGTTGTCCTCGAAATGGTCCCACCTTCGAATAAATCTGGAATCAGGTCATTTCTCAGAAAGCTGGGTGCAATCCGAAGATTCATCCCGGACTTAAGCTTCGTCATTCATCCAATCAACAATTTACTCAAGAAATACTATAGCATTGATTGGACTGAAGATTGCAATAAAGCTTTCAATGCGGTTAAGCGCTTCTTGTTGTCACCACCTACGCTAATGCCACCTAAGCTAGATCACCCGTTAATTTTATACTCATGAGCTACCAATGTCTCGCTAGCCTGCATGCTGGCTCAAGAAGACAATGACAAGAGAGAGCGCGCGATTTATTTCATTAGCCGAACGTTTCTCGACTATGAAACATGTTATACACAAGTAAAATGAGAATGCCTCACCATAGTCTTTGTAACCAAACGCCTAAGACATTATATGCTAAATCAAGAAACAAAGGTCATGGTAAAAATGGACCATTTACGAACTTTCCTCACACAAGGGTCCTTATCTAAGAAGGTTGGACGTTTTATAACCTTAATGGGAGAATTCGAATTAACATTTGTAAACCAGAAATCAGTTAAGGGACAAATCATCATGGATTGGTTAGCTGATAACACATTAGATGGAGGTGATCTAGTAGATTTAGATTTTCCATATGAGTGCGTATACTACATCAAAACCCGACCTTCTATCTCTGAGTGTCCCTAGTACACTGATATCATTAAATATATCATGGACCATACATATCCAGAAGGAGCTACACCACAACAAATAAGGTGGTTACATATTATCGTAGCTAAATACATCATTATAGAGCAAGTTCTCTATCAGAAGGTGTTTGATGGAATGCTCCTAAGATGTGTCGACACAGAAGAATCTAAGAAGATTCTCCATGAATCCCATAGTGGAATGTGTGGAGGCCACTTCAGTGGTCATGCCACCATTCGTAAAATACATCGAATGGGCTATTTTTGGCCCACTCTGGAGCACGATGTAGTATAGTTTGTACGCATGTGTCATAAGTGCCAAGAGTTCTCCCATGAGATCCACATGCCAGCACAAACTCTACAACCAATTGCTACTCCATGGCCCTTTTCTACGTGGGGCCTAGACTTAATAGGGAAATTCTCTCCCTCGTCCACAGACGGCCATAATTTTATAATCACGGCCACCAAATATTTTACCAAATGGGTAGAGGCTATGCCTCTTACTACTGTACCTGGCTCTATAATCGCCAAGTTCATTTTGAACCAAATCATTTGTAGGTACGGTATCCCACAAATCATCATCTCCGATAATGGAACTTCTTTTAAGAATGAAGAGGTTCGTGAACTATGCAATAAATTTAAGATAAGCCATCATACGGCTTCCTTGTATTACCCTCAAGCCAACGGATAGGCTGAAGCGACAAATAAAACACTAAAAGCCATTCTCCTTAAAACGGTGAAAGAAAACAAACGAGATTGGCACTTAAAGTTATATCCGGCCTTATGGGCCCACTGAACCTCAATAAGAACACCAATGGGAGCAACTCCTTTCTCGCTAGTATTTGGGGCAGAGGCAGTTCTCCCACTCGAGGTTGAAATACCCAGTCTCCGCATTTCATTACAAGGGATTCTGGATGAAGACGCTTATAGAGAAGCACGTCTCTCCCAATTAGAAAGCCTAGATGAAGCTAGGTTAGATGCTGAGCAATGGCATAGAGTCTATGCTGATCGGATGTGCCAGAAATATGACAAGAAATTCTATGAATGCGACATATATGAAGGTGATCTAGTTCTAAGGCTAGATAGCCGGATCGACAAGAAGACCGGTGAAGGAAGGAAATTCCGGCCTAAATGGTTGGGCCCATACCGAGTCATGAAGGACTATGGAAATGGTGCATACCTCTTATGTATGCTAGAAGGTGAGGAATTTGGTGAAACAGTCAATTCCCTACACCTCAAGCATTTCTACGCGTAAGCAGCTAGCACTATTTATATATCTATCTACATTACATTTTCATATAGATTAGGATCATATTATCCACTTGTTTCGTACACAAATTGTGATCAAGGAATCTATTCTCAAAGAAATTCATTACAAACTCATGATGTTGTTGGCATAAAATTTCTAATCGTACCTCTCCATTTTCATGATATCATCAAATTATCTCGGAATCATTTTATCAAATAAAGATAGACATGACAAAGTCTTAACGGTAACCATACCAAGATCTACAAGTTTATTCTCACTTTTGGTTTCTTCTTAGGGTAGGTGTCTTGCCTATGGTCTGTTCTAGAAGCTTCATGGTGTCACATCTATCCCATATGTATATCTCTTTGGAAATAAACACATACTGACATTTTACTCAAGAAAATGAGTCAAACATTGATCAAACAGAAAATTTTAATTTTACACATTTCCTTGCCCCACCAACCTTTGGTTATGAGATTGCGTCTCTTACTAAGTGACGTAGGGTTGGGAAAGGATGGAAATGCGCTTACTCACCTATGCTTTTCCCACAGTGATAAACCCACGCTTCTTACTAGTAGCATGGGGCAAAGTGTAGGAGGTCCTCTTGACAAATAAATGCAAAAATTCATACACAAACAATTCAAACTTTGAAACTTTGAGTCAAAAACAAATGAATCAGATGTTCAAAAATCCCAAGAGATTTAAAATCCTAAAAACCCAGATTTTGTCTACTATGTGGCCATCTACGGGTCTAAGTCTGGATAAACCACAAAGCAAGTTACATCCAAAACTATGAAGTCACTCGAGTGGAGTGGACTTGTGGTGTCCTAATTTGGTTCTGCCAAAGCTTTGTCTGTCTTCCATCACTATCATTTCACTACACCTCATAACTTGCGCCCTTCCCAACTCTTGGTGATAAGCCCTCGCATCTTACTAGTTACGTGGAGTTGGGGGTAGGGGCAGGTTTATCTATTCATCGTACCAGTTTATTTTCATCACTTTGCCAAAACAAACATCTAGTATCCAAAATTTCTTATAGAAACTAAGATTCAAAATCACATTATATCTACATTATCATATATCAACATCACGAAACACAAAAGGAAAGTAAAACACTTGCATCATTTTTTCAGCATTGCATATATTCTAAAAAGAAACATATCAACATACATCATAGCATACATGAGGAAACTGGAAATAGAAAGAAATCCATGAACGCCAAGATTTTGATCCAAAACGAATACATATATATAAATGATCAACATTTATATACAATGTCATCATGCACTAAGCATGGTCAAAACACTCAAATAGCCCGGGATATACAAAAGAATATATAGTACAAAATCCACGAGAGCCAAGTGGCTTCTCAATCCCTACAAGACGCCTCTGAAGGTGCATGCCCATGCCTAGGACTCCGGCTACGCTGGCGCTCTGAATGCACGGAGGTCTCAAGATCCCGAGGGGTAGTCGTAGTCTCACCACGAGAATGGCTCCTCATCAAGCGCTCAGCCGTCCTGTACCCCGCTAACTTTGTGCGAAGGGTTTATACCATCCTGGCAACATGCCAGACTGGAGCGAAGACGTCGGTATGTCAGCCGGTTGCTAAAGGATCCCCAGCATCCATAGACAACTCCACACGCATCTTCTCTATGGGGATCATATGGGTATCAGTACATACCTGGTGAATCAAGTCTCGCCACTCATTAAGAGTCTCCACAAATAAAGGATAAAAGAAAATTAGGAAATGATCAAAAGGGTAAGACCCAGAATAAACAAGAGAAGAGATAGAAACTAAGGCAATCCTAACTAGAAACAAACATTAAAAGAAAATTAACAACTCACTCAGATCTCTGAGCCTCCAAGAAGGATCCCTAGGATCAACGCCTGCCACAGATGCCGCCACCGACTGATGTGCTCCTCCTGTGTCTGGAGCAACATAGCATCCTGTTATGGACTCATCCTCCCCGCATAGGTCTTGAGAGGGTGGCTCCTCTGAGACGAGAGTCACTCTCTCCACACTCTGCTCTGCCCTCTCAGCCTGTAAGATCTCCTAAGTGTCATGCCACTCGGGATTGCTATCCTCCTCTCCACCTGACTCACTAACCTCCATATCCTCGCTATTTTGTCAAACCAAAATATGAGGTTCAACCACAGTATATGAGATCAAATCCCTCCTCAAAGACAGGTGAGGCTGCCTGCTTATTGCTAATCTAAAACACAGTAAACAATATATACAGTAT
Source organism: Taxus chinensis (assembly GCA_019776745.2). Classification (NCBI taxonomy): domain Eukaryota; kingdom Viridiplantae; phylum Streptophyta; class Pinopsida; order Cupressales; family Taxaceae; genus Taxus; species Taxus chinensis. The sequence goes on along the minus strand of CM034150.1, from coordinate 174,170,604 downwards.
TCACACTAATCTAACCATTGGGGGTTGGAATGAAATCCCGAAATCCACATTCACACGATTCAAGGGTATTTCTTTCGTAAATGAACTGGGTTAGAAACTGTTACAATGAAAGAAGCACGATAGAAAGGAAGTGAGAGAAACATATTTTCTTTCGAGTAAACACAGAGCACGAAATAATCATACGAGTTTTAGATCACAAATATAATGTCTGAAATAATCAGAAACACTAAGATGCTATGCAAAGAATAGCTTAAGATCATGAACATAAGAACACTGTCTTAAGTAAGATATATTCCACAACACAAAGTCTGTAAAACTTGATATCGATTGGCCTATTCTTCAAAATGATTGAATGAAAACACAAAGTTTTTCTTCTTTCCAATAGCCCCTAAATATTCCAAAAAATCTCGACCCTTTGGAATGCAAAAGCATCCCTTATTTATAACAAAAAGAAGTAGAGATAAAATAGGGCAGATCCTAAAAAGTAGCAATTTAACTAGAGTTCAGTTTTGCATGATTCTCACGCAGGAGATCAAGTCAAAATATTGATTCAAAAATGTGATGAAACAGAAATGAAAAAGACATGTCAATTTCAAGATTGAAATGACATGAAACGTTGGGACTTAGTCTGAATCGTCATCCTTTGCTACTTCCTCTTTTTCTTCCTCCAGCTGAGACTGTTTGCTCTGAAATTCCTGGAACTTCCGAATTATGCCTTGCATTTCATTCTCATCAGGCGCAGTGGAATGATCCCTTCCAAATTTCACAGGTCTCATGAATGTCGCTGGAATTACCGGGAAGCTTTTTCAATCCTTTGCTGAGTTTCCTTAAGGCCTCCAAAGTATGCTCAACCCTTACAAAATGATCGATGATTTCAAGACCAAATCCTTGTATTGATCCCTGCTGAACAGACTCTCAAATTTGATTGAAGAGATCATCTACTGATAGGATACCTGAGTTCCCAACTAACACCTTTGGACAAATCTTCAACAACTCTTCTTCCAGATCACTTTTCCCATCGATCAATTTATCCCTTGATTCCCTCAACTTGTTGCAGGCTTCATTGAGAATCTTTATTCTGAATCTGATGGCCTTGGTCAGCTGGAAATGCTTATCTGTATGTGGAAGAACACCTTATTCTACCAAGAGATGTGCTGGGATTTGCTTTAATACATGGAGAGCTTCAAAATTCAAATCAAGTTGTCCAATCTCCTGAGAGAATTCATCATCCATCTTCTCTCCCTCCTTCTGAATGTCCCCTAAAGACTGATGAACTTTCACCACGTCTTGAATCACTTCCTTCCCCATATTCTTCAAAATTAGGAGAATTTTAGGAGATCATCAAAGTAAACTCCATCCAGTCTGATTACTACCTTCACCAGACTGATTCCTTCACAGAACGAGAAGCCGAGTCATAACTGTCAGCTATAAAATTCATGCACACAGCTAAAACAAATTTGGGGGCGACATATGGGAAAACCTGCTGCGAGAGGCAAGCCACTGTCAGCTATAGCTTTCATCCATGGAGTTTGGGAGGAACTCCTCACCCTACTCCAAAAATCTTCCATGTCTACATTTCCAAGTTCAGTGTCTCTGATGTCATAGTTACAATCGAATGTATGATGGAGATTCTGGCTTCTTGAACTTGTATTTCATTCTGCCAGACTTCTCAGCCTTTTCCTGAGATGGACCAGGGTCCGACATGAAGGACGTTGAACGAAGAAAGGGTCGAAGCTCAGGAGATGTTGGCCACACTGAAAATCCCGATCTGCTGAATATGCCGGAAGAACAAAAGAGTCCGACACGCTGAGGAAGATGTCGGAATATCCTGAAAGTCTGATGTGTTGAAAACCCGACACAGAAACTTCTGAAAAATGCCGGAACTTCTGAAAAAGAACCTGACACACTTGGATAATGCCGGAACTTTGGGAAATCCCGACACGTCTGATACTGTCGGAACTCAGGGAAAACCCGACGCTTGCGTTGATGACGGGAACTCTGGGAAACCCGGCACTCACTATGGAGATCGGAACTTTGAGAAACCTCGACGCCTCAAACTTTTGATACACTTCAGGTCTTCGACTCTGCAAAACAATCTTCAAAACCCGAGAAGAAAAACAGGGTTTTTCATTGAATTCCAAAACATGCAATCTCCTTTTTTGTCATTCATATTCCATGCATATAATAAAACTTGGAAGGAAATAGCACCAAGTGGTAGTCTCAGAAGAGATAAACCCTAGAACCTAAAACCCTTTCAAAACAACTCCAGAAAGAAGAAGGAAGGAAAACCCTCAAAATCCGGTGAGAAATTGAGAAGAAACCGCATGCAATCGATCCGTAAAAACCAAGAATAAAGAAGGGAGAAAGAAATACCTTCAATCAGAGAAATGGAAAATCAAAACAGGCGATTCAATCGGGCAAGGCGAGCTGTCGGGTTTTCGAAATCGGAAGAGCAGGCGCAAAAAATCCACGAATTAAAAATAAGTCCGGTAACAATGACGTGGAAATCCGCGTATTTATAAGAAAATTGGCAATTAATACACTTGGGCTCGGCACGTGCCAACTCACCGACAACTCGGCATGAATGCCATATCAGCATGTTTGAGAGGTCCGAAAACCCGACACGAGGGGATTTAGTGCAATTCGGGTTTCAGGTATCGGAAAACATGAGGCACAAAACATGAGGTGTTTAGATGTTACATAGCTTCCGAAAACCCGATACAAAGGACTAAGCGGACTTCGGGTATCGGAAAGCATGAGGCATAAAACATGTTTTGCTTTAGGTTCCGAAAACCCGATTACTAGGCATGTTCCGAAGTCACGCGACACAAAGCATGTCTTAACACAAGTATGTCCGAAAACCCGATTTCAAAGGATCACAATAGGAAGCGGGTTTCGGGTTTCGGAAGACACAAGACATAAAGCATGTTAAAACTTATGTCGAACTGTTGGTAAAACCCGAAAACCCGAAATTCTCTAAAAGAGGCCATAATGCAAAATCAACTTCAAAAATTTCGTAGGGGTTATCTAATCGTTTTGTCGTAAACTCAAAACGGAGATAACAACTGGTTCCAGTTGCGGACTTTCTTTGCAATACGAAAGGAAGAGAACTCAGAATTTTTGGTATCGCAGACCAGGGCCTTATCCATTGGGCTACGGAGAAAAGAAGAAAACCAAAACAAAAAACAAAGAAAGAAAGAAAGACAGGAAAACCAAAAGCAAACACACAACAAAAGTAAAATATGTACAATGCAAGAGAGCATCTTGCATTAATGGTGGAACAGCTTTAGATGTTGCCCACTGAAAGGCAACGGGAAGTAATCCTCCATCCAGATACGATAGTAGGAAACTATTTTCGCCATTCAGCTCGATGAATTTTGGAAAGGTCCTTTCTATAAAGAATCAAATTTTCCATGCATTCCTTTTTGTTCTCTTCTTTTATCCCAAAGCAACACCAACTCTCCAATTTGGAAGTCACGTTGCTTGGATTTTTTGTCGAAAAATCTTCTTCACCCTGCTCTGATGATCTGCTATACGATCAACTCACCTTGATCCGCTCTTCTTCTGGCTTGGTTAGGTACATAACCCTCTTTTCAATTGAATTATGAAAAGCTACATCTTCAACCGCTTTCGCTAATTGCTAAGGCCGGCAATTCTATTGAGATAGGAATTTCAGCATCAATCCCATATAGCAATCGAAAAGGGGACATCCCTATGGCTCGCTTTGGAGTGATCCGATCAGCCCATAATGCATCATACAATGCTTTGTGCCAATGTCCTCTGATTTTCGTCCACTAGTTTCCTGATTATAGTAACCAGATTCTTGTTGATGGATTCAGCTTGCCCATTTCCCTAAGGATAATAGTCAGACGAATGAGCTAAAGTAATGCCGAATCCATAGCAAAACTCTAGTTAGGTCGTGTGATGAGAAATTGGAAGCATTATCCGCTACGATCTTATGAGGTACACTGAATCTGACAATTATGTTTTCCTTAAGGAATTTACAAACAGCTTCAGAAGTTGCTTGCTTGATTGGCACAACCTCTACCCACTTGGTAAAATAATCTGTAGCTGTTAGCACATAGTTGTGTCCAGCACTAGAAGCAGGATTCAATGTTCCGATAAAATCAATCCCCCATTGGCGAAAAGGTTCTTCAATCACCACAGGCTTCAGAGGAAGAGCTGCTAACTTGGGACGACCAACAAAATGCTGACAAGCTTCACATTTAGACACCCATTCTGCTGAGTCCCGGAAAAGAGTAGGCCAATAATACCTAGCTCGTAAGATCTTATACGCTGTTACAGAAGACCGAAAAGTTTCCTCCGCATGCTAGGCTATGAAAGGATTCTAATAACTTTTCCTGTTGTGATTTATCGACACAACGTAAGAAGATACCATCAATACCTCTCTTGTATATCGCATTATTCCACAAAAGGTGTTTTGCAGATCTCAGCTTGACTGGTCCTCGCTTCTCCTTTTGATTTAAATGCGGAGGGCATTCACCATAAGTTAGGAAGAAAGCAATGACCATGTACCATTCATCGGTCGTACTTACAAAAAGCACCATAGGTAGCTCTGAGGAAGTGTCTTGAATCTCTTCATAATCTGCTTCAGCATGATTCTCTGCAATCAATTAGCACAGGCCTCTTCCTCGTACCAAATTGGTAGGTTTGATTTCCAAGTCATACTCCTGAACCTTAGCAATCCAAGTACCTCATTGACTTCCCAGCTCTTGTTGAGTTAGAATGGGCTTAACAGCAGTATCAGGAACGAGAACGACGAGTATGAGAATTCAGCACATAATACCTGAAATGCTTTACTGCTCGTACCACTGTGTAAGCATTTTTTTCAATCTGCGACATCTTCAATTCATGCTCCTTCAACGGGCATAGCTCATTAATGTACGATAGGAGCTTTGATGCCTTCTCCATTTTCCTGCATCAGGATCGCTGACACTGTGTGGGCTGAAGCATAGCTATACATGATGAAATCTTTCTTAAAGTCTGGACATACTAGGGTCAGGAGCACAAGCAACTGCCTTTTTGATTTCTTCAAATGAAAGTTTCCCTTCTGCACTCCATCTGAAATGGGACTTTACCTTTCATCATTCTAAGGATATCCTTGGTTCTCTCAGCGAAGTCAGGTACAAATCTTCTCAAGAAATTAACTTTTCTGAAGAAAGAATGAACTCCGGTTTTACTTGTTGGTAAAGTAAGACTCTGAATGGCCTTTACCCTTTCTGGGTCAATTTTAGTTCCTTCTTTAGTCACAATATGACCCAGCAGCTTTCCCTTCTGTAACCTCGAACATAGACTTCTTAGGATTCAACGAAATTCCGTGACGCCTGCATCTCTGAAGTACCTATTCTAAATTATCATAATGATCACTTCGTTTTTTTAGAGAAAGACAGTCAAGTCATCCAAATACAAAACTATAACCTTACCCATCAGATCTCTGAATGCTAGGTCCATAGCTCTCTGAAAAGTGGCTCCTGGCGTTGATCAAGCCGAATGGCATCCTTCTATAAGCAAAGGTACCCCATGGGGTCGTGAAAGCCGTGTCTTGTGTTGATCTTCTGTGGTTACTTCGACTTGATTATATCCGAAAAATCCATCGAGCATGGATAACACTTCTGATCCAGTAATAGCTTGTAGTACTTGATCCATGATCGACAAGGGATAATTATCCTTCAGCGAAGACTAATTCAAGTTCCGAAAGTCAACACAAATCTGGATCTCGCCATTCTTCTTTCTGACAGGAACGATGTTTGTAATCCAAGTGGAATGATGGATTGGGAAAATAATTCTGGCATCTAGCATCTTCTGAATTTCTGCTAGAATAGTTCCTGAGATCTTTGGATTGTAATGCCTTTGCTTCTGTCTGTACGGCTTCACATCAGGTTTCAAATGAATACCTGTGCTATACATCTTTGGGTTTGAAGGATTTCAAATCTGCATAAGACCAGGCCATCACATCGATGTATTTCTTTAAAAGTGAAGTGAATCTTACCTTTTCTTCAGTAGAGCAGCATTTCCCAACATTCACCATTCGAGGCTGATCAAATGAACCTAGATTGATTTGATCTACTTCAGAGGAAGAAGCACCTTCGACCTGCCTTTTGTTTTGGATAAAACGATCATGTTTATCAAACAAGCCCTCCAAAGAAACCAAACCTTTTGGGTATCTTATTACCTTTCAGCTGGAATGATATTCACCCATCAACTTCCTGATATGGATCTGAAATAGTTTCACGAAAGGCTGATTCTGAACCTTCAAAATACAATTTGCTGAAATTCTCAGCCTTTTCTAGAAAAGCCAACACCTGTCGATCATCATTGAATACCTGCCAGTGAGTTGCGTTATCTGGGACGTTAGGACGATATACAATCTCAATAGAGTATGTGTCTTACTTGAATTGAGGATGAGGAAGAAGAAGAGATGCAGATACGGCCAAAGAATCAGCCTTGTCATTGTAATCTCTTAAAACTGCCTTAATAGAAAATGCATCAAAGCATTCTATACTATCCCACACTTTGTTCCGGTAATGCCTAAACCGATCATTTTTTCACCTGATATATACCCCTGACTTGATTAACAATCAGCTCTGCATCTCCTTGAACCTTGAGATTTATGATTCCCTTGTGTCTGGCCAATTCTAATCCTAATAACAGGGCTTCGTATTCAGCTGTGTTGTTAGTATTATCAAATTGCAACTTATAAGCTGACGGAAAAATCTCAGAGCTAGGATATATGAGAACAACGCCAGCGCCTGACCCAGAGATTGAACAGCTACCATAAAATTTGAGCATCCAAATAGCATTGGGATCTTCCTCTTCCACATCTACAATAGGTATCTCTGAAGCCATGAAATAATTCCCGAAACTAGCATCTTCGAAAAGAATTTGAGCCTTAGGATCATCTGATTTGGTCACCAAATACTTTGCCTACGGTTTCAGGATGAAGAACCTGTTGAACCCCTTTGACTGGTATCTTGGCTTTGGTCCAATCCATACTAATCTCTCCTCCGACATCTTTACAAAATCCTCTACCCAAGAGAATACTGTAAGCCGCAAGGGATATTGGCAACCAGAATAGTCATTTTGACTCTCTTCTTAGGGAAGGCAACAAATGCAAACTGTGCGTCCTTGATTTGACCAATCAGAGGGACTTGTTTAGTTTGCATGGAATAGCATCGTCCATATGATTTAGTCAAAGTAAGTCCAAGGGCATGGGCCACTTTTGCGGGCATAACATTATCCGAGGCCCCTGAGTCAATGATACAATTGCTGAGTTTAAACCCATTTATAAGTAGAGACAAATAAAATGGTTCAATCTTTCCCGAGGAAAGAAGCAGAGGGTCAGAATTATTCTGAGGTGTAAGTTGAACAGGATTTGGGAGGAGACCTTTTGACGGTGATGGAATGGCAGCTTTACTCCTGATGAACTTAGCCAGCTTTTCAAACTATTCAGGATTCGACTGAAGGTATTCTGCCTCTGACATTTGAATTTTTGTTCTCTTCGGCATGATCAATAATGTCGAAAGCAGTGTAAGAAGGAATGATAGTAGGCTCAGTTCTAATTATATGAGCTTGTGGTGGGGTACTGGCCTTAGGAGAAAAGCAGAATAAGGAGCAGTTGCCTTTTTAGTAACCTCTTTTTCAGTTTACACCGAAATAGGGGGTACCCCTTTTAACTATGGATACAGGAGGTTCTTTATTCTTCTCCTTAGTATTTTCCGGAGGCTTTCCTGGGAACCTGAGACTGGGACCGAGTGAAAATAGCAAATGATTGACCATCTGGCTCACATTCATCTTCATCATATTCCAAATAACCAATGCTGGAGTCGCCAGCTGACTCATCATAAGACTCATCAGCATATCCTGAAGCTTCGAAATCCTCATGGGATTCTTCTTCTTCTGGTTCATCATCTTCTTCAATTATTTCCACTGCTGCATTAACAGGGAGGAGCTTCAATTGCTAACCTCGGTTGAGCAGGAGCTAACCGTGGCCTATCTCTGGCAGGTGCACCATTGTTGTTATTGAAATTCCGTCTAGGGATATCCCAATACGGAACATTGCTCACCTGCTGAGACACTTTATTCTTTAAAGAAATCAAATCATTAGCCATTTTTTGAAACATAGGATCAGTATTACCTTGAGAAGAACCTTGATTTTTGAGTTTGGGTATATCTTTCTTGATCCTTCCAGCTAAGATGAGATCATCCTCTATTTCAGTAGCCGTTGACTGAGCAGTAGCCAGATCTAGGATAACTGACCTTCATAATAAAAAGCTTATATCAGGAGGTTGAGCATTGATGAAAAAGCACTTTTGATTTTCTAGAGTTGGTACAGCTATAACTGGAATTTTCCAGATCAGCTTATTGAACTTAGCCACGAATTCCCACATAGGTTCATGCGATTCCCTTCTTCATATGCGTAAGCTGAGCTAACAATGCATGAGAATCTTCAGCTGGTTTGAAACGTGCTTCGAACTTAGTCCACATGGTAGCCCAGTTTGGGATGCATGCATTCGAGAGGTGATAAAACCATTCAGCTGCTGCTCCCTACAACGTTTCGACGAAGAGTCGAATGGAGACATCCTCATGGGCTACTCCGAGGACACCGCATGCAACAAAGAAAGATGCAATGTGCTCATCAGGATGCTGTTTCCCATCCCCATTGAACTTGGGAATGTTTTTACGAGATCCACGTGGTAACTCATTCAATGGAGGAGTCAAGGAAAGAGGACCAATAACTGCACCCCAAGGCACAGGTTGAACCGCCATCCTTCTGAAAAGAGTGCGTACATGGATCCAAGTATCAGACAAGAGTAGTGCATGACAAGTTGCAGATGCTTCCCATTCCTCAAGGATCCGGTTTCTTTGAATAGGCGAAGAACTTCTGGTTCGGTTAGAGACAATGCTGTTGGGAGAAAAACTGAAATTGTGTTGTTGCAGTAACTCAAAGAGTGGATCAATTTCACCTTGAGCTCGGCAAGACCGAGTGAAGATCTTCCTGGCCAGCTTGAACTGAAAGGAGATCTTATTAAAAAAAATAAGGCAAATATGGAGTCGCCAAACACCGAGAGGATAAGCTTTATACTATTGATTAGTATTCCCCATCGGAGTCGCCAAAAAATGTTGGTTGGATATTTTGTCAAACCAAAATATGAGGTTCAACCACAGTATATGGGATAAAATCCCTCCTTAAAGACAGGTGAGGCTGCCTGCTGATTGCTAATCTAAAACACAGTAAACAATATATACAGTATTCACACTAATCTAACCATTGGGGGTTGGGATGAAATCCCGAAATCCACATTCACACGATTCAAGGATATTGCTTTCGTAAATGAACTAGGTTAGAAATTGTTACAATGAAAGAAGCACAGTAGAAAGGAAATGGGAGAAACGTATTTTCTTTCGAGTAAACACAGAGCACGAAATAATCATACGAGTTTTAGATCATAAATATAATGTCCGAGATAATTAGAAACACTAAGATTCTATGCAAAGAATAGTTTAAGATCATGAACATAAGAACACTGTCTTAAATAAGATATATTCCACAACACAAAGTCTGCCAAATAATATCAAATCCTATTCTTCAAAATGATTGAAAGAAAACACAAAGTTTTTCTCCTTTCCAATAGCCCCTAGGTATTCCAAAAATTCTCGACCCCTTGGAATGCAAAAGCATCCCTTATTTATAACAAAAAGAAGTAGAGATAAAAATAGGGCAGATCCTAAAAAGTAGCATTTTAACTAGAGTTCAGTTTTGCATGATTCTCACGCAGGAGATCAAGTCAAAATATTGATTCAAAAATGTGACGAAACAGAAATAAAAAAAGACATGTCAATTTCCAGATTGAAATGACATGAAACGTTGGGACTTAGTCTGAATCGTCATCCTTTGCTACTTTCCTCTTTTTCTTCCTCTCCAGCTGAGACTGTTTGCTCTGAAATTCCTGGAACTTCCGAATTATGCCTTGCATTTCATTCTCATCAGGCGTAGTGGAATGATCATTCCAAATTTCACAGGTCTCATGAATGTCGCTGGCATTACCAGGAAGCTTTTTCAATCCTTTGCTGAGTTTCCTTAAGGCCTCCAAAGTATGCTCAACCCTTACAAAACGATCGATGATTTCAAGACCAAATCCTTATATTGACCCCTAATGAACAGACTCTCAAATTTGGTTGAAGAGATCATCTACTGATATGATACCTGAGTTCCCAACTAACACCTTTGGACAAATCTTCAACAACTCTTCTTCCAGATCACTTTTCCCATCGATCAATTTATCCCTTGATTCTCTCAACTTGCTGTAGGCTTCATTGAGAATCTTTATTCTGAATCTGATGGCCTTGGTCAGCTAGAAATGCTTATCTGTATGTGGAAGAACACCTTCTTCTACCAAGAGATGTGCTGGGATTTGCTTTAATATATGGAGAGCTTCAAAAGTCAAATCAAGCTGTCTAATCTCCTGAGAGAATTCTTCATCCATCTTCTCTCCCTCCTTTTGAATGTCCCCTAAAGACTGATGAACTTTCACCACGTCTTGAATCACTTCCTTCCCCTGTTGGAGCAACCTTTAGATCCATTCATCAACTGCCCTTCCTTGTTTGGAAATCTTTTCAATTGTGGGCACTGATGAGAAATCGAATCCAACAGAAACAGAAGAAGGTGGTATGGATTCAAGGGGTTGTGAAAGTTTAATCAAAACCTCTGTCAATTACTCCACTTTTCTCTTAAGCTCATCTCTGCTGTCCTTTGTTTCTTTCAACTTTTGGCACAGCACATTTATGGAATCCCGTGCATCTTGTTGCGCCCCTTCTGCTATCACTTTCCCTATAGCCACCCTGGTTATCTGATAATCAGAGGCTGTTACATCCTCTCTAGTTTTGTCAGCCGAGGGAGTGGCAATCTCTGCGAATTTATCTCCTGAAGCATCCACCAAAACCCTTGAAAATTATTTTGGGTTTCTTGGCTGATTTCGTAGCAGAAGCCTTGAGTGAGCTAAAATCAAAGGCTAGTAGAGGTACAATCACCTTCCTCTTCCTCGGAGTTTGCTCGAGTAGCCGTTGTGGCGTATCAGAGGAAATTGCCCATGTTGTAGTAACTTGTATTCTACTCTCAAGAGGAGAAGATTCTACTATTGAAGGGGGATCAGTTGTTAATGTGGTAGTAGATTCAATAAAGAGAGGCACAGGTTGTGGGGGAGTGTTGGTGATCACTTGGGTTCCAACAGAGAGGGGTGAGAGTCTAGAGAAAATACCGGCCATGCTTGAAGAAGTGGATGGAGAATGAGGAGGTAGGAGTGGTCGTTGAGGGGGAGGCACAGATTCAGATTCTAAAGCCTGAGATGTAAGAGACAAGGTCTCTTCGGTTTGATAATCAACAAATGATGAAACCAGAAGTTGGCTTCCTCCTTCTTCCAAATTAATTTCTCCTATTTCTGGTGGTGTTGGTGATTCTGGCACATCCACCATTTCAGCTGGAGAAATAATTGAAGAGATTTGTCTTTCTTTCCTCTTCTTGACAATCTTGACTTTTATAGGCACCCTAAAAGATCTCTTATCCTTTCCCTTTTTGGAGGGCCCCGCCTCTGAAGCAGCCAACTTTGAAAACTCATCATCTTTAAAATTCATTCCCCAAGAGGAAAACCATGCTTTGGTACGAGCAAGGATTAGAGCTGACCTATCTGTAATAGAGGCTTTTTCGCTGGCTGACCAATCAATAGATGGGAAAACATATTGGTCTTCATTTAATCCATCATAGGAAGGATCCAAATCACTTTCATTGTCACTTGTGCCTCCTTCTGGCAAATCAGCAAGCTCTAGTGTTTGAATCTCAGGCAATAGTTAATCTACTATTATCTTTCCTACGAACAACAACCTCGTTACGCAGATCAACCCAAATATCCTCTATGTTTGGCCTATGCAGATGCTGGGTTCCATATGCTCTGAGCACTCCTGGGACGTCAAAACCATCTCGAGGCTTCATATGCTTTTTCAATTTGTCCTGAAGTTCGCATTCAACATTTTTGGCCTTTATTACTATTGAGCAAGTATATCTCCCAATAGAAATTGGGAAGGACACAACAGCCTTATGTTTGCTTTATTGGAATTTATGAAAATCCAACAGTTGCCTAACCAATTCTATTAATATCAGTCTATCTCCTGGATAGCAGGGCAAGCGAAAAGGTTCCCCCGAGTACATGACTGTCTGAAGATATGTAAACTTCTTGAATTGTAAGAAGATACATCCCCATTTAGAAACTTCGGCCCAAGCCTCGTCTGAGACTCTTGTCTTCCTCAGCTCTGGGTTGATCCTGCAGATATTTTCATAGAAGAAGGCATCATTTACCCTTCTGAAATGCTCTTTAGACCCCTTTTTGGTCAATTGAGGGAAATATTTATAAACCGGGTTCGCCGTTCTGCTTCCCTTAGTATCTAGCCCGGGATAGTTCCTCATCCCGGCTGCTGCGTATGTGACATATGAAGGCATATAAAACTTCCCAGTTGACAAGACCGTTGTCATTTGGGAATCAATCTCATTGTTGATGAGAGTGCCCTAGTCAATCCCTTGCTGATTTTTCTTGATGGTGACCATAAATTGATACATCCATCCATGAAATACATTCGATTCGGGAAAGCCAAAATCCCAACTCAGCAAGGTGATAATATCGTTGATTTCTTGGATGAATTCACTCCTGGGGATAGTCCTTGGAAATCTAGAGACCCCCGGTTTGGCCTTGATCATGAAATTTCTGTTTACATCCTTGATGCAGTCTTCCTAATTGTTGTCCCAAGCCTTCTGAGCTGACTTGATGTTCAAACTCTCCATATTCTTCAAAATTAGGTAATTTTAGGAGATCATCAAAGTAAACTCCATCTAGTCTGATTACTACCTCACCAGCCTGACTCCTCACAGAATGAGAAGCCGAGTCATAACTCGATGCACAAGCTAAAATGAATTCCAGACATTGGGCGGACATGGGAAAACCCATTGCGAGAGGCAAGCCACTGTCAGCTGTAGCTTTCATCCATGGAGTCTGGGAAGAACTCCTCACCCTACTCCAAAAATCTTCCATGTCTATATTTTCCGAGTTCAGTGTCTCTGATGTCATAGTTGCAATCAATGTATGATGGAGATTCCGGCTTCTTGAACTTGTATTTCATTCTGCCAGACTTCTCAGCCTTTTCCTAAGATGGACCAGGGTCCGACATGAAGGACGTTGAACGAAGAAAGGTTCGAAACTCAGGAGATGTTGGCCACACTGAAAATCCCGATTCTGCTGAATATGCCAGAAGAACAAAAGAGTCCGACACGCTGAGGAGGATGTCAGAATATCCTGAAAGTCCGATGTGTTGAAAATGTCAGAACTTCTAAAAAACCTGACACACTTGGTAATGCCGGAACTTTGGGAAAATCCTGGCACGTCTGATACTGTCAAAACTCAGGGAAAACCCGACGCTTGCGTTGATGACGGGAACTCTGGGAAACCCGGCACTCACTGTCGATGTCAGAACTTTGAGAAACCCCGACACCTGCTGTGGAGATTGGAACTTTGAGAAACCCCAATGCCTCAAACTTTCGATACACTTCAGGTCTTTGACTCTGCAAAACAATCTTCAAAACCTGAGAAGAAAAACAGGGTTTTTCATTGAATTCCAAAACATGCAATCTCCTTTTTTGTCATTCATGTTCCATGCATATAATAAAACTTGGTAGAAATAGCACCAAGTGGTAGTCTTAGAAGAGATAAACCTTAGAACCTAAAACCATTTTCAAAATAACCCCAGAAAGAAGAAGGAAGAAAAACCCTCAAAACCCGGTGAGAAATTGAGAAGAAACCGCGTGCAATCGATCCGGAAAAACCAAGAACAAAGAAGGGAGAAAGAAATACCTTCAATCAGAGAAATGGAAAATCGAAAACAGGTGATTCAATTGGGCAAGGCGAGCTGTCAGGTTTCGAAATCGGAAGAGCATGCACAAAAAATCCATGAATTAAAAATAAGTCCGGTAAAAATGACGTGGAAATCCGCGTATTTATAAGAAAATTGGCAATTAATACACTTGGGCTCGGCACGTGCCAATTCACCGACAACTCGGCATGAATGCCATGTCAGCATGTTTGAGAGGTCCAAAAACCCGACACGAGGGGACTTAGTGCAATTCGGGTTTTGGGTATCGGAAAGCATGAGGCACAAAACATGAGGTGTTTAGATGTTACATAGCTCCAAAAACCCGATACAAAGGACTAAGCGGACTTCGGGTATCGGAAAGCATGAGGCGTAAAACATGTTTTAGGTAAGGCATGTTCCGATGCATCGGAGGTCCGAAAACCCGGTTTTCACAATAGGAAGCGGGTTTCAGGTTTTGGAAGACACAAGACATAAAGCATGTTAAAACTCATGTCGAACTATTGGTAAAACCCGAAAACCTGAAATTCGCTAAAAGAGGCCATAATGCAAAATCAACTTCAAAAATTTCGTATGGGTTATCTAATCGTTTTGTTGTAAACTCAAAACAGAGATAACAATCTCCCCCTTGTAAACTCCTCAGACTCAGAGTCTAACTCAATGGGGTCATCACTGTTATGGGCAGGTCCCGCGGAAATCTGAAGCAAAGGTGCCTAAGGCACACCAGCTCTCCCTCTGGCATGTACTATCCTCCTGGCTGCAATAGGAACACCAGGAGTAACCACTGTCCAACCCTGGCCTCTAGGCCCCCCTCTGGCCTCTTAGACTGATCTGTATACTGGCGCCACTGGGGGAAGCATACCCATGTATGGTAGGCCAAACTGCTGAGGAACACGGCCAAAGGGGTGCATCTCCACTCGCCCCACTCTATCAATAAGCTGCCCTATGGTGGAGCAGGAGATCAAAGTAAGATCCTCCTCACCCCATATGCCTGCCATAGTCTGGTATGGTGTGGCCTCCATGTCGGCAGTAGTCAGGGAGGCAACTGGCTGATGAGGTGCTCTAAGCACCGACATGTCTGTCCATCTGGCTGCCCTCACAGCTCCAGGATCTGCCACCTCCACACCCCTGCCATAAGGAATGAAATTCTCATAGACCCAACTCAAAACTAGGGTCGGGTGGCTCAAGGACTACCCCTGTAAACGGACCACCCTGTATAAGTCGTGGTAGGTGGTCCCAAGAATGTCTGCTCCCCAGGAATATATCCGACCGTGCCCCTCTATCTATGTAATAATGGGGGACCAATAGTATAGTAATGTATCTCCTCCCTTGTCCCCGATCAGTCTCGAGGCAAGGATCCCCATGATGGTCTGGCGAAGTAGGGGGATGGGCAAAGAAGGAATGGATCGAACTCTAACCCCCTTCTTTGACCCCGTAGAGATGACTGCACCTCCCATATATGTGGCCCACTATGTAATCTGTGCCCATGAACCTGCCGTCTCTAGGGTGAGTTGTCTCCCAATGATCGAGACCCCCAGAATATGATAGACATCCTCCAATGTAATAGTCCACTCACCGCGGACCCCTGGCAATCGGAAGGTGTTCCGATCTGCATCCCAATATGAGAAAAAATCACAAAGGATGTGACTAGATGGTGCAACGTGGGGCACGCGTGAAATGCGTAGCATCCCAGCCCGCTGAAGAGTGTCCTCCTCATCCTGTGAGAGGGCATCTAGAACCCCTGGGAGCCAATCACACTCCCTCTCTCGACTCCATCGAATATACTCCTCTCTCGCCTGCATACACCCAAAAAAAAACACACAAAACAGAGTAAGTTAGCATCCAAGTAATACTGGAAAAATCATAAAAACACGTAGAAATGCTAAAAATACAACCACAATCTCAAATAGATGTTCATTTTGCATTATGTGCAAAACCGCTGCCCTGAGAAGGGAGGCGGTTTTGTAACCGCCGCCCTGAACAGGGTGGCAGTCATGTAACCACCGCCCTGGGCAGGGCGGCGGTCGTGGTCCGAAAACCCATGCCGGTTTTTTAAATTTAAAATCCCTAAAAAGTGCAAAAAATGGCCATTTTACCTAAAAACAAAGCCTACCCAGTAGGCACCCCCCCTAGGTGGACCTTTTAACACTAACATTTTCAAAAATTACCCCCCCATGACAAAGTATTTAGCATTTCAAATTTAAGGGGGTAAAAAGGATAAACTGAAGAAAACTAACATGTGATCTTGCGGGTCGATGTTCTGCACGTGGAGGCATGATCGTTATGTCGTCACGGACGTTTTGACTCTACTCACGCAAGAAACCGTCACTGTGGGTCCCAGAGCTCAAAATCAATCCAATCGACTCGCACAAATGAATAAGAAAATGGGCCCACTTCCATATATATAGTGCCCTAGTTCGTTTTAAATGACTTTTTCACAGGTTTGGAGCGCCGACAGAGGTAATTTCCTATCCCCGCACAAATGGTACATTCTCATTCCCTATTATTTTAGCATTTATTTTTCAAACTATTGTTTCTATCTGCACTTGAGTTCTCTTTTCGTTTTGCAGGTAGCGGGAATCTTAGACGGCGTCATTTCAACACACGGATGTATCAGGTATAACTTCTAACTTCCCATTTCAAGACCGCCATACTCGGACCCACCGTTTTACACCTCTTCATGGCTTAAACGCTTCTCCGAGGGGGCAATATGTACCTACCCAAAATTATAAGGTATTGTACTACCAGAACAATGTGACACGTGCCCCAATGATGATACAGGTCTCCTCGCAAGGTGTTCGGGATCCGAAAAATCTCTCCGAGTGTGCGTTAACATCCCACATGCCCTGCTTAGCCCCCACATGCTTTATTTTTTCCTTTCCACCTCTTTTCTTAGCCTTTTTCACTTCAGTGACGAAACCGCCGCCCTGCTTGGGCGGCGGTCTCGTGACCGCCGCCCTGAACAGGGCAGCGGTCCTGTAACCGCCACCCTGCTCAGGGTGGCGGTCCTTTACACATTTTCCAGAAAGCTCTTTTAACACGACTCACGTAAATTCAATGTTTTACCAGCTTTCCTTCACCTCCATAAGCTTGCATTTATGATTTGGTTCCCTGGAATAGTGTTTTGCCATTGTTTATAGTTTAAGAGTTCTATTTGGTTTTTACCTTGGGTAAATGCAAATGCTATAAATAGATGGCTTGTGCTCAAGAAAATGGCCCCTCAAAATTTACCTCTAATTTCTCTTTGCATTAGATTTAGTCTTCCTTTTGCTTAGAATGCTTAGTTTCTTTCATTACATGCTTAGTTAGCATTGTTTTACTATTAGTAAGCCACATATCCATCTTGTGCAAGCACTACTGTTATTTCATCCAATCCATTGGAGTAGAATAGCTTAGGAAGCCATTAAAGTTGCAGGTTTTTCTCCTCAAACAGGATAGTTCCAGGTTCTGGATGCTTTATGTTGCATGACTCGCAATAGATCCCGCTAGGAATTGCATAAGCCAAGCTCTGTACTCTTGCGATATCCCTCTCCTACTCGCATTGTATTCAGTCAGTGTTCTGAGCTGCCTTTATCCCAATATCCACTTCTGTTGATGCTAGCATTACACGCTTTTCTGGATCCACGTGAACACGAAGGAATGAGGAGATCACACTGAGGGGACAAGATCACACACATCATCGGATTCACCACTGTTTTACAGAATTCAGTTTCTAGCTTTCAAATGTCTAGTTAGAATCATATCAAATAGAGTAGTTAATTGCTTTATTTCAGTTAATTCTACTCTCGATATTTCCAGGGAAACTGTGGGGATTGATAGTTTCTGAGAAACTATGATTCACTCCTCACTTCTAAGGTAGGATCAAGAGTCTTGCAAACAGATTAGATAAGTTATTTCATTATTTAGAATAGATCTACAAAATTACACAGACAAATAGCTACACTCGATTATTTTGTTTGTTTTAAATTATTATATTAGTTGTCATTTCTAGATATTTTAAATAGCTTCTTTCTCAAATTCGTAAAGCTCGTCAAAAAACACAAAAAAAAATAAAGAAGTCATATATACTATAGATATACTTCACATAGTTAATTTTATTTTACTGTACTTCTCTTTACTTTGTTGCTTTTGTATGACAATCACGAGACCTAGAGAGCCCAGGGAATACGTATTTGAGCCAATTATGCCTCAGCCCAATCTCATCACAGCGATAACTGATATAGACCAAAATATTAGGATTCAAGTCTTCCGAACAACGGTAAGCTTGCAACAAATCAATTCCCAGTTGAACGGACTAAACATAGAAGATGACCAAGCACATACATTTTGGTCAAATCAACCGAACTACAGATTACCCTAGGTAACATTCATATGACTGTAGAAGGGTTCGAAAGAGAACAAACCTTTGGTTGTGATCCTTTTGTCCCACAGCCAGATGCAGGAGACACTCTTCTAGATATAAATACCGGCCTAAGAATCCAAGTTGCACGAACGCCTGTAGGGTATTCTGAGAAAATCACACAGTTATTGATCCTAAATATAGAAGATGAGAAAGCATACAATTACTGGATATTATGGATTAGGACTTGATTTCACACATGACCATAGCAGGCCCACAACAACTAAGAATCTACGGTTGTGACCCACAAATCCCACAGCCCAACGAATCCATAGGAGAATTAGACATAGACACTGGCCTATGCACACTAGTATTCCGGTCTACCCCACTTCCACCTATCATCATCAAACAATTATCCTTGCTAGACACAACAGCTAACAGAGCTAGGGAATTCTGGACTAGGCCAGAGAATCGTCCATATAATTGACTATATTTACCATCCACCATATGACCCTATCCGGAGAAATACACAAAACTATCCCGGGTCATTTTCCACTTGTTCCACAACCTATAGATTGAATCACGCCAGATCTCGATATTGATTGGAGCCTTCAAGCAGTCATCCTTGCTGACCGATCTATCACACCAGTTCAAGTTAGGAGGGCATTCTTTTCCTTAGACTCACAAATTCCGCTAGTACATATTGAAGACATTAGATTGCCTAACTAGTTTTTCTGCATCTCACACATATTCCATACCCACCAGCTATCTCAGCACGACCTCGAGAGGTCAGGTGCGAGGAAGAGTTGCTTGTAGATTCCCACACTCGCATGTCACTTTTCCGTCATACAGTGACCTTCACAACCTATACTATAACTATACATGGTTCAGGACCATACTGTTAGGTAAGGATTGTACTGTATGGTCCAACAACATTTGTACAGTCTTGGTCCTCTGAATCTACCTCTTTAACTTTCTGGGTTTATCTCCTTCTTGGATTTGTCCATCACTATCAAACCCTAGTTGTTGCACATGCAACAAGGTTCTTTAAATGGAGTAAACATATCCTCAAAACCTAGATATGGATGAATATTATTATAAAACAATCATTACAATGGTTTTGGGAACCCTCATACACTACCAATGTTGGAACTAATTTGAAGAGGCCTCAAACTACGCATTTTTAATCACCTAACATGTGATAATGAAATAGATCAATTAAATTTGGAAATTTTCACCATGTTTTGACTTGGATCTTAGTAAAACACTTGGAGAGAGGATGTTTAGATGTTTTTATATGAGATATATGACTTCCTTCACCTATTTTGTAGCTTTAGACATGATGTGGTGCTGCCCTTATGATTGTAGATGTGTAATTTCAAGATTTGGGGATATTTAGATGCCTTTACCAAGTGTAAGAAGTGAGTTCTCTAGTACATTTCCTTAGGATTTCCATGTTTGCAAATGAGATAATGTTTAAACTTTCTTATATAATGTTTCATAGATGATTTTTATAAGAAATATTTCCCTAAATGAAGTATAAGGTCAAATGAAAGATGTGAAATTGAAATTGAATTTTGAAGACATATCAGTCTAAGAATGTACGAAGAGGTCAGGACCAGATGTTATGTTTCTAAATAAACTATATGTCCCTAACCTAGAGAAGAAAACATTCCAAATGAAGTTTGGATCTTTTCAACTGATGTTTATCTTTGGATTTTGTACATTGTATTCTTAATGTTTATTGACATGTCAAAATTCAAGTATAAACATGTTAAACAATGAAACTTAGAAAGTGATATGTGGGAATGTCAAATTCAAATCAAGAGTTTCCAAAGTGTGAATTTACAAATTTGAGTGTTTATACCCCTCATCTTGACTATCTTAGCCTCACATGCCCTGATATCTCTATCAATTATCTCCATTAGTATCATGTCTAGATATCATGCCCTTTACATTTTTACTTTATCCCTTATCACCATGGATGTTGAACCCTCTCCCTCCTCTATATCTATAGGATATGACCCTTCTTTGTCTTTTATATCCATCCATGGAAGTACTATTTAAAATTCTACCCCCACAACTCCACCATCTCTCTCCTCCACTCTATCCAAATGTATATTGCGATGTCATGGAAATTGTTGGAGTCACTATAATAAAACCATGACTTACCCTCTCAAATTTACCCATCACCTCTCTAGGATAGTCAGTATTTATTAGCCTTAACTACTATTTCCAAACATCATATCAATCCTCCACCCCTGCATTGTGACATCCTTGTGCTTATCCCAATTCACTTCTTAAATTAATGTCCAACTCGTAGTTGCTAATCTCAGTTCAATATGTGGCCCCAACTGTACTTTCTACCTATATACTCTAGCAAAAACATGTGAATATAAAAGTATTCCCTTCATGAGACCAAATTTTCGTTGGACATTTTATAGCCTATATATCCCAATGATAAAATTATGTTGCACCACTATATAATGTCATGGAAAAATCCAAATGGTAGTAATATTTCATCATTTTCCACATACCTACATATATTTGTTAGGCAACATCTACTACTATGAGTTCATCAAGTACCCTTATGTAAAATATGGCATCTCTTAGTAGTCCTTACTATCCCCCTTTAATCACTACCCATCCATAAACCTGTGACTTGTTATCCTACCTCACCCATACTATCCATGATGAATACACAACAACAATTTTGTCCTAGGCCGATAATTGTAATAATGTGGAAGCCCTGTTGACACTAAAATTTTCCTCCGTAATTTCTATTTCATTAATGTATGTATTAGGAATAGGAGGTTGTTAAGTGTAATTAGTAGTAGCATCCGATAGAAGACAACGGGGCTGCTAGTACGACGCCGCCAATAATGTATAGTATGGTAATAGTCAAAAGTACAATAGGAATGTTGTGGTAAAAAGTAAATATTTGTCGTAAGTGGTCCAGTAATGTTAAAATGTCAAAGTTGGGGTAAGTAGAGAAGTAGGGTCTACATGATTAGGAATTAGAAATATTATATTGGTAATAAGGACAAGGAGTGAGGTCATAAATACTTTGTGTATTTTATTTGTAAAAAGTCTAAAAATGTGGAACCCATGTGAAATGATAAGGTTTATCTTATCTTTAAAAATAAGCTTACATGTACAGATAAGAGTTAAGGTATGGAATATGATTCATCAAAGTGGATTTATTATCCTATCTTAGAGATAAGATGGATAAGCCTGGAATTTCTATAAATAAAGAGGCCACCCCCCTCATTTACCATAGAAGGAAGTAGTGAGAAATATTGTATGAGTAAGTGTGTAAAGGATGCCATCAGTTTGAAGGTGTGTTAAAGAAGCCATTCAGAGGTGAAATTGTGAAGTTTCTCCCATAGTATTGGTGGAAGGCAAGTGAATTCAGTAACACTTGAAGTACCTCATGGGTGAGATTGTAACAATTTCATGTTAATATTATAATTTACTCTGATATTTCAGATTTATCATCATTCCTTCTTATCATAGTCTATGGTATTATTGTGTTATGTTTTTTGTTGTGTTTCTAGATTACATCCACCAAACTAAAAGTTGTGCATTAGTTAATAATCATAGCACGAGGAGTTCCCGGTGAAGAATTATCATAGTGCCAGATTGGTGATGACATTTTGGTTCCATTGCTGGGACCATTCCTCGTTGGTGGATTTTCTAGAGAGATATTCCCACTTAGTCAAAAATCATTTGGAGGGTAACCTTGTTTTTATTGTGCATAGTAGTTACCATGGTAAAATCACTTTTTTCCATGAATAGTATTTACCGCAGTAAATTCACTTTTTACTGTGAATAGTAATTACCACAGTTACTTCACTTTTTACTGTGAATAGTGTTTACCACAGTAAAGTCAGTTTTTACCGCAGTAAGTCAACTTTTACCATAGTTCACCGTGGTCATTTCTATTTTCTATTATAGTGATTCTAATTATTTGTGCACATAAGTCTTGTTGATTGTAATTGTGGGTTGGTATTTCACTGTGGTTACTTTTGGAAATGGGGAAGATTCCTATTTTTCCAACCCAATCTAATGAATATGCTTCCTCTTTCATTCAAGAGTTTAAACGATCTTGTATTTGTAATGGCCTTATAAGAAGGGAACAATGGACTGAATTTTTTCCTACCTTTTTGGATGGTTCAGCCCTTAGGTGGTTTGAAACACTAGGTGATAATGTGAAAAACTCATGGGATTTATTAACTGAAAGTTTTCTTGAAGAATTTGGTGAACAACAGAAATATGCAAATCTCATGATCAACATCACAAAGCTATCCCGATGAGAGAAGGAGAAGATAAGGGATTATCATGCTCATGTTCTAGAGCTAAGGAGGAAGCTCAATGCCCAGATCCGGAAGGAAGGATTAGCGGATGGGTTGATGGATGGTGTGGATAATCTCCTCTGTAAGCACTTCATTCATGGGATGAAGCCAGAGATCAGACAACGAGTGAAGTATGAACGCCCAGCTTCCATTGAACAAGCAAAGGAGATTGCAAGAAGGCAAGAAGAAAGCATGGAAGAGGAACCCAAAGAAATTGTTGCTAAAGTAGAGCCTACACCAGCACCTTTGGTCCAAAATCCACAACCACTCTCGATGAGCACAAATATTTCTCCTAGTACATCTACTGAGTATGAAGATCTGCTCAAGAAGATGGGTCAGTTAACTATTAATCTTCTTCAAGGAAAAGAATTTAGTTCTCAGGGAGGAGATAGAGGTCCAAAAATAAATATTTCTGAAGTTGTATGTTATGGTTGTTATAAAAAGGGTCATTATAAGTATAATTGTCTAGATAGAGCTTCTACATCTGCTACAAGAGATAATGATAAAGGAAAAGAACCTGTGAATTCTTTTTATG
The DNA here is from genome assembly GCA_019776745.2 of Taxus chinensis. Taxonomy (NCBI): domain Eukaryota; kingdom Viridiplantae; phylum Streptophyta; class Pinopsida; order Cupressales; family Taxaceae; genus Taxus; species Taxus chinensis. The sequence continues at coordinate 174,147,449 of CM034150.1, read as the reverse complement.
TAGTAGATAAGAGCATAAATAATGAAGTAGATGTGTTTGTAACAAAAAGAAAGAAAGAAAAAGATAATCGAGATGGAAATGATCCTAAGAAGATGAAAGAAGAAACTAGTAAGAAACATAGGAGAAGAAAGTTGGGTGTGTAGGATTTTCTGATGTCACAGGGACAAGGACCATACTCCATATTAGAAGATCTGTCCAAAAGGCCTGCAAATATTACATATGGTCAACTCTTGGCTATGTCTTCTGAGAAGAGGTGGGAGTTGCGAAGTGGACTCAATGCTCGATAAAGGAAGGAGGTTGAGATCCCTGTTTTAGAGGTAGAGGTAGATCCTTACAATCCACAAGCTGAGGTATTATGTAATGGTATTTCAATTCATGATGTCTTAGTTGATGGAGGTGCTACATTTAATGTAATGACCGAGTCTGTAATGAATATGTTGGGTCTAAAAATTGATCGCCCCTCAACACTTATGTTAAGGTCATTAAATAAGGGAAAAACTAAACCAGAAGGTGTAGTTTCAAATGTGGAAATATCTGTATGGGTGTTGTATGTGTGGTATACTTTTAGGTGATGAAAAATGGTACTATTGGGTACCCAATGTTGTTGGGAAGACCATGGCTAAGGAGAGTTCATACAAGAAACTACTAGAATGAAGGCTTCACGACACTTGGACGTGGTAGAGAGATGGTGAAGATAAATGTGATCCCTCGGCATCACAAGGCAGAACCTATGGATTCAAGTGATGAAACTAATGATTAGACATCCTCTGATTACTCGAGTAGCAGTGAAGTGGACACTAAAGATGAATAAAGTGAGGTTGATGTTTCGTTCATGGATATCCTTCCATTCACACCGTCTCATGACCCCATAAAGTTATCTGAAGAATAAATTGATGATCGTCTCCAACAAATAAATATTGGTGTTGTTGTGATGGAGAGTGAGAAGGAATCGTAGCTCCAGTTCTTTCGAAGGTACATACACATATTCACTTTTGGTTACAAGAAACTTTGTCAAATAAGTTGGGTAGAACATTCTATTGAGCTGGTAGATGGTGCTAAGCCCATAAATCAAATGCCATATAGAATGAATCCTAATTTATCCAAGACTTTAAAAGAAGAAATAGATAAATTACTTGATGCAGGATTCATCTTTGTTGTGAAGAATTTAGAATGGGTTTCTCCCATTGTGATCTCAATAAAAAATAATGGGAAGCTACGCATTTGTGTTGATTACAGGAAGCTCAATAAGGTAAAAAAAAGGATCATTACCCTCTTCCATTCTTAGATCAGATCTTGGATGAAGTAGCTGGCCAGGATTGCTATAGTTTTGCTGATAGATATAGTGGATACAACCAAGCTCATATGGCAGAGAAAGATCAGCTTAATACCACATTCACCACTTCTTGGGGAACGTTTGCTTATAGAGTTATGCCTTTTGGGTTGTGTAATGCTCTGGTAATGTTCCAGTGTTTGATGAATAGGGTGTTCGAACCCTACATTGGGAACTTCATCAAAGTATTTCTGGATGATTTTGGCATCTATGGTAGCAAGATGGACCACTTGCACCAAATGGAGACAAAATTTCAAAGGTTATATGAAGCACAAGCCTCACTAAACCCTACAAAGTGTGTCTTTGGATGTTCTAAAGGTGTTTTGTTAGGGCATGTTGTATCCAGAGATGGTATTGGTACTGATCCTGATAAAGTTTCAAAAATCAAAGAGTTACCATTTCCTATGAATAGAAGTAAGTTGAGATCATTTTTAGGCCATGTGGGTTACTATAGAAGGTTCATCAAGAATTTCTCAAAGATTGCATAGCCACTAACCTATTTCTTGAATAAGAATGTTACTTATGAACCAGGAAACAAGGTGCATGAAGCTTTTGAACAACTGAAGGGAGCCCTGGTGTCTTCACCTATTCTAAAGAATCTAGATTGGAGCAAGCCATTTATTGTGTACACTGATGCCTCAAATGCAGCATTAGGAAGTACTCTGAGCCAAAATGATGAAAATGGGAATGAACATCCAGTTTACTTTGGGAGTAGAAAAATGAGCAGTGCTGAGGTAAATTATACTGTAACTGAAAAAGAGGCTCTAGCTATCATTTTTGCTGTAAAGAAGTTTAGAAAGTACTTGCTAGTGCAGAAATTTATAGTTATAACAGATCATTAGGCTCTAAAATATATTGTCAATAAGCCTAACCCATTAGGGAGGATAGCAAGATTAATAATTTTGCTACAAGAATTTGAATTTGATATTATATATAGGCTAGGAAAGAAGCATGTCAATGCAGATGCACTCTCTTGAGCCTATGATGGTTTAGGATCATCTTGTGATGATAATGATTTCCCCAATACAGCATTGTTATCCCTTGACACAATCCCTAGTGAATACATAGATATTTGGAATTATCTGAATGAATTCAAGTTTCCTGATGGTGTCAATGCAAAGACTAAGAGGAAGATTACTCAAGCCAGTCGTCCATATTCGATTCTGCATGGAGTATTATTTCGAATAGGACCTGATCAACAGTACAAGAGGGTAGTAGGATGTGATCAAGGGAAGGAGATGATAGAAGAATTCCACAATGGTACATGTGGAGGGCACTTCTCTGGACAACTTACAGTAAGAAGGATCTTGGATGCAGGTTATCACTGGCCCACTCTTTTTAAAGATTTTTATAATTATTATAAGACATGTGATATTTGTCAAACACATGGTAACCGTAAAACTTCATCAACTCAATTATGTCCTATTCTTCCACTTGGTCCCTTTGAAAAATAGGGAATAGACATTGTAGGTCCACTTCCAACTACCCCACGCTAAAATAAGTATATTGTAGTTGCCACAGATTATTTAACCAAGTGGGTTGAAGCTAGGCCATTGAAAACAACTTCTATGGATGAAGTGGCAAGGTTCATATATGAATGCATTGTCACCATATTTGGTTGCCCATTAGAAATTGTAACAGATCAAGGAAGCCACTTCATTAATGAGGTGGTAGAAGCCCTAGTCAATAAGTTTTCTATTAAGCATAGGAAGGCAACAACATACAAGCCAAGCACAAATGGACAGGTGGAACGAACAAACTTTGTGTTGTGTCAAATTCTAGCAAAAGATGCAGCCTTGCAGGTACATAAGTGGGATAAAAGGATTCATGTAGCATTGTGGGCATATAGGGCAACATCAAATTCAGCAATAGGATACTCCCCATTTCAGTTGGCTTATGGCGTTGATCCAGTTCTTCCTATTGAGTTTGATATTCCCACTGTGAGAGTTATGAAAAATGAAAGGATGGATGAAAGTGATTCAGTAAAAGAAAGGTTGGTACATCTTCATTTGCTAGAGGAAATGAGGGAAATAGCGAAGGATACAAGCTGTAGGAAGAAAATGAAGTAGAAGGAATACTTTGATCAAAATATCTGTTAGACTCCATTTCATGTGAATGACTTGGTTTTAGTATATGATTCCAAATACAAAAAAAGAAGACAAAGAAAATTTCTTCCAAAATGGATGGGGCCCTACAAAATAGCAGTTGTGCATGAAAATGGTACATACCAACTGGAGGAATTTGATGGCACTCCCATTACGAAATGGTTCAACCACGACAAGTTGAATATTTTCCAAGCACTAGAACAGTCTACTTCAAGGACGGAGTAGAAGCTAGGAAGGGGGAAGATGTTGACACTAAAATTTTCCTCCGTAATTTCTATTTCATTAATGTATGTATTAGGAATAGGATGTTGTTAAGTGTAATTAGTAGTAGCATCCAATAGAAGATAACAGCGCTACCAATACGACGCCACCAATAATGTATAGTATGGTAATAGTCAAAAGTACAATAGGAATGTTGTGGTAAAAAGTAAATATTTGTCGTAAGTGGTCCAGTAATGTTAAAATGTCAAAGTTGGAGTAAGTAGAAAAGTAAGGTCTACATGATTAGGAATTAGAAATATTATATTGGTAATAAGGACAAGGAGTGAGGTCATAAATACTTTGTGTATTTTATTTGTAAAAAGTCTAAAAATGTGGAACCCATGTGAAATGATAAGGTTTATCTTATCTTTAAAAATAAGCTTACATGTACAGATAAGAGTTAAGGTATGGAATATGATTCGTCAGAGTAGATTTATTATCCTATCTTAGAGATAAGATGGATAAGCTTGGAAGTTCTATAAATAAAGAGGCCACCCCCTCATTTAGCATAGAAGGAAGTAGTGAGAAATATTGTATGAGTAAGTGTGTAAAGGAAGCCATCAGTTTGAAGGTGTGTTAAAGAAGCTATTCAGAGGTGTAATTGTGAATTTTCTCCCATAGTATTGGTGGAAGGCAAGTGAAGTCAGTAACACTTGAAGTACCTCATGGGTGAGATTGTAACAATTTCATGTTAATATTATAATTTACTCTGATATTTCAAATTTATCATCATTCCTTCTTATCATAGTCTATGGTATTCTTGTGTTATGTTTGTTGTTGTGTTTCCAGATTACATCCACCAAACTAAAAGTTGTGCATTAGTTAATAATCATAGCATAAGGAGTTCCCGGTGAAGAATTATTATAGTGCCGTATTGGTGATGACAGCCCCAATGTTGGACCTACCTATGTAAATAATCAAGTGCAAATATCTATATAAATGGTCCAAAACACAAGGTACCCATGTAAAATTTACTAATACTCAACCATGTAGTCTATCACATCCACCAATCCAATAGAGAATAATGTGTTTGTATTATTAGGTAGCAATATGCCATTGAAAAGAGCCATTAAAATTAGGGTTAATAGGTCCATCATGTACCCTCTCGTGCATACACCTAGATCTAAAGTCATCCTCCACTGTAGTAGATTAACTTGGTCAACCAACCTCATCATTAAATCCTAGGGTGATGTACCTCAACAATATACCATTACACATTATATTAGGATACAAAATATCTTGTAAATTCACCATCATCTCCCTTATTATAATATGGAACATGTAAGCATCAAAGTGTCACCGCTTTGTCAACACTGTAAGGATCGACCAGCCCAAATATTTAGCATTCAAGCTAATTAATATAGTCCCATAACCTATAACACCTCTGAAATTGATTGGTAAAATCCATGTTCAAGATAAAAATTAACAATTGACTCTCATGAATAGCTATGATCGAAAAATGCTCTTGTAATAACAAAATAAAAATGCACAGTTAATCAATTTTTCCCACATCAAAAATGTTATGACTATAATAAAACTTCTATTGTTAAATAAAAAAGTTACTCTAGCATCACAAAATATGCATAAAAAATTATACCCTTATTATTAAATGTAATACCCTTAAGTTAAGAGCATTATCCAAAAATTAAAAATGAAACTCCAAAACCCCTGATCGAAAGTGGCATTTCGACCAGTAGAAATGCCATTTACATTAACAAAAGTAGTGCTCGTTTAAACAACCACTTGAGACCTAAGAAACAACCTAGGGTTAGCTAGAAAAATTATGGGATAATTTTTTTTTTTGATTTGAAGTGTCTACAACCAGGTTGCAAGACATCAATTTTCACTAACAGGTTCTAGAACAAGACCAATGTACTACAACATATGTTCCCTTCATTAACTAATAACAAGTTCACAAGGTTCAAATTTTAGGGTTATATGTTTTAGTTAGGTTCAGGGAGTAATTTACCCCCATGCCTGCTCTCTAGCAGCCTCAGAGTTTCAACAGGATTTTTCTCATACTTAACACTTCCAAAATTTCCCTAAACCATTCCCATTGGATAGGAAATTTTCTCACCTTTCTGGTGATATAAAGAAGTCCTCCTAACTCCTTATATTTCTCAAGATATGGCCGGCCGAAGTTGTTAGGTCAAACTTTCCCCTAGGGGGACACGTGTCAAGAGGAGAGGAAGGCCTTTTGGTGGGTTGGTGGGTCGCAGGGGAGGCTCAAGGAAAATTTTTCCATTGCACAGGCACAAAATCCATGTTTCTCCTTTACCTCCGTGGGTCCCCGGTGGACACGTGTCATCACTTGATTTGACGCGGGAAAAAAGGCGGCAGGGAAAAGTTTGGATTTTTGCCTGAGTCAAAATCCCAAACTTCAAAGGGAAACATTTCTCTGCATTCCCCGGCGAATCCGGGTGGCGCCACATGTCAACCCATGATTGGGTGCGGGTGACGGGGTGGTGGAGAAATCTGAGGGATTGAGCCAAAAGGGTTTCAATCCCGAAAATATTGCGTGGGCCCGTGCGTCCGTGAAAAGAGATTTTCTAAGCAAGGTGGGGTTGTGGGGCTGCGGAGTCAAAAGGCAAATTTTTCCAAAAGAAGAATTAAAAGTTAAGTTTTCAAGATTCTCCTGTGCATCCGTCGAGCCACGTGTCAGCGTGGGATTGGTTGCAGGTTAGCGGGGATGTGGGAAAAATTTGGAAAGTTTTCCGAGGTCCAAAACTTAAAAGGTTAAGTTCAAAAGGGGTCTACCCCTCCGCCGTGCCACGTGTCAGCACGTGATTGGCTGTGGGCCAGTGGGGATGCGGGGAAAAGTGGGAAAATTTTCCCAGGGTAAAATTTTCAAAAAAGATAAGTTTAAAATTTTGGTCCACCCCTCTGATGTGCCACGTGTCAGGCCCCGATTGGTTGACGGGATGGTGGGGGCCATGGAATTTTTGTGGAATTTTTCCAAAGTCAAAAATTAAAGTTAACAGTTAGATTTATTTTAATTTTTGAATGCCAAATTGAAGTAAAACTTCAAATGGCCATAACTTGAGCTAGAAATCTCGGTTTTGGGAAAACGAGGACTTTTTAGAAAGCTCTCGATGCCCTCTTTGTAAAAGAAACATAAAATTTACTTTTTGATGAAATTTAAAGGGTCAATTTTTGGAAAAATGATCTACAGGCTCTTAATTGTCAAACTGGCAATTTTCAACTTTTCAATTTGATTAAATTCGGTTTCCTCCTTCACTCAACATGTCAAATAGACATGGAGTGTTGATCTAGGGAGGGTTTAGAGTGTTTTTGGAAGGTTGATTTGTCCAATTGATTTAAAAATATTATTTTTCCATCAAATGACAGGAAAAATGACTGTTAGAGGAATTGTATTCGAATTAGCTATGGTGAAGTTGTTTTCTTAAGTTTTCTTTGTCAAATTGAATTCCTTAGTGTCTTAGCATGCTATTCCATAACATTTTTAAGTTGGTTATTAAGTGCAGGTTTGAACTATTCATTTTGTTTAGATTTACCAGTTTTAGAATTTACAATGCCAGTGATCAAATTTTTAAAGGATCTATTTATCAATTCCATCATTTAAATGTAACAACTTATTTCTAATATAGTCTAATACATTCAGTTGATTCTAACAATTCATTCCCAAGTCAAAATTACAAATTCTTGATTTCAATTTTAATATAATTCCAAGGATGCAAAACAATATACTTCCTTCCTACGCATTCTTCTTTTCAACAGAGATTTTAATTTACAATAGCAATTCAATTCCAATACACAATACAATTTGAGAACTAATACAAACTTTATTCATTTCCAATACAACTTTACAATTTTCTCTTTTCCATTTGATTTCTAAATACAGAATGCACTGCATATAACATCTTTTCACATTTCCTTTCAAAATAGAGAGTAGAATATAACTTCTTTACATTTCACATTACAATTCAATCTTCCATTTTCAATACAAATATCTTCACATTACAAATGGCTATACAATTCATCCACTCCAAAGTGGGAAGGATTACAATAAACTTGTTCAAAAGAAAGGACTATCAAACTGTATATTCCTCTTGCTCCAAAACAGCAGCATGCTAGTTTCTTCATCTTTTCATCTTGATCACAACAAGGAAGGGGGAAAGGCAATGCTCTCCACCCAACCAAGACATCCAATGAGAAGGGAGAAGCCATCCTTCCTCATTGGCCCCTGAGCCCCAACCATATTGAAATAAGAGATGCAATACAACACATGGCAACAAAGGCTTCCACAACAAACATGCAACATTTTCACATTCAAAACACATTTCAAGAAGAATGTAGTTCACAACTACATTAAACAAGTGCAAACAAAACTAAGGCTTCATCAAGCAAGCCAAAAAGAGCAAGGATCTATGGGGGAAGCTACTTATGCCTCCCAATTGGGAATTGGGCATCCACCAATAATCATACCACCAATATAAATATCATATCCCATAAACCTTATGCCTCCCAACCCCTCCTTATGCCCCCCATAAAGTTTCTCCCTTATGCCCCCCAAGAGTAAGAAATGCAAGCTATTTCTTTTCCATGGTGGATCCCAATCCCAAACTCCCTCCATAATAAAAATGATGCCATTGGCATTCCCTTATGCCCCCCCATTTGAAATCCCCATAGCCTTCTCCTACACCATGTCCTAAGCAGTCTACCCAACCAGCCAACACACACATAACAACAATCACCATTTCATACATGCATGCAAGAGAAAGAAAGCATTTTAAAAAGGCTCAAGTTCCTACCTCTCCATAATGGAGTTTGTTCCAAGATCAACAAGCTTCCCAATGCCAAAATAACAGTCCAAAATCAGCAACACACAAACATGCAAATGGTCTCCAAACTCCTTTCACAAGCAAGGCTCCAAAACAACAAGAAATTCACCCCAAGGAGGAATAAGCAAAGTTTCAACAACCATCAAACAAGCAAGGAGTTCGAATTTTAAAGGAGAGGGAAGAGAAGAGGATGATGTGGATCCATGTGGGATGCCACATCACTCTTCCTCAACCCCAAAACAAAATCAACATCATTCACCTAAACATAATAAATAAAATGACAAATTAACTTACACACTCCAAAATAACCCATACCCCAAAAGGACTAAATTTAAAACATGTAAGAGAAGTGCAATTAAAACTTACAATTAGTCATTTCAAAATGCATTAAAAAGGCCTAAATTTAACCTCCAAACCATAGGTATGGTTGGTGAATAATTTTAAGAGGTGTGGGACAAGTTTAACTTGTCCCACAAGCCTCCAAATATAGCCTCCAAGGAAAAATTCGAATTTCCCAAGAGGATGAAGTGTTTCACACTCCAAATCTATCTTACATATTTCTTACACATTCTTACCTTTCTTACACACTCTTACAACCTTTCTTACACACTCTTACAATATTAAATTTAAGAGCAACAACTTTATTTATTACATTCCTATGACATATTGATTTATTTATTTTAACACATGATTATTCACAACATTAACACATCACAAAATAACTAATGAAAAGGGTAACACATCACAAAATAAATACATGCAAACATTAATAAAGAAACCACATTAATAAATACACAAACCCATGGTCACATATAATGGAAATCCCCCCCCCCCCTGGGAATCCCTAACAAAACACAACACACACACACACACACACAAAAAAGTTGCCATGGTGACCTTGTTGAATTCACCCAGAATTCCAATATGGTTAGTCTCCAGTCCCCTGACATTGTTGTGATATTTTAACCTGCAAAACACAAATACCTCCTTCGGCCTCGTGGCCATATCAGAACATCCAAAATGATATAAACAACTATAAAAGCCATCTATTCATATAAATCACAACAACATCAAGAAATCAACATTATCATTTTCAGTTTAATTAATCAACTATATCATCATCAATAATCTTCCATACTAGATCTACTCACAATATCCAATGTCACATGTCCAAATCAACATCTATAATATGTCCATGTCAAACAGTATATCATCATCCACATATAAAAAAATATCTCTAGTAACCATCATGCATAATAACTGAATCCAGATCAATAATAATCCCTGATCTAACATCTAACCATCATACTAAAACAAAACATAATAGTGTCCATAATAAGATCAACAGTATCAAGATCAGTATCTAAAAGTGTCAAAGGGAAGTGGGCACTACATCCCCCTCCCCTTAGACTCGAATTCCTCCTGGAAGTCACTAGAACAAATGTGGAAACTACACTCGTAATATTGTGGCATCCTCCCAAGTGGTTACAGTCTCATCATACTTGTCCCACTGCACCCGTACCTGATCAATATCTCTACCTCAAAGGCCCAGGGTCCTGCGATCTATGATACAGACAGGCTCCACCATCACCTTCCCTTAATCCTACACCTACAATGATGTCCAATCAAACACATGAGAAGGATATGTAATATATCTCCTAAGAAACGAAACATGAAACACATCATGTACGTGAGACAAGATGGGTGGTAATGCTAGGCAGTAGGCCAAAGGGACTATATGATCCAAGATCTCAAAAGTTCCAATGAATCTAGGAGCTAACTTAGAACCTTTTCCATAACGGATAGGGCTCTTGTGTGGTCTGACATGAAGGAACACCTTCATGCCCACATCAAAGCTATGGTTAATCCTATGCTGATCCGCATACTTCTTCTTCCTGTCCTGCGCCTCCTGCAATCTCTGTCTGATCAACACTACCTGCTACTCCATGTCCTACAAAAGAGCTGGTCCAAGAGATACTCTATCCTCTAACCTATCCCAGGCTAAGAGGTGTCCTGCACTCTCTACCATACAGAGCCTGAAAAGGAGCCATGCCTATGGAACTCTAAAAACTTTTATTGTAGGAAAACTCCACTAAGTACAGGTACTTCTCCCACTTAGACTACTGATCCATCACATACATCCTGAGCATATCCTATAAAATAAGATTCACTCACTTGGTCTGTTCATCTATCTCAGGGTGATATGTTGTGTTGAAGTTGATCCTTATCCCGAGGACATACTACATGGTAGTCTAGAAATGTGATGTGTACAAAGGATCACGGTCATAAATGATCTTCCGCGGGATCCCGTGTAACCTGACAATCTCATCAAAATATGCTTGTGCCATTATGATGGTTGTATAAGTGGTCTTCACTAGAGAAAAGTGAGCCACTCTTTTCAATTTATCAACCGTGACCATAATGGCGTCGTGGTGATATCTTGACAACGGTAGCCCAATAATGAAATCCATGGAAATGGTGTCCCACTTACATTCCGGTATAACATGAGGATAAAGAAGACCTGCTAGATGCTGATGCTTGGCCTTAACCCTATGACACTCTAAACACCATGACACAAACTGAGCCACATCTCTTATGAAGTTCTCTCCAATGGTACAACTGTCTCAAGGTAGCGTGCATCTTCTTCACCCCAGGATGGGCTGAATAGGGTGCATGATGTGCCTCTACCAAGATGTCCTACCTCAAGCCTCCATCTCTGGGAACATATATATAGCCTCTGTGCCTGAGAAGACCATCTGTCTCTAAAGGAAAAACCATCAAAATTCCCCTCAAGGGGTCTTTGTGACTCGATCTCTGCTCGTACTACAATGTAGAAGTTGTCAAGAGGAAGCTGCTAAAGAATCCTGCTCCACAAATCTATGCTCACTATATTTGGCCATAGCCACATGTTTCCACCTACTAAGAGCATATGCTACCACCTTCTCCTTCCCCTTCACATGATTTATCTCCATGTTATACTCACAAAGCAACTCCATCCAATTCCGTTGACGAGCGTTGAGATTGGGCTGCGTGAAGAGGTGGCGAAGACTCAAATGATCTATCCTGAGTGTGAATCTCTGTCCAAGAATAAAATGTCTCCATCTAACCAAAGCATGCACAATTGCTGCAAGCTCAAGATCATGGGTCAGATAATTAAGCTTGTGATCCTTGAGTTTGTGAGACTCAAAAGCTACTACTCTGTCATCCTACATCAACACACCTCCAAGTCTTGCCAATGAAGCATCTGTGTAAACAAAGAACTCACCCTGTGGATCCGGCACTGCAAGAATGGGTGTTGTAGTGAGGCACTCCTTCAGTGTCCTGAAGGCCTGCTTGCATCTATTTGACCAAACAAACTTCTTCCCTTTCCTCTGAAGGGAAGTGATAGGGTGCACAATCTGAGAGAAGTCCTAAACAAATCTCTGGTAGTATCCTACTAATCCCATGAAGCTGCACACCTCGGTCACTATAGTGGGTGCTGGCCAATCCATAATGGCTCTAATCTTGGAAGGATTGACTGTGATACCTTCCCCAGAAATGATATGACCCAAATACTGCACCTCTTTCTGAAAGAAAGCACACTTCTCCAAGTTCCCATAAAGTTTCTACTCATGAAGACACTAAAGAACCTGGCGAAGGTGCCCCTCATGCTCCTCATGTGTACGTGAGTATATCAAAATGTCATCTAGGAAGATGAGCATGAAGTGATCTAAGAAGGTCCTGAATACCCCATTCATCAAACTCATAAACACGGTGGGGGCATTCGTCAAACCAAAAGGCACCACTGTGAACTCATAGTGCCCATATCTCATGCGGAAGGTGGTCTTATGAATGTCCTACCTCTGAAATCCTTAGCTGATGGTACCCTGACTTGAGATCAATCTTAGAGAAAACTATGGCTCCCTTCATCTGATCGAACAAGTCATCAATACGAGGAAGAGGATAACAATTCTTGATCGTTACCTTGTTCAACTGGGGGTAATCAATACACAACCACAAGGATCCATCCTTATTTTTCATAAAGATCACTGGTGCACCCAAAGGGGATACACTAGGATGGATAAGGACCCTTCTCCAAAAGGCCCTCAAGCTATAACTTGAGCTCACAGAGCTCTGGGGTGGTCACCTGATAAGGTGCTCATGAGATAGGCTCTACTCCAGGAACTAGGTCTATATGAAAATCAATCTCACGTGGGGGTGGTAATCCCTGGTAGCTCCCCCAAAAATACATCAAAAAAATCTCTCAAAATGGGATGATCATGTAGTGATGGTTCACTAGACCCATCCTCTGATCTATCACTAACTGTAACAACATACATCTGACAACCCCGTCACACACACCACTTAAGCTGCATAGCGGAGATGATGTGAATAGAAATGGGTCTCCTGACCCTCGAGATCACCGACTCAACTCCCAAATCATCTACACAAGATATAGTCTTGTGATAACAATCCATCCTGGCCCTGTGTGCAGATAACCAATCCATACCCAAAATGACTCCATACGAAGCCCAAAGGAAGAATGCAGAGATCTGAAGTAGTGGTGAAAGGTCCCAAATCTACAACACACTCCTTAACCAAGGAGTCTACAGAGATCTTGGCTCCTGAAGCCATCTCAACATCCCAACAATGACCCTGCCTAACTACCACCAGCCTGCATCGCTCTACTAAAAATGGTGTAATAAAAGAATCAGAAGAACCAGATTTAAACAATACAGAGGTAGGAATACAATCAATGCTACCTGTGGTCTCAATGAGTGTGCTCTAATGCTCTTCCTGGTGGTTCTCAACCACTACATAAATCTTGTGGCTGCGTCCCATGTCACCTACAGTCGGCTCTGACATTTGTGCCTTACCCTTGTTAGGGTTCTAAGGGAAATCTCTCCAAAAATGTCCTACAACTCCACATCCAAAGCAACCACCTGATCCTCTCCAAGGAGTAGCACCTCCAGAAGGTGCCCTGGAAGTCTGTGGTGTGGATCCTGATGATCCAACTATGGTCTACTGAGGTCTCTGTTGGCAAGCTCCCACTAACTGAGCTCTAGGTCCACCCTGTGTCCTGATGGGACCCCTAGGAGGAGGCCCCATACTCTAACCTCTCTATGCATCAACTCTCTATGGAGGTCTATGAGGTGGGTGAGACTGCTGCTGCTGCTATGGCCTAAAGGATGACTATGTTATACCCTGGCCACCACGAGGAAGAGGTACTGACCCCCTCAATCTACCATCCTGCATCTACTGAATGCGGGTCCGGACTTGGTCTCTAGCCTACTGGGTCTTACCCTGAGTCTCCTCTACAATATAGGCCTTCTCGAAGGCCTCTGCTAATGTCTGTGGATAGTGGATCTACACTGCACCTCTAATATCTAAATTCAGGCCCCGGATGAACCTGTGAATCCACACCTGCTCATCCTGCATATACTCTACATACTGGAGTAGATCTAGAAATCTACTCTCATACTCTGCTACTGAAAGAGAAGCCTATCAGAGGTCATGGAACTCGTCAATCCTCTGCTGGATGAACCTCCATGATAAATACCTACTCCTGAATCTCTCCTCAAATAGCTCCCAGGTCACTATCTCTGAATCTACATGGAACTTCTGCTCCTCTGTCCTCCACCACACTCCTGCTCCATCCCTCAGTAGATGGATCACAACATGAGCTTTCATGTTGCTAAAACAAGGACAAAGCTTGAAGCAACCGCTCAAGCTCACTAGTCAAGCCTCTACCTAAAATCCACCTATGTTACCCAAGTAATGTGAGGGCCAAAGCTTCAGGATCTCCCTGATGTGATCCACTACTACTGTGGTTTGTCAGCCTCTAGGTCTCTCAGTACGCTCATCCCTAAGCCTAGGGCTCTCGAGACCTCTCTCTATGCTCTGGAACTCTATCACCCTACCTCCTAGGTGGTGACTCTACTCAGGCTGACTCCACATGGGAGTTCTCTCCTCTATGCTCCTCGCTAAGTCGAGGAGATACCTGACCCTCGATAGAAGGGGCTCTATCATGACTAGCTGCATGTCCTCCACCTAATCCTCTATGTAGAGCAGCATTGACATCCTGAAGGGTCTATAGAATCTGAGGTAGAATGGCTGCTACACCCTGATCCGGTGGTAGTGGTGGTGTTGGTGGTGAGTCTGAGTCTCTACGAAGGTTCCTCTCGCTCTGTATGAGCCTCCTGCATAGACCAAAGTGAGAGTTAGTTCATTTTTCTAAGTTTATACATCTTCCATGTTTACTAAAATATACAAATTCTTGCTAAGTTGTTTTCTAGATTTACAAGTGTACTAGGTTTAAGTTTTCATGTCTCAAGTTTTCTAGTGTGCCCAATGGTCCAAGCATTTGAACCACTGCTCTGATACCAAACTATAGTGCCCATTTAAACAACCACTTGAGACCCAAGAAACAAACTAGGGTTAGCTAGAAAATTATGGGATAATTTTTTTTTGTATTTGAAGTGTCTACAACCAGGTTGCAAGACATCAGTTTTCACTAACAGGTTCTGGAACAAGACCAATGTACTACAACATATGTTCCCTTCATTAACTAATAACAAGTTCACAAGGTTCAAATTTTAGGGTTATATGTTTTAGTTAGGTTCAGGGAGTAATTTACCCCCATGCCTGCTCTCTAGCAGCCTCAGAGTTTCAACTATGATTTTTCTCATAATTAATGCTTCATCAAAATTTCCCTAAACCATTCCCATTGGATAGGAAATTTTCTCACCTTTCTGGTGATATAAATAAGTCCTCCTAACTCCTTATATTTTCAAGATATGGGATCAGGTGGAAGTTTAGGGGAGAAATTTTCCCTAGGGGGACACTGTGGTCTTAGAGGAGAAAAATTTTCCTTTTGCGCAGGTTAGTGGGTCGGGGGGAAGCTCAAGCGAAATTTTCCCTTTTCGGGCGCAAAAGCGCAAAATTTACTTGCATGCCCGCGAGCCCAGAAGGGGACACACGTGTTCGCTTCCTTGGATTGGCGCAGGGGAAACAGATGACCAGCGCAGAGAAGCGGAAGAATTTAGGATTTTAGGATTAAAAGCTCAAGGGAGAAAATTTTCCATGCACCTCCACCTAAGGTAGAAGTGGGTATGCCATGTGTCACCAACCCCATTGGTCATGCGAGTCCACAGGCCATCAGAGCGCTCCATGGGGTTTTGACCATTTTAAAAGGGTTTCAAACATCAAAAAAATCACGCAAGAATTTCTATGCACTCCCACCAAGACCAAAATTTCCTACATGTCATCACGTGATTGGATGCTGGGTTGGTGGAGTCACAAGGGAAAACTTAGGATTTTGCCAAAGGAAGACCAATAAGTTGAATTTTCCAGAGGAAACTTTATCTCCACTCCTCCGTCATCACGTCGAAAATGCCATGTATCATCCTGATGATTGGTCATGCGGGTTGGTGGGGGTGGCGTGGAATAATTTGAAGATATTTCCGAATTCCAAAATGAGTTTAAGGGGTTAAAATTCATCACGTGGGTCCGTCCCCTCCGTAGGGACACGTCGTCAGCATGTGATTGGCTGCGAGCCAATGGGGTTGCGGGGAAAAATAAGTAATTTTTGCTGGGGGAAAATTTTCAAAAAGGGTAAGTTTTTAAAATTTTGGTCCGCCCATTTGAATGTACAACATATGCCAACGCCCCGATTACTTTTGGGGATGGCGGGGGCCGCATGGGATTTTTGGTGGTAATTTTTTCCAAAGGTCAAAATTTGAATTTTAACAATTAGATTTATTTTAATCTTTTGGAATGTCAATTTGAAGTAAAACTTCAAATGGCCATAACTTTTTAGCTAGGAGGCTCAGATTTGGGAAAACGAGGAATTTCTAGAAATATCTCGCAAAGTCTTATTTGCAAAAAAACCATCAATTTTTGACTTTTTGATGAGGATTTAAAGTGGTAAATTTAATAGAAACCATGATCTTCAGGTTCTTTAATTGTCAAAACTGGTAATTTTCCAACTTATAAATTTTTGATTCAAACTTTGATCTTATTCTTTCACTCAACATGTCAAACAGACATGTGAAGTGTTTATCTTGGATAGGGTTTCAGATTAGTTTATTGGAAGGTTATTTTGTGTAATTGATTTAAAAATCCATATTTTGACCAACAAATGATGGTTCAAACTACTATTCAAATTTGATTGTATTCAAATTAGCTATGGTCAAGTTGATCTTTCTTAAGTGTTGAGTGTCTATTTGAATTCCTTAGGGTCTTTGCATATCTAGATTCCATAAATGTTTTAATTTGATTAGTTCATGATACATGTTCGAATTATGCATTTTGTTATAAAATTTGATTGCCAATTGTAGAAAATATAATGCTAGAGACTAAACTTTTAAAGGTTCTATAAAACATTTTCCATCATCCAAGCATGGGGATCAACTTATTTCTATTATCAGTCTAAGACATTTATTTAATCCTAAAAATATCATTTAAGAAGAAACAAATTACAACATTCTGATTTCTATTTTTTTTTTAATTTAATTCCAAGAATGAACAAAACCATGTACTTTTCTCTCATACGTATTCTTCTTTTCAACAGAGATTTTAATTTACAATAGCAATTCAATTCCAATACAGCCATGTCAGTTTAAGAAAGTGAAGCATTCCTTTATTTATTTCCAATAACAACTTTACAAATTATCACTTTTTCATTTGATTTCCAAATGCAAAATGCAATGCATGTAACATCCTTTCACACTTCCTTTCAAAACAGAGAGTAGCATATGACTTCTTCACATTTCACATTACAATTCAATCTTCCATTTTCAATACAAATATCTTCACTTTAAAAATGGCTATACAATTCATCCACTCCAAAGTGGGAAGGATTACCACAACTTGTTCAAAAGAAAGGACTATCATACTGTATATTCCTCTTGCTCCAAAATAGCAGCATGTTAGTTTCTTCATCTTTTCATCTTGATCACAATAAGGAAGGGGGAAAGGCAACGCTCTCCACCCAACCAAGACATCTAATGATAAGGGAGAATCCATCCTTCTTCATTGGCCACCGAGCCGCAACCGTATTGAAATAAGAGATGCAATACAACACATGGCAACAAAGGATTCCACAACAACATGCATCATTTTCACATTCAAAACACATTTCAAGAAAAATGTAGTTCACAACTACATTAAACAAGTGCAAAAAAATGAGGCTTCATCAAGCAAGCCAAAAAGAGCAAGGATCTATGGGGGAAGCTACTTATGCCTCCTAATTTGGAATTGGGAATCCACCAATAATCATACCACCAATATCAATATCATATCCCATAAACCTTATGCCTCCTAACCCCTCCTTATGCCCCCCCAAAGTTTCTCCATTATACCCCCCAAGAGTAAGAAATGACAGCTATTTATTTTCCATGGTGGATCCCAATCCCAAACTCCCTCCATAATAAAATTGATGTCATTGGAATTCCCTTATGCCCCCCCCATTTGAAATCCCCATAGCCTTCTCCTACACCATGTCCTAAGCAGTCTACCCAACCAGCCAACACACACATAACAGCAATCGCCATTTTAAACATGCATACAAAGAGAAGAAATATTTTCAAAAGGTTCAAGTTCCTACCTCTCCATAATGGAGTTTGTTCCAAGATCAAAAAGCTTCCCAATGCAAAAATGACAGTCCCAAATCAAAAATACACCAACATGCAATGGTCTCAAAACTCCTTTCACAAGAAAGGCTCTAAAACAGAAAAAAAAAATCACCCCAAATAAAGTATGCAAAGTTTCAACAACCATCAAACAAGCAAGGAGTTCGAATTTTAAAGGAGAGGGAAGAGAAGAGGAAATTGTGGATTCATGTGGGATGCCACATCACTCTTCCTCAACCCAAAAATAAATAAAAATCATTCACCTAAACACAATAAATAAAATGACAAATTAACTTACACACTCCAAAATAACTCATACCCCAAAAGGACTGAATTTAAAACATGTAAGAGAAGTGCAATTAAAACTTACAATTAGTCATTTTAAAATGCATTAAAAAGATCTAAATTTAACCTCTAAACCATAGGTATGATTGGTGAATAATTTTAAGAGGTGTGGGACAAGTTTAACTTGTCCCACAAGCTTCCAAATATAGCCTCCAAGGACAAATTCAAATTTCCCAAGAGGATGAAGTGTTTCACACTCCAAATCTATCTTACATATTTCCTACACATTCTTATAACCTTTCTTACACACTCTTACAACCTTTATTACACACTCTTACAATATTACATTTAAGAGTAACAAATTTATTTATTACATTCCTATGACATATTGATTTATTTATTTTAACACATGATTATTCATACTATTAACACAGCATATATAACTAATGAAAAGGGTAACACATCATAAAATAAACACATGCAACATTGATAAAGAAACCACATAATAAACATAAAACCCCATGGTCACATTCAAAGGTAATCCCCCCCATGGGAAATCCCTAACACATTACCACCACACACAAAAAACATTTTGCCATGGTGACCTTGTTGAATTCACCCAGAATTCCAATATGGTTAGTCTCCAGTCCCCCGACATTGTTGTGATATTTTAACCTGCAAAAATGCAAATACCTCCTTCAGCCTCGTATGGCCATATCAGAACATCCAACATAAAAATAATTATAATAGCAAAACCATCTATACATATGAATCACAACAACATCAAGAAATCCACATTATCATTTTTAGTTTAAATAACTCAACTATATTATCATCAATAATCTTCCATATTAGATCTACTCACAATATTATCTTCTTTATATTCTACCACTATCAATAGACTTCTCCCTAGAAGGATAGCTATATACAGTCATTACAAAAATATAATAACTATTCAGAAGCTTCCCACATCAATCAACTTCACGAAGACCTCAAGGAGATAATATACCCATCCCATATAGACTTCCCACATCGATCATTCTATTATCAAAAAGAAGAAAGAAGAAAGATGAAATTTTTCGTCATGGACTTTCCTATTTTGGGATTCTGGGTTTCTTGTCCCAAAATACACATCGTCGTATACTTAGTTTTGCTAAACCTCTCATTCTCACCTCCTCGCATATTTCACCTAAATTCCTCGTTACTCAAGGGACTTTCCAAAAATGTGACTTTTTGTGATCATATGACTTTTGTTCACCCTTAGAATAGTCCATTATGCAAGGCATGTAGGGTCTTACGTTCATAATCCCACTTAGGGTATAGGGTTCTTATCAATTAAGAAACTCTTTTACCACCTCTTACCATTCACCTTCCTCATTACTTATTGATTATCCTATACAGGACCTGTGTTTAAAAATCACTTAATAATCCTACCTAAAACCTAAACTCAATCATGCATATGACCTGCATCACCAATGCCTCACACCTATCAACCCATTCCGCTATTTCACCCTAATCTTCCCTAGCTTATGGGAGAACTACATCAGCCTTAGATCCATTTTCGTTTGGACTATGTAGGCAGCACTCCGAAGGCATGGGGCCCTTGGAGGTTAGCTTGGCCACTCTCTACCCTAACCAACTCCATCTGCCCCTTTCCTGTTCACATTCTACCCTAGTTAGTTTCCTTTTATATCAATCATTTGAAATTAAACCACACAAACAACAATTTTTTAACATATTTACCATCATCACTCGTACATTCATTTCATATTGTCTACCATTTCTTTACCATTATCATACATTTTCCTACAAAACATCTTAACATGATCCACATCATCATAAATTAGACAAATTAATGAATTAGAAACTCAACCATGCCTAAACCAACCTAACTCAACAATAAACTCAATCATTCCTATGCCAACCTGACTCCATCCATGCCTAAGACAACCTGACTCCATCCATGCCTATGACCTGACTCCACCATGCCTACATAAACTTGACTCTAGCATGTCTAATCCATGTGATTTCCACCTATATATATAACAATGGAAGTTAAAAAATGTACACCATTCATACTATAAACACCATCATCTATAAATCAGAATGTCTATATAAAATACATATGAACATATATCCCCATAATAACCACAATCATCTCAAATCACTCAAATACAACCTCATTATCTTCGGCACTCAGGCCGGTATATATCAAAAATACACAACTATACAAAATAGGAGGTATATATGGCTATCATACATCACCCTGCTAGATATCCTCCATATCTTTCTCACATGTATTCTCCTCCTCCACTACCCCTATACAACATCCAGCTAGCATCTCACCACCCATCATCGACCCTAGTCAAAGCTCTACTGGTACCTCACCTAGGGTTGGCCTCTGTACACTAGTAGCCTCACCCTGACCCTATCTCAAGGTTCGATGAACCCCTATACTCTCTACATTGTGTGTACGAGACCTGGTCCTCTCACTCGAATCCTTCTATTCTCTATACTCTACGTAGGATGGGAAAACTATCCCTGAGGCCATCAAATGATCCTGATAATACTGTGTCTCTCCTAAGGCATCTCTGAACTGAGCCATAGGTATCACATGTGGTGGATCCATCTGTCTCTCCCCCTGTACCTATCTCTCAGGACCTTGTCCCACTGGTACCTGAAATGAGGGACCCTGTCTCTATCCATGTGCTTGTGTCTATCCTGAGGGACCCTATCTTACCCCTACCTATATCTGAGCTTGAAGGGCCACAATCTACACCTATGTAGAGGTCAATTGGCCCTATAAACCTACTATCTATGCCTATAAAGTAGCTACCTGTTCCTGTAAAGTAGCCACCTGTTCCTCGAACCCTGTCAACTATCCATGCACTACCCACAACTAGGAAACTAGGGTTGCCACCTGCCCCTGGAGGGCATCTATCTACACTATAATGGTGGCCAAGTCTTGCTACCCTGGCCTCGGTGGTATAGATCATAGCTATGCTGCCCACCACTGTCTATACCCATCTATAACTCTGGCATCATCAATCTGTAGGTCGACCACCTACTCCTCCAGCCTTGTAGGCACCATCATCTATGGTAGAGGCATAGGCCTCTCCATGTCATCTCTCCAGTACAGTGGGAATGGTGGAGGTACATCTTGTGGTAACCCAAAGTGTCTTCTAACCCTTTCTACGGGTATCATCTCATTCTCTCCTGCACAGCACCTTTCTATCCATCGGAGTAATTGTAGTTCATCTAACTTCGCGACCATCTGCATGTATGATGGGAAGTCCACATATGGTCTCAAAATGATGTATGCCACAGACAACCCCTCTAGTATCTTCCTGTAGTGAGCTACATCATGTGTATCCCTAGTCCCTTGCCACACCCCACCAACTAGAACCCATCGCTTGTACCCAACTCGGACCATACCTGGCTCAAAGGCATATAGTCAGGGCAACCCAATCAGATGAACACACACAATGTGCTCGTATGCCCAACAATGAAGTAGAAACGTACAACATAAGTTGAACCTCCGTAATATCCCATAGGCCTGTAGCTCCTGGTATAGCTGTACCAAATACACAGGTGCCCAGGAAAAGTAAGTCCTCTCCTCCATCATATCATTCAAGACTCCCATAAATTATCATGGGAATCTCCCCCCCTCTGCATTCAACAGCGTGAAACAACACACTACCTCCTGTTTTCATGAAAATGTGCAACAAGGAAATTGATAATTTCTGAGCACAACAACTATACCCAGATGTCAAAATTTTCATGTTTTATCATTCCCAGGAACCCAAAGCCAAATCCTTTAGTCTTTTCACCCTCTATTTGATGTCAAATTGGTTCCTAGGTGATTTAGGAAATTCTATTCATTCCCCCTAGGTGATTTTAGGGAGTTTTGAAAAGATGTTATCTTCTGGCAGTATTGGGAAGGGCTATCACTGGCCTTCCCAGGACTAGATCCAACCCCCTAGAGTGGAGCATAAGGGCCAAATTAAACATGGAAATTAATTGAATACATAAGAACATCATGGAAACTATTTTGGAAGGATTTGGGAAGTTTTGAAATACTTGGAGCAGTTTGAGAGAAAAACAAGGTTCTCAAGCCTAGGCGGTACACAGGCCTAAAACAACTTTTGGGATTTAGAAGAAGATTCTAGGATCTCTAAATGGAGTTGGAAGTAACATGAAACATCTTTATAAAGAGGATTCCTAGACCTACAAGATGGTGAAATAATATTTTTCACAACACCTTGGCACATATGATTGGAAGGCAGTTTTTCTCAGGCACAAGTGGAGTCGCAGATCAAAAATCCAATTTTTCATTGATCAAATGGTCAAATTAATACATGAGACCCACATAATTGGATTAAAAATGTCATTTTTAGTTATTATCATATAAAATTTCACCAATACATTCCATCGGGAGCTCAAGTTATCTGCATTCCAAGTTACCCTCTCAAAGGTAGTTCAAGACTTAGTCATTTTTTTGAGAGGACACGTGTTAGCACCAAGAGCCTGGCGGGATTTCATGTCCCCAACATCCCTAAGGTTAGGTAAATCAACCCTTGCAAAATTTTCCCAGCCCTCATGTGACCCTTGGGACCCTCATATGACCTCCAGACTTGATAGATCAGCCCCCAGGTGCTTATTTGGAGCATGCCTTCCCTGTCGTTGGATCGGGCACCACGTGTCAGCTCCAGGACCACCGTGGAAATTGATGTCCCTTATGCACCTAAGGTGGGGGACATCAGACCTTGAAAATTTTTCCCAGCCCCCATAGGGAGTATTCTGGACACTCACGTGACCGCAGTTCAACCCTTAGGTGCTTATTTGGAGCCTGCATTCCCTACCATCAGATCGAGCACCACGTGTCATGCTCTTGACCACCGTCAAATTTGATGTCCCTTCTACACATGAGGTGGGGAACATCAGACCTTGAAAATTTTTCCTAGCCCCCATAAGGAGTCATTTGGACATCCATGTGGCCTCCTTTCAGCTCCCAGTGCTTTAAATCAGCTTTTTCCTCCTTCATTCCCTGTCGTTGGATCTAGTGCCACGTGTCACCGTCTTGATCATTGTGGAAATTTATGTCCCTCATGTCCCTAAGGTCAGGGACATCAAGCATGGAAAAATTCACCCAAGCCCTACCTGTGCATATCTTTTTGAAATTTTTCCAAGTGCCACTTTTTCTCGCTTCTAACTTCTAACAGTTATATGTGCACTTCATTCCTCCATACTTCCTCTGCAACATTCTTCCATCACTCCGCCATTGAAAATTCTCAGACCTGCTCAACCTAAGAACTGAAAAACATTCCCCACAGAAATTTTCAGGTCTAAGAAGTAATCCTCATCAAACACAGAAGGAGAAGCACGGAGCACAGAAGGAGAAAACGGAGAAAACTCCATAGCCATGAAATGAGAAGTTGAAGAAATCTCCCAAACAGATGCATGAAACAACAAGATATATTTTTATAGTCATTCCTCTACCCAAGGCCATCAAGAATACACCTTCAAAGTCCCCCCATGTGTGACAGAGCATCCACAATGAAGAAATCTCCTTTCTGGCTCAACGAAGAAAGAAGTGGGATTTCCCGTCAAACCGGTTGCTGGATTGAAGTAAGATTGCACGTGAAGCACCAAAAGAAAAAACCCACATCAAAAATATAATTTTATTCACAAAAGGAGGAGAAAACCACACCTATAATTTTGAGGTCCATTAATGGCTATCGTACCTAGAAGCACTGCCAGGTTTGAAAATTAAAACTTTAAAATCTCATGGATTATTAAGCGGGCGGGCCCGAAATTTCAAAGGGATGATATTGGGAAAAAACCCATATCAAAAAATTTCATTCCACGTCAATCTGACTCCCAAAGGCCAACTTTCTAAAAATAGCAGGTATATTACATAGGAACTGCTATTTCAGGAAAGTCATTAACAGAAGAACCTGCGAAGGAGATGAAGATATCAAAGGTGCACTATAGATGAGAATTCACCAGAATGGAAATTTTTGGCACTTAATAAAAATAATAAGTGGGCCCTCAAGAACCTGCTAAAAATAAAAATTTGATCTAAAGAAGTGAGGAACGTAGGGAGAAAGGGGAATCAAGGTCACAACACTCAGCTAAGGATCGAGGGAGTTACTTTTTTCACACTTACTAAAAATAGTAAGTTACACTTAAAGAGAAGTTTTGGAAAAATGGGATGTACAAGGCTAATCATTTAGGGGGACATCATTATTTGGGAGCATCCTAGCCATTTTTCACAGGGAATTTGAGATCCACCTGAGTTTATTAAACTGGGTGAGCATTCGGGAGCTAATTTGGAGGAGTTTCACAGTGTGCAAGGAGTTTGAAGATTTAGAGTTTCACTGCATTTGGAGCTTTCCATCAATGAGGATCAACGGAATTCATCGGGTGACATCTACTTTTTTTCTTCTCTCTCTC
Organism: Taxus chinensis; assembly: GCA_019776745.2. NCBI lineage: Eukaryota > Viridiplantae > Streptophyta > Pinopsida > Cupressales > Taxaceae > Taxus > Taxus chinensis. The sequence continues at coordinate 174,122,599 of CM034150.1, read as the reverse complement.
TCTCTTTCTCTCTCCTCTCCCCTCCAGCTTTTTCTCACTTTCAAATGTTCTACTTCTTCGTTGGGGTTTGCACTTTTTGATATGCCTTTAAGTCACTTAAAAGTGACTTTAGAAACATAATGTAAATTAAGTTGCCTTGCTATTATAAAAGGGACTTAAATATTTAAAATGGAATATGAACAATCTTAAGTCATATTAAGGCATATGGAGGGTCATGAGGAAGACGATAAGTCACCTCTCATTCTATAAATTGTAACGCCATTCCCATTGCAAAGGGTTGGTAATTGATCTTGTAGGCTCAAGAGTGCATTGTACCTAGAGAAAGTAAAGGAGATAGCCATTTTCTTCTACTCTCTTCCCCTCTCAAATTTCTTCCATTCCCACATTATGTACAACTTTGATTTGAGCAATCAATACAATAAGGAGTTTCTAGCTTTCTTTGACTAAGGGGTTTCTTGATACTAGGTGATCGGTGAATTCTATTTAGACTTGTTGTTATTCACAGAGTTGTTTCTTCTGATAAATGCATGTGTTGAAGTTTCTAACTAGTGTCTATGTGTAGGAATTTGATTTTCTACCTGCAACATTAGTTCTCCCACCTCTTTCCTCACTCCCCTTTCCCACTCTACAGACGAAGACTTTCCTATCAAGAGATTGCTATCTTTTCCGTAGGTTCAGTGGGGTGCCTTTGTCGGATCCCCGGTCGAAATACCACCACAGAAATCCACACTTTCTTGTGCATGCACATACGACAACTGCAACGGTTAAGTAGAGACACTTAGATTCCCAGAGCGTTGGCGATAAATCAACAAGTTTTTCTACCTGAAAAATTTTCTCACCAACACCTCCATAATAAAAACTACTAGCCTCATCTCCTCAAGATGGGCCACATACATCTCTCCATAGCTCAAGCTAGTTCTAAGAAACCTCATCTCCACCATCCCCTCCCTGAAAAATGTCATCATCAACTTCTCTACTGCCTCTAACGAAATTGAATACACCTACGCCCCTACTATTGGCAGTCGTAGAATCCTTTAAATGCCCTCCAAGGTGACAGTCATCTCCCCTGTCAGAAAATAGAACGTGTTGGTTGTGAAATCCCATCTATCGATGAGAGTGACCATCAGACTTGGATCATGAACTATGTGCCTATAACATTGAATCCCAATTAGACCCACCTCAGTCACATGCCTCCACTTCTCATCAGTCACATCTCCTCATACATCTAGCAATAAAGGTGGTACCCTATCCCACATCTATAGCTGATCCCTCACCTACATCTAATAAAAAATACTATTGTTAGAACCTCCACATACCAAACACACTTCCTACCTAATAAACCTCATTTCCAACCCTCGTTACTTATTCCACCCATCCTACAAATTACCCATTGCTAAACCAATCTATTCATGTCATTTATACTTATTACCCTACTTTCCTCTCATGAAACCTATCTTTACATCGCTCAACATATCCTCACTTCTTACCTTTTCTTTCTATTTCTCTATGTTCCCCAAAATCCGACTGCCACCGGTCAACCTCGACCATCATCAATCACATGTAACCGGAATCATTCACCTACTTTTGGACCGATGCCAGCCAAAATACCACAGATGTTAGCCAACACTTGACCGACATCGATCACTGTCATAAATCCGAACACGCAAAACCCCTCCCCTCTTTTCTAAAATTCCTCAAATCCAACCTATACACCTACTCTACCCTACCCGAGCTAACCTTGTTAGGTTGTGGAGCCTATTTTCATGTGAGAAAGTGTTGAAGACTGTATGCTAATATTATTATACACTTTCCATAGTTGTCTCACAGGGGTTCGGGGGCGCAACCCAGGAAAAAAATAGCCTTAAAACGTGCCCGATATACCAGAAACATGTTTTTCTCATATGGGTGGGATTTTTGACCCATAGGTTTATGGGACAATTTTGGCCCATGGTTTTGATACCCATAGTTTTGTGAAACTACTTAAGCAATTGTCTATTTATATGGTTTTCTGCATATGGTAAGCATTGTGTAACATTGCAGATGTGTTTTGAATTCAGGTGTGAATTTTGTAGAGTTTGTTGAGCATAGCTCCAAACAGATCTGGGTATTATATTGAGAGAGCAGTGGCTTGTAATAAAATCTAAGCAAGTGATTCTTGGTGAACGTAGAACAAATTGGGTGAACCACGTTAAATATTGTCTCTTTGTGTTGTGTTATGTTATTCTGTAATTTTATTTGAGATCTGTAATATTTTCTGTAAATTAGTTTCTACTGTTGCGATTCTGTGAGGGATTATTCTACATATTTTATCCCTTATTTCCAAACAATTGGTATCAGAGCCTGGTTTGGTTTGCTGAAGTGTTGAATCGTAGAGAAATTTTTATCTTGAGTGGGAGCTATGGTAGATGGTAGAAGATCTAGGGTTGATAAATTCAACAGGTATAATTTCAGTCTTTGGAAGATGTAGATGAAAGATTACCTTTATCAGAAGGATCTTTATATTCCACTGTCTGAGAAGGTGAAAAAACCCTCGAGCATAAAATATGTGGAATGGGATTTTCTGGATAGGAAGGCACTTGGGACAATTCGGTTGTGTCTTACATCTTTGGTATTATTTAATGTTTCAAAGGAAAATATTACAAAAGAACTAATGGATGCATTAGGGAAGTTGTATGAAAAAGCCTCTACCTCTAATAAGATATTTTTAATGAAAAAGTTGTTTAATATGAAGATGTTTGAGAATGGTTCAATAGGAGATCATGTAAATGATTTTAATACGGTTGTAAATATGCTAGCTTTAGTTACAATATAATTTTATTGATGAACTTAGGGCTTTATTAGTGTTGTGGTCTTTACTATAGAGATGGAATAGCCTGGTAATATTGGTAAGCAACTTGGTTCTAGCTAACTCAAAGTTGAAGTTTAAGGATGTTATAGGGATGATTCTAAGCGAGGAAATGTGAAGAAAAATATTTGGGGAATCTTCTACTTCAGGGAATGCTTTGACAATGGGAACTAGAGGGAAATAGAAGAATAGAGGAAGTTGTTGAAAATCAAAGGATCGGGCAAGGTCAAAATTCAAAAGCATGATAATATGCTACCACTGTGGAAATTCTGGGCATGCAAAGAAGGACTGTTGGGAACTTTAGGACAAGAAGAAACAACAGGAAGAAAACAACGAGGAAAATGTGGCAATGGGTAATGTATGTCAGGATGCTTTGATTCGTTCTTTGCATAATATTAATGAATCTTGGGTTTTAGATTTGGGGGATTCATTCCATGCTACTCCACATAGGCATTATTTTGTCGATTATGTTCAAGGAAATTTTGGGCATATTTTTCTTAGTGATGATGAGCCTTAAAACATAGTTGGAAAAGGTTTTGTTTAGAGTTAAGATGCATAATAAAAATACTTGGCTATTAAAAGGTTGTCAGACATGTGCCTACATTAAGATGAAATTTGATATCAGTAGGGAAGTTGAGAAGTGATCGTTATACTATGATATTTATAATGGACTCTTGAAAGTTTACCAAGGGTGATCTTGTGGTGGCAAGAGGTAAGAAGATTTGAACCATATATTTAACCACTTATAGCACTAATGTTTGTAATCTTGTGGCTTCAGAAGTAGATACAACATTTTGGCACTATAGGCTTGGTCATATGAGCCATAAAGGCATGAAGATCATAAAGAAGGATTTTTCTGGGATATACAGAAACAAGTTTGGAGTTCTATGAGTACTACATATATGGGAAACATAAGCGAGTAAGGTTTTTCAAGGTTTGATCTACAAAGTAAGAGAGTAAGTTAGAGCTAGTGTATTTTGATGTGTGGTGACTAGCTCAGGTATCATCTCTTATGGGTTCAAGTTATTATGCTAATATTATTGATAATATAAAAAGGAAAGTTTAGGGTGTATTGTATTAGAAAAAAATTTGATGTATTTGAAACTTTTATTAAAAGGAAAGCCTTGATAGAGAATGAAACAAGTCTTAAGCTAAAATGTATCAGGTCAGAAAATGGAGGGGAGTATTGTAGGAAAGAATTTAATAATTTTTGTTCTAAGAATGGAATCCACATGTAAAATAGACGGTTCTAGGAACTCCGCAGAAGAACGGGGTGTCAGAAATGATAAACGGAACAATATTGGAACATGCTAGGAGTATGAGGTTATATACAGGATTGCCTCTTAGTTTTTGAGCATAAGCAGTGAGAACAGTCTATGTACTTGATAAATAGATGACCATCAAATTCCTTGGATGGAGGCATACTTGAAGAGGCTTCGTATGGTAAGAAAGTCGATTATTCATTTCTTAGAGTCTTTGGATGTGAGGTGTTTGTATGCATATAAACAAGGATGATATGACCAAACTAGAGGCTAAATCAAAAAAATGTATTTTCATTGGTTTATGGTGGTGATGAATTTGGATATAAATGTTGGAGTATTAAGGACAAGAAAATCATTCAATCTAGAGATATGGTCTTTAACGAGAAAGTCATGTATAAGTAGCAGCTATGCAAGAAAATAGGGAACAATCCAAGAAATAATATGCAAGCAGTAGAGGATCTTCCAGATGGGAAAGTGACACATGAATCATTTTAGGAACCTCCTCAAGAGGAACCCCAAACCTCCTATATTCAGGTGGTTTTATAGGATAAGAAGGGAACCTGAAATGTTTTTCTCCTTCTCTTTATTATTTAATACTCAATGACAGTGGAGAGCTAAAGAGATTTGATGAAGTAATGCAGGTAGATGCCAGGAAGAATTGGAAGTAAGTCCATGGATGAGGAGCATCAAGCTCTCATAGAAAACAAGACATGGGATTTGGTGAAGCTACTCGAAGTCAAAAGAGTATTATAGAATAAGTAGGTGTTTATAATTAATAGAGGAAGAAGGAGGCAAGAAAATATAAAAGGCCCGATTGGTGGTTAAGGGCGTTTGCTCAAAAAAAAAGGTATAGATTTTGATGAGATTTTTTTTCCTGTAGTAAAAATGAATTCGATTAGAATTGTTCTAGGAATAGTTACAGTGGCAGAATACTTGCAATTAGAATAACTTGATGTAAAGACTGACATTTATCCATGGTGATTTGGAGGAGGAACTATATATGTAACAAATAAAGGGCTATGAGGTCAAACGTAAAGAGGAAATGGTGTGCAAACTGAATCAAGAGCTTATATGGCTTAAAACAAGCTCCACGTCAATGGTATAAGAAATTTGATAGCTTCAAAATGGAGCAAGGTTATACTAGATGTCATTTTGACCATTGTGTGTGTACAAAGAAATTTAAGGATGGAAGTTATATTTTCTTGTGTTTGTATGTGGATGATATGTTGGTTATAGGTAAAAACATGTAGGAAATAAAAGTACTCAAGAAGCAGCTAAGTGAATACTTTGCCATGAAGGATTTGGGGGTAGACAAACAAATCCTTGGTATGAGGATATCTTGAGATACGAAAGAATGAAAGTTGAATTTATCTACAGGAAGAGTACATTAAGAAGGTCTTGGAGAGGTTTAATATTCAGGATGCTAAACTAGTTGGGACTCATTTGCATGGCCATTTCAAGTTATGAAAGGAGTAATGTCCCAAGATGGAGCAAGAGAGAAACCCGATGTCTAACGTACCTTACGTCATCAATGGTTGGTAGTTTGATGTATGCGATGGTGTGCACCAGGCCTGATATTTCCCGTGTAGTGGGATCAGTGAGTAGATTTATGAGTGATCCAGATAGAAATCACTGACAAGCAGTAAAGCGGACCCTTCGATATTTGAAAGGGACCATGTGGACATTTTTGTGCTACAGTGGATCAGACACCACTTGGTGTGGTTATGTAGATTCAAATATGGCTGGAGATGTATACAACAGGAGGAGCATGACAGGTTATGTTTACGTTTTAGGTGGGACAATAGTGAACTGGATTTCATGACTACATAAAATGGTGTCTTTGTCAACCACAAAGGTTTAATATATTTCTACCATAGAGGGAAAGCAAAGAAATTGATTTGGTTACAGTCAATTACTATGAGGATTTGGGCCATGAGCATGAGGAAGGAAATCTGCATCAGTGATAGTCATAGTGTTATACACCTAACTAAGAACTCTACTTTCCACTCTAGGATTAAGTAAATATAGTTAAGGTAACATGTCATTAGGACAACTTTAGAGGAAGAGAAGTTAAAGCTAGAGACTCAAGGATTAAGCATATACAGTTAAGGTACCATTTCATCAGGACAACTTTAGAGGATTCATACTAATTAGAATCCTGCAGACATGATGAATAAGGTGGTCACAAGGGAAAAAACATAAAGTTTTTGTTTAGCTTTGGTTGGTCTTCATGGAAACTAGTGAAAGGGTTGAGAAGCTTGCTCAGAGGAAAACTAGTCTCCAAGTGGGAGATTGTTAGGTTGTGGAGCCTGTTTTCATGTGAGAAAGTGTTGAAGACTATACACTAAGATTATTGTACACTTTCCATAGTTGTCTCATGTCATTTATACTTATTACCCTACTTTCCTCTCATGAAACCTATCTTTACATTGCCTGACATATCCTCACTTCTTACCTTTTCTCTCTACTGCTCTATGTTCCCCAGAATCTGACCGCCACCCGGTCAGCCTCGACCATCATCACTCACGTGTAACTGGTGTCGGTCACCTACTTCTGGACTAATGCCAACCAAAATACCACTGACGTTGGCCAACACTTGACTGATGTCGATCATTGTCATAAATCTGAACACGTAAAACCCCTCCCCTCTTTTCAAAATTCTTCAAATCCAACCTATACACCTAGTCTAACCCTACCCAAAGCTAACATTGTTAGGTTGTGGAGCCTATTTTCATGTGAGAAATTTTTGAATACTGTACACTAAGAGTACCGTACACTTTCCGCAGTTGTCTCAACAGGGGTTTGGGGGTGTAGCCCCTAAAAAAAATGTCCTTAAAACATGCCCAATATACCAGGAAACATGATTTTCTCATATGAGTGTGATTTTTGATCCATGGATTCATGGGATGGTTTTGGCCCATGATTTTCATACCCACGGTTTTATAAAAATTCTTAAGCAAGTTATCTACTTATATGGTTTTATGTATATGGTAGGCATTATGTATCATTCCATATCTATTTTGAATTCGTGGTGTGAATTTTATAAGAGTTTGTTAAGCATAGCTCTAAACAGATCTAGGTATTGTATTGAGAGAGTGGTGGCTTGTAATAAAAGCTAAGCAAGTGATTCTTGGTGGACGTAGTCCAAATTGGGTGAAGCATGTTAAATACTATCTCTTTATGTTGTCTTATTTTATTCTACACTTTTATTTGAGATCTATAATATTTTTTCCATATTAGTTTCTACTGTTGTGATTCTGTGAGGGATTATTCTGCATATTTTATCCCTTATTTCCTAATAAACCTAACCCCTACCCATCCCTATCTACCCTTCCTAGAACCTCCCCCCTCCCTCATTACATAAATTTTCACCACCAACTTCATTATATTTTCCTACCCGTGAAACCCATACCCACATCACATTTTACTACTTTATAAAGGAAGGATCGGGATAGATTCCTACCTCATCTCAGTGTTTCTAGCATGGTGGTATAGCTGGCCGCTGAACTGGTGGCCCACCTGAACCTTCTCCCACCTCGGCCATGTCCAAATCACCATCATAAATATTCTTGACCTCCAATAAAATCCTCCACACCGATCTCGTGGACCCGACTACCTAGCCCATCTAACCAACCTGATCTCTCCACCTTAGCTAAGTACTGTACCTCATACTTTCCTCTCACAATGGCATGAAATTTTTCATGCTCTGTCATTTTCTCAAAAGTCAAAACACACAAATGAATCCCCTTTTTGCGGATTTCTCTTTTTAAATACCCAACCCAACCCAACAGATATTGATCAGCTCGTGCCCTAGTAAACCGATGACGGTTAAACCTAAACTGACGTCGGTTACTTGTCATTTCACTTATAACTCTTTTTCTACCTATTTTACCCACAAATTACCCAACCCCTCCACCATTTTATCTTAATCATTTTTATCACAACCTACCTCCATGGCTACATTACCTATACCTATTCTTCATTGCATTTAGGGACTTGTTATTTTACAATGTACCTCAGCCTTACCCATGCCATGACCTCGCTACATGGACCCAAAACATTGTTAATAACCTATGAACTCATGTGCTCGCTATACCTTGTGACACTGTTACCCATATTGTTTGACCTAATGACCTTACCTTCCCTATTACCATGACCTAGCTACCTGGACCTAGAACATTGTTAGTGACCTATGAACTCATGTGCTTGTTATACCTTGTGAAACTATTACCCATGTGGTTTGACCTAATGACCTTATTTTTCCTATTGCCCTACCATTTATCTTGACCTTACCTTTGGTGTTATGGAACATACCTAAATGTTCATGTGAAGTGCTTCCACACCATATCCTATACCTTGGATATAGGAATCACCTCAACCTTGTTTGGATAAACCTATCGACCTTAGACGATGTAGAGTTTTCATGCTCTTCAACCTGGTACCATGCCAAAATTTATATGTGCATACATTTTACCGTTGCTACCTTTGACCCTCACCCATCATCTAGATTACCTAATTGTATCTTTACCCAAATACCTCAAGTGTCCACCTTCCTCTTCCTCACATCCACCTTTTATCAAACCACTCACCGATCATATCTTCTACCACATCAATTCCTAGTTTGAGGGGGATCACCCTCACCCACACATGGGGCAACCATAACTTATTTTTTTTAGTGTTGCTTACTAATACAAGCTACGCAACAAAAAGAGGCAAAATGTAGACACAAAAATTGGGTCACACTCCCCTTAGACCTTTGTCAAATAACCAGCTCAAGCATACTCATCTAATCATGGCCCCTTCCACCCCATGTCACCATTAATTTAATTTATTTAATTAAATTAATATATATCCTCACAATATTTAATATCTAATTACCCTAATTTCTACCCCTCCACCTCACCTAACCACCTCACCTAAACACCTCATCCAACCACCTCACCCTAGACCTATTCTTGGCATGTTTCCATAACTAACTAAGACCTAATATTACTTGCCTTAATGATCTAAGATTTGGTCCAACCCTAAAATCAATGCCTAAAATATCCCTAACCACCTTCCTGCTCATAAAAAACCTAACATCCATTCCAAATCCATGGATCAAGGAACAAAATTGAGATAAAAGAGGCGAGATCTACAAATTTTATTAAACCTAGGGAATCTTGCCTTAACCGGACACCGGTCACCCTAAACTGACGTCAGTCAACCCGGAACCGCCGTCGGTTACCATTTATTCACCTAAAAAACCTTGATTTTGGGTTGTCACATTCTGAGAGAAAGGAAAGGAGATCATATCTACATGCAAGCAAAACAAGAATCATTTTACGCATCCAGACATCCAGAACCATTACCAAGATCAATCATAGTGTCATTGCATTCACGGGAGCACTCTGGGAAATCATAGCCATAGTACCATACACATATTCTCCAATCAACCACCTCCACCACTCATCCATCATATCCTTAACACAGTAAGTATGGCCCTAACCAGTAGGGTTTATTTCAGTTAGTAATATTTATTACTCCTATTATTAATCTATTCTTTGCATGTTTATTGATTCATCACCCACTTTCCTGTGAACTCAATTATCCCTTCACCCATATCACCAAATCACCTATCCTCACATGTTGTATACTTTTGAGCATACCTAAGACCTCTACATACCTTCCCATTCACTCTTCCAAAATTTATTTGACCTTAGATCACCCCTATCATTTAATCTATTTGAGTTTCTTTTATCTCGACCATACCGATGTCGGTTATCCACAACTGCCGTCGGTTCTACCTAAACTGGCATCGGTCACACTCAATCGATGTCTATGTTTTACACCTTGACCAAGAATAGACCCAACAATCACCCTACTAGTTGACCTAAATAACCCAGAATCAGACCCTGATTAGTCTCAGTACCTTGACAAAAACCTCACCTCTCAGATCCAACTATAGCCTAGCCTGTTGTGATTGGATTTTCTTATTGTACTTAAATTAAATACCTAAATCATATCAACTACAGTAGGACTTTGTTTATTTCTTGCATTAACTTGTTTTAAACAGTGGAGTGAAATCCATCTAGGAAGTATCACACTTCCCGGAACTAGCATATGCGAGGCATTCCACTATCATATATCATTTAACTATCTTTTTGTGTCTTTTTTTCTATTACAGGTAGTTCCTCCTAGCTAAAAGGAATCTCTCACATTCAACTATGGATTAAGAAGTCAAAATGCGCACAACAACCATCAACCAACCAACATTTAATAGGTATTCATCCTTGGCCTTTACCCTTATCTATTTCGTCACTTTGAAAACATAAATAAAATGGTGAAACAATAAGATTGAGGCAAAAATGAGGAAGGATTTCCCACTCCTCTTGCAGCAATAGAAGATTTTTCCATTCTTTCATTCTTAAATCTTCCATTCTTTCATTCTTTATTTAGATTATCTGAGTCCCGCCATTATTTATTCTTTAGGGAAGCAAGATGTTTTCGAGAATGGAGAACAAGCTTTGTGTGGGGTGATGTTGGGCCCTGAATTATTGGCTAAGTACCAAAAGAAGCCCGCATAAAGGAGCAATAAAGAGAAGGGCATGCGAGGAGAAGCATGTAGGACAAAGAGCTTTAAGAAGGGTTTAGGAGAGACCAGGGCACACGTGGGGAGACAATACACATGATCTAAGGACTTAGCCATATTCAGAATTCTGGAGGCACTTGAGGAAAAATGTGACCCAACTAGGCATGTTGAGTGGATAAGGTGTCATCGTGAACCTTCCTGGTCAAGGAAATAATATTATACAGATAGAATATTATTATAAGACATCATTACATAGAGTGGAGGGTTTGTAAGGGGATAAGCATTCACCATTGGATGACCACATTGACACTTGGCATGTGATCTATTCAAGAGAGAGGGCATGGCGGTGGGTGTTGAACCTATACATAGAGATGCTCTGAATAAAAAAAGAGACACAACCTGATGGAGATAGAAGGTGGGGGATCAATAGGGAATGCATCAAGAGTATGATGTTGTAGTCTAGGGTTTAGAGCACTAATGCCAAGGGTTATAGGGAATTTCATAGGCCTCGGTATGGCATAAAATTATGTAGTAAGGGATTAACTAGAAGGGTCATAGCTAGAATATCATACCAGGGAAGATCCATAAGAGATGATTCCTAGTATTTTGATATGTATGGTCTGTGATGACCTCTTTTGATTATAACATGGCTACCAGAATCACTCTAAATCCATATATATGATGATTTTCTCTATATATCATGCTTAAGGGTGTAAACCCTCTTGTTAAAATAGTTATCATAGTTCATATCTATTTCAGCATGCTTAGCACTTTATTTTTGTAATGTATTTAAGATGAGTATCTGTTAGATGTTTCTTCTTCCTTATCTAAACTAAGTAAATGTATTCTCATTCTGTAAATCATCCTCCATCAATGGAAATATCTTCTCACAATACTCACATAAAGGAGGGGCTCGGTGCTCGCGTGTGCCTCAGGTGAATGCCTAGCACCCATTGGGTAATAGGCCAGCACGCATGGGGTTAAAAGTTAGTACATGGGTAAAAATGACTACAGAGACATGGGACATAATTTTATAAGAAAATGTTGGGATAAAAGAGGAAGGTCGCAGAGAATCTAAAAGCATTGAAGAAGTGGACATCAGTCATGAAAGGATCAAGAAAGTTTGGGAGAGGTGTAGTAGCAGGAAAAGATAAAAAAAAAATACTGGTAAATCACCGACCATGAGGTAATTATTCAAGAGAATGAGGATGTCACAAGAACAAAGTGACAAGGATGAAGAGAGAGGTAGCCTGAAGCCACAAAACATGGAGGCTTTCATGGAAGTAATGTGCATGAAAAAAAAGGTGGTGCATAAGGAGTGTTGTGTTGGGAAAATATAGAAGACCGAAGAAGTAAGCTCAAGAGTGTGAAGAAAAATAATGTGCACAAAGAAAAGGAGAGAAAGGTACTCAGGGAAATAAGGACGTGCAAATAACAGTTTTTTACAGTGGCAATCAAGCATGGGAGGAACAAAAATTGTGTGGAAGAATAATTGTTAGGATCTATAGAGAAAAAAATGTGTAAGGAGGTACTAATGAAGGAAAGGATGTCAAGAAAATAGGAAGAGCATTCAGGAATTTTGGAGAGAAGCACAAAGAGATAGAGGAATAATGCAAGGGTATCTAAAGTCATAGCCTAAGGCGAAGGCACAATGAAAGTGCAAAGAATGATGCCTAAGAGGATAAGAATCTAGTGGCAGTTAGTAGAGGAAAGGATGAATAGAAAAGATCCACATAGTCATATATTTAATGGAAACCAAATAATGAAACATTCAATAAGGAGGAACCAACCACCAGATGATGGTGCAAGGAGATTGGTTAGAGGTAGATTGTGCAGATTAGGGCATTAAAGACACCATATTCAATTTCAAATTTGGAGCAAGAAATTCAGAGAAGACGGCACATTGGAGAGAGAAGTGGGAAGATACAAGCACTCAACCATAAATAATATATGAGGCACTAAGTTTGGTGGTTTTTAAATGTGTGAGTTGTTAAGGGACGCAAAGAGATGAAGGACTAACAAGTAGTCCAAAAGGGAGATGATAAAGAGAGTGAGAAGGGGACAAGAGATGAAGGATGGGATCAGCCATAGAGCCAAAGTGAGCAGTAAGTCTAGTTATCCCTAGGAGGTGTCAGTAATTGTATATCCCTTAGAGGGAAGAAGTTATAGATGTCATGTGTTCAATGGAAGCAATAGATGGAACATAAATAGTTATGAATCCATTGTGTAAAATCAGGGGGCAAGCTAGGGGAGTACCCAGTAGATCCTCTGCCTTCACCAAGTGGTATTAGAGAAGGATAATTTCCTAAAAATGAGGCTAACAAACCATCCAACATGAGGTTGTTATTAGGGTGTTCGTGCTCTCCATCCTGTGAAGGTGGGTAAAGACGGCATGAGAGAAACAAGATGGCACAAATAAAGGAAATTTTTTCTAATGAAAAAATCATGAAGAATCTTGATGAAATGATGAAGGATATTTAAGGACTCCAAGAGGTGTGGACCCAACATGAAATTATGAAAGAAGACTACCTGATAAAAGGAGGTTCTGTGACCAAGAATGATGAATAGGTGAAGAGAGAAAAGGATATGATAGAGATTCAAGGACATCATGGAGTGAACATGCAAAGGAAATCTTAAGGGCCTCAAAAGAATGTATTTTTCAATACATTGTCGAAGGTTATGAGGGAAGAGTGTAATGTAAAAAAAGAGCCCAGTGTGGGAGGATCGTCAAGAGAAAAGGGTTCAACCATATAATTTTTGTATAAAGATGTGAAAGTGAAGTTGCATCATCTGAAAACATGTGAGAGTGTCACACTAGTAGAGGATAATGCTGAGAAGTTAAGAGAGATGGTTTTCATTGACCATGAGCATATAAGGGTATACGTTGATTTGTAAGAGGAAACCGTGGCGATGGAAGGAAAAGGAAAGAATGAAGGTGCACACAAGAAAGAGACATGCATAGAATACACAAGAAATGTATGGGAAAGCATCTTGAAGAAACCAAAGGTGGAATGCACCATAGGGAGTGCAGAGGAATAGACTTCGTTTAAAAGGAGAAGCCTAATAAGATATGTGTATAAGAAAACTCCAAGAGGATTAAAGGAGGGTAAATATAAGAATGCATACAGCAATAGAAGTACCCTTACAGGGGAAGTCGAGAAATCCTAGGAGATTGAGAGAATGTGCATGAAAAATGACGTACATAGTAAGGAGATCTAAGGATATCTCAAGAGGAGGCATGTAGACAAGCACACAAAAGAAAAGGAGTGCACAAAGAAAAGGGAGTGTTATTAAAATTTAGAGGAGCTACAGGAAAATTTGAAGGAGGAATCTGGGATCGAGAGAGTCCAAGAGTATTTTAACTTGAAAGAGGTTTCCCCTCAGGAAAAAAATGCATTAAAATTAAGGGAGATTGTTGAAGATCTCATAAAAAGAGGTACATGAGTAGGAGAAGAGATCAATATACATCTCAATGAGTCATCATGTGGAGAGGATCAAAAATTCTTGTGCAAAGAAAAAGGAACATGAGAAGGAGAAAAGGTAAGAGAGGATGGTGGTGCAGAACAATTGTCATTTCCTGAGAGAGAAGGAGATAATTTTTTTCAATAAGAGTGTGGTCTAATAGATCCTGAGAGGTGAGGAAGATAACAATCCCTAAATAATTTCTTAGGCAAGGAATATGTGGTGTAAGAAAATGGTGTAGGGAAAAGAGCATGGAGGAATGTTTGCATGAAGGGTCGCAGAAAGAAGGTTACCAAGGAATGGGAGATAAGTGTGAAGTTGATGCATGAAGAATTATCTCGAAGGAATAAAATTGGAAATGAAAATAAAAGTGCATAGAAAGGAGGTGATAGGAGAAAGGGTCACAATGGCAAGGCAGCAAAATAAGGGTGAATTCTAGCGATAGAACAAACCATAGTAGAGGACATGAGCGTGAAAATATCCATGTAGGGAATATATGGAGACAAAAAAAGACTCAAAAAGAATAAGGATTATTAGAAAATCCTTATAGAGAGGCGAAAAGGAAGAAAACAAAGAAAGAAAAGACTTACACCGAGGAAGGGTGAGACGAAACTCGCTAAGTATCAGAAGGAAAGATCCACCCATATAAGAAGAGTTTACAAGAAGGAGGCATTGTAGAGTCACCATGAAGTGGCTAAGGATTGGAAGAGGAACTAGAGGAAGCTCAAGAGAGAGATGGCTCGATGGATAAAGAATTAAGGACTAGTTATCCAAGGGTGGTTCTACAACTCACAGAATCCACATTACAAGGACCTCAAGTTTTAAATACTTGGGGTGTTTGATGTAGGGGACTCATGGGAGTTAGAAAAACCTTCACAAGTAGATGTGCATGATAATTAGATAGCGCGCAAGAGAAAAGGAAAGTGTAGATAGGATACACACTGTAGAAGTTTACAGGAAACTATTGAAATGAGAGAGGAAGGTAGCAGAGAAGTGATAGAGATTCAAGAAGTGGATAGTAGACACAAAAAATAACTTGGAAGTGCGGGAGAATTATAGCAACAACAAAATATTCTAGATACTTTTAGATCGCCAACCATGAGGCAACTAGTTCAGAGAAAGAGGAGGTCGCAAGAATAAAGCGATAAGGAAAAAGAGAGAGGTGGCTTGAAGCTACAAAACATGGAGACATGATAAGTTCTTTACATATAGTAAATGAATCATTTACATAAGATAATACAAAAAAAGAGATATGGGTGGGCCAAGATGCCCAAATATTCAATATATATAGTATAATACCCTTAAGGTAAAGCAACACCATACAATGTTCCTTAAGGAAGGATTAACTCAACAATCTCCCAAGATGAGACTCCACTTCGAGGGGGAAACCTCCAATATACCTCTACCAAGTAGAAGACTCAACTCATACACCCATAACATACTCATAATGATACTTACATCCTTTATATAGACATGCATTTCTCTTAATGGATGGGTAACACCTAATCCCAATGTAGGCTGACTCATTACCCAATATAACTAATTATTATGTGACCACATATATTATAAACACAAAACTAAGGGGGATGTGTTCCACATGTTGGCATCTCTATAAATTAATATACATTATAATATCATATCCCAAGGTACATAGAATTCCCTCCATCCTTGACATGTTTCATCCTCGGAACATAAGAAGAATCCATATAATGAGTGTTCTTTAAATTATTGCACACTTGTCACCATGCTTGATCATTCAACCATCCATATGAAATCCTATTGGGTGATGTTTCTCTAAATCTAATTCCATATTCTATTACACTCATCTGATTCCATCATGTTCCATATGTATTCCTTCTCGGCATCCATGCATATCCATAATTATTATTCATGTGATTCCATGTCATATAAGTATTGCTCCATTGATTCCATGTATAGCCAAAAAAATTTCTCCTCCAATTCCTTGTATATATCCATATAGATTACTGCCCTCAAGTGTCCTAACATGTCTCCAGTAATTTTTGCTCTCATAATGATGTGGGTGTCTATATGGTGCAACCTTAGTATCCTCAACCCTATCAACCTTTTCCTCATCCACCTTGTTTTCTATTTCCTTTTTCTCTTAAGTAGAGGAATTATTTTTGACTTTTTGATTTTTTTCTTCATCCAATCCTTTTGAATAATCCTTATTCCCTTCTTCACCATCTTCAAATTTATCTTCATGCTCCATTTTTACATTACTTTTTCCTTGTTAAGTGTGATATCTTGCAATGTAGTTTTATTTTGTGTGTACTATAATTTCATGAATTTCTTTTACACATTAATATTAATTGTTCCCAATATCTCTAACCAAGTATATCCAAGAACTATATCCATACCATTCATATCTAAATCATAAAAAAATGAATGCAAAACATATTTATCCATAGAAATATTTAAATCTTCAAAAACTTGAATCTGCTTACCATCCACTTGAGATTCCTTGATATGCTTTGTTTGAACATGTAGATGTTGAGCTACATACATATTGATGAAGTTATATATAATGATAGGTTTTATGGAAACAATTACCTTTTTCCTTTTAATGCACCCTTCACATTGAAATATTGAAGCTTCTGTCCTTGGAGAATCATTATTTGAACTTGTATATTGATATGTTGTCACTCCTTCTAGATCTTGTATAACAACTGCAACCACAACATTTTCTTTTTTTTCTTATTCTTCTTCTTATTTTGATATTTCATCTTCCTCACTATTATCATTACATTCTTATTCTTTCTCCTACTTTTATTCTTTTCTTTCCCATCTATCCATAAAAACTTGTTCTAATTCCTCGAAAGACCAATTAGAATTTTCCTTTTCTAACTCAGAAAACCAAATATGTGCAAAACCACTTATCCATAATTTGAATAACCAAATATATTATGGTTTACAAATTTTCTCCCTAAATTTTTTCCACCATTCTCTAGCATCAATCCTGCAATCTCCAAAAAAAGGTTATCATCCACATGATCCACAAAAACTAGGGTTTTTTATGAATGACCCTTTTGATTAGAACTTGTTCTCGCCTTTGTAGCTATATTTCGGCCAAAAATAAGAAAACACAGAACACAAACCCTAATTTAATTTTTGAGAGATTTCTGAAAATGTAAAAAAATTAGAAAAGTTCCTAAAATTGCGTCTTGTGGAGAAAAATATTGAAAAATCATAAAACCGCAATAACTATCTCAAACCTGGTCCAAAAATTATTAAATTTTATGTATATCACCTTGAAATGTATTTAAAACAACCCAAAAAAATGTAGGATGTAGTTCATCATAATTCAAAGGATTAGATGAAAATTTAAAATTAGGGTTTCAACCCTAAAATGGACATATATTTTGAAAAACACCTCCGAAAACTCTGAAATTTTGAGGGAAGATCACTTGAATTATTTATATACTCCCCAAAAATAATATTTGAAAAATTAAAATTCAATATCTAGACATATGTGAATCACCAACATTAGGTTTGAACCCAATTTTTTTGCTGAAATCGATGCTCTAATACCAATTGATAAGAACCTTGCATATAATAAATCGATAAATTTCCGAAGATAATGCAAAACTAGATATATGTAGGGCCAAGATGCCCTAATATGCAATATATTCAGAATAATACCCTGAGGGTAGGGAAACACCATACAATATTCCTTAAGGAAGGAGTAACTCCACAATCTCCCAAGATGGGAATCCACTTCGAGGGGGACACCTCCAATATATCTCTACCAAGTAGAATACTCAACTCATACATCCATAACCTCCTCATAATGATACTCACATCCTTTAAATAGGATGGGTAACACCTAATCCCAATGTAGGCCGACCCATTACCCAATATAATTAATTCCTATGTGAGCCCATATAACTAACTAAGGGGATGTGTGCCACATGTCAGCATCTCCATCAACCCATATACATTATAATATTATATCCCAAGGTACATAGCATAGACTACAATAAAACATTCACATTGGTGGAAAGATTGGATACCAGTAGAATGGTCTTAACCATAGCAGCTCAAAATGATTGGAAGGTTTACTAAATGGATATCAAATCAGCATTCTTGAATGGCATTTTAGAAGAAGTGTCTATAAAACAACCACCTGGTTATGAAGTTTTGGGAGAAGAAAATAAGGTATACAAAACTGAAAAATGCATTATATGGTTTGAAGCAAGCTCCTAGAGCTTGGTACAGCAAGATAGAGTCTTCTTTTGTGAACAATGGGTTTAACAAGTGTGACAATGAACCAAATTTGTATGTCAAAGTGAATGATGAAGGAAACATCTTAATAGTTTACTTGTATGTAGATGATTTGATATTCACAGGTAACATTTCAATTAACTTTTTATCGAATTTTTCCCCTCAGGAAAATTTAAACAAACATGAACTTGCACATTGATGAAAATGCGGTTGATTTAGTCATGGGAGCTTGCATTTTGGATTTGGGTGAATAGGTTGAAGAAGGCCAGGCAAGTTGTAGAGAATTTCAGAATTCAGAATTTCAGAGGTTCAGAGGTCTTCACCAAACAAAATGCAAAAGAACGAGCCAATGCCTGAAAACCTGAAACTCCGAAGTTCGAAAAGGTTTAGCATTTTTGGGGTCAAAATTGAATTTAAAAGGTCAACGCGCCAAAGGCAATAGGTTCATATTTCAAAAGGGTTCGGAAGTTGGGAACTTCCAAGTTTTGTTTTGGGGATTGAGTCCATAGAAAGGTTTGAAAAGTGTAAAGTTCCAAAGTCCAAAGTCCAAAATTTTATACTTCAAGCATTTGTAGGATTTCAGATGGTCTTGGCAAGATCGGTCGGGTGAACATATGTCGAAGGTCCGAAAGGCGCAAGGTCCAAAACCTGAAGTCTGAATTTCAAACTTTGGGAGTTTCAGAGGTTCAGGGTTCGGAGTTTTGGAGGTTAGGTGGATGAATAGTGATAGGGACCTCCAAAAATGCCAAGTTCTGAAACCTGAAGTGACTAAATTACAGACTTCGGAGTTTCATGAGCTTTGAAAGTATCATGTCACTCTTGAGCGATGAACAATAACATCAACCTCCAAAGTCAAGATGCCTGAAACTCAAAAAATTGAGATTTCAGAGGTTGCAAGGCATTTCAGAGTTTGAAGAAACAGAGCCAACCACTCGCCCTTAATGCAGTCTGGCACTTTGAATCTTAAATGGCCATAAATTTTTGACTGGGAGCTCGTATTTGCACAAGAAAGGAATTTATGAAAATCTGTCAGTGTCCTCTTGTATAACTAAAACTGGTTATCTTAATTTGAGTGAGACTAAGTTATTCAGAATATTATAAATACAGTACTGAAATTTTAGAGGGTGTTCTAAGTTTCTCACCTACCATCAATGATGAAGGTATTGGCTACCTTTCTTTCCCAACAAGGGGATAGTACATGGAGATATGTGTTTTTCAGTGCTCACCCATCATTGTTAAAGAAGAAT
Source organism: Taxus chinensis (assembly GCA_019776745.2). NCBI lineage: Eukaryota > Viridiplantae > Streptophyta > Pinopsida > Cupressales > Taxaceae > Taxus > Taxus chinensis. The sequence continues at coordinate 174,102,970 of CM034150.1, read as the reverse complement.
TCAATGCATTTAGGGTGGTTTTTCCGCAAGATTTGGGAAAATTATTCTATCTCATTTTCTCTCATTCTTCCTATATATTGTAAGGAGGGTCATTGTTCTAATGTTGGATAATTTTTCTTTGCACCCTCCCTTCTTCTCTTGTCTGTAAGTGAATTTGTGGAGTTCAAACCTCTCATTCAAGTTGTAATGCAAGTTTTGTGAATTCTTGGCCATTGTAAGGCACTGTATCAAATTTCTGTGGAGCAATAATATAATTCTATGTGATTGAGTTTCAACCCTCTCTTTTACATCATATGCAGGTCCCCTTATCTCTCATTACAATCTTGGTTATGTATACATGGTTATTGTATCATAAATTTAATGATTTGTGTTTAATGGTTAGTGGATTTTCATCAGTGGATTGATCTGTGGTTTGTTTTCATCCTGTCTTAATCTAACTGTTGGTTTCCATCTACCATGTGCAATAAGGTGTTCAACATTCCTTTTAAGTGCATCTCCACTGTAGTTTAGGTTTAATTTCTAATGTAGTCTTGTTTCAACGATGTCTCCTTAGCAAGTTAGAGTAGATTTTAGAGCAGATCCTCTACAATTTTGATGTGTGTATTAGGATAAAGGAATGAGGAATCGGCCTTCATCTGGAGAGATTTCTCGATTACAAATTCCCAACACTTTGAGAAAATTTCCATGTTATGTAATCATACTAACATCTTCAATCTATCGATATTGCAACAATCAGGGGTAGTTGTGATTACGCATCTACATAACTCATTTCCCAAATATTGTCAGCCATGGAAAGTGAATTTGATATGACTGATTTGGGGGGATAGAGGTAACTCAAAATGATCACGACATTTTTATATGTCAAAGTAAGTATGCTAATGAATTGTTAAAGAGATTCAAGATGACAGAATGTGAATGCAACCCAAAATCCCACTAGTTGCAGTGGGTTTAAAACTTAGTAAGGATGACAAAAGTCCTAGTGTTGATGCAAATTTATTCAAAATGGTATTGGTTGAAAGCCTCATATACTCTAACCACCACAAGACCGAAATCACATTGGAAATTCTGGAAGAAAAAATTTAAGGTCCTATAGCTGGAACAAAGAATGATTTGGGATTCTTTTATACATCTTCAAATTACTACAAGCTGATTGGATATATGGATAATGATTGGGGAGGTAGTCTTGGATGATAGGAAGAGTATCTTTCGGATACCCTTTCCATCTTAGATCAGGTGTTATCTCTTGATCATCAAAGAAATTGTACCAGTTGTGACACTCCCAATGTTAGCTGAAGCGGAATATGTTGCAACCACATTTAGAAGCTAATTCCCAAGCAGTATGGATGACCATTAGATGTACTTTCCACGATTTGAGGCATCCATTGAGAAGAACTGACAAAATTTATTGTGATAATAAATCTGCAATTGCTTTATCTAAAAACCTCATTTGTCTTTCATAAACGAAGCAAACATATTGATACAAGATCATCATTTTATTACAAGAATTGGTGAACAATGGTGAAATTCATCTTGAGTTTTGCAGTATCCAAAGAATGCATAGCAGACATCTTCATAAAGCCACTTGCAAAAAAAGTGTTTGAGCATCTCTGGGAAGGAATTCGGATTTAGTAGACATATATGGCAGTGAAGATTAAGGGGGGGTGCTGGCAGACGGGTATCTCACAACTAGATCTCCCTAGCCCCTTATCCATGTCAGACATCCTCGTTACCCACCACATTTTCTTGAGACAGGCTCATAAGTATATGAAAATTTTGTAAGTGCCTTCTCAAGCACCCTAAATTCCTGTTTTGGTGTGGACTTATCTAGAATTTTCCTTTTGATCTAGAAACTTACCTCCACTTGAGAGAGGCATTCAAACACATGAAAATTTTGTAAGTGCCTTAAAGAAAGCTCTATTTTTGTATTAAAAAATAATTGACAGAAATAGAATATATATGGAAAAAAAGAAAAATACTTTGTTTTAAAGAGAGAGGAACTATCATGAAGAAGAGCACATGCATCTCTAATTGTATATGATTTTCAAAGGCATAATACCAAATACAAATTTGGTGTCTTATTTGTTGACTTACATTGTTAATTTGTAGATCATATGAAATTAGGCATGCTCTATTTTTGACATATCTAAATACAATCTTTGAGAGAGGCTATCATAAGTTTGTCATTGTAAATCTGTAAGTGCTCCCTCTACCAAGTAGCGCGGGTTCAGGTGATTTATGCATGTCTACTTAAAGATTTTCAAATAAATTGTAACAAGATCTATTGGGCATTGGAGAGAAATCTACAATGTCATGCAATGTAAAGAAATTTCCACTTGACAGAGGTATATCATATATGTTTTTATAAATTCATGATTCATGAACCAATAAAAATACAGTTTGGTGAATTTGGTGTGAACTTGAATTTACAAGTTAACAGACCTTGGTGGGTATCATTGTATGTTGCATGCGAATCATGGTGAAATGGCATTACATTCGTGGCTATAGCAAACGGAAATTTTGGGGACAATGGAGTTGGTCTAATAGTGGGGGTGGTATTGGTATTATGTAATAAGGAATAATGATTCCAATTTCTCAATAATCCAATATTAATTGGCTCAAGGTCAAATCCTTTAAATGATATGTCTACTTTTTCTGCTTGAGAGAGGCTATCATATGTCATGAAAATTTGTAACTTCCTTACCAAGCACCTCGGTTTGATGTTTTAGTGTGGACTTACATTTACAAGTTAATTGACTCAAGATAATTTGTGTCCGTGATATTTTTAAAAAGTACTTTACTAATTTAATTTTAATTTGTAAAATTCGTGTGAGGAAGTTACAAAACACTTTACTAAGCACCCTAATTTGTTAAATTTTCGGGTGTGGACTTACATATACAAGGTAATTTAATTTGATCAAATTCTCGAGTACCCGGGGATGTTATATGCCATTTAAAGTCTAAACCTCTTTAGAGAGGTTATCATAAGTTTGTCATGAAAATTTGTAAGTGCCTTACCAAGTACCGGGTGTGAGGTTTTAGTGAATTATATTTAAAAATTAAAGTAAATAAATTGTTTAAATCAAGTAAAAAACACTTATATGTAATTTAATTTGTTAAACACTTTTGAGTAATTTAATTTAACTTTAGTAATTTACTAATTTAATTTAAGTTCTTGGGGAAGTTACATAAATTAAAGTAAAGAGGGTGTGGGGAAGTAAATAATTACAATTTAATTAAATTCTCGGGTGTGGGGAAGTAAATAATTTAATTATGTCAAGAGGCATTCACATGCACACACTGACACACACACACACATATAGAGAGAGTGGAGGAGTTGGTCTAATAGTGGCAGTGGTATTGGTATTATGTAATAAGGAATAATGATTCCAATTTCTCAATAATCTAATATTAATTGGCTCGAGGTAAAATCCTTTAAATGATATGTTCTATGTCATGCAAGTCTGAAAATTTCCAGCTTGAGAGAGGCTATCATATGTCATGAAAATTTGTAACTTCCTTACCAAGTACCTCGGTTTGGTGTTTTAGTGTGGACTTACATTTACAAGTTAATTGACCTGAGATCAAATCTCGTTACTAGCATGTTCTATGCCATGCAAGTTTGAAACCTCCTCTTGAGAGAGGCTATCATAAGTATGTCATGAAAATTTGTAAGTTCCTTACCAAGCACCCCAGTTTAGTGTTTTGGTGTGGACTTACATTTACAAGTTAATTGACCCGAGATCAAATATTGTTACCGGAATGTTCTATGCCACACAATTCTCCAACCTCCTCTTGAGAGAGGATATCATAAGTATGTCATGAAAAATTTTAAGTGCCTTACCGAGTACTCGGTTTGGTGTTTTGGTGTCAACTTATATTTACAAGTTAATTAACACGAAATCAAATCCCATGTTACTGGCATGTTCTATGCTAGGCAATTCTCAAAACCTCCTCTTGAGAGAGGCTATCATAAGTATGTCATGAAAATTTGTAAGTGCCTTACCAAACACCCTAGTTTACTGTTTTGGTGTGACCTTACATTTACAAGTTAATTGACATGAGGTATCTTTTGTTTTTTTCTTATGTGGCCTCTATTTTTCTCTATCTTTCATGCAACTATCTACGAAATTTTACACTTTATAATTTCTTTCTAAATGTCTTCCCAGTTTGGGACCTATGGAAACTTATCAACATAAACTTCTAAGTGACACTTTTCATATTCACATAGCTTTTCATTCTTATTACTATATAATTTGTCCCATTTTCTTTAAAAAGTATTGTGGAAAGATTTGATGTGATGGTGACACTTATTGCCATCTCATAGTCTCATATATTATATTAGAAGCCCAACCTCTATGAAACCTTGGGAAATGATTCACCAATATTGTGACATGTATCACAATATTTGTATCTCCTCAAATGCTTCTTTTTGATGCATTAACATTGATGCACTCTGTAATTCTAATACGTGTAACCATCTCAATGTTTCTTCTCTCAAACCAATTTCTTTCCATTATTCAACGATATCGACCTAAGTGACATCCGTAAGAAGGTTATATGAGATTGAGGAACCCTTTTTCTCATATATTTGTGACCCAAAGTGAACCTTTGTTGACCCTTTGTGACCACAGAATTTCTAATAATTTATGATGATTTTATGTGGCTTAATCTTGTATCTTCTGTTCTATAAAGTACTTGAGATAATTTTTTGATTGTGTTCACTTTCTCATAGTATTGTAACCTCAAATTTTCCATCTTCTATTAATAAATATGTAGAGATAAGCATGAAACATAAGATTGGTTCTCAAATTTGATCAATCCATTTTCATTTAATTCTACTATGTTGTAGCCTTTGTGAACATTGTGATCTTGATTTCCCTTATTGTCCATTAAATATGCAACTATGGAATGAAACACAAAAAAGAAAGAAATATATGTGTGGTTGTGTAAGATTTCTTATAAATATAGGATGCTCATACATCATACCTCCCAAGTAGATATAAAATGTGATACCCTACTCGTATATTTAAAATGTCATACCCTACTCACGTTCCTATGTGAAAATTTGAAAAACCAAACCCAATTTTTTTAATATCAGCATGGTTCAACAACGATGCATCCATTATAGGCCTATTCCTCCATTTGACCAAGTATTCCATGAATTCTTGTATCAAGTCTACTTAGCCACTCTCGATAATTGACTCAATTCTCTCTTGTTTATTTTTTGAAATTTATTTCTAACACCTCAATCCTTATGTTTCATCTCCTTTCTCATCATATTATGATGTTTCCCCTTCATAATATGCATACAAATCCAAAACATTAAAAATGGAAAAATATCTAATTCAACTACTGAATAAAACTAATATTTAATTGGTGAAAATTCTTGATAATATTATATGGCCCTATCATCTTCCACTTTAATTTATTTTTTATCACTCTTTGAAACATCTCTTTCCTTAAATGAAGAATTACAAGACCTCCAACCTCAAACATTTTCTCCTTTCTTTTCAGGTTTGCATGCTCTTTGTATCTTTAATTAATTTTTTGAAGTTTCTCTTTTAGTTGTTTGTGTACTTCTTTCATGTATTTAACAAATCCTTCATGTTCTACACTCTTCACCTTTATGCCTACAATCTCTTTTAAATGTAACGCTCCTCTCCAATTGTTCTGATAAACAATTTTGAAATGCAATATTCATGTACTCCTATTAACAAAATCATTATATACAAATTATGCATAAGGCAACATTAAATGCCACTACTTTGGATTTTTAATTAGCAAACATCTTAGCAAGTTTCCAAAGCTTATATTCACAATTTCATTTTGTCCATTAGTTTTGGAATAGTATGTAAAACTAAATCTCAATTTTATTTTCAAATTCTTCCATAAGGTTCTACAAAAATGACTTATAAACTTATCAATTATATCTAAACGTATGATTTTTGACAATCCATGTAATCTAACAATTTCCTTGAAGAATCGATTAAGTGTGTTTGTAGCATTTTTCTTATTACAATCTATGAAATGTGAAATCTTTCATAATCTAAAGACAACAAAAATATTAAATCATTACCTTTTTTAGTTATGGGTAACCCAAGCACAAAATTGACACTAATTTCATCCCATGGCCTCTCTACTTTTACAAGAGGCTAATAAAGCCTTGAATTATGACTTCTTCCCTTCACATGTTGACAAATTATGTAGACTTAAACTAATAAATTTATTTCATATCTCATCCTTGTCCAATAGTATCTCTTATTTAGTTGATATGATGTCTTATTCACTCCGAAGTATCTAACTAATCTACCTCTTTTATTTTATCTAATTATATTTTCCATCATTTATCCTTAAGATATGCATAATTGTTTCCCTCTAAATAATAGTCCATCTTGTATTAACTAATCTAGACATGGTTTTATATCCATGTTAATTGATTTAATGAATGCCTTCTATGCATATTAAAAATATGCATCTTCCTTATACAATTCTATCATTGCATAAAAACCAAATTTAATTTGAATTTCATTTATCAACAATACCCTTATCTTTAATACATCTGCCACCATATTTGATTTCCCCTTTTATGCTTAATAACAAAAGTATATATCTAGATAAAATCCACCCAATTCATATGTATTTGGATATGCTTTCCTTATAATTTAATGAATTGAAAGGCCTAATGATTGGTGTACAAAAAAAATTCCTCAAGAAGCAAGTAATGCCTCCACTTCTTTAATGCATGTATAATGACATAAAACTCTTGATCATAGACATAATATTTTTTCTTGGAATCATTATTTTTCTCACTAAAATAAGAAATGGTTCCGCATTCTTTGCTACAAACTAAGTTGTAATGGAAGTTCCAATTACATCATAGTCCACTTGATATACTTTGGAAAAGTATGGAAACACCAAAATAGGTTCCTTAGTTCCCTTTTTCCAAAGTTAAAAACTTTTTTCTATTTTCATTTTCCATCTAAATTATTTTTTGTCCCCTCTCACAAATTTAGTAATTGGATAAAAAATCCACTAAAATCCCTTATTAAATTTATGTAAAAAAATTCTAAACCATGGAAACTTCTTTCCTCAAACATGTTTTTAGGCATAGGACACTCCATAATTACCTTCATCTTCTCTAGGTCTATTTTTAAGCCTAGGTCTAAGATATAAAATCCTGAATAGACAAATTTAATCTTCATGAAATCACACTTTTGAGGTTAAAAAATAACTCATCCTCCCTAATCCTCTGTAGGAATTTTCTATTGTGAAAAAATTTTTCCTCTTTGCTATTACTAAAAATTCATAATATCACCTAGGTAGAAAAGCACATATATTTCCAAAAAATGGATTTAACACTTCATTCATCAACCTTGTAAATGTATTAGGGGAATCCGATGGCCCAAATGACATCATTATTGAGTCATATAATCCTCTCTTGATCTTGAATGTTTTTTCCATATATATACCTCTCTTATCTAGATATGATACCATCCACTTTTCAAGTCAATGTTGTTAAAGTACTTAGATCTTCTTAGACAATTGATGAGACCATCCGTTCTGGACAATAGAAACCTATATTTTATTATGATTTTTTTAATTTTCATTAATTTAGTACATTTTCTCCCCTCTTCATCTTACTTTTGTGTCATTATAATAGGTATTTCATATGGACTAAGACGCTCTCTAATCAAATCTCTTTCTAACATCTCATGCACTTGTTTGTTGACTTCCTCACTCTTTGCAGGAGTTAACATATAGGAAGCCTTTATTTGCAAGCTTGATCTAGGAATCAAATCCATATGACTTATGCTTCTTGTTGGGGTTAACCTTGCATGAATTTCCTTTTAATTTTTTTCTTCAAACTCCATCAGTAATATTTATACCTCCAAAGGAATGTCACCATGGTCACCTATTTTTCCCACCTAAAATATCTTTGGAATGATTGAAAAACAAATTTTCTCATGTTTTGACTCTAATTAACTAAAAATAGGGTTATTAACTATTTTATGAGCTAATCTAAATAGAAACTAAGTGTTATAACTATATATTTTTATTTTGTACTTGAATTAATTAAAATAATAGAAATGAAAGGGATTATCTCATTGTGCGTCAGAATGTGGAAGACTGGTATGCGGACTGGGTAGACTATGACCGAATCACTTCAGGAAGGGGAAGAGTTGATTTTATGTCTGTACTGAGGCGCTAGGGAGTGTATTAGGGCACCCTAGGGCACCTTGGTCTAGATTTTAGGCATTGGGAACTATTAAGATACTCAAGATCTGTGTTTGGCAGTGTCACAAGGAGGTCTAAAACCTTGTCTATCTGTCATGTTGGATTCGTCGAATGAACTAAATAGTGACATATAAAACAAAAGCTTAGTGGGTTCGAACTATCCTCAACCACCAAAAAATTGGAATTACTATTTAGCGTTGCACTACAGTATAGACCCTTATGTAGTTTTGGTGCGTGTGTGTGTAATCTTGTGCCTAGGGTACCCTAGCGACAATGACACGGTAATAAGGGGAAATAGCTAGATGTAAAATGTAAAATAATGGATAAAATGGAAAGAATGGAAAGAATATAAACATTTCCCCTTGTGCTTGTGTGATGTAGATGTGATGTAGATGTATAAGAAGCCCAAATGCAGTCCCTTTCCTTAGTAGATAGTTTCCCTTGATGTGTGTGATTGCCTGCCTATAATGTGGTGAGTATGCTTAGTTTATATAGGGATCTCTTGCTCAAATTTTGAATCTAGTGACCCGAAACTATCGACTAGGACCTAAGGGAATACATGGGGTGGCCATTAGGACTGACCTCAAATAAATAAATTAATACCACAAATAAAAATGACATGGGTGCCTAAAATCACAGACTGGGGCACCCCAGTGCAACCCTAGGTGCCCTGATGTAGACAAAAAGATGACAACTGAGTTGACTACGATATCCTATACACTGTAAGAGATTGCCAAAACTGCAGATACAACTGACAACTTAACTAGACAAACAACTAGGATGACTGACTCGTTGACCACAAAAACCCTATAAATAGGTCAATAGTGAATAATTTTATCACACAAGATTCATATATAAATTAACATACCTGGCCGCATAAATGTAATAGTAAATGTGTGATTTTGTGACTACATTTTCCCCCACTTTATGTTGGTTAGTGGAAATCTCGGTAGCATAAAGTAGATAGAGATGTGTACTTGAGAAAAATTCATAAGAAGCCCAAGCTGTAGAAGAATGCGCATGTGTAGTAAAATTGTGTCGCACCATGGATCAGTGGGTCGATCCATGCAACGTGAAAGTGTAAATGTCATTGTGAAGTTTGGAAAATGAAAATGATGATTAGATGATTTTGGACGTAGGGTAAGTGCACCAAGTTGGGGGACCAAAAGGGGGTCTTAAGTGGACACATTTTTCTGGAAAAAAAAAAACTTCAACTTGTAAGAGTTTTTCGAAATAGTTACACTCAAAATTGGAAGATGTTGTAGAAATATGAATCGTAGAATTTTGAGTCTAGTTTTTAAGCTACTAAATTTTATTGAAAACGGATAAGTTTAAGTGGGTCAAACAACTAAAATACCAACAGATGCTCCTATTTTTGTTAAAAAAAACATAATAGAGTGACTTTCATGCCCCCCACCATTTTTTGAGCACCATTTAGTATTTTTGAAAACCCTTTGGTAGAAAGATAGCTAGGAGCATCTAGTTTGGGCTCCATTTTTAAAAAAAAAAAATTAGGGAATATTTTTTTATTTATGATTTTTCTAGTACAGAAATTTTACGTTTTGAAAAAAAAGAGCTCCGACCGTGCTCCCCCCGTAATTACCTCAAAAAATATTGAAAATTAGAGTTTTTTTTTTAATATGTATAGAATTATGCCTAGTTTGGGCTAGTATAATTTTTTTAAATTTCGATCACCCAAAAAAAAGATACACCATGAAAGATAGACATATTTACACTTCAAAAAGTAGCTATAAAAAAGCATAGTTAGAAAATAAATACTATGGAAACCTTATATTAGTCAAAAAAATTGGAAAATTGTATTTTTACAAAGAAGAGACTCTGCTCTATGTCATGGTATAAATTTTTTTAAATGGATCGATTGTTTTATTTTGATTTATCATAGAGGATGTGGCATTTTTACATTTTCTTGTAAAACACGTTTTTTATTGTGTTTGTGCAGGTCCATGCCTTGGGCTTGGGGATCCAAACCAAATCCCAAGCCTTGAGGCATGGCTTGGAAAAATAGAAAATGCAAAATGTGTACGTGTTATAACGCATACATGTTATGTGTAGTATAAACATTATGTATGTTTTTGACATGCTTATATTCACATAAACAAATGTTTAAGTATACTTTAAATTTATTTATGTAAATATAAGAAATTAGGGTCACTCTGCACCTTATGTAATATAGTCTCACAGCTCCATGAGTCATTATTTAGGAGATAGTTTTTTAAAGTATAATTTCGTCAGTACATAGGTAATTTTTCAATATTTTAACATTCATCCTAAATATTTTAGCATTTAACTTCTACAATTGAAACCCTAAACCATAGGCCATAAACCTAAACACTAAACTGTAAACCTTGAGCCCTAAACCCTAAACCCTAAACCTTAAACATTCATCCCTTACCTGTGATCCCTAAACCCTGAGCCTTAAGCCCTAAACCCTAAGCCATAAGCCATAAACCCTAAACCATGAACCATAAGCCCTAAATGCTAAACCCTAAACCTTGAACCATAAAAACTAAATCCTAAACCCTAAAATCTGACCCCTAAACCATAAATCTTAAACATTAAATCCTAAACCCTAAACCCTAAGCCTTGAACCCTACACCCTTATCCCTGAGCCCTAAAATATAAACCCTAAACCCTAGACCATATACCCTAATCCCTAAGCCCTAAAACCTAAACCCTAAACCCTAAACCCTAAACCCTGAGCCCTAAACCATAAACCCTAAACCTTAATCCCTAAACATTAAATCCTAAACCCTGAACCATAAACCCTAAAACCTGAACCGTAAACCATAAACCCTTATCCCAAACACTAAATCCTTAATCCTAAACCCTAAACCCTAAACCTTAAACCCTAAATCCTTAACCTCGATCTATAAACCCTAACCATAAACACTAAACCCTAAACCTAAAACCTAAATCCTAAACCATAACCCTAAACCTTGAACCCTGAACCCTAAACCTTAAACCCTAAACCATGAGCCCTAAACCCTAAACTCTAAACCCCAAACCATATTTCATCAATATTTCCTAGTCTCGTGCCTAGAACCATAATTGAGTCTACTTATGGAACTACCTTGTTTATGACAGGTGGGACAAGTAACTAAATGGATATGACATCTAGCTTATGCCTTGTAATGTATATATTACACATCTCTTCCAAACTTGTTTCTCCCCACATATACTTGCGCTCTTGAATGTAAATTCATTCACACTCTGAAACAAATTTCACATTTCTCATATTTCCTTGTATGGTATTATGCAATCCAGGATGACCCATTAGAAGCTAGAAAAAATAACCATCACAACAACAAAATTAATCTTAGAAGGAAACAAAAGAAACATAGAGAATATATCAATGCAGAGGTGTAGGATCATAATTGAATTTCCTGTAGTATCCTCTCCTCCGGAGAAAGATAAAGTTCAAGTGTTCTACTGGAATGGATAGTAAATTTCACAGAACTTCCTAAAGTGTTCAAAATAATCATAGAAACAGGGGAATGGCTACAAACACTAAGGGGTTATCAATAACCTAGTAAATCTTTCTTTTTTAGTTCTAAATGGGAGTTACCTAGCCTACGACTTAGTGACCTTCCATTCATTGATAATTCCTTATATGATAAACCCATGGATGTTTTCAAAATCCCTTGAACAAAAATATAGAGTTAGTCATCAATCCTAGTGAAGGGTGTGATGTGATTTGCAAGAAACCTAAAATTCATATAGATTTAGCGGTCATAACACGAATTTTCAAATATCTTTATCATTATAAATGGAAGCCAAGTAACAGTGTATCCCTGTACATCCAAGGATTGAAGACTACTCGGGTATTTAGAAGGATTGGACAATTAGGAATATGACATTTCCCTCACTAAAAATATTAACAGATGAAAAATATCAAATTTTTATGACTCTCTTTGAATGTTCTGCCTACAAATTCAATGAACCCTAAACTTTGTGACCTAAACCCTTAACCCTCAACCATGAGGCCTAAACCCTAAACTATAAACCCTAAACCCTAAAACCAAAATAATAAATCCTATACTCTAAACACTAAATACTAAACCATAAAACCTAAACCCTAAACCCTTGACCCTAGACCCTAAACCTTGAGCCCTAAGCCCTAAACCCTAAATACTAAATCCAGAGCCCCAAGCTCTAACCCCCAAACCTTAAACCAGTAACTCTAAACCCCAAGCCTTAAGCCATAAACCATGAACCCTAAACCCTAATCCCTAAACCATAAACCCTAAACCTTAAGCCTTGAACCCTACACCCTAATCCTTGAGCCCTAAACCCTTAACCTTAAACCCTGGGCCCTAAACCCTAAATCTAGAGCCCTGATCTCTAACCCCTAAACCTTAAACCTGTAACTAACCCCTAAACCTTAAACTTGTAACTTCGAACCCCAAACCCTAAGTCGTAAACCTTAAACCATGCACCATAACCCCTAAACCCTAAACCCCGAGCCCTGAGCCCTAAACTGTAAACCCTAAACCTTAAGGCCTAAATTTTAAATCCTAAAGGTCCTTAAACCCTAAACCCTAAACCCTAAAAACTAAATCATAAACCCTAAACCCTGACCCCTAAACCCTAAACTCTAAACCCCAAGCACTAAACCCTAAGCCCTAAGCCCTAAACCTTAAACCCTAAACCCTAAACACTAAACCCTAAACTCTATGACCTAAACCCTTAATGCTAAAACCTAAACCCTAAACCTTGAGCCTTAAACCCTAAACCCTAAACCCTTTCCCCTAAACCTTGAACCCTGACCTTTAAACCTTAAACCCTAACTCCTAAACCCTAAACCGTAAACCCTAAATCCTCAACCCTAAACCTTAAACCCTGATCCCTAAACCCTAAACCCTATACCATAAACCCTAAGCCCTAAACCCTAAACTCTAAACCCTAAATCCTAAACCCTAAACCATAAACCCTAAAACCTAAACCTTGACCCCTAAACCCTAAACCCTAAACCCTAAGCCCTGAACCCTAGGCCCTAAGCCATAAGCCCTAAGCCAAAACCCTAAACCTTGAACCCTTAAACATAAACCCTCAACCTTAAACCCTAAATACTAAACCCTGAGCCCTAAACCCTGAACCCTCAACTCTCAACCCTAAACCCTCAACCTTGATCCCTAAACCCTAAACCCTAAACCCTGACTTTTAAACCTTAAATCCTAACTTCTAAACCCTGAATCATAAACCCTAAATCCTCAACCCTAACTCCAAAACCCTAAATCCTCAACCCTAAACCTTAAACCTTGAGCCCTAAGCCCTATACCATAAACCCTAAGCCCTAAACCCTAAACTCTAAGCCCTAAATCCTAAACCCTAAACCTTAAACCCTAAAACCTAAACCTTGACCCCTAAACCCTAATCCCTAAACCCTAAACCTTGAGCCCTAAACCCTAAACTCTAAGCCCTGAACCCTAGTCCCTAAGCCATAAGCCCTAAGACAAAACCCTAAACCTTGAACCCTCAAACATAAACCCTCAACCCTAAACCCTAAAAACTAAACCCTGAACCCTCAACTCTCAACCCTACACCCTAAACCCTAAACCCTCATCCCTAAACCCTAAACCCTTAACCTTGAGCCATAAACCTTAAACCCTCAACCTTGACCCCTAAACCCTAAACCTTGAACCCTAAACCATAAACCCTCAACCCTCAACCCTTAACCCTAAACCATAAACCCTAAACTCTAAACCTTAAACCATAAACCCTAAACAATGAACCCTAAGCCGTGAGCCCTAAAATCGAAACTATGAGCCTTAAACACTAAACCTTAAACCATAAACTCTAAAACTTGAGTTCTAAACCTTTTTCCCTAAACCCTAAACCCTGAGCCGTAAACCATAAACCCTAAATCATAAACCCTCACCCAAAGGAAAGTCCTAAAAATATCATTCTATGTGATTCAGTGTGTAAGGAATAGTGTTTAAGGTGATCGATCAACTCATTTAGTTTTTATGAGAGACTACTTCCTTTGAAGACCTAAAAAGGCATTCTTGGCCATTTTGTAGTTAATTGAACACCCTTCAGAACATGTTAAAATGAGATAGTCATGTCACCGAGATATCAAGGACCATTATTTATGAAGTATTAAGGCATCGTTTGTCTCCATAAGAGACATCTGAGTAAAAGCATGTATGAGAATCATGACTTTGATTCCATGAAAGGATGATTTTAGAGCTAGGAAAGGTGAGGGGATGATCTTTATATGGAGCACCATGTTTCTAAGAATGAGCAATCATCTGAGTTCACTTGATGTAATTCACTTGCTACTATTCGTAATAACTCATTCAACACCTAGTAGTGTTATCACACCTTAAGGAGGAGGCACATTACAATCACCTCATTTTGGTCATAGGACAGGAATCCCATTTAGGGAATAATCCTCTATCTACAAAGTGAGGATCTCTTTTTAGTAAGAAGTAGACAAACATCACAGAGTTAATTCATGGTCACTAAAGTGAATTATGGACCAAATTTAAAAATTAGTACCAATTCAAGCAGTGGTAGGGCCAAAATCCATTTTAGAAGGTCAAAAAACCTAAAAAATGACTATATGATTTCCCAAAACAAAGATGGACTATAATATATATGCCCTAAAAGTTTTAGGTCATTTGTTGAAATCCTAAAAATGAGTAAGTACTGACTAGATTAGATTTTGAAAAAATATCTTCTAGATTATAATTGTTGGAGCTACGAGACCACTTCCATAAGGTGCAGAGTGACCCTAATTTCTTATATTTACTAAAATAAATTTCAAGTACAATAAATAATAAAAGTATAAGAAATATTAAAAGAAATCTTACTAAAACATGAGGATTCCCGAGCCAAATAAATTAAAATGCTAACACGTTATAGGTTTGGTGATTCCTGGGCCAAAAAAATTAAAACGCGAGTGTTTTAGCAAAAACACGTATGCATTTTTCTTTTTTTAGATTCTTGTCATCTTTTTGGCCCCCCAACTTCATGCACTTACCCCGTGGTTAAATATCGAATAGGTGGGTAGGGAGTGATTAGTTCACAACCCAAACGCTTGTAAATGAAATGGAATGATGGGAGGATTTTGGCGTCTTGACGCTAGTGGAAGAGTGTAGGGAGAAAATTGTGTTATTCTCCAAGCTTTAACTACATCCCCAAGATCTATCCACTGCAGACAGACTCAAATGAAAAAGGTGGTGGTTTTAGATCCAAATGAATTTAGTTTAAACATTTGACCCATATAGGAGTGATAAGGGGAAAGGAACTCTTTCCCCCACTTCACGAGTGTCGCCGCAATGTAAAGGCTTCAAATTTAAGTCATGAGGAAGCAGCCGCAATAGAGAATGAGATGGCTTCCAAGTTAGGTCATCTAGAAGCTAGCACGATAGAAAATGAGATGGCTTCCAAGTTAGGCCATGAAGAAGTGGACGTGATAGAGAGAGATATGGCTTCCAAGTTAGGTCATCTGGAACTGAACGCGGAGTATAGAATAAAATCCAAAGTTGTGTCATCTAGGAATGGAATTGTGAATGTAACTCCCAAGCTAGGTCATCTGGGAGACTTCTCATGAATTTGAAATGACTGATTTGAACATGTTGACCTTTGATTGGTTGATTGGTTGGTTGGTTACTCATGGGAGATTTTTTACTAATCGCCCCCAGGTTAGGTCATTACGAGAAGGTTTCTAGGGTTTGGTAAGATGTCACATAAGATGGTTTTTAGGTGTTTTTTTTCCCCAAGTTAGGTCATTAGGGGGAATTGATAAATTACGTTGTGTGAAGGTGTTTTGAGAAAATGTTACATGATTTTTTCCTCTAGATTAGGTCATTAGGGGACATTGATGGTGAAGTGTCATGGTATAAGTTGCGAGGTGTTGGATTCATGATTTTTGGATGCCCAGTGACATAAGGGGGATTATAGGGGGACCCCCAATGATATGCCCCCCTTTCAGCGAAAGAGGGAGTGGTGAGCAGAATGGACTCTAAGATGAAAGTAATGGCAAGAGGTTAAAACGTGGTTGTAATGAATAAAAAAATATTGGGACGGTGTATAACATGTGATAAACATGTATAGTATGGTGGTAGGTGGAATTTTGAAAATTATGTTGCAAATGGGGTGCAAATCAGAGAAAAAACAGTCAAGATATGACTGAAACATTGTTGTGTGTGTTAGTTGTAATGATAAACGTGGCACTTGTAATGGGCTTATAAATAGGATAGTTAAAAGGTTACTTATCACTTCATTTGTTTTCGGTGTGAGTGTAAGATTGTATGTGAAGTGAGTGAGGATGCCTTAGGCGAGACCACTACATCTGACCAAGTTTGAGAGAGTAGCGACCGCGGTAGCATTTTGTACTACTGCGGAGTTGGTAAGTGCTTATTTTGTAAAAATGTAGGGTGGAATAGGTTGTTTGAGTTTAATTTTTGTGTTTTTTAGATTTTTAGTTTTCTCAGAATTTGGGACCTGGAAAAAAGCGGTGAGGGTGCTAGTGACCCTTGGGACTAAAGCGCCCATATCCAGGCACTAGTGTCCTGCTTTGGGGTGACCCAATCCTAATGTTAGGTGCCTTGGTCCAGGGAATTTTAGATTTTTTGATATTGTTATGGAATGTGTTTCTAACATGGTGGGTAGTTGTTATGTGATCATGGAAAGTGTTCTAATCGTTGGGTTTAATGTTGTTTGGATGTTGTGAAGAGGGATATCCACTTGAGGGAGTTCCGCGGTGGTCTGCATTTGAGTACATCCTACGACATATAGCACAGATGGGGGATGTGCCCCATAATAGCATAGATGATGACTAGGATGTGTTGGAATGTGTCAGCCTTTGACATATAGCACAGGTGGTGGATGTGCCCCATAATATGCCTATGTTGACTACAGTGTGTTAAATATGGTGTGCAAATACATGCACATTTTGGTTTCCTACGGGAGAGATAACAGTGACACTGGAGGATGTATATCACATATTTTAGTTTCTAGTGGTTGGGGAGAGAGTAAAGGTGATGGAGATAGTGGATATGGAGCGGCATATGCGCTCAGATAGGTGGTATTTTTTTGGGTGCCAGGTTCCCTTGGAGGCCCATATCAGTCTAGATGTGATATTATAGTCAAGGGTTCTACATTTACATAAGTTCATCGCAGTGGTGAAAACGTCTTGTATAGCAGTAGAGGAAGGGGGTTTCGGCATCTTGTATAAGATGTATACATATGTCAGCAAATATAGGAGGATGAGACGAGATATGTGTGGGTGCGGTGTGTTGATCCACATGTATAAGGACTTGTATCGGTTTATGCATGATGAATATGGTGAGGGTATAATAGCCACCATATTACTACATGTATAGGCATATGAGCACATATTCATTGTGAGGCCAGTTGGAGGGCCACGAGGAGAGTGAATGTGGCCCGAGATATTTGTGTAATGTTGGGTGGATATACATGGTAGGAAAATGGACACGGATATCTTCATAGCATTGATAGACATGATGGGGCCTGAGTTGGTGACATGGAGGTTGTATCGTGAGTACATGGGATGGCCTGAGGATGCAATGGAACTGTGATGTATTCAAAGGACCATGTGGTTAGAGGGATGCTTTCCTGGTGTAGTGTAGTTGTTTCAGGTGGAGATAGTATTGTGGCAGTTTGAGATGGCACATGATGTGACCCCAGAGCCATATATATGGCTACGGGTCATGATATCTCCTAAGAGAGTTTGTGTTAGGCTAGGGCCCATAGCAGAGAAGTTGGTACCATCCAGGTTAGATAGGGTAGACCTAGCGATAACAGTTGTGGATGGTGATGATGCGGGGAGTATGGAGGATTATCGAGCATGGTGGGTAGTGCATCGATGGGTGTTCTTATAACTGGTATTTTCAGGTGTGATGGAGTTATCAGTAGGAGGATCAGATGAGGTTGTCATCCCTGACCTTGTACCAGTAGTGATGGCTGATTGTAAGTATTTTTGTATGTTAATGTGGTTGATAAATTGTTTATGTTGTGTTTGTTTTTTACATGGTTGACTAACATTAGGTTATATGTTGTGTATTCAAGGGATGCCTATTGGTCATTGATAGTAGACACATTGATCTACACATTAAAATGGAATGTTCCTAGTGATGTGTTATTTGTGGGGATACTAGAGCGCATGGACAACATCGCAGGTGAGCATGCCCATTTGTTTGATCTAGTAGCCATAGTAGCGGTGACATGTACAGTGTTGCTTAGCGAGAGGGAAGAGGCACGGGAGGAGACTCATCACACCCAAGAGGCATTCAGTGGTAGTCCCTTGGCTCAGGATGCGTTCACCCAATATGTATATTTGCAGCATCAGTTTTAGGAGAATAACATGGAGATTGCAATGTTGCATAGATAGGTGGAGAAGTTTTGGGACTGTGAAATGTGGCGTCACATCGGTGGCAAGGCATCATGTTATAGGGCTCTCCTGATACACAAGAGTGATAGTGATGATGACTTGTGATTGGATATGATGTAAGGGCCTTGCCCCCAGTGATGAAACATGTTTTTGTGATGATGATTTTATTAACACTATATGTACGGACACCTATTTTGGGTATGTATGAAATCGATAATCAAGATGTTTTTTTATTTGTGATGTATTGGAAATCATATGGTTATATGGTTATTGTTCTAGTATGTGTATTGTGGTGTATGTGATGAAAATAAATTTGTGTGATTATGTGAGTAATACTAGATAGAATAGAATGATGTCAATAACGAATGTAATGTGATTGATGAGATGAATAAAGTATGTAGCACATAGGAAATGTAATGGTGATAGTAAAATAAATGTGAAAATAGATAAGTGTAGCATAATGAAGATGCAAAAATGTGATAAAATAGTAATATGATAAAGTGGTGAAAATAGGATGGGGGATGAACAATGCCCCGCAGTGTATGGATGAATAGGCTCATGTAGTAAAACCCCTCAGTAATCAAGGATGAGCTGCATAAGCAAGAGTGTGTCATCGGGAAATGATTGAGGTGTGCTAGATGAACGACAGAGCACATGATGAAAGGTTCTTAAAACTAATCCCTCAATAGTTGTGTAAGAACTATAAGAACACAAGTGCATCATTGAGTGGTAAGGTGATAATGATACCTACCGATGACCAAGATAACGGGTGGAGATGGGTACATATTGAATATATGGAGCATGAGTGTATGGACCAAAGTGCATGTCATATGGAGTGACCATGGGATATGAAAAGACTGGTGGAAACCCATGGGATGGATGTGATGGATAGTGTGAGTGAGGTGGATGTAATGAATACAGACTTGTAAGTAATGGAGGTGGTGGATAGCATGCATGTGATGGTGGTGATTGAAAAAAAAATTGAGCACCAGGCATAGGAGACCTAGGGGTGTATTCCTATGCTTTCATGGTGAAAGAGACAATGATTTCTCATGAGAGAAAAAATATATGACACCAGTGTCCTCTAAATGTTGTAACTGCTCATGTAAAATAAGACAATCATTGTCACGATGGCCACTAATATGATGGTAATTACATTAATAGTGATCATGTTAGCATTGTAAATAGTGTGGAGGGTGGTGGTGATTGGAAGGAAGCCAAATTAATAACTTAATAAGTAATAGACACAAAACATCATGAGGTCGAGCATTAGGTAAAAAATAAATGCCCATACTATTGAGGTGAATTAGTAGTGGTGGTAAGTGGTTGCAGAGGTGGAGAGACATGTGTAGGAGATGGGGGAGGAGACTGAGGTTGTTTCCTATGTAGTTTGGGTGGAGCTAAGGGTTTCTTTGGAGTGTTGCTAAGAGGTGCAGTAGGAGTAACATTTTTTGTTGGAGCTTTAGACAATGGTGGAGGTTGCTGAGGATAGAGAACTAGAGATGTAAGTGGAAGAGCAGAGGGCCTAATAATCAGAGATACAGGGGAAGGCTCTGCGAGAGAAGAAGTAAGAAGGTCATGTTCTAGATCAATAACCTCGTAACACAAAAGGATAAAGGACTCACAAGTATCATACTCTAAACTTTACTTGAGAGGAGTAATAAGACCATGACAGAAGAGGAACTACTTTTTCAGGTAACTAGGATGAAAGATAAGTTGATGTATGCATGCATTAAAGCATAAGATGTAATCTTGAATAGGTTCATAATATCCCTAATGGAGAGTGGGAATGTGATCGTGTGTGACCCTAGGACCAGCGTTGGTAATAAAGCTATGAAGGAAGGCATTCTCCATGTCATGGAAAATGCTAATAGAACCAAAATTGGATATGGGTGTACCATTGAAGTGAATCGTAAAACATAGAGTAAACCAAAAGGCCTTAAGTAAAAGTTGATCATTGGAATAAGAGACCATAAGAGTGTGATAATGTGCAATATGAACATGAGGGTCACTGGTATCATTGAAGAAAGTAAATGTGGGCATGGTGAAATATTTAGGAAAGACTAAGTTATGTATTTTCTTGGGAATGGGATTACCATGCAAGGAATTGCTATGTGCTGACATATGGATGCGTAGTAAGCCCTACATTCTAAGGTGAGAGAGTGAACCTGAGACTGAAGTTGTCCTACAACATGCATGAGGGATAGGATTTCCTGTCATGGAATGGAAGAAGATGACAACAAGGTATTAAGAGGTTAGAGTTTTCCATTGTGTGTGATCATAGGTATATCAAGAGGGGAGATAGTAGGCTCCGAAGTGAAAGATATGTGAGGAGCATGAGTCAAAGGAGCCACATGAGAGGATGAAGGAGAAATATTACTAGAAGTAACATGTGGTGTGCGTGAATTATATGAAGGAAGCGTAGATAAGGTAGGAGTATAATGAGAAGAAACATGAGGCAGAGACTCATGCACTACGGTAGAAGTAATCACAGGAGAAGAAGAAGATGGAAGAGGTGAAGCACTCTCAGCAGTGTAGAAAGAAGGGGACTCCTTAGGAACAATAGATGGCCAGTGGTATGGTTAATGTCCAGCCAAAACACTACTATCAATGGGATCATCAACGTAATAAGAATGTGCCGATGAACTAGAATGGGATGTCGGGGAAACATAATGAGAAGCGGTAGGAGAGGTAGGAGGGGTTCCTAGTCACATAATTCAGATTAGGTTAGGAATCAATGCCTAATAGATAATCAATGATAGAAGGATCTAAAACATTTTGTCGATTTTTTTCATCATATCATAATAAGAATAAGAAGGATCATAGTCCACCGAATGACATGGTGTACAACGAGTAAAAGCAATGGGGTCATCAAAAATGCATATATCTTCCTGCTTAACAGGATTGAGATAAGAGATTCAGCAAGATTGGTGGGCACATGTTTTTGACATTATACGAGGAGTTATTGAGTGGCATCAGGTAAGTCATAGGATTACTATATAAATCTGTAAGTTCATCGAATGGCATCCTTATCGTAAATGGGGTTGACAGTAAATATTACATGAAAATAATAAAATAATATCTATGTTAATGATATATATTCAAAAAGTAACAATGTTTGAAATAACGGGTTCACAGAAATGATTAACTAAAAATAGGGTTTTTAAGTATTTTATGACCTAATCTAAGTAGAAACTAAGTGCTATATTGAAGTGCTAGAACTAGATATTTTTATTTTGTACTTGAACTAATTAAAATCGTATAAATGAAAGGGATATGTTACTAACATGTAAATAACTTACCTCATTGTGTGCAGGACGATGGTAGACTGGTACATGGACTGGGCAGACTTTGACCAAATGACTTGAGGTTGGGTAGGATCTGACTGTTTGTCTATACAAAGGTGCTTGGGAGTGTACTAGGGAGCCCCAGGTGCCCTAGTCTAGATTCTAGGCATTGGTAACTATGAAGATAATCAGGATTTGTGTTTGGCAGTATCGCAAGGAGGTATGAAAACCCTATGTTTGTCGTGCGTTGGATTCACCAGTTTATGAACTAATTGTGATCTGCAAAACAAAAGGTTATCTCGGCTCGGACTGTCCTCATTCACCAAACTAGTGGACTTAATTGAGATGAGCGGTGTACTACATTTAATGGACCATGATGTAGTCCTATGTGCGTGTGTGTGTAATCTTTTGCCTAGGGTTCCCTAATTTGCCAATGACGCGGTAATAATGGGCAATAGCTATTTTTTATGTAAAATGCAAAATAATAACATTATATGGAAAGAATAATGAATACAATCCTTTCCCTTTGTGCTTGTGTGATGTAGATGTGATGCATATGTAGAAGACGTCCAAATGCAGTTGCTTTCCTTAGCAGATAGTTTCCCTTGATGTGTGTGATGTCCACTATAATGTGTTGAGCATGATTAGTTTATATAGGGATATCTTTGCTCAAATTTTGACACTAGGGTGACCTGAAACTGTCTTATTTGACTATGACCTAGGGGAATACACTAGAAGGAAGACCATTAGGACCAACCTTGAATAAATAAATCAAGACTACAAATTATGATGACACAGATACCTAAAATCGTGGATAGGGGCGCCCCAGAACTCTAGGCACCCCGATATAAACATGGCAAGTTGAGCTGACTATGGTATCTGAGACACTATAAGAGATAGCCAAAATTGTAGAGACAACTAAAGACTGAACTAGAAAAACAACCAGGATGACTGACTCATTAACCACAAAAACCCTAGAAATAAGTCACTAGTGAATACTTTTATCACTCAAGATTCATATAAAAATTAACATACCCATCGGTATAAATGTAATAGTAAATGTGTGGATTTGTTTTGAAATTTGATTAGATTTTCTGAAGATACTATATATCATATATATATATATATATATAGTCACACATGGGACACACACATAGATCTAGATTACAATCCATTGATACCTTTAGAAGACCCAAGATTATTCTTCATACCATTACTCTACTAACATACCTAGGAAGTCTATCCCTACCATTGATAAGCCTCAACACATTTTAGGATCAGGCCATGTGTTGTTGAGTTGTGGAGCTTAATTACTTTACAAATAGCATGTTTTATTAACTTTCTAGAATACATAGTAGCTAGTGTCGGTCAACTAAGTCAAAGTCTATCACTTGGGGACTAGTATCAATCAAGGCAAGGAGCAACTAGACATCAGTTAGGGTGATCAGACATCAATTACCTGTGCATGAATGTATTTTACTTTAACTCATAGGGATTAGATCTAACATTTGATTATAAATTTGATCTAATGGTTGTAATAACATATCTAAGTTACCCTAATGTTTGTATATGGTTATATAAGCTAGAAAACTAGGGTTAGATGATAATAAGGGAGATTATTGTAGGAAGGAATTCTTGAAGAGAGAAGAAATATAATCTTTTGATGAAGAAAGTACTGTACATCCATGAGAGGTGTGGAAGATTTCAGATCTTCATTGTATATTCTATATAAATCTTTGAATAATAATAATTGGTTGTTTCTTGGTGGACATATCCCACACTAGGTGAACCATGTTATATCTTGTGTATTTTTTCTTTTGGTTTATTTTCTGATGTTTATTGTTTATATGCTTAGATCTAAATAATATATCTATACAACACTAATGTGTGATTAACCTCAACAACTTGCTATCAAAGATGTTTTTTTTTAGGGTTTTGTGTGTTGATATATTTACTCAAAAAGGGATTTATGATTGAGTGGGAGCTATAATAATGGCAAAATATGGAAAATACAAAGTTGAGAAACTTTGACAGCTGTAATTATCAGATTATGGAAGATGCAGGTGGAAGATTATCTATATCAAAAAATATATTATATTTACCGTTGGATGATAAGTGCAAGACCTATAAAGATTATTGATGAAGAATGGAAAATTATTGATAGAAAGGCTATGGGATATATAAGATTGAGTTATGGCAGCATCTGTGGCTTCAATTATTACCGAAGTAGTAACCATGGTAGAGTTGATGAAATATTTAACTAATTTATATGAAAAACCAATTTCTTGAAATAAATTGTATTTGATAAATAAATTATTTAATTGTAAGATGCAAGAAGATAAATCTACATCAAGTCATTTGAATGATTTACATTCTATAGTAAATCAATTAAAATCAGTTAATAGTCCATTTAATGATGAAGTGAAAACAATTTTATTCTTATTCTCTTTGTAAAATAGTTGGGATAACTTGGTAATGGTTGTTAGTAATACAACATTTGCAACTAATATTTTAAAGTTTGACAATGTGGTTAGTATAATCCTGAATGAAGAAATACACAGGAAAAGTACAAGAGAATTATCATATAGAATTGCTTTGAATATAAAAAGTAAGGGGAAGGAAGAAAGGAGAAATACAATAGAAAGAGTAATTGGAAATCAAATTCTAAGAATGGAAAGATCTAAATCGAGAGATAAAGGAATAACCTTGTTGGAATTGTGGAAAGAAAGGAAATGTAAAGAAGGATTGTTCATTCAAGGAAAACAAAGAGAATGTTCCAGAGAAAGGTAAAGAGGAAAATGTTGCACATCTCTAGAGGTAATACAAGATTCGCTTATTCACTCCTTAGATAGTAAAAATAAAATCATGGGTTTTAGATTTAGGATCTTCTTTTCATGCTACCCCTAGTAAGGGCTATTTTAAAAATTATGTCTAGGATATTTTTGGGCATGTTTATTAAGGAGATGATGAACCATGCAATATCATTGGTACAATGGAGAAGTTCATATAAAATTGTAGTAAATGGAAATAAATGGATATTGAAATATCAGAGGTATGTGCCAAGCCTCAGGTAAATATCTAATTTTTACAGGACAAATAGGTGAAGTCTGGTGGCATGGTTACATTCATAACCAACTCTTGGAAGGTTACCGAGAGAGATCTTGTTCTAGCAATAGGCAAAAAGGTAGGAACATTGTATTTGTCTACCTTTATTATTGATTCCTTTTCTATGATATGTACTTCATGTTCAGAGACATGCATGTGGCATAATCAGCTAGGCCATATGAGTAAAAAAGGAATGTAGATCTTAAATTCTAATGGCTAGGCTATCAGATTTGAAAGAATGTAGTTCTTGATTTTTGTGAGCATTGCATATTTGAAAAGTAAAAGAAAGTGATATTTATCAAAGTTGGTGTCAACAAATAAGGAGCACAAATTAGAGCTTGTTCACTTAAGATGTCTGGGGACCATCCCAGGTAGCTTCTCATGGAGGATCCTAATATTATGTTACTTTCATTAATGATTCCATAAGAAAGGTATGGGTTGATTGTATTATAGTGTAAATATGATTTTTTTGAGACTTTTATAATATGTAAAGCCCTTGTGGAAAATGAATCAAATTAAAAGTTAAAATATCCTTATATCTGACAATGGTGGTGAGTAATGTAATAAGGCTTGCAATGATTATTAGTGAATGAATGGACTACACATAGAAAGAACGGTTCTTAGAACACCACAGGAGAATGGTGTTGTAAAAATAATGAACAGGACAATCATAGAACATGCAAGAATCATAAGGATACATCTTGGATTAACCTTGCAATTATGGGTGGAAGCAGTAGACACGGAAGGTTTATTTAATTAAATGTGGGCCTTCAAGTGCACTGGATGGTGTAATACCATAAGAATGCTTGGACTGGAAAAAAGGTAGATATTTATTTTCTTAGAGTATTTGGTTCAGAATCTTTTTTACATGTTGACAAAGAAAATAGAAATAATTTGGGAGCTAAATCCAAGAGATGCACTTTTATTAGTTATGGCTCTAATGATTTCAGATTCTATTTTTGGGATTTAGATGAATCTAAGATTGTTAGGATTCATGACATTGAATGGAATGAAAAGAGAATGTATAGGGATTAAATTTTGATACCCAAGGATGAACCAATGGAATATTTTGTGGAAGAAAATGCATTCTCATGTTTAAAATAGAAACCTACAGGTACTAATGGTGGTTACAGTAACCGACGTAGGCAACCTAAACCAACATTGGTAGAACTAGGTGTAGACACCAAATTTGGGTCTTACGATGCCCTTTACCCTGTATCTCGTCTCGTAACCTAACCCTACCTCACCACCTAAAACCTTACACACCTAATGATTTATTAATTACCTTATAATTAATAAAGCCACATCTTCAAACCCGCCACCTCACCATGACCTAGCCCTAACCCTAAACCAACCTAATTAATACCTATGACTTGGTCCATACCCACACCCATGACTCATCACCCCTCACCCACACCAAAACGATCCTAATAATGACTTGACCAAGCCCACAACTGATCCCTCAGGAGAAAAGGAGGGAAAGATGGCTATTTTACTAAAAATAGCCACTTTGACCTAACCGACATCGGTTCCTACTCGACCATCGTCGGTTATGTAACTACCATCGGTTCCCTGTTAATGACCTGCCCCAACAAAAAAGAAAGGATCCGGAATTCATTTTGGCAGAAGAAAGAGAAGTGAAACAAGTAGAAGAGGTTACAGAGAAGAGCATCGAGCCGAAGACTACAACTGAGCAATTGGATCGCTGTCACCCTCGTTCAAGCATTGGAAAAGACTGAGGATAGCTTCATCAGCTCGATTTCTAATACCGGATCATCCCAACTAATCCTTACTGTTGCCACCACATTCCTTGGATCTGTATCTTCATCAGGAACCAGTAAGTATTATCTTGTAGTTCCGTGTTATCATTTTGCTTTAATTCATATTAAATGGGGAACTGACCACCTTTGAAAGGAAGTCTAATATTTCCTGGGCCTAAGGCAGTTCCCTCACCTATTGTCTAACTAAGATCTGATGGTCTTACATTCTTACTTACATGTAGTCCTTCCCAGAAAAAAAGGAGTTCTTCACAATCGAGCCGATCTCTCTACGGTACGCGCACACCTTCCCAACATTCAACAGGTATTCCTCCTAGCCCTAACCCTTATCTGTTTCTCAAGAGAATGAAAGGATAGAAGCAACTCTATTCTAGAACAAAATTCTGTGTGAAACATTTTGGCATGCCCGGTGGGACCCATTTCGGGTTTCTTTCTTTCTTGCTTGCTTTCATATAGGGAGCACACTTGCTATTTATTTCTTCTAAATATTCACAAAATATTTTGTCATTTTGGTATTAAAAAAAAAACTGTTTTTCTTTCACGTCTTTGCATTAGTGAAAGTCATCTTCTTTGCTTCATCGAATATCATTTTCAATTTGGGTTTAAAATACGTGCATCACATTCTTGCTTGCTATTTTTAATTCTAGTGAACGTAGATTAAGTAACAGGTCATACACGTGGGGGTGATATCCACGGTATTGATGAGAAATTAATCTTACTCTCACTGCACAACACATACCAAATCACATCATAATCAACACAACAGCTCAAACATCCCCCCTTCTCGCGGTATTCCTCCACCCGATTGAGGTAGCCTTATGAGCCAAAACAAACTTGACATCTCCCTTAGGTCTCTTGTTTAGGATTGACATCATCTGGCGTCTAAGGCATAAGCCCAAAGTGATTAAAACTAATCCTAGGGTTAGTCTATTGATTTGCTTGTGCATCTTGCTTGTTTTTAGTTTTGTTTCTCTGTCATACACTGTTTCAATGATCACTTCAAGACAGTTTGGTAGGTATTTAAGCATTGTTATCCCCAAACCAGCAGCTTCTTACATCCTCTCTTTGCTTTCACAGTGACCGACACCGGTCCCATACTACCGACATCGGTTAACTGATCGACGCTGGTTACATTCTGACCGACATCAGTTATCTGACCAATATCAGTTACTATGTTTAACAGTTCTTGACACACCAGCAACCTATCAATTCTAACATTTTGTTGTTTTTTTCATTCCGGATTGATTAAATCCATGTTGTGTCCTCTTTTCCATGGTTGTTATCACTCGGAAACAAGCTGCAGCCATGGTTTCCCATGCCTGTTCCATGCCTTTGCCTGAGTCACCCCATTCACATCCTATGGGGAATCCTATGGATACCAACAATTTTCCCAAGATCCCTGTAGGAGATAAGGAATTTGCCAAATTTTTGGATGCTAATCCTAGCGCCGTACAATATTATTTGTCTCATACCCCTGACCGTGCACCTGACGGTCAGCTCCTCGTTGGTATGCCTATTAGTATCGCCGCTCACTTAGCCCCTTCCCCACCTAATAACTTTGCCCCACCATCTTCATCCTTAGCCCCGTCTCCCAGCTCAGTAGCTTCAGTGGTTCATAATGCACCGATTAGTTTTCCTCTGGTTAATCAGGGACCCCACATATCACTACCATCCACTGCCCCTACCTCATCTCTCTCGCAGGTTGCCTCTTTCATAACTTGCTCTCTACGACCTATACACACGAGCTTTCCCTCACAAGCTCCGCCCACCTTTTCATTTCCACAAATTCATCCGGTGGCCTCAACCTCTTATATAGGACACCCTTATTTGGCTGCCCCAACACATTAATCACCATTATCTTATCAACATTCAATCCCACCACTGTCTAGTAGCGGCTCTTGGACCAATCCTCCTCTGTTTACAATGACAACATCATCATCTAACCCAACCAATGACTTAATCAAACAGATGATGGACAAGATGCAAAATCTTGAGGCTTCTGTTTCAGGAAGTCGTAGCACCCTGACATACGAGAAAGTTTTTCAGGAGCCTATTCATCCTTCTGTCCCCCTTCATACATATCCTCCTCAATGGGAATTACTGAAATTTACTCGCTTTAATAGTAAGGAGGACCCTCAACAACACTTGTGATCATTCAGACATGCCTGCTATCTGATTGCTCATGACGATGCCTTACTACTCCGTACCTTTCCCATGTCCTTATCAGGACCTGCCTTGGAGTGGTACAGTGCTTTAACCCAGCATTCAATCTTCTCATTTAACCAGTTAGCCCAATATTTCTTGGATCACTTCTCCATCAATATTTCCAAGAAAGTATCCATTACCGACCTCTATACCGTCCGACAATTTGAAGACGAGTCTATCACAGATTTTGTTAGATGATGGTGGGGCCTCATCAACCAACTTACTTATGCCTTACCTCAGGCCGAGCTCATCGAACTCTTTACGCGGGCCTGTGCTAAACACACTTCTCCCACCCTCCAAACTCAAACTTTCCGCACCTTTGATGAGGCCTTTACTATGGCTCGGAAACTAGAGATTCGAGCCTTAGAGGAAGAGAAATTGAGGTTACGCAACAAAAGCTCAAATTTCTGGACCCAAGACTCTACCACCAAACCCAACACCACCAATTCTCACACATTGGCTACTTTGAAATCAAAGGGTGTCGTACACGCTGTGACGGTCAAATCTCAAGCATTGTCTAATACCCAGTCGAAAGCCACCTATAAGTATAAAGCCGAGCCCATCAACTATACTCCCTTGGGAGAAACTTATGGTGTGATCTTAGACAAATTGCTTAAAGCAGGAGCTATCACCTTGCCTCCTGTTAAACCTCACTCTGGGTTTGATTCCACCCGTGTTATTCCTTCTTGGTATAAAGAAAGTGACTTCTGTAACTTCAATCGCGTGAAGGGACACAGTCACGAAAACTACAAGATGTTGAAAAACATAGTGCAGGAAATGGTTGATGCAGGGGATATAACTCTGGATAATCCTAATGCCCCCGCTAATCAAAATTTAAAAATCTTCAACAAACCATTTCCAAACCATGCATCTAATAGTAACACAAATCAAGACACCTCATAGAGTGTGTATGAGATCCATGCGATTTTCAACTCCCAACCTAGGGCTTCCATTGAGGAAATTCTGAATCAAGCTTCTTCACCAACGCAGGGATTTTTGCCCCCTTCTCCTTCATCAGGACGAGAGGACATTCCCACTATTCCTTTACCTATAAAGGAATTAACCTCCCAGAGTTAACTTCTCACAAATGAACCTTCTTACACCACATCCCTTCAAGATTGTGAGCGGATGTTATCTAACTTATCTATTTCCCAAACATCTCCTTCCACCACTCTTTTTGCAACAGAAGAAGGCTTGCCACTTTTTCTGCCACCCTTAAAGGAGAAACCCCTTGAACCTACATCACCAAAATCCTCATTCATAATGGATCCCCTCGAACATGCCCTCCTACCTATTAGTTCTTCATCACCTAAATCTTTCCAGTGACCGGTTGACCTCTTAGTACCCATTGATACAGCGCCTCATTTACCCCCTGTATCACACCCACAATGGACCGGAATCACAACCCATCTCTCTTCCATACCAAAGTTCATGTTCACACGTGAAGAGTGTCATCCCTCAGAAGATAGATGAGCCTTATGGGAGTGCTTGAGTATACCCTGCTCTACTCAAATGCAGATGACTAATACAGACACCTCTACCATATACCCGAGGTGTTTACAAAAGCTTAAAATGCCTATGTCCTCACCTTCACCCCCCTTATCTCTATCAAATCCCTTAACCATCTCTATCAACCTAACCAAGCCTTCCCTTACGCTTGAGACTTCACCAATTCCCATCCTGACACACCCACCTAAATGTTTAGATTTATTCAAAAATATTGCCATCAATCCTCCTAGGAGACAGACCCAATCTCCTTGAGTCCAATTTATACCTATTCCACAATAAAAACCCTCGCCCCAGATCACACCGATACAACAGGCTCGGCTTCAGCCTTCACCATCACACCTACCTTCTATATTAGGGCCTCACCCCTCCACCTTGCCACAATACACCTTGCCTCCCACATCTTCTTTAACATGACCTATACCTTTTGCACCCCTATAAGACACTCACAGGCATATCAACACCGTCGCCCCAAGTATCTGGCATACCTACCAACCCTAAGCAAACCCGATCATCGAAGGACTTGTTTGCTGTCACTCCTCTTTCCCCATGGTTGTTTTCTGCCACCACGTTAGCTGGGGCCTCATCATCTAACTAGCTAAACATAACTTCTATGTAGAATAAACCATGCCTAGTTAAAACAACTCATCAAAATCCCTTGCCTAAATCACCACCCGTATGAACCACTCATACCCAAACCATTACCAAAACAATCAAAAATATCACCCACTCAATCAACAGCCTCATCCTCATCTGAATTTGACCCACTCAAAGGATCTTACTCCAAGATCCTTGATATGTTGGTAGGGGATGCGACCATTTCCCTACCCCCGCTCAGACTCTATGATCCATCTAAACCTCGAACTATAGGTTAATGATGAATCTAAAATCTGTGCTTATCATCACACACCAGGACACAATATAGAAGGGTGTAAGGCTTTGAAAGCCATTCTTTCGGCAGTCACCTATCTCAGATAAACATCTTAAGAAAGACAATTTACGGAGAGATAAACCGTTAGCTTCGATTCCTTCTCCTATACCACCTTTCCCCGCCTCGCCAAAATCTATCATCATTGCAACCCCGCCTCTTGAGAACAATGACTTATCCCCACCATCCTCCTCCTCTCGTATTCATGAGATCAACATGATTAACATTGCTACTCGAGGTCAGAAAAACAATGGAAAAGCTAAAGAAAGCACACCTGCGGCCTCTCTTTCTCCTTCTGCCATCCCGATCGCACCACCACCAAAAGTGGTCATTCGCGAACCTACCTATCCCATCTCTGATGGAGTTTCCCACCGCACCATGATCAAACGACTTCACCAATATCCTGTCAAAATGACACTCTATGATCTCATTCAAACATCTGAATCGCATCGACAAGCTTTAATTGAGATCCTTCAAGGGATAGAGGTCCTACCTAACGAAACCTTTCCCATCGCTTCCATTTTAACACCCAACCACATCTCTTCTCTCACCAAACAACCTACCTCCATAACCAATTATGTCCCTGTACAGCAAGCTGCCGTTGTCAGTTTTTCTGAAGAAGAAATTGTCATCTTTGGTGCAAAAGATCCTGATCCCGCTCTTTTCATCTTGGCTTACGTCCAAGACATCCGGGTACATCGTGTTATGATCAACAGGGGCGCTAGTCTAAACATCGTCTCTTCCAAAGCCTTCCAACAGATGAATATCCTTCCTAGCTGCATGTTTGCTAACCCCACCATGTTGCGTTCATTCAACGATGTTATTACTTCTACCTTAGGCACCGTGATCCTTAACATTCATGTAGGGCCACGTACCTTACCCGAACTCTTCTATGTCCTTGAGGGAGAATTCCAATACAACATATTGTTAGGCTGCCCTTGGATCCGAGCTATGGGATGTGTTCCCACCACCTTACATAGATGCATCAAATTCGAGTATGAGGGGAAGTCATACACCGTCAAAGCTGACGCTTCCCCCTTCAAAACCTGCACTATGTTATATTTCCCTAATGATGTGCTTGTACCAGTCAAGGCACCCATTGATCCAGCCTAACCATTTACTTCAACCACGTCTCCACCATCCACCTTAACCATACTCACACCTTCAACCAATGAACCCATTTCCGCGAATACCACTTCCTTCCCCGCGGATAACATCCCAACTTTAGACCCCTTGGTAGATGTTTTTCAACGCCTTACGCTAGGGGAATACCACCTATACAATGTTAGCACCTTTCATACCCCATAGGAGTACGGACAGTTACATGCACATCCTACCTACGACCGACGTGTGGGGGAGGTGATCTCTTATGGACCACCTAATTGCCACACCAACCTAACATATGGGGGTGTTGACACATCCTCTGTCACCCCTGAACCTCCCCTTGGTGTGGTTCCCTTCTAATCTGAATTTTCGATATGTAACCAACCGTCGTTTTTCTCTCACCTTCCTGACGCGTTGTGCTTGGAAGGGTTTTGGTTTTGGTTTTTATGAACAAGGTCGACACACGATCATTCCCGTAACTACCCTCAAACACAAAGATCGTCGTGGTCTTGGATTTTTTGAACCACCTACACTGAAGAAACCTCATGTCAATTGTATCCAGGAAAACAACGAAGTCACCCCTTTCGAACCATCATCGCCCATTTTTCCATCTTCACCCACATAGTCGATAGACCCGGAATCTATCCCTCCTAACTTCTTTTTTCGTGAATGCTATCTTCCTGGGCCCTCTCACTTATCAACGCAATTGTGAGGACCCATATTCTTTCCCCCTTTTGTATCCAGAGATGATTGAAGAAGATTCACCTTCAATTAATGTTGTGGAGTGCCAGGTTGATGACTCCATCCTCACCTACCTTGGTGCGGATGACTCTTATATTCAATGTGCCTTACCATCTGACACCCAAACTATGTTGAATGAATCGACTATAGAAATCAACATCCACATGGAGCACGATCCTCACATTGTAAAGATCGGACAATCTCTTGACGCATTAGAACAAGCCGCTTTCACTACCTTCCTCTTTGCCCGCAATCAAGCTTTTTCTTGGTCCTACGCCGACATGCCAGGAATCGATCCTGACATTGCTATCCAAAACATCACTCTGAAACTAGACTCTAAACCAGTTAAACAGAAACTGAGAAAAATGCATCCACGCATTGCCCTCTTGGTGAAAGAAGAGCTTCAACACCTTCTTTCTATTTCTTTCATCTTACCTATTGACTATCCGCAATGGATTTCTAATGTCGTACATGTCACTAAAGTGACGGGGGGACTTTGGATATGCACGGATTTTCGGGACCTTAACCTCGCTTGCCCAAAGGATGACTTCCCCTTACCTAGCATTGATCAACTTGCTGATCTCACTACAAGCCATGAGATGCTTTCTCTCATGGATGGCTTCTCGGGATACAATCAAATTTTGGTAGCCCCGGCCGATCAACATAAAACCGCCTTCATTACCCCCTGGGGGTCCTTCTGCTATCGTGTCATGCCATTCAGCCTTAAGAATGATGGTGCGACCTATCAGCGAGCTATGACTTATATTTTCCATGACATTATGCATACTATCCTCGAGGATTATGTCGATGATCTTCTTGGAAAATCCAAACATCGCAGTGAACATCTCGATGTTTTAACCATTATTTTCGATCGCCTGTTACAATACTATGTTCATCTTCAACCAAAGAAATGTGTTTTTGGCATCCTTTCGAGAAAACTCCTTGGCTTTATTGTCTCTTTGCGTGGCATTGAGGTCGACCCAGCTAAAGTCAAAGCAATCCTAGAAATGCCCCCACCCACTAACCTCAAACAATTGCGTAGTTTGCAAGGAAAACTCCAATCTATCCGGTGTTTCATTTCACAACTCTCGGACCGATGTCAACCTTTCCAGCATCTCCTTAAAAAAGACATTGTCTTTCAATGGAGCGAGGAATGCCACCAAGCCTTTGAGGCTCTTAAAGCTTATCTCTTGCAGCCATCCATGCTTATCCCACCTCAGGACGATCGCCCTTTCTACCTTTACCTTTCTACCACCGACCATGCTATAGGAGCCATGCTCGCACATCATGACTCTAAGCATCGAGAACAAGTAGTTTATTACATAAGCCGTACTCTTGTGGATTACGAGACTAGGTATACACACGTAGAAAATTTGTGCCTAGCCCTATCATTTGTGGCCACCAAACTCTGACATTACCTTCTGAATCACAAAATTTTTGTCATCACCAAAGCTGATCCCATACATTATATGTACGCCAAACCTCATCTAAACCAACGCATCACCCAATGGCTTATGCTACTCACCGACCTCGACCTTGAGTTTGTACACCAAAAATCAGTCAAAGGACAAACTATCATAGACCAACTCGTAGAAGCCCCTTTACCTGGGGAACAATTTACCAATTTTACTTTCCCTGATGAGCTCATCGCAACTCTGTCACTCAGTGATGTGTCGTATCTAATGACCCTCTTCTTCGATGGATCTAAATTCCAGCGCGGTGGAGGGGCAGGCGTTGTTCTCATTCCTCTTGAAGGTGAACCTATGCCTCTTTCATTCAGGCTCAATTTCCCCTACACTAACAACACAGTTGAATACGAGGCCCTTGTTTTACGTCTCCATGTTGCGTTACACTTAGGTATGAAGTCTATTAATATTTTTGGTGACTCTCAATTAGTAGTAAATCAAGTTACTGGCATCTACCAATGTAAAAATGAGGAACTTCAAAAGTACAAACATTACGTGGATTCACTTTTGACCTTATTTTCTCATTATTCTATTTAAACCATTCCCCGCTCAACTAATAAATTTGCAGATACTATGGCTTGCTTGGCCTCGCAAATTCTGGCCTCACCAACTGACTCAGACATATTTGTCTTGGTCCAACAACTCTTTGCCCCATCTTACTTAGTTCTGGATGTTTCTATGGTAAATAATGTATCTACTGATTCACAGGATACCTGGTATAACCAATTTCACGACTACCTTAAAACCTCTGTTCTACCACCTGACCTTAATAGTAATGGTAAACATGTTTTTCTTAAAAGTGTTTCTCATTATGTCATCATGGGGGGACTCCTCTATAAACGTGGCTTTGATGGTATCCTCCTTCGCTGTCTAACTGGCGCTGAAGTCACTCATACCACCCAACAAATCCACGACGGACTTTGTGGCGGGAACTTTAGTGGCCTCACCATGGCCAAGCAGATCCTTCGCCTAGGATATTATTGGCCTACTCTCAATAAATATTTCTATGAATATGTTAAGCATTGTGTTATGTGTCAACAACATGCCAACCGTCAACATACTCCTAACCACCCGTTACAGGTCGCACAAGATCTTTGGCCTTTCTCACAATGGGGTTTAGACCTTATTGGCGAGATTCACCCGCCTTCTTCGCAGCATCACCATTGGATCATCATGGCAATCGAATATTACACTAAATGGGTGGAGGCCGTTCCACTCATTTCAACCAAAAAAGAAAAAAATCGTTGAGTTCATCAATCATCACATCATCTGTCGTTTTGGTGTTCCTCATCACCTGATAACAGATAATGGAAAATCTTTCAAAAATAAGTTGTTACAAGACCTTTGTGATAACTTTGGTATCAAACTTAGCTTCTCATCACCCTACTATCCATAAGAAAATGGACAAGCCGAATCTTCTAACAAAACCTTAATCAAAATTCTGATGAAAGTTGTTAACAATTCTGAAAAAAACTGGCATGATCACATCCCCTTTTCCCTTTGGGCTTATCGTACCAGCATTCGTACTTCTACTAATGCCACACCATTCTCTCTAGTGAATGGTACCGAGGCTGTCTTGCCTCTCGAAATAAAAATCCCTTCTCTCATAATATCGCATCAGGATATTCTCGCCAATGATGACTTCTGCCAAGAGCGGTTAGCCCAATTAGAGCTTCTTGACGAGCATCATCTTACAGCTCTTGACCACCTACAAATTTATCAAAAGCGCATTAAGCGTGCTTATGATAAGCGAATTCATGAGCGTACCTTTAATATTGGTGATCTTGTCCTCAAAGAGAATCAACATGTAACTAAACTAGAAAAGAGCAAACGTGGAAAATTTGCTCCTAATTGGATTGGGCCTTACATTATCACTCACACCTACAGATCAGGTACTTATCATTTAGCTTCGCTTAATGGTAAACCTGAGCCTGCACCCCTTAATGCCTTGCATCTCCAACCATTCTACTATTGAATTTAGTTACATCACTTCTTATCTACCTTGCGCTCGTCCCTTGAGCTCATTTACCACCTCATACACCTTGTTTTGTGCCTCTCAAAATGGAATCAAGCTCACATGGTCTGATCATCACCTCTTCTTAAAGATGCCTTCCCCTTTTTAGTCTGGTCCATGACTTAAAAATATCAAAATAACAAGTTCTCAATTGTACAATTCTAGGATATTCTTGAGTCAAACTTCCTGCAAAACTAGATGTTTCATGTCAAACAGACGTCTAGACCTCTAAGCTATAAACTAGACTGTTCCCTCGAAGGACAGCTATGTGCAAAGCTGCATCTATTATTATACACTAGACTACTCCCTCGAAGGACAGCTATGTGCAAAGCCGCATCATGCTACTATAAGTAGACCGCTCCCTTGAAGGACAGCTATATAAAGTCAGCCTCTATCAGAAGCTTCTCGCATTAATCAGCTTCATGAAGACCTCAAGAAACAACTAGATGTATATCCCATATAGACTTCCCGCATCGATCATTCTATATCCTGAAAAATAAAAGCACCATTCAAAAGTACTTTTGAGTCATTGACTTCTATATTTTGGTTTGGTTCTCTTTCGTCAGAATAATCACCTTATAACAAGTCCTCTACGCCCCAGTTATACCATCCACCTCACCTCACCATTCTTCACAATAACAAAACTCAAGGGACGTGACGTATATCCGATATATTGTGATTATACAATTCTTTTCACCTATCGACTTCTCGCCTATGCAATGTACCTAGAGATTCAAGCTCATCCTATGATAATGCGTGATTTGTTTAGTTCTTTCCAACTATGGGACATTTTTGTCTCTTTTACCCAAATATGGGATTATATGTTGACCTTAATCAGGACACAGTTCCCTAATGCTTGGGTAAGCTAACCCTCACTTCACCTATACCTTAACAACTCCAACAACATTACCCTACCAACATCAAACTTTTACCAACCAACAAATTGCCTAAACATAATCAAATTACCTAAATTCATTTCTCCCTGGTCCTAAGGGAGAACTTCATCGGTCTGAGGCCCCTCCTTGCTTTACGCAATGGGCTATGTAGGCAACACTTCAGAGACATGGGGTCTCCCAAGGTTAGCTCGACCATCCCGCTATCATTAATACCACTGCCAACCTTGTTGCCTCAGGGTGTGCCACAAACATTATACCATAAGTGAATGTCAAACCTCATTGTGTCAAATATCATGCGGCTGGACCAAATACTGTCGTTATCACTGCCCGTGCCGACCCAAGGCCGCAACCAATCACTTGGCCTGATCCAAGGCCGCAACAAACCAACCGGCCCGACCCAAGGCCACATCCAATCACTTGGCCCGACCCAAGGCCACAACAAACCAATCGGCCCGACCCAAAGCCGCAACAAACCAACTGGCCCGACCCAAGGCCACAACCAATCACTTGGCCCGACCCAAGGCCGCAACAAACCAATCAGCCTGACCCAAGGCCGCAACAAACCAACTGGCCCGACCTAAGGCCGCATCCAATCACTTGGCCCGATCCAAGGCCGCAACAAACCAACCGGCCTGACCCAAGGCCGCATCCAATCACTTGGCCTGACCCAAGGCCACAACAAACCAATCGGCCCAACCCAAGGCCGCAACAAACCAACTAGCCCGACCCAAGGCCGCAACCAATCACTTGGCCTGACCCAAGGCCGCAACAAACCAATCGGCCCAACCCAAGGCTGCAACAAACCAACTGGCCCGACCCAAGGCCGCATCCAATCACTTGGCCAGACCCAAGGCCGCAACAAACCAATCAGCCCAACCCAAGGCCGCACCCCATCACTTGGCCCGACCCAAGGCCACAACCAACCAATCGGCCTGACCCACGACCGCACCAATTAAGTACCTCAACCGAAGCCCACAAATTACTATTCTATCCACCCATAATGTAGCTGTTTGTTCAATCGAGCTCACCTGTTCGTGTTTTAGCATGACTAGGATACTTGAATTAATCAGCCAACCAGCTTTTCTTAGACCGAGACCGTGACATTTATCTCAACCAAACCAACCATTTGGTACTACCGAACATGCCTAAATGTTCCGATACCTTACCCGTTATATCCCCTGGAGCTACTTCCTATGCCTTGGATACCAGGATTATATCAACCTTGTTTGGATAAACTATCGACCTTTGCCTATGAATTACTTTTTTGCTCTTCAATTCGTGTACCCTAGTCGCACTACTACATTTCAACGTGCGTCTACCTCCTTGAACTCACCCCACCATCTTACCATCATCTCATCATAATTCACCCTTTATCAACCCTATCCCTGATTTCCCGTTGCCTCAATCTGTGATAGATTTGAGGGGGATTACCTATACCCTTAACTGGGGCAACCACTTTTTATTTTTGTCAGTGCAGCTTTAAAATGCAAGCTACACAATAACAAGGGGCAAATGTAGACACCAAATTTGGGTCTTACGATGCCCTTTACCCCGTATCTCGTCCCGCAACCTAACCCTACCTCACCACCTAAAACCTTACACACCTAATGATTTATTAATTACCTTATAATTAATAAATCCACATCTCCAAACCCGCCACCTCATCTCGCCACCTCACCATGACCTAGCCCTAACCCTAAAACAACCTAATTAAGACCTATGACTTGATCCAGACCCACATCCATGACTCATCACCCCTCACCCGCACCAAAATGAGCCAAATAATGACTTGACCAAGCCCACAACTGATCCCTCAGGAGAAAAGGAGGGAAAGATGGTTGGTTTACTAAAAATAGCCACTTTGACCTAACCGACATCGGTTCCTACTTGACCGTCGTCGGTTACGTAACTGCCATCAGTTCCATGTTAATGATCTCCCCCAACCAAAAAGAAAGGACCCGGAATTCATTTGTGTAGGAAAAAGAGAAGTGAAATAAGCAGAAGAGGTTACAAAGAAGAACATCGAGCCGAAGACTGCAACTAAGCAGCTGGATCACTGTCACTCTCATTCAAGCATTGGAAAAGACTGAGGATATGTTCATCAGCTTGCTTTCCAATACCGGATCATCCCAACTAAGCCTTACTGTTGTCACCACATTCCTTGGACCTGTATCTTCATCAGGAACCAGTAAGTATTATCTTGTAGTTCTTTGTTATCATTTTTCTTTAATTCATATCAAATGGGGAACTGACCACCTTCGAAAGGAAGTCTAATATTTCCTAGGCCTAAGGCAGTTCCCTCGCCTATTGTCTAACTAAGATCTGACGATCTTGTATTATTAGTTACAGGTAGTCCTTCCCAGACAAAAAGGAGTTCTTCACAATCGATCTGATCTCTCTACGGTAAGCGCACACCTTCCCAGTGTGAAACACCAGGACCAACTTTGGCAATAGAGGACCAGCATCGGTAGCCAGAATCAGTAACAATAATCGACATTGGAAGTAGGTGACCAGATTTAGTCACTATCAGTGGTTGATACGAATGTACAGGATGTGCAAAATGAGCCTCTCTTACCCCATATTTCTTTGAGAAGGTCACAACGGGTAAGTAGACCTTAAGAAATATTATCACCTTCCTTATTTTATCTACTATTGACTAATAGTGGTGAGCTAGAAATTTTTGAAGAAGCAATGTAGTAGGATACCCACAAGAAGTGGGAGCATGGCATTGGTGAGGATATGGACTCCTTGAAACCGAATCAGACATGGGATTTGGTTAGGTTTCTAGTAGGTAAGATAACATTGCACAAAAAATGGGTTTACAGGATTAAGGAAGAAGAGGGTGGACAAAAAAGATACAAGGAAAGGTTTGTGGTAAAAAGGTTTGCACAAAATGCAGGTATTGATTTTGGTGAGATTTTTTCTCCTGTAATAAAAATTACTTTCATTCATACTGGATTGAGTTTAGTTACAATATAATATTTTCACTTAGAATAGATTGAAGTTAAGATGCATTTCCTTCATGGTGATTTAGAGGAAGAAATATATATGCAACATTCATTTGGTTATTAAGTCAAGGGTAAGGAGAAACTTGTGTTCAGATTGAAAAATATCTTATATGGCTCAATCAAGCCCCAAGGCAATGGCATATGAGGTTTGACAGTTTTATGCATGAGCATGGCTATATGATATGTGAATCTGATCATTGAGTTTATTTCAAGAAGCTTTAAAATGGAAGATATTTTATTTTGTTATTGTATGTAGATGATATGCTTATTGCAAGATCTTGTATGCAGGACATTTTTGAGCTTAAAGAAAAGTTAGCTCATACATTTGCAATGAAGGATTTAGGAGCTACAAAGAAAATCCTTGGCATGTAAATTCACAGAGACATGAAGAATAGGAAATTGTATTTATCTCAAGAAGATTATATCAATAAGGTATTGGAAAGGTTTAAAATGCAAAATTCAAAACCTGTAAGTACACCTATGACTGGACACTTTAAATTAAGAGAATATTGGTGTCCTACATCACATGCGTAGGTTGAGTACATGGCATGGGTTCCATATGCTTCATCATTTGGAAGCCTTCTATGTGCAATGGTTTGTACCAGACCAGACATTCCACAGGCAGTGGGATTTGAAACCAAATTTATGGCCAATCTGGGAAAATAGCATTAGAAAGAAGTCCAATGGATACGCAGATATTTGAGAGGTACATCCAGCGTGCATTTATGTTATGGAGGGTCAGATAATTCTTTATGGGGATATGTTGATTTAGATATGGTTGGAGATTTTGATGGTAGGAGAAGCACCACTGGATATCTATTCAGAGTAGGTGGTATGATAGTTAGCTGAAATTTGAGATTGTATAAGGTTGTGGCCTTATCTACTACAAAGATAGAATATTTTGCAGCTACAAATGCTAGAAAAGAGATGATATGGATGAGTAGGTTCATGTAAGAGTTGGGAAGGAGAAAGAGGATTGCAGATTGTACAATGATAGTCAAAGTGTGATTCATCTAGAAAAAAAATCAGTGTTTCATTCAAGAAAGAAACACATTTAGTTGGGATATACTTCATACGGAAAGTGTTTGAGGATGAGCAGTTGAAACTGGAGAAAATTCATACAAATGAGAACCCTGTGGATATGCTAACGAAGTCGTTGGCAAAGGAGAAGTTGGAGCTTCACTCCACTTTTGTTGGTCTTCAAGTTTGATACTTGAAGAGGAAGAACAAGCCAAGGAAAGGATCCAATGATGGAGTTGTATGGTACAGCACAATAATTTATCTCCAAGTGGGAGATTGTTGAGTTGTGGAGCTAAATGGTTCACAAATAGCATGTTTTACAAACTTGCAGGTTTACACAGTAACTGACATCGGTCACCTGGGAGCAACCGGTATCAGTAAGGTAACTGGCATCGGTTACCTATGCATTAATATTTTTATTTTAAACGTGGGATTATATCCAACCTTTGATTAAAAAGGTGATCTAAGGGTTGTAAATGCATATCTAAGTTACCATAATGTTTTTATATGCTTATAAGCTAGAAAAATACAGTTAAAAGTTAAGAATTGTGATTATTGTAAAAAGGAATTCTTAGAGACAGAAAAGAGAAGCTTGTCAAGGAAAATTATTTTACATCTGTGAGATTTGTGGAAGATTGAATATCTTCATTATATATCCTCTGTAAAGCAAAGAATAATAGACTAGTTGTTTCTTGGTGGATGTAGCCCTAACTGGGTGAACCATGTTATATCTTGTGTATTTTTCTTCTGGTTTAATTTCCGTGTTTATTGCTCGTATTCTTCAATTGAATATAGATTTGTACAGCAGTTGTGTGTGATTAGCCCCAACACTATCAAGGTATTCTTAAGGGAAAATGACACATATCCATGGGTATTTTTTCAAAAAAATGTTGACTTTTTTGTAACCATGACACATTGTAAGGGTTTAGATGGTCTACTCTTTTCAACCCTAGCCTCTCAACAATTTACTCTTAAACTAGGCTGATAATAGTCAGACTATAAATTATAACCTTACAACATTTACCTCGGTACTTGCAAGCATTCCTGAATAGGATCTTTTTTTGAATGGGATCATTCTCCTTCTTTGCAAGCTTTAACAAGGTCCTCTTCATCACGATTGTTTGTCATTGTCCATGTTCATTTGGTTGATAAATATATGCAAAAGATTCATTATCACCTTGTGCAACATGTGCACTAGCCTCAACTCTTCTTGATCCTTCTCTCATCACACATGGGAATTCATAAGATTTTTTTGTAACTTGACCACAACTAAAATAGCTTCCATGGAAAGCTCTTCAAAATCTAGCTTTTCCTTTTGATTGATAATTCCTTCCACTTGGTTCATGATTATTTCTTTAATTTTGATAATTTTAAACTTCTCCAACATGGTTTTTACTTTATCTTTCTACATTCATGTGTCCTATTACTCTAAAAAACTCACTTCTACCTCTTACAGAGTTCTATTTCTCACTTGACAAAGTTTCATTAGATTTTGGTGCATATTGATAAGCATCTTCAAGTATTTGCACCCTCACCATGATTAAATAATATTTTATATTCGGCCTTAAATTAGATATGTACCTTGAAAATTTCTCATGGTCCATCTCATTATAACCAGACCTAATTTGTTAGGAAATAAGGGATAAAATATGCGAAACAATCCCACACAGAATCGCAATAGTAGAAACTAATATGCATAATAATATCACAGATCTAAAGTAAAAGTGTAGAAAATAAAAGAACACAGCATAGAGACAGTATTTAACGTGGTTCACCCAATTTGAGCTAAATCCACTAAGAATCAATTGCTCATATTTTATTACAAGACACCTCTTTCTTTCAATACAATATTGAGATATGTTTGGAGTTGTGCTTAAAAAACTCTCCTAAATTCCCACTTGAACTCACACACATCTACAACGATATGTCTACCCTACCATATGCACAAAAACACATCAATAGTCAATTGTTTAAGAAGTTTTACAATATAGTGGGTACCAAAACCATGGTTCAAAACCACCCCATAAACCTATGGTTCAAAATACGGCCCATATGAGAAGAACACGTTTCTCAAGGTATTGGGCACATCTTTCGAGGTAAAAAATTCTCGGTGGCTGTCGCCCCCGCACCTGCACTCAAGGCCTGGGCTGGACCCGAATCCTGGCAAGAAACTGTGGAGAGTGTACAGTACTTTTAGTGTGTATTCTTCAACACTTTCACACATGAAAATAGGCTCCACAACATAACATAATTGTAATCTTATAAAACTCCTTAGTATAACTCTTGACATTGATCTCTTTTTATCTCAAGTTATACGAATTTTTCAACAAATCAAGTAATAGTTAGCTAGAAAAATATTATCATTCATCCTCACCACCATTATTCCCTACTTGATTATATTTTATTTTCCTTTTCTCCTTCTCCCAACTTACACTGCTTTCCATTATAGTTCAACATGGATCTTTAACTTTTTATGTGTCACCTTCACTTTCTTACATTCCTCTACTTCATCATTGTCAAAGTAGTCCTTAATTTTAGTTATCTAATCAATCATGTCTTTGGGGTCCTAGGTCTTTGAGAAACATGGCACTTCCATTTGTGTTACTCTACCAACTTTGGAGATAACCATTAATATCCTCTCGTCACCATCATCTCTCTCTTATTCAACATCCTCTCATTTTCAATCATCATCAACCTATTATTCTTCCTCGTGATCACTCATATTCCGATCAGTTATAAAACATATTCTCATTTATTCCTCATAAACTTTCATCATTTCTTACATAGCTCTTATTGCATTTAAGACTTATATTATCCAAAATTACCCCCCCCCCACCAGGTTATTTTGGCTTTAACAACTTTAAAAATGGACTTAGCCATTTTTACAAGTTTGTGACAGGCATTAGGCTGTAAAATTGCACTTAATAAAATACCTAGCCTTTAGCATTCAAAAAATCCAAGTGGTTTGGATTCATTAACGGGCTATATTAAGAAAATTCGACCGACGTTCAAACGCCAGTCAAACTCAATGACAACCTCAGCGAGGCTATGTGGCAAGAGCTTAGCAGTTCAGCTAAGTCAAACAGGGTCAAAGATAGCTAGCGGCA
This sequence comes from Taxus chinensis, assembly GCA_019776745.2. Taxonomy (NCBI): domain Eukaryota; kingdom Viridiplantae; phylum Streptophyta; class Pinopsida; order Cupressales; family Taxaceae; genus Taxus; species Taxus chinensis. The sequence goes on along the minus strand of CM034150.1, from coordinate 174,058,189 downwards.
ATTCAAAGGGCTAAAAGTTTTAATTCCATGTGATAGGCCACATTTTATATGTCATTGGGTCTAAAGAAAATCTTTGATATAAAGCAAAGCAAAGGAGCTACATGGCGTCATTTCATTATCTTGCATTTCATAAGTCTGACAAATGCAAAGGTCCGTCCAATCAGATCCAAGCATGAAGAAAAAGACTAACAAGTTCTGACACTTGGGAAATGTGGAGCTTTCTCATTTTCTCGTGTTTTGTAGTTGTTGGTGGAGATCAAATGAAAGACTAAAAACACGAAGGCATGGAACCTTTCCTATTGGCTTGCACTCTTGCACGATTATTAAAGGAGATTATTTAAAGTTTGAGAACACATCAAGGTGTGGAATGCTTCCTCATTGGCTAAGGGCTTGCAAATGTTTAAGAGGCTAGAGACTAGTCAAATGGATTGACATGTAAAATGTGTGGAGCCTTTCTATTGGCTCGCATTTCGCATTTGTCAGTCGAGAAATAAATTATGAAGAAACGTAGCTATGTTATCTTATTGGCTCACGTTTCTAAGGGTCTGAAATGTGAAGGAGCGTGGACCCTTTTCATTGGTCCATGTGTCATAGGTACTGACAAAGGTAAAGAACATCCTGACATCCTGAAGGAACATGGTGAAGTTCAATTGGCCTGTATTTTGATAAAGGCAACCCGTCCAAGGTAAAAGAAAAGGACAAATGGTGAGATGGAGAAGTAAAGCCTGATATTGCGGCCCAGTGAGGAGACTGACACTTGATAAAAGAGTAAAGAAAGTGCACATTAGTAGATTCTCAATCTTTGAACCAATCCAAAGCTTGCCACATGTCAAATCCCTATGCATCCTGATAAACAAATCTTCAAATGGCCATATCTTTCGAACTTGAGCTCCAAATAAGACAAAATTTATATAACTAGGAAATCTCTCATCAAGATATTCAGATTCGACATCATAAAAATATGATTTTTTCTACTTTTTGGTTTGTTAAAATGGAAAACATAGAATTTCAAGGGTCAAGAGAAGACTGTTTATTGCACATAAACGGTCAAATCAGATAGCTCGACCACTAGACATTGATGAAACATGTCTCTTTTTCCGTATCTAAAGGATGGAATTGAAAATAATAATGGATCTATGAAGTTACCATGTGCTTTACAGAGGTATTTAAGACAATATTTTTAGATGGTTGACGACTAAAAAACCCGTCCCCCCTCTTCTCTCTCCTCTTCTCTTTCTTTCTTCTATTTTATTCGAGCTATATATTGTAAAAATCTTTCATGATGAATGGACTGGGCATTTAAAAAACTGATAATGGAACTCTGTAAAAAAAATTCTAAAGCATACTGTGAGCCACCAAACCTCCATTTTGGGACTTGACAATGTGTTGTTGTGCCGTCCTTTGCAACTATAATGGTTTTTACCTAATTCTATTGAAATAAATGTTATTTTATGACACATTTGTCTGTCCTTAGCTCGTTTTAGCTACAAATTTGCCTCTCTTTTACTTATTACATTGTGATGTGCATGTCTTCTTCATCCTACAAGTTCAGTTATGTTGTCTTTCACGTGAGAATAAATGGTAAATGAATCTTAGGTTTGTGTCACTTGTATCTAGCTTCTCCCTTCTTCATTTCCTTCTCTTTCTCCCTCACTAGATGTCTATCATCCCTTTTCTGGTGCTATCATCACCTTTTAGCTTAGGATTTCCCTTCCATGCATCTTTCTAACCCTCTCTCTCTCTTTTTTTGGTCCCTTGGCATGGTTAGTTTAGGATTAGTTAGCTGCATTTTCCTTTCTAGGAGTAGGATTAATTTAGCATTATATTAGGAAGATGAACTAGCCTTCTCTAGAGGTCTATCTCAAGTAGCAAGTCCCACAACTTGGAGATAGTACCCATGTTAGCCAGTCACATTTTTTTCCTTAAGAAACTCACATGCTAAGTAAATAGAAGGTGTTGTGATTTGGTGATAACATTTCTGGCATGCCTAGTGGGACACTTCATAGGTCAAAGTTTTATCTTTTGAAGGAGTTCCATCATCTAGCAGATCAAGCAAGACATACTTCTAGCTGGAGTGCAGATTAATCATTGGAGTAGACTTCATTTCAACATGTTGGTGTGTTCTTTTTGGAATTTTAGCTTTTGGAAGCATTTACAAACACATCTAGCTCCATTTTGTCCATCAACCCAATATCTAAAATTTCATACCTTTCTTCCATCCATTTTCATTCATTTTCATTCAATTTTCTTTCCATGTCTTTCCACTTTCTTCCATCCTATGAAGTTGTGCAATCATGGCTTCATTCCCACAGTGGAATTCACATTTGCAGCAGTTTCTACATAATCCATGCCCACCTCCAAACATGAAAATTTCATTCTTGGGTTATTATCAACTTCCTTCATAACCATATTATGATGGAAATCAGCACTATGCATACTCACAAGAACAAGAAGTAAATCAGTTTGGGTACACACCAAACTATCAAAGTGTTAAAGAGCTAGGATATGTAGGTTATGGAGGCTAATATCCTATGTCTGAGCATATTGAGCTATAAAACAAGGTCCAAGAATCGAAGGAAAAAATGGTGCATCAAAGGGCTATATCTCATATGCAAGAATTCAAGGTTGGATTTAGGACTCCTTGTCCATGGGAGGGCCCTTTTCCAAGACATTATAGCCCAGAGCAGATCTTGACTTCATAACCAATATGTTTCCAAGGCTAACAGAGTGGATTATGGAGATAATATCTTTTACATACAATTTTATTTGATCATGTCAATGGGAAAGCTTAGCACTGTCATCTCACAATCCTCTCCCCATTCCCCAATTTGTATCATCTTAGCAGGAGCCTCAGTTTCAAAATTTCTTACATGCTGGCCCAAGTGTTGAGTTCCCTTCTCCATCTTCCAATATTCCATCTCACCTCACTTATTTTTCCCTTTTCCCTTCCAAGCAGCCATCCCCTCCAAAGAAACAATAAGTTCTACCTCCTCCACCACCACAAACAATGTAAAAAATGGTTTTGACCCAACCCAACCCTCCTCTTGTAGTCCCAAGTTCATCTTGGGAAGAAAACAATCAAACAACCAGCCAAGGGAAACATGAAGAAGAGCCTAACAAATAAGAAATGACAGAGAATATTAAAATATGGGCTCAAAGGTTTGGAATTGAAAAAATTCCCTTGATGGTGAAGCCAAAGGAGGAGGATAAATTTGATGAGCCAGTGGTGGATGAGGCTGATTTTGTAACTGAAGTGGAACAAGAAGAAGATCAGTACTTTATATGTTTTGAATGCAGTTTCCATAATGGCACTTTGCTTGAGAAGATTGATGGTCATATTCCAGCTACACAATCAGTCAAGGAAGAAGAAGAAGAGGCAGCTCCAAATCCACAAGAAGAGGAGCATGTGCAAACAAAAGAAGAAAAGCTCCCTAAAGAGCAAGATGTTTTGATGGAATGCAGTGATCCTCATTGTCCTGCATGCCTAGAGTTTATTGCACTATTGGAAGGTTGCATTGGTCCACCAAAACCATGACCATTATCTGCAACCAACCTCGAGGGTCGTCATGTTATGGAGGAGAACCACATAGACCTAGAGGTTTTGAATACAGAGAATACCATGTTAGAGTAGGTATTTACCTTAGCTCATGTTCACCTAGGTACTTTATTTACCTTTATTTTATTTATCCTCACCCACTTATGTGTGTGGATATTTCTTTTATCTTATTTATATATTAGGAGATATTGTCTAGTTTTTAGGTATAGTCTTTTCATTGATCTATGGTATTGACTAGTTCTTTCCTTGATCTATGGTATTGAGTAGATCTTTGATGTCTAGTTCTCTCCTAAATCTATAGTCTCGACTAGTTCTTTGATGACTAGTTATTTTCTTAATTTATGGCTTGATCTATGACCTTGACTGGTTCTTATATTGTTATTTATTACCTATATAAGCAAGGCCCATTCTCATTGTATTTCATTGAGTTCCATAATAATATATGATATTGTTGCTCATTTGTTTGCAAAGGTTTTATGTAAATTTATTCTTCTGAATTGTTTTCATCTTATAGATCGTGGTGTTTTATTATCATCTATGTTCTTGGCTTGGTATGATCTCGTTATCATTCCTTTCATGGTATCAGAGAAGGAGATTGTTGTATACATCTGTCTGTAAGTTTTATTTTACAAATAAATTATTTATATATTCATATATTCGGGATTTGTTTGTATTTTGTTGATGTATGTGGTTTTATGCAAAACAAAGGCTTCAATTGGATTCGGAAGGTGGGAAAACCCTAAGATCGACTGTAAATTCAACCGTTTGTGGAGGTAGTCGGTTTTTTGGTTTTTTGTTGTTATAGAGGCACACACATTTGCCTCAAAATTCATGTCAATCAGAACAAAACCCAAAAAATCAATTTCTGGTTTTTTTGCAGTTGTTTGAGATCCGTACTGGGTTTTTTCTTACTTTTCTTTTTTTTTTAGAAGGGGTCCATGAGTGACTGTGCATGTCCTTTTGCTATTTCGGGAAAATCTGTAGACGTTATTCTGGGAAATGAAGGTCATTTTTGACGCAATCCCGAAATAGCAATTTTTACCAGAAGGAGCAGTCGGATGTGACTTTCTTGAAACAACAGTAACCCATTGAAATCCTTAGCACCTAGTTATATGGTATGGTCATATGAGGCTTAAATATTGTCTTAACTCCAGCTCCCTTTCATTTTATTTGTGTGGTGAAGGCAACAACATTTTCTTTTGTTTTAATGGCAACTAAAATAAATAGTAGAGAATAATATTGAAAAGCTTATATCTTTTGATCCGTAACTCAGTTTTGAGTGCCATTTTTTTGCAAAAGTGATTGTTTTTTCATGATCTTTCCATTGGAAATATTTATTTTGAGAATTTCACTATGATTACAAAGTGCAGTATTTTAACACACACTCATTATGGCTAAGTGTCCTAAATTTTGGGGTTGTATTTGTACATCGGGATTCTGAGAATGATATGCTTTTCTCTGAAGTGTGTGGACTTCAAGAGGATATTGTAAAATTTTTGGAAGAAAATGGATCACTCAAGAAGTAAAATTCTCTTCTACAAGCACTCAGTCACAATAAGGATACACTAATACACTCCCTATAGCAAAGCCTTTCTAGCGTACAACATCACCATCATATTGTGGATAGTCATATCCATGATCCTAGTCCACTTGTAACTATTTATATTTTACCCATTGACCTTGATCTATCAGTTTCTGAGCATATTCTTATTCTTAATGCTCCTAAGACTATGAGGATTGTTACTGCATGCGCTTCCACATCTGTGCATATTGCAATAACACATGATGTGTATCCTACTTCTACTCATATTCATGGCTCTTTTGAGAATCATACCACTGCATTTGGTTCTCACATGTTCTATTCTATGGGTTTCACTGACGGAGGTATTGGAAGACATTCATAAGGTATTTATTTCTCCTATTCCACATGTTAAGTGGAATTCTCGTCATGGCATTGATTTTCAAGAAGATACTTCATTGGGATCACACATTGTCAGAGCTCCTACTTGTGTTCACTTGACTCTTATCGAGGATCATGAGCTAGCACATGATTTTTGCACCTTCACTCAGGCTTGTGAAACCTAATACTTCAGCTGTTAGACATGATCAACCTGGCACACATTTTAATGTTCCTTTGCATGCACCCATTATGTATTTTGCACCAAGTCATATGCAGGAATCTTCTTCATCCATCTGTGTTGATTTAAGGTGGATATCTTATCACTCGGTAGCGACGACATAGGCATTCATTGAGAGTACTCTATAGGCATGGATCATCCACCATTCGGCCTCTTGCTCCATTTTTTATACCTTCTACATTATAATTATCCTTGTTTTGATCATTTTTATTTAGCAGGTGTAGTGTATCTCTCTTGTTTGTTGAGATATTTTGTATCTGTATTTTTGACACTTTTGGCATGTTGATAGTCTCTCTTGTGGGGGAGCTATTCTGGTGAAGTCCCAGTGTTAGTTTTTTAGTGTTTGAGTAGTTGTTTTGACAACTCATATAGATTTGTAGCATCACTCCACCCATTCAATAGTATGGTAAGGTGTGGTGTTGATCTTGATTCTCTAGGCTTTGTGTCCTTGCCTTGTTACCTTGGCTTTTCTTGGATCATGAAACTCTGGATTTTTGTCCTTTCCTTGTTAGCTTTGGTTATTTTTCTTGGATCATGGCACACCTATTTGTAGTATTTCATTGAATTATGTCTGGTTTTTTTGTGCACTTTGGACATCACTTCGTTAACAGTCTCCTTGTATGGAGCTATTCTAGTGAAGCCCAGTGTTAGTTGTTTTTTATTTTTGTGATCGAGAAGTGGATTCAGACCACAATGCACACCAAATTTATTCAGCTTTGTATGATTTTTTTGAGCCAAGCTTCTTGGGATACCTTGCAGCATATTTTTACTCTCTTTACTTTGTTTTTTATTGGTTTTTGGTACTTTGTGGTGTCCATTTTTCACAGTTACTATACATGAGTACCTCATCAGGCCTAGTTATCGGGACTCATACTGTGGACATGTCACTTGTATTTTTTCCCCTAGATTCACTTGAGGGGGATGTTAAAGTAGTTATTTACCTTAGCTCATGTTCACATAGGTACTTTATTTACCTTTATTGTATTTATCCTAACCCACTTATGTGTGTGGATATTTATTTTATCTTATTTAGATATTAGGAGATATTATCTAGTTTTTACGTATAGTTATTTCCTTGATCTATGGTATTGACTAGTTCTTTCCTTGATCTATGGTATTGAGTAGTTCGTTGATATCTAGTTATCTCCTACATCTATGGTCTCAACTAGTTCTTTGATGACTAGTTATTTCCTTGATTTATGGTTTGATCTACGACCTTGACTAATTCTTAGATTGTTATTCTTTTCCTATATAAGCAAGGCACATTCTCATTATATTTCATTGAGTTCCAAAATAATAAATGATATTTTTACTTATTTTTTCCAAAGGTTTTATGTAAAGTTATTCTGGTGAATTACTTTCATCTTATATATCGTGGTGTTTTATTAGCATATGTGTTCTTGGCTTGGTATAATTTTGTTATCGTTCCTTTTAGACCACACAAAAATATTCAAGCCTTCCTTCCACTTCATCCTCCCCAAATTTTGATGAAGAGAAATTTGAGCTCTCAAAATTCATGTTTGAAGATGAGGGGAACCATGATGAACAAGTTGTAAATTCAGATGTCATCATAGAGGAAGGAAAGCACTTGGCACAGCAGGACCATGAGGAGGAAGATTTCCTGTCTGACTTGGAGGAGTGCTTTGATAGGGAGGAGAACATGGAAATCACCACTTTTTTTGCCCCGTCATTCACCCTTCAATATCAAGGGCCTGTTTTCATGAAGGAAAACATGTAAGGAGAGTCTGCTCCTTCAAACAATCCTCTTGGGAAAATATTGGAGGATTCAAATATTCTAATTTTTTCATTAGGAAAGGAGAAAGAAGAGAACAAGGATGACATCATTGTCACACCATTCATCAAGGCATAGGATTAGGTGTCTGTAGATGAGAAACAAAGATAAGGTTAGCTCACAAATAGCCCCCTCTTTCAAGAAGGTGTACAGGAAGACTCCATTCTTGGAGTTAAGTTTTAGAGCAGTGGGGAAACTTCAAGGATCGTACCTTGCCCCATAAGGTACTTGGCTTCATTGGATCCAAGGGAGAAGCCAAAACTGGGGGCATGAGGATGATATGCAATGCACCAAAGGTCACAATCAACACCTCTAGGAGTCTAATGCTTGAGGAGGTATTTTCATTTGATTTTGATACTTTGGTAATTTGGGTGGAAGATTAGCCTTTGTTAATTTTTTCACTCTCATACATGGCCATGTCCATTGCTAAATTAATTACATGGCCACACTTTGTAAATAAGGGAAGCCATTTATCCCTTCCTGTTGGAGGCTTTATTTAGCTTTTCCTTATTTTGGTTAGAGTAGAGTAGGTAGGTTTGTTTCCAGTAGAACATTGCATTGTGCACACTCTGCATGTGTCCACTTAGAGCATGTATGTTTTCATGTCTGTATATAGTTTTTACGTGTTGTACAATCCATTTTAGTTCAGGGCAGATTTCTTGGGAAAAAACATATTTGAGGCAACTTCATATGATTTTCTTTGTCTCAGTAGATCAAAATCAGAGAAAACAAAGTGAAGTCTCGGGTTTTTTACAATTTTCCACTCTCATAAAATCAAAATCAGAAGACTTTTCACAATAAAATGGTCAATTCTGGCTTCACATCAAGCTCGAGCAGTTTAATGGTGAAATCAGATAGCTGGAGCAATTTCAAAGTTTCATTTAGAGCTCCACATATCAACTTAAGCTTCCAGACCTTCCTAAGTTCATTTCATGCTTCAATTCAGCCCCAGGGTAAGAAATTTCAATGTTGCAAATCATTTTTTAAGTTCTTGGCTTGACTCCATGCCCAATGGAACTCATAAAGGTTGTTAATCTAATCTAGTAGGAAAATCACCCCGAGAGGATGCCGAACTGTTATCCAAAATTACCCCCCAAGTTATTTTGGATTTAACAACTTTAAAAATCGACAGCCATTTTTACAGGTCTGTGACGGGCATACGACCATCAAATTGCACTTCCCAAAATCCCTAGCCATTGGAATTCAAAAATTACATGTGGTTTGGCTTCATTAGCGGGCTATATTAAGAAAAATTGATCGACATTCAAATGCCCGTAAAACTCAATGATAACCTCAGCGGGGCTAGGTGGTAAGAGCTTAGTGGTTCGGCTAAGTCATATAACATCAAAGACAGCTGACGTCAATTCAAAGGGCTAAAAGTTCTAAGTCTATGGGATAGGCCGCATTTTATATTTCGTCACGTCCAAAGAAAAGTCATGATACAAAGTAAAGCAAAGGACCTACGTGGCGTCATTTCATTAGCTTGCAGTTCGCAAGTCTGACAAATGTGAAGGCCCGTCCAATCAGATCCAAGCACGAAGAAAAATACTAATAGGTTCTAACACTTGGGAAATATGGATTTTTCTCATTTTCTTGTGTTTCACAGTTGTCAGTGGAGATCAAATGAAATACTAACAACGCGAAGGCGTGAAGCCTTTCTATTGGCTCGCACTTCACAAACTGTCAGAGGAGGCTATTTAGAGTCTGACAACTCATCAAGGCATGGAATTATTTCATTAGATAAATGTTTCGCAGATTTCAGAGGCTGGGAATCAAAGAGACTAACATGTGAAGTGGATGTGAGCCTTCCCATTGGCTAACATTTTACAATTTTCAGTCGAGGGGCAAATTGCAAAGAAATGTGGTTGTTTCTTATTGGCTCACGTTTCTAAGGGTCTGACAGGGTCTGAAATGTGAAGGAGCATGGACCCTTTTCATTGGTCCATGTGTCACAGGGACTGAAAAAGGTAAAGAACATCCTGACATCCTGAAGGAACATGGTGAAGTTCTATTGACCCGTATTTTCATAAAGGTAGCCCACCATGGAAAAATACAAGGACATATGGCGAGCGGAGAACTAAAGCCCGATATTGCTACCCAATGAGGGGATGACACTTGGGAAAAAGTGAAGAAATCACATGTGACATAGGTTGATCCTCGAACCAATCAAAGGCTACCACGTGTCAATTTCATGTGCCTCCTGACAGGAAAATCTTCAAATGGCTATCTCTTTCAATCCCAAGCTCCAAATTAGACAAAATTTATATCACTAGAAATCTCTCATCGAGCCCTTCAATTTGACATCATAAAAATCTGATTTTTTGGCTTTTGGTGAGTCAAAATGGAAAACACGGCTTCGGGGGAAGGAGAAGACTATTTTTTCATGCAAACGGTCAAATCAAATAGCCCAACCACCAAACTTGATGAAGGATGGCTCTATTTGCTTCTAAAGGATGGAATTACATATTAATGGCTCTGTGAAGTGCCCATGTGCTTTGCTAAGGTATTTAAGATAGGTTATCAGTGGTTGAGGACTAAAAATTTTTCCCGCCTCTTCTCTCTCCTCTTCTCTTTCTTCCTTCTATTTCATTCAAGCTATAAAAGGTAAAATTGATTCATTTTGAAAGGATGGGCAGTCAAATACTGTAATGGAACTCTGTAGAATTTGTTCCAGAATAGTTGTGGGTCGTCAAACCTCCATTTTTGGACTTGGTTTTTGTTCTAATGCCTTCCTCTGTAACTGTAATGGCATGTGCATAATTTTATTGCAATAAATCTTGTTTTGTGACACTTCTCTCTGTTCTTAGCTTGTTTTATTTGCAACCTTTCCTCTCTTTTGCTTTTTGTAGTGTGTTGTGCATGATTTTCTCCTTGCAAGTTCAGTTATGTTGTGTTTCATGTGAGATAAGACTATAGATGAAGCTTGGGTCTATTTCACTTATGTCTGGCCTCTCCCTTCTCCATTTCCTTCTCTTTCTCCCTCACTAGATGTCTATCACCCCTTTTTTGGTGCTATCATCACCTTTTAGCTTAGGATTTCCCTTACATGCATCTTTCTAACCCTCTCTCTCTCTTCTTGGTCCCTTGGCATGGTTAGTTTAGGATTAGTTAGCTTCATTTTCCTTTCTAGGAGTAGGAGTGGTTTAACATTAGATTAGGAAGAGGCACCAGCCTTCTCTGGAGGTCTATCTCAAGTAGCAACTCCCACAACTTGGAGATAGTACCCATGTTACTCAGACACATTGTTTTCCTTAACACATTCATGTGTCAAGTCAACAAAGGGTGTTATGATTTGGTGATAACAACTTCATCTAGTCTCCCTACGATACATTATTCCATAGCTCCTCTTGTAACCATTCTCCTTAGAGGATCTTTGACACTCATTACAACCGACTCGTCCTAGTACTATAAATCTTCATTTTCACAAATCTATGCAAAGCTTCAATCAAACAACCTAATTTCCCTCATTATCAATTTTAATGACAAAAAATATGCTATCCTATCATTTTTGGGCTTCACATGCTTATCTCTAGGATATTCACTCTGTCAAATAAATTTTTCCTCATATCTAATACCAAATTGGTACAATCTAATATGGGAATTTGAATTAAAAAGGACCTACCCATACAGCCAATCAAGTTACCAAATGGTACATTTTTTCCAAAATAGTTCAAGAAAGGGAAAACATGGAATTAGAAAAAATCAAACCTTTTATTTATTTCCATTGAAAATATTGAGCTCATTGGCTCACTAAGAATCACACCACTAAAAGAAGAGACTAAAAATACATTACCACCGGTCCATACAAAGTACAAGAAAATACATAATCGCTACATACTACTACTAATCAAATAATTTTTTCCCTGATATTATCACAATGAACTCTAATATAATTTTGACACTATTTCCAAATAATAGAGAAATTTCCCTTTTACAATGAAATTCAAGGCCTTATATAGGCACAAGCCAGACTCTTAGAAGACTCGGGGATCCCAAAATCTAGCCAAAATGAAGGTTATTATCATGAAAAAGGTTGGTGAACTAATCAAGATCTTCTAAATGGGAGTTCAAGGCCCACAAGACTTTGCATTCAATTTCATTAATGGAAATTCTTCGAAAGACAATAAATCCAAATCCACACATGTTATTGACATGGTTATATATATTTCTGACATGCGATATTTTCGTCACACTGAGTAGGCCTTAATAATTGAACTAATTTTTTTATCCTATTGATATTGATGAAATGTAGAATCGAGATGTTGTTAGAAATTGTTAAATGATATCGTTAATTGCCTAGATGATGATTTGATTCATTTGTAGATGATTATGCGATTTATATTTCATATTTCATCTTGGATATTTTGATGCAGCCAAGAGGCTGAAAGAGGTATTATGTGTTTTGCAGGTAAATATACTCACAACAAACAACACGTGGGGATTGGAGACCAACCACATTGGAATGCTAGATGAATTCAACAAGGGTCACCATGGTAAAATGTATTTTGTTATGTGTGTGTGTTTCAATTTTTGTTAGGGAGTTCCCTGTGGGAGGAATTACCTCTAATTGTGACTGAGGGGTTGTGTGTTATCTCTTATTATTAGTTTCCCTTATTTTATTTTAGTATTTGATTTATAGTGATGTAATTCTCCTTTTATTAATTACTTACAATTTTGGTGTATTTTTCCCTTTTATCATTAATGGGTATAAGTGTCTCTTTTATGTAATTAATCTTGTTACTAAATTAATTATGTTTGGGTCAAAAGGACTCATTTATTATATTAGATGTCTCTTGGATTTATTTTTTGTAAGTTTAGTTCTTGTGATCTTGAGTGTTGTACACTCTACCCCTCCATGAAAATTAGAATTTGGACTTAAGGACCAAATTTTGAAGGCTTGTGGGACAAGTTAAAGTTGTCTCGCACCTTTTAAATTGTTGCTATGCCAACCATACCTATGGATTGGGGGGTCAAAAATAGACCCCATTATGTGTTTTGGGAAAACAAAAAGATAAAATATTATTGCACTTTCTTTTTTGTAATTAAAGTTTTTCCTTAGGGGGTGTGGGCTTGGATTGTGTGTGTAAGTAATTTTTCATTCCTGTCACCCACCAATTTATTGTGCATTGGGTTTGAGGTTTGACTTGTGAGGTGGATTTGAGGATGAGTGATGTGACATCCTACATGGAGCCACCTCACCCTCCTCTCTTACATGTGGGGAGGCATAAGAGTTTATTTCATGTTTTGGAGGGAGTTTGGTTGGGTGCCCCACTTTGACAAGAAATTACTTGTATTTCTTACTTGGTCTATTTTTATGAGGTGGACATAAGAGATTGTAGGGAGGCATGAGATAATGTGGGAGGCATAAGAGGTTCTTGAGGGAGGCATAAGAGTGGGTAGGGGTTTTGAGATGTTTATTGGAGGGGTTTAAGGTGGGAACCCATTTCCCTTTGGGAGGCATAAATGACTTCATCTAGTCTCCCTACGATACATTATTCCATAGCTCCTCTTGTAACCATTCTCCTTAGAGGATCTTTGACACTCATTACAACCGACTCGTCCTAGTACTATAAATCTTCATTTTCACAAATCTACGCAAAGCTTCAATCAAACAACCTAATTTCCCTCATTATCAATTTTAATGACAAAAAATATGTTATCCTATCATTTTTGGGCTTCACATGCTTATCTCTAGGATATTCACTCTGTCAAATAAATTTTTCCTCATATCTAATACCAAATTGGTACAATCCAATATGGGAATTTGAATTAAAAAAGGCCTACCCATACAGCCAAATCAAATTACAAAATGGTACTTTTTTTTAGAAATAGTTCAAGAAAGGGAAAACATGGAATTATAAAAAATCAAACCTTTTATTTATTTCCATTTAAAATATTGAGCTCATTGGCTCACTAAGAATCACACCACTAAAAGAAGAGACTAAAAATACATTACCACCGGTCCATACAAAATAAAGTTTAATTTCATTGTTGTAGTTGTATTATTGAAACTGAGAAAGAAGAAATATAGAAGTTGTAAGATGAAAATAATGTATGTTTGAAAAACTTGAATGTAGAACCAAGTTGTTAGTAGTTGTAATACTCACTTCTCTTTGACACCTTTTTGTTAGTGATTTCAATACTGTCGACTATACTTATGGATATTATTGTAGTTTTTTGATTTAGCATGATGTTAGATGTTAGAGATACTAGACTGTTGTTGATTCTGATTCATATATGATGTGTTTGGATTATTAGAGACATTTTATATTGATGTTGATATGTTGTTGACATGGTTATATATATATATATATATATATATATATATATATATATATATATATATATATATATATATATATATATATATATACATGGTTATATATATTTCTAACATGCAATATTTTTCTCACACTGAGTAGGCCTTGATAATTGAACTAATATTGTGATCATTTTGACATGGATGAAATGTATAATAGATATGTTGTTAGAAATTGTAAATGATATCATAATTGCCTAGATGATGATTTTTTTCATATGTAGATGATTGTGGTTTTAAATTTCATATTTTATCTTGGATGTTTTGATGCAGCCACGAGAACGAAGGAGGTATTATGTGTTTTGTAGGTAAATATATTCACAACAAACAACAGGGGGATTGGAGACCAACCACATTGGAATGCTAGGTGAATTCAACAAGGGTCACCATGACAACATGTATTTTTGTGTATGTGTGTTTGAGTTGTTGTTAAGGGTTTCACATGGGGGAATTACCTCAAATTGTGACCAAGGGGTTATGTGTTGTCTTTTATTTAGTTTCCTTTATTTAATGTTAGTATGTGATTTTTAGTGATGTAATTTATTGTATTAATTATTTAGAATTTTGGTGTATTTTTCCCCTTTATAATTAATGGGTTTAAGTGTCTCTTTTATGTAATTAATCTTGTTCTAAACTAATCATGGATGTGACAAAAAAATTCATTTATTAGACTAGATGGCTCTTGGGTTTTATGTTGTAAGTTGAGTGCTTGGGATCTTGAGTGTTGTGCACTCTACCCCTTCATGGAAATTCTAATTTGGCCTTAAGGGCCAATATTGGAGGCTTGTGGGACAAGTCAAACTTATCCCACACCTCTTAAATTGCTATGCCAACCCTACTTATAGATTGGGGGGTCAAAAATAGACCCCATTAAGTGTTTTTAAAGTCAAAAAGTGACATTTATTGCACTTTTCTTACACGGGTCTTTACGTTTGTCCTTAGGGGGTGTGGGCTTGGATTGTGTGTGTAATTAAATTTTCATTCCTCTCACCCACTAATTTATTATGCATTGGGGTTGAGGTTTGACTTGTGAGGTGGAGTTGAGGATGAGTGATGTGGCATCCTACATGGAGCCACCTCACCCTCCTCTCTCCCTTTCCTATTTATTCAAATTCTTTTGCTTGTTTGGGGGTTACTTCATTCTTTTGTGCTCTTGCATTTTTGGGAGTTAGAGGATTTTGGAGTGCTTGTGGATTTGGTTGGAGCTTGTTGGTGATTTTTGTGAGCTTGAAAGAGCTTGGTGTTAGACTCTTGGATCAAACTCTACCATGGAAAGGTAGGAGCTATACTCTTGCTTAATGTTCTTCTTTTATTTTGTGTGTATGTGTTTGTTTTGAATGTTTTGTTATGCTTGTTGGGTGCTTGGGTAGATTTCCTAAGTGTGGTGTAGGAGGGGACTATGGGGAGAATTCATGTAGGGAGGCATAAGAGTTTATTTCATGTTTTGGAGGGAGTTTGGGTTGGGTGCCCCACCTTGGACAAGGAATGCTTGCATTTCTTACTTTTTTTTATGCGGGAGGCATAAGAGAATGAGGGAGGCATAAGAGTATGTGGGAGGCATAAGAGGCACTTGAGGGAGGCATAAGAGTGTGTAGGGGTTTTGAGATATGTATTGGAGGTTTTTAAGGTGGGCACCCATGTCCCATTGGGAGGCATAAGTGACCTCCCCATAGGTTCTTGCTCCTTTGGCTTTTCATTTAGAAGCCTTGTATATTTTTTTGTTTTTCCTTCTTGTGTTGTAGTTGAGTTGAATGTGCTTTGAATGGTTGTGAAATACTTGGTTTTTGTTGTGGAAGCTTGTTTGTTGCCATGTGTTGGATCCACCTTTCATTGCAATGTGGTTGGGGCTCGGGGGCCAATGAGGAGGATGGCTTCTCCTCCTCATTGGATATTTTGGTTGGGTGGAGAGTGTTGCCTCTCCCCCCATTTTTGTTTTGGATCAAGAAAATCATGAAGGAGCTCTCTTGTTGGTGATGTGAATCTTGGAGCTTTGTTGGAGTCCTTAAGAAATTTTCTTGTGAGAAACCTTCTTATTGTTATCCCCACGTAAGGTGGAGGAACTTCTAATATTGTATTTCTTTGTATCTTACATTCTTGTATAATTTCCCACTTTAAGTGGAAGACATTGTAATAATCTTGTGAAGAAAAGTTGCAATCAATTATTGGATATGAAAGTTACATTGTATTTTGGAAAAGAGAAGGAAAGTTTTGTGTTGTAAAGCTAGTCTTGTGAAATAACAAAGAAAGTTTATTCTCTTTATTTGAAGTTTTGGTTGTATTGTGAGACAATAAGTTCTTTGTTTTAAAAGAAATGAGTTATGCTCAATGGGAAAACAAATTTTACTTTCATTGTGAAATTGTATTATTGTAAAAGAGAAAGAAGAACTATAGAAGTTATAAGATGTTAAAAATGTATGCATAGTAAACTTGAATGTATAACAAAGTTGTTAAAGTTATTTTGAATATATGAGTTGTAGTGAAAATGAAAGAGACAACAAATTTGAGATAGGGAATTGTTGTTGCATTTTGTAGTAATAAAAATGACAATGTTAGAAGTAGATTTAGATCCTTTTTACTCTTGGAATTGAAAGGAGATTAGTTGAACAAAATGAAATTGATCTTGTAGTAGTTGTTGTTATTATTGAAATAGATAATATTTTAAAAGAGTAATTTTAACTAATAAATGAATAAATGGAACTAAATCTTGCAACTAGAAACTCTTTGGTGTATAAAATTAAGCTCAGAATGCATTTTGGTACATTTTAGTAACTTTTGGTTTTTGAGAAAACTTAGAATTTTAGGTTCTGTTTCTAAGAAACATGACCACCGCCCTGTGCAAAGTGGTGGTCTCGTAACCGCCACTCAGGCAAGGTGGTGGTCTCAGAACCACCAAGGTTCATGGTTTGTCACCCAGGTAGGGTGGCAGTCCCAGGACCGTCGGACTGCTCTGGGTGGTGGTTCTGTCACTTTTGATGGAAATCCCCAGATCCGCGATGTGTACAAACTTTAACTTGGCCTAATCAAAATTTTAAGCTTGTAAAATTACCAAGGAGACTTCCAGCAAATAAATAATGGCTAAATCTTATTGTTTAAAGCAAATACATCTACAAATGGTAAATTAAAACCACTCTTTTTCATTTATATTAATGGGGGTAGGGTTTTCCCCAAATAGAGAACCCCAAATACAAATGGCTTGAAATAAAACTAGTTTGGAAAGGAAAACCCCCTTCAATCCTTGAATGAAATAAATTACAATGATAAAACTACAACTAAACTAATCTAAGCTTGATCTCCTTGTAGAATCCTCCATAGTTCTTCCTCTCTTGCTCCCATGGCTTCCTTCTCTCCAACCTACAAATTTAACAAAGGAAAAGTGACCAAATGAGGAGACTTGGTAAAGAAAGAGATTAAATAAAAATTCATAAGGATATTTAGGGTTAGTTTGGAACCCTAGGATCTAGTGGCCACAATTAAATTGATCTAAGGGTGGAGGATCAACCCTACTTTTGTTTGGTAGGAATGTATTTTTTAAATGTTTAAATTAAATCCTCAAGGGTATGTGTAGATGGGTGAATGGAGCCATTTAATTGCCTTAGGGTGCAAAGTATTTATTAATTCTTAGTATGTTTTAGGAATTCAATAAAAAGGACTTTAAGCTATTAGGATAATGAAACTAAAATAATTAAGCATGAGGTTAACCATATTAGGATTGGAAATTAACTAAAGAGGAGAAAACACTTAACCAAGTAAATTAAATTAGGGCACCTTACTAAATGAATTTTAATTAATCAACCTTAGAGGTAAAGTAAATTAAATATTTAATCATTTAACTAGACCTGGCCTATCAATTGTAAAGTTGAGTTTGTTGGTGTAAATTAATTTAATGTACCCTAGGGGTTAACACCCTTGTAACCTTTTTATCTTTTATCTATAAAAGAAATTAGTTGCAATTTTTGGGATAAGTGTTAGGTTTTAACGTGTTCCTAGAACATCGTTTTTGCGGGCGTTACAACTCTAGAGACAGTAATAAGGATCATACCATAATAGAAGACAATGAATTCCTGAAGGCCATGAAGGATGAGACTTTGGTGTGCACGGAGAGATTAGCACTGGTAAAGCAAAAGTGTAAGGCCCTTGCAACAGCACAAGACACCCACAAGGATAGGTTGGATGAAATTGGAAAGATTATAGCCCAGAAGATGGATCTTCTAGAAGGAAGGGTAACTGCAATGTCCAACATTGTTATCATGTTGCAAAACAAGAAGGAAGAGATTGCACAATAAGACTTAGACTCTATTGCATCAGATATTCCGAAAAAGGCAAAAGCTGTACTGAGTGATTGGCAAGCCTTAGAGGCTGAAATCAAAGAAGAATATCCGGAGTTGATTCTTCCAGTTGAGACAAAGGACGTTGTAGGGTGAAAGTCGTTCTTTGTACGGTAATTCTTTAATTTCATTCCATTCCTTATTCTTTATTATTTAGAAGTATCAAGAGGCAACCATTGCCAGGGAGGAAATGCAGTTTTGTGTGGGGTAATGTTGAGAAGACAAAGTATGATACTTAGTAGAAGGCACAGAGAAGGTTCGCGCGTAAGAATATTGTGCATACAAAGGCGCGGAAGGATAGGGAAGGAAACGCGCGCAAAGGATAAGTACTGATTCAGGACTTAGCCATTTTCAGGATTACGGGCTATTTTTAGAGATAGCATGCAGAGCACACAAACCGGATAAATACTTGCACGACATGCATAGGCTATTTTTGGAAGAGCGTCTACTAAGCACTTTGCATGGGTTCGAGTTAATAATAGAATTACTACTGTCAGTTAACCAGAAGAGATCTATTATTAGCGCACTTGCATGTGTGTCTATTATTGTAAAGGCACATGGCTATTTTTTAGCATTCGCCCTATTTTGGGAATTATGTAAGCGGTGAAGGGAAAGTCCCCACCCTTATAAATATGTAGTGATATGCATAGTATATGAGGACTAGATATGAGTTACTGTGAAGTTATGTTGCCAGATCTGATGCATGCATGAACTTATGATACTACTTATTGTAAGAAGTTTATGTGTATTTATTGTGTTTCATATAATGGAGTGCATTGATTGCTTCAAGGTGTTGAACATGATTACAACTAGATCTTACATGGTAGAATTCATTCTGGTTATTGTTTGAATCCATTACTCTTTAGATTTAGATCTGGAATATGCTCTGTAGAATGTTATAATAATTATGGATTTGAATGCATCAACTCTTCATCTTGCTAACATCTTGCACAAGCAACCCTAAAGAGGAGCCTGGTACCTTTGCGTGCTTCGAGTGAGCGCTCAGTCTAGGATAAGTGATGTGCCAGCACACCTGGTTATTTCTGGTAAATTCTAGGCTGCATCATAATGGTGTCATTATACAAAATGATTTATGTCCGGCCATTTTTAGATGTGGATCAATTACCTCCCTCCCTTTTCCTCTTAGGTTTTCGACCACATGTTTCACATTGTTGTTGCCAACTTTGTGTTTTTGTTGACGTGGAGGACAACTCACCGCTTTTTGTAGAACATTTTCGGATGTGACAATACAGCTTATCAGAACGAAACAGTTTCCCTCCCTTTTATATTATTTGGACAAGGTCATGTATATCCCTGAATGCACATACACAATTTTCATTAGGAAGTATGATTTTCTCTATAACCAATTTGTGTTATCTAACCCAGCAATATTTATACTAACAAAGCATCCACAAGTGGTTATGAGAGGCCGATAGGTATATAGAAGGATTTAATAAAAGTATTACATTGCTAATAATATATAATATAAAAATATGTCACAAGATGCCATTAAAAGAAAAAAAACCAAAATTAGACTACTTTCATGCTTTACCATATCTACGATCTTAAGCCCTTGATCGTCTCGTTTCTCCATCTAACAATATTTTGTTCATTATGCTATGTTTAAAGATTCGTCATCTCATTAGTTACATCGAACATCCGATAGACCATGCATAAAAGTGTTTACATATCCCTTATTAGTTCTTTAGTTATCCACTAATTGTAATAACATTATATTACATTCGTGTATTATATTATATTATATCTTATAATATATATCTACTATATATTATAATATATAACATTTAACTTTATATTATATAAAATATATTATACGTAGGGATATAATATAACATATTATATGTTATAGATTACATAATTTACATATTGTTTTATATACTAATAATATTTTATATAATGAAAAATATCCTATGTAATAAATTATATTAATATATCCTAAAACTAAAACTTCCTATCTTAAGTGGCTTAAGCTATTTATGTTGTAATAATATAAACAATGCATTTATATTCCTCATACTTCTTAACTAAATATATTCATCACATCCCTTTCATTATTTGGTTATATATTTCTCACTTTTTACGCCATTATCCATATTTTCCTAATAAGACAAATTAGGACATATTGCAATTTTGTTTTAAGGGGCATTCATTATAGATATTATTTAGACTGATAAGGTTATGGTTGAAATAGATATTATATGAGTCGTATAGCCTCAAGGGTAACGTATTTGTTGTTTGTTTCTCCATGTAATTGAGAGGACCCAGTGGTTGTGCACCCTAAGTTGAGGGGTGTACAACAACTGGCTCCTCTCACTTATTTTGAAAAAAAAATACCCTTTAATAGATTTTTTAATTTTTAATTTAAATATTTTCCTTAGAGCATTTATATTATATGGAAAGTGGTTTTTTAAGGTATTTAAATAAAGTAGCTTTCCATACAAAGAAATTTAGGGGTGGACCATTTGTTGGGCACTATGTCATGTATTTTTTTCCACTTGTGTGGCATCATTTGATTGGGTGATTGTTTGATGTGACTTGATGTGACACATTTTATTGACTACTTTTTTTCAAGTTTTAAATGAAAAAAGTGACATGTACTAGTCTCTAACTTTACATCTACCCTCACAATTATTGGTCCATGTTCGCCTATTGGCTCCTCCCCTTATTGACAACAAAGAAAATATTGAGTGGGAAGGATAGACCCACAACAATGAAACCCACCAACCACTTTAAAGCTCTTCAAAACCCAAAGCAAATGTGAAGGCGACCCACCATACGGTCGTTCAACCGGTCACTTTCCTTGCATAATAATCCAATTTAGCAAAAGATGGATAGTTGCAGCAAGGGGGAAAAAATAAACAGAGCTCACGCAAAATTCGTCCCAAAAGTCACTACCAATATGGATTAAATCGGCTTGCCCACGGGAATAAGTCTATAATCTTATTATCTCTTTGTTTTACTATATACAAATTGGTTGATCTGGATCTAAAGTTGTATCTGACGCAATTTCTATTGTCTCTTACAGGAAGATAAATCATGTTGTTGTATTTCTTGTTGTATGCAGAAAAGTTTAAGAAGATTGAGGGTTATGAGGTGCTTCAACGACAAAAGGGGGAGGCTCGACAACGAAGGGGGCAGTGAGTCAGCCAGGATGACCACTATGTAGAGGGGGACAGGGGTCACGGCCAGGGCAGTCGTGGCCAAGTATTTGTTTTTATAATGCCCTTGCATAGGCCACCTTGGCATATAAGCACCGAAAAACCTCATCTCTAGATGCCAAGTCGGATATTCAAAACATTGACTCATAAGATAGACGCTTGCGTCGTTTAGAGTGTCAAAGGGAGACAGAGTGTGTCAGAAGGGGAGAGCTCGTCATCCTCAGATTTAAACGCTTCTCCCAAAACTTCAATTTTTGTCGTCCACAGTCTTAGCAGTGTCAAAATCAGCAAGCCTATTTCAAAGGGAAAACGCCTTCGGCATGACTAATCACATTTTACAGGGCATTCAAAGTTTCACTCAATTAAGATAGCACATCAATCAACTTTATAAAAAAGTCAGGTCCCACACTAGTAAACACTAAATGCCCTAATCAACAACCCATAGTGACATGAAATCAATGATCCAATAAAATAGGGGCTAAGTCTAGCATCTAGAAAAGTAAAGGTCCATTCATCAATTAAATCAATGACACAATACCTCACCATAAAACAGAATACAACTCAGTGTGTCCTTCAATACACCAATTTCTATAATATATCAACCATTGTTTGTATCAATGTCCATACAATCAACCAAGGTGGTCATTCCCCATTTGTGTCAACATGACTAAGTATAACAAGTGGGTTAAGATAGGCCATGCCAAACTTTTTTCTTTTTTTCTTATTATTCCCTACCAAAATTTACTTGTGTCATAAATTAATTTACTTTGAGACAATGAAAATAAAGAATTTAAACAACAAAATATGTAAATTATAGTTCAAAAAAATAAAAGTCTATTATACTTATCATAAAATTATCAAACATATGATTGGCTCATAAATCATGGAGGAAATTTTTTTCTCCTTATTCTCAAAGGGATTTTAATGGTTACAAAATTAAAACAATATAAAATTAATGTTAATTGACAATACTATGTCAATATATATATTTGTTTGTCCCTGAAGTATTTTGAATCATGTCATACTTGTGTTGCATCCTATATTTACTTGCCCCCACCATACTTTAAATTTATGTCATATTTGTGAAATGAGATTCGAAAAGCGGTCGGCTTTTTAACCAGACACTGAAATCAACACTATGATGGCTTGTGGAAGCTTCGCTGACCTGCGGCAGGGCATGGACATTTAATGATGGTGTGAAACCCAATCTGATCACCGTGGTAAACATTCTACCCGCATGCAAAGACTTATCATCTCTATAACAGGTTAAGTAAAGCCAAGCTCATACAATCAAATGTGGTTTCTTGTCTAATCCGTTGATGTGTCATTCATTAATTGACATGTATTGCGAATGTGGAAGTATTGAGGATGGTCATAAGTGTTTGATATCATTTATGAAAAGGTGCCATTTTCTGGACAACAATGATTGTAGGCTACATCGTAAATGGATATGCCGAGAAAGCCATGGAAGCATTTCATCAAATGCAAGACGGTGAGAAAATTCATGCTTATGCAGTCAAAAGTGCTCTAATAGAAATGTATGCTAGATATGGATGACTGATTTCTTGGACAATAATGATTTTACCTGATGGACTTAATAGTTTTTAGGTTTTAGCCCTTGATTCAATTGTGTAGGTATGGATTTTTCATGGATTTTTGCAGCTTTAATAACTTTATTAGCAATACATAACAATCATGGTCACTTTGCATGAATGAAGAAAATTAATTAGAAAACTATTCTAAACTCTTTCTTACCCATGACCATCTTGACGGGCTTTAGGGATTTCAAAAAACTTTGGTTTTGTGAAAAAGCATGTCCTCTTGTAAAGGAATTTTCGATTGGGAATTTGGATCTACTTAGGTCACACTCTATTTGAGTTTTACTACAAAACTAATTTTTAATTTAATCATCACCATGGCAATATTAACGAAATAAAATAGGGGTTGAAAATTATAGCAATTTTTAATTTAATCATCACCATGACAACATTAACGAAATAAGGAGTTCACATCCCTTGACAATTATGGCAATCCATAATAAGAAATTCTCATCATTCATAAGAATATTTATATAACTTCTCATCACTCATAAGAATATTTACGTTGTTATAGGTTCTACCAACAGAATTGGAAACAATTTTCTTATGTTCTTGTTTCTCTGAAACAAAGTTTAGATTAACTAATATGAGTATCTTAAGTGATGAGAACAAGTGAGGGGAAGTGGAGAGTTCAAAGTTGGACGAAATGTTGCTAATTTATCTCAAAAGATTACAAATGAAGTCCAAATATGGGTAATTTTATGGATATTTGTACAAATTTACAAGAATACCATTAAGGGAAACATTTCATCATATCAATGATGCAGTCGTACTCCAACTATGTGGGAATGGATTGCCACCAATCATCTGGTGATGTTCTTCTCGTACACAGTCTCAGTTAAATTCCACTACAATATCGAAGTCACTTGGTTGAATAATGTCATTCTAGAAACTAAAAACCACTTGAAACCTCTCTTCTATTAACCATTCAATCATTTGTTATTGTGGCACTAGCATTATACATGATCAGACCACATCTTGTTATTACATATAATCTAGCCACTAGTACAATTTGCAATGCAAAGGCAAGGGATAGCCACTACGCAGGCCCTTGTTTCTTATAAGAAATTATGCTCATCCTTTTCAATTCGTCCATTCACTTTCCTAATCTCAAAAATATTTTTGTTTTGTCATTCGAACATTTTCAGCCCCTTTTTCTAATTGTTCTACTTCCTTTGCAATTGCTTGTGTTCCCTCCTTAACCATTTTCTCTAGTCTAGCTAATAGAGGGAGTTCAGGGCCACATGTGTTGTCACTTCTCTTGAATTTTTTGAAGTCCAATCCCACCCTTCCTGCAGCTTCTTCCAACTTGGGGAGAATGCTGGAAGGAAAAGCTGGAGTCCGCGTATAAACAATAGCACCTCCATAACCTTCCCAAGCATCATTTTTACCTCGATAATATATGAAGATATAATCATCTGATTTATTTTCTATATTGGATGAAAGTATATACCTGCAAAACATTTTGTATAAGTTTAACAGTTTTAAATGTTGAAAACTAAAAGAAAACAAGAAATTGACTAGAGACTTGAGAGACCAAATCACAATCTCTGCAACATACAAGGCAAGTGGTTATAACTGGTAATACTGTGATAAATATCTATCATATCATTGCAGTTTTTCTGTACAACAAAAGTTGCATGCATAGTTTTCCCTTTTAGATGAAACTCTCACAACTCTTGGCCCATTTAAAGTCATACGAGAATATTTTATCAATTTCATATCAGCTTAACAATTCATAATAGACAACCAAAAAATGGCTACATATTTAAGAGACCAGGTTACAATCTCCACTTCTAAATACACGGTAAAGTGGTCCTAACTAACAATAGTGTGATAAATATCTTATCACATCATAGCCATCTCTCTTCATAACAAAAGCATTATTTTCCTTTTGCATGATATTGCCACAAATCCTAACTTGTGGTCACAAAAAAAAAAAAATTATCCATTTTATGTCCACTATTCATTTTGTATAGACTATAAGATAGAGAGTAAAACTAACTTTACACAAAATAATGGAGGTTTATGCTACAAATTTAGATGCCTCACCCTGTGAATAGATCTGATGCTTTTGTTAGATGGGCATAGCATGTAGAATTAATTGTAACCTTGATTTTGTAAATAAATTAAATTCACTAGTGTAAATTTTATAATGGTAGCTTGAGAGCCAAGGCCCCATTGGATGAGGGATACATCTCGGTTTATGAAGCATGTGTAGTAAGTAATCTAATTATTACTTGAAATCCCAAAAGTAGGCCCATTTCCAATGTACTAGAGTTCTTGAAATTGTGTGTTGAAAAAAACTACCAAATGATCTAGTAGGGGATCAACCAACAACCTATGAATGTTTATAATTACCTCGGAAACTAATAAAGACAATGGCACTTCATATTCCACAGTTATGTCACTGAAATTTTGTTAGGATCTTGACTGTTAGAAAACAAGAATCGACCTAGTGAAAGCAAGGAATGATGTTGAGTTTTAGGAGTCAAAGAAGACCTCTCTTTGTAGCATCCAAGAGGTTTCAAGTGGGGAGGCTAGGAGGACTAGCAATACAACACAATTCTTTCTTTGGCTTTGTGCAACACAGAGATGCTAACTTTTGGCCATCCATGCATACTAGACATAGATATAGAGATTTGAATCTAGTAGGTTGGCGCAATTCATATCGTAGGGGAAAAGTCCGTTACATTAAAAAAGGAGCTGCAAAGAAGACCTCCTCATTGTATAGTGAAACCGTGTCGAGGAAAGATCCATGGAGATGGTTTCACAAAGAGACGCCATTTTCATGTTAGGCTTGAGGGTGGTGGTGCATGGGCAAAAGCAATACAATTGCGAGGTGAAACATTTTGTCAAAAAGTCTATTGGGGGAATGAACTTCAATATTTGAGTATAAAGTGTGGATTCCTTTTCCTTGTATTGCCTATTTTTCTATATATTAAAGAGTCTCTTATTTCCACGTGTTTTTGCATTCCGTGTTTTGCATTATTGTAAATATGTCAAGTATTTTACGTCTATAATTGGGGCGTTAGGGATTGACTACTTACGACCCATTCAAAATATTTTGAAACACCGGAGGGCCCAAACAACTGGAATTTTGGTAATTTTTCAAAAACAATTGCACCAAAAAAAGGAATCTCACGTGAAGTTATTTGGGCATTCGCGGTCATGACAAACCTCAATATTCTTCTCCACCTAAGAGATGTGAGATAGAGGATTCAAGGAACTCACTCGAGAGCACTTGAGATAACAAATTAGAGGTATTCACTTGAGAATACCAAATGAAAGTTTGAGACATAGTTGAATGTCCCTGCAATTATAGGTGTGGGTAACCTCACTCATGACCATGATTGCTACAATTTCTTCTTGCACCAACAAATGTGTTGAAGCCCAAATCCTTGTTTTAGATTCTCTAAATCAATGTTGTATTTTATAGGGAAAGAAACAACCTTATAATGTTTGAAATGCACATTGTTATATTCCATTGTAGAGAGAGTTGTCTTGTACTAGATTATAGTCTTGTAATAATGCTCAAGTTACCCCAAGGAGAAGGGCAGACCCCTAGGAGTACCACAACTTGGTATTTGGGTTTCATACCAACAACATGAGTGCCTTGAAACTTGTAAGTGCTATAGAGTACTCTAATACCTTAAGAGCCATGACTAAGGTGAAACTTAAGAGCCATAACTAAAGCGAAAAATTTCAACTATAGTAGTCTATTTTGTTCTCATGTATAAAATTCTCCACCAGCATATGATCCATAACTAAGCAGTTTCAACATAATGTGCTTTGTTGCCTAGGCAAATAGGTTGAAATAAAAGGTATTTCAAAGCCACTTAAGTAAATATTCCATGCAAAACAGACTGATTGCGGGAAAAGCACATCCTCTAGTATGAGAGACGTGAGATTTATAGCAAAAACATTGTAATTACACTAGCATTTGAAGTTACACGAATATTTGCAAATTTGTGGACACATCCATTGAAAATACAGTACAAGCAAATCGTAAGAAATTTTATAAATAACAAAAAATTGTAAATTGTAAGAAATTTTATATATAGCGAAAAATTGCAACTTGCCAAAATGGAGAAATTTGAGAATAGTATAGCTAACTCTATACATAGGAAAATGAGTTAGAGAATGATTTATATGATAGAAAGAGAAATTTGCATCAAAAAATTAAAATCATAAATAGAAAATATGGGAAAAAAGAAAACACAAAAATGAGTCAACATATTGAACTGAATCAAATAATGCCATATTGAAGTTCATCAAGGGTAAAGATGTAAAAATCAAAAACCACCATGAAATTGCTCGTGTTTGTTGGTTCAAAGGCAAAAATTATATAAAAATTCTTGTGATGCAGGAGTATTTGGGTTCATAGATAATCTTGTACCAACCAAAAATATGATGAGTAGGAAAATAAGCTAAGTCTAGTAATGTGCAGTCTTGTTAGACAGTTTTTTTGCATAACTTTGCACAACGCACGGGCTATGTTTTCTTTTGCACCTACATGCTACGGGTGCATATGTTTTTGTTTGTAAATAATTGTGTGTGGCGTTGTCAGAATGCTCCAATTAGTTCTGGAACACTTTACTAATCACAAAGTGGTCTTTAGAAGTTGGCACAAGATTATATTTTATGGTGCATAGTAGAAAAGGTGATTTAGTGACTAGAAGGTCTTATGCTGATAAAAGAATGTTCTAAGGGCATCACAACACACCCGCAATATACCTACACTTCTGAAGGGATGGTGCAAAGTTTTTAAGGATTGGCGTGGAACCAAATCCATTTCGCATACAACTAAAAGATGGTGTAGAATCGAGAAACCTTACAAAGTGCATGGTAACAAATGAGACACTATTAGGGGCTCACATTAGAAGGCGAACTCCATCTTGACTCCGCACACTCACATATGAAGCTGCAAAGTCATTAGACTATGACGCATGGAGTTCTTGAACATGATGTGCCTAGAGTTACCACACAATAATGTGCAAGGTTATTTGATAGCACAAATGGCGAGATCATCTAATTAATGGCCTCAAGATCAAAAATGGGAGTCAACGATGAATCAAATTATGTTCATTGGTACAACTTGTGTTTACATCGATTTCATCAATGATATGGGTCCTTTGGGCTTTATCCATTGTTTAATGTTTGAAATGCAGTTGAGTCGACTATTGTCAGTAGTTGATTGTGTGTCTAAATAAACACATCACTATGCTTGTGAAAATGCATCCATATTTTGACAGAGACTTGGATTCTACATTGAGGAATTGAATGATCCGGGTAAAATTATGGTGTTGATGTGTTTGTAAGCCGATGGGCTATATGTGTGTTGTAATAAGTCATTAGTTGGCAAAGTGAGTGTGTGTGTGTATCATTGGTGATCGACCTCAAGTTTTGTAATTCCTTGTTTGAGTGAATATTAGGTGTTGTTATCAATAAGTGTGAGTGATTTGATTGTGTAATTCTAAATGTGGCATGGTCTAAAGTACCTTTCATTGGGATCCTTAACCATAGTTGCATCAATTGTTATCAGAGTGAGGCACAATGTTGTGATTGAAGAGTGAAGTTCTACATTCGCGCAAAAGTGGGTAGAGAATGTGGGAAAATTAAGTGATAAAAGTGTGATCTTTGTACGTTTGCATGTGGTGTAGCTGCAGATCTTGAAGTGTGGAAGTGGAAAACCTACGTAGATTTGTAAGAGGTGCAACATTGGGTAAGACATGTGCACAAGGATAATAGGAAAGACGGGTGAAGAGTATGCATCTTGGTTGGTTAAAGTGAAGATTGAGTTGCAAGTTGAAGTTGTATATGACGCAAAAGATTGGAGGAAGTGTGTTTGGGTGATGCCATCCATTGCGAGGATAAAGAGGAAGGTTACATGAGAAAAAATAACCTTACGGTTCATTGAGGAAGCTCTCGCAAAGTGTAGAGAAGCGGAAAGAGTAGTAACATGTCTTTCGACAGACATGGTGGTAGATCTTCTATTTGTGAAAGATGAGAATGCAAATATGGTGATTGTGGTACATATTTGTGGAGATCCCTTATTTAACCAGGGAGAAGAAGAAGACCATCTCTTGGTTTTTGAAGATGTGAAGATGATTGAGTGGATGTTTGAGAACTTGGATGTGGACGGTGAGAACACATCAATAGAAAATGTTGAAGAGAGTAAAGGCGTGGATGAACTTTTTGAAGTTGTCTTGTAGGATAAAACAATGAAAGAAGATACTTTTACAACATAAGTGATGAATTTATTTGAGGTTACAATGAGAGAAACAAAGGAGAATGACATGAAGACCATTCTGGAGTTAGCAGTGGAGAAGATGAGTAATAGTTGTGATATCCGTAGATGTGATAAATCACTTGGTTTGTGAGCTAAGACGGGGTGAACGCAATGGAAGTTGTTGTTAAGGAGTGCACATATTCAACGTCGAACCTGAGGCACTTTGTGCATAATGGTAGAGAAGACTCTCTGCCAAGTGTTGATGGGTAGAGGAAAGAACACACAGGAAGAATTGGCACAGAAAAGCGTCATGCAAAAGAGAAAGAGAAGAAATGACTTTAAGTCATTGATTCCAAAGGTGGATTGGAAGAAGAGAATGACATAATTGATGGAGGTGGATGGAATGTGCCTACACAACTGGAAGAGGGTGGGTGAGCGAAGAGAATTGTATAGAAATGCAAAAAAACATTGTGCAAGAGAATGATGGTGCGAAGATGAGAGTGATACCACATAAAGGAGAGAAGTGCATGCAATAGCTCAAGGGAGCACAATGCAAGAGAGAAAATGGTGCAAAGATGTTGCACAAGAGGAACATAGGTGGAGAAGGAAAGAGACACCTCAAAGTCAACATAAGGAGGGTAATAATTGGTTATGAGGTACTTGAGCCTGATTTGGTGGAGAAGGTCGGTCACATACCTAATTGCCACCTACAATTGGAAGACATGGAGTACTTGTTGGCACATAGGCATGTCAAGACCTTACTTAAAGGGCAAAAATGTGGTTCTACCACTTGACCGCGTGTGTGACCACCTAACTCACACACTTTCTTACTCAGGGTGTATGATGCAGAAGCATTCGGGTTCACATTTAATCTTACATCAACCAAAAATATGAATAGAGTACGGAAAATAAGTTAAGTCTAGCAATGCTTAGTCTTGTTAGACACGAAGTGTTTTCGCATAGTTTTGCACAGCACGTATGTGTTACGTTTTCTTTTGCACTTGTATGCTAAGGGCGCCCATGTTTTTGTTTGTAAATATTTGTGTGTGGCATTGTCAAAATGTTCTAGATATGTTTATGGTACCTCACTGATCACAAAGCAGTCTTTGAAAGTTGGCTCAAACTTACATCTTATGGCACAAAGCAAAAATTGATTTCATGACTTGAAGGTCTTGCACATGCAAAAGAATGTTCCAAGGGCATCACGACACTCCCATGGCACTCCTACACTTCTCAAGGGATGGTGCAAAGCTTCCAAGTCTTGGCATGAAACCAAAACCATTATGCAAACAACTAGAAGATGACACGGAACCAGTAAAGATTCCAACATGCACAACAATACATTAGACACTTTCAAGGGCTCTCATTAGAAGGGGAACTCCATCTTGATAGCATGCACTCACATATGAAGCTACAAAATCATTGGACTACCACGCACGGAGTTCTTGGAACAGGGTGTGCCTACACTTGGCACGCAATAACGTGCAAGGTTCTTTGATAGCACATACGGTAGGATCATCTAATTAACATCCTAAAGATCACAAATGGGAGTCGAGATGAATCAAATTATGTTCATTGGTTTGACTTTTATTTGCATAAAGTTCAGTTGCAATATAAGTCCTTTAACTTATCCATCATTTAATATTTGCAACACAGTTAATATGGTCATATGCCGAATGAAATTGAGCTAACAATTGCAAGTAAATGATTGTGTGTTCATATAAACACATCACTGCTCTTGTGAAAAGGAATTTGGATTTCGGAAAAGACTTAAGAGTCTAGATTGTGGTTGCAAGGAGTATTGTATGTAGAAATTTGTCTACATGTCTGGGAGGAATTGAATCATCTGGGAAACACAATGGTGTTGATGTGTTTATAATCCTCTGTGTGTGTGTTGTGTTGTAATCAGCCATTAAGTGGTAGCGTGTGCATGTAAGACTGTATCATTGATGATCGGTCTCAGGTTTGTGTAATTCCTTGTATGAGTGAATATAGAGTGTTGTTATCAATAAGTGTTGTTCTTGAGTAATTCTGCTATGTAATTTTGATTGCATCTCGGTCTAAGGCATCCTTTCATATAAACCATGAATGCAGGTATCTATACAGCCAAGGTAAATAAACATGTAATTTACATTTGATTCTCCATAATGAGCAAACTATGCTTTCTAGATAGTTGGCCTTGTTTATCTTTTGTTTAATAATGTTTTGAGTGAAGGACATTTGCTACACTAAAATGGATCGATGACGAGTTTTATCTTACAAAGATTATGCATGACGAGGCTTTCCCCTTCTAAGTATATCCATGTGTTGGATTTGGGGCTATGCCAAAAGGGAAACGATGCCAAATCATAGAAACAAAACCTTGGTCTATGGCTAGGCTGATTTCTATCCAGGAATTATTAAACAATCCAGATTCATTGGTACTGAATGAAACTTTGCAAGGACAATCATCTCTATATTTCTTTAAGTATGTGCCAAAGACCAAAATGTTTTCTTTATTTACATGTGTAGTATCTCATCTACACATGGTTATTTTGCATTTGATAGAAAAACATTTAAAGTGTAGAGGTGGTGAGACCTGGGAAGCATGGGTATGTTCCCCCTCCCGAACCCCCGGGATACGTACCTGGTACAGATTTATCCCGAGTATGGTACGGATACATTTGAGTACATCCCAGGCATAGTCGGATGTACCCCCAGGTTTTGGCAATGGGGTTTGTTTAAAAAATGTTTTTTTTACTTAGTCAATGCACAAAAAAACAAACCCTAAACTCATAAACAAATAAAAAATAAGCCCTAAACTCCTCTTAATCTATAAAAAAGCACTCAAGCATTATTAAAACACACAAACAATTCGTTGTTGGTTTTTGCAAGTGTAAAAGTAAAGAGCCAAATAGGAATTGAGGAGACATCAATTGGAAAGAGGATTTGTTTGGAGGCGGTCATTGCAAGGAGGACAAGATTAGAGGCAATCATTGCTTGCAAGGAGTTCAAGTTTGTTTAGAGGCAGACATTGTTTTATTGATCATTAAAAGGAGGAGACATCACGTTTGGAGGCAGCCATTGTTTGAGGAAAATCTAGATGATATATTCTAGATTAAATGTATTCATATTGGCATGATATTCATATATCATATGTATGGCAGCCATATGATCAACGAAAATATAAAATTTTAAGCATATTGAATATTTTGAACCTTGATATTTCTTATGAGTGTGTGTGTACGGACGTACCCAAGGGTTTTTTAAATCGACGTATTTACATACTGAACCCATACCCATATCCTAGCAACATAGGGTGAAACTCTGTTTCAAACATAAGCTCATAGCAAAAAGGGTTATCCCTAGATACATGTTAGATATGGAGAAAATACCATTCTTCCATTATCCCAAAAATGTGTTCAAGAATTTAACTCAAACGTAAAAGGAATAATTGGATATTAAAATGGAAAGCCGAGCACTGGAATATAATCACCCATAAGTATATATTTGAAACGTAAGCATTCTGAACGAAACAAAGGACTCTACCATTGTAATCCAACAAATGTTTGGGTATTTGTTGGAAAACAAATTGTGCAACAATGGTCATGTCATCTGGCGGTTGGTCTGGATGAATGGACTCAATGGCACACCTATTACCAGGCAAGAATGTGTCTTATCTTGACATATTAATGTAATAATGTTTCCGTTGATCAATCAGAATATTTTGGGGTGAGTTTTCTTCTATGTTACCTGTCGATTATGCCATCTTTGTAGTAGGGAAATTATAGTATCCAATTCCATTTTCCATGTCTACATACGGAAATAGGAGCAAAAATACCACATAAAATCAACAAAAATGTATTTTAATCAAAAACTAGATTAAAGTGGATACTGAGAGAGATGAAAGTTTAATAAGACATTTGTGTACATGTATGGGATGGAGTAGCATACCAGTCATCCTGATAATGAAGATACTCATTATCATGATTGTAGAGTACTCCAGGTTGAGAGTAATCTTGCAGAAATCTCTGAATAGCATGACGAGTGAAGAACCCACCATCGGGCGTTGATATTCTCCAAGACAACTTTCCGATAAGATTCTTTGATGTGGGATAAAATTCATGCACTTGGCAATCATAGGTATCAAACAATGGATTCAAGCCACCACTTATGTACCACCTTCCACTGAAATCTGTGATGTTAAATTTTTTAACAAGAGCAGAGGGATTTGGAACAGGGGATGTCCCTTCACCTTTTTGCTGAGGGACACACTTTTTTCGGGATAGTGCACATTGATTAAACTTCTCTACTACACTGTTCTGAAACAGGTCTCCACATCTCATCTGCAAACAGGTTCCAATGCTTGGAATTAAGAATTTGGATTGTAAATCATACCAATTAGGAGAGAATAAATCTAGCATTGTACAAGCATAATGCTGGTTAATAAACTTCCATCTATACTGTACATGAAATCCATGGCAGAGTAACTTTTGCATGTGTGTGTGAAGGAGAAAGAGAGACAGACAGACAGACAGACCTGACATTCTGTCTCATCGGGATGATTATTACATATTTCAATGCAAGCAACATTTGCTGCACAAGCTGGGTCTGCAATGCAGCGTGCCAATTCCACCCTACAAAAAGAGATAATTAATTTAAAACACAATAAATTTTAATTCACAGCAATAAAAGGGAAACTAATGCTCTGGAGCTGGAAAATTGCGTTTGAAACAAAATTAAATCTTTATTTCCATATTGCAATATTATAATGGCCCCTCTGCATGTAAAATGTTCAGTGAAAAGGGAATATATTGTATACTCGCAGTATACAACTGCCATTAAAAGGGTTTCTTAGGATTGCTTCCATTCAAACTGTGGGAGGCAGAAAAGGTTGGGGAATCAATGTATATGTTAAGTATCTTTCTGGTTGAAATGCCGCTCTTTGGTGTTCTTTGATAATGGGGCTATAGTGACAGGTCATATCTCACTGCAAGCATTAGGGCATACAAACCCAACCTATCATGGTGGTCCCAAGCCTAATATAGCTTCTTTTGGATTCTGTAGGTGGAGAAAAGACCATGATGCAAAAGCAGGCACTGAAATATAACCCCAGCACTACCATATATGGCATACAACAATTTCACCAAGACCATTGGAAAGAAAAATCTGGTCAAATGTGGTAACATTGGGCATTATATGTGCATTTGTTAGGAAATGAGCACCCAGAAGCAACATGAGTCCCACATGGCAATTACAGCAAGGTAGAATCCTTAATGACAAAGAGGATGAACCCCCCACGAAATAGGAGGAAAAGACCTCTGGTATATCATGAAGCCACACCATTTGTATGGTCCAAAATGTATAGAATTAAGGAATTAAAAGAAAAGACCTCTGGTGTAGAGATATTTCTTATGTTTGGGAGAAAACCAAACTCAATGTTGCCGAAAGCATCAAGCATAAGATTTCTTTACCTACTATTCTTACCCCAGAATGGGAGCATATTTGTAAACAGTTGTCTATGCAATCCAGAAATTCTACTGTGCATGCTTTTCGAAAAAAAAGATGCCCAAGAGAGAAGGAAAATGGATTGCCACCCCACTGGGGTATGGGAAATTGAACACTGATGGAACTTCAAGGGGTAATCAGGGACACACAGCAATGGGAGGTATTGGTAGAACCTCTGATGGATTGGCGATGTTTTTCTTTGCTTTTGGGCACTACCACAAATAATATTGCGGAGATCAAGGCTGCTTACAAACATATGCAGGAGGCCTTAAAAAGTGGTGGACAAAAATTAAAATAGAATTGAATTCCAAAGTGATTGTTAAATTGTTATCAAGTCTGGAAGAAGGACATAATTCAAACTGGCGAATAACGAGAGAGGTTTGGAAAATAAGAGCATTGCAGGAACAGTTTCGAGAGGTGCAGTATAACCACATTACTCAAGAACAAAACAAAGTGGTAGATGGGCTAGCTAACTGGGCTCTGGATAATCATAACCTTCTATGCTATGGTCTGCCACCTTTATGGTGGTCCAATAAGATCCAAGAAGACATGAGGAACATTTTTAATTCTGATTGAGTAGAATGAATGCTTCTAATGTGCCTTTCTTGTATACTGCTCAGGCTTGGACAAATAGTTTTCAGGCCTGGCATAGTAGAATTTGTACTTATGGTTTTTATTACTAATATAAATGTGCTTAGGTGTTTTTTTAAATAAATAAAAGACCTCTGGTATATCATGAAGCCACACCTTCATTTGTATGGTCCAAAATGTATAGAATTAAGGAATTAAGGATATTTTGATCAATGATTAACTTTATGGTCTAACTTAGAGACAAACATGATAGGCCTATTAAGGGCCTAGACACAGCCATGCTGTCTAACCAAGGAGATTTTTTATTGAATCATTTTACTGTCAGTTCATTGCAAACAATGTAGCAAGAAACATGATGGCTCCAAGCAGTTGCACGTTTTGGCAGCCTGAAATGACCATGATGCAGCAACATCAAAACAGCTGTCTCGGGCCGTTTTTTAATTTGTTATTTTTCTAATTTTCAACTTTTGATGTTTAAATTTTTAATATTAAATAGAAACATTAAAATTAAAAATTAGTATACAAAAAGTTGAAATCATGCTTAATATATGGATTTCAAAATATCAAAATTAAAAATATAATTTTCTGGACAACTGTTTCTTATACGCAATCTTTACCAATCTGTTTCTCATCGCGTTTCTGTTGTGGTCACGTCTCTTGTTTCTTGCAACATAGATTGCAAGTTGTAGGAGGTGCTTCCTCTCTGACAATAGGCCAATAATTCTTCTCTGTGGCTTGAGGTACCTGTAAACCAAAGGTTTGTACAATTTCTTTCTAGCTAAAGTTATGTCACCTTGAGGATCCCATACATCTTTCAAGGCAAGCAGAGTATCTCAACCTCATCTTCAAGCCAAAAAACAGCTCTGACTAGAATTAATGGTGGAATGATGCATACTTGGGAAACAGAATATACCCTTGGTAAGGGAACCAGAGAGTTGCAATTAGAAGAATAGTGAAAATTGTATAATATTTTTGGGTCCAAATTTAAAAGGTTTCTAACT
Source organism: Taxus chinensis (assembly GCA_019776745.2). NCBI lineage: Eukaryota > Viridiplantae > Streptophyta > Pinopsida > Cupressales > Taxaceae > Taxus > Taxus chinensis. Next base: position 174,021,971 of record CM034150.1, on the reverse strand, counting down.
GCAATCCCTCAAACAAAGAAATGGTTTCCAGGGAATAAATACTAAATGTACATTACTGTTGCTTCTAAAAATGTCATTTTGTGCTTTATTTGACTATTTAAGAGATTGCATAGGCCCCAAACAAATAAAGGGCTTTGCGAAAGTTTTTTCCTAAAAGTAATTTGTTATTACTCTACCAGCACCTTGCACATTCCTCTTCAATCTTCATTTAATTCGATCTTTTCTAGACTTGTAAAAGACTAATGCCACTTATACAGGTGTTTGAAACAAGCATAAACATGCTTTAAAAGACTTATGGAAGTGTATGGAGGCCCGAGAAATCTTTCTGCATCTTCTGTTTTCAAAAAATAGGTCTCAGAGATGGGTTTGTGCAAAACCAAACTCATCCTAATTCATATATGATGAATTTGATCATGCCTGAGACCCTCCAAGAAACAATAGAAAAGAGAGAGACGCGTGGCAATGACCAGACTCGTCACCTGTACATCCATTACCTGTTCATTCATGATGGAAACCATCCCAAATAAGACAGAAATGAAGCTCAATCAGCCATATTAGAAGTCAGCTGATGAATTGGTTTCTGGATTGGAGCTTTCAGTGTTGGGTTTTCAGTGTGCTTTGGTTAAAAGAGTCTTGGAAGGCAGCCGAGGATTCCTAGACTGTTTCAGTATGGGTACGGGTACGGTATGCTGAAACTGCAATTTTTTTAAAACCTCGGGTACGATATGCTGTGGGTACGTTTGTACAATATACTTTTAAAAAGTAAAAAATATAAATATATATAAAACTTTAAAGAAAACAAAAAGCTTATTATGAATCAGAAGCCATCTAAAGCAAGATTTCTTTGACTGAATACAAGAAGACCACAAAACATTAAATCTATGAGTCCCATCTACTAATGGACTCACAAACATTCCACTCATTGTTAAGGCCTAGGGAAAGGTTTGAGGAGAAGGCAATCTTTTCATAGAGTTGTTTGGAGTTAGCTTCTTGGAGAAGGGGCCCTTTGAGCCACCCCATAGTATCCCAAAAGTCATTCTCATCCTCCATAATTGGTCCAGTAGAGGGAGCTGTGAAAGCATTTCTGAGCATTCTATACATTCTGAACTGAGATTGAGGAAGCTTATAGAAAGCTTTAAGGTCTGTCCATTCCATCCACTTCCCAAATCTGAACAAGTCATGAAATATTTTAATTCCTTTCTCAAACCAAAGGAGGGCAGAGCAGCCTCTTATCAAGGCAAGGATCTTGTCGTTATATTTCAGAATCGACAAAATCGATTTGTAGGCTTGGCACCTAGTGTCAAAGGAAGAGAAGATAGATTGTCCAACCACCAAGTGCTTCACTTGTTCCCATGCCTTACAAATTGACTGAAGAATAAGGGACCCATGAGGAGCAACAAGAAAGCACCCGAATAGTAAGTCGGCCAAATGAAGTCCTTTTCATCTCTCTTGACCCTTTAGAGCCTATTAGCAATATTGAATCTCACACAAACTTTCCAAGGTTCAATTCCAGTCAAAGCCCTCAAGTTTTATTTATCTTTTTGCACTTAAAAAAAACCATGTGGGTACGTTGTTGGTAAGTACACACAGGTCCTGCATACGTCCCGGGGAAATCCGTACCTGGGACATACCCACAGCGTACCCAGTACGTATCAAGCCTGTTACGGGGGGGTACTTGGCGTTTCCGGGCAGTTTAGGAGTCATATAGAGTTGGGATCAGAATTGCATAGCATAGGATAGGGTTTGATAACAGAGAAAAGAGATTGAGAATAGAACAAGAAAGCTAGGTTGATGGTTGTGAGCTTGTAACCTTGAATTCTTGTTGATAGTGGATTGCAGGCATAACCCCACTTGCTGGAGGTTCCCACACTCAGCTTCTCCCAGATAAACCTTGTTTGTTTACTGATGTGTATGTGTTGTTGCATGTTTTTCTTCCAAGTTTCATTTTCAATTCTTTTTCCTTCACGAAATTCTTCTAATATGGCAACACTATGAAACAATGAATGTATGTGCATAAACATAGATCCAAAATCTGCATTTAATCACATAAATCAGTCGTAGACTAAGTAGGACTTGTGTTAATGAGTTATACACTGCTATATATAATTGGGCTAGTTAGGGATCATTTCCATACTATACAGCCTAATGATTTGGTTGGGTGGAGCTTTGCTGCCTGTGAATTTGTTATTTTTTTTATTTTTCCCTTAGTTGTAAAGCCTAGGGTCATCTCATGAAAGTTCATGGAGATTGTTTCTAGTTGCCTCAACCATTGTACTCCCAAGACCACATCAGCACCTCCTAAGGGTATGGTGTAGATATCAGAAGTCACCCATAGAAATCTTTACACTGACATTTCCCTCCACGTGTAATAGCATTTCCATCTGCTACCATAACTTGATAGATGGACATTGGGTAAGGAAAACAATCTTGATCAGATGCCCTCTTTCGATCAATGATATTGTGAGTGCTCCCCAAATCAAAAATATACCACCACCCTTTTCTTCTTGATGCGGCCATCTATTTTTAGTGTTGGAGGAGCATTGATCCCACGTAGTGCATGTACTGAAACACGAATCCCTTCTGAGAATATTGGCTGTTCTTGGTCTCAAATTTCTTCCTCCTCCTCAGTCTCTGACTCTTTCTGACATCACTCTCTATAAGCATTAGATGGTTTTTTGGGAACTTATGTCCAACAACTATACTTTTCATCACAATGATAGCTCAATTCCTCGGCTCTATTTTCCTCTTGTTGCTGAGCTGTGAGATGGGCTACTGGCTGGAAATTGAAGGTGTTGATGGAACTCATGTCTCTTACCCTTGACAATTGACCTTGGAACTGAAGCTGTGGGTAGTGGTTCCTCTTTTCCAAATTAGTGCCTGTTGCATAGCTTCCCAAACAATGGCAGGTCTATGAACCCTAAATTCATGTTGAACACACTCACTCAAACCTTTTATGTAAACTTTCAACTTCTTATAGGGATCCAAATTTTAAGTTCTAGTGAACAACTTGAGGCATTGTAAATTTACTCTGCAATTGACCTTGTTTTCCTTAATTTGGAAAGTTGTGAAAAGATGTCCCTAGTTCATGATTTCTTAGAGTGAAGTGTACTTTCCTTCTAAAACTAAGTCCAAGCAAGTGGTGTTCTTTCTTTGCAGATCCTTTGTAACATTAATAGGAGTTTTCTTCCAAAACAAAGGTAGTGAGGTTCATCTTCAAATATTCATGTATGTTTCAAAACTTGAAATATATCTCCATAGGACTGAGCTAAGAAGCCGCATATTGTCCATCAGACTTGTATGTTTCTATCCTGGGAAGGTGGGGTTTTGGTCCAAATGTGGTCCTCCAGATCCTTGATTATTAGTCATGTAAATTTCTCTTATTGTGCATCCATTGTTTTGGTTGGCATAACCACCACAAGCCAAAGAGGTCGCTATAGGTGCAATAAGTGGAATGGAAGGTACAATAGATGCAATAGGTGGAAAAGTCCTCTATTGTTGAATAGTAGCATGTTCACATACACTTGTTAGAAGTTTGATCCCATGTGCATGTTGCTATGACTATATAAGGGCACAAGGGCACAATATTGGGTATTCCGTTTAGGATGTTGATGCCACCATTTGACATACCCATTGTAGCACCATGCCCTTCAACACTGGTGTTGATGTTTCTGTTTAAACATTGAAGTTCCTTGTCCTCCTCGAAATCTGGACTGATTCTTACTATTTGGCATCCCAATTTTGATAACCTATTCTCCTCCCATGCTTGATCTAGAACCATGCATGCTTATTTCTCCCATGACTGTTCCAAAATCACTCATGTCTGCATCGTTCTCAATCATTGTCATTAACTTGTTGATGATTTTGTTGACATGTTCCAAGTGTAATAGAATCCCACACCATAGAGGCAGGTGTGCATGATTAATAATATAATCCATTTGCTAGAATCGGCTTGTGGGCCATGATTCTCCCTCTTTAGATCCTTCTCCATTATGATCTTGTCTGTGTGGAGGCACATACTTCCCGTGCGATTCCTCCACGAGTCATATAAGGATTTTCCTTACATTCTACAAAGTTGAAATAACAGGTAGGTAGGTCTTTCTACAGGTAGAGACCATGCAAGGTTAGGGTTTTGGAGGGAAAAGGGGATTACAAGTGACCTAGAGGGATGCAATCAGATCAAAGAGCCAAATCTAAGAATGTAGGGCTCAAAATGGGGGTGATTGTGTCATAATAATTGGAACTCTACGCAAGTGAAAAAATTATGTCTGTCAAAAACCTATATAGTTATGATCGTCTCTTCAAAGACAATTCCAATGATTGTAATGTATGCTAACCCCTTAAACATTTGCTTTGCGTCTTTCCTTACAAATGCCCTACTGTTTCATGAGAAAGCCCTAACTTCATGGATTGGAAGATAGCTTTTGTCATTGGTATCCCAAAACACAACAACCTAGAAAAAAAGCAACTAACACTGATAAAAAATCTGGCAGATAATTGACCAGAGACTGGTTCATAATAGTCCATAACTCTTCCCTACACCTCACTATTTTCCCCAAATAGCTTCTCTAAGACCACTTGTAATTAAAATACTATATCGAAAAAGACAAATAAATTCTAGAAAACATCAATAAATCAAACATGCAGCACATGTAATTCTGAATAGCAATAACCCTAACATCCTAGGACGAGCATTCATCCAAAATAACAATAGTAACCCAATCCAATATGTGAACAATAATGCAAAATAGAGCGGATCTAATATATTAGTTGCACCATGAGGCAGAAACTACCAATTAATTGAAGTCTGAAAGTAGTGCCGTTTCAAGGGGACAACCTCCAAAAAGCAAAAATGTAAACAATGAAGAAATAATTCCATGATGGATGCCCAAAATGAACTACCTAGCCTCTATTTATAACTAAAATGAGGTTGGGGTGTCCCCAAATTCCTAGTGGATCTGACTAAATGAAAATTGAATCTTCTAGAAACTACCATTTTGACTAGTCAGGTTATGTGTGTGACACATTGGCTACTAAATAACCCTACGTTGCATATGCTGACAAGAGAATAACTACTGACATAATAAATTATAAGTTTGAACAATCTACCCTCGGTCACAACACATTTCCAAGATTGACATGTTTGTTCAACTTGACCTTGATAACACAATTGCCGCTATCAAACTCAAGCCTATAAGCTTGCTCCACCATCAAGCTGATGATGAATTGGCTTTTATCATAAAATAATTGCATGCATGAACCTTCCAAAGAATGACCACTGGATGGTGCATATACTCTTTTCTGATAATGCCCTATTCTACAAATTGTTTTGAAAGATTTTTGGTTTTCCTTCCATTGTTATAAACTCTAGTTGTGATTTCATTTATATTCTTTTGAGGGAAAACTGTTGACCCCTTTTTCAATTGTGGCTGAAATATCGTCCAATGGGTTGTCTCTATTTAAACTTTATTTGGAGGGAGCTTTGGTTGCCCCAACACGTTCATACAAGGTAGGATGGATATGGAAGAGCTTATTAAAGCCATGAACTAATTAGCTTAGTTTACAATAGGATGCCCATGATGTACATTGAATGTAGCCTACTGATGATTGACATGATAATTTTGGTGTTCACTTTGCAGATTCAAGAGGAACACTTATGCATCTTTACCTTCTTTAGTGCTTAAGTAGAATTGAATTGCAAGCTAACCATATGGATAAAAGTCTTTTGTTTCCATTTGTGTATACAAGTACAAGGAATGCGTTATATAACAAAATTTCATAAGCAAAATCCCCGGCAATAGCTTTTTATAACAAAACTTCCTAAGAAAATCCCTCAATAGTAATATTTTTTCCTTGAAAGAAAATTCGCAAGTTGGCTTATAATGTCTTTATGAAAATAATAAGAATCCATTCTTCAAGAATTTAGAAACATATTTGGTATACCCTTTTCTTTTCTAACGAATAGATTATCCAATCGGCTGATATGCATGGGTGTGCAATGCCTGTGGACAATATATTGAAAATGAGTTTGTGAGGCCTTTTATTTGTTCTATTTGCATGAAATTTGGATCAGAGCTAGTATTATTATCGAAATAGCAGAATCATAAGTTGGCTTCATCTTGGGCTGTGGTTGTACAGGCTCATGTCAAGTTACTCAGTAAGATTTTCCTTATTCCTACTTTCTAGATCATCTGGATTAGGCATAATGGAAAAGTCTTTAGATATATAGGATGGAACCTGTGTAGGATTGGAAATTCTTAGATTGGCTTGCGAAACAAATTATATTCCATTGTGAGAGTGAGCTAGTGATTGAATGTAGACCGGTTAAAATCATGACAAATATTGCAAAAGAGCCTGAACAGGCTTATTCCAAGTTAGTCAGCTTCATTTTGGGCTGTGGTTGAACAGGGCAACGTCAAGTTAGTCAGGAAGATTTTCCACATTCCTCCTTCCTGGATTGTCTGGATTAAGCACAATAAAAAATTCCTTTGAATATAGGGTGAAATCTGTGCAGGATTGGAAATTCCAGAAATTGGCTTGCGAACAAATCATATTCTATTGTGAGAGTGAGATAGTGATTGAAGATAGATCAGATAAAATCATGACAAATATTCAAAGGAGATTGATTTAAATCTTTCTGAACTAAATAGAAAGGATGTAAAAATACAAGGCTCCCTAAGCTTGAGACCTTATCTTCTTTGATGATTCTTCTCTGGGCAATCCATGTACAGCAGGAACAGAGGAAGCAAATTTATCAATCCTAGTCGAGGTTGGAAATTAGAATTCTCAAAAAGGAAGTCACACATCTCGAATAACATTTCCGGCTACTAGATATTCATCGAGGCTTGCAGTTACATGAAAATGGATCTCCTCTTTTGGTATTTTGAGAAACTCATTCCTAGCCATTTGACATAATGGTCCATTGAAAATTTAACCTCTATTAGTATTTTAAGACACTCATTCCTAGCCATTTGACATGCTGGTCCATTAAAAATTTCATCTAAAACAATTTCATAAAGAAAAATAGGAGGCTTCTGCTTCCCTGCAGAAGTGGTAACCTAATCATGTTTAGAAAGAGTTAAATGTGGAGGCCAATCTTTAGCCAAAGCCATAGAGAAAATGTGTCTTGGCCATTTGGGTATAAATAGGAAGAATCTGACTTATGATGTCGATTGATGAGATCAGTCATGCCCTATGTACCATGATCTATTATTTCACCGTATAGTAAAATTTTGATTGTGTCTTCAAAATTTTAAAAAAAAAATGCTTTTATAAACAAAGCCACATTTAAAATGCTTTTATAAACAAAGCCAGATTTGAAATGTAGTTCTTGTGGCATGAGACAATGACATGAGGTACATGTAACATTATCTAACTTGTATTAAACTATTAACCATCAATTCCATTTCCTAACCACAAATATATAATTTTCATGCAGCTTTAAGGATCCCCTTATTTCATAATATGGCCAGCTAAAATGCATTAACATAGAGTTAACATGCAAAAAAATAAGCTAAACAGACCGTTTGAAATGAAAATATCAAAGCTCAAGGAATATTTCCTTCAAAAAAAATTATCATTCCATACGAGACAACATATAGTCCATGATATTTAAAGGCAGTGTAATACCTGCACCCTTTCAGCAGACAATTATATATCTCCAGCCCATTATCAGCAGCATAAGCAGGCAGACTAAACAAAAGAATCCATAATAGGGAAAGTGTTGCCATTATAATCTTGGGGCTGTACTTAAAGTTAGCCACACTTGGCCATACTTTTGTGTTTTTTATATCTTTCCAGATATGTCTGTTCCATCTGCTTACAAGAATGTTTGCTTGATCTGCAAAAATGTCGCTCTGCGAATATATGTCTGTTTTATGTGGGCTGAACACAATTACTTTTCTTTTGTAACCAGTTATGGCAGGGTCAAAAAACTTGTGCTTGCATTCAAATTTATGTTTGCCACAAATTGCAATGTTAAGAAATTGACGTTTAAGATATGGCCTGTCCCTGTCCCAGGTCCAGCAATAAAAGGCTGTGTTGCTAAATCTTCTGTTACTAGTCAGAGAAGAATCATTTGAACTTTTTGAAATATACATATTCTGGTGGAACCTATAGATAGAGGCTGCAGGTAAAGCCATTGCAATAAATGAATCACCTGCACGGAACCAGAGAAAAATATTCATCAAACCAAGAAAACTTCCTCCAGAAATACCTAAGGTGTCAAGACAATACTTTGCGTAAAGAAAACAGGTTACATCACAAAGCCTTAGTTACACGTAAAATGCACTGGTTTGATAAAAGATTGATCAGAAACGAATTCACATTCCTATTTGAGAAACTGGTTTTTGCTCATTTCCTTGCATGAGACCTCAACTGGATATTGCTACAAATAGTCTTGGGGACCACTATTTTTGTGTGCATATCTCAAGATACCTAATTAGAATTGTACAATTGACAACAAAAATATACCAAAACCTAGTGCAACCTAGGTCCCAACTCGCTATAACCAGTCTCATCATGCAACAAAATTATAAACATTAAAAATAATAATATAACTCTGCTGCAAAACAAAAAATGCCTTGCATTTTTTGAGAGTTGAACAAAATAGAAGAGAAATAATTTCGTCCTCATCTTTTCTTACTATCCTAAATGAAATGTATAGATAGACTACCATTCCATCTCAAAAATTTACAGATGAACTCAATATCACTAATGATGAAAGATAACAGCCCCCAGCATTGGAGATTATATATGGGACATTGGCTTTGAAGGAAAAGAGGATACACCAGCTTGTACAACACCCCGACCATGAACTTTAAATTAAATGTATCCCTTCTTCAGTCACAAATTCTAAGGTAGCTTTAACTTGATGTTTTGTAATTTTATTGAAGAATTGCAATGTTCCAACCATTAAATCAGAATATCAATTGAATGTGTGGTAAATATGCTAACTACAACTATAAACCCCTCAAGATTGAGGGTCCTCCATCATGTTAGTGAAGAATGGAAGATTTCTTTTGCACGCTTTAAGATTTCTGGTCATGCACTTGGTGGAAGCATTATGTCCATTCTTTGGTTTTGAAGAAATTGTCATTGGTTATTTCTTATAAGGAATTTGAAAAAATAATCAAATCTCTCAGATTTATCCTATTTTCTATGAAGAAGAGCATGAAATAAAATGGCAATATTATAGGAAAACACAAGGACAAAATGTGCAAAAATGCATCACCGAATATAAGGAGAAAGTAATCCAAATGAGGTTGTCACACAAAACCAAAGAGTGGAGGTGAAGTACCTCAAAAGAATTTACAGCCAAAGATCATTGATGAAACACATAGTCAAACTCAATAGAAAGGACACCAAGGTCCATTATCCTCTTCAAAAAAGAAAGGCACGTCCAAGTGTAAAAGGGAAATAGACAGATAGGAGATCTGCCACCACTATTTGCAAGAATAAAGATGCCAAGAATCATTGCGGGCATTGTGAAATACATGGATACACTTACGAAAAATGTTGGAATTTAAACTCAAGAACTGCACCAAAGGGAAGCCCAAGAAGCCCATGACCATCGTAAAAGAAGGGAAAGAGATTGGTAGCAGATCTGATTTTGATGAGATGATAGCTTGCACTTCAATTCAAAGGTAGGAATGTAAGAGCACCAAAGAAATCAAGATAGAGGTGAATTGACTAAAATCTTCCAAATAAAATTTGGATTAAGCGGACAAAGGTCGATGCTATTTTTGATTCATTATCATAAGAAAATCCGATTTCACAATTTCAAGGATATAACCATTCTCATCCATACTCACTAGGGTGCGTGAAGCAAGAAGTTGGAATTCAACTTACCAAACAATGCAAAGTGAAGTTTAGTGTTTATGGCCACTAGATTAATGAAGTGCAAATAGATATCATTCTTTTCGATGCTCGTGGTGAAGTGATTGGAATCCAATCCATGTAATATAAGGATGCAATCTTCATGAGGATATGAAATAATTACTGGTTGGTCAAGGATACAGAGAGCTTCGTCATCAATCCATACAAAGGAAGGTCTAAAAGTTCTTTGGCAAGTGCCAACCAAACCAAGAAACTCATCAATGCAAGTGGAAAATTCCCTTTTCTTCTTTTGAGATATAAGCAAGAAGATGAAGCAGTGCAATAGAAAGTTTCTCTTAATATGTGTACCAGAAAAGAACAAAAGGTCAAAATCAGATGGAAGAATTGTTGCAATCCTTTAAAGAGGGTTTTCAAGATCCCAAAGACAAGCCATCTAAGGCAGAGGTGGAGCATGAAATCCTATAGCCACAGGATTCACCACTTCTCAACATAGGCCTCTGTATGCAATCCATTTTGGAGGAGAAATAATTGTGGAAGTAACTCCAAAAATTGTTGGATCAAGAAGTCACTATCCCATGGACATCCACATGTGGTTCTCCCATGGTCATTGTGCCAAAAAAATATGGAACGTAAAGGATGCACATGGACAATAGAGACTTTAACAAGATTACAAGAACTGTTATATTCTTCTAGGGATAGATGATTATTGGATCAGCTGCAATATGCTAAATACTTCACAAAGCTAGAGTCAAAATCCAACTAGCACCAAGTAAGAGTGAAGGAAGATAATATGTGGAAGACATCATTCAAGAAATGGTAAGGTTTCTATACATAGATTGTACTTTCTTTTGGTCTATGCAATGCATGAGCTGATTCATCAGATCAATGAATGATGTTTTGAGCATGGTTACAAATATTTGGAAATCCGGATCCATTTGGGAGGGGCGACAAATCTGGAATTCTTGAATAAGTTTGAAAAAATCCAGTCCACTTTAATACATATGTCAAATTGACAAAAACAATGAGAAAATTAATAGCGTAATATAAAATGTTAACATATTTAACATTAAATAATATATAAGATTGATACCTTTTTTTTTTTAAAAAGAAGGGTCGGACCAGACCGAATATATTTAAAAAAGCTGAAAAATCAAAATAGGGGCGACCTATGTACAAATATATCCGGGTATGACCGGATTTTGGTAACTATGATTATAAGCTTCGAATAGAATAATTTGTGGATTCCGTCTATTAATGTATACTTGGATGAAACACTTTGTTGTTGCTGCAAAATTTCTTGTGCAGAGCATCTGATATGCCAAGGTTTGAAACAAGTGTTGCATAACTTGCAATGTTATGTAAGGACAAGTGATTGAATAAATTCAGAGTAAGGAGAACATGCAGAGTTATAGAGCTGGGCAGAGTCACTAGTCTAAATAACTTAAGCTGGCAGATCAAGGAGAGTTCCAGCACCCCGTCACCCTGCACCCCCCCAAGCCCATGTACCAGCTTAGCCTTAGAATTTTCTCAAGAATAGCTTCCAATGCTCTGCATTGAGACAAGTGAGATTCTATGTTTCCCTGCAGTTGGTCTAAGTATCTTGAGGATGTTCAATTGCCCCCACGGTCAACATTAGTAGCAGCAGTCCCCCTCCATGAGACTGCACTCCTTGATCTATCAAGTGATCAGACTAATGCTTTAAAAACATAAATTAGGCAACGTGCTTTTGAAGAGTTGAAATATTGAAGTGGGTAAATTTTTACTTGTTGGCTTACTTAACATGTAGCTCTAAATTTATCGTTGAAAAAAACTCTGCAATTCAAAATGAAGATGGTTACCATATACTTTATACAAAACGGTAATATTAGTCATTTTATATTGAGAATTGACCAAACTTTTGATATAGAAGTGGTTTGGAAAAGTTTATAAACCTCTCCAGGATAGATAGAATAATCTAAACTTCTATGGAACTCAGTTAAGAATAGAGAAATCATTACTTATTGGGTAGCAGAAATATAGTTGCCCATGATGATCATGAGCCAACTTCAATCCAATTGCAAGACCAGAAAGACATCATAATTGCAGCATGCAAAAACCACTCTAAGTGTATTTACAGATACTGTCCTCAACAAACTCATAAAACCCCTTGGACATTAAGGATAAGAAAGGTGTTACCGAACAAATTTAGGAGATCACACTTATCTAGGGCACCTTGGATGTTCAAATTATCTCATCTAGAACTATTCATTCCCAGCAACCATACGGGGAGGAGATCATGGTCCATCAGAGAATTATCCTGTTTTAAAGGTATCCCTAATGCACAATGCAGTTGTTAGAAAACACAAGCTGAATACTTTGAGGCCAATCAAGACTACCTTCAATCAACCTAGGATCGTTCCAGTGAGCATAGTTACAAGAATCTCAATGTTACAAACATATGAAATGAAGATTCAGCAATCTATAAAACAAAATATATTGCAATTGAATGCCATAAAGCATGATACTTGGCAAACTATGCACCTAACTGTACTAAGACTATAGGGTAGCTTTGTGCGAAGGCATGAGAGACCATCCCGCACACCTGAATGATGCTTCAGAGTTCACATGGGGATGTAGCTTTGTGCAGCACATGCAGACCACCCAACCTCATGCACCTGACTGTGCTTAGACTACAGGGTTTGCATATGCCATACGTGAGACCATTCCACACAGGCTCTGAAAAATTAGCTCTATGGCTATGTAGACAGCATCCCTGTAGCTTAGGTAGGGGTGTGACTATCTCTCGTTGCAGGGGGCTAGCTATAATATTATCTAGCATACGGGTCAATCCTTGCAAGAAGCCATGAAACAGACGAAACTTCAGATTAACTGATGAAAAACAGTGCATCTTATGTTTTCAAAATTCCATGGATCCGCAGTTTGAGTTGGAAGGACTCTTTCAGTGCAGTTATTGGATCCTACTGTTGTGGAAGAGAATAGACACTGCATTGGATGAATTCTATTAGAATTTCAGAATCACTATTGGACCAGAACAATCCAACCAGTGGTCAAGCATGTCATTGAGCACAGGACTCTTGATATGGTATGATACTAAGGAGTCCAAAGTACTTGTGAGTTAGATTGAAGAGGAGATTAGCCTATTCGAAATTGATCTTCTAGCCAGATCAGTGGAGAGATCCAGAAATGAATTGCTCCAATGGCAGGCCTGTTTATCAGCTACGCTGCTGCCTGAAGAAGCTGTAATATTGATTAGGGAGAAGCCAAAAGGCGCCTTGCGCAGAGGAGCAAACTTCAATAATTGTTACAGGCAATCGATAAAAGCTGATTTTCAAGCTCATGTTTTTATCCATCTATTAAGTTCGGGGCAGCATCACACTTAATTGGCATTGATTCAATCTTGGACAGAATGAGGCAGTCCACTGGGCTATCAACGAACTTTCATATATTTGTAGAGAATGTACACAGTTTTGTTCAAGCATGGATGGGTTCCGGCGGAAAGAAAAGCTTGTTTAGGCCACTAAGGTATGAGTTCTGGTTAAGATAATGGATCACATTATATGGCAGGAGATTCTAAAATTACAATCTCATGGGACCATGTCGCTTCACGCATAAGATGTACTCTAAATATGTAGATGTTGCAGCAGCTTACATCTAAATTAAAGCCTTCCAGGACAAGCATGAAGAACCGTAGGCATGTCAAATGTTCTCCTTTAATTGAGGACCTTGCTGAGAAAATATAGCTTTGCCCCCTCCATAGGAGAAAAAAAATCGGCCACACCCCTCACAAGAATCGAACCAGTGCCACCCCACAAGCATTGGTTGATTGATTTGACTAGAGAGAACTGTCTCAAGTAAGAAATACTGATTCCGCCCACCCAATGAGGTCCCTAGGAATCACATCCTCAGTCTCTTAAACCACTACATTCTCGAGGACCAATCAGCCCTTACCCTAGCCATTAAGCTGTGAATTCGCATAACATGGACATAGAATTACGAATGCTCACTGTATACACCTCATTTTTCACATTTACTAATGATTTCTCTTTACAATTTGTTGGCACATTAGCCTCTTTGAGTATGTGGCTTAGCGGGTGTATTGGGAGCGGTACTAGGCTAGTTGGCAATACCTAGTGATAAATTCATTGTGGCATCTCCCTAGCTTTCCCTAACATGCCTCCCTACTACCTCCTTATTATCAGTTTGAGCCCTTGATATCCTTAGTATAACCACCTTCGCATCATCTACCAGTACCACCTTCAAATCCCCTTCAAATCACCTTCATACATGCTTCAAGTGTTTGTTTTGTCTCCATTCTCGATCCTCCCATTTTCTTTTTTGGACTATTCATGTTCGACATCATCAATGAACCCTTCATCTAATCGACTACATAAACAAACCCTTCATCCAGCCAACTGCATCGACCATTTCCGATGTCATTGGCTAAGAGATCCGGAGTTCAAGTTGTGTTCCCCTGTTTATAGGTGTCATTATTGTCATTTCTCTATATTTGACATATCAACCTTTCTTCATTGCATCAGGAGGTTTGGTGATCTCTCCGATGAGCGGGCCAGGTATCCGTATCTCGCTTATTGTTCCTCTGTGAGTATTGCCCAGGATGTGAGTCATTATTGGTTTTTCGAGACTTCTGCCTTGTTGGATTCAGTTGGTATCCAGATTGATCGTCTCCCCCCTTTTTAGTATTCCCTAAATGCTCCCAGTCATCTCTTGCCCACCAAGCAAGTGTTGAACAGGTCCGTCTGGGAGGATATCTACAGGAGCTTCATTCAAACAACTTAGGTGAACCCCCCTAGGGGTTTGCACCCTAACATGTCCTTTTATGTAGAGCACTTTCTTGAGATCAGAGATGGACTCTTCATCCGCCCTCAGTACACCTTTCGTCACAAGGGGCATGCCCTCCATATACCTCTAGGTCAGTTTCGGGTCGGCTCCCGCAGACTTCGGTGTGAGATTGATCACCACATTGATCGGGATGACAGACTTTGTAGGCTCTGTAGCCTTCATGAGGTGGAGACCGAGACTCATTTCATCTTCCGCTGCCCCATATACTATGAGATCAGAGGACGATTTCACTACCTCTTTAGAGGGATTCAGACTCTCCCAGTTTTCTTCAGATATATTGACCAGCGGCGTCTTACCCTCTACATCCATGAGTCTCTGCTGCTCTGGGACCAGATTCTTCATCCTCCTCCGAGAGTCATCCCCACAAGACGAATTACAGCGTTCTTTTCGGTTCTACCTGCAGGTGGAGGAACTAAACGACAGAGCCTCTCTGACCCAGATACAATTCATCGATCAGTTCGTCCCCGGTTGGACCTTCACATTTCCCCCGATCACCACCAACAAAATTGGATTCACACTCGTACCAAAGGGCAGCCCTGCTCCATTCGTCCCCCTGGTCGTCGTTCCAGTCTCAAATCTCGGCAGGGGAGGAGGTTTTCACCCCCCTCTTCGGGTTGCCAATCCATTAGGAGCTTCTTTTCATCGGCCTCAAATGTTAGGAGCTCTGTATTAAAAATCGCCATTAATCGGCTAATAATCACAATTAATCGTTTAGGGCAAGTAAAACGATTAATCTTTCTAAAAATCGCGATTTGTGAAGTGCTGATAAATTGGTGATTTTCGGCGATTAAAACCCTAAAAAATCGTCAAAACTCGCAGGAAAAATCATTGAAAATCGCGAGTCTTAGGTTTCATGTTTGGTTTCCAGCATTTCGTAGTGGTTTCATCGGATTTTGTGGCGGTTTTAGGGCATTTCGTGGCAGTTTCATGCCATTTCATGGCCAGTTGGTGGCAACAATTTCGTGGCCCTAGCCCTCTATAAGTTTATATACAGGTAAGAGGATATTTAGTTTTCTTTTTTTTAAGATTTTCAATAGTATACACTAATTCGTATACTGTACAGTGTATAAAATATTAAAATCTATAAGTATAGATTAATTTGTTTTGTATATACTAGTAACTATATACTATAATTTATAATAGTAATAAATGTATAAGACTGTTATAAACTGATATAGTATAATTTATACTATTATATATATTACTATTATAAACAGATCATAATTTATAACATTTAAGTTTTTAACAATGACATATAACATAACATAATAATAATAATTTGTAACAGTAATAGTAATATACCCGTTGTTAACAAAGAACACAATGATATTTTTTATATAATTTATAACAGTAATAAATTTATAAATTATACATTTATTATAATACTATACAATCAGTATACACTAATATAAATTTATAGTTACTTGTTACAGTATACACTATAAATTTATAATAGTATACTGTATAACGATAAATTATGCATTCTATAGAGACATAACAATGTTTTTACATTTAATTTAAGTTTATTTTATGAATTTAAATGTTATTATAAGTAGCGATAAAGTTGCCGTTTAATGCTGATAAATTGCCGATTCCCGATTTCCGAGTCAAAATTTGGTCTACCGATTAGTTGCGGATAGCGATTTTTTGAACTATGGTTAGGAGGGGTATGGCTACCATTCTGAGTAGACCATCGGTCCTCGTTTGCCCCCTCCTCCATTCCCTTCTTTGCTTCTCCCATCTTTCTCTCCCGCTTGCTCCATTGCCCCCGCCTGTGGGAGTATTTGGCTTCGGGCTTCCTCTCTACTTCGTCTCCTTTTCTTTTTTCTATTTTTGGGAACTGGTTTGAGTTGTCCCTGCTCGCACTTTGTATATGTTTGGACTGCAGTCCCATTGACCTACTATTGCGGTCATTTGTTGGACATTAATATATTTATCTTATCTTATCTTATCTATATCATAAACACATATTTTTCTCTTCTCGTGCTCGCAAATCTGCCCTTGGTGGTTTAGGGTTCTTATACTTGGAGGTCATCTTTGGAGCATTTGGTTACTACGAGCAACAAGAATAGGTGTTGTAGCAGCAAGGTCTACCTAGTCTTTACAGTCCCCAACTTTGGTCAACTTATGTCTTCTACCTATCCCTCTTGTGATTTACAACTCGTGGTTAACCGTCAAACGGCATTACAAACCTTAGTCTAGACTTAGCTCTTGCTTATTATCATTACTCGTACAAAACCAGGATTCTAGTAAGACCCCACCCTCTTATCTTAAGCATAGGTTTTGGAACCCTACGCCTTTGATATGACTGTGGATTAGTCTCTTCTAAATCAATGACTATTATGCCCGTAGGATATACCTTTGGCTTGTGTGTTGGCCCTCGAATGGTCCTCTACTTATATCCTAATCTATATTATTGAGAAGATGGTGAGGGTAATCATATTAACCATCTTAGCTAACATACAAAATCGATTAATATGTTTTATCACCGTCACAATCAGAAAAAACACACTAAACACTTGAAATTGACGAGTCACAAAACAAAGATGACAAGACAAGAACAAGCATGGATGAAAGAAGTGATGCACGGAAATAGGATTGAAGCAAGAAAAGACGTCCCAAGGAATGCAGGACCCTAGTAACCTCTTAAAAAGGTTCAAGATGAAGAAACATGGCCATCTTGACAAGTTCAGCCCATTCTGAATTCATCGCCCTATAGTTAGACAAACCTAAAACGTTCAGCCCAGGCCAAACTCGTTAGAATGTAGTTAAACATGTCTAGTACATGCCAAAATTGTCGAAATACAATAGGAGGTAGAGAAGAGCACCCCAAATGGAAGCTCAAATGATTCAAATGGCCATTTGTTGAGTTCCAACTTCCTGGTATTAGTCTATGATGATCTGTTAACAAACTTTAAGCATAAATAATCATGGATGGACCTTGGAAAAGCCATACAAAGTTGGTTGTAAGGTTAATTGAAGGAAGTGTGCTTAGCATAATTCTCAATCTAAGTTGTGTTTTAATTGCACAGAAAATCTGAAGGTCATTTTGAGAATGTATTGTCATCTCACAATGGTTTTGGGATTCTCCATAGTTGAGCCATGGCTTATATTCTTGCAAGTTGGTGATTTGGAAGAGATAGAGACACATTTGCTGTAGTTTTTACCCACAATGGGTTTCTCCAGGGTAAAATTTATGTCCACAGCAATGTGTATGTTACATTTTACTTATTTTCAACTTCCATAGGTGTTTCCCTCATGTTTATTCCATTTCCAACACTGCATAAAACAATACAACTCTATATTAAAGCTGATTTCGTGAGAAAAAGCACTTAGGAACAGAAATTTATTCTGTTTTGGTGAATTTTACTTTGGTATAATGAAGATAATTACAGATCAACACTGGCATATATATGAGTCGCACTTTTTCAAAGTCACAATCCTCAAGTGGAATGTTGTCTTTGTGTGCATGATCTGTTTCAATGGCCATGAGATGCAAAAAACAAAATGGGAACCTTCAATATTAGTCCGTGAGGAAAAGGAAACTACGAAGTTCTATGAGATTACACGAGAAAGGGTAGTACTTGCACAATCAATGATACCCATGTGCTAAATTTGCATTATGCTAAATGTACACTTGCATCGCAGCTTGTGTTGTTAAGTGTCTCTAAGACGCACTTGCATTCTAAAGATGTTCCTCGTGCCTTTCTATAGATGAGGATGTCATCCAAATAGACAAAGACAAAGGAGATACGTTAAGGGCTTGAGTATGTCACTCATTAGGCACACATAGCCATGCCTTGGTCTAGCTGAATGCCGTGATTAACCATTTGTATAGTCCTTATTTGGTCTTGAAATTTTTCTCTAGGCATCTCTATTGCTGACAGGTAATTGGTAATATCCATATTTCAGGTTGGGCTTGGTTGAGTATTGTTCACCTTGGAGCCAATCCATTGTCAATACACAATAGAGAATATTAGTTCCTAATGGTGGTCTTGTTGAGTATGTGATAGTATCTGCACAAGTGCCATCACCCATCCAAAATGGAGCGAGGAATATCAGCTTACCATGAGGAGATGCACTGGACCTTATTTTCCTAGGTTGACGAGTTCTTGAATCTTCCATCTGATCTTTCCATTCTCCCATAATGATCTGCGATGAAGTGGGTCGTTTTGAAGAGGATAGCTAGAATGATATTGATATGGTGCTTGACAAAGAAGTGTGTTGGGACACATATGGGCTACTCTAAGACATATTGTTGTAGGAGTTGTTCAAGTTGCTTGGTTGGCACTAAAGGATTGTGTAGTACATAGTGAGAGACTGAGCATGCATTGTGGTGTGTGGTGCATGTTACATCTCTATGTGGACTATGAGAAGGGGAAAGTTTTGCACATGTGAGTTGAGTTTCTTGCACCACTTATGTGATACCAAAGTGGATTGATCTTCAAAGGGACTCTAGAAAATATTACATATTTCCATTGAACTTGATGGACCAACATCGTGGCTTAGCTATGTAGGATCCATTGTAGTCATAGATGTATGGTATTTCTAGTAAGCATGTCACAGATGTTGAAAGGTGCTACGTTGCAAGTGACTCGGTCACACATTGTGGATAACATTCTTAAAGATACAATAATATATTCCCTTGAGTTCTTTATCTTGGTGAAACCACCTAAGAGAGTATGATTGAGATTACGTGAGAATTGGCAAGGTAATTTAACCATGTTATTTTGGATTCCACTATCGTTGATGACATGTGAGTGGTTTTCCTTTGACCCAACATTCATTGGTTGCGAAAAAATCATTCTCATTCTTCTACCACCTCAAATGGGGAATCAATCGTTTTGCCTATAGAATTCAAATAGGTCAAAGATCCAAAACTTCAATTCTTCTTTGATATAAAGTTTGTTATTAGGGAAAGTTGTGTCTTGAGCATGTTGCAATTTCTACAATTGTGGGTAATGACTTTACAAAAACCACACCACTTATTGTCTTTATTTTGCTCCCCTTTGTTGCACGCTTTCGCCTAAGGTGCATCCTTCTGTAAAGGGGTGGTTGTGTTATGATTTCCATTTGTGTTGATGTCACGGTGCAAGTGTGTTCCTCATGTTTCCTATAGGCTTATTTTTGTGTGTGGCCCCATATTCAAATTTGTTCTCATTTGCTTGAAATTAATTTTGATTCTCTCTTCAATCTTTGAGTCATGATAATATACCTTCCCCATTGTTTTGTATTTGAGTAAATCCATCTCAACATGGATGTGTTGATGAAGGTTATAAGTGTATAGTTTGTTTGGTTTCATGCACATACAATCCAACCAGAAAACAGTGAAACTTGTTGGTATAACCTTGTGTCAAATATTTCCATTGCACCAATAGTTACCATTTTATGTAATGATCATTGCAGTGCTTCAGAGGGTAATGTTCCTCATCCAAACCCTCTACAAACTTGTACCAATTGTTTGTAGGGTGTATTTTCTAGAGTGTGTTGCTTGCTGAGAAATGCCCACTGGCAAAGCACTGGAGAGGCTATATTAATGGTGGCGATGGTGATCTTCCCTTTGTTGGTAAAGTGATTGGTGACAACATATGTCTCCAACTACTGCATCTAGTTTCCAAGTGCTTCGGCATCAATTTTTCTTTATAACATCAATATGTTTAAGATGACTTGCACCTTGACCAAAGTTGGCTATGTAACGAAGGATTTCTAAAATTTGAAATATGAAAGGACCTAGAAGGGCCTAGGTGCAGTAGTAGGTCACAAAACTGGATGAAAAGGGTAGTATTCTCTCCAATGCTTATTCCAAAAAATGTCAAATATCTTCAAAAGTGTTTGAAGGTTTTTCTTGAGAGGATCGACCATATATGTCTTTGTAATCTTCTAGGAAATCTTCTCTTAGATGGAGTAATGAGAATTCTAATATTCAAAGACAGCATGAATGTCTCTTTTTTTCTATGTATTCGATCTAATCCAGGGCCTCTACTCAAAATTGGCTTCAGATTCTAGAAAATATATACCCTTTTGCTTTATCATTTTTGCTTTCGGCTTTCTATATTTGTGTTAGTGTATTCAGTATTGTATGATCAGGTTTATTAATGGCCAACCATTTTTCGACTATGGTTGTGTTCTAACTTCAAAGCCTGCCTATTCTAGGAAATTCTTCTATGTCATCCCTAGTGGCATTCTCTATAGGGGTTTAGGAAGCCTTTTTCTTTCCTAATGGAGAAGGTGGCGAGGTAGAATCTTCCTAAGTGATTCCCCTCCTATTCATAAGGAATAAGTTCCAAAGGATCGTCCCTTACAATTGTCTCCTCAAATACTCTTGAGGTCAAGGCTAGGTTATCAAACTAATTTTGGAGAGGGATTAAGGATTATGGATTCAATAGCCTCTCTTTTCTTTTTTTCTGTCCTGCTGAAGCTCATAAATACTTTTTGTCTCTTGGTGATTCATTTCTCATAATGGTTTAAAAATCATTCCTATATCCCAGGTTAACTTCTTTGAGTTCAGTGGACAATCCCCATCCAAATGCCCATGGTCATGAAAAACTATGCATTCAAAATTGGAGGTTCTTACAATCAACAGCTGTTTCCAAACCAATTCCTTGAAGATTTTAATCAGATTTTTCTACAAGATGGTTTACTAAGATCCACTTAACGCTAACGTGGGAAAAGAATTAAAATGTTTGTGTGGCAATAGAGAAAATGTGAATGAACTTACATAGAGTTTCACCATTCTTTTCTAGGTTTGTTTCTCTTACATAGAGTTTCACCATGCGAATGAGCCTGACTCACACAAAAGCTTCCTTGGGCTCTTACAAAGAGAATTCAAAACAAGGACCGCATAGTCTTAACAAAAAAACCCATTGTAGAACCACAACCCTCCAAAAATGGTTGCCATGTCTTCCTTCAAAGTGAATACGATAGGTAATAAAAACCCCTTGGCCCTAACTTGATCCATAATTGGGCTACTCTGTGAGCAGCCACAATTCACCAAAAAAAAATTCCTAAATAAAAGAATACGGCGTATATTTGACTCTAAAATTTCTAAATTTTATGTGTGACAAAAAAGCTACGTATTATAATGAACATAAAATTAAATTTCTTAACCATTTGTCAAAGAAAAATAACGACAAAATATTCTTAACAAAATACAAGACAACATACATCAGAACGAAACATTAAGAAACAAATATTGATCTTGAGAAATCCTCTTGGAATGGAACACTGCACAATGTAAAATAAGAAACTACTTGTAGTCCTAGAACACTTTATGATAAAGATACATGCTCACTTTAGATTACTTAAACAATGATTTCTCATGCACACAAAAAATCTGCAGCGGACTCCTCTGTCTCTAGACTATACACTCCTCTAACCCTCAAATTAGCCTTCAAGAATGATTTAAGATTTCTTCATACATGTTCACTTTATAATAATTAACTAGGTAGCCGGTACGTGCCCTGCAGGGCATGGGTATGGGTACGGTATGTACCCGGTACGTGGTACGGGTATGGTACGCTTTGGGTATGGCCAGGGTACGGCCAGCAGTACCCGGGTATGTCTGGGTACCCTGCCCATACCCAAGGCGTACCCAGCCATACCCAGCCGTACCCAGCCGTACCCACCAGTAAAAACAACAATTTTTTAATTTTTTTTTTGTTTTTTTTTGTTTTTTATTTTTAACAATTTTGTAAAAAAAAAAAAACTATTTTTTGGGGGTCAATAAAGGTCAATAGATGCGATTACGTAAATGATTCAACTGTGGTAAAACTTCACAGAAGTACTTAAAACAATGGCTGAAACTGCAACAGTTGAGATGCGTTTGGGTAATGTAGGATCAAAAAACACAGTGGCAGCATCTCCACTATGTGATTTGTTATTATTTATGTTAATAATTGGACATTGTAACATTTGGAGTTTGAATAATGTACTTGTTCGAAGTTCAATCAATGAATATCATGACAAAATGCATTCAATTATTAATACATTATTTGGCTATTTCACTTAATTATTAATTTGTTTACTCTATTCATATATAAGGCTGAATTTTTGCTTATTTGGCTATATTTTTAATATTTTATATGTATATTGTACTGCCGTACCCAAGTGCCGTACCCGGGCCCCCAAAAAATTTGCCGTACCGGATCCTCGTACCCGTACCCGCACCGTACCCCCATACCGGCTACCTAGATAATTAACAATGATTTCCTATGAAGCCAGGAAACGACTGAGGGGCCCACGTTTCTGCCTGGAAACGTTTCGGAAACGCAAAACGGGTATTAAACGTGTTCGAAACTTTTCCCGAAAAAAATAATAATAATAATTTTTTTATTTTTTTTAAATGTCTAACTTATCTAGATTAATTGAAGGTTGAAATTTCCAATGATGGCCATAAATTAGTTAACTCATGGACAATACAGTTGTCAACCACTACCCTATGTTACCGGCTACGCCGGTTTTTGGGGCCTGGAACGGGACCGGGAGCGGGAGCGTTCGATAGCGGGAGCGGGAGCGGGGAGCGGGGGAGCGCGCGTGGGAGCGGCCTGGGAGCGGCCCGGCACTGTGGAAACGGTCCGGGTACGGCCTGCGCCGTACCCAGACGTTTCCACAGTCCCCTCGTTGCTCCCGCCGCCTAAACATGTTTTTTTTTAATTTGTTTTTTTTTTTTCATGTTTTAAAAGCCTAATAACATAAAAAATTAAATATTCTTCTAATTTAAAACCTAAAAGCTAACTCTAAGCAATAAAACAATAAAACAAAAGAACAACACAAAAACAAAACATAAAGCAAACAAAGTCTGGCCATTGTGGCTCTCCAAAATTTGCATTGTGCTTGTCTAGGTGTATTTTGGGGTTTGAGGAGCTATTGCTAAGCTTGTCAGGAGTGTGAGGAGCTGCAAAGGAGGAAGATTTGTGAACGGATTTGATTTGTGGTTTACTAAGTGAAGGTAAGTTTTTTTTTAATTTTTAGCCTTGTTCTCTCTCACTTTTTTTCATACATTTTTTGATTTGAATCTTTCACACATTACATTTTTTCTTCTTATTTTCATCATTTTTTTGCTCTTTCTATTTAATTTTTTTAATTTTCATTGTTCAATCACAATGCATATGCATGCCATTGTTTTCTTTGCTTAAAATTATTTTTATTAAACCTTGTAGGTACTTTCTACAATGGCAACAACAAGTTTGCTTCTTTTTGGGCAATCTTTGGCCATCTGACTTTGACCCAAATTCACCGTTATGGAGGCATGTAACAATACTTCAACAAATTGTAGGTGGTGGTTGTTACTTGAATGGAAATGCAATGATTGTGATGGAGTATTCAAAGGCTCTTACAGTAGGGTGAAAAGCCATTTGTGTGCCATAACGGGGTAATGATATAAGAGTATGTCTGGGGGAGGAATAATGCTGGGGTGCCAAAAGAAAAAGTTCTGGCATTTATCAAAGAGCAGGAAGATGCAGAGGCTAATGTGGCTTACTTAGAGAGCGAGGTCATCCATTGGCCAAAAGAGGAGGTTCATCTCGTTCAGCAAGGCCTCTTCAGTTGCCCCATCACCTAGTGGATCCCCAATTGTGGCCATGCCACATCCATTTGTGGCTCCTATCTCCACATGTATGAGGATGCAATTTCCCTTGCACGAAAGAAAAGTATGACACAAGGGCCATTGGAAAAGGCCTTTTAGCATGAGTTTTGCAGGGAAATTGCAGATGAATGACATTGCAAGGTGTGTATATGTCTAATGGTCTTTCTTTTAATGTTGTGAGATCACTTTATTGGCCATGAGATGGTGAAAGCCATCAATGAGGCACCAAAAGGGTGTAAATCCACCAGGATTTGAGAAGATCCACACCACTCTTTTGATAAGACAAAAAAAATATGTGGAAACCTCCTTGCAACCAATTAGGGACTCATGGACCAAAACTGGTGTGTCCATTTGTTTCTGATGGATGAAAAGATGCAAGAAAACCATGCCCTTAAATACTGAATGTGATTGCAGTATGCCCTAAGGGGGCAATGTTTTCATGAAAGCGGTTGATTGTGAGGGGCAAGTGAAGGATGCCCCAATTCATAGCCAAACATTAATCTTTGAGTCCATTGAGGCAGTGGGGCTACTGAAAATGTTGTCTAAGTGATAACAGACAATGCCAAAAATTGCAAAGCTGTGGGGATGTTAGTTGAGGCACGGTATGGAAGCATATTTTTTGGACACCATGTGCTACTGCATTCATTGAATTTAATGCTAAAGAAAATGGCAAACAAAATAGAGTGGATCCAATAAGTGTATGCAGAAGCTGAAGAAATCCAAATGTTTGTCACCAACCACCACATGTCACATGGTATTTTTAGATCATTATCGCAGTTGGAGCTATTGAAGGGTAAGGACAAGCTAATATGATATTTTTTTCTTTGCTTTTGGTAATTTAACTATGTTTAATATAAGTTTTTTAATATTATTTTAGGGCTTTTCACTATTCAGAGCATTTAGAATTTTATTTCTAATTTTTGTTCCTCATTCTTATTAGGTTGCTGCGACTCGGTTTGCATCACACACAATCTTATCTTGAGACGACTTGTGAAGGTGCGAGAGGCACTCATGAGGATGGTAACATCCAATCTTTGGTCTGTATGGAGGCAATCAAACACTCAAGGGGCTCAAAAAGTGAAGAACTTGATTTTAGAGGACCACTTGGTGGGATAGAGTGGGTTATCTGTTGAGTTTTACGGAGCCCATTATGAGCATGATCCGGTTTACTGACACGGATCAACCATGTCTAGGAGAGATATATGACGGCATTTGACTCAATGATTGAGAAGATAAAAGCCGTCATAAATGCAAAAGAACAAGATCCCGAGGAAATATTTTTCAAACAAGTGAAGTCAATCCTCATTGAGCGGTGGAACAAAATGACCACCCCATTACATCTACTAGCTTTTGCATTGACTCCTAGATTTTATAGCACAGAGTTCCTTTCCTTGTCAGGGAGGGTAGCACCATACAGGGATGCGGAAGTCAGTGAGGGATATATGGCGGCATTGGCTAGGCTCTTCCCTGATCCTGAGGCCCAAGACCAGGTTATGGTAGAGTTTGACAATTTCATAGCAGAAACGGGTCATAGCCTTCTCGCTCTTCGGAGCAAATACAAGATGGATGCACATATGTGGTGGTACCTCCATGGTACTTCATCGGCTTACTTGCAACCTCTTGCAATCAAGGTCTTGGCATCAGGTAAGTTTTTAATTTTTTTATTCTCTTTTCTTTTAGTTTTTTAAAATTTAAGTTTGAGTGTTTAAGATCTGAAGTTGAACTTTGCATTGACTTTGAAGTTTGGGTTGCCTTAATAGGTTGCAAGTTCATCTTCCTCTGAGCGCAACTGGAGTACGTATAATTTCATCCACTCACAGAAGCGCAACAGATTGGGGGCTAAAAGGGCTGAAGATTTGGTATATATACATTCCAACTTGCGTTTTTTATCCCACAAACAACCAGAGTACAAGGAAGGGTCAACAAAACATTAGGACATTGATGCAGAGATAGTTGACTTGGATGCTTCCATTTCCCACCATGGAGCATATGATGATGAGACGAGTTCTGTGGCACCACGAGACCTACATGCACAAGGGGGTGCAACTATTTTTCAGTGGCCCTAGTGCGAGTGGTTCGAGCCCATGTGGTTCTAATGAACCACATAATGATGATGATGTAGCTGATCTTTGATCCTCTTGATGAAGAGGAATATGATGAATATTGACAATGAAAGATAGTTTGAACTTTGAATATTGATCTATGATTGAATTTAATATATCATGAGATTCATGACATTCACATTGTGTTCGATTTAAGTATTTTAAATTTAACTAACTTTAAGCTTTTAAGTTTCTAAGTTTTATCGGTATCCTAGCTTGTTTGTTGTGGTTATTCACTTATTTAGCTTATAACTTGTCTTTCATATGCATAATATGTGGTTAATAATTAAATTCCTATTTAGAAGGCTGAAATTTATATATTTTTTAATTTTTATATAGTTTTTGTACTGCCGTATCCTACGCCGTATCCGGGGTCAAAAAACATTTTGCCATTTCCGCGTATCGGATACTCCGTACCCGCTCCCGTATCCAAAACGTTTCGGCTACTTAGATCTCAACAAATCTGAAGTCCGTGGATAGTAGGAGCAACATGATGCTTGAGTGGGACAATTAGCCAACATCTTGCACAGGTAATTGTTATTGTCACACACAGATCCATACGCAGACTCAGGTAATTGTACGCTGAAGTTTCTGGACAAGGTTTCATATCCAAGGTTTTTTGAAAATTAGTTTCCCCATTGGAAATTCGTTTCCGTTTCCGTGAACATAGAAATTTTTCATCACTCGTGCAGCAAGACTACCTGTTTGGTGGGAGTGGGGACTCTCCTCTAGCCCCAAAAGTAGCCTTCAAGGATGGATCCGATATATGATTTCTTCTTTGATCCTTGGTAACAGTGAACTTCTGAAGAGGATAGAGCATTTTGGTCCACTAAATAATGCTCTCCTCTTAACACTATTGATTAATGGCATTGATGGCATGTCTAACACATAGTGAATTCATTTAGTTTGAATGTCATAGAAAAGACTCACATCATCACTTGGCCAAATACTGAATCGTATACTTAGTGGGTATTAGGCATAGTTACCAAACTAGCCGGATCTTAATTATTTCAGCCGATCCATAATAAATGTCAAGGAGAGAGTCGGCCCTGTAGGGTTCCCAATTTGTCCCCTAAGTAGGTTTTGCATCTAGAAGACTCCCAACACCCTCATCAATTATTTAATATTAAGTATATTAACATGGATATTTTATTGATTGGGTGTTCTCTGTATTTGTCAATTTTTGCATATCCACACGCTAATTATGTTGCTATATCCTATTCCATATTCTGCAGCCCCGATTTTCCTAAACTTTTTCAAGAGTCCTCCAGCCTCTTCAAATGGTGTCATGCATCCATCCCAAATAGTTCCGTATTTCTGAACTTGCTACCTATGCTCTAACCACCACTTTGGCTCCAAAGTTGTATACATCACTTTTCTCTCGCTCAGATCTGTCAGTCTGAAACTAAAGTACACTGGCAACATTTTATAGTTCTTTAGAAAATGAATGTTCTTGGAAGCATGAAAATACTATACATAATTAATACTGACATGCATGAGTGGACAAGCAGAATGTCATACCCAGGAGGCTATATATCTCGTAAGTCCCATAACAGTACCCAAGACACAGGATTGACAGGTGGCATCACGCACAAGCTTGGCAAGTTTTCTGGACCAAGGCCAAAATCTGCAGATTTTGAGCCATCAATTAATTAAGCGCACTCATTCAAGATGTCTGCAATTGATTTTCACGTCCCTGTGCAATATTCAACACTCAGATTTGAACTGAGAGAGGTTGCAAACATGTCTAATGAGATTAAATCTTTGGAATCCAAGCTTCTCCCGACAGAAAGTTATGGCTCGAGCTGTAGATGTCACTGCATAGAACTTAAATCGCACGAGCTGCTTTCAAGAATGGGCCCAGAGAAGTCCCAGATTGTTTCTATGCAGGGCGATATGCCCCATATGTTTCAGTTGTCCAATTTGTGCAGGAATGTTTCCAATGAACCGGTTATTTCCTATATACAACAAAGAAAGTTTTTTCGCTTGGCCGATTGCAGCAGGAATATTCTTTCCCTCGAGAGAATGGCTTGTTGTGAACGAAACAACCATTTGAGATTTGAAAGACTCCATATCCTCAATGAAGGGGTAATAACTTCCAGAGGACCTGATATGGGTGCTAATTGGTCAACCACTGCAGATACCTAGTTTGGCCAATAATGTAGCAGAAACCTGGCCTTCCAACTTATTATTGTGAAGGACCAAGCTTTCAAGATTGGAAGAACTCCATAGCCCCACAGGAATCTCACCACTCGGCCGGTTTCCGTCGAGGTGTGAATAGTATAGGCATTTGCAATCTTATAAAGACGAAAGTAGGCTTCCATTGAAATGTATGACCTTTCTTTGTACAATGCATGTTTTTTTTCCT
Organism: Taxus chinensis; assembly: GCA_019776745.2. Taxonomy (NCBI): domain Eukaryota; kingdom Viridiplantae; phylum Streptophyta; class Pinopsida; order Cupressales; family Taxaceae; genus Taxus; species Taxus chinensis. Next base: position 173,993,224 of record CM034150.1, on the reverse strand, counting down.
AGTTGCTCACCGATTTCCTTCAAATTTACAAGCTACAGATAGCTTCTTTAATGGAATGTAGAAATAACGCATTAAAACAATGTTCAGAATAATCAAACAGAGACAGAAACTAAAAAATCCTCCATCCCATTCTAACCAAGAAAAAACTAGTGAGGGCCGATCTCTGCAGGTATTGCATTGTAGAACGGTGGGAAGCATACCAGGATTTTGAAACAGAGCTGCAAAGTATCGGTGGAGAATACAGTCAGATTGACACTGATTCTGTCTGGCAATAGAGTTTCCACCTAGCCGATTGCCATGAAAGATCTACGTGACCGATGGGTCATCCTCATCGTTGAATCAAATATTGGATCCGCAAGCTGAAATGTTTTTTTTTAATTAACAACAACACCCACAATATTGGAAGAAATTTGTTACCGCTGCATTGCCGGAAATACGTGCCGCCGGAAATAACGTCTCTGCCGGAATTTGACTGTTTTCCAGTCAGGTCAAAACTTCATAGTCGAACACGCTCTACGGTAGGAACAAGACTTTGCTCACTTACCACAAGACTTTGAAAACTTAGCCAGTCATGCAATAAGTTAACCCATTCGAAAGTACCCATTTTTAAGCCGGTAAAATATCTCTTTGTTCAATAGGCTGTTTTGGTAGTGTCAAGCATTTATGATGTTACTAAGATAGCATGATGTTCATTCTTTTTTAATATACTTAGACCAATTTTAGGTTGCATTAGCGGCTCCCTTTGTGAAAGAGTGACAAAGTCAGGTTTCAAAAGACCCTCAATCTGCCAGTCTGCATCGGCTTAACTTACTGAAAAACGCAGATGCAGTTTTAACTCGTATATTCACGTAGATAATTGCATCACTTAGATACCATGTCATCATATATCATCCTTAACTCTCAAAGACCTCATCTCAGCCAAATTCCTACATTGAACAACATACTGAGCAGCAATGCATAGATCTCAAACTCAACATCACCTAAAATGGTCCATTACCTCACATTTTCTTACTTTCAGGCATCATCATTCTCTTTCAGCAATACATTAGTAATAGTCTTTTGAGGTGTAACATCCTATCTTTAAGTCCACAAGTTTGAGGCAGTCTACCAATGTCTATCCTTGTAATATGCCAGTGGAAACAATAAATTTAAAAATATGAGGCTTTACATTTAAAACACAGAATCTAAAATCTAAAGATTAAAATTTAAAACTTGGGCATTCCTGAAAATCTCAAACCTAAAAATCATAGACATTCGTGAAAAATGCCTTCCATTATCCCAATACCTGTACTATCTTAGTGACCAAGAATCTTGTAACCATTGACTTCAAACAAATTCAAATTCAAAAAATCTTCAAAAACTAACACCTAACTCTCTAAAAGCATACCCCGCCAAGGGTATGAACTCCTTAGACATCTTTATCAACATCTTACCACCTTACTTTCACATCTTACCATCTTATCCCTATCTTACTTATACATTGCTTTTACTTTCTTTTTTTGTACCTAGTTAGATATGTATAGCATAATTTTACATTCTCGTGTTCATATTATGATTTTATGTACTAAAACAGTACTTAGATCTTATGCTTGAGTGATAGACAAAAGTGAAATACATAATGTTACTTCAAATATCGCAATTCCCAAAATTAAACACCTTGTTCAAAAATAAAAATTGGATTAATATAAAAAGTGACTATCATATTCAAAACTTGAAAACTTAAAAACACTAAACTTAATGAACTGCATACCCCAAAACATAAAATGTGAAACCCATAAACTAAAAAACAAAAGCCAAAAACACTGAACACCTCTTGGTTTTTTGACCAAGCATTTACACTGGTATTTTCTTAAACTTCATCACCTTCGGGTTACTATCTCCTGAATATGATAAGCCTCTAAAGCTATCAGTTCTGATATAGTCTGCATTTGTAAGACATTGGGGAATCAACTAGCCCGAAACTCACAAATACCCATCTACTTATGATTATCCAAAAAGCTTGTTGTCTTCGAAAACCCAACCATAGCTAATCCCAAATTTCTTAGAAAGGAATAGCAATAGTCTAAGAGTGTCATTTTGAAAACTCCTAGAACCGGTTGATGCTTACGGTAGCCTCAATTTATTGCAATCTATCTACTTGTCTCTCATCCAACATTTTTAACCTGAAAAACTAAACTTGTTGCCCAAAATGTGACAATCCAAATTTGTTTAAACATTGTATCACTCTCTAAAAACTAAAAATACACAAATGATTGGGGACCTAAGCAATTTGATAGCTCCCAATCATGAAAAACCCCAAAAATCTGAAACTCACACTCCCTAAGTCTATATTCCACCAAGGCCTAATACCTTTAAAAACCAAATTCAAAAGTATCATATCTAAAAACCTCAAATACTAATTAGTTGATTAAGTGTCATAGTTTGTATGTTCTCCTCAACATCCTGAAAACAAAAAGCTCTCTAGTGTTTGTCATCTTTCAGTACCCATTTGATCAATTTGTCAAATCCGTGATAGAGGAGGAATAGAACTCGAAAGCCCCAAAAAATCATAAATCATGAATCCCAAAATTGGGAAACCCCAAAACCTGACAAAACCTCAGAAGGCAAAAATCCTTAACAATCAAAAGTCCGTTACAACACAAGAAAAGACGTGATATCATATATGTACAACACCCCCTGATCCTAGTTGAAGGCTCAAACTCCACGGTTGACCTCATCGCGAAACCTAAGGTCCTTCAGGGAAGCGGTAGGTTTTTACAACCCTAGGGTAAGAGGCTACATATCCCATCATCTAGTGCCCTTTCCTTTTCAAACACACTGATACCTGATACTCGTGATAGGTTGATAATCAGAAACTCAAAACTTAATGATTAGGTCTGAGGCACCCATGGGGAACTCACATCGTGAGAAAGTAGAAACCTTAAAATGAAAAACAAGAACTTGAAGACACTAGAAACACAAATAACCACAAAACGCCAAACCCTAAAACCTAAAAGCCCTAAACTTAAAAACTTTGAGAATCTTAAAATATGAATCCCAAAACAAAAAAACACCAAAATTTGAACCGTGAAAACCTCGAACCTAATAATTTTGAAATAAAAAACCTAGAAAACACAAAAAATGATTGATGTAAAACACCAGTGTAGCCCAAAATTAAAAACCCAAAAAATCGAACCCGAAATCCAAAGGCCCCAAAATGAAAAAACCAAAATCCTAAACCCCCAACTTTTTTATCCTACAACCTCTTAAAACTATGAAACTCCAAAAAATCTTTACAAGGAAACCTCGAAAATACGAAAAATTTACATTGATGTGAAAAATTAAACCCTAAGAGATCCAAAACCCAAACCCTGCAGTAAGGAAAACCCCAAAAACTCGTTAATGCTTGAAAACCTCAACCTCAAAACTCATGAATCCAAACACTTTAAAACACAAAGAAGTGACTGATATAAAATGCTCTCAAATCCTAAAACTTAAAAATAGAAACCTAGAAAATGAATAAACTAATCTTGAGCCCTAAATCAAAATAAAAAATAAAAAACTAGAAATACCAAGACCTTAAAACTCAAAGCCCTAAAATTGAAAATCCAAAATTTTGAAACTCAATCTTATAACTCAGAAACTGAAAATTCAAAACCTCAAACCTAAAAACCATGAAAACATAAAAATTTGATTGATATAAAACAACATTTAAACTAGGAACAAAAAATTGAAACTCGTAACTCAAAGACCCTGAAACCCAAACCCTAAATTTTTTAGACTAGGTAAAAACCCTAAAAATTGTGAAACCTAACCCTCCCCCAACAAGAAAACTCCAAAAACATGAAAACTTACATTGATATAAAATTCCCTTGAAATTTGAAGCCTAAAACTCAAAACCTAAATTCTAAAATCCCTAAACTTAAAAACCACAAAAATCAATGCAACCTAAAACTTGAAAGCCCCAAACCTGAAAACCTTGAAAACTTGGAAACCCCAAAATCGTGAACCTAAAAATCATGATAAAAGAAGTTAATTAATACAAAGTATCTCTAAAACCTGAACCTAAAAACAAAAGCCAAAAAAATGAAATTTGGAGGTCCTAGATCTAAAACATTGAAATCCCCCAGCCTAAAAAACCCTGAAATGACAAAAACATGTTAGATGCATCTATTTGAAAAATGTTGACATATATCAATCTGAAGGTGCATATCTTGGATTTGTCACATATTACATTAATAGGTCCATCGCCTTCTTTGCAAACTTCTCATTGATTTGTGATATATAATAGCCTCAACCTAGTTATAACACTATTTCATGCTCAAAGAAATATTATTGGGAAAAAAGGGCTCCAAACCTCACTCTACGACTAATATATTAAAAGTTTTCTATCGACTTCTTTAGCTAAGGGAAAACATTATCCCAAATGATCATACAATAATACACGTGACATAATATTATTGAATCCATATACCAACAAATAATTCATTATAATAATATTTACTCAATTAATTTCAAAACTAGTGGAAAGAGGTGATATGCAACATTTAGAGATTACAATAATACATACAAGGGTAATCCAATAAAAAGGGTGAAACAAAGAAAACTTCATCTAGGACTTTTTTATTCTCCTAATAATATACCGAGTGTTTTAACATTTTTTAAAAAGTGCAAACAAGCATAATTTTTTGACTACATTTGCCTAGTTATAAGCTCCAACAAACTCGCTCTCACATTTTTTCTTTATTCACTTGCGAAATATAAAACCTACTTGCCCTGATTAAGTAACAATATCTAGAAAAAAAAGGAAAAAAAAAAAAAGTTTGGGGTTTGTGAAAAAGCAAAGAACAATAAAAGTAAATTTTTTTCATGGCCATAGACAATGACAATATAAAAAACAAGACACCAATAATTGTACAAAATTATCAGCTAAGACAACCAATGTTGTGCACTGTAGAACCGACCTTCATATAATGATTGCTCTATCAGCAATAAATGCTCAATGATTGCTTGATTTATTTTAAAATGCTTGCAAATGCTCAATAATTTCTCTTGAGAATATCCAGTGTGTGTATAATTGCTTGTTAATGAATGATTTAACATACTTGTTTATTTATTTAAGAAATTGAATTCAAAACATGACTTATTGGTGCCGAAATTGACCTCCAATGATCAAAAAACAAAAAAGGCAAGAACAAGAAACACTAGCATTGAAGCCAAAGGTGATATAAAACCATTGTCATGAGTGTTTGACACTCCTAACATTTAATCATATGCTCCATACAAATAGGTATAATCATGGCGCATTTAAAGGAGACGAGATTGGGTAGCTAGACGATTCTAAGAGAACGATAAAAATTTTATACAACATATCAATCATATTTAATTTAGATTGATAATCAAGTACATAAACATATTAAAATTAAAAACACATAATTTAACAACTAGTAAATATGTTGGGCCATTTTTAGTGTCTAAATGAATAATAATTTGTAATAATATTTTTGATATTTAAAACACGTGTTTAGAGAAGTGCGGCTATACAACTTATGAAATAATAAACAAATTTTAGATCCAAAAAAAAGTGGGTAGGGTTGTCTATCATTGTAAGGTTCTACAATTAATATCTCGACATCTTAATTTATATTTAAAAAATATCTATTCTCTACAATTATAATTTTTGTAAAATTATTTTTAACTAAATTAATTTCACTAAAAAATTTAATTAGGCCATTTAACATTCATTACAACATTTGAAATTATGACGAAATCACGCATCCCAATACATGTAACCTAGTCTCCATTTGCCATTTGTAAGTTGGCGTTTTCTTTATTCTTGACAACTAGGTCATACTACTAGTTAGCACATTTCCATTTCTATTTCAAACACCTAAGATTTTTAAGTGAAAATTGATACACGGGGAAGCATAATAGCTGCATATTTACAAGGCCTTAAATTACTATGGATTCCCATTTAGTGGATGGGAAGAAATTCTCTTTTTCATGTCTCCTCTAATATGTCAAAAAATGACGTTCGTACCTGTTACCCACTCTTCTAGAAAAAATAGTGTTGTTCGCCTCCGTGCCATTCAATTAGATTGGCTACGTGTCATGTCAGCTCACCCTTTTAGTGGAGCTATCAATGTTTGAAAATGTGAGCTTTAGTTTCTGGGCTAGTATATGATTTCTACTAACATAGACATAGAAACAAAAGTTTTTCAAATATTTATTGGGACCGTCGAGCATAATTGGAAAGAACCACAAGTTTTTTAAAGATTCATAGGGATGTGAGTTCAATAAATGAGTATGGTTAGGACTCTGAATACAATTAGAAGTAATAATATTCCAAATGTTATTTTTTTAATAACAAGTCATGTGTTTCAAATTCTATTCTTTCAATAGTCGCTGGGAATATTACTTAATAAACACTCTTACACTACATATTAAATGTGTGTCTTCTTTTACCAATCTTCAATCTACTTGTTTTTTACGTACATATCATTTTATAGTAAAATATTTATGTTTTTACAGAGTAACTACATATTAAAACGCGTCTAAATCTCCCATCCACCTATCAAGCATATATACAAATAGAGCACTCTGTCATTTTCCAATAATATAAATAAAATTAGCGTATTATCACTAGTAAGTAAGGCAAGTCGCTTGTACACATTGTATTGGTGTTGGGTGCTTTCACAACAATTAAATGTTACCCACACCTATCAATATTTCCTTAACATGACAAGTATAACAATGAAATTTTAGGGTTTGCAAGTTATAGATATTTTAGATTTATCCGCACCCTAAACGCCATTATCAATTTTTTCTTAATAAGACAAGTTTAATGTAGGAAATTGAGGGTTTGCAAAGGTAGGACACATTTTAAATTTTTTTTAAGGGCATTCGATATAGATATTCCTAAGATTGACAAGATTGTGGTTTTAAAAATATGATATGAATCATATAACTTAAAAAGTATCGTATATGTTTGTTTCTCCATCTATTTAATAGAAAAATAAACGTTGAGCGGGAAAAATAGAGCCATGTCAAACAAACCCACCAACAGCGTTAAGCACTCTTCAAAACCCAAAGCATAACATGGAGAGATAAACATCCTAAACGCCCTTTTAGATCTACCATTTTCCTTGCAAAAATAATAAAAACACTTTATTTGAGACCTAGAGGCGTTAACCATGCTGAAACCTAAGTTAACGTTGTAAATTTAGCAAAAATTGGATAGTTGGACGATTAAATTAAATAAGTAACCAGAAAGTTACGAGGAACTGTGCTAAACAGAGCTCTCGCTAATAGCCATCCTAAAATCAACACCACTATGGATTAAATCAGACCTGCAAATGGGGATAAATATGTAACCCTAATATCTCCTCATTTTACTATATACAAATTGATTGATATGGCTATGCATCTATTTCTGGAGTGGGTTCAATGGTCTCTGAGAGAAAACTACTTGAAAAATGCAGTCCAAAGGCGGCGGCAAAGTTGAATCCATGCCCGATTTATGGCCGCCATAGAAAGTATATCATTTCATACGTTCCCTAAAGTTTTAAAATAAGAATGTATATTTAATGCGTGAAAAATGCATAAAATAAGAATGAATATTTGAACCCCTTTAAACAGTGTAGGGCATGATCCACGACTACCATTCATTTCATGGTCTTGCATGCGTACAACAGAAACATGGACCATGGATTTGGACAGTACTGCAGCTGGCCTTCGGCTATAAAGAAATGCCTATTGGCATTAATAAGACTCTCTAAGTTGGTTTAAGTTTATGGTGGGAAAATCTCACATCTTTTGCAAACTAGCAATCATACGTGAATTGTAGGATATAAACGTCAAAGGGGATTTATTTAGGAAGTCAAAGGGGATGGAAAGAAACAAATGAGAGGAAGAGGGGCAAAGAAGAAGGGGGTTAAGGATGAATAAGTGCAAGGGCATGGAAAGTGGAATGGGAAAACAATGCAAAATTCAACCCTCTGAAAACCACATGATGACATTTAAGGCAATCATTTGATGGAGGAAAGGCGTGTTGTGTAAGACGAAGAGGAAATAGTTAAGAAATATATCTCGGAACGTAAGGATTGGTAGAACAATATTGCCAAAGTGAAAAATTGTTTACAATTTCAACCCTTGCATTTATTAGGTAGTTAGAACACGCGTAAATGTAACGGGAATTCAAATACATGATTGATGAAATAAATCATAGATAAGAAGACATGTAGTGGACATAACATCTCAATGTAGTGATTTCATGCACATTTTAGATTAGAGTTTCTCTCATCAACAAATGTGATGACATCAAATCATTCAACAATCATCGAAAAAAAAAGAGATAGGTTATTTATATTTTTTTGGTGGTTTGTTGAGGATACTGATTGGGAAGTAGAAATAAACCACATGCATGCATTGCGCCTATTCCATGGCTCCGATTATTCCTCGCCAAAAATATCCATTATATATGATCAAATTTATAGTTGTGATCTCACTTGGACTATTCACGTGATTGTAAAGGGTCCAAAATAAAAAAATGGGGGAAATGCAATAGGTTTTAGGTTTGAAACCCAACTGCAATTCTTACTTCTTGTATCATGTTGTAGTCCACATCCTCCCCCCTTAATTGTGAGCTCAAGTAATTATAGATAATAGTTAATGCACAAATAATCATCAATAATTGAACTCGTACTTCAAATGGTCATATGAGTGACAAGTAGAAAATATATGTTGATCAAGGTTGAAATTTAAGGTTTTTGATTGGATGACATTATATTTGTTAGATACTTGACGAGAACATGAAAGGAAAGTTGGAAATAAATAGGTGGGAAGTAGATACTTTTGGATTGAACATGCTAAAGAAATTCCAAAAAGTAAAATAACTTTGAATGGAAGGTTTGAACCCATATGTTCATTCCCAACACACAATCAAGAGATGATTGTAACGCCCACTTAAAGCAACCCACCTGAGACTCAAGAACCAACCTAGGGTTAATTAGGAAAATTATGGAATATTTTTTTTGTTTAAAAGAGTCTACTACCAAGTTATAAGGCAACAACTATCACTAACAAGTTCCAGAACAATTTTAATCCACTAGAATATACTTTTCTTTTATTAATAAATTATTAGAGGTCATAAGGTCCAATTTTAGGGATAGAAGGTTCAACAAGGTTCAGAGGGTAATTCCTCACCATACCCACTCTCTAACAGGCTTAAAGCTTCAAATTGATTTTTATCACATGTAATGCATTCAAAATTTCCCTAAATCATTCCCATTAGATAGGAAATTTTCTCACCTTTCCAATGATATAAAGAAGTCCTCCTAACTCCTCATAAAACTCGAGTTATGGGCCGACGGGCCTTGGGGTGAAAATTTTCCCCCAAGAGCAGGCTTGCCGGCCCAGGGATGAAAATTTTCCCAAAAAATGGCAGGTTGGCAGGCTGCGGGGAGATTTTTTTGAAATTTTCCTACACAGGGCGAAAAACCAATTTTGCGCATGCGCCCCCGCGAGTCCGCCAAGGACATGTGGTGCCCTCCAAGCCAAAGAGGGGAAAAACGAGGGAAGGCGGGGTGGTGGAGATGTTTAGGAAAATTTACCAAAGGGGGTAAAAGGCGTAAGTTACACGCGCTGGCCCGCGAGTCCTCGGAAATGATTTTTCCAAGGCAAGGGCGGGAGTGCAAGATCGTAGAGGTAATTACGAAAATTTTCCAAAACAAATTTTCTCAAAAAAGATAAATTTTCAAGGGTTCCGTTCCTCCACCGTGCCATGTGGCAGTATCTAATTTGATGCAGGATTGTGGGCTGGTGGAGGAAACTAAGAAAAATTTCCAAAATTTTTAAAAAGTGCCAAGGAAAAAAATGGTGTTGCGCCTCCGCCGTTGCCTCGTGAGGCCACGTGGCAACTTCTGATTGGCTGCAGGCTGGTGGAGAAAATTTTGAACATTTTCCTAAAAAATTTCCTAAGTCCCCACGGGAAAAATTCAAGCCGCGGGCCATCGAAGGAAATTTTTCTCAAAATTTAATGCCAAGTGAAGAAAACTTCAGAAGGCCATAACTTTTGATAGAAAGCTCAGTTTTGGGAAAACAAGGACTTTCTGGAAATCTCTCGATGTCCTCTTTGCACAAGAATCATTAATTTTAGATTTTGATAAAGTTTAAGGGGTCAATTTCATGAAAACGTTCTGTAGGCTTATATAGAGTAGACTGGTAAATTTTAACTTGTGAATTTTATTCAATTTGATCTTCTCCTTCACTCAACATGCCAAAAAGACATGGAGAATTATTCTAAGAAGGATTTAGGATGCATTTGGAAGGTAATTTTGCTTGATTGATTTCAAATTTGAATTTTTACAACTCTTGACAGCTAAAAGACTGTGAAAAGGTTTGGGCCTGATTTTGCAATGTTTTAAAATATTTCCTTTGCTGGAATCATTTTTAATCATCCGATTTTGCAATGTTTTAAAATATTTCCTTAAGTGCTTTAGTCTAATTTGAATCATTTTTATCACCTTAAGATCAATTTAATATTTCATTTGTCTTTTATAGCTTGCAGGGTCGTTCTGTAAATTTTAACTTGTGTTAATATTTGATAAAAATTTTACAAGTATACAGTGGAATAAAAGATGGAGTTTATACAATTCAAAACAAGGATTAGTCTATTCTACAATGAAAATAAGTGTAAAAAATTCACAATAATATAATTGTGGAATTTGTCATAATTTTAATATTGTTACATATACAATATTTGTGTGTATATTCACATATTACATATTGTTGTCAATTTATAAAATTATTACATGTGTCACAATAAGTAGAGCTTAGTTGTAGATAAGTAGTTGTATCTTTCCTTCAATCAAAATTTTTTTATAGAAACAAAAATGTAGATTCTATTCTTTAATATAAACTTAAAAATATATTTTTACAAATGAAATAAAAAAATAGTAAATTAAAAAATATTGAAATAAATTAAATATTTAATAATGATTTTCCAATCATGCATTTCAACAAGACAGGTTTTTAATGCATTTTCTTAACATACAATATAATTTTCCTTCTTCCAAAACAATTTATTCAATCTCATATCTAATAATGAATTTTCCATGTTTACATAGGGTTGATTTCTAAATATAGAATTTTAGATAGAAGTTCAATACCATAATGTTGGTTGGCTGGAACAAGGTAAGACAGTTATAGTGTTGGATTCTTCTCGTTGGGAAGGAGTCTTGTTACATTCTCCTTGTTGGGATTATTGTATTCAATGAATCTTTTACTTGTTTTTCAACTCCTTTCATATACTATTTTTTCAAAATACAACATAAAACAAGAGGAAAAAATACAAAATTTTACATACCAAATCTACAGTTAACATAAAATACTTTCTTTTTGTAGAATATGGTCTAATCCAACAGAACTAACGAATACATAATGGACAAGATTTTAGCACAACTCTTTTACTAAAGTTTTATTTAAATAGAAATGATCAAAGTGTGAATTTGCGACTGTGAGTTGTTCCATTCCATAGTTTTTAATAAAAAAATTGATAAATGGTTTTTTTTTTTTTTTTTTTTTTTAGCAAAAATTTCTTCCTATATTCAAATATTTTATTACCTGATCATGCACAAGTTTTATTCACACGGTTTTATGAATAACACTTCAGTATCATTATTAAGTTTTTTTTATTAGCAGTGACCGATTAGGAAAATGGAATCCTCCTCTACAACTACCAAACATTTCCAGTCTTGATAGAAATCCACTATCTCTAATATTTCATTCTCAGCTTCGAAATACAAATTCTCTGCCAATGTCGTATCCACTATCAGGAAAAATTTCCATCACCAATAATCAACTTCTCAATATTTTTCTAGCCACTATATTTATAATACATTACATCACCATACTATTATAAGATTTTATTATTTTTTAATTGGGACAAAACCCTTGTTTCAACCATTTACAATTTCAACTTTAACAATTTACAAACTTCATCCACTTCATCTAACACTAGAATAGCTTCAAAAAATTCTGAAACAATTTGAGTTGGCTAAAAAAAATTGGAAGATATTTTGGATTAATTCAAAATACAAACTTTATAATCTGGAGATGCATGTTTAAGATTTAATCAAAAGTGATGGCTAATCCGTTTGTTTATTATACCAAATAAAACAATAAAAGATATGTATAGACAAATTGAGACATTTTTACTAAAAGCTACCCATTCATGGAAAAGTAGGTTAAAAAACTATGGAATAGAAACACACAACACGCAGTCATCATTTCTATTGAAGAAAAATTATGATTTTTTAACTGCCAAACAACATTCAAAATGCTCATTTATCAATTCTCATTAATTCCAATTTGATCACAACAAAGGCATTCTCAGGGGAAAGGAGTGTTTACAAATAGCTCCTGCTGCAAAAATTTCCACAGAAAAAACAAACCTACAGGAATTTTTAGTTTCCAAGACATTTCCTATACCAATGAAGAGGAATAAAATAAATATAAAAACAAACATTAGTCTATCTCTCAACATTTTCTAAAAGAAATTTCCATCCTTAATAATTAAAAATGTCAAGTTGGCCCCCGAGCATCCAACCACAATTGTAATAAGATAAGTATTTAAATCTATTTCATAACTCATTCTCTCAAATTATAACTTTATTATCCATTTATTTAAATATTTATTCATTGAAAACTTCAATTTTCATATAAAATTTAATATATCTGGGAAAGGTTGACCACAAATAATGTAACACAAAGCAATATCTATTATTTATGAATTTTTTATTTTCAAATTGTTATTCTTATCATTATTTCATTACTCCATGGCAACAACAGGATTCCACATCACAAAGCAATCTTTCAACATGCACAATTCAAATTAAAAACACATTCCAAACAAAACAACAGTTTAATCTCCAACTGCATTAAAACATTAAGACGGAACTCCTAAGCTTCATCATGTAAGCCAAAGGAGCAAGAACTATGGGGGAAGCTGCTTATGCCTCCCAATGGGAAATGGGCATCCACTTGTAACAAACCGCCAATATAAATCATCTCACATATCCTTATACCCCCCACAATCCCTCTTTATGCCCCCCACAAAGTAATAAATGCAAGCTATTTCTTTTCCATGGTGGATCCCAATCCAAAACTCCCTCCACTATAATTTTGATGCCACTGACATTCCCTTATGCCCCCCACATGGATTCCCCATAGCCTTCTCCTACACCATTCCTAGGCAGTCTACCTAACCGGCCAACAAAGACACAAAACATTCACCATTCACACAAACATAAAAAGAAATAAAATCATATATGAAGAGCTAAGCTCCTACCTCTCCATGGTAGATTTTGTTCCAAAACAACAAGCTTTCAATGTCAAAAATACAGTCCCAAAATCAACAATGACCAAGTATGAAATGCTCTCCAATCTCCTCCAAAATCAACAAGAGCTCCAAACAGCCAAGGAAAATTTGCCCCCAATGAAGTATGCAAAAAGTTCAACAACCCAAAACAAAGCAAGGAGTTCTAATTTTATAGAAGAGGGAAGAGAAGAGGATGAGGTGGATCCATATAGGATGCCACATCACACATCCTCAACTCCAACACCAAAATCAAATTCATTATCCAATGCACAATAAAGAGGTGGGTGAAAAATATGACAATTTACTTACACACTCCAAAAGCCCACACCCCAAAGGACTGAATTTAATAAAATGTAAGAAGAGTGCAATTAAAACTTACAATTTGTCTTCCCAAAATGCATTATAAAAGTCTAAATTTAACCCTCCAACCATAGGTATGGTTGGTAAATAAAATTAAGAGGTATGGGACAAGTTTTACTTGTCCCATAAGCCTCCAAGGACAAATTAGAATTTCCAAGGAGGTGGAGTGTTTCATACTCCAAAATCTGACTTACACAACTCTTACACATCACTTACCACATTTAATACAAGAGCCAACAACTTCTATAATTACTTTCTTATATCCCAGATTTGATTTATTTATTTATTTAAACAATATGATTACCCACATTAATTCTCCACAATTAAAATAATAATGAAAGGGGTAAATGCATCACAAAATAAACACATGCAAACAATAATAAAAAGGAACCACATTAATAAAATATACAAAGCCCCCTTGGTCACATTCAAAGGTAATCCCCCCCATGGGAATATCTAACAAAAAACAACACACATACATAAAACATGTTGCCATGGTGACCTTGTTGAATTCATCTAGAATTTCATTGTGGTTAGTCTCTAATCCCCTGATGTTTGTTGTGATATAATTTATCTTGCAAAACACAAATACCTCCTTCAACCTCGTGGCCATATCAAAACATCCAAAATGAATATAAATATAATTCCAAAATCATCTATATAAATGAATCACAACAACATCAAAGTAACAACTATATCATTTGTAATTTAATCAACTATATCATCATCAATTAATTTCCATTTTCTAGGTTTACTAAAAATATCAAATATCACATGTCCAAACAACATCTATAATATAACCATGTCAAATAGTATACCAACATCAATGTATAAAGTGTCTTTAATAATCATCATGCATCATATATGAATAAGAGTAAACAATAATCCATGTTCTGACATCTAACACCATACTAAATCAAAACTATAATAATGTCCATCATATAGTCTACAGTATCATGATCAGTAATAGAAGTGTCGAAGGGAAGTGGGCACTACAATGATGGTTAATATTTGTAAAAGATTCAATGTTTGAGATTTGATAAAGAGTTGTTAGCATGTACCGGGACTTTTATGGGGGTAACAATACAGTGACTAACATAAATTTGTCTTCGCTATATTTTATTTTCGGCGTCAAGGGTTCTAATTGAGTGTTTACTATTTTATGAGATAAGACAAAGGTGTGAATCGAATTCTAGGAATAAAAAGGTGGTAATTAAATACATGTATCTCCCACACCCACTCAACAACATAAATTGTTCCCACCTAAATAATATCTGCTATATGTGCTCCACTTTATCATCACAATAATGCTTGTATTATTCACATGAGTGTGATTAACACTTAAAGGGACCAATAACAACAAAAATAACATGTAAATAATGCCACATAATCAAAATAGGTAGTTGTGACAAATGTGGCCCTTTTTCACTTCGCTTTACCAGTGTTACTTGGAACTTGAATGAAAAATTTATTTGGTGTCCATATATCTTCATATGATATTTCTTGGTTTTTAAGTAGAACCATGGGCACGAACATGTATTTCCACAATGAAGGACAAGGCGTGTATGAGACAAAGTTAGGGAACTATGAATACTTTATTACACAACAAACAACAGAACAATGTTATTATATAAATATTAACATTAATATGATATGGCGGTGACATGTTACAAGTGATGATATTCCATGACAAAGAGAAAAAGTTTTAGTTATAGAGTGGATGATGGCGATATTGGTTTTGGATGAGGAAACATGAGGATGAGTTTGGGCAGAGTTAGAAGCAATGGTACATGATCATGCGAGTGTGGTAGGGACATTAAAAGAATTTGGTTGATGATAGGAGGGGACCAGGTAAATGTATATATCTTTGAAAAAAATGAATTGGATACACTAAATCATATATAAACAAAATAATTATACATTATAGTTGATCTTGAATAAATTCCAACTACAGATTGAGGAAACGAAAGTATTGTCATATGACAAGAAGAAAGAATTAAATCAAAATTCATGGTGCGATAAAGGAAGACTAAATTTCATAAATGAAGTCATGTTGTTTAAATAATCATAAAAATGAAAGGTATTTTCAATTGTGGGCTACTTGACTTAATCTAGTGCCTCAAATCGTGTGTATTGTGAATGAAGACACATACACAAATGGCTATAACTTACTTTATTGAAAAAATACATGGAAAGGAGACCAAAAACATGTGCATTTTATTTTTTACCATGTGGCAATCAACGAGTCAAATTATGTTTATTACGAACACAAGCACATACATAAATGACTATAGCTCAATCTTATAAGAAAATACATGGAAACGAGACCAAAAAAATTATACAGTGACTTTTACCCCATGGTAAATTCCAACTGTAGATTGAGGAAAGGAAAGGTATTGTAATACGACAAGAAGAAAGAATTAAAGCAACATTCATGGTGCAACATAGGAAGACTATATTTCAAAAATGAATTCATGTTGTTTATAATCATAAAAAAGAAAGATCTTTTCAAGTGTTGGTTGCTTGACTTAATCTAGTACCTTACATCGTGTGTATTGTGAATGAAGGAACGTACACAAATGGCTATAACTTACTTTTTAAAGAAAATACATGGAAAGGAGAACAAAAACATGTGTATTTGATTTTTACCCTGTGGCAATCAATGAGTCAAATCATGTGTATTATGAATGCAAGCAAATACATAAATGGCTATAGCTCAATCTTATAAGAATATACATGAAAAAAATACCAAAAAAATTATACAATGATTTTTACCCCATGGAAATTAACGTGTTCTATCACGGGGGGTTCACTTAGTAAAAGTATGGTATACCACGTGCGTTCAAGGGTATTAAAGAATACCCTTAATTCTAGTTTCTACCTCTAATTATTCAATTGATAATACCCCCTCTTGTTATATTATTAGAATCAAAATACCCCCTATTTTTTCCATGTACCTTACTTACTCATTTTTCAATTACAATTTTATTTACCCCTTTTTTATTTCTACCCTAATATATTAGACAAAAAATATATTATATTTCTCACTCAATTTTTTTTAATATGCATTTCCTCTCGAAAGATAGTTTGAAGCCATTGAATACCTATTACAAATCACCTTATATATGTTAAGATTTAATCATTTATCAATAGTTCTTCAAATAATTAAGATGGTGAAATAATATCACTTGTGTTGAAAAACATACTCAATCCTAGTTTTCTAGCATCTTATTATTTCTTGGTTAAAAATCTCTTAATTGAGATTTCTTTATTTAAAAAAAAATTATAATTTAATTTATGATCACACTCCTTTTGTAATTTTAAGGTATTTACTTTTTAAAACTAGGGTTCAAATGTTTTAGTTTTATATTAAAATTAAACCTCCCTTTCCTTTGGTCCACCTCTCTAACCTACCCCCAATACTTGATTCAAAACATTAATAAATTAAACCCTTTCACCTTGTCATGTCTACCAGTATATTGACTTTAATTTTATTAATTTTAATTACCTCAATATGAACCCACATGCTAGGATAGTGTCTAGCTAATGAGCCCCCCATGTGTTCTATACTGCAACAATACCATAAACTCATACATGTAAATGTACAAATCATATGTTTATTACATAGGTTAGAATCATAGATAAAAATGACATATCTATAGGTAATTCATTTAGATTATACATCATTTAATTATTATATCAATTTTCACTATCTGTTAGAATCGCTTTTGTTACATATGCATAGGTATTTCGTTTAGATTAGACATCATTTAATTATTAGGTTTAACTAGCATGTCTTAAAGTTTCTCTTGCTTATATTTACATTAATATTAGTAGGTTTTAATATTGTTTGCATTAAGTTCTAAGACTATATGTATTTATGTGATGTTTTTATATAGCACATTTAGTATCTCAAAATATATAGTTTATCACCTCATGAGATATACCTTCTCAATATATTTTAGAATTGTTTATACTTAATAGTTAATCAATCTAGATTGGAAATAACTTACATGCTTGAGAGTTAATCATTATTTAATTTCACATATTTTATAATACATACTTAATTTGAGATAGGTATATTTTTATAATCAATATCAGAATCCTAAGACATGATTCTATATAAGTGTACTTTTTTTTGGTGCAGTCTACCCAAAGGTAACCTTTGTTTGCTTAAAATAATTTAAAGAATTACTACCTCAATGGCACCCTTTTTTTGCTTCACATAATTTTCTTTTTTAAAATTATTGGATTGCATAAGACGAAAAAAAACATCCTTACACTATTGCTTCCTTGCATTGCTGGAGTATCTTCTTATCATTTTTCTATTGTTTATTTACAACAAAACCACACTGAGATGTGGAACCTTTATAAAATATTTGGTTAATATCAACACACAACAAAATAATCAAACGTTGGGAAAAGACAAGGAATACAGTCACATGCGGGCAATAACCATTTGCCATTTCCTACGTACTAGTTGAATATGAAGTAGCTATTAACACGATTCCCCGACCAAGAACAATGGATAGAAAAATAAGACAAGAAATAAGAATAATTACTCCTAGATAACGCAAACCACGTTCTGACGTCCAAATTATCCTCCTCATTGAGAAATTACAGAAAAATTAGAGCCAAAGTTGTGATCATAGTATTAGATGTTCAAGCCTTTGAACCATCGTGAATGGATGTATCAGCATTTAGTCAATGCCATCAAGCCTAATGACTACATTTGGGTGTGATATTGAGGCGAGATCTACACTCATCTAATCTCCATTCATAAAAAATCCAATTCTCATCCTTGGAAAATGCCTAATGTGTCTTGTTCCCCCATTGCTCTGCATATTTAAAAGCAGACGCCGAAGACGACCCAATTGAAGCCTGAGCATTTGAAACCAACCCAAATTATGATTTTAACGCTTTCTGTGCCGCATAAACCTTGGAAATTGCAACATAAAGAGCCAAAATGAGGGCCATAACGGTTGATCTAAGGTAAACCAGTGACAATAAACACTTTGGGCTTTACCAGAAACGTAAATAAATATAAATATGCAATAGAAAAATAATAACATAAAAGTTTGGGAAACTCAAGACGGTTGCAGACCCCTCTGCAGATGACTTGAAAACACATTCCTTAACTTTGTTTTTACATAGATGGTTGGTCTTGTTGGCCGAAGAATAATTTTGGTGTGAAATCTGGAAGCGAAAATAAATCCGATATCAGTAATCTTGGCTCAAAAATAGAACCCAAGAAAACAACAAATAAAAACTGAAAAGCCCAGTCAAGGCTGTGAAAAATATCCACTGCTATAAAAATAAATAAACACAGAAATTCAGAAGCAAGGCCATGCTTGTCGAAGATGTCGAACAGCCACCACCCAAAACACCACCTACTAACAATACTAATTTCATTTTACTTTAAACTTTAGGGTTTCTTTCATTATTTTGTAGGGTTGCATAATTTGGGCGGTTTAGAATAAATCATACATCAACGATGTGTCGTAAAATCCTGTCGTCCATGGTGAAGGGTCCTGATTTGATCCGCATTTCAATGACCAAATTGTTAATAGTCATTCAATTTTTGTTTGGTGTCAAGAAGGTCAAGGCGTTTCTAACTGAGACATACGCCTTCAACGTAATAAATAAATAGGATGTTCATAGATAAATTTTGATAACAATCATGATAGGAATTCAAAAGTAAGAAGTATAACTCGAGGAGTGAAGAACTTACCTTCAAAAAATAATATTTCCGCAGTTGGATTATAGTACACAATTTTACTATTCATTTATTTCTTAGTGTTTCTCTAATTTTGAACAACATTGTGGCTGAACCTATCCCCTAAGGGAGCTTGTCCTTGTCCTTTACAACAATTATATTTTCAATTCGGGTAAAGTTTTCCTTAAGTCGGCCTATGTGTGTCTTTTAAATAGTCATGTGCATGAAAATCAACAAAGATTCTTATATATAAGCAACCCTAAAGGTAATTTAACACTAAGTCTTCACATACTATTACATTGTACACCTTGGACATCATTACTAAAAAGGTTAGACACGTCCTAAATATTCCAAGACCAGTTTATTAACAAAATTGTAATCTAAAACTTACACCTAGTTTTGAAGTCATATACTGTCAATTGTCTTGTGCCAAGATAAGGGATCATCCTAGTTGCATTTGATTGATCATACTTGCATTGATTGAGTATATACGATCACGAGTGAAGCACATACGCTTCACTTACATATGGAGAACTACATAAGCCTCGATTCTTTTAATATGTAACACAACACTTTCACTTAATGCAATTTGTGGTGTTGGTCTAGGCCTAGTATAGGGATTTCTTTGACATGTCCAATTGAATTTTATTAGGGTTACAAATAAGGAGAAAACATATAAGAGTGTCCCATTACATCAAATAAATTTATTTCATAAAATTAGAGACATACGAATGTGCATGCAAACTCCATAATTTACACAATCAATAGAGGTCAAATTCGATGACACATGATAGGTTCGTAGCCAAACATGTTCTAGACAACATGATTAGGCGATTATAATTCCAGGTCTCTTTTGAGTCTTTTCTGATCATGTCCCCATCTTTGAGTATTCATCACAATTATCCATCAACAAAAATTGGATTTTTCCTTACTCACGATTACACATTTCTCTTTATGAATTCAATTGGTTGGATTGTCCCTATTTTGTGTGTTTCAAACTTGATTATTATTATTATTATTTATTATCTATATCTAAAATAAACATTAAATTATTTGGGCACTAAAACCCTAAATAGTTAAAACATATCAGATAATTCATATATTTATTGATCTAAGAAACTTTGTAGTACCTGAAACTCGGCCATGTGGTACTTGGAAATAATACTTTAGCATTTACCTTGATATCATCCCATTTACTTATTTATTGACTAAAATTAAAGCCTTTTGATCTATCATAGACTCTGAGTCCACTACGTCATGACTTATTATTTAGCTTAACACTTTAGGATCTAATGCGCATTATACAAAACACATCTTCAAACTCTCAACAAACCATGTTTGGTCTTAAATATGGTTCCATCTTAATCCTGAATGGGTTCATGGGAATAGAATAGGTTCGACTGATGAATATGTTCCATGACCAATGAAAATGTCCCTTGTTATTGAAAAACTCATATTTTTAAATGCACAAGTGACCTTATTTGGTGTAGACATCAAAATTTGCACAAAATTATTGTTACAACATGCTTTTAGCAAACATTATATATGCTAAGGCTTGGTGGCGCAAGTCCTTTATGTTTTACTTTTATATCACAAATTGGTCTTCTGATGTGTGACTTAAATGATTATTTCTTATTTTTTTATGTTGTGTCACGAGGATCTCTAGCCTTTGCAACTTACTATTTTACTCATGATGATTTCGTTCCAAGACCATACAAGTAAGTCAAGACCACGGTATGGTCTTGACCAAGATGTATGGTCTTGGTCTCTTTGGTTTTTGGTCCTTTCCTCGTATTGGTAAGCTTTGTTACTTTTTTCTTTCGGTTATTATGTTTTTATCAACCTTGTGTGCTACTAATATTCAAATATAAAAGTAAGAGACTCTTATATATAAGTTCACCTTAAGAATTTATTATCTAGCAAGCACTTATCTAAGTATCACCTACTGAGCTAAGAAGAAAAAATTTAATATCTTCATATTGCATATCACAACATAGGAGGGCATAAATATATTTTATACATCTGCATACAAGGGTTTATATGGGAGAAAATTAGCATAGCCTGTTATCAATGTGGAAGCACACGAGTAAAGCTAGGTTAAGGGTGTTAGTTGTATGCACACTTGAACAATGCAATATGAGAACTACATTGATTTTGAAATGTAGTGTAGTGTTTGGTGAATAAAAAATGGGGTGAGCAACAAGGTTAGTCTAACTCAAACATTTACATCTTTTAATTATTTTATTTAAGGTGTGTTTGTTGTTCTATCAAGAACTTAGGTTTTTTCTGTAAGTACAAGTGCAAAAATTAGGGTTATAGGTAAAGTCAAAGATATCAAAGTGCGCCACAGATAATGATGAAGTGATACAAAGAAAGCCAAGATATTGTCATTCACTTATCCAAGATTGTACAATAGGGTCTATTTGTGAGATTTGGTCATGCCCCTTTGTATGGACATGCCCCTGTATGGATGAGAGAACAAAACTTGATCTATCACATTATTCATATTTTTCAAATCCAAAAATGAAACAAATTGAGATCAACCTGAATTAGATAAGTCCCTTCCAAAACCATAGTTGTAATTCAAACTATTTTATTAGTTAGACATACTTGCAATGCTTTAGTTTTTATTGTGCAATTTTAATTAATTGTGATATGAAATATTCATGTTCCTATAACACATATTCAATCCTATTTAAAGTAATTAGATTAACCCTATTTAATTAATTTAGGATTGATACATTCAAGTGAACCTGTTATTGTTTAGACCCTTTACCTAGATTAGGGTTTAGATTATCTATTCATTAGTTAGGCCTTTTTATTTTCAAACCCCTAGTGCCCTTTGGGTTTCTTTTCCTAAGTTGGGATAGTTATGGCTTGTAATCTTTCTATGTGAAACCACAAGGGCTACCATCCCTCTAACTAGGTTTGTGCCACTTTTGGGTTTAATAGGAAGACTTTATACACACCATACTTTGGTGTTTATGCTTCCACTAACTATTTTCTATTTGATGTGTCTTATTGTTATGCTGATACATCTCCTTATATTCATCCTAATCCACAACATCCACCCGACTTTATAGCTTCTAGTGTGACACCCAATGTCAGTATACCTTCTGACGATGTCTCGCTAGCTATCTCTTTACCCATATTTGAGACACTTCATGAGTCCCTTTCTTTTCATACTTTTTTTTATTCTTCCCAAATAGATAACCCTAACACTACTAACTCATTGGAGCCTTATTCAGATGATGGCCTTTGTTCTAAATATGCAGTGGGTGATCAACACTGGGTTAGTGAAGATTGAGATCCCACATTGTGTTGTCTTTCCAAGTTTCCTCATTCTCATAGTTATGCAATGAATACCAACACAAAATCCATTAAGTGTTTAGATGAATCCTATTATGATGATGATTTTTTCCCTTCTAGATAGGCATGTCCTACGGTATTCCAAGAGATAATATTACTACTTTCCTTCTTAATATTGACAAAGAAGAGGACAATGAAGATGAATTCTCTTCTACTTTTATAGATGGTAATGCATGTAATAATGATGTTCCTAATCTTACTAATATTTTTGGCCATGATGATGTTCATAATGTTATTCCTACTCATGATGAGTTTATGTTTATAGTGTTGTATCTATTCATACTATTAATTATGACCATGATGACACTTCTATTAATAATGATGCTTCTATTTGTGTTTCTCCTTCTCCTCATGAAAACAATATTGTTGTTACTTGTGTCTCTACTCTCTCTACTGAAAGAAAAAATGCTATTCATGTTAGTGTTTCTTCCATTCCTCTTACACACGTAAATATTGAGAATGATGTTATACATTTTTCATGTATTAATAAGTGTGAGCATGTCCCTTCTTAATGTTTTGATCCTAATGCTATTACTCTCGCTAAGGTTATTTAAGACACATTTGATGAAAGTAATAATGAGGTATTTTTAGATCCTATAGACCAAATTAAATCTCTTGTTCTTGATATTCCTAGACATGATGTCATATCTTTTAATTAGAATAATGTTTTTTATGTCTATTATAAAGGGGAAAATAAAACCCCTGAATGATCGTCTTAGTGTTTATGATATACCTCCTTAAGAGGTACTTTCTCTCATGCATGAGGTAAGTGATTTACAATGTAAATTATATACTTTGGCCCTAGAAAGTAAGGCTTATTATGCTGCAATTGATTCTCATACTATTCATGGTAACCCCATCTAGCGTAAAATATTTTAATTCTTATCCCCTCATAATTTGTAGTGCCTAAATTTTGATTTTTTAATGGGACCTCCAACCCTTATCTCCATATCAAGTATCATAGATCTACTATGTATTCTTATAACAATGATAGGTTACTTTTAAAGGCCTTCCCACAAAGTCTAACTAGTGATCAATGTATTGGTTTACCCACCTTTTATGAGCATGTTTTTAGAACTTGAAGAAGATTTTCTCATTTAATTATTGATAATATCTTAGCCTTACATATTTGGTACATATATAGGTGATTGATATATGATAAATGTTTTAGATGAACTTGTGTGTGTGTGTGTGTGTGTGTGTGTGTGTGTGTATAAATATGTATACATATATACACACATATGTATAAGCTATGTGTGCATATATGTATACATATAATGTATATATATGTATACACACACACACACACACACACACACACACACACACATATATATATTATATACATACATGTGTGTGTGTGTGTGTGTGTGTGTGTGTGTGTGTGTGTGTGTGTGTGTGTGTGTGTGTGTGTGTGTGTGTGTGTGTGTGTGTGTGTGTGTGTGTGTGTGTGAGTCTATCACTTTGAAATTTTAATCTGAGTGGTAAGAAAAGTTGACCCTAAATATAAATTGTGAAAGAAAACAGGTGGAGAACATACCCAATGGGAAAAAAGGACCCAAAACACAAAAAGGGTCGTGACCGTATGTCTTGGTCAGGACCGTAGTACGATTTTGAACCGATATATATATATATATATATATTATTGATAAGGTGGGTTGAAGGGACCCATTCCCTATTAAAAAAGGGCCTAAATACCCGAGAAATTTAACTAGAACAGCTGGGCCTATATCCCAGATTACAAGCCTATGATGCTTATAAACTACATAACCCAATATCCACTATTTCCCAACCAGGGGTGGAATGAAGTCTTCAATATCACCCATTTGACCTTTTTTGTTTTTCCTATTCTTTACTTCATGTCACTCACCAGTCTTTGCTATTATTGTTAACAAAGATCACCAGGATTCGTTGAAGCCAACCTATTTTCGGATAGGGATTCCTGGTCAGAATTTGATTTTGTAGGAGAATGAACCCGTTTCTTTTCGCTAACCACCATAGTCCCTTGATGCATAGGAGTTGTATCCATCCTCATGTTTTCCACTGCCTTCTCCTTAGTATTGGAATTATATTACTCCTTAAATGTCACTACTTCCATCAAATCTGGATCCACAACACCCCAACCACGAGGGAATGTCGAGCCATGCTTCTTTATTGGTTTCTTATTCATTGGACAAGATGCTTGTAGATGGCCAGGATTTCTGCAATTCCTACACTGAAATGTTGTATTTTTGTAATCCAAGGGTTGTGAGTGTTCAATTTTTCCAAATTTGAGATTTATTTGATCCGGTAGCCCTTTACTTAGATCAAATTCTACACAAATGCGAGTGAAGGAGCACAAACCCACATGAGTTCTGTCTATATCTTCTTTTAAAAACCTACACAAGACATTACCAATGTCCTCTAGAGCATACCACAAATGCAAAGGTAGATTGGGAATTCACACCCAAACCGATCTTTTGGAAATTGAAAGAGAATTAGGATCAAATTCTATGAACCAAGGAATCAAAAAAAGACCTGCATTTCCCCAGAACCATGACCCATTAGCAAGACACCGTTGGTAATCCTCCGCCTCTTTAAAATGAACAACAACAAAAATTCTAGAACAAAGGAAAATTTCACATTTATCCATCCAATTTTGAAAAAACCATTGGTATAACTCTGTAGAGGAAGGCCATCGACCGTTGAAGCAACCTATTATGGCATCCCGGGATAGATTCTGGTAATACTCCTCCACCTATGGAACTTTAACAACCAGCGAGGGAATTTCATTTATGAGATCCACCAAATACGACTAATTAACAGTCACAATACCTTCGGTTTTAACCAGAGTAGCTTTGAAAGAGACCCTAGGTTTAAAATTCCCACCACTCAGGTCGCCACTCCTTGCAGATCCTTTGGCCACACCATTGAAACCCCCAGCGTGCCCATTTATAGCCTTCTCTTTTCTCTTGAATGGTTTCAGGTTAGGGCATGAATTTTTCCCTTCTCTAGATTCTGTAACTCCTTCCCTGGGGGCCTGAGTCCCTCCTAAGACTCCGTATTCATTCATCACAAACCCCCATTACATTTTTGCTCCCCCTCACTACACTGATTCATCATTTCAGCCTTCTGTCCGTACTTAGCCTTCACCACCATCATTGTTCCCAAGCCCGACTTTGCACCCCCAATCCTAGGGAACTATATTATTAAGATCTAATAATCGATTTTGACCCAATATTAGTAAAAGGAAAATAAATAATAAACTAGGTCATAGATCTTTATGATACAACATAAAAGAATAATCAAACATCCATAAATCCAAATCAAAAGACAAATCAAACAATATAAAGGTGAAACGATAATGAATTGCACCATGAAGACTTATTTTCATCATTCAAGATCAACATATATAAAGCTTACTAAAAACATGATGTAATGATGTTGTTTTTGCATATTTGAGTGTCTATAGATGTAATGTTAGTCAATGTTCATATGTAAATATTTGACACTTACATTGAATGAATTAGATTAGAAATGCTTATATTTTGGATAATATGCTCAAAGATCCAGTTGAGAAATGATGAAATCAATCTAGATCCATGCATGCTAGAATTTTGGAAGGATTTGAGAAAAAGTCTGTCACTATCATTTTTTCCATTAAAAGTCTAAATTGTTTAAGGTTTAAATATGGGTCACCACTTCCATAAAACAATGGGAATGTGGTAATGATGAAGTTAAGAATTATATCCACAATTGGATTTGCATGTGTCATCAGAGTTGATCCATGCATGGCAAGCTTTTCTCTTGAGTGACAAAGTATGTACTTTATGTTGCAAAGCACCAATAACATGCATGGGATATATGAACTTTTGCATGGGTATAGTTGGAGTATGAATAGTTTTGAGGGGTTATATTTTAGTATTGACTATTGTCATGTGAGCACTATTTATCTTAAGGTAATATAATGCAAGGCCTTTGGGTTGATGTAATAATGATGTGATAGTATCACTAATAGTGCTAAGAAGGTATCCATAAGAAGTAGGCATAATACGATGTTAATGATATTTATCACTTGGTGGCCCACCTCCATAAATAGATTAAAAACATCATTAATTGCATATTTCCCAATTTCAAGAGAAGAGGATAGAGAAATATGACAATCATTTCTATCCTTCAAATTATTTCAATAAAGTAAGAGAGAAATATCACATTCATTTAAATCTTTTTTCATTTCAATAGAGGAAGAGAAGAATATCATAATTATTTGTAATCTTTTTCATTTCATGCGATATATATATATATATATATATATATATATATATATATATATATATATATATATATATTGTATGTATGTATGTATGTATGTATGTATGTATGTCTGTATGTATGTCTGTATGTATGTATGTATGTATGTATGTATGTATGTATGTATGTATGTATGTATGTATGTATACACACACATGTGTGTGTGTGTGTGTGTGTGTATTAGAACTATTTATAACATAAATTATATTTCAAGAGAAGATAGAGAGGTTTAACAATCATTTCTTATTTTAAGGAAAGAGAGATAAATATTAAAATCATTTGTATCATTTATTTAATTAACAAAAGATATAGGTATCACAATCATTTCTATCATTTCTTATTTCAAGAGAAGAGAGAAGTATCAAAATAATATTTATCATTTTTTACTTCAAAATAAGAGAGAATAACACTGTAATCATTTGTATCATTTGTAACATTATTAGGTTCTAGACAATGCTAGTATCACTTAAGTTCATTATAGAATTGAGAGAAGGAATAAAACTACACACATATTTTTTTGTATGACTATAATCATCATAATCACAATCAATTTCATCACAATATCATTCGTGAACATGTGTATCATTTTCACTAGTTATGCATGCATGATCCTCGACAATTTGATAACCATAATTAAATGGTATAACTTGGGATGGGTGATTGGTAGGAACTCCTTCATTAGAAATGTTATCACACTCTTATTTATAATTGTACACTTAATCACAACCATCATTATTTTATTCATAAACATAAATGTTATTACCATTAACCATGAATGATTTTTCATTATTATTTTCATAGTTATAAATGACACAGTGTGGGAAGAGTAATTCGTGGCTAGGTTCTACGTGTAAATAGGGTTTTCAGATTTTAGACCCTTATGAAAATGATTGAATCCACAAAAGTTATAATTGATACTACAAATATTAGGCCAAGTATAACAAATACGACATGATAAACCATAACAAGAAAGAGTGTGTAAGATTAATAAATGGGATGACCCACTGATTTCAACCTAATTAAATTTTATGTAATGATAAAATCCTAATTAGGATTGGAATCTAGAAAGGATGCATATTCATATTACTATATTATATATTAAAGTATGAATTAAAACAATAGTAAATGATTAAGACATTTGATCAACTAGGACACATAATATATGGTATAACCATAAAAATATAGTGCACTTATCTTTTTCTATACTTTGATAACTGATTTGGACTTGAAACTGGGAGAAATGGGCAAGAATATTGATATACATGGTTAGTCTCTGAAAGTGGATCTTTGTGTGCCTTGGGACGAAATCGGGTAGTAAAATCACTAGTTTCTATTATCCTTTATTACATGGAATTTTACATGTGGTCTTAGTTCCTCGATTTTTGTATGTGTCTTAACCCTAGTATGTACTATCATTTTTTTAAATTTTGGTTACTTCATATGTGTGTGCATGTATATAGTGCCCACATTTTTATAGCTTCAATTATCTGTTGATTTCCTTCTTCATAGACATGTTTGGACAGGGATTTGATATATGTTGAGCAATATGTTATGATTTTTGACCTTCTTGGATATGGATGCATATTTGGGCGCATAACGCTAATTTGACTCTATTAGCATGTTGTTAGCTTTCATTAGATGTTGTGGACATTAGTTTATGACAATGTTGTTTAGACCTAATTGAGATACGTTAAATGTTTAGTGTAGTTGCATGTTTGGATTCGATGGATATATGTCACTTTATCATTATGTCTAACTTATGGTGAATTGTGTATAATTGTGCATGTTGTCACATTTTTGATTCCAGAAAGATGATATGCTAGTTTAGAATTCATTGATTTCTTATTGAGTGGTTGATTCACATTTTATCAGACAGGTGCGTTTAATGTGTGCAATGAGTGTGCATGTGACAGGTCACAGGAGAACGTGGGATTCAAGCTAGATACACAATTTTGCACAAGCAGCCCACAGGGCTAAGCCCTAACCGTGTTTATTGTATGAGGCCTTAGTATTAGAGTTTATTATTTTGGGCACCATGAGTGACCCTCATTTGTTATGTAATATGTCTTGTAATATTAATCTTGTTTAGGGTGTTTAGTTTGTGTTATAAACTTGTTTTGGGGACTTAATGGCCCCACTTGCATTAAGTTTTGAGTTTTTATAATGATGTAATTAATTAAAAGGGGATTAGGGTCACATGTGAACCCTTGGGTGGGCCCCACATCCTCTACCCTTGTGCCCAAATGTGCCAAACCCGAAATTGGGCTATTTTAGGCATTTTTAGTGACCCCTTTTTAGTTTGGGAGTTCACTTAGCATGAAAATGGGCCCTTAAACCCTACTGAATAGGTAGGGGGGCTTATTTCCAAGGCTTAGAGGGAGTTTCCCTCCCATTTTGCCTTCCTTTGGTCACATACATGTAAGGTGGATGGGTAAGTGTGTTTTGTTAAAAGTTGCACAAGTTTGTTTTGGTTATCATTTTGGGTATTTTGGGAGAAGCGGGTTAAAAGCTATTTTATCCTTTCTCCCTTTTATTTTGAGAATCTTTGACCTTGAGGGAAGAGAGGGGTGACACATGTCACCCCCTCATTTGTGAGGATTTTTGCTTGCTCCTCTTCAAATTATCCCTCATGGGGAAAGAAGAGAACTTTTTTTTGGAGCTTTTGCTTGCAGGCTTGTGGATTTTGGAGCTAGATCTTGCTTGGGTCAAGAAGTGGAAAGGTTAGAAATTGGAGAGATTTTGGAGGTAGGCTCCTTGAGATTATTTGTGTGTTTTATATCATGCTAGATATTAGTTTTGTTTACTTAAAATATTTTTTGTTGCATGTGTATTTTTATTTGTTGTTTACTTTATTTTGCTCCATCCATCATATGGCATGATGGAGTTTTGGAGTTTGTGGGGGAAGAGAGAGGGATTTTTCCCTCTTAATCCTCATGGCTTGATGGGAAAGCCTTGTAGGATTTATGTTACTCCTCTCAAATGGTTTTAGGTGGGGAAGGTGGTTCATATGGCTTGAACCTCCTTCCCCATTCTTGGTGAGGAAACCCCTTTGGGGTTTGAAAATCCTTCCAAGAAGGATTTGGTGAAAGGGTGGAGAAATAAGGAGGGTTTGAATGAATTTGGAGAAATAAGGAGGGTGTGGAGATATTGGTTTTGTGCAACTAATGTTGGTTACCACTTTTGGAGAACTCCTTTCTTCTCTTCCCCATTTTAAAGGTAGAACATGGTTTCTCCTCTTGTTCATCTTTGCAAAATTGGTATTTTGTTTTAATATTTGTCTTGTCTTTATGTGAATGTAATGTTGGTTGTCCTCCCTTACTCTTGTGCAAAGTTGTAGATAGTATTCCTCTTTCCCATGGGCTTGGGGGAGGCTAGCATGCCTTCCAACCTTGGAAAGGCATGTAATGATGCCTAAAGGTTGGGTGGTTAAGCAAGCCTTTTCTCCTTGGGTTGGATTCTTGGAAGCTTTTGAAGTTGGAGATCATGTGGTGGTAACTTGGAGTCTCTTATCAACTTGGATTCTCTTTGCTTATTTTTTCTTTTGATGGACATCATTCTCAATGTATCTTAAGGAGTGTGGCTATGCGAAGCTTTCATTTCCTTTTTAATCCTCCCTATTTGTAAATTGGTATTACTTGTAAACTTGAACAATCTCTCTTTAACATTGTAAAGAAGATTTGAAATGGGATTTCTTGAGTAGTTATGTATGTTGTGAAAAATATTGCATATTGAGTTTAAGTCTCTTGTAAATGAAATTTCGTAACAAAATGATTCATTTAAATAAGAACTTGTTGTAACTCTTATCTTTTGAATGAAAGTTGATTTATTGAATCTATCTTGTTATTCTTGTTATTGATCTCCTTCATGTCAAATCTTTTAACATTATTAAGTTGGAAATAAATTACGATTCGTGGCATGCATGTACTCTTAGTTTTTTTTAAAATATTAGTGAATAGTATACAACTAGTTCTCTCTCTTTTCTTAATTCCAAATTAAGATGGATACATTAATTAGATCACATATGAACATTTCCTCTCCTTTGCTAAGTTGTAAACTTAATTCAAACCAGATTTTACTACTCATATAGTTGCATATTTAATTCAAACTAGATTTTATTTCTTATATGGTTGTAAACTTAACTCAAACCAAATTTTATTGTTCATAAAATTTCATATAGTTTTCAAACCAGATTTTTTAATTTTCACAACTTGACGTAAATGGTTTAGTACTTTAAATAGTAAAAATATAAAAAAAAAATATAATAAATAAAAATAAAATTTATATTAGTCATATTTTGTTTAACTATGTATTGCACATTTACATATTGAAATATATATTATGAAACATTATATATATATATATATATATATATATATATATATATATATATAACAATTTATATTTATAAACATATTAAATTGTAAACAAAACAAAAAACAAAAAAATATAAATTAAATATAAATAAAAAAAAGAAATAAACAAAAATTTGGGGAGGGCCGAACCCCTCCCCACTCCCTGCACAGCCTCCCCACTACCACACACCCCCCAACCTGCGCTCCGTTCCCACTGCCACACTACCGCTGCCACTACCGTGGCCCTCCCCACGCTGCCCACTCCACTCCCTTCGTTGTCCCTTCCCTTTCTCATGTGCAACCTTTCTCCCTCCACACAGACCTCTCCTCATGTCCACGCAACCTCAGTCACCCTTCCTCCATGTAGCCTACCCACTCCTCTGTGGAAAACCACATCCACCTCTCTCCTTCCACGCAGATTTCGCCCTCACTTCCTCCAAATCTGTGGCCACACTAGATCCACAAAAAAAAGAAGAAATGTAGATATATTTCAATAATGGTCTAGTTGTTTGAATTTCATAAACAAAAACAATAAGGATAACATCCTTTCACTCCATGAGATCAAGCTCCATAGCTCCTCCACCTGCATAAGATGAAAAAAAAAAAAACAAAACTAAGAGAAATAGAAAGGAAGAAGAAGCATAGAGAAATTTAGGGCAAATTTGAAATCAATGGTCAAAATTAGAATTGATCCTAGGGCTCTCATTCAATCCTACTTTTCTTTAAGACATGACATTTTAATGGGATTGGAAAATAAATCAAAAGGGTTGTGTGGGCAAACTAATTTAAGGAGGAAAAATAATTAAGTTTTAAAGGGGTGTAGCCTTCTATTCGTGACCCTCGTGAACTTAATAGATTAAAATAATTAAATTATTGGGTTAGAGTTTATTTAATTTCGGGTAAATTAAATTAGTGTAAATTAATCTTTTTTTTGGGAAACAGATAAGCAAAGCATTAGCATTAGTTTTAGTTGTCTTAAAAAAAATTACCCTAATTTTTAGAGACTTTTGGTGTGTTTTCTGGTGTCTCGAGGTAGGGCACTACAATGTATGTGTCATACAAAACCCTAGCTTACATGCATAAGAACTCAAATTGGAATTAGATTTGGGGGAATAGGGTTAATGGTTTTTTTGTTTGGATTGATCTTATATATCCCTAATGATTATCCAATCATTGTACTATGTTTCCCCTTTGTAGAGCTCAAACCCAAATATAGTTTTCCCACCCTGTGGAAGTGTAATCATGATATTGAAAATATTTATGTCCCCTTGAGATAATATGTAGAATACAAATGATTTAATGTGCTTCAAACTTATCCGTAAAAACTTGAATGAGAATAATTATTTCTTGAATAATATAACTTATAAATATTCTCTAATTTTCCCTTGTATTGGCCTTCTTGTTGAGTGTAAATACCCCATAGCAATATTATGTATATGAGAGCCTCTAACTTTGAAATTAGAACCTAGTGGCACACAAAATCCATCCCAAATACCCATTACATGTTAATAAATGGAAATAAAAGAGATGGAAATGGAAAATATGGAAAAAAAAAGTTCTAGGAAAAAATAATCCACATTGCGACAAGATTGATAGTCGCTCTTACCCTAAAGATGTTAATATTTTCCTAAGGCAAGAAATAGTATAATCATCACAAGAAACTCCAAATATGTTTGTGAATTGAAAATTTAAATTCACATGGACAACATTAGTCAATCATGACACACATGTGAAATAATATACACACATTATGCCAGTTTAGTACTTGTTTCTTCATTTCAGACTCTTATATGTGCAAGTTGCTAGAAGGTATTATATAATAATACTTGTTCCAAATTTAGGTGTATACATAAACCACATAAATGTAATGGGAAAATTACTTCAAGACTTCATCTCATAATCGAAAGAGCTATATCTTGACCAAAAATAAAACTTAACACTACCATAAATGAATGCATAATTTCTTAAAATTAAAGAAGTAAATTACCCCACAGTAAAATCCAAATTTAAATTCCTTTAATATCATGTTATCGTTCTAGTTCCTTCAAACCCTGAAAGATCTACATTCTTGAATAAAAAATTGTGGAGGAAATAAGTAATTACTATAAATATCATCATAAGAACCATCATTCATATAACTCAAGATATATTACTTTTTATTTCTTCCAATAATCCCCAAATAGAAACCCTCGTAAACATAACATTCAACTAGAAGAATTATTTAATTGTAAAAATAGATATTTTCTATACAAACTAACACAATGTGTACCTTAATAAAAAATTACAACATTTTAATAAATCCTTATATAAAAGATAAAAAAAAATTATTTCCAACCATTCAAGTGTGTTTGAGGGGATTTTTTTATCATTCTATGTAAATCAAATGATCAAACTATAAATTCAAATTTTGTCCTCTTGATATTATCTTTTCCCTAATTTTATCAACAAACACTTTGATCAAATTGAACAAGATCTAAGGTAAGAACAATGGAATAATTATGAGCTTAAATAAATAAAGGCTATATGTTTATATACTTAAAATTAGAGGTACATTTACGATAGAAAAGTGACATGTGAGCATGAGAATCATAAAGCAACCTTTCTCCGTACATGACCTCCCGAGGTCGTGTTGAGACAGCTAGTGAAATATAATGTATGCGGATATGGAAAAATTAGTTGGGCAATCCTAAATCCTCGATAAGTAATAACAGGATCTGCAAATCTAAATCAAGGAAGGATCTTCTAACCTGAACTGGTGTTATGGATTGGTTCAACACTATAACCATTTGGAGGCTCCAATCAATGTCGATATTTGCCGAGATCCTATATGTTGGTTGTTGGACTCGTGGAAAGTGACTTGTGGGTGCTTCGTATATATTTCCAAATAGGGTCATGAAGGTGGTGGCGAGAGATGTAGTGGATTTATAGGAAACTATGGATGATTTTCTGGTCTGACCCAGAAAATATTGGCTCGATCGGTTTCTATGTTCAACATAGAAAGTTGTGTAATGTGTGGTGAGGATCTAAATACTAATGTATGTAAACTGGTCTCAATGTTTAATTAATTTGTAGGCCCATTGGGTTGTGGGACCTGGGGATCACAACCGTGAACTCATGGTTGTTATGGACCTTTTATGGTCATGTAAAGAATCAATCCCATCTTCTGACTATCCAGTAGTCGTAAGCTTTCTCAACTTCTATGTTTAGTATTAGGAGTTACGTGATCTTCTCGGAATACCTCACGGGTGTCCTAGCAACTTATATGCGTAGGCCTGTATCTACGTCAGTGAAAAGGTCTCCTGCGTCTAGCTGTGGAACTAATGGATCACAACCAAATGTTTGTTCTCGTTCGGGTTCTTGTATGGTTATATGGACATCCTATCAAGGCAATCTATAGCTGGGTTGATGTGACCATAAATCGTATGCTTTGTCATCTTTGATGTGTAACACTCTTAATTGCTCACTAATTACATGCGGGTTTGTTGTTGTTTGGAAGACGTGGATCCTAAAACCTTGATCTATATCCGCTAACGCTGTGCAGAGATTCGGCTGGGGTATCATTGGCTTGAATATGTACTCCCTGGGCTCTCTTAGTCCCACAATAGTCATGCAAGAAATAAACAAACTTTACTGAATGAAGTAAACTAATTATGAATATGAATCTACGCTATGCCTTTTTTTTGTATTTTCAGAGATATAAACTTGAATGATTTTAAAGAGCAACTAATCTTAACAAATTCAAATGACAAGTAACTAATCTAAGAATAAAGCTAAAACAAGCAAGGTAGCCAGATGTAGCTATTTGCTTGCGTACTTGTGAATTGATACGCATATAAATATCTAACTAATCTGATTGAAATACCTCCAATCTTACCTCAGAAGTGAGAAACAAATCATAGCTTCTCAGAATCTATCATTCCCCACAGCTTCCCCAGCAATATTGAAAGCAAGATTTAACTGAAATGAAAATTATTCACTACTTTATTTGATATATTGTAAACTATAACTTTGACAAATCAAACCTGGAATCTGCAGAACAGAGGTAAATCCAGTTGTATCGTAGCTTGTCCCCTCAGTGTGATTTCTTCATTCCTTCGTGTTCTCATGAATCCAGAAAGGTGAGAATGTGACAGGGGAAACAATAGAAGATATTTGAACAGTGGCAACTTGGAGGTAAACTAAACGTAATACAAGTAGGAGAGAGATAATGGAAGAGAACATAGCTTGGCTATGTGATTCCTAGCAAGATTGTTTCAGGGATACGATAAGACATACCTAAGATTCTAGGACCTATTCTTCCTGTGACGAAAGAAAACCTGTAACTCTAAGAAAAACCAATTTTGAAATGAACTTGATCTAGAATTGATGCTATATGATGCTAAGCCAGTTGTTTGGAGAACAATAATGGAAGAAAATTAAACTAGAGAGATGAAGTGATCTCTAAACAAAAAAATGAAGAGCCTTTCACTGAGAGGCTAAGAAATTATGCTAAGCCTAAACCTGTTGAGACTTATGAAAGAACTT
The DNA here is from genome assembly GCA_019776745.2 of Taxus chinensis. NCBI lineage: Eukaryota > Viridiplantae > Streptophyta > Pinopsida > Cupressales > Taxaceae > Taxus > Taxus chinensis. The sequence continues at coordinate 173,957,256 of CM034150.1, read as the reverse complement.
CTAAACACAATGAATAATAAAACATAGAGAGAGAGGGGCCATTTGCTTGTAAACAAGCTTAGTATTTATAGCATTCTTACTCACCAGAAGGAAAGTCCAAATTTCCATGCTTTATCATTAAAAATGGAGCACTACTATTAATAAGTGGCTGGAAACTCTAAACAAAGTAGAAGCAGATGAGAGTTGCAAGTGTAACTTGATTTGTCATGTTCTTGAGTGCATCGGAAGGTTCTGAAAAATGTGGATAGGACCGCCGCCCTATGCATGGTGGTGGTTACAGGACTGCCACCTAGGCAGGACGGCGATCCTGTAACTTAAACACAAAATGCAAGGAAAAAGGGGGCATAGGTTAGAATGAAGTATGTAAAGGCTGGATAAGGATTTTTAGGATGCAAATGTATACTTAGCGAGCCTTTCTGGATTCTGAACACCTTGCGAAGATATCTAAATCATCATTGGGGTTTCTGTAACCTCTTTCTGATAGTACTGTACATACCAAAATCATCATTGGGGTTTCTGTAACCTCTTTCTGATAGTACAATACATACAATTTTTGGTATGTACAGTACATCAATTCAATTATTTACTCCTAGCATGCATACCTCAACATCAAATCCTACCTCAAAAATGATCTTAATTGAAATATTTTCTATTTACCACTTATGATGACAATAGTCTTGAGAAAATGTTTCAGTTACAACATTAAAATATATAGGATCATTTAAAACATGATCTTGGATTCAAAACTTCTAAACAACAATCTTTACTCCAGCAATAATGAGCTCAAACAATAAACTAAAACAATAGATCCACCATTTATTGAACTTGTTTAAAAAATAAGAGAGGGAAAATAAAATCATATCTCAATATATAGGACTATAAAACCCTTTGTTCCTTACTAAAACCCACATATCTCTATGTCCTTTCTCATCGATATTATCTATGAAAATAAAAAATAGATTACTACTAATTAAATAGATCTAAATTTTCATGTGTGTCTATAAACTCATTGAATTTAGGGAACAAATGTTCAACCTGACATTTTCCATTAAAATCAAATGTAAAATATGCATACCTAAATTCCAAAATTAAAGGAATCTTGATGACTTAACTTCAAGAAAAAAACATGGCTTCACCAACTATTTTTGCTCTATGAAAAATTGCCATCCGAATTTCAAATTTATAGCATTTGTAGTTATCGTACAAAGGAAATTTCCACTTCCCAAATCACTATCATTTTATTGTCATACAAAATGTCTATATGTGAAACATTAATACTTTTAATTGTGATAACTAAGCTTGTAATGTTGGAAGAAAAACCACTGGGATTGAATCAATAGGAAATAAAATTTTTATTCAATCAATCATTAACATCCATCAACCATTCAATGTATTCACAAAAATATTCATCAACATATAGATTAAGAAATGATTAATCCAAACATATGAGCATGCACTATGAGACCACAAAAACACATGAACACCAAATATAAGTGGGAAAACCTCAAGGGAAAGAAAAACCATTGAAATAAATATTTATTATAGCAATAAATCAAATTTAGTTAAGCACCAACCATCAAGGAGCACCAACCCCTAGGTTTAGTGAGGCACCAACCCCACAAGGAACCCCAACCCTACAAGAAGAACCAACCCTCAGATGACTCAGCAAAAACTAAATCCATCTAATTTTTTATCACCTCTGAAATGTTGCACCAACAACTGATGATGACACTTGTTTAGCTCTCCTTCCATTAATCTTCCTCAAATATTCTCTCTAGGCTAACTTGCTCAAGAACTTATTTACCAAGATGATTAGGTCTAATGACTTATCTCTCCAATAACAACACACTCTAAAACATCATATCACCACCTCTTCCTTCTCTTGATAGCCAAAAATACCTTTTACACATCCACAAGATGCCCTCTTACTCACACTTTCTCATGCACACTTTAACCTCCTAATAAGTCACTAAGAATACATGCTTAAATACATGAATTAAGCATATAATTCATTTAAGTCAGCCATCATATGGAAAATACACTTTAAAAAATTAAAAACACCATAAGAACATCATAAAAAAATACCACTTCGGTTGGCAATTACATATAGAAGCATCTAATCCTCCATTATGTATCAAATAGGCCTAATACACCCAAACTTCCCTCTCACCAAAACCAAGTCCTCAAGGCCAAATATTAACTTCACCAAACTTCTAAAACCACCCAGACATGTTTTATAAGTACACTCCATGCCTCCTATAAGCTTAAATCATCTTGCATAATCAAATCATACTATGAAGCCACCTTTAAGAGCATCTCTCTTCACTAGGTCTATCAAATCACATCAACTATGCAAGTGTGACACATGGATGGAAATATAATGACCTCAGGGTCATAATCAAATCCCTTAGACACCACTAATCAAACTAAAACACCATCAAAACACCTCTACAACTAGGAAAACCAAAAATTAACCAAAATATCCCCAAAACAAGTCATGCAAGAATGACTTCAAAAGACATCCTAAGGGCTCAAAAATGATCTAAAAACACCACAAAAATGTATAATGGATTCCATACTCCCTCAAACGTCAATTTCTTCATCTAGTCCAATGTAAAACTAGAGAGAAAATATAACTTTTCCAGAAACTTACCTTTTATGTGAGGTCCACATACTATCATGAAAAAAACTACCACCTGACGAAAGATGGAGGATTCTTATACAACCTCCAATCAATAACCAAGTTATACCAATACATTATGGGACACTATGATCAATTTATTCTCCATCACTTTTCAACTAGGGTTTAAGGAGAGTTTTAAACGATCTTAGCTTCTCAAAGATTGTTCATAAAGTTCTACCCTTTAATATCTAAACTAATGCCTATAATATCATCTTAGGAAACTTCTCCAGCTACTATGAAGAGATTACACCACAATGTAAAGTTTACACTTTCCAATGAACATCAAACATACCACCTTGAGCTGTGTTTTTCACTTTCTAGGAACTCAATAAGGCTAAAAATAAATTTTCATGCTAAATATTGCAAACCAACACCTAAAAATTTTCTCACACCACTGGAAAAACCTACTAAACCTTCCAAAAATCTCACCTTTCCATATAAATGATGAAATCATACCTAATCACCTCATCAGACCACATAAAGCTTAAGAATAGGTCTAGTGTAGACCTTTAAAACATGTCCAAACCTCAAACCTCACTCTGAATCACTTATGAGTGTCTCTACACTTCATCCTCATGCTTCCCATTCTCTTACCATGCTTATCTATCAGCTACAAACCATGAACCATCATGCCATACCATCATCATGCTAACTATGCCTCATAACCAAGTACATTAAACATGATTGTACCAACCATACTGACCACCTCATGAGTTTGAAACTCTTTCCCACCTACAATATCTTCAACACACTTCATTACTACATCACTATAAAATTATCCTATCATTGTAACACCCATAAAATACATCATACTACTCAATACACCATGGTACATCATCAAGCAACTCATCATGACCAAACAACACAACACTGACTGACACTTCCAATCAATCTTCCTCTTACTTACTCATTTTTACATCAATCACACCTATTGAAATAAATGAAAACACTACTTACACACAATATCACCCTTTTTCATTGATGGAAAATCCTCTGATGGAAAACACATGAAGATCATTTTCTCAAGCCATCAACTCATTGTCCCCCTTTTGACATAAATGAAAAATAATCATACCTGTTACTTATTCTTATGACATCAAAATACGTTCACCATTTGTTTGGAAACATCAACTAAACCTAACAAATTCTATTTCACATTCTTCTCTTCTTTTTTGATTCTTTAGATCATAAGAACAACATGGCTCCTCCTAAGCAGATGCATACCATTATCAAGAGAACTTGAGACCATAAGCTAATAAAATAATGAAAAACTTACCTCACCTTATGTTTGATACCAATGGACCAACTTCAACTGGTACTATAGAACCAAGAAACACTCCTTTCATTACATTTTAAGGTTCAAAACAACACAGCTAGATTTGTCACCAATATTTTCATGTTTCATGACCTTTGTACCAACCTACCTACTTATGGAGCTCAGATGCCAGTACCACTGTCTTTCAACTGTCCATGTGAATTCTTGAATCTATGTGCCTTCCTGGCACTGAAACTTGCCCATGGATCTCTTTTCATCTCCCCCTAAGACCTAGATACCTTATGACTAATTCCAAATGACATATTATGTAAAACCATACTCACATGCTCTTGACATTACTGACATGACATGATCCAACCTGAATAGAACCACCCATCTCCCCTTACTTATAGATGCCAATTTCTTCAACAATGCTCAATGAAAGTGCTCAAATGATACCAAATCAAGAAAAAACATGCTTACCTTATCCTTTGAATAAAAAACCACCAAGCTCCCCCTAAATCATATATTCCTTTATGGAAAGAATTTCAAAACAACTTACATGAATTAATCATCACTTTCCTTTCTTGGCATTAGAAATTTGACTGATGGGATCAAAAATCTCAACCCATTCATCTTCATTGTACTCTTCCTAGATGTTTCATGATCACAAGATCACTCCCTATGAATTAATTAGAATATTCAAGCCATTCATAATATATAAGGTTGTATACTAGATCAATATCTAGCTATCATACCTATAATAAGTCCTAAATCACAACTCTAAGCTAGCAACAAGCACATTATACTCCTACATCTTGTCTAATTATCTGTAGTGTTTATTTAAACCTTTTATACTATTTTCTTGCACTTAGAGTCAAAAGATGACTTGCTTAGCTCCACCTGAGTCCTTAACTCCACTAATGATAGCAGGGTACATGAATCAATTCCTTCCTAAGATGTTCAAAATATTCCTTTGGTAGTGGCAAGACCGTTTATATTCTACGCAGATCATATGGCACTAAATTACTTGGTAAACAAGCCAGTTTTACATGGGCACATATGCTGTTGGGTCATATTATTTCAATATTTTGAGTTCATGGTGGTTGTTAAACTAGGAAAAAGTAATTCAGGACCTAACCACTTATCAAGGATTGACTCAGGAGAGGACGCGCAAAGTATTGAGGATATGGAAAACCAAATGTTAGGGGTTGATCACTAGGTGGGTTCAGATGTGCACCAATGGCTCTCCATTCACCATGCAAAAAAATCTCATCAGAAGTTGAAGGGGATTCTCTCCTGCACTTACCAAGATGGGGTAACATAGACTGCTCAGGTTCCACATCCTCTACCTGAACCTCAATTGCTTCCCACAACATCTGCCTCTATAGATCCATCACACTTGTAACCTCACATTGTATAGCCATCTCCCTTTCACGAGCTTGACTATACTTGAGTAATCTCTCTTCCCTCTCCTTTTCAACCACAATTTCTGCCATATTCCTCCACCCTAGCTTCCTCGCCCAGCGCTCAGAGAAGCTTAGTTGGCCATAGGAAATGCCTTTAAACTTAGGGTAATGATCAAGATATTCATAGGCAAAGGGACAACACATAAAAACAATCCTCTGGGATCCCTTAGGAATTCAAATTCAACAATCTCTTGACAAGAATACGTAGAAAAGGCATGTTCTAAAGTATAACTTGTCAACACTCCTTTCCACTAGTGATTGACAACACGCATCCAAGGGACCTAGTGGCAGTGCAACGAGTGTGGGTCATCTACCATGAGGTCCAGTTCACCTGATAGATGTGACATTTTTAAGTATACAACTCTTTTTGAAGCCTATATTCGATGTATATTTTTAATATATGTGTATTTTTGAGACTCTAGATGATGTACAAAGACACATTGATATGATATATGATTAAGATTTTGAGTTTGGTCCATGTGATTATTTACTTAAATGTGATGTTATGGATGTGCAAATGTAACATTTAGATGTGATCATGATTCTATGGATGTTGTCTAATGTTATGTAAATGTTGATAGATGTTGATATTATGTTTTTGATGTGATGTATACACTATTGTAATTTGATTTTCAAGTGACTTTAATGTTTATTAAAATGTGTCTTGATCATGGATAAGAATAAAACATGAAGCAATTGATTTATACTATATTTGATACATACGTGATGGGAAACACCAAAATGAAGACTTTTGCACTTTTTGGCTTTATCACAGATGTTAACACATGACTAACAATGGGTAGTTATATGTAGGATCATTGATATAGATGGAATCGAAGTGTATACCTTCCTAGGAAATGGGAATGGTTGACATATGTAGGCTATGTGGGAGAGTAGGTTCTCCTTTCAGTGGTTTCATAGGGAGATGCCCCAGCTATACATTTTATTTTGACAAAAAAATGATTGATGCAAGAAGTTTGTTGTGATTGGAAAGTTGATTAATGTGGGAATATTTCTTGGGATGCTTTTGATATTTTGAAATTTTAATGGTTGATCGATGTAGGAAGCCTTTTTACATTGGTATTGGTAGCCATCCTTCGAGGGAGTGGTCTACAATTTTTGACTTTTAGATTTTTTCTTTTTGATAGTCGTCCTTCAAGGGATCGGTCTATAATTTTGACAGGAAAATTTCCTTCGAGGTATTTTTGTGAATTTTACAATATGATTTTGATATCTATCCTTCGAGGGATTAGTCTATTTATTTTTGATAATATGCATCCATAGATATTTTTGAATTTATTTTACGCTGAGGGAAATATTAGTAGACCAATTTAAGGAGGAGAAAAGTTGTGTGTACAGACTACACATGTGTGTCTTACTACATGTCTTTGGTTGGTACACAAGGTGGATGGATGTAATGATTGTGGGCTCCTACTAAGGAGGAAATTTTCCAAGTGAAATATGTGATGAACAGAGCCATGGTGTTCATCTTTTAAGTTATGAGGATAGTAACAGAAAACCACATACTTTCAGATCAATACAATGATGAAATGAGGGGTTGGTGGTGGAATAAGATATTTGATGTGACTACTATCATGACACTCTATTTGTTAACAGTAGAAAGGCCACAAGTGCAATTCATTCAAAGGTTCCTTTTCAGGTGTACCTTCAAGGGAGGATGAGTGGTAAGCTCTCGACCCATACTTGTGAGTGATGACATATGGAATGATCTAGTTAGGGGAAAACTTTCCATGTTTACTCCTTTCTAGATTAGTGAAATTTTGATTTTATTTAAGAACATGATCACTAATATTAAAGTCACATTATTTGACATGTTTGATATACATGTGCTTGATGCGCTCTTGATAGACATTATGATGTTTGAGATATATTAGACATCATTCATCTAGTAAATCTAATTAGGATAGACATTCTTGATGATAATATTCATTAGGAATAAATTCTCTGAGAGATATACAGAGTTATGGGATTTGGAATTCAAGGGGTAAAACCACATTGGATCCATAGACTAAAGAAAAGTGCATAACACCTATAGGAGTACAGATGCTAGTACGATAAGCCCAAAGGGAAAATGGAATATGAAGGTTCTAATTCCTACTTGCTTGATCGATGTTTTTAATGAGAATTTTTTTAGGTTCCTTATTGGAAGCATCATATTTTCCATTTTCTTGTGGATAATATGGTGATGAAAATATTAATTTGATGTTGAATGTGTCACATAATTTCTTAACTTCTTTATTTTTGAAGGATTTTCCATTATTAGTGACTAGCTTGTGAGGGATACCAAAACGACATATGATATGTTGATAGATAAAATCAATGATTTTGTTAGATTTAATAAATATTAAAGGGATATAATCTACCCATTTAGTGAATTATTTGGTAGTTGTGATGATAAGGTGATGTCGTTGTGATGAACGAGGGTTGATGCGACCAATAAGGTCTAACCCCCATTGTGAGAAGGTTGTGAGAAGGGCCATATGTATTGAGAGTGTTGTAAAGATTGACTGGGAATGTGAGTGAGATTAGAATGTTGTTGACATTTAATGCATTTATTGATGTATGTGCAACAATATTGATTGAGAGTAGGCTAGTAGTATCCCATTCGAAGGACATGATTAAAAATTTCAAAATATCAAAAGCATCCCAGGAAATATTCCCACATTAATGAACTTTCCAATATCAAAAGGACATCGATCAGCCATATGCCTCAGTCCTTAACTCAACCTAATGAGTCAAAAGATGACTTGTTTAGCTCCGCATGAGTCCTTAACTCCACTAATGACTACAGGGTACATGAATCACACCCAATTCCTTCTTAAGATGTTCAAAATATTATTTTGGTAGTGGCAACACTGTTTATATTCTACAAAGATCACATGACACTAAATTACTTGGTAAACAAGCCAGTTTTACACGGGCGCATATGTCGTTGGGTCATATTATTTAAAGAGTTTGAGTTCATGGTGGTTGTTAAACTAGGAAAAAGTAATTCAGGACCTAACCACTTATCAAGGATTGAATCAGTAGAGGACGCATAGAGTATTGAGGATATGGAAAACCAAATGCCAGGGGTTAGTCACTAGGTGGGTTCAGATGCACGTCAATGGATCTTTTTTCACCATGTGACAAAATCTCATCAGAAGCTGAAGGGGATTCTCTCCTACACTTGCGAAGATGGGGTAACACAGACTGCTCAGGTTCCACGTCCTCTACCTGAACCTCAATTCCTTCCTGCAACATCTACCTCCATAGATCCATCACACCTATAACCTATGACATCGATCAGGCATTGATCTCGTTGAAGTGTCCACCACATATGCCATCATGGACTTCCTGAAGAGATTTAGAAGATTCATGATATTTGAGACATCTTAACAAGATTACATCAAATCCACATTTATATATATCACCACCTACAATGATATATTGGGTAACATGTTGGAGAAAATACTACTTAGCATTTTCAGACAGACCAAAGGGAATTTTAGATTCTGAAAGACAATCAAATATTTTAGTATACCAGAGGTCTATTGGATTATTTTCAATTATATTGATGGAAGTGAGCTCATTTTTGTGAGATGGATGGTCAAGTTTGTACACAGCAACAAAAAATTTAAAATCATCAGTTGATAGAGGGATGAGAGATACAAGAGAATTCATGGTGTATGCGAACTTATTAGAATATCGTGGAATTGTTTGGATGGTATAATGGTCAAAATATTATAAGATGAATTAAAAAATGGGTTTATATTTTTGTAGGATCTCATTTTTACATTGATAAATTCCTTTGATTTGGTTGATGATAAGTTGTGAGTCTCCATAGATGTCGAAGATTTGAACAACAAGAAAGATGACAATCTGGAGTCCCATGATTAGAGCTTCATATTCAGCCATGTTATTAGTAAATTTGAAATTTAGTTTAAATAAGAGAGGCATAAGGCCCCCCCAGGGAGGTATAATAACAATGTCGAAATCTTCCCCTTATTGACACTTTGATCCATCAAAGAAAGGTGTCATTTTGATAGGAGTGTGATTGATAATGTTAATAGATTCGTAAGGGAATTTTTCGTGAAGTAGTTGATTTTCAGGTAGAGGGGCTTCAGCGAGCTGATCGACAATAACATGTCCTTTAATATATTTTTTCAAGATGAACTCAAGGTCAAACTTGGTCATGAACATAAGCCACCGAGTGATGCATTCACTATGATATGGTTTGGAGTGAATGGTTTTAAGAGGATTGAAGCTGGTAACAATGTAAGTATTTTGATTAAGTATATAATGAAAATTTTTGGATGTTGTGAAGGACAAGGAACAACATAAAATTTTAGCTTCCGTATAATGAGTCTCATAGTCATGGAGAGTGCAACTTATATAGTAAATGGCCTTCTCATGACCTTGCTCATCTTGATGAGAAAACATGACACCCAAAGCATGATTAGTAATAAATATGTAAAGGTAGAAAGGTTCCCCCTCGCATGGAGGTGTGAGCATAAGTGGCAATAGTAGGTATTTTTTGAGGTCATCGAAGGACTTTTGATAGTTGAAATCCCATTTAAAGTTTACATCCTTTCAAAGGACGTGATGAAAAAGCTATCAACGATCAGAAAGATGTGAGATAAAGTGAAATATTTATTGAAGTTTACCCTAAAGGCTGCAAAGATGTTTGAGGTTTGATAGAGGAGGAATTTTGATGATGGATTTTATTTTTACGAGGTCTACTGTAATTCCCTGAATATACATGATGAACCTAAAGAGCTTACCGATAAGAACAAAACACACACACTTAGCAGGGTTGAGATGAAGGACGTATTGGATAAGGTGGGAAAATATTGTGTCAAGGATGATGAGGTGATCCTTACATTTTTTTATTTCCCTAAAAGATCATCAAATTAGTCTTCTATAATTTTATGGATAAGGTCATCGAAGATATATATCATAGCACATTGATAAGTAGCTCTAATACTTTGAAGTCCGAAGGGAATTACCCAGTGAAATAAATTCCCCCAAGGAGTGATGAAGAATGTTTTGTGTTGGTCATCGGTGGCGATGAGGATTCGATTGTATCTGGTGAATCCATCTATAAGGGAGAACATATCATTGGTGGTGGTTAGATTGACAAACATGTTTCGAAGGGGGAAGTAATCTTTAGGGAAAGTGAGATTGAGGTCCTAAAAGTTTGTGCATATGCATAAATTTCAAGAGGCTTTGGTTACGGGAATGATATAAGAGACCCATTATGGGTAGTCAATGGGTATAGTAAAATTAGTAGAGAGCAAAAGATGTAAATCCTCTTTAATGAGAAGATATATGTGAAGGTGTATCCTAAATAAATTTTGTTTGATAGGTTTGGCATTAGGATAAGTGACGATATTGTGGAAAATGATGTTGGGGTTGATACCTGGCATATCACTATATGACCATGTGAAGGCTTGACTATGTTTGGATAGGAAGGTGGTTTAGTCATTTAACTCTTGTTGATTAACTAAAAATCAGGATATATGATATTTAATCTAATCTAAAACAACATGTAAATGTAATAAATGAATATGGAAAATGAACAAAACAACTATGAAAATGGAAATACTAAACCCTAGATTACTAATATGGATAGAATGACCTCAGTTGATTAGAGAGGCTTGCTGGATTATGTCACAGAAATGACTAAAGGAATAAGAAGAAAGAACGAATGTGCAGAGGTCCTAATAAGGATGGATGTAATCTATCTATCTAGACTAGAGTGCTTGGAGAGGGATTTGGGTGCCTACAGGTGCTCTAGTCTATAGAATGGGCACCCTGGTTTGTGTAAAAGGTGCAAAACTAGATTTCACAGGTTTGATAGGTGGTCTGAAACCCTCGTTGTTTGTTGCATTAGATTCATTGCACTATTCCAGGTGTTGCTGATAATCCAAGATGAAAGAAAAACCTGCAAGAGACCATAAGAAGTATCAAAACCCTAAAAAAGAAGAATGAAAATGAATGGATTGGACTGACCGCATCTACCACAACAACAATCTTACTAACTAAGTGTTGCACTACATTTTCGACACAAATGTAGTTCTGGTGTGTGTGTACATCATATGCCCTAGGTGTTCTTGTCCTCGTGGCACTTTTTTAAGTAGTGAGCAATAACTAGATTAAAAAAATTAGTAGAATGGTGCATGAAATAGAATAGAATCCCTCCCCCTATTCTTTTGTCATGCAAATGAACCAACTTTGTCCTTGTGATGGAGGTAATGGATGGAAATGATCTCTAAATGGATGTAACTATATGTGGATGATAGTAGTGACTAGTGCTTAGTCACTCATTATGGTCTCATAACTTTATATTTATAGGGTTATCTTGATCTAATTTCGTAATAAACCCCAAAATGGATGAACACTAAAAAATATAAAGATCTCAAACAACTAGAAAGAGCCCAAAAAGTGGCGGGAAAGTGTGAAAAGGATCAGGGCACCCTTGGTGGGACCAGGGTGCTCATAGGCGCCACCGTACTAAACTGGACACCTGAGTTAAGGCTTAAATAATGCAAAATGATGAAAGCTAACTGGGCATGGGGGTGAAAGAGGTCAGGAATGACAAAAGAAAAAAAAGTAAGATGTCCAAAAGATGGGGGTTAATTAGAAATTTCTTCTCTCAAAAACCTTTTAAACAGTAGTATGACATCGAGATTACATATTGCCTAAAGTGCATGATTTTTTTTCTACATTTTCCCCCACTCTATGTTGGTGAGTGGAAATCTCAGTAACATAAACTAGATATAGATGCATACTTGATGTCCATAAAGATTTTAGTAGAAAACGTGGTGAAGGACTATAAAAAGTGTGGAATGATAAAAATATTATGGAGCGTGGAAACTAAAGATGAAAAAGTGCCAAAAAGTGATGAGAGTGAACCTAGGGCTGAAACATGTGTGTAGTTGCTGATGTGTGTGATGTACCTGCATGGTTAGGATGGTGTGTGATGCCACAAATTTTTGTTGTTTAAGTTTTTGTTGCCCCCATTTTACAGCTTGTTTCTCATACGGTTGGACTTGCAAGGAGAAAACGATCAAGTAGTCAAACATGTATGTATATATGTGTAAAAATGTAATCTAAAAGACAAATTTAAAACTACGCAAATAAAAAAACATAAATGGAACATGTGCACTTGATCCATGTCGAGAAAGAGAGTATAGAAGGACAACTTGTACTATGAGTTTTTTGGGTGATCTCATGCCACCCTGGCCAAAGAAGTGTAGGGAGAAAGTTGCATTATTTTCCTTCTTGTAACTACTTCCCTTAATGTGTGTGAAGAGATCTTTGTACATCATGGTTTTTTGGGTGATCTGACGCCACTAGCCGAAGTAGTGTAGGGAGGCACACCCACTGTAATCTCTTAGCCTTTAACTGCTTCCTAGAATGCTAAGGACACCATGTCCTATAAAAGCTGTTGTGTACGGGGTTTATAGACTAGTTTGAATCCACTCGTTGTATGTAACCCACAATGCCAAGGGCAGAAATTACACTGAAGTGAACTGGTGTAGAAGCGTTGTGTAGAATGTAAAAACCCCCAATGATTCTCCCCCTTTTTAGGGGCACATGCAACATCGCTGATATGAGAATGCAACCCTAAAAGAGGACCAACCGTAAGTACTTTGAAACTCTTCCCTGCATGGGGAAGGGAATGCGCTTGGTAGAGACCAAGGCACATACAAACAAGAAGGCTAGCCAAATACAAGTGTTATTACGAACAATCATTCATATAGAAAACAATGTATATGCTAGGTAAATAGTGTAAAGGCTACCAAACAAAGTAATGTAAACATGCAAGAAGACAAAGTAATCCATAAAAAGTGGGTTACAAATATGGGACATCACTCACGATGTCGCAAGACACACAAGGCCATAATGACCACATACAAACAAACATGTGTGCACACCAAATAAAGGGAAATGCCTATAGACAAGAGCAAACAATAGACAAGCAATATAGAAAATAAGTATGGAAGCAAATATCCCTGCATAACAAATTCAGCAAATGAAGTACCCGTTAGCATGTTAGAAAGATAACTAGTATGTAAAAAGCATTTATTACCAATGAATGTAAAGTGATAAGTACAAAATGAAACAATAACACCCATGAGAGACGAATTTGGATGCCCCTAGTGACCAATGTAGGAAGGGTAGAAGGTGAGCATCCATGCCGTGTGTAAGAGACTTGTATTTGTGATCACAACTAGAAAAATATGTGAACATTCATGTGTGGATGATATAGAGAAATGTCATAAAAGTAATCTAACTATCATGTGTAATAAAGTGACCATGAAAAAATAGAAGTAAGAGTAAGAGAAACCATAATATGTAATATGTTGTGGATGGATGGAATGGAATGCAAATTGAAGTGATAAGAGCCGTGTGCCCCCTGAGTGGATGGAAGTGTATGTAGTGAGGTTCATTTGGTTTTCCCCCTCAACAGTCAAGAATGAATTGTAAACGAGAGTGTGTCATCGGGAAATGTTCGAAGTGTGTTGTGTCTAACACGCTGTGATGAATGTGTACATATGTGTATTGATGAAATGTGACCTAGAAATGATGTGTGCATGACCCTTATAGGTGAAGTGTATATCACAACAAGATAAATGTAGGAGTGATGATTTATCCTAAAGTGTATATCGCTACTAAATGAGTAAAAAGGAGTGGTGATGTAGCCTAAAACATATACCACTACAAGATGAATAAAAGGGAGTGGTGATGTAGCCTAAATCGTATACCACTACAAGATGATATAGTAGGTGACCATTTAGCCTATAGCGTATGTCATTAACCTAGGAATGTCTCATGATGGAAGGTCAAAATGAGACACATGTGAGTGTGTTATGTTCAATTTTATTTGTAAACCCTCGGCAGTTGAGTATGGACCGAGGAATTAAAGTGTGTCATAGGGTAGTGAGTGCAGTGTGTAGAAGATAATGTAGTATACGTGATGATGACATATGACCATGTGATAAATAGAATGTGTAATGTATGATGTATAAGATATAATGTACGATGTAGACTAACGAGTGCGAGATGTGTGCAATTTAGTTTGAAAAATTATAGAGTCTTAGACCATAAAACTATTGTATACGTACGATGAAGATTATTTTGATGTGTATGTAATGATTGAAATGTTGTAGAATGTGAGGTCTGTGATGAAACAAAATGTGTAATTCCTATAGTGCACTGTGTGGTGTTCATATGTAGTAATTCCCTCAACAGTCAAGTGTGAACCGAAGCACAAGAGTGTGTCATCATGTAATGATGACACTAAAATGTATGATGAGTATGCATATGTGAGATGATGGATGTATGAAAATTAAAAGATGAGATATGTGTCTATGTTGATATGATGGGGGGTGTGTTAGATGTAATGCCCCCCCAAGTGTGTGTAACAAGATCATGAAAAGATCCTCATCTACCAAAGACCAAGTTTGTGTTTAGTGGTGGAAGCTTGGTTAGAAAAAGTAATACTAGGACAATTTGAGTGTGATGTGATGTGCAATGTGTCATGACCACTTGTAAGAGAATTAGTTACTTTGAAAAAATTGGTTGGTTAGAGCTTAGACATGAGAGAAGGCCAAGTTACACTAACTTTTAAGGGAGGTTTCTTAGGTTTCCTTGATAATATGATAGATGGCGTATGAGTAGGAGATTGTGAACTAATTTTGGTAGGTGATTGACTTGGTGATGTCATAGATGGATGAGTAGGAGGAGATGGTGAACTAAGTGTGAGAGATTTTTGCTTAAGAATTGCTTGAGTAACGTTGGCCTGATGCTCACTAGATATAGATGATTCAGATTTAGGAACCCAATGAGATTTATCATTTGTATTAAAATGTTTTGTAGCAAATGAAATAAAGCCTTGAAACTCAAAATGTATGATTATTTGTGGCAAAGTGTGACAATCGTTGTCATTATTTCCATTGATTTGATGATAATTACAATATGGATGACCTTGATAATTTACTAACCGATAAGGAGAATAGTAATGAGTATGTGGTAGAGTGATTAATTGATGACTAAAAAGCTAAATAATAATTTCATGTTGCATATTATTGTGCTTAAATATGAGAGGCTCGGACAATGGCATGTCTTGAGGTTCAACTAGATGACATGTAGTGGACATAGATTGCATATAAGATGTAGAAGGAGCACAAACATGTGATTGAGGAACATCCTTAAGCTGTTGAATTTGAGATTTGAGAGATGTGATTGTGGATTCCATGGCGTTAAATTTGTCTTGGAATAAAGTATGTAGAGATTGTATTGAGCAAAATAGGGGTTGATTAGATGTATGATTACTAAGACCAGGGTCTTCAAATAAAAGATCAAATATATAACATATTTTGTGTGGAAACATATTGTCATCCATATATATGGTGTCTAGTTGTTTTTGTAAAATAGTTTGGAAATGGGGATATCGTTTAAATAAATCAGATAAAGAAACTTGACCCATGATAGAGGAAAAATGAGGATCTTAAGCGTGAATATCGAGTTCGGGTTCACCAAAATGATTTACTAAAAATGGGGATATATGATAGTTAATCTAATCTAGAATGACATGTAAATGCAGTAAATAAATGCAATAAATGACTATGAAAAATGACCCCAACAAATATGAAAATGGAAATAATAAACCCTAGAGTAAAATAGAGTTAAAATGAACTCAACTGATTAGAGAGGCTTGCTAGAATGTGTCACAGAAAATACTAGATGAACATGAAGCAAGAACGATCGTGCAAAGGTCTCGAAAAGGGTGGATCCAAGCTATATAGCTAGACTGGAGTTCTTGGAGAGAGACTCGGGCACCTACAGGTGCTTTGGTCTACAGAATGGACACCCTGGTCTATGTAAAAGGTACATAAATGGATTTCACAGGTTTGACAGGTGGTCCAAAACCCTCATTGTTTATCGCATTAGACTCACTACATTGTGCTAAGTGTCACTAATAATATAAGATGAAAGAAAGACTTGCAAGATACCACAAGAAGTATCAAAACCCTAAAAAAACAAGAATGCAAATGAATGGGTGAAAATGACCTTAGCTGCCACAACAATGGGCTGACTAACTAAGCGCTGCACTACATTTCCAACCCAAATGTAGTTTTGGTATGTGTGTGCGCGCATCATGTTCCCTAGGTGCTCTTGTGCTAGTCACACTTTGTGAAGTAGTGAGCAAAAACTAGATTAAAAAATGTAGTAGAAATGTACATGAAATAGAATAGAATCCCTCCCCCTATGCTTGTATGATGTAGATAAACCAGACTTGTCCTTATGATGGAGCTGATGGATGAAAATGATCTCTAAATGGATGCAAATATAGGTGGATGATAGTAGTGACTAGTGTTTTTTCCCTCATTATGGTCTCATAACTTTATATTTATAGGGTTCTCTTGATCTAATTTTGTAATTAACCCCGAAATGGCCAACCACAAAAAAATATAAAGATCTCAAATAGCTAGAAAGATCCCAAAAAGTGGTGGGAAACTGTGAAAAGGATCAGGGCACCCCTGTTGGGACCAGGGTGCCCCAGTAGTAATCTATGCGCCCCAGTTAAGGATAAAATAACACAAAATGATGAAATCTAACTAGGCATGCAAGTGTAAGGGGTCGAGAATGACGAAATAAAATAAAGTAAGATGGCCAAAAGATAGGGGTTAATTAGTACTTTCTTCACTCAAAAACCTTTTAAATAGTAGTATGAGACCATGATTAAATAATGCCTAAAGTGCATGATTTTTTGTCTACACTTGTGAATCTAAAGATTGACCAAATTTAACTATGTGGGACTCATGTGGAGTTCCTATATTAATTTCGATAGTGGATTCTTTGAGAAGTGTCGATGTGTCAGGTGGTAGGTTTTTTTTAAGGTAACAATCTTCTACTCCCATATGCAAGAGAATGGTTTTTTTCATCTTGGCATTGAAGAATGTCAATGGTGGCTGAATCCTATTATACCATTTCATGATAAATAAGATGAAGGGTCTCAATACCATTGTTAGGGTTATAAGTTAGTGGTCCCAAAGTTTTAGTATTTCCTAAAAAAAATTATATGGGATGGAAACAATGTCATCTATATCCATGGGTTCATCATGTGTGGATGAGGAATATGGTTTTGTTTCTATGACGGGTTTAGACCTGAAAATTGTGGAGGGATCAGATGTTAGTTTTTTAAAACCTAACTCGTATTTTTCATGTGGTTTAAGATAATATTCAAGGATCAAGTCGAGGATACCTTGTTAGTAAATTCTGAGCCTGAATTCTTTCCAGGCATAATGATGGAGATACATTTGTGTAAAGACTTGGTTATATAATAATGTAAATTGTGATATAAATGCTTTTGCATGATGCTAATTAGTAGGACATGGGGAAGGGCGATCGAGCCCTTCATAGATGAGGTTTGTTTTAAGATTTGGTAGACCATAAGAGATAACATCTCTAACATTAGGTTCATATATGGGCTATTTATCAGGTCTTCCATATGTCTCTGGTGTAGGAAGTTAATTAAGTGTAAGGAGATGATACTCCCCCAGTGAAAGGTGTTGCATGATGTCATCGAAGTAAGTGTCATCTGGTAACTTCAATGAGGATATGGATTAGTTACTGGATGCTTTGTTAGAGAATCATGAGTTTTTTAGGAATGATAATGTCATTCGTTCAATACATCATGTGGCATGCTTTGAAAGGATTTGGATATGTGGGGAATGTGAATTTTTTACCTTCATGTTCATATTTGAGACATCGATGGAGCATATATGGGGTGTAATGCATAACATGCATCTAGGGGTTTCCTAAGAGAATGTAATATTGAAACTCTCCTTCTACGAGATAGAAGAGTTCATGGAGGGTTTTAATGTCACATTTGATTGGTAAGATGATTGTGCCCAATGTGGGGGTGATAGTATCATCGATAGCTAGCAGTACGGCTGGTGTCTCAGTGACAATGGTATTAGGTAACTAAATTTTATCAAAGTCATGTGATGATTTGATGTTGATGCTGGCATTATTGTCAATCATGACCCTTTTTACAAGGGTTTCATTGATTTAGGCAGTGATAAAAATTGGGAGGTCATGGTCCTTTAGTTGTAACATTGGTATTTATGAGCTGTTAAAAGATATGAAAATGGACATTTTGAGTGTGTTGACTAGGTTTTCAAAAGGTTGTGGATCATCTGAGATAACATATATGGATTGGAGTGATTCGATCATGGCTTGTCGATGTTGAGGTGAAGTTTGCACAAGCTCATAAAGGGATATTTTTACTGGAGCTTGATGAAGTTTTTTAATAAAGGTATTTTGTACAGGGGTAGTGGTTTGTGTATGAGGAGTGGAGAGGATACATAATTTAGATTTGGTAGGAGGTTTTGAATTAGATGTCTCAGGAGTGATTGAGATGGAGATTTTTAAATTTCTTTGATTAGAAGTGTTGGGGTCTTAGGCACGTGCTCTATTGGTGATACATACAACATCAATTTGATGAGGGGGGTTTTCTTAGAAGAGTCCCCACCTTTTATGAATATTGAGTATAGGTGATGGTTTGGGTGTAGTGGTTTTAGATGTCTGGTGGAATGTTTTTGATGGTTCTAAATCTGGAGGGATAAGGCCTTTATTAGGTGGGATTTTGATAGTAGTATGAAGGGATTTCCAGTCTTCTATATAATGTCATGTTATGCGATAGTAATCAAAAAAATATTTGAAATTATACCAAGAGGGCTTAAGAGGAGGTAAGGTAATGATGGATTGTTGAATAATCATTTAAAGGGTTATTGCATAATGTTCTTTCGAGGTGGAGGTTGAGGGAAGTGATGAGTCTTAAGATTATACATGTGTTGAAATGATATCTTTCGATGTGGTCTCTTTGGATGTCTATTGAGGAATGATTTTTGATTTTGTGACAATGACTAAAAATGTTGATGAGGGGTGTGGTTGTAAAATAGAAGGCAAAGAGTTTTATTTTTTTGTTAAAGAAGTCAGATGATCATGTGATATGATTTTCACTCTTTTAGATGAAGGGGTGTATGGTCGTGTGATATAATTTTTAAGGTTGTGTATACAATGTTGAGTGACATAGTCATCATAATATATTTTCACATATTATAAGATAGGTTTATTTTGTTAAACTTGCGAAGAGTTCGTAGATGGGTTTGAAGAGGAGGAAATAAATGTGGTTGAAAATGTAATTTTTTAAATGGAAGGATCAGGGGATGTACCTGATTCAATAGGTGCTTTTTGTGTAGAAACACATGGGGTAGTGGGTGGTTCATTTTATTTTTCTACAAAGATTTTCGTGGATGATTTGGATGGTGATTCTATGATGGGAGCCTTAGGTGTTAATGATACATATTATTGATCTTTGACTATGTTGATAGTGTGATGGGAATGGATGATGTTAGATTGTGGTTGACTAGTATATAGGGAGTTGTTTGGAAATGGTTATTTAAAAACATCCAAAATTTTATTTAGAGGTGCATTTGGATTATCTAGTTGTAACTCACCTTTATCAATAATATCTTGAAGGGCATTTCTAAATGAATGGAAACTTTCGATATCATGGCCTTTGACCCCATGGTTTTTATAGTAATAATTTTCTCAATACCAAAAGAGTTTTGAAACAAATGTATATATGGGGGGATGGGAGGAAGGGTGATCATATTCAAAGCCAAGATATTGTCAAAGAATTCACTATAGGATTCACTGATAGGCATGTAATTACATTGAGGAAGGGTGCATTTGGGGGCTGAACATTTTTGATAAGAAGTTTTCACAACTACTGTGTTTACTGATTTCTTAGATTTATCATGATTAGAGGATGATTTGAATGAAGACTCGGGCTTATGTTTCTTTGATCTAAGTTTAACCCTATCATATTCAAGAGCAAAAATCTCGAGTTTGCTAGCCATTGCGAAGGCTTTGTCAAACATTTGGAAAGACTATATTTGTAATTTGGATTATATTTGTTTGGCACATGAGTGAGAAAATAATTTGATTAACTCGGTCTATTATAGGGAAAATGACAATTGATTAATTACACTCCTCCGACGGGTGATAAAATATGCGATAGATTCATCCTTGAATTTTTTGATAGCGTATATATCTTGGATAGTGATTTTACTTGCAATGTTAATCGAGAAATGTTCCAAGAAAATCTATGCATTGTGAGTGAATGAGAAGAGTGAATACTAAGGAATTATGTTATACCAATCTAAAGAAGGTCTAGCTAGGGACATAAGGAATGTCCTTGACATCAAGTCCTGATCATGTTCTATAAGGTGAAAAACATGTCAAAAGGCCATGATATTGTGTTGGGGTTCTTCTTTACTTTATAATTTAAGGAACTTAGGGAGTTCCCAGTGTGGAGGATATGCTTTGTATGGTATTGATGGGTGGATTGGTTCCTGGCAGATTTTTTCATAAGATATTGTGTTTTTAAGACCCATAGAGGCAACTTCAAGAATAGAAATTGTGTTCATTAACGCCAACAAAGGGTCATTGTGTAATGGTTGTTATTGGTAATTGAATGAAGAAGGATTGGGTTAATTGTATGTAGATGGAATTGATTTTTGGTATGGTTGATATTATAAAGGGGTATTATGTTGGAAAGGGACATTCATGGGAATACTATATGTAGGTTATGAAATGGTAGGTTGTGAAGATTGGATATATTGATATTGGATAGGAATGGATGTGTTTAAGAGGGGTTACCATTATTGGGGTATGTGTGTAAAGGGGATTGAAGTGTGAAAAAAAGGTTGAAATTGTTGAGGTACATGCTGGAAAGGAATAGAGGTGTGGATGAGAGGCTGAGGTGGTTGGGGTATGTGCTGAGAAAAGTTAGGGGTAGTTTATGACTGCTGGGAAGAGGGATGGACACTAGAGATGTAAATTGTATTGATAAGTGGTTTCGATGTTAGGATAGACAAAAATATGTTTTAGATAAATAATGAAGGATATTGGGATGGGATAGGTTGAGACAGGGTTAATGGGATGGATATTGAACTCACATGAGATGTTTGGATAGTGGAGGAGACTAAAGGGCTTGACATGGATGAATATTTGTTGGTGTTGTTTTGGGATGAGGCAGAGCCAGACAAGGGAATTTGTGAGGATGATGATTGCTGGTTAGTTGTTCCCTATGAGGAAACACTGTTGAGGTCGAAAGTGATGATAGGAGTGGAAGGAAAGACATTGATGTTTCTAATTCACTAGTAATGGGATAAGAATGGACTTGTTATAATACCGGCTCATGGCTAGGATCAATAAGCTGGGATAATTCATATGTGGTATTGGTGATATAAGGTCATTGTTCAGGAGTAGATTGTTTAAGAAAAATACCCCAGGAAGCTAGGTAAGCATTGAGGGAAAAAATATTTGAATCTAGAATCTCATTGAAGACTGAATCCCCACTGTTAAAAAAATAAGGACTAGGTGGATCTTGGATTTCTGACATGGTAGATTGATTGTTGGGAGAGCATGGGGGTTCTTGATTGTGTGGTGATGGTGATCGATGCTCATTGACAATACAAGGAATGTCGTCAAGATGGGATTGAATATTTTTCAAGGATTGTTGTAAGCATTCAACCATGTTTTCAGAGTTTTTTTGGACGAGATTGTTGTCAGGTTAGGACCATGAAAATAAATAATCACTAAAATGAAGAATAAACCTAGAGGGTTGATTATAAGCAAACAAACAAGTCATACTAGAGAATTTTTTTTATCTTTGATTAGATTAGAAAAAAAGGTGAAATGTGAAAAATGGTTTAATATTTCCTAGGAAATGGAAATCTATGGTTGGTTTTGGCTACTGTTAAAGGTTAGACTCCTCGATATACTTGAAGGTACATGAGGCCCAAATTTGTGGTTGTATCTGTACAAGGCATGGTATAGGAGCCTACCCCCTCACTTCATGGTCCCATAGTGATAAGGGTATCTTGGGATTAGCCAATATACTGCCCACCAATGTTTTTATACTCATCCATAACACCAAGTTGAATTATCCTCTTAGTGATGAAATCTAAGTAGGTCCATCTGGGTAGGAGTGTTTTGATGCAAGTGGTTTTGAATGTGGTTTGGTTGTGTGTGAGGGAAATTAAGTGAATGTAATTCATTAATTTCTTAATTAGACTATATGACCAGGAAAACATGAAAGGTTTGTTTTAATTCATGAAAATAAATATTAGTTCGATGAAGGTAGATGACAAATGCAATGTGAAGAAAGGAAAAAATTGTACGTGTAATTTTGCTTTAAATTTTTTTAGATTTTTGAATTTTTTATTTTTTTGACTTTTATGGGAATAGGTGCTCCAGAAGAGAAAAACCTGCAAGGGTTAGATAAAATAATGAAAGAAAAAATAAAACACAATCATAAAGGTAGACTATCTGAGTAATTCAAAGTAGACCACATAGATTGTCAATGATTTGAAGAAATCACAGGAAATTCTACAAAATTTCTAGCGATTACAAAGAAGAAAACTTGAGAATAATTATAAGTTAATTTTTAATTAAAAATGATGGGTACAAGGTCCCACCGGGTGTGCCAAGAATGTATGAGGTAAATTTTAGGTCTAAGATATTAAGTGCAGACAAGTACCTAAAACTTAAAACAAGGTAGCGTTTAATGATACATGCACTGAAAATCACAATGTCGGGATGATCAGATGTAACAGTGTATAAGAACTTCTTTCACCAAGTGAAGATCCTTGGAATCAAATACAACTAAACAAGGAATATTAGACAAAATGGGATAATAAGATGCTCGGTAAAGGCTGATTCTAGAAATCCAAAGAGACTTCATTGGAGGATGTCAACTCATTATGAAATAATTAAGTTATTTGATATTAATGATAAAATGATGATGATAAAAAATAGAGCTAACACTTAAGGTGGAAAGGAAAGTCATTTTCTACTTCGTAGGTGGCCTAGGCTAAGGTGGTAGCAATCTAGACAACTTCAAAGTAATCGCACTAGTAGTCAATATTATCTTGCTAGATTTCATGGAGGAACTCAAATTTTTTCTCAATGTCCTCGATGTCAGTTGTGAATCTAATGGTGCACTATTTGAGCTCATGGAGGATTTTGAAGTATTCTCACATGAAGGGTTGTTGGATGATGGGTAGGTCATAAATGCTTGTGACAAGATGTGATCAACCTAGAACAGTCATCTACAACTGATACATGCTTGCAAGATAGAAGTCAAATCCAAGGATTCATATTAAAATTGATAAAATGTTATGCTTTGATTAAAAGAAGCTAGTGGATAGAAATTATAGGCGAATGAAAGGAATTGTTGGTGATTTATCATAATCATGGGTGATTCAAAGGAATCATTGGTGATCCTTGTGAAAATACTGGTTTTCTCAAAAGATGTAAAACTGATGAAAATAAAGGCCTAAGTAGATGACTTTGTAAACTTTATGAGATATAAGTAATTATAAAAAAATAAAAGAGTACCTTGGAGTGTATAAAATCTATAGAACGTATGTAGATGATGATTGAAATTGATGTTGTTGAATATTGATTGTATCGAAAGGTTGTTGAAGGAAAAGCTACAAAAATTAATGTGTTGGAGGTTCTTGAGGAGACTTGATATTATTGTTGGGATTAGAGATTATAGGAGTGACAAAGTTTTATTACTTGGCTCGAAGACAGTGATGCATAAACGTCCAAAATATTTCTAAATATCCTTGAAATAGGAGTTGAAAATCCTATTTATAATCGTTGGTGATTTTTTGGAATTGCTGACAATCTAGAAAACTCGGGGAAAACATTTAGAAGTGGTTTCAACAACTTCCTAAACGGGATTTTTGGATATGGGGACGAGGGAAAATGGTTGGGAATAGGCTAGGTGAGTTGGGGAGGTTAAGAGATTAAGATAAAATGGGTTAGGGATGGTTTGGATATGGTTAGGTGGGTTCAATGGGGTTAAGGTAAATTTAGATGAGTGAAATGTGATTTACAAGGGGGTAAAAAATTGATTTTACAAGTTGACGAGAATGAATTAGGTATTGTTTATAATGATATCTTTTGATAAAGGAATGTGTGTATGTTGGGAGTAGCCAGGTGACGAAAACATGGTGTCTATAATTAGGGTTTTTAAGAAAGGAAAAAAGACTTAATTAATAAGTTACATGCATGGAAACCCATTTGATTGTCGTGAAAAGATTGCATTAGGTTTTTTAACGTGTTGTAAGCTATGACATCATGTGTAGGACGTTTGATATATTTTAAGAGAAAAAACTCAGTCATCATAGTCCTTTATTCTATTTTGGAGGGTTTATATTTAATTTGATATTAATTAGAGCCATTACTTCCTTTAAGGTCATGATTGGTTTTTATATGGATGAGGAGATGGTTTTAAATGAAAGGTGATAGAGGAATTAAGGATAAGGATGCCAAGTTTGAGAGTAAATAAGTGAGTATGCAAAGTTGACTATGTATGCATAAAATTAGAAGGGTTTGATAGTAATTTCTTTGTATAATATCTTGTCCTTGTCCTTGTATACTATTATGAATGTTGAATAATAAAATGAATTGTGTAAGGTTTCCATGTGCTCTAGAATTCAATGTAAGTCACAAAATGCAATAAGAAAGGATAAACATAATCCCTTGACAAAATTGAGACAATCACAACTTGTGGATATATAGTTATCTTGAACCAAGGTATAGAGGTTAAGTACCAAACATAAAATTAATGGATTAAGAAGTAGTTAGAACCTTGAACCAAGAAGTGAAAAGTATCATGAAGTCCATGAATAAAGAAGATGCTTGAGGAAAATTGAAAGTATAGGGTTAAAAAATGCATGTATAGTTTTTGGAGCCATACAAGTGGAAGTAGTGTTTGGTAATTTTGTGTCTTGATAACAGTGAACAAGGTATTATGAAGGCTATTAGGAGATTATGAAATGGATTCAAGGAATTAGAAGGAGATAGATTGCTTAGAAACCCTCAAACCTCAGTCTAGGGCAGTCAAGATCAAGTGACACAATCATAAATTAAAAGGAAAGTGAACAAGTGTTTAGTGAATTCAAGAGGAAAGTATCAAATCAGGACAAGGATAGTCAGTGAGAAGGATTAAGAAGAAAATTATGAATAGAGAGATGGAGTAAAAAAAACTATATCAAAAGTAAGGAGTCAAAAATATATTTCTTAGACCATATGGTTGGAAAGAGCTAGTGAAAGCCTAAGAGAGAACAAGAGATCTTAGTGAGATATGCCATGAAAGGATAGAAAAATAACTTAAAGATGGAGTGTATAATGTCTTATTAACCCAATGTAATGATGGTGAAACCTTGGTGAGTTTAGGAATGTCGTGATTAGAGGCAAAAAGGATGTAGGTTCTTTAACAAAATTGAAAAGCAAGAAGCTAAAATAGTGACTTAAGAAGGAAGGTGATGTTATGATTAAATTGGCATGAAAAAGAGGATACGGAGGTACAAATCAATGAATATATGTTGAGAATAAGTACAAGAAATTTAGAGGCCAGATCAAGAGATTAAAACAAAGCATTGTAGTCTATGAATGCTTAAGAGCGTGTGAAGGCTTAAAAAGAGGGAAAAGTGAGAAAAGATCCTAATTGGAGAAAAAGGAAGATTGGACCATGAACAATAACATGAACAAGGTATGTTTGAGTAGGAAAAGGTGATTTAGAAGTTTAAAAATAGAGATAAGTCTTGAAACCTTAAAGAGATACTTGAAACCCTTAAGAGGTCTAGTTAACTAATGAAGGAAGAATGAATGTGTGAGTTGGGAAGAATAGGTAAGGAATCGAGAAATGAAATTTTTCATGAAGTGAGAATGTCAAAATGGGTACTTGAAAAGTTAACCAAATTTGTCTGAATGTTTACCCATTGTTCTGGACATTGAGACTTTTCCAAAAGGAGGGCTAATTGATATTTTTAGGGTAAAATGGTAATTAGAGAAAAAATGAAATTTGGCTAGAGTTAGAAGCTAAAACTTGGCAGTCTTCTTAAGGGGTTTAAAGGGTATCTAGAAACCTTACCATTCAAGGATAATTCTTTATATATTTTTTTTCAATTTTAAGTAAAAATGATAATTTGCAGGGCTACAAGCCTATAAGGAGGTGTAAATAGAAAGTGAAGAAAATTGAAGGTATGTCGATTTGAGGATAGTACGATCATGTTTTTTAGGTGTGTCAAAGCGTGTTTAAAGATAATTTAATCTTGAACACATTGTTTTAATACATTTATGGTATTTGAGCATATGTGAGGCCTATTAAAGAAACATGTTGTTGGATTACTCTTGATGATTACTTTTGGGATATGAATGATGAGTTGTTATTGATCCTTCTTTGCATAAATGTCCATACTATTGAGAGTTATGTAGTTTCCTAAGTCTAGAAATGCATGTTTCTTCTCTAAAAAGTATGCCAATACTTGAAAAAACACATAATGAAAATTATTTAAATTTAGAGATTCTTCATCTTCCCTGTGAATACTACTCCTCCCTCCTCCCTATTACTCCACATACCCTACTAATAATTTATTTAAAAAAAACCCTTATACTTTAAACCCTTACACTTTTTCGTATCAATGATAGAAGTAGTGATTAGCTAAAGAGACTACATCAGTAGAAACTACAAGATATATATTGTGTCTATATAGTATGATATGATAGAATTGAATTTGTAGAAACTAAAAATAGAGTCTATGTATGTATAATACAATAGAATAGTATTGAATTTGTAGAAACTAAGAAATAAATGCTTTGTTTATATAATATGATAACATAGTATTGAATTTGTGAAAAATTATGACCTATAATGCAAAATGACATAGGTCATATATTAGTAATTAGATATGTGTATAGGGTGTAAATAGTGTAGTAGAAAAATAGGATCGTGGGATCCAGATAAAGGGAAAATAGAGTGGTGTCACATATTAGTATGTAAATAGGGGAAATAACAATCTTGATGTCATGAACAATGTAGAAATTGAAGAAACAACTACTAGGATATAGAGTGTAGAAATTCGAGATTTTAAGTGGCTAGCTGATGTTGGTTAGGATTTGTAACCATAGGTCTAAGAGGCCATTTACTATAAATAATAAGGTAGAAAATTTAAATAATAATTTCATTTTTAGAATGATTGATAGTGATTTGTGTTTTGAGAGAGATGGGATGTCAAGTGTCTGGGATGTGTTTTACTTCCGATTTGACTAAGTGGTAGATGTCATTCATTTGCAAATAGTTATGAGTTTGTTTTTATAATTTACGGTTTAGTGAAAAATAGTATTAAATTTGAGTGTTTTTACAAAATTCGTCATTTTTAAAAAAATTGATCCCACTAGAACATATAGGAACGCATGGTATATTGTCAATGTAACTATACATTTCTTTACGGCCCTAACCCTGAAGCATATGATTATGTCCTAATTTGTACGGTTCTAACCCAATGTATAAAAAAGTGAATGAAATTGATGTATCATTATGGACTTTGATATTTTAACATAGTGATTGATTATCATAGAGCTTTGATTCATAATAAATGATCTAACATGTGTTGCACGTTTGATTGGTTTATGATTGACGAACGTGTACATCCTAAAGAGTTATATGGTGGCCCCTATATAGAGACACTTCTTACCCCAATGATAGAAAATGATGGGTGTGATATATTGGGTATGGATATATTATTGCATGTAGCCAAATTGGGGGAAGTTCCCTTGAATATATAATTGATCACCACATTGAGTTGGGGTTGTAAACCAAACACTTGTTTATTTTGGATCACTAAAGTTGAGATGATTTTGAAACAAGAGGATGTGTATCACTTTATGAGGTTGCTAACAGTAGCAGAGAGGGTATTGGTGTTTCCATCAGTTATTCTATTTTAGATGTAAAAGATGTAGAGATTTTATCTACGGATAATTTTCCTTGTAGAGTCTACTATCCATCTGAGCTTTATTGTGACAACTATGATTTCATGTGTGTGGAATTTTAATGTAGTGTTATTAGTTTATTTTTTCATAGTGGATAGTGGTGGTGTAGTGATTTCATACAGGATGTGGAAAAATTTCCAATTTATAGAGGATGATGGTATTGGGTATGCTTGGGGTTGATGTATGCTATCACACTTGTATAGTCATCTATATATTCACGTTAGAGAGCCATGGAGGTGGTAAAGAAGTAGTGATTATTACATATCTATTCCTATGAGCATATTGTTGTACAACTAATTGGAAGACAAAGGGATGATTAGGACCATCTAAACATATTTACGACATCATGGATGATACCTAAGAGATGAATATTAGACACTATATCTTATCGATTATTATTAGATAGTATGACCCTGGGTGGGATCATATGGATACCTTATAAATATTTCTAAGGATTGATAAAGGATGATGTAGAGATATATTGTGTGTGATGGACTATGTATATAGAGGATTAACTTCCTAGAGTAAGGGATATTTACCATAATAATTACATGATGTGGTAGGCTGGATTAGTACAAGATGTGCATCCAATATATTATGTATGGAGGAGATAAACACATGAAAATTTGAGGGATGTGAGTCAGTTGGGAGTGACCCCAACAAGTTATTGACCCTAATAATATATGAGGTGGAACCAATGGTGGTCATGGGGGGTTATGGATAATTTCAGATGTACCACAACCTATACTAAGTCGTAGATGAAAACCCAATAGGTATTGTTATTTCCTATTATCATAGGTGGTCCGAGAGGTGGAGCATTTCCCAGGGGAGTATATGGTGTATATATTTTCCCATTTATAGGGAGGATGGTTTAGTAGAGGGAAATTTCCCTGCATATGATTATGTAATCACAGACATTTCCTAGCATAATAATTTTGTGATTTTGTATATAGTAATGTACAATGGATTTATGCTATAAATTTAGAAAATATTGATTGAGTGATGTTTGATAGGTGGATGTGTTGTTACATATTTATAGGAGAAATGTATTGTATGATTATTGTAGATGTGGTATCAAGGACATTGATAAGGAAAATATCCAAATATGTTATATTTGATGGGATGTTAGAGCATGGATATGATCATAGGTGAGATTGGGTATTTATTTGACTGGTTATGGCAGTTGCCACATGTATTGTATTACATAGTGAATGTGACGAGATATGAGAAAAGTTATTAGGAAGGCCCCACCCTCTACCTAGAACAATGCCTATGTAGAACATGATATCAATATTTATGAGTGTATAGGAACAATACACATAAGACAAGGAACATATAGGGACCCTAAAAGAGTGAATGTGACATTATATATCACGATCATAATCTCATGGCTATAGAGATATAGGGGATGCATCAAGTTATCATGCTCTATTTGATGTTTTGAGAGAGGATGAGGATGGTGGTGATGATGTAAATACACACGCGCGTGCGCGCACACCCGCACGCGTGCACACACACACACACAAAGTAATGACCCTCATGGTTTTTTTTTTTTTTACCTACAAGATATATATTGATATATGCATTTATGTTTTGAGAAAATATGGTGTGTTTATGTGATGAGTTTTGGGTTGATAATAGTTTTATATTTAGCATAGATTAACTTGACGTGAGTTATGTAGAATCCAATGTGATCTGTATATTGGTTGTTATAGATTCTTTGAAAAATGGTTTATTGAATTGTGTGAAATTGACCAAGTTTTTTGAATATAATAATGTGTACTAACATATTCTAATTATGTAAAGATAGCAGAAGGAGTCCCTACAATAAAACACACAAGAGAAATTATATTGTGAGGAAACATATTCTTAATAAAAAATTAAGGGTGATCCCCATATTCCCCTAGTCATTCAATAAGGGACACCACATTTAGGAAAATAACAATGATTAATAGGGAATAGTCATCATGAAATGTGAATTAAGAAGTCATTATAGTCTATTTTAATAAGCAATGCATAATCGCTATGAACTGCAAATATGAATTGTGAAGAATTACATGTGATGTATTAGGTGGTTATTTCAGCATGACAAATTAAGAAATGTGATTAGTATAATGATTTAATAGTAAAAACCATCATTATTTTACAATCCATTTAAACTTATCCTTATGAAGATGTTGATTATTATGAGATCCATTTTCAGGGACATATTTTATAAGAGAATGAGATACCAATTCATTTGATGATGGACCATCTTAGGAGATCACAACCACAACATGTTAATGCCACATACAAGGGGAAGGGGATGTACTAGCATGTCATGTATTCAAAGATATAATTATTTTTTCTTTAATCCACTTGATTTTATGATCCAAAATATAAGAATTTTTATCGTGGTGTCCACTAATATAATGAAAGTTACAAAAATGTAGGCCTTTCTCATATACTGGTTAATGACTAGGATGGTGCATAGTAAATGGTAGTTAAATCAATTTATTATGAAGTAAATTGATTAAAATATCATAAATACAATATAGAGACGTGTCATAAGACAAAACATAATGGTTTGCACTTAGGGAAAGGAGTCTTTGTAGTAAAAATAGGTTTAGGTGTAATAAGATAGAAAGGAATGTTTGCAGTGAAAAAATTTAACCATACCTAAGAGAAAATGTGGATCGTGTGGAGTGGTAGATGTGGATTTTGTGGATGAAGTGGAAATAAACTCATGAGAATGTGTGGAAGCATGTATGGGAACAAAATTCACGCCCTAGATCAATAACACATAAACATAGTGAAATAAGAAAATCACATATTTATTATATATAAATTTCTCCTTAAGAGGGAAGACGATTCCCCCAAAAAAAAATGTATTGCAATTTTAAATCCATGGACTTATATTAATTGCAGCATACTAGCCTCAAATCATAGAATATAATTATTAACGATCTCAGTTATACCTTAATATAAAGAAGGTTGACACCCATATGTCACCTTAGGACCATTATTATAAATAAAGTGAATGATAAAGGACTCTTCAAGTTTTATAAATGTTCTCATAAATCCAAAAGGAAGGTGGGTAAACCAATACATTGCATCACCAATTATAATTTTTGTAAAGGACTTCAAAAGAAGTATATCGTTTTTATAAAAGGAAAATAGATCTATACTATGTAATATGTAGATAAGGGTCATAGGTCCCATCAAACAATAGAAATTTAGGCATGTAAGAATTACAAGGGAAAGAGGATTGGAATATTATACACTAAATGGGGTTGTCATCTGTGTATTAGAATCAATTGTACTGTAATAAGACTTACTTTCCAAGGCCAGAGTAAGTATTTTACATTATAAATCACCTACCACATGCATGAGATAATGGACCTCTTGAGAAGGTGTAACATAAACAACAAGAGGATCATTCAAGGGATTTACTTTCCCATTTATAGATAACCATAGGAAAACTATTCTATTTGAAAGAGATTTCATCTTATCTAGGCATATCAAGAACAAGATATTTAATTTGGTCTATAGGATTTAAAGGGACCCCATTATTAGTTACATCTAACGTGTCTTCAACAAGCTTATTGGTAGAAATAACATTAGGATCAACACACAAGGAAGGACAAAATCACATTTATTAATACATGCAAAAGGTATACCATAATTTGCAACATTTACATGTATAATATGAGGCATGTATTAAACACTAATCGGAATATCCTTTTTGTATTTAGTGGAGAGAACATAGAAACAAGTAATAAAGTTGTCATTTAAAGAGGAGAAGGTAAAACACAAGTATAAAAATCATTATGAATAGAATCACCATCATGGTCATAATTATTAGTATGAATAGAATCATCATTATGAATATAAAAACCATCATGAATAGGAATAACATTATGAACACCATCCTATCCATAAATATAAGTAAGACTAGGGACATCATTATTGCATTCATCACCATATATAGAAGTGGAAGAAAATTCTTCATCATTATCATCATCTATGTTAGTATTAGGAAGGAAAGTATCAAGGTTAGCTCTTGGAAGATGCGTAGGAAAATACCATCTACAAGGGACAACAACATCATCATAATAAGATTAATATAAAAAATTAGTGAATTTTGTGTTAGTAGGTGGTGCATAGCTATGAGAATTAGGAAACTTGGAAATAAAACATGATGCGGGAGATCAGTATTACCTAACCTAATCATGATCACTAAATGCATATTCAGAACAAAGGTCATCATTAGATCAGGGATCCAATGAGTTGGTAGTGTTAGTGTCAACTATTTGGAAAGAATAAAAAAAAATATTCAAAACAAAGGACTCATGAGGTGCATCCAATATGGGTAAAGAGATATCTAGAGAGACATTGACAAAAGGTATACTAACAATGGGTTTCACACTAAGAGATGCAAATTGGAGTGGATTATGTGGATTAGGATGGATATAAGGTGATATATTAACATAACCATAAGACACATTAGCTAAAAACAAGTAATGGAAGCATAAACACTAGGGTATGGTGCAGATATAACCTTCTTATCAAACCCATAAGTGACATGGACCTGGTTAGAGGGATGATTTCCCTTTTGATTTCAAAAAGAATCATTACAATCCATAACTATCCCAACTCAATAAAAGAAACCCTAATGGTACTATGGATTCTAAAATCACGAGGCTTAGCTAATGAACACACAATCTAACCCTTGAGATATGTAAAGGGTCCAAATAATAAGGGTTTTACAAAAATGTATAGACCCTAAATTTATTAAATGTGGTTAATATAATTAATTTAAATAGGATTGAATATATGTTATGTGAAAATTAATAATTAATGTTATATTTAATTACACTTGCATGATAGAAGCTAAAGTATTACAAGCATGACAAATAAATAAAGTAATTTGAAGGTTTTTGGAAGTGACGTAGCTGATTTAGTTTAATAGTTGATTGATTTATTATTAGGACTAAGAACGATGAAGAATTTTGAATTTTTTGTAACTCAATTTTTCCTCTCTCAACCATACAAAGGTAGGATTGTATAAAGGGGTAGAACTAGATTTCACAAACAAACCCTATTATATAGTCTTAGATAGGCGAATGGTAAGATATTTGTTTTATTTATGTCACTTCATAGTTTTATGTGTGGAACTTTTATATATTTTAATTTTATTTTAACCTAATTTTAACACAACACCTACACAAAAAACCTCACTTCTTGAAATAACCTAAAGCACACATTAGATCAAAAAATTAAATATACAAATTAAAAATTAGTCATAATAATTTTGGCATGTGGATGATGATTTTTAATTGATTTCAGAGGAATATTAATTACAAATAAGGATTTATGAGATTTATAGGGAGCTTGGAGTGAGTCTGACAAGGCAAGATAGGTCAAAGGCTTGAGAACACTTGAACAAACGTTGACTTCTTAAGGAACCAGTGACTAGCAGAGGCTGAGTGGTGATTTGAGAGCATAAAAAATGGTGTATTAGATAGTATAACATGTATATAATGTGGAAAACTGGTCAGAAGGATGGTTGCAGAGCCACATGAATTTATTTTGATTGACTAGCTCAGTCCAGGATGTCCAATCCCAAGGCCTAGTTAGCAAAGTGACTTGGGAAGGTGAATTGAATGCTTAAGAATTTTCGTGAAGAATGGTAATGGTATAAAACACATGATAATATATGTTCAAGGGGCCACATGGTGCATAACAGTCCACAGGTGGTGAGTTGCAGTGTAAATTAGTCCAAATTGTCCTAAATCAAGAACCTAGAGTGAGGTTATGAATAAAATCAAGCTATATCAAGCTAATTAAAGCATGGGAAATGGGTAGGATAATTTTTAAGATTCATAAAATTAATTATCATGTCATAATTCAATAATTAGAGGCATATTAAGGGTCATTGTTATGACTTCCCTTCAAGACAATCAAGTTTAGCATGCCCAAATGAGATTGAATTGGAAGTTTCAGAGTGAACCAAGACAAAATGGCCATTGGAAATCACCAAGGAGGTATTAATAAAGGTGTGGACAAAATTTTAGGACATGAGGAGGAATTTTGTGCAAGATATTACATTTTTACTAAAACCAGGTTCAGTAAGGTATGGTAAACTAGAACTTTGACTTCTTAGCATTCAAGAAAAATTATGGAGCCTTCTTCGTATAAATAATAAGATAAAAATTTCAAGAGCATAGGGATAAAAATATTTCTCAAAAATTATGAGGCAAAATGGATGAGAAATAAGAAAGTTCTATTCATTTTTGTGGACCCGTTTTAAGCCTTCCTCAAACCCAGTTAAATCGGTATAGAGAAATTTGTTTAGTTGAGCCTCCAAATGAACTTGTTTTTATGGTTTATGAACTTGAGCAGTTTATAATTAATTATATCATATTACCATGGTATTTTGAGCTCTTGAATCATGGTGTAACCCACAAGAAAACAACCACTTTGTGGAAAACTCAGTGTACAAACAAAGTTTACAAAGTAACCCGTGCTAACATTTTAGGTGAATGATGTTGGGGATGTGTAATTAGTTTTCAAGAAGTCATCTATGCCACCCATTTTGATAAATTTTATGGTATATGTATTTTTTTCTCCTACTGTTTGTGAATGCTACAATACAAGACTAGCCTTAACTGTATGGAGAGTATACATGATGAATTGCCTCTTGAAGTGATTATTTTTAGCCTTAAAAAAAGAATACATTCCATATGATCTCTGAGTATGTTTGGTTTGATTTGATAAGGTGCTTGCATGAGCAAGTTTGAATGATCAAAACGAATTTCTTTGAGCTAGTGGATAAGCTGGTTGCTACAGGTAAGTAGATGGAGTTTGTTCAAACAAGGTACACTTCTGAATGTTTGCACATGTTTTTTGTGATTTCCTTGAATTGATAAAAGTGATAATTTATCTTGGAGATAACTTCAAAGGTGGTTTGAATATGAAGAATCAAGAATGGTTCTTGAGAACACTAGAACAAAGTCAGACCAATTTGAGAATTTGGAGCAAAATGACGATCATTTCTCTGTTTTTCAATTTTTTGTCAATTGGATGTGAAAGAAGAATTAAAGAGATTTATTTTAGTATATGATTATTTTTTTGATTACAATGTTTAGTGCTCCACATAACAAGACTTTAATGACTATTTTTCTAAGAATGAAAATATGGATATTGTTTGTTCAAATCAACTTGTTCTTGCTCCTCTAGGAATCTAAAGGTAATGTAGAGACCACTCACCACCTTATCCAATATTTTAATAATATTTTAAGACTTGTTCCTTGAGATTTTTGAATCACCTCCATGACTGCAATTTTCTAAACCTCCTTGAATGTGTCTAGAGCTCCTATGAACCTTGAAGGATAAATGGAAATTCAGGTAGGAGTTAAGAAGTTATAGATGTGAATAGGGAATTTAGTAACATATTGTCATGTTTAGAACACTTTTCAACTTGTGTAAGAGAGATAGAAGAAAAATCTTGTACGTTGTGAAGGAAGAAGACATAAATCTAATAAGACAGTTACAAAAGACAAGTCAAAGATATCAGATCACTTTGCACGAGGATTATTTCAATTATGTTAGATGGAGCATCGAGGTTAGGAGGATTTCTAAGTAAATTTTAAGAATGTGAAACATCTTGGAAGGTTGTGTAAGTTATAGGTTTATAGGTGACACAAAATCAAAGGTAAATAATCACAAGAGGACAAAACTTTATATGAGGTCATACTTTTTGCAATCCTAATTCAAATTGTTGAGTCAAGTTGAATAGTAATTGGTGTAAGGTGAAGTGTAAGAGACAATTTTTGAGTGTGTATTCCTTGATAAAAAAATATATTTCTTGTGCTTGAATTTTTTTTTGATGTTCATGCCATTGAAGGTGCAGTAAGGTGATGAAAAATCATAGAATTATCTTATACATTTAAAACTGAAATTTTGTAGCAGGTGTGGATATGAAAATTTAGATGTTTTGAGAGGTTTTTCTGATTTGAAAAGATATAGAAAATGTGTATGAGAGAGGATTTGATCTAGAGTGCTTGTAGTAGATGAAGAAGAATGAGAAGAGAAGGAATTGAGGTGGAGAAGTGATCATAATCAGTTGTGGAAGACAACACAAAAGAAGTGATTAAAATTTGTGAAGAAGACTAAGTTGTAGCTTAGTAAGAGGGATTTTAAGATTCCTTGTAAGTTGAATCTTATAGAAGGTCAGTGTGTGCTTGAATAAATTTAGGAGTTGAAGCTTCCATGCAAGTAGAAGCTGGTTAAATACTAGGTGGATGCTTAGTTAATTTTTGGAGTTATAGCTCCATGTTGAGTTGATGCTCAACTATGAAATAATTGTAACCTTTATAGGACAATTTGGTCAAGTTAGTTATTTGGTTTCAGTGCATTTTTATCCCTTAAAGGGTTTCCCACATTAAAAATTGTCTCTCCATGTATGTTCTTATGTTTATTGTATGTGAATGAGCTTCTGGTTTTATCATAGCTAAGTAAACGAAATTGAATTTGATTTCAAAATTTATATAAGCACTAATTCACCCCCCTCTTAGTGCCTATAATTTCTAACTAACCTTAAAAGTCACCCCATGTATGATTCACCAAGCATGGTACTACATTTCAAAATCAATCAATTCTCTGAGTGCATTGTATATGTGTGCATGAAACCCTTCACGTAGCTTTTCCCTTGTTCTTCCACACTGATAATGGGATTTGCTACTTTTAACCCATATAAACCCTTGTATGAAAATGTGTAAACTAAATTTATTCCATATTTTACTATGATATGCAACATTCATATAGTACCTTTTTATTTCTTAGCTCGGTCGGTGATACTTAGATAAGTGACTACTAAATAATAAAGTATTAAGGTGAGATTATATATACAGGGGTCTGTTACATTGAAAATTTATTCTTAGTGACACACAAGGACAAACAAAAACATATAATTGAAAGAGAATAGAATAATTAAGAGACCCGATGAGTAGAAAGGGGCCTAAAATAAAAGGGGCCAAGATTGTACATCTTGGTCAAGAATGTACTACATGTTAGATTTAGGATACTTAATGAGTTAAAATAATTAATCAAATATACAATAAGTATGTTGAGGACTATGTTTTAGGTGTAAAAGAAAATAAATGAAATAAATTCACAAAATGTAAATTAGTAAAAATTTATAATACTTTATTTATGTGGGGGAAACCTCATGTAAAAAACCAACAAAATAAGCACTTTCGTTTATTGAGAATTTATTTTTACCCAACACTTCCACTTCCTCCTCGACTGCTACAAAATCTATCAAACATTACATAATAGAAAAACTAAATAATTTTTCAATACCATTACCTCATAAGTTTTCTACCCTCCTTTTCATAAGGTGAGTGAAATCAGTTTTACCCGAGTGCACCATTTCACATCTCACTCTAATTAATTTAATTTAATTACAACATCGACATTAAATGTAGAGGGGAACCTAACAACCTCTTTTATATAGGTTTAAACAATATTTATAATAAAATATTTAAATATGTGTAAATTGGTGGCCCACCTAATGGTGTTCCTATTCAATATTATCACCCCAACACCCCCCTAAATATTAAGTGGTAAAATATGCCAAATAACCTTTTTATACAAAAGAATTTATAATCCATAAATCATCAATGACAATTTAGGATAACATGAAAACAAGGGAAAACATGTAGTGTTCCCAGAAAATTTCTCTAGACAAGTGTTTTACAGATAAATACTTACATAATATTATGGAGCCTTTTATATAAAAGTATCTCCTAAAACTAATTCTCCATTGGGAAGTGTTGGTGCTCATTCTAATCTCGCACCTGTTGCCCTTGAAATCCCTCAGTTTGCGGCCTCTGTCACATTTTCTATTTTCCCTGATTGATGCATAAAAACTCTATCCTCCATTTGTCGAGTCTAGTGCCCCACGCTTTTTTGTTGTATAAGAAGAGATGGCGGACCAAAAATCCCAATATCCCGGCAAGTGGAGGACATCGGATGATTCAGATCTCGTATTAATGGGGAAAAAACATTTTCTAGGTTTTCACCCATTAAGGCATATTAAGTATGATATTATATGTTTTCATGGCATGGAGGGACCGCACATGTTTAGGGACCGAACCCTGTGTTCTTATTTTTGAAGAAGCATCAAGAGGACACTTGGAGGCTTCTGCTCACTCTGCCTTTTTACACAGAGAATTTTCAAAAGTTCAGATGGGACACTCGAATATTCTTCTCTTTTGGGGGGAAAATTGAGTGAATTAAATGTATAAATGCAATGAGAATAATCTTGCAAAAGGTTGAGAGTTCATTTCCATGAGAAAATTTTGAGAAAAGCTCATCCTCTGAGAAAAAATTCTGAGAAACCAGGTTAACTTCTTCTGTATTAGATTTTCATTCATGTTGAGTTAGTTACAAGTGTATAGCCATCAACAAGCTCTGAGATTGTTTAAATAACTCTCCGCTGTTGATGAATCTGATAAATTTTGAGTTAATTTGTGTCAAATCTCTGGCCAATTTTGTGTTTATTTCACTTTCAGAATGTCTGCGAGTAGTTTTTCTTGTTCCTATTACAATCTTGTATCAAAATCCCTTTGAATCACACAAACCTCAATCCTTGTGATAGTTTAGTGGCATCTGCAATTTCATTTTTCAGAAGAGCTTTCATCTGGGAATGAAATAAACGATTTAAAATCACCTTTCTTTCATCTGTTGACAAAGATTGTTTGTAAGCCTCTGGGTGTACCTCAAGCGTGACTGATATTAGATTTTGATGTTATATTGGGTCTTCTAACTCGATCCTTCGTGCTAGAATCTCAAATATTATGTGAAAAGGTGCATGTCTGGGCCTCCATTGATGCACACCTTCTGGTTGAAGGAATGTTTTAACCATTTTGAAGCTTTCTGTTATTGAGTTCTCCATTTGTTGTGAAGTTTCTCAGGGATCTGACAAATTCCAATCTATCTTGTTGATCTCCCACCAAAAATTATTCAAATAACCAATCCTAACATGAACTACCCCTGTTCTACTCTATATATCCATAGAAGAACAAAATCTATTTGCTAAAGTATGCAGAACAAACCAAGATTCTGAATGTCTTCAGTAACCTTAGGATTGTGTTGAAAATATCTCCATAATCTGGAAGTGAAAACTTGCGAGAGTCATATTTGGTGTGTTGATCATATTTTCCCAAGGTCTTCTCTATAAAATTTGTGCAAAACAAAGGTATCTGTGTCTCCTTCAATAAAAAAAGGTTACAAAATAGGTTCTCTTACCTTGGTTGAAAGGCACAACCTAAAATAGTTAGGATAAGATAAAATCCTTTTAAGGTGCTATCCATCTCTCCACAAACCCGAGTAACAAAGGGTCAGTTAGATTTCATCCCCTGCTACAAAACGATACACATTTATAATCTATCTGCCTTTAAGTTCCTGGTCGAATCTGTGTTGTTGCTTGGCTTGAAAAGGAGAACGGATTTGGATACTAACAACAATTACAAGTAAACTCATGTGTTGTGATCATTTACTTAAGACTCACATATAGTGATATTTTATAAATTGGAAGAAGTATATGAAGTTTACAAAAGGATGTTATGAGGTGGCATTATCATGCACACTCCCCTTTAATGGATACTCTAAAAGGCCTAACAAGGCACGAAACTTGCAAAACTTCATGGTTCATAGTGGCTTTGTAAAAATATCTGCAACTTGATATTGGGTAAGACAAAACTAGAGATCAATATCATCATTTGGTAATTTCTTTCAAATGAAGTACATACTCTCCATATGATTTTTTATATGATGCTAAACCGGATTGTTCACAAGATAAATGAAATGCTTTTATTCACATAGAATAAGAGGGATTTCTTTAACACCCATATGGATTTCATCTAGCAATATTTTTAGCCACATGGCTCTTTTTATGCTTCCATGACATTTCTATACTCAACTTCAATATAAGGGATAGAAACTGTTGGTTTCTTCTTGTTACTCCAAGTGATGGAACCTATACCAAACTTGAAAGTCCAGAAGTATATTTTTTATCTATAATATCACCAACATGGTCAGAATCACAATAACCAAATAATTTTTCATCATTACTAGAAGAATAATACAGACCATAATTTATTGTTTCTTTAACATATTTTAAAATTTGTTTAGTCATTTTCCAATGAGATTCATAAGAATCCTATATGAATCTAGAAACAACTCCCACTGTATATGAAATATGAGGCCTTGTAATAGTCGAATAAATCAAACTACCAACTAGTTGTCTATACAAAGTAGGGTTAGCTTTTGCACATGCAGGTTTAAGTTCTAATTTAACACCAAATTCAATGGTAATGAAAACAATTTTACGATCAATCATGCTAAATATTTTAAAAAAGTTATTAGCATTTTTTCATTGAGATACAATGATCGAGTTATGATCTTGAAAAATGACCATCCCTAAAAAAATGATTTAATAAACCTAGATCATACATTTCAAAATATTGTTTTAATTTATCTTTAATTTTCAAAATTAAACTATGATCATTGTTATTAATTAATAGATCATCCAAATATAAAATAATAATAATAATCTTATAATTTTCAGTTTACACAAATAAATCATTATA
The DNA here is from genome assembly GCA_019776745.2 of Taxus chinensis. Classification (NCBI taxonomy): domain Eukaryota; kingdom Viridiplantae; phylum Streptophyta; class Pinopsida; order Cupressales; family Taxaceae; genus Taxus; species Taxus chinensis. The sequence continues at coordinate 173,916,276 of CM034150.1, read as the reverse complement.
AAAAAATAGTTTCTAAAACCAAGATCTTGAAAGAGCCATTTATCTTAGCATACCAAGCTCAAAGAGCTTGTTTAAGACCATACAAAGTTTTTTTAAGCTTACAAACATACTTTTTTTGTCAGGTTCTACAAAACCTTTAGGTTTATGCACATGTATTTCTTATTTTAGATCATCATTTATAAAAGATTTTTTTGCATCCATTTGGTGAATTTCCCATGCACATTGGGTAGTAATGCAAGTACAATTATAACAATACTCATTTTAGCTATGGGAGAAAAGGTTTCAACATAGTCAATATGGGGTTTTGTGTAAACTCATGTGATACTAATCGTGCCTTAAATTTATTGATTTCTTTTACATAATTATATTTAATTATATATTACCACCTATATCCTAAAATGATTCTTTTTGAAGGAGGAGGGGACTAATTCCCAAGTATTCTTTTTTATAAGAGAATTATATTCATCTTTCATAGCTTATTGCCATCTTTCTTCTTGACTAGATTCCTCAAAATATTTTACTTAAACCTCATACAGGGTCATCGAGGAATGATAAGTTTGTGGACTACAAGTCATATTTCTAAGATTGTCATGATGTGATTCCTTAATCAGGTTATGATTCCATTTAGGTCTTTTAGATTGTAACTCATTTTATGATGGCTCCCCCTCAACCTCTAGATCTATATTGTTTAAAGGGATGATTTTCATCATGTAGGAATTTGTTTTCTCTGGAGAAACATAGGGAGGTTTGGAAGAATCTTTACAAAAGGATTTTTCTAATACATGGACATTCCTATTTTATATAGTGTTATGTTTAAATAAAACATATAGTGTCAAAATTTTAGTATGATCTCCATAACCAATGAAGATACATGAGTAGAAGGCAGGATCAAGTTTATTTCGTTCAATTTTAGGAATAAAGATAGAAGTACAACTATCAAATATTCTTAAGTGTGAGATATCATGTTTTTGTTACTTCAAGAGGTGTAGTTTGGTAGAAATATTTAGTAGGAACCCTATTTAGAATGTAGAATACAATATTAATCACTTTTTCCCATAGAAACTTAGGAAAATTTGACACGTGAATCATTGTCTCATTCATTTCTTAAATAGTGATCTTTCTCCTTTTTACAGTGTCATTTTGTTGTGGGGAATAGGGATTGGTTAAATCACATTGAATCCCACATGACACACATAATTTATCAAAAAAATTACTAATATATTCACCTATGTTATCATTTCTAATCCTTTTAATGTTTATATTAGAGGCATTATCAAGTAAGGCTTTAAACTCTTGAAATTTAGAAAAGACATCGCATTTTTTGTTAATATAGTATAACCAGATCATTCTAGAAAAAGCATTGATAAAAATAATAGCAAACAAGGATACACCAAGAGAAGGTACTTCGATTGGACCTCTAACATCATTGTGAATTAACTCTAATAGCTAAAAGGAATTATAATTGTGATGTTTGTAAAATGATTCAGTGTGTTACTTACCACATAAGCAAATTTCACAATTTTCATTATCAAATTTCATCTTAAGAAGACCTAAATAATTTTAGATGAGACATTTCATACATTATCCTATAATTTATATGTCCTCATATTTCATGCCAAAGTTGAAGATTGTTTTTAGAAGAAGATGAAAAACATACTTTAGAAATAAATCCATCAAAGATGTATAAGCCATTTTTTTGAATACCACAAGCAATAATATAGCTAAATTTATTTTTCACGTATCATTTATTTACGTGTACACCTAAACTATAGTCCTTGGCATATTTATTAGATATTTTATTACTTATTTTAACTAATTAGTTATCCTAGAGAACATAATTATAGTGGACCTTTAAAATCATTGTGAATTCACTTTAACAACTGAGAAGGATTAGGATCATGATGTTTGTGAAATGGTTCAATTTGTTGCTTACCATGTAAGAAAATTTCACAAGTTTCATGATCATATGTCATCTTATAAGACACAACTAAGTTTAGATGAGAAGTTCATACATTCTCCTAAAATTTACATGTTCTAGTTTTTCATGCCAAAGTTGAACATCATTTTTAGAAGAAGACGAAAAACATACTTCAGAAATAAGTCCATGAAAGATGTATAAGCCATTTTATGAATACCAAAAGTAATAATATCACTAAATTTATTTTTCACATACCATTTATTTTTCAATACAATAACTTTTTAGTTTTCTTTAGTTAACTGTGAGCAAGATAAAATGTTCTTTTTCAATTTAGCGATGAACAATTTTTTTAAATTATTTTGGTATCAAGTTTTACATTCCCACAAATTTCAAATTGAATGATATAATTGTCTCTTATATATATGTTTCCCCAATATTATAAAATATCTGTAAGGATGTTAGGTATGTAGTTCATATGCCTGAAGGTACACTTATCTAGGATCTATTCGTTATCATTTGACGTTGAAAGTTTAGTGTAAAGAGATATTGTTTTGTCAACATTATTTGTTGGGTTTTGATTTGGATTCTAGTTTTTATTCTTATTTTGATTGTTAAATTTCTTGTTTCTAGTATTTTTGACAAAGTTGTTTGTTTTCACATCACATTCTAATTCCTTAAGACTAAATTTACCACATTTATTGCATGTTCAAACAAACTTCACTTAAATATTTTATTATTCCTGTTAGGGATACTATTAGGCCTAGATTTTATTTGAAGTTTGGTTTTTGGTTTGAATTGTTATTGTTTATATTTTGAAATGATTTTCGATTCTATGAGAATAATGCCTACGAGTCATTATTTTTTTAATTGAAATTTTCCATTACTTGTTCTTCTTGGATTAGGAGATAGGACAAGGTGTCAAACAGGTAAGTTAAACTCATTTTGATATTTTGAGTTCAAAAATCAAGACATAGCTCATAAATTTTTCATGTATATTGATTTGAATTATGAAGTACATTCGTTTCTCTTGGAATAGTTGGCAGACACAACCATCTAACTAAGATTTTATGTTCTTTCAGTGGGTCTTTTCTCTACACTAGTGACAAGATCCCATAGTTTTATTCCCATAAAAATGACTTTTAGCCTAACTCTCCAAAGGGTATAATTAAATTAGTTGTAATTTATTCATTAAAAATTTGTCATTCCGACAATTTTCAATGAAAAATACAAACTACGACAATACACATGAAATTAACTCAAAAAATTAAATGCCAGAAAGTAGTTTATTTCGCTATTTTTAAATAATGATAATTTATTTATTTTCCTTGGTAAAAATTAAACTTAGTTTTACACAAAATAAAACCTTATTTTTTGAAAGACAAATAATTAATCTAAAAAACTTAATGTCTTTTCTTTGATTTTTTAATAAACTTGTAGAAACTTATAACTATAAGAAAAAAAATTACAAGATTTAATTTGTATGATATTACTTATAACATAATTTTTCCTTTTATATTTAAGTTAAATAAGACAAACTAGATATTTCTAATATAAAAGAAATATGTATCAAATATAAAACAAACTAGAATATTTCCAATATGAAAAGAAATATGTATTCAATATAAAAACATAGAAACGGAGGAATTTAAATCCCAAATAATTTAAAGGGTTTTGTTTTTACTTATTTATTAACTTTTTAAAACTTTTGATTTTAATTTTTTTATTTTTTAGGGGTCGGATAGGGTAGAGAAAATGAATGGAGGTTGTGTAGAGAAGACAACTTTAATGGAGCCTTAGCTAAAGACTACATGTAGGGTAAGGATGCTCAAATGGAAAAATGAAGGGTTTCCACAGTTTTACCATTCCAAGGAGGACCAGAGAGACGATCTAGAGGTGCATGGAGGTGAGAGGGCCTATGTGGCACCTATGTTGAGGACTGATTGACCATGATGACTATAGATAGACACTCAGTCCTAGATAGGATGTTGTGAGGCTAGGAAGAAGCTTAAGGCCATGTGGAGTCAGTCATGATGGCTAAGAAATTTATGTGTAGATTACAAAACATGTCATTGATAGTCCTTGTGTACACATTTTAGGATTTATATTTACCAGTCTAAAACACTTTCATACTATCACACATCTGTGATGCAAAGTAAGGAAAAATAAATCAAGGCCAAACTGAGAGCCATGCGTAAATGAGAAATTTGTAGGGTTTTTAAAGATAATTTAAATGTGTTTTTTGTAAATTTTTATTTTAATATCTTAGATCTTTGGGCACATGTATATACAATAAATCTAGGTTTGTATAAATTTCATGATAATTTAATTTTCAAATCTAGAAAATAGTTATCTTGTTTTTATTTTTCAATGAAATGTAAGTGAACTTGAAATATTTTGCACCTGAATTAATTGAATTGTTTTGAGGATTCACTTGATTTGAATTGCACCTGGATTAATTTCCCTCTAAAAACATATTTTACAATTCTCCTACTCACAATAGAACTTGTCATTTCTCTGGTACCATGTTAGAAATGAGTTAAAACAATAAATCAAATATCCAATAAATATGCAGAGGACTATAGTTTAGGTGTACAATAAATGCATGAAATAACTTCAAAAAATGTAAATGCACATCACTATATTTATGTGGGGAAAACATAGCAATAAAAAAGCAACAAAATAAGCACTTTCCTTTATTTATAATTGACAACTTTAACCCAAAACTTCCACTTCCTCCTTGGGTCCCACAAAATCTCTCATGCATTACACAATAGAAAAATTAAACAAATTTTCAATGCAATTAGCTCATAGGAGTTCTACCCCTTTTATGGGATGAGTGAAATCGGTTGCACCCAAATGCATTGTTTCACATCTCACTCTAATTAATTTAATTTAATTATAACATTCACATTAAGTGGAGAGTGGAACCTAATAACCTATTTTAAATAGGTTTAAATAGTGTTTAAAATAAAACATTTAAAGAGATGTCAAGTGGTGGCCTACCTAATAGTGTCCCCACTTAATATTATCACCCCAACACTACTATCCTAACTAATTTGTATGTTCTAGGACCAAAATCATCATAAGTTAAATAGTAAGTTGCAAAGGCTATAAATTTCTATGACACAACATAAAAAACATTAGGAATCAATTAATTCATAAAGTAGAAGACCAACCTAGCGATATAAAAGTAAAAGATAAATAATTGCACCAACAAGACTTGCTTACATTTTTAAAGACCCACATACATAAACTTTACCAAAATCATAATATAATAACAATATTTTGTAAATTTTAGTGTTTACACAAACTAAGCTAGCTTTTGAATTTGAAAAGATGAGAATTTCAAGAACAAGGGACACGTTCATTGGACCTAGAAGATATTCATCAGTTGAACCTATCTTAGGCCTTCTAACTTGTTCAAGCTTAAGTTGGAACTAGATATAAGCGTATAGATGGTTTATTGAGAGTATAGAGATGTTTTCTATATTATTTAAATTGATTCCTAAAGTGTTAAGATAAATAATAACTCATGACGTAGTGGACTTAGAGTCTAGGATAGATTAAAATGCTTTAAGTTTAGTCAATAAAAAGTAAATAGAATATTTTCAGGGTAAATGCTAAAGTATTGTTGTAAACTTCCATAGGAACAAATTTCGGGTACTATAAGGATTCTTAAATCAATAAATATATGAGTTTGCCAATAAATATTTAACTATTTATGGTTTTGGTTCCTTAATAATTTAGACTAATATTTAATTTAGATATAGATAAGAAATAATAATAATTAGGTTTGAAATACACAAAATAAGAATAATCTGACTAATTTAATTTAGAAAGGGAAATGTGTGCTCTTGAGTAAGAAAAGATCCAAATTTTGTTGATGGATGACTGTGATGAAGAGTTAAAACTTGGGAAAATGACTATTTTAGAATCAAAGAGATACCTTGGAATTTTAATCTCATGACCATTTTTTCTTTAACATGTTTGGCTACAAACTTGTCATGTGCTATCGAATATGACCTCTATTGATTGCGTAAATTCTACATTTTACAGGAACATTCATATATCTCCACTTTTTCGAAATAAATTTATGTGATGTGATGAAAACATTATTATTTTTCTCCTTGTTTGTAACCCTAATAAAATTAAATTGGGCATGTCAAAGACACCTTAGACTAGGCCTAGACCAAAATTACAAACTTCACTGAGTGAAAGTGTTGTGTTGCATATTAGAAGAATCAAGGCTTATGTAGTTCTCCTTGTGTGAGTGAAGTGTACGTTCTACACTCTTGATTGTATATGCTTAATGTCGAGCCCCTAAATTCATGTAAAGTCCCACATTGGGCATAATATTATAATTTTCATTCTTTATTATTTTATTATTTCATATTATTTGGAGTGCCCACATTTTGGAGAGAATGATGAAAAGCTACATGTAAAGTTCAGGAAAAAACCCATGCATAAAATATAACAAGAGGTTAAATATAGATGTGTGGTTTTAGTCGAAAAAGAAAACAAAAACATAAAAGATCCATGGGAAAGGACATTAGCCCACCAAAGAGAGATGGACTAACAAAATAAAATCAATTGATGTGGAAACATACATGGTAAGGAAAAGTAGGAATTCTATAGAAAATTAGTTGGGACTGAAAATAGAAATCCTATGATAGACCCAAAAATCAAGCAAGGAAGAGGAGTGAACATCTAAAAGTGAAAAAAATTCCATGTAAGTAAAAAAATTAGGAGATGAAGACATGTGGCATAAACTTTGCCTCTATGTCATAGTTAGGTGTTATTTTTATAGCACGAGGTAATTCTAGTTCTTATTCAACTAGTGAAGGGCATGACCCCACTAGTTTATTTACCACTTAGGGGATCATTGTAAAAACACCAGTAGAATGATCATAGAGATAATAGGGATTATTAAGTTGAGAGATGAGAGATGATTATTCTATAGGAGCTATGATTTTTTAATCAATATGGAGAATGTTACAATGGATTCATCTTTAGTGTAGATATGAATGCATTATTTATCTTTCTCTTGCTTTAATGTTATTGTTTTATCTTTATTGTCTTGCTAAGAACACTTCATTATCAACATGTTAAACATGATAGGAACCAAAAATCTCTCACACCTCAGGTGAGTGCACTAAGGTTTCCTACCCTAGCATGATAAAACAACACAAAGAGATAAGTAACTTAGTACGCACCTTGGTAGTGAAAGATTCACAAGTGTGTGTAGTTGTAAACTACATGCTTAACATTTTTGGTCCATTGTTAGGCCCATAATTATTAAGTTGAGATAGTGAAGTGTAGGACATATGTTCTGAATATCATATGAGAACATTGATATTTAGAAACATAAGATAAAAGAATCTTTCATGTAAAAGAATCCCAATCGTAAGAATTGTTGCCTTCATTTCCTTCCATGGACTTGGGTTAAAAATAACCTATATATTGAGCTCTAAAAAACCTTCTACAATGAACTTCCAGTGAACCTATATGTTTGGTTAACGACATGTTATTTGGGAAATAATTTGAATCTAGGAATTAAGTACACTTGGACTCTGAAACACACAAGTAGATTTTGAAGACAAGATGCAATCTGGATGAGCATTGTAAACTATTAGTGGAAAGGTAATATAGACACTTAAATTTGACAATCTATCCTTTGAAACTGTTGATCTTGATATTGCACACTTCCATGGAAAAATGCACTCTCCTCACTCTTGCTTAGCACACCCTGATATAACTTCATACACTTACTTATCTTTTCACTCCTCTCTTTCATCATTATATAAAGTTAAACTACATTAAAGAATATGGAAGCATGCATTCCTAGGACCAAAAATTCAAAATATCCTTTTTCCTGTTGTCCAAAACCGCAAATTTTGGTTGGAATTAGAGAATGCAAATCTTGACCCTATTGTACAGTTTTAGACTGACATGTGTTGAGATAATTATTTTGATTCCATCACATTCTTATGAGAAAATAAATTCCCTTGGTTGAAATCTCATGATATAACAACCTTTAAAAGCATATATAAGTAAGTAAATCACAACTCATTTGGTAACCTAACACTTTAAGAGATCCTCAAGTAAAAGAAAACACAAAAGGAACTCTAAATCCATGATTATGCTAAAATGTAATATCATAGCCTAATCAAATGAAATTTTGCAATAAATAAACAAGTTAATAAATAACTAAAATACACCCAAGAAACTAAGAAATAATAATGTAAAACCCTAGTGTGCACAGAGAGTTGGAAGAGCCTTAGCTAATTCAGAGATGTTATGGGACTATGTCTCAGTGGAGACCGAATGAACAGGAATGAGAAAATGTCACACAAGAGCTCCAGAAAATGTAGACTCGAGTGATTTAGCTGGACTAGAGCACCCTAGTCTAAAATTTGGGTGTCCTGGTCTGTGCTGGAGGTCCAAAAGCCAATTTTATAGTCACTAAATGATGTGAAGCCCTTGTTTCTTTTTGCATGTATGTCACACCTAGTTTGTTGATGTCATTGATAACCTGGAATGAAGAATCACCTACAAAACCTCAGAAAAATCATCAAAACCATAAAAAAGAAAGATGCAAATGAAGGGGTTGGACTGTTCTCAACCGCCGTAAAGGTGGAATTATTATTGATCGTTGCACTACATCTCAGACCCAATTTATTTCTCTATGTGTGTGTGTGTAAATAATGTTTACATGGAATAGAATAAACTCCCCTCCTATGAAGTGTGATGTAGAAAACCAGCCTTTTTTCCCTTGTGATGGATTTAGATGGATGCAAATGGAGAAATAAAAGCCTTAATGGATGCAACCTTAGGTGGTGATAGCTAGTGCTTAGTGTTTGGTCCCTTATTATGATCATATAACTTTATATTTATACAATTCCTTCGCTTGAATTTCATAATTAACCCCAAAAAGGCCAAATACCAGAAAGATAAGATGATCAAATGGCTAGAAAGGACCCAAAAAGTGAGAGTAAAGTGTAAATAGGATAAGGGTGCCTAGAGGGGACGAGGGCATTTGGTGCTGGTGTCCTGGCTGGGCACTCCAGTCCAAAAAAGGTAAAACTGAAGTATGAAAAGATAGACTGGGCCTATAAAGGTACACGATTGCAAGTAGTAATAGAAAGCAAAAAAATATGGCCAAATACATGGTTAATCAGTACTCTTCTTGTTTAGGAACCATATCAATAGTAGTATGTGATTAAGACTAGATAATTTCCCAAAGTACATAATTTTGTATCTACATTTTCCCCCAATTTATGTTGGTGATTGGAATTCTCGGTAACATAAAGTAGATAGAGATGTGTACCTAAAATCCATGTATAAAACATGTTGACAGACTAGACAAAGCGTTGACTAATAACAAAAAGATGGAGCGTGGAGACTAAAGATGAAAAAGTGTAAAAAGGTGATGAGAGTGAACCTAGGGTGGAATCATGTGTGTAGATACCGATGTATATGATCTATTTTCATGTTAGTGTTGATGTGTGTGATATCGAGTGTTGTTGTTGTTGATGTTGACTTCTTGTTTCCTATACAAATAGACATACAAAAGAGAAGATGATCAAGTAGTCAAATACACGTCTATGTGTAAAAATGTGTGTAAAGACGCATATATGTATGAAAAAAACATGTAATGAAAGTATGAAAATGAAAAAGGAACATGTGCACCTGATTTGTGAAGAGAAAAAGGGTGTAGAAATGATATTGTCGATGAAGTGCAAGTTTTTTGGGCGATATCACACCACTAACCAAAGAAGTGTAGGGAGGAGAGTCCGATTTATCCTCCAAACTATAACCGCTTCCCAAAACTGAAGAATTATTTATACCATCTGGTTTTTTAGGTGATCTAATGCCAGGACTAAAGTAGTGTAGAGTGGAAGGTGTGATTTATCCTCTAACCTATAACTGCTCCGCGAAATGCTAAGGATAATCTTCCCTATAAAATCTGTTGTGTAGAGTTATGTAGACTGTGTTAAACCTTGTCATTGTGTGATATTCCCCTCATCTCAGGTAATATAGGTAAGGTTGATATGTCATGGACCCAATTCTAATTCTATGCCCTGAAATTTTAAAATTGTACTGTACTGGTATTGTGTTGTGTTGTGTATACTTTGTATGGGGTGACTAATTCACCCAAATGATGCCCCCCTCTTTGGGGGTGCAGTAACATCCTTGTAGGAGGATGTTGTCCAAAAGAGAACTAACTGTTGAAACTATGCCCTGCAGGGGGGAGGGATGTGCTTGGTAAAAACCAAGGCACATGAAAACAAGTGGTTGGGAGGCAAGTGTTAGTACAAGAAAAGACAAATAGGCATGTATAAAGCAAAGTGTAAGCTAGAAAAACAATGTGTAAGTTAAAACATGCAACAATACAAATTAGAATGGGAAAATTAGTTTGCAAACATGGGACACCACTCACGATGTCACAAGAAAATCAAGTCTGAAGAAGCCAAAAGCATACAAGTGTGTACATAGGAAAAAGGGCAACACCCACAAACAAAGGAATGCAATAAGTAAGTAAAAGCAATGTAGCAGATAACCATGGTGGCAAGTAATAGTTCCTACATGGACAAATTCTGCACATGAAGCACCTGTTAAGCATGTTAGAAAGATAAGGATGTATGTTAACGCATGTATGTGTCAATGGGACAAGTAATTAGCTTGTAAGAATAGAAAGTAGTATAAAATGAAACAATAACACCTCTATAGTGTAAGAGTAGAAATGTAGATTCCCCAGGAGGACCCTTGATGGGACTAGTAAGAGGTATAATGCTGAAGAATCCATTGTTAGTGTGTGAATTGAATATGTATAATATTCTGCATCAAAAATAGCATACCAAGTGAATGCCGGTGCATGTGTATATAGAAAGTATAATGACATACAATAATATCTCGGCTAACATGTGAAAAAAAAGTGTATCATGTACAAGTATAATGAAAGCAAGAATAAGTGCAACCAAGATATGTAGGATGTTGTGGATGTGAGTGAGATGGAATGATATGCAATTTTAATGTGATAGGGAGAAACATGTGTCCCATGAGAGGATGTGAGATGTATGCAGATGAGGTTCATTGGTTATAAATTCCCCCTCAGGAGTCAAGAATGAACCATAGAACAAGAGAGTTTCATCAAGAAATGGTTTGAGTGATGTGTTCCTAGAAGTGATAGATCATGAAGCATAGAGTGTGAAAAGATGACATGTGACATAGAGATGAATCGTGCATGGATGATTGTGATCACTCAATAGTATAGTCATGAAAAGATTATTAAATGAGAGATGTTGTATCATATGGCGTAATTATGACTACAAAGTATGAGTCAATTTGTGTACGAATGATTTGAAATATGAAGTATGGAGCACTAAAGTGTAATAGTCACATATGGTAGGACACCTAGATGAACTAGAAGGGGGGAAGAGTAAGCATGTATATCCCCCCAAGTGATGCTAGAGGAATTGATGACGTATATCACTCACCTAGGAATGCCGCATGAGTAAGAGAGTAGTTTCAGTTGAAAAAAATGATTGGTTATGGGGTCCCATGTGGGATTCATAACCCTTGTAGAATACTTAAAATGGACCGTGAGACTAGAGTGCGACTGATTGGGTAGAGGAGGTTGCTTAGGAGGAGTATATGAGTAGAGGTAGTAAGACTGTGATGGGATATGATGGAATAGATGAGATTTGAATATATTCATGTGGTGCGCAATGTGTAATATAGGTTGGTGTAGTGTCTTGAATTGTACCATAGTAGTGAACATTCATAAGTGTATAGGATGCCCTCAACATTGAAGTTTGAACCAAAGCATACAAGAGTGCATCATGTAGGCTAATTATCAGATGAACAAAGTGTAGAAAAATATCGTGTATGCTAGCAAATGATGATGTGACCATCAAATGGGGTGGTGGAAGATAATAAGCGTAATTCCCCCTAAGTGGTAGTGTTGATTGTAGAATGAACTATCTAATTAAAGTAAAGGACAAAGGTCCCTCAAGTCAATAATTCTAGTGGTGATGAAATCATAAGTGATCATGATCTAGAGAGGTGGTAATAGTAGATAGATGCACTACATGTCGGGTGAGTGAAGTCTATATGAAACTTATGCCATAGGATGAATATATGATGGGTACTATTCTGGTGTAACAAAATGTGTAGCTGATCAGGATATAGTATGAAGGAACGCAAGACTAGTGCGAGGGTGATGGACACCCTACATGGAATAAAACAAGGTGGATATTTACACCTCGAGATGCATGTAATATGTCCTAGGATATGGCCTATACTGGTATGTCACAAGATGGTAACAATAGTGATGAGGTCACCTGTAAATGTGTTACGAGTAGATGATCATAGGAGTAGATTGTACTTGTAGGTTGTATGGAGGCTCAAGACATGACTAGATGAAAGCCTAAATGACTACATTAGTCATTGCAAGAGGAGGGTGTGACAATAGAGTAGAAGGAGGCACACCATTGATTAGACAATGACTTGATTGTTGTATGAATCTCATTTTCCATATTTAATAATTGAATGTGTGATTATAGAATTTTCCTTAGGAACCCAATTGAGACCTACAAGCATGTCACAACTGTTGACTACTTGTCTGAACAAGGAAAGGTACAAGCATAGTGAGAGGAAACTGTAACCATAGATGTAGTTTGACAAAGCCATATGAATTCCCATTCATTAGATATGATATTGGTAATAGTGGACAGTCCCTAATAATGATGAGAAGTGGAATAGATGGATGCATTTGATGGGCTCAAGAAGATGTCAACCTTAGGTGATTATTGATGCTTAGAGCTTGGTTTAGATAGAGGCACTAATATGTAATTGATTAGAAATGAAAATCACGATGGTTATAATCATGGTCAGAGACAATAAATGATCAGTGGAGAAGTGTCAGTATGATGTAACTAGAAAGTCAAGAGACCCAGATGCTAGGAGGAGGCATTACACAGTAATGGTATGATTACCCAAAGATTCAGTTGGTTTGGGTGTTTTATCATGTTTGGGAAGTGGATTGTTAAAAATCTTGAGCCACAACAGATTTTCATTAAGCATTGACTGTATAATTCTGTATGCCTCTGAGAAACTCAAGCTTTTTTTCTATAGATAAGATCTTGGATAATGGTGTGGATTCTCACTTAGACACATATTGGTAGAGTGTCCAACCACATCAGTTGATAGTCACATAGAAAGTTCTCATTGCAATTTATTTCCTTTTTGGTCATGATGGGTACTAATTCAAGCAGTGGAGGAAGTGTAATAAGATTACTCTCAAGAAACTTATTGTAATATGAGATGCGGGGAAATAGGGAATTTGGTGAATGTATGTTGTAGGTGGTTATGATTGAAGCTATTTGGTAGTAGATACCGCGTTAACAATAATTTTTGAAGGTGTCAGTATGGTTTAGATATTTTGAATTCCATGTTGAATTTCTTTGAAACAACGTGTAGAAGGTGATTCTTTCTCTTGATATTATAAAGGTATTACCTATGGGATAAGAGTAAAAATGGTTTTGCAAAGCTTAAGAGTATGGTAGAGTTGATAAAATGAAGGAGAGTTCTCAAAAATAGAACAATTTCCTATAAAGAGGTGGTAATAGAATTTGGATGAATAAGTCCTATAAACTTAGATTCTAGTCAATGTAACATTTGACATCTATAGGCTAAGTTGTTTTACGTATCTCAAAACGTAATTTGCTAAGTGTTTGTTAGAGTACCCTATTTCCAAGTTGTGCTGATTTGGGCATAGGATATATTACAGCTGAATGTTGATGGATAATTTAAGTGAGAAAGGCATCGGCGAATTATGCTTAAAAGAGACTACCAAATGGATTGGTAGGTCATAAAACCAATGCATCACATAATCATGGAGGACTACCAAGAGAAAATTTTAGCTAGAAGGTTATGATCATCTGCAAACATCTAGGTAACTCAAACCATATGGAAGCTACTGGAAATGTTTTTTTGTGTGACTATGCATCATTAAAAATTGGAATTTTTTAAGGGTGAACAAATATTAGGATGGAAGTGGATATGTGGAGATAATCAGGTACGAACGGAGTATTTATCAATATACTTCATAGTCTTATAAAATGTTGTGTTATTTTCACTAGCATATAATCCTGTTAGGTAACTAATCAATGGTCACTTGGACGTCTTCATAGAGGGAGGAAAAGTCTTGAGTGACAATAGAGATAACCTACCATGTGTGAGAGATGAGGTGAGTGTTAAGATTGATTGGAAATGGGAGAATGGAGGATCAGAAACGGGAGAAGGTAGAAATGGGTGGGAGAGTATAAGCATATTTTCCTGAGTAGCAATTTGTTCCATTTAAGACCTGAAATCCTTATAGATCACTAAGCTTCCAAAGGTTGCTAAACTTGTAGTCTTCCCCTACGAGCAACAGGAAAGAGGAAGTCTAGAATAACCCCTGGGGATCGCTTAACAATACGATACCTTAAGGAATATTATTTTCATGTATCCTATCATGTCAAAGTTTCCATAAAAGTCAAAGGGCACCCTGAGATAAAAGAATGTTGATTTGCCAAAAATTAAAGAGAGGAATTTTAGTAACTAAAGGTCAGGAAATGATGTGAAATAATTATGCTACAAATGCAACATTCCCTCAATACAAAATTAAATAATTAGATGCCTAAGTTCTTCTAGTAAATAATGAATTTATAAATGATAGGAAATACACTCAAGCATACTAAGAGGAGAAAAATATGAAGATTTATTCATTTACAAATTGTTTTTAGATAGAGCCTTATCTGAATTGAAGATGCCGTATACATGTGTAGTAGTGAATCATGTGTGTTCATTTTCAGGAAGGAGACAAGGGATACCATATAAGATATGCTGAGGAAATCCTGATAATATGTTATATGGTTAGAATGGGGTTCCTTAGGAAAAGTGATTGGGGTAAATGGGGCATCCTGATCTATAATGCGAGTAGTCTGAAAGCTAATTTGTATACACTTGACCTAAAAGATGTGAATACCTGCACTACTTCCAAATGTATGAAAAACCCTAGATAGTAAGCTAGATCTTTGTAAACCTGTGAGAAAGGAAATCACATGCAGGAAAGCCCATGAACTTTTATAGAACCAAAACCATATTACCCTGGAAGAATGTGCTTGATGGGTTCAAACTGCCCAATCTAGATGGTCTAAGATTGATGGGATCTGTATGCTTTTACCTTTGAAATCAATGAAGGAGTATGCATATCAAGATGCAGTTTTGTGATGTGAAAAAATGTTTGGAATGTCCACTCTAAAGTGCATAGATCATCTTGTATTATTAATCACTGTGGGAATATCGGAGAGGCATATTCCATTTCTAGAATGCAAATAATGTGTAGACACTAAATCAATGAACTCCCCTTCTCTGACAGTGTGACGCAGATGAACCTAGTCATGTGTACCACTATTCATGATGGAGCTCATAAGAATGTAAATGGATCTATAGATTCCTTTGATGGATGCAACCTTAGGTACATATATCTATATCGCCTCTTTGATTTCTTTGTTGCCTTATTCTGATAGTCATTACAATTTACCTCATTTCAAAGTTTGATTCCTTTCACTTCTTTATCTTGTAATTATCTTTGGACACCAGTGGCCCAACCAGTAAAAGATGTCAATGCCCAAAATATATACCCTCAGGATGAAAAAAGTTCCCCTAACCTCTTTGTATCTTGATCTCCCCTTTTGGGGATTTTTTATCTTTTGGACATATTGTTTTCTTATGGGTTGGCCTTGTAGTTTTCAATTACAAAATTCAAAAAAGGGAATCATATAAATACAAATCTATGTAATCATAATAAAGGAATAAGCTCTAAGAATATATTACCATCACCTAAAGTTGCATTCAAAGGAATTGTTGATCACAGCACCCCTGGTTGCAGATCAAGTTTCTAGGTTGATCACTTGGCATCCAGTGTGATTGCATAACATTGAATCCTTTCTCCAAGTGTGGGACTTGAAAAAATGAGAAAGGATTCTCCAGAGAAGGCTGGTTCCTATTCCTCTGTTCAGATGCACACGAAATATGCAGAGGGTTTTCTCAAAACCTAATCTAATCTGCCAAGGAGACAAGGTAAGAAGATGCATAAAAATAAATCTAAGCTAATAGAGGTGATGCACCGAGGAATGAAGAACACCTATTTTTCCAGTAAACACAGACCATTTGAATGTGATATAAGATCATGCACAGATGACAAAACCTGCAGTGAAAGACCAGGAGGATGCAAAAAGAACACAGAGAGGGCTGAGAATCATCCACAGACATGCATTATTTGCTCCAAAGATTGATACAATACACTACAGAATGCCATGAGGCAGAATAGTATTACAGTTCAAATGAGAGGTTCGAACTCCACAAATTCGCCTGAGGAGAAGAAGGGAGAGGCAAAACAGAAAAATGTTCGACCTTTGAACAGAAGCTCCTCTTTACAATATATAGAAAGAATGAGAGAGGAAAGAGAGAAGGGAAAACCAAATCTACCCCAACCACCTCCAGGTTGCATTCAATTCATCTCATCATGGCAGAAGTGGCGGATCCTGGCAAAACGGCGGGCTGCCTAACAGAAGCGGCGAACTGTCTGCTGCATTAAAGTTGTTTGTTGAAGCATTACTTCTGCTTGTTATTTCATGCCAGAGGCGTTTCTTGATTTTCTCTCTCCAAACTGAACCAAAATGCAAGATTGACCCTGGAATCGTGTAGAGAATCTCACAAGCTTTCCGTTGATATAAGGAACGTGCAAATCCGAGCTCTGGATCAAAAGATATGACAATCTGAAGATTTAGGGCACGGAACAGACCAAGACGGATTTTGAAATATTTTCCCGCGCTTCGCCACCTGGATGACACGTGGCAGGCTCTGATTCACTGAGAAAATCTCTCTCCTCCACCTCTCGGTGGGCTTTCTTTTGAAATTTCCTTGTGGGCCCTAGCTGGGACACGTGGCGCAATTTTATTGGTTCGGGTCAGTGCTTGAGACTTCACCCTTTGAATTTTTGACCTTTTTCTCCTTGTGACACGTGTCGTGATGTGGCTGGTTCTCACCCCTTTCAGCTCCTTCGCGTCTTTTTGTCCCATTTGTCCCACTTTGTTTTGGACTGTTTGTGCTCATTTCGGCCGATCCGGCCGGTTTGGGTCTTTTTGTCCCATTTGTCCCACTTTGTTTTGGACTGTTTGTGCTCATTTCGGCCGATCCGGCCGGTTCGGGTCTTTTTGTCCCATTTGTCCCACTTTGTTTCAGACTGTTTGTGCTCATTTGGGCCGCCTTCGGGTCTTTTTATCCCATTTGAGGCTTTTCGGCCGATCCGGCCGGTTCGGGTCTTTTTGTCCCATTTGTCCCACTTTGCTTTTGGGCGTCTGGAGGCAAATGTCCCAATTGCTCCTAGGACTAGGACTTAGCCGATTTTCACAATTTTTTCTGGATCAACCTACTTGCCTGAAACTGCAAAACTCTGATGCATGTTATCGAAATTTACCCTGGGGGGGAAATTTTGACAACAGTTTTGACGACTCAGCGGGGTCACCTGCCTGCTAGGTAGAAGATCAGTGGCCTTTTAGCGATCCATTGGGCATGGAGTTATAAGCAATAACCTGAAACGAGCCTGATACTGCAACTTCTTCTCCAGCGACACTCTGAACTGTAAAAAACAACCTGAGAGCAGCAAAACCTGTGCCAAAGCACTTAGGGAAATAGAAACCTAACTACCACAGGACAATGTGCATACGCACTTAGAGGAATTAAGAAAAATCTAAACTAATATTTACAAGGGCAAACCTTTTCTTTTTTAGTAGCAATGTTTAAGATAGATTCCGTTAACCGGAATCGGAAGTTCCTTTCCGTCCAATGCAGACAATTGGAAGGCATTACTATTTTTGCATCCCGTGACCATGTAGGGACCACTCCAGATGGCATCAAACTTGGAATGCCTTCCTGGTTTTTCCCGATCTGCATCCCATTTCAGAACTAGGTCCCCTTCCTGGAAGGTCCTTGCTCTTGCTCTCTTATCAAACCATCTTTTTACTAAGGCCTGATCCTTTTCAATCGTCTGAACTGCCTGTTCTCTGATTTCTTCTAATTCCATCAATTCTGCATACCTGACTTCCATTGGTTCGAACTCAGATAACTCAAACTGCTTCATGAGCTCCAAGGCTGGCAATTCTAATGATATAGGCAATATTGCCTCCTTCCCATAGACCAACTTGTAGGGAGAATTACCTGTAGACCTCTTTGGTGTTATCCTGTCAGCCCATAACGCTGATTTTAGCCTTGTATGCCATGTTCTTTGATTTTCATCCAGAGTCCTTCTGATGATTTTTAGCAAATTCTTGTTTGTGGACTCTGCCTGTCCATTACCCTGCGGGTAATAATTTGAAGAGGTGCTCAAATAGATTCCATTCTTGACAGCCCATTCTGTAATTTTTGAACCTATGAATGCTAATGCATTATCTGATATGATGGTGACCGGCACACCGAACCTGGTTACTATTTCTTCATAAAAATCTAGTATGTTAGACTCACTTGCCTCTTTGAGCGCTACTGCTTCGGTCCACTTGGTGAAATAGTCTGTCGCTGTAAGAATCCACTTGTGGCCTTGACTCGAATTGGGATTGATGACTCCAATGAAGTCCAATCCCCATTGCATGAATGGATGATCTACTGAAATTGGACGAAGGGGCAGTGCTGCTAATCTTCCTTTCCCTGTGAATAATGCACATTTCTCGCATTTCTTAACCCATGAGTAGCAATCATTGAATACAGTAGGCCAATAGTAACCAGCTTTCATGATTTTGAGAGCTGTTACTCGTGGGGTGAAATGGCCTCCTGCCTCCCCGTCATGGAACTCGTGTAAGATCCTCTCAACCTGACCTGTCCCAATGCATCTTAATAGAACACCGTTGATGTCTTTTTTAAACAAAACACCATCAACAAGCACATATGGAACTGCTTGTAATCTGAAGTACCTTCTTTTTGCTTTGCTCATTTCTGGAGGGCACATGCCCGTCTGTAGGAAATGTATCATATTCTGAGTCCAACAAGGAGTGGACACATCATCATTTTCCTGTTTTTGATCATCTTGTAATAGCAGGACAGCGTCTTCTTCATCTTCTGGGTTGTCTGGTTGTTTGGAAGCAAGCTGCTCACACAAACCTTTGCCTCTTACCAGCTTGGTGATCTTGATCTCAATGTCATACTCCATGACACGGGTGATCCATCCTGCCCTTTTCTCATTCAAATCCTTGTTGAGGAGGAAATCCTTAACCCCAGCATGTGAGACTAGCAACTGGACCTTGTTGTTTGAGACTAAATGCTTGAATTTCTTCAAGCTTCTGATTACTGCAAGCACATGCTTTTCAATAAAAGAGTACCTCACTTCGCAGTCACCTAGGCTCTGGCTGAAGAAGGCAATCGGCTGTTCATCATTATCTTTGTTCTGCTGTACCAGAATGGCAGAAATAGTGTCATCACCTCCAAATGCATAGAGGATGAAATCCTTGGAAAAGTCTGGGTTGATGAGAGTGGGTGCTTGGGAGATGGCTTCTTTGATTGCTTCAAAACTCTCCTTGCCTTCTGCCGTCCATTTGAAAGCCATGCTTTTCCTTAACATTTTGGTGATGGGCTTAACAAGGGCTGCAAAATCTGGGACAAACCTCTGAACAAAGTTTATCCTTCCCAGGAAACTCTGAAGGGCTTTCTTGTGGCTAGGCAATGGCAGAGCTCTTATGGCTTCAACCCTCTCTAGATCAATTGCTAATCCTTCCTTGGAGACAATATGGCCAAGGAGCTTCCCTTCATGTGCAAGAAAGATGCACTTCTTAGGATTCAAAGACACTCCGAACTTTCTACACCTCTGAAACACTTGCCTGAGGTGAAAGAAATGGTCTGCTGCATTCTTGGAGAAGACAGTAATATCATCTAGGTATACCAGCACTATCTTGTTGATCAAGCCTTTGAATGCCATATCCATAGCTCGCTGGAATGTTGCTCCGGCATTCGACAGTCCAAATGGCATCTTCTTGTAAGCATATGTGCCCCATTTGGTTGTGAAGGCTGTCTTGAACTGGTCTTCCTCCTTCACCATAATCTGATTGAAGCCTGAGTAACCATCAAGTAGTGAAAACCTTTCTGAACCAGCTACGACCTGCAATATTTGCTCCATGGAAGGGAGTGGATAATGGTCCTTGAGAGAGGCTCTATTCAAATCTCTGAAGTCAACACACAGTCTGATCTCTCCACTCTTCTTTCTGACTGGAACTAAGTTGGCAACCCAACTAGAATGCTTGATTGGGAATATGATTCTTGATTCAATCAGCTTGTCCAATTCTTTCCTCATGAGAGGCTCCATGTGTGGATTGACTGGTCTCTGTTTCTGCCTGACAGGCTTAGTATTTGGATCCAATTCGATGGTATGCTGAGCTAAGTTGGGATTGAAACCTTTCAAGTCTTCATAGCTCCAAGCAAACACGTCAGGGAATTCTTGACATAGCTGTATGAACTCACACCTTTCTTGCTCAGTTGTCATCTTTCCAATTTGCAATGGCTTGTTCTCTTCTACCAAGATGGATACCGAATCTTCTCTCTTGACCTGAATGTTTGCTTTTTCCTTTCTAAACTGATCATTGGGGTTAAAAATGGACTCCAAAGTGATAAGTCCTTTGGGCAGCTTGTCAGTTCTCAGCTGTATCACTTGGTCACCATATTGTTGTTCCAACTTCTCTTGATTCTTAGCTGAGAACTCAGCTTCTTCTTGCAAGAAGTGGATGATTTGCTGGTCATTCTCAAATACCTGCCAACTGACATTGTTATCCGGCACTGAAGGCCTCACAATCACGTGGATGTTTGGCTGTACCTTATCTTGTTGAATGTTTTCTACAATGTCAAAGGCTGCCCCTACTGCTGCAAGCCTGTCAGCAGCTTGATTCTCTTTCCTAGGGATGGCTTTGATGCCGAAACCCTCAAAATCTTCCATGAGGTCCCACACCCTATTCTTGTAGCATCTGAGTAGATCATTTTTGGCAGCATGCTGTCCCTTGACTTGATTTACAATCAATTCACTGTCCCCAAAAACTTGCAAGTTCTTTATTTTTCTCTTGATTGCCCAATGCATCCCTTGCACCAAGGCTTCATATTCAGCAGTATTATTGGAGCATGCAAATTGAAATCTAAAAGCTGAATAATACTTTACTCCTTGAGGTGAAATAAGCATGGCTCCACCTCCTGCACCTTGTCTACTCCTTGATCCATCAAAAAACAGCTGCCACACCTCATTGTCATCCTTGTGGTTTGGCTTGGTGATGCTAGGAATAGGTTGACTTTCTTCGTGTATACAATAGACTCCTAGCTCAGATTCTTCTATTCCTTGATAAGGATCAAAAGCATGTACCTTGTTTGCCCATTCATCAAGAGTTAGATCTGGGATGTTTCCAACTTTAGTGTCAGTTTCATCCGTGTTTGGGTGATCTTCTTGATCAAATGCTGAGCAATTGGCATTAATCTGACTTGGAGTATAGGGCTCAATGTGGAAGTTTGCAATAGGTTCTGACCTAATTGTAGCCTTAGTTCCATACCTTGTTCTGAATAGCATGTGTGACCAATCAGCGGACAAATATCCCCCAATCTTGGCAGTGAAGTCCCTTGATAAACATAGGGCAAAGAGTGGTGGAAGGTCTATGACTGATATATCTTGTAAGACAACAACATTTGGACATGCATGCAAGGTAAGACTCAAATTTCTAATCACTCCAACTGTTGCTATTGCTGTCCCATCCAGCTGCACTACTCCCTTAGATGTTATTTCATACTGGAGCCCTAACTGATCAGCTATCTGTTTAGGCATTACTGAGCTACTTGCCCCGGAATCTATCATGCAATTATGCACTAGCTGATTTCCAATGATTAACGAAACATAAAAAGGGGGAGGCTTCAGCATTCTACCTTGTTGTGCTCCATGATTTCCTTCAGGCTGGGCAGCATTTGTGAGCACTTTGTCTTGCATCTGCTGATTCGAAGCTGGCCAGTCCTTCATGGCAGCTTGCAGCAGATCTCTTTGGCCTGGGATGGATAGGGATTCCCACATAGATATATTGACGTTTGTCTTCTTCATCTGATCAATGATACTGAATGGTGATGAAGGATCTCTCTGCTGTCCCTTGGTTTGCACATTTACTCCTTGTATGTGGGCAGCAACAGCTGGCATTTGAGTTGGCCTAGGGGCTATTCTTGGCTGCCCTTGTGCATTTCAAACGGGACTTTACCTGCCAATCATTTGTGGAGCCATGGAAGGTTGTGGATTGGCTGGGGCTAATGGCTGCTCTTCACCCAAATTTCTCCTTTTTGACCTTGTGTTTGCTGCAACACCTTGAGAAACTGCCTGGTTCATGCCACAAAAATCCTCTGCTTGCCAATTTACCAATGTGGTGTCATTTGGGGCTGATTGCTGTTGGAATGTTTCTTGTTGTTGGCTGTTTTCTTGACTGTTCTCACCCTCCACACCAGTAGTTGTTACCATTAAAGCTTGAGTCAAAGCACCATTGAAGCACATGGATTGATTATGAGGCTCATTACATGGAAAACACCAATCATACTCCTGGGCAATGTTGTTTTGTGCTGGTACTAATGCCTTAGAGGCAGATATGGCATTTGGATTATAGGGCTGGAATGGTCTATTGGCAGGAGGCCTTGCTTGATTCTGATTTGCAGCTGAATTAGGTGGCCTTTGAGGCTGATATGGCTGCCTATTAGGTTGAGCTTGAGGCTGATACGAAGGTCTAAAACCTTGAGCTTGCTGTCTCTTGAGTGTGACCAGCTCATTGCCTAGATTTTGCAATTGCTTCATGACCTCTTGAAGCTCATTTGGGGCACTTGGAGATGAAGTGGAGGCTTCATTTGAACTCTGATTTCTAGGAGTGGGAATAGGAGCTAAGACAGGTGCTTGACTAGCACTTGGGCTCTCTAAACTTGGATATAATGGCATTGGAGGCCTAGGAGCCAGTTTACCAGCTTGAATAAGACAGTTTTCAGCTCTAATGGCAATGCTATAAGCAGCAGGTAAGGTTGTGCCTCCCATTGATTGAATTAACATAGAAATATCAGAATTTAAAGCTTTAAGATAGTAGAGAAAAGCACCTTCTGCTGTTGGCCTGACTGCCACTGGAATCCTATCCCAAGACCTTTGAAATCTGAAGTTGAAGTCAGTCAGCTGCTCGTTGGGGGCTCTCTTGATAGTTGTCAATTGTTCTAGAAGAGACAAGTTGTCTCCCTTCTCTCCAAACTACTCATGGAGAACTATGCACAGCTGATTCCAATTTGTGATAGAACCAGCTTCAAGGCTTCTGAACCATTGCAATGCCTTCCCTTTGAATGATGATGCCAGCAGTTTGACAGCCACATCCATTTCATTTATCTCATGGATTGCACAGATGTTAGCAATGTCTTTGACATGATCACTAGGAGTGGTATGATTTTCTCCAGTAAAAAATGGAATGTTCTTCAACGCTGCAATTGGAACTGGATTTTGTGCATTGAGGGCAAGTGGGCTGCTGCCAGTGAAATTGACAAAGGGATTTGCTGGTTGCGCCATTCTGATTGGTCGAAGGACTCTTGAATACTGAATGAAAGGCCGAGCAGGTGGAGGAGTTGAGAGAGTTCTATTTGGTGGAGATGGAGACCTTTGAATCCTTCTTCCTCTTTGCCTTCTTCTTGGAGATAATTACAGGTATTCAAACAGCACTTCCTCTTCTCCAACTCTTGACCTTGTGATTCTTCTCATAAGCTTTCAGGCCTGTGCTGCTGAAACCAGTTGATCTTCCTTTTGGAGTCGCCAGATATGTGAATAATAGCTCTTTTCAAGCAAGAAAATTGCAGCAGATTCATATCAACTTTGCTATAATAAAAGAGACTTCTAGGTCCCACCGGGCGTGCCAAAACTGTTGATGCAAAATCACAGCACCCTTGGATGCAGATCAAGTTTCTAGGTTGATCACTTGGCATCCAGTGTGATTGCATAACATTGAATCCTTTCTCCAAGTGTGGGACTTGAAAAAATGAGAAAGGATTCTCCAGAGAAGGCTGGTTCCTATTCCTCTGTTCAGATGCACATGAAATATGCAGAGGGTTTTCTCAAAACCTAATCTAATCTGCCAAGGAGACAAGGTAAGAAAATGCATAAAATAAATCTAAGCTAATAGAGGTGATGCACCGAGGAATGAAGAACACCTATTTTTCCAGTAAACACAGACCATTTGAATGTGATATAAGATCATGCACAGATGACAAAACCTGCAGTGAAAGACCAGGAGGATGCAAAAAGAACACAGAGAGGGCTGAGAATCATCCACAGACATGCATTATTTGCTCCGAATATTGATACAATACACTACAGAATGCCATGAGGTGGAATAGTATTACAGTTCAAATGAGAGGTTTGAATTCCAAAAATTCGCCTGAGGAGAAGAAGGGAGAGGCAAAACAGAAAAATGTTCGACCTTTGAATAGAAGCTCCTCTTTTCAATATATAGAAAGAATGAGAGAGGAAAGAGAGAAGGGAAAACCAAATCTACCCCAACCACCTCCAGGTTGCATTCAATTCATCTCATCATGGCACAAGCGGCGGATCCTGGCAAAACGGCGGGCTGCCTAACAGAAGCAACGAACTGTCTGCTGCATTAAAGTTGTTGTTGAAGCATTACTTCTGCTTGTTATTTCGTGCTAGAGGTGTTTCTTGATTTTCTCTCTCCAAACTGAACCAAAATGCAAGATTGACCCTAGAATTGTGTAGAGAATCTCACAAGCTTTCCGTTGATATAAAGAACATGCAAATCTGAGCTCTGGATCAAAAGATATGACAATCTGAAGATTTACGGCACGGAACAGACCAAGACGGATTTTGAAATATTTTCCCATGCTTCACCACCTAGACGACACGTGGCAGGCTCTGATTCGCTGAGCAACTCTCTCTCCTCCACCTCTCGGCGGGCTTTCTTTTGAAATTTACTTGTGGGCCCTAGCTGGGACACGTGGCACAATTTTATTGGTTCGGGTCAGTGCTCGAGACTTCACCCTTTGACTTTTTGACCTTTTTCTCCTTGTGACACGTGTCATGATCTGGCTGGTTCTCGCCCCTTTCGGCTCCTTCACATCTTTTTGTCCCATTTGTCCCACTTTGTTTCGGACTGTTTGTGCTCATTTCGGCCGATCCGGCCGGTTCGGGTCTTTTTGTCCCATTTGTCCCACTTTGTTTCAGACTGTTTGTGCTCATTTCGGCCGATCCGGCTGGTTCGGGTCCTTTTGTCCCATTTGTCCCACTTTGTTCCGGACTGTTTGTGCTCATTTCGGCCGATCCGGCCGGTTCGGGTCCTTTTGTCCCATTTGTCCCTGTTGCTATTTGGGCCGCCTGGAGGCTTTTCGGCCGATCCGCGCCTTGACGTCCCAAATGTTCCAATTGCTCCTAGGACTAGGACTTAGCCGATTTTCACAATTTTTCCTAGATCAACCTACTTGCCTGAAACTGCAAAACTCTGATGCATGTTATCAAAATTTTCCCTGGGGGGGAAAATTTTGACAACATTGGGTTAATCAATACTCTTCTTGTTTAGGAACCATATGAATAGTAATATGTGATCAAGACTAAATAATTACCCAAAGTGCATGATTTTGTGTCTACAATCCCTAAAATGTGAAATAACTCATGCACATCCATTAGGGTAGCATCCTCTATAGGTTTGTAGTCTCCTTCTAGGTTTAGGAGTCTATATATTCATTTTACAAGAAAGAAAAGTGACCCTTCCATAGTATTTGAGAAAGTGTGAAACTCAAGCAAAGCATTTCCAAAACACTGTTTTCAAGTCTAATTGTAGTACGATAGACATCACTTGCTATGAGAAAAAAATTTAGTTTGATCCCTCTTCATAGTAGTGATAATGTCGATGGTGCACAAGGGTGCCTAAAACCCACCTAACTTTGTTTTGTAGGAAATTCTTGCACTACAATGGTTCTAGGTTTTGAGTAGAGTTTACAGAGTCATTCTGAAGGCGAGTAAAGAAGAATGAAACACATTGACACACATTTACAGGAAGGTGAAGCACTCAAGAATTTTTAAACCTAGATTCCAAGCAGGTCAAAGACTATATATAAGGTTCATGACCATATGAATGGTTTTGGATAGAGTTGCAAAATTTTGACCAGGGTCAATTTCAAGTTCTAGTTTTAGCAACAAATCATTTTAAGTCTTGGATCATCATGTTCCTACACTTAAACCACTCATACTCTTCTAGATCCACATAGAATAAACTAAGTGCAACATTTACCTTATTTGTTTATAGTTCGTAGATCAATAGTCACTTTGAAAAGTATTATTCTAAAATTTTAAATTAATGTTGGAAGTTAATTAAATTATAATATCCACCTATAAAATTATTCATCCTTTTTATGTATGTTTAGTAAAAAATATTCTAAAAAATTATAAAGGAATGAAATATTCACAATAAAAAGTGAATCAGGTACACTTCACAGCTACGTCCTTGAATACATGGTGTTAACTTTTTCTTACATAGCTAAAGCATATTTTAACTTCTTCTGTGAGTCACATGAATTGTACATGAGGCAATTCCCATTGGAAATCAAGAACCTTAAGGTAGATCTAGGAATTGAGAAATTCCTTATGGATGGATAATTCTCCCATTTTCATGAGTAGTACATAAGGGAAGGGAAAGGAGGGTAAAAACTTGACTACACCATGGATTCCTTAGACAAGAAAACATTGAGAAGGTCTTGGTATGAATAATCTTGATGAAACACCATAGTTAAATGGGAACTAATTTTAAGGCAAGATTCAACCTCAGGAAATATCACGGGAAGTGATAAGGAGTATTTTAGGTAGGAGGGAGAAAATAGTGATGAAGTATATCAAGAGAATTATGGGATGTGCACTGAGGAAATAGCTTAAGAGGGTGAGGAGGTGTAGTAAAATCAGCTATAATACTTTCCCAATATGTCATGTCTTCTCATGTGACTAGATATCAAAGTATGGATGAACAAGTACTCATTTAAATTGATAGTGATGAGGAAGTAAATGTAGTGAAAGGAAAGGATATATTGGATAATAGGTTTTTGTTCATGTTACAATAGATTATACCAAAACCAAAGATAATATAGTTCAATCTTAACACTTTAAGAACACAAATATTTTTAATGATGAGTAGTACTCAAACAACTCAAAAAATGAGAGGTGTGCAAGGAAGTATCACACCAATATAGAAAATTGTAAATGTTACTACATTTTTCAACCCTAATTTAAATTGATAAATTATTATATAGTTGATGATATAGATAAATTGTTTATAAACACATTTAAATTTGTATCCCATATCATATAGTAAGATTGCACATCATAACAATCACAATGACATTAAGCTAGAAGAAATTAGAAGTGAAATTGAGATAGATAGATAAACTTAGCTAATTCAAAAATTTTCAGGATGTGACGATGAAATATCAGCAATAGGAAGAGGATTGAAAACTATAAGAGTCAACTTCTACAATTTTAACATTTTTTGGGTAGAATTGTACAAAATGTCCAAGACTAGATAACAACTTGATACCGATTTGTACGGTCTTCAACCTATAGACAGTCGAATATGTAACTCTTAGTGTCATAGTGTGTCAATTGTTTTCACTCTTTGATATCTTCATCTTCGCATGAAACCATATATTTTAGACTTGGACATGGAAAAAAACCCCTAGCTATCCTGCAACAAACTCAAGAAAACATTAAATATTCTATCAGATGCTACTACTAATTACACTTAACAACATCCTATTCCTAATACATACATTAATGAAATAGAAATTACGGAGGAAAATTTTAGTTTCGACATCTTCCCCCTTCCTAGCTTCTACTCCGTCCTCGAAGTAGACTATTCTAGTGCTTGGAAAATCTTCAACTTGTTGTGGTTGACCCATTTCGTAATGGGAGTGCCATCCAATTCCTCCAGTCGGTACGTACCATTTTCATGCACAGTTGCTATTTTGTAGGGCCCCATCCATTTTGGAAGAAATTTTCTCTGTCTTCTTTTTTTGTATCTAGAATCATATACTAGAACTAAGTCATTCACATGAAATGGAGACCAACGGATCTTTTGATCAAAGTATTCCTTTTGCTTCATTTTCTTCTTATGGTTTGTATCCTTTTCTATTTCCCTCATTTCCTCTAGCAAATGAAGATGTACCAACCTTTCTTTTACTGAATCACTTTCATCCATCCTTTCATTTTTCATAACTCTCACAGTGGGAATATCAAACTCAATAGGAAGAACTGGATCAATGTCATAGGCCAACTAAAATGGGGAGTATCCTGTTGCTGACTTTGATGTTTCCCTATATGCCCATAATGCTGCATGAATCCTTTTATCCCACTTATGTACCTGCAAGGATGCATCTTTTGCTCGAATTTGACACAACACAAAATTTGTTCGTTCCACCTATCAATTTGTGCTTGGCTTGTATATTGTTGCCTTCCTGTGCTTAATAGAAAATTTATTGACTAGGGCTTCTACTACCTCATTAATGAAGTGGCTTTGTTGATCTGTTATAATTTCTAATGGACAACCAAATCTGGTGATAATGCGTTCATATATGAACCTTGCCACCTCATCCATGGAAGTTGTTTTCAATGGCCTAGCTTCAACCCACTTGGTTAAATAATCTGTGGCAACTACAATATACTTATTTTGGCATGAGGTAGTTGGAAGTGGACCTACAATGTCTATTCCCCACTTTTCAAAGGGACCAAGTGGAAGAATAGGACATAATGGAGCTGATGAAGTCTTACGGTTACCATGTGTTTGACAAATATCACATGTCTTACAATAATTATAACAATCTTTAAAAAGAGTGGGCTAGTGATAACCTGCATCCAAGATCCTTCTTGCTATAAGTTGTCCAAAGAAGTGCCCTCCATATGTACCATTGTGGAATTATTCTAGCAGTTCCTTCCCTTGATCACGTCTAACTGCCCTCTTGTACTGTCCATCAGGTCCTATTTGAAATAATACTCCATGCAGAATAGAATATGGATGACTGGCTTGAGTAATCTTTCTCTTAGTCTTTGCATTGGCACCATCAGGAAACTTGAATTCATTCAGATAATTCTAAATATCTATGTATTCACTAGGGATTGTGTCGAGGGATAACAATGCTGCATCGGGGAAATCATCATCATCACAAGATGATCCTAAACCATCATAGGCTTGAGAGAGTGCATCTGCATTGACATGATTCTTTCCTGGCCTATCTATAATATCAAATTCAAATTCTTGTAGCAAAATTATCCATCTTGCTATCCTCCCTGATGGGTTAGGCTTATTGACAATATATTTTAGAGCCTGATGATCTGTTACAACTATAAATTTGTGCCCTAGCAAGTAATTTCTAAACTTCTTTACAGCAAAAATGATAGCTAGAGCCTCTTTTTCAGTTATAGTATAATTTACCTCAGCACTGCTCATTTGTCTGCTCCCAAAGTAAATTGGATGTTCATTCCCATTTTCATCCTTTTGGCTCAAAGTACTTCCTAGTGCTGCATCTGAGGCATCAGTGTACACAATGAATGGCTTGCTCCAATCTAGATTCTTTAAAATAGGTGAAGACACCAGGGCTTCCTTCAGTTGTCCAAAAGCTTCATGTGCCTTATTTCCTGGTTCATAAGTAACATCCTTCTTCAAGAAATGGGTTAGTGGCTGTGCAATCTTTGAGAAATTCTTGATGAACCTTCTATAGTAACCCACATGGCCTAAAAATGATCTCAACTTACTTCTATTCATAGGAAATGGTAAATCTTTGATTTTTGAAACTTTATCAGGATTAGTACCAATACCATCTCTGGATACAACATGCCCTAACAAAATGCCTTTAGAACATCCAAAGACACACTTTATAGGGTTTAGTGAGGCTTGTGCTTCATCTAACCTTTGAAATGTTGTCTCCATCTGGTGCAGGTGGTCCAACTTGCTCCCATAGATACAAAAATTATCCAAAAATACTCTGATGAAGGTGCCAATGTAGGGTTTGAACACCCTATTCATCAAACGCTAGAATGTTGCTGGAGCATTACACAACCCAAAAGGCATAACTCTATAAGCAAAAATTCCCCAAGGAGTGGTGAACGTGGTCTTCAGTTGATATTTCTCCGCTATACGGACTTGGTTGTATCTGCTATATCCATCAGCAAAACTATAACACTCCTGGCCAGCTACTTCATCCAAGATCTGATCTGAGAATGGAAGAGGGTAATGATCCTTCTTTGCTGCCTTATTAAGCTTCCTGTAATCAACACAAATGCATAGCTTCCCATTCTTTTTATTGAGATCAAAATGGGAGAAACCCATTCTGAATTCTCCACAGCAAATATGAATCCTGCATCAAGCAACTTATCTATTTCTTCTTTTATAGTCTTGGAAAAATTAGGATTCATTCTATATGGCATTTGCTTTATAGGCTTAGCACCATCTACCAACTCAATAGAATGTTCTACCCAACTTACTTGATGGAGTTCCTTGTAATCAAAAGTGAATATGTGTATGTACCTTTGAAAGAGCTGGAGGTAGGATTCCTTCTCACTCTCCATCACAGCATCACCAATCTTTATTTGTTGGAGATGATCATCAACTTCTTCTTTAGATAATTTTATGGGGTCATGAGTCAGTGTGACTGGAAGGATATCCATGACTAAAACATCAACCTCACTTTCTTCATCTTCAGTGTCCACTTCACTGGTACTAGAGTAATCAGAGGGTGTCCAATAATCAATTTCATCACTTGAATCCACAGGTTCTGCCTTAGGATGTCGAGGGATCATGTTTATCTTCACCCTCTCTCTACCACGTCCAAGTGTCATGAAGCCTTCATTCCAGTAGTTTCTTGCATGAACTCTCCTTAGCCATGGTCTTCCCAGCAACATTGGGTATGCAACAGTACCATTTTTCATCACCTGAAAGTCTACCATACATACAACACCCATAACAGATATTGCCACATTTGAAACTACACCTTCTGGTTTAGTTTTTCCCTTATTTAATGACAGATATTACTAACTCTTCCTTCTGTAAATACTTGAATGGGAGATCAATCAGCTAACATGACTCTCCTGCGTTGGGTTTCTCTTCTTCTTCTTACAGATCAACAACTAAGTTCAGGACTACATATGTCTACATCAAGCAAGAGGCCTACCAAGTCTAAGGGCAAAGCCAAGCTTACAGAGGAAGAAATGAAGTACAAATATCAGAGGGTTAGGATGCCCAAATCTCAGGCAGAATGTGACATGGATATAAGAGACTCAGAACCTGGTCATATCAATATGGAAGACTTCTGGGCTAGAACCAGAAGGGTCACAGGAAGTCCATGGATGGACAAGCTGGTAGGCAGTGGCCTGCATTTTGCTGGGGGGATCCCGGTCAGTGTTGTGAACAACAAGTTCATGATGGTAGTAGCCCGCTGCTACAACAAAGACACAAGGTGTGTCTAAAATGAGAAAAGCGAGGTTGTGATCAACCTCACTACCCGACACTTCGAAATAATGCTTGGCATTCTTCACCACAAGCACTTTATGGCCGTAAGCCAAAAAGATTGCACCAAGGCTTGGGAAGATAATGAAGATTAGTGTATGTAATTAATGAATGAGGTATACCTGAAAAATAAGAAGGTGGTGACCAGATGGCCATAAGTCATTCATCGCAGTGATTTCTCAGAGGAACTCAGTGATACCATCACGTTCCTGAGTAGATTATTTGGGCTTCCTGATGCCCACTACTTTCATAAATGGATGCTTAGATACCTAGAGAAAAAGAACAAGAATGTGCCAGATCAACGTTTCGAGTGGGCAGAGATCATAAGCAACACTATATCTGAGCAGCTCCAACAACTTACCACAATGGGGAGGTTCTATATGAACTCCTACGTAGTTTATGCTGTTGCCTCAGAAAGAGATTATCCAGCGTTAATGCGGTGTGGGGTTTGGCCCCAAGTCAAAATATATGAATACTATCCAGAATTGAAGTTGGAAAATAGTATCCCCTAGTTTACAAAGATTAACGATGCCTTCTTCTATGGCATCGTCTGCCTTTTGAGGCCAAACATGACTCACGGTTGTACGACCAAGAGCATTGTTACAGCAACAGAGAAATGGGGGGCCTTGTTCACTCAATTCCCCACCTTCACTTATCTAAGGGTAGCCAAATTCTTGGGGGAACCAACCAAATTGCCAAGATATGCCGGCCCCAAGCTGATCTTGTTGGAGCTATCAAGACAGCTCATAACCTATCACGAGAAGTGCTTGAAGAGAAAGAAGGGTGAAACTCCTTTCCCCCTCACAGTGGGTAGGTACACTTGTCTCTCTCACCACAAAGCACGGGAGATGTTTGCAGAGCTGGAGCTGCTAAATCTAAAGCACAACTTCCTGGTAAGGCCCACTTTCGACACAAGGATCCTTCCTAGGATCAACTTCAACCCATAATCTCCAAGGTCATGGATTACCGTGCCTAGTTCCACATCTCGTCACCTGAGCAGAAACAAAAGCAGGATACCCCCTTTCAGCCGCGGGACGACGATGAATAATCTCTTTCTTCCCGACCTTCTCCTTGTAAATATCTAAAGTATGTTGACACAAATGATGACATCATCCATGTTGCACCATGGGATGATGTCATCCATAAAGTTGTCAAAAGTCAACAAATGACTTTGAGATATTTTGTAAGATATTTTTGTAATTAAGTGGTTGGCTCATTTTTGCCTTCTCTTCTTCTCTTCTTCTATAAATACTTGAATACTTGTTGTATTCAAGGGTGGATATTTTTCAGATAAGAAATAGGAGTAGGAAGAAAATATTTTGAACTTTTTGTAACAGAAACGAATATTAATACAATATTTAGACTTTGTGCTGAATACATGTGTTTTACATCAGACCTTTCTTATGTTAGATCTTTGTGATCATTCTGTTGAATCTACTTCTACTTTGTTTTCATTTATTCATTAGTATTGCTTTATTTGTCTATGCAAAGTAGGTTCGGCTCTGTAAAATACCAACCCAAATCATAGACCTTCTGACCTTTCTTCTTTGGAATTCATTTCTTTTCTCCCTTCAGATCTTTCCTATCTTCCCACTCCACTTCTTTCCCTTCTTTTACAGTTGGAAATACCTCTACTGGGATAAGATCTCAACCCCTGAAGGCAGAATATTGTGAGACTTGCACAAGATTCCTATTGGTAGAATAAAAATAAATTAGTTTCACTTTTCTGACTCAAAGAGGGGCTATGCCCTGCACACTATTCGCTCATCTGTCCATAGATCTGTCCATATGATAGATTTTCAAACCAATAGTAATAAGGCAATTAGGTTGGGTGATAAGGCTAGGTTGGGGCTTGGGTAGTAATAAAATGGTTTCGGGTAATCAAATGTGATTAAAAGTGGTATAGTGGGTTGTATTAGGCTAACTGATATCGGTCAAAGGTAGATTAATACTAATCATGTGAAACTAATGCCGGTCAATTAGGGCACGATAATGTTTTTGGTCAAGTCAAATTTGGGTTAGAAAAGGTAAAACCCACATTTTACGGATTCATTTGTGCATTTCTACTTTTGCTAAAAAATGAAAGAGAGTTGTTTGATGAGAAACGAAAAAACAAATTCCTTAGGTTTAGTTGTCGAATGGGTAGTGGGAGATTGGATTGTAATTGATGGGCCCATGTGACTGATTGGTGAGATTTGATTGATTGAGAGCGTGAGAGAGTAGATTTTGGAATGGATAAGGCGGGAGAGGGTGCAGGAGGACCACTATTGTAAATACTAGACATCCCACCATGATGACAAAGGTGAGTAGAGGTAGGATCAGAAATCTATTTGTTTCTTTTTATTAAACCAAGGTAGAAAAATATTGAATTTGGGATAAAAATGAAATTGAAAATTTAGGTTAAAAATGATGAAATTAGGTATGGGGAGGGCCAAATGTAGGTTAAATAGGTTGGTGAATGAATGTGGGTGAGATGTGGGTAATGTGGGGTAGGTTTTTAGGTAGTTTTGTTAACTTTTTGTAAAAATGGTACATCGGGGTTTAGCTCTAGGGATGAACCATTTACTGATGTCAGTCGAGGTTTGGCCAGCATTGGTGGGTAATTCAGCATCAGTCAGGATAAAGGGTGACCGATACTAGTCAGGTGACCAGTTCCGGTCATTGTGAAAAGTAAGAAAGTTCTAAAAATTAAAAGAGTAGAGTTGTAGGATGGATGATGAAGCGAGGAGGTAGTGGTAGATAAAGTAGGTGTATAAACTGATAGAACTAGTTGCGGTTTTAAGTGAATAGATATATTAATTTTTGGGGTTTAGGTTCAAGTCATGTAAAATTGATGAAGGTAGGAAATTAGTAAACAAGAATATGTGAGAGTATTTTAGGCAAGATACAATCGGATTAGGCGAGTTAATTCAGTAGAAAATAGATAGGTTAGGAAAATTGTGTTTGGGATGGAACTGGGTAGGTGCAAATAGATGATTAAAAAGAGGGAAGTGATTGATAAGTGTAATTGGTAATGATGTAGGTGCATCACCAATTGACTATGTGGGTCAGGGTACCACCATTGTTGTTACAGATATGAGCCATGGTCACTAAGGACATGTGGGACCATATGTAAGATGTCATGTCACGCTTGTTGGAGTGAGGCGATACACGCATATCGTTCATTATCATAGTTTGATGGTTGAGCTCATTGAGAGATGGGACTTAGTGACCAATACCTTTCATCTACTCACTGATGAGATGATGATTACGCTGGAGGATGTGTACATGATTTTGTAGCTACCAATTATGGGGGAGACAGTATACTATATTTCATCTGATGAGGTGATTGATACTATGTTCCATGTATTTGGTGAGGTGGTGGGCGACCTGGGTGAGCACCGTGCCATAAATCATCTATGGAGCCATGTACGCTACACATCCTCAAGAGACTAGGTTGGTAGTATTGATGATGGTGCCGATACGATGTTATGCACTCCCATATTTAGATGATGGAAAATTTCCCCAAGAAATGATGGGAGTTTTACAAGAAATGATGGAGTGAGTTTGGTTTACATGGGAACTAGCCTACTTGGTACATCTATATAGGGAGCTATGGGAATATCAGAGGATTTGGCGATATGGTATCTTCTGTATGTATTCACTGCACTGTTGGGCTTATAAATACATAGCAGATCTGAGATAGGATTGACATCTTATGTACGTATTTACTAAACTATTGGGCTTATGTATAGGGACCTCTGAGATAAGATTGGCATCATGGCGTCTCTCGAGCTAGTTAGAGGAGACGGGTTCTCATAGGAGCTCATCCACGGATATAGGAGGTTTCATGTGATTTGACTTATTATAGGCAGATGTTGGAGAGATTCTATGCGATGGAAATTATATAGAAGTTGTATGTCAATTTTCCATCTTATGACAGTATGGTAAAGCAGTTGGAAGGGATTCATTTGGTCATATGGATATGGGGGAGACATGCTAGTGTGCATGAAATGATTCCAGTGGAAACATTCTGATGCCACTTTGGGCTGCATAAGGATGTGCCTCCACGATTTCCTTAGTATTACAGATACGATGTGGAGAGACACTTTTTTCCCTCACATCCAGCGGACCCTACAGGGTAGGAAGAGCAAGTAGTCAATAGGATTATTGATGATGCGGGCACCACATATGCATACAAGCACTAGTGGGTAGCGTAGCTATAGAAAACACCACCATGGCCAGGCCAGATAGATCTGGCTATAGTGATAGCGGAGAGGGATGCACTACAGTGGAAGGTCACTCCTTTATAGTTGCATCTCACACAGGCACATGTACATATGGTCATGCTTCAGAGGCAGGTGACTGGATTACAAGGAGAACTTGTTTAGGAAAAGACTTTGTCTCTTGCATAGCCACCGAAAGATGATGGGAGATAGGTAACATCTTTACAAGCACATGTGATGGGGTTATAGGCCTAGATAGTCACCCTACAGGGGCATTTAGCCACATCACAAACATAGGTGAATGTATTACATGCAAAGGTAGCTGCATATGCACCATCTCAGGCACCTGTCATACAAGTAGCAATACAAGGGCCACTTTTATTAGGATAGGGTCCAAAGGTTGGGGTGAGAGCGATGGATCCTCCCCAAGTGATATATATGGCTACCTACAAAGATGAAATATCAAAGGCAATTTATTATCATGACCAATTATTAGAGGTGGGTATACATGTTTGATTTTATGCCAAGGACAGAGCACAACAGGTAACCAGTGCCAGGACAAGCTCACGGAAACATAGTTCGAGTAGCTGAGAGAGTCGTCAGATAAATAGGAAGGGTGAGCAAGAGGTTACCAGTTCAAAATGGTAGAGGTCAGGTGAGGCTACTAGAGATATTATGAGTGGTCGAAGACTAGGACCAGACGAGGATACGAGATAGAGTAGTAGGGGAGCTAGGCCTTCACAACGGATGATAGATTTTGATGATATCTGACATTGTATTTTTATTTTTGACATTTATATCGGCATGCATGCTGAATATAATAGATTTTATATGAGAGTTTTGAGATACTTGTATTATTTATATCCATGTATACATGTATTGACACATACTTTCCATTTATATATTTGCTGATGTGATTGATGATGTATGTTTTTATTAAAGTTACACTATATTAATGCTATGGAAACTATATTTTTAAGAAAGATTGAGTTAGGTGTAGGTATGGTGGAGTCATGAAAATTAGAAGATGTAGGAGTGATTGAGTTGAAAATGTCTAAGTTTTGTTGTTATGGAAATTATGTGTGGTAGACATGGTTTAATTTGATTTTCCATGTTATTGATTTTATGGAAACGTTAATGTTTTATGCATGGTTTTTGTTAATTTTGTTATGAGATGAGATGATGTTGTTTTGATGGAAACTAAATGATGATGTCCATAGGTGATGTATATTTTTGGTTTTAAGTTAACTTCCAAATTATTGTTGTTATGGAAACTAAGTTTTGTTTGATGGGGGAAAATATGAAGGAGCAAAATAGTGGTCAAGATAACCTCAAAGGGCCCCATGCCCTAAGAGTGTTGCCTACATAGCCCTTGCGAAAGGGGCCACAGGCCGATGTAGTTCTCCCATAGGATAGGGAAGAATAAGATGAGGTAGGTGAGTAATTTTGTGTCTTTATGTATGGTTAAATGGGTAAGGTAAGTTAGGCATGGTTGTGTCTAGGTTGATTAGGCATGGATGTATCTAGGTTTATTAGGCATAGTTGTGTCTAGGTTGTGTCTAGGTTGTACAATGTGTAAGATGAGTTGATTGAAGTAGATGATGAATGAAAATGTAGGTGAAAGGAGAATAAATCCTAGAAACTAAGTGTTGAAGGTCTTGTACTGTGTAGAAGAATCAATAAGTAAACAAAGGAGTGAACTGAGCATAAGAAAAATTCCCCAAGTTGGAAAAAACCCTAAATGTCATATCCTTAGAGTCATTGAACGTAATTCCCTAGAGACATTGCATGATGTGATAAGTCTATAGGTGAAAGAAGTTAGGTGATCACAATGTGTAAAGTACATGCTTCATCCCTCAAGTTTGTTTAGAAGATAATAAAATAGAAGGTAATGTGGAAGGGTTCATTTTTATTGTAACCTTGTTATGGGACATCATGCCTCTTTTGCAATATACCCAAAACCAGAATAGGCAAATCCATGACCAAAAGTTTTGTAATTTTCCTTTCTTGAATTTTTCATTTTATTTTTGTATAGACTAATTAATGTGGAAATTATATATTGGGATAAAATAATGTCTCCTTGAGGTCTTTGTGAAGTTTATCAAGGCAAAAATCTTCAGAACAATTTTTTTTTTTTTTTTGATAAATA
Organism: Taxus chinensis; assembly: GCA_019776745.2. Lineage (NCBI taxonomy): Eukaryota > Viridiplantae > Streptophyta > Pinopsida > Cupressales > Taxaceae > Taxus > Taxus chinensis. The sequence goes on along the minus strand of CM034150.1, from coordinate 173,878,398 downwards.
AGAGGGTAGTCTTCTTTTTGGATAGACTAGATACAAGATGAGGCTAACTTTTTATAGCTATCCTTCAAGGGAGTAGTCTATTTATAGCAGTGAGAGAGGTGTAGATGTCCTTTTGAGGGATTCCTCTATTTACAAGAAATTTGACTCAAGGAGTAGAGTTTGCGGTATCCTAAGCTATTTTCATTTTTTTGGACTTAAAGTCATGAACAAGACTATAAAGGAATATAGGATTCTTTTGTGAAGGAAATACCATAATACAAACAAAATTAGAAATGAAAGAAGGGGTTTTAAGTGACGAACAACCATGGGATTCCATCCTGAAGAGGACGAAATGTATCCATGAGAATTATGCCATAAGTAGAGTCATGCTACTCATATTTAAGACAAGGTTGAATGATGGTGGATAGCCACAAAATTCTAGTTTAGTTGTAGGTCCTTTAAACATGTAGGTGGAAGGAGAGGTGCATTCAAGGGAAGACCATGTAAGTAACATAAAGTGATGTAGTATTTTATTCTACAATAGAATGGTCGAAGATATAAGGCATTCAGGGGCTTAGGTTTGGGTTTACCTTTAAGGGAAGATAATCGATAAGCACCTTATGCATAGGCATGGGTTACGATATAAGGTCCAAGCCAATTAGGATAAAAATTTCTCCATTTATTTTTATCTGCTTTGGTTATGTGTTGATTTTCCTTTATGAAAATATCACCGAACTTGAAAGTTTGTTCATGAATGCATTTTTCATAGGCACGTTTGATACATTTTTCATAGATTTGAAGGTGATAGAGATCATTTAAATGACATTCATCTAATAAATCAAGTTTTGTTAAACGATCTTGGCAAAAGTCACTATCATTGAATATATCTTTAAGTGATATAAGAAGAGATGGAATTTGGACTTTGAGAGGTAAAACAACTTTGATACCATATACCAAAGAAAAAGTTGTGGCTGTAGTAGAAGTACAAATGCTAGTGTGATAGGCCCATAAGGCAAAAAGAATGTTTGAATGCCAATCCTTACCAATATCATTGATGAATTTCATGAGAATTTTGTTGAGGGTTTTTTTAGTTGATTCGAATAATCCATTTATTTAAGGGAAATAGGGTGAAGAAAATCTAAGTTGAATGCCGAAGCTATCACAAATTTTACGTAGGGTTTTGTTTTTGAACTGTTTACCATTGTCAATGATTAGGTGATGAGGTACACTAAAATGAAAAATGATGTGATGGTTGATAAATTCACATATTTTCTCGGCTTTCATAGATATGAGAGGTTGGATTCTACCCCTTTAGTGTAGTATTTAGTGGCTATGATAATCCATTGATGACGTTGAGAAGAGTGAGGGTTGATCTCTCTGATGAGATCTAAACCCCGTTGAGAAAAAGTCCAAAATTCCCTGGAAACTTGTAAGGCATGACGAGGAGTATGGTGAAGGTAAGCATATTGCTGAAATTTTACAAAATGTTTGATGTATTCAAAATAGTTGTGATTAAGGGTGGCCCTATAAAATCCAAGGTGAAGGATGTGTTTGGAAATGGCATGGCCACTGAAATGTCCACCGCAAATCCCATCATAGATTTTCTTTATGGTGTACAAGATTTTAGAACTAGTGAGGCACCGAAGGAGGCTACCATGAAATACATGCTTATATAGAATACCCCCCATGATGATATAGTGCAAGAATTTTTGAAGGAATTATCACTTACCATTATGAGTGAGATCTAGAGGTATGATTTATTAGGAAAGGTAATAATCGTACTGCTTATACCAAATGTTGTGTGGGTTAGTTTCTACTCCTCCCACAAAGTTTACATCATGAAATCGATAAGAGGGTCATTCAATCTATTATACTGTGAAAAATATTTTTGAGTCTGTAGGTGAAGTGGGTATTTGTGAAGTGAGGCAAGCTATGGTATCCACGAACTTATTAGTATATCATGGAGTAATTTGAATGTTGTAATTGTCAAAGGTATTCAAAAGAATGTCAACTTGATGCTTATAATTTTGAAGGGTTTCATTACAAAACTGGAATGATCCATTAAATTGGTTCACGACCAGTTGAGAATCACTAAATATTTTAACGGTTTTTACATTTAGGGAAATAACGGTTTGGAGACCCAATATGAGTGCTTCGTATTTGGAGACATTATTCATATATTTGAAGTTAATTTTAAAATATAGAGGCATAGGTTCACGGTTAAGAGGAATGAGGGTAACACATGCACCACCCCCATGTTGACATTTAGAACCATCGAATAATAATGTCATTTGATAAATAGTTTTATCCAGGGAAAGCGTGTAAATAGATTCGTAAGGAAAATCAAAATTTGAAGGTTGATGCCCAGGAAGAGGAGTGTCCGCAAGTTGATCGGAAATGGTTTGTCCTTTGACAAAATTTTGAGGAATAAACTCTAAGTTTAGGTTTGTAAAGAGCATGACCCAACATGAGGTGCGTTGGTGTTGATTAGGTTTGGCATACACATATTGTAGAGGATCAGTGTTGGTGATGATGAAGGTTTTGTGGTTAAGGAGATAATGACAAAGTTTGGTGGTGAGAAGACTAAGGAAAGTCATTTTTTTTAGCGTGCGTATACCTAGTCTCATAATTTAGAAGAGTACAACTTATGTAATAAACCACCTGATCCCTATGTTACTCATCACAATGAGAGAGAATGGCACCATAGGAATGCTTAGTGGTTGAAATGTATAGATAGAAAGGTTGGTCATCTCTGGGTGGGATGAGCATGGGTGGATGAACAGGATGGTCCTTCAATGCTTCAAAGGATTTATGACACTCATCATTCCAGTTGAAGGAAACATTCATTTTAAGAAGATGATGAAAGGGGTGACATCGGTCAAAAATTTGAGAAATGGAATGTCAAATGGACTGTAATTTTCCTTGCAAACTATGCATTGTTTTTAGGTTAGTTGGTGGAGGCATTTCTATAATAGCCTTGCTTTTAGCGAGTTTGACTTCGATGCCACACAAAGAAACGATGAAACCAAGGATTTTTACGGAGATAACAACAAAGACACACTTCTTTGGTTGAAGGTGGATGTAGTACTTGATGAGGTGATAAAAAATGATTTTAATAACACCCAAGTACTCAACTCTACTTTTGGACTTACCGACAAGGTCTTCAATGCAATCCTCTAGTATCTGATGCATGATGTCCTAATAGACATAAGTCATGACATGTTTATAAGTGGCACTAGAATTTTTTAGGCCAAAGGGTATGAAACGATAGAAAAAGGTCCCCCAAGGGGTGGTGAAGGATGTTTTGTGTTGGTCTTTTAGTGCGAGTAATATTTCGTTATAACCCAAGAACCCATCCATAAGAAATAGCATCTCATGGCTAGTGATAAGATCAATAAGTTGGTCAATACTAGGTAGAGGAAAGTCATCCTTTGGGCATGCAAGGTTGAGGTCATGGAAATACATGTAGATGCGGAGTCCCCTGATTTCCTTGGTTACATGTACAATGTTAGATATCCATGTGGATAGTCAATGGGTAGAATGAAAGAAATAGAAAGGAGGCATTAGAGTTCTTCTTTCAGAAGAAGGGAAATGTGGGGATGAATTTTTCACATCTTATCTTTCATAGGTTTAGCATTGAGGGTAGTAACTATATTGTGCACCATGATATTTGGGTCAATACTGAGCATATCGGTATAAGACCAAGAAAATGTATTGTTATGGTCTCATAAAAAGGAAGTAAATTCATCTTGTTTGGTGGAATATAAAGATTGGCCTAACTTTAGAATGTGAGGGTCTTCCTAAGTGTTAATATTGATCTCAATGGTGGATTAATTTAATATGGTTTATGTTTCATAAGGTAATGACTGATGAATATAAGAATCCTTCACACCAAGGTAGGTGAGAATAGAATCATTATCTTGGCATTGAACGACATTCATTAAAGGTGTGTCATCCTCTAGCATGTCAGGATGAAGAAGAGGAAGAGAAGAGGGACCCTCACAATCTCGTCAATAGGTCAAACGTCTTAAGGAAAAAATTTTAACAAAAAAAAAAGTTGGGAGGGATGGATTTTGGATCCATGGACTTCGTAGGTGAAGGTGGTGTGGGCGGAGAAGGATTTTCTTCCTCAACGAAGTTGATTTGAGATTTCTTAGGACTAGGTGGTGTGGAGAATCTAAGACCATGACAATATTTATTTTTATGAGTGGTGCAAGTTATGATCATATGGTGAAATTTCTCGTAAATACCAAAGACAAAGCCTTTTTAGGCACAATGATGGAGGAAATTATGGGTGAAGCAGTGGTTGGAGATGTATTGGAATTCAGATGAGAATGGTTTGGCTAGATTGGGTGGTTATGGAAAGTATGAAGCTTTTTCAAGTCCCCCATAGGTCAGATTAGTGCTAAGGTGAGGAGGACCATATGAAAATGTCTCTCCTATACATCGGTCATAAAGTGGATGCTGATGGAGGCTACCATACTCATGAGGATTCAGGAAGGTATTGACATTGTAGAGGTGATATTCACCTAAGGAGAGACGTTGAAAAACATCTACTAAAGGATCTGAGGTTGGGACATGGGATGTGGGAATAGGTGAATTGTTAGAATCTTGGTGAGATGTAGATGGGTTAGCTTTATGTTGTCGTGCAAATATGCAATAGGGAAATTGGAAGTTTCTAAGCATGACAACTATACCATTGTGTTGAAATTTTCATGTTTTATCATTCCCAAACACCCCAAGCCAAATTCTTCATTATGGTCACCCCATATTTGATTTCAAATTTGTCTCCGAGGTGATTTAGGAAATTCTATTCATTCCCCCTAGGTGGTTTTAGGGAGTTTTGAAAAGATGCTATCTTCTCGCAGTATTGAGAAGGGCTATTGCCGACCTTCTAGGACTGGATCAAACCCCCTGGAGCACAATGGAAGGGAAAAATTCAACATGGTGGTGAATGTAAGACCTTATAACATAATGGAAATAATTTTGGAAGGCTAGGGGAAGGTCTTAAAGACTTGGATTAGTCTGAGTAAAAAATAGGGTTCACAAGCCTAGGCAGTTCGCAGGCCTAAATAAGTTGCTGGGATTCATAAGAATATTTTGGGAGCTCCGGATGGAGTTAGAAGTAAAAAAAACATCACCGAAAAGATAATTCCAATCCCTACATGATGATGAAATCATATGTTTTACAACACTTTGGTGCATTAGGTCTACAGGTAGTGTTTATCAGGAAAATGTGGAGTACCAAATCAAACCTCCAATTTTTCAGGGATCAAATGGAAGAATAAATACATGAGACCCCCACCATTGGATTCAAAATTCAATTTACAATAAGGATAATCTCAATTTTTTTTGAAAAATTCCATCAGAAGCTCAAGTTATCACTAGCACAAGTTCAAGACTTAGCCAAATTTTAGGAGGACACGTGTAAGATCTAGGAGCCTTGTGGGATTTTGTGTCCCTAACGTTCCTCAAGGTTAGGGAAAAAAAGGTTAGAAAAGTTTTTCTAGCACCAGCTCATCCCTCTCAGCCCCATGTGACCTCTGGGACCCTCATGTGACCTCCAAACTTGACAATTCAGCCCCTAGGTGCATTTTTGGAGCATCCATTCCCTACCGTTGGATCAAGGGCCACGTGTCAGCTCCAGGACCACCATGGAAACTGATGTGCCTCATGTCCCTTATGTTAGGGACAAAAGACATGTGAAAAGGTGCTCAGCCCCTATAAGGAGTATTTTGGTCACTCACGTGACCGACTTTGAGCCCCCAGTGCTTTAAAGCAACTTTTTTCACCTTCATTGCCTATTGTCGGATCGCTGCCATGTGTCGACATCTTTCTCACTCTTGAATTTTATGTCCATCACTTCCCTAAGGTCAGAGAAATAAAGGAAATTTTTTTTACCCAACCCCAACCCAAAAATTTGAATTTTTTTCTAATTGTTAGTTGTTTCTTGTTGTTTCTCACTCAGTCGTTTCTTCCTCCTCATTTCTCCTTCACAGCTTCATACCTTGCCATGGCTCTGTGCATGATTGTCCAGACATCTGGTCCACCATTTTTGCTCTGAACCAGCTCCACCATGGAAAAATAAAATATCCACACCATGAATAACATATCTTGCAAACTATTGTACGGATCTCAGAGAAAACTATTTTTTGCTGAATTCTTCTCTCTTGAACGGGGATTAAAATGAAGGGTCTTATTGCCAAATACATCCAATTTGAAGAAAGGAAAATTCATAGTCGAATAAATCTCATTTCTATCTCAACGAAGGATACAAGTGAGATTTCGAGTCATGCCATTTGTCAGATTGAAGAGAAATTTATCTTGAAGGATAAGAAGAAAAAAACCCATCACAATTGTATAGATTTCAAGATGAACAGAGACAAAAACCAATACCTACAAATGGTTCCTAGAATCTATTAATCTCAAACACAACACTCTTTTGGAAAAAATCAGTGAGCTACCGGCTCCACATTCGTCAGGATTCTAGTGGGAGAAATCATACGGCAACTTGGAGGGAACGAGCATTGAAAAACTTAGTTTCACGTGACACTAGTTTTCACTCCATGAAGTCCCTATATTTTAGGGACCTATCACAATGGAGTTGTTATTTCATAAAAATTATGGAGGCTTCGAATAACCATACCTACAAATTCCTGAAGCTCCATTAGGAAAAATCGTTTGAAATTTAGAGGGAAGGATCTCCAAAAAATTGAGTTTCTCTCAAAGCTCACTGTTGCACCATCAAGTCCCTAATTTTTAGGGATATGGAGGGTTGTGTATTTTTTCAGGCATTATGCCCTTGTCGATGAAAATATAATTTTCCCACTTATTCAGATGAAGGAATTACTCAAAAATTGGAGCGTGGAACCCTAATGACATAGAAGAGTCCATAATTTCAAGACCCATTTTCCATCACAAATTGACAGTACGTAGAAACGCCCTTTCTTAAAATATTAAGTTTTCCTGCATATGCTTGCTATTACTTTCGGTAAGTCTTCATCAAAAGCGGCTATGAATAAGGTGGTAAAAATAGTGTGAGTATCACAGGAAAGATCATCCAAAAAGGTCATCTCAGCTCGGAATTCACACTTACTCCAAATAGTAAGTTACACTCAAAGAGTAGTTTTGGCACAATGGGTCACTTACTAAGGATGATCAGTTAGTCCCCCATCATTGTTCAAAATCATTCTAATAATCATTCACAAGGCATTCAGTAGAGCCATCTTAGTTCATTCAAATTGGTGACATGTTTGTGAGCACAATTGGAAAGGAGTTTCACAGAGTGCAAGGAGTTCGAAGATTTAGAGTTTCACTATATATGGCACTTTCTATCGAACAGGGACCAATAGGCTTCATCAGGAACGACATCTCCTCTTCTTCTTCTCTCTCTCTTTCCCTCTCCTATTTCTCCTGAAATTTCTCTCTCTTCTCAAATGTTCTAATTTTGTCGTTGGGGTTTGCAATTTTTGATATGCCTTCATGTCACTTAAAAGTGACTTTAGAAACATAATGTAAATTAAGTCACCCTTTATGTATTATAAAAGGGACTTAAATAGTTTCCTAGTGGAAGTATGAAAAGTATTAAGTCATGTGTGAGGCATATATGAAGGTCCATTGGGGGGGTATATGATAAGTCACATCTCATTCTATAAATTTTAATGTCATCCCCATTCTAAAGGGTTTGCAATTGATCTTGTAGACTCAAGAGTGCATTGTACCTAGAGAAAGAAAAGGAGATGGCCATTTTCTTCTACTCTCTTCCCCTCTAAAATTTATTCTATTCCCACATTATGTATAACTTCTGATTTGATCAATAAATATAAGAAGAAGGAGTTTTGTAGCCTTTCTTTGACTGATGGATATTTCTTGAAACTATGAGTGATCAATAAATCTCTATCTCATCTTGTTGCTATTTGCAGATTTGTTTCTTCCCATAAATGCATGTGTTGAAATTTCTAACTAGTGTGTGTGCAAGAATCTTATTTTCTACCTGTATCATTAGTTCTCCTACCTCTATCCTCACTCCCCTTTCCTTCTCTACAGATGAATACTTCCCTAGCAAGAGATTGCTAGCTTTTCTGCAAGGTCATTGGAGTGCCCCTATTGGATCCCTGGTCAAAAGACCACCACATAAATCCACATTTTCTCACGCATGCACATACGGTAGCTACACCGGTTAAGTAGAGGGACTTAGATTCCTAGAGCATTAGCAATAAGTCCACAAGTTTTTCCACCTGACAAAATTTTCTCATCCGACACTGTAGTTTGGAAGCAACCGTGGGGTACATGTGAGTATAATTTGCAACCAAGATATACAACCGCAAGTTGTGAGTGTGAATGGAATGGAAAATGAAATATTGAATGTAATAACAGAAGTGTGGCCCCTGAACGAATCCATTTCTATGAGACACCCTATTGTATAAGTCTGCAGGTGTCATTTATAAAATATCCACATTAGTCTTTAAGATATGAACCATAGAATAAGAGTGCGTCATGGAGAAATGGATTTTAAAGAGGATTCTCTGAAGCAAGATTAGACCATAGAAGCAAAAAGAAAGCGAAATGACGGAAGAAGAAGAGGTTCATTTTAGCCATTTAGACCCTTGGTAGTCAAGTAAGAACCAGGCCCGCTTACTCTAGAACCCCATTCATCAGGGTAATGATGATTCAAGTTGTGTGTATCCCACAAGAACTTGTGTAAAGATGAAATGTGACAACAGACAAAGATGCTGAAGAACACGGAGTGCTGATGGTCAGAACATGATGAGAAACTTATTAATGCTCCAAGAGGGGGGAAGTAAGCATGATACCCCATAAGTGATATTGATCGATGAGTAAGTCCTTCCACAAAAAAGTGAAGCAGCAATGGGTTTATCTCCTCCATTCCTGATGCATCACTAGTTGGGATGACATCAATACTACTGTCGAGGAAATGCTCTAAGATCAATTGATATATGATGTATATGTGACGCAAGTCGAGGAGCAGATGAACTCATGATGAGGAGATGGAGGAGGTGATGAACACATATGTGAAGGAGACTTTTTGGCTCAGTTGAACTGAGTTACCTATGTGCAAGGATACCTGAAGGAGGGCAATGAATGAGATGAAATCTTATGTGAAAGGGTTTCCTGAGTCAGGGGACTGATGTCGATCAAATGGTACCGGATAGATCCGATGAGGATGAATAGGTTGTGTACGAAATGGATGTAGCTAGAAGTACAGATATGTGTCTTAGGTTTAACTTGAGGTCCAAGGGACCTAGATGCTATCTGCGAGTGATCAAGAATCAACCTAAAGAGGGTAAAGCTCAACATGGCCATGGTGTTCATGGTAGAATTGATCCTTTGATGCATGATAACTTTCTTGTTGAATGATATGGAATATTTAGACACAAGTGAATTCATTTGAAATGATAGCTTTAGCGACGCAGAGACAAGGATGACCTAAAATAATTTCACATACTCGTGATTGAATGCACCTTAATTGATGGCACAAGCATAGTAAGAGGTCCAACCCGTCAGCTCGGAAGGTTGACATAACCTATGAAATTTGGGAATTGGAGTATGAACATATGAGATAGTGAATAGTTGATAGCATCTTATAGAAGTTCATGAGCTTGAGCACATGCCCATATACAAATCAGATTTTGTGATTGATTCATTGTGTTATTGAAGGATATGAAGTTCCAGATAGAGGCCATTTAATAATGTAATCAGTATTCACTCATCCTCAGTCTGAGAAATGAGCCTCTATCCTCCACCACTAGAGAAAGTAAAATAATGGTGGATGATGCATTAGCTATTAGCAACTTTGTAAAACAAAGATCCCCCGATGAAGTTGGGGACGCATTGCATGATATGTATGATTTTAAAAATATCAGAATTGTGTGAAATCCTAATCATATAACAGAGTAATGTAGGATCCCACTTTTCCAAATGCTCAGTCTTCTGATTCCTCTTACACAATTTTATAAGCCAGATATAATCCTATCAAAACCCTAAGTGCGAGAGATGGAAATAAAGATCTTATTTGATTCACTTGTTTCCCAAAGATACCATCTGGATTGGAACAACTAATACATGAGGAGAATATCTACTCGTAAGCCTTGTCTATGAGAATCCATGGATCTATCAGTATCATGTCAGGACCTAGGGGACATCTAGGATCCTTTTGATTTCATAGAATAGGTGAACATGTGACTACGTCAAAATCTCATGAAAATAGTTTATCTTGAGGACTCATCATAAGTGTCACTAACCTTCAGAGGTTTGGTCACGATGTATCAGTCAAATGGTAGTCTATCACCGAACTGATGCCTGTCATCATCCTGAAAAGAGATTAGATGACCAAATGCAAACCTACATCAAATTCACAGAACATAAAATATGTAATATGGGCGCATTCAAAGAATGACCTCATCGGTCAACCTGACTGAGTGAACTTACAACTGAGTGGATGCATAGGTATCTGAACAGACTGGCATAATAGTTCTTGTGTGTGGGTGATATAACGTGATGCATTAGGAATCCCTTGCTACAAGCTGTGCATAATCACCATGGGTGATACCTAGATGGTACTAATGTAAATATATGTGTGGATGGGAAAATTAACTTCCCACTACTATGCTTGTATACAGAAAATGCATAGGTCCCTTGTAGCCTTGAGTGAGTGCAGAGATGGAACTGTCTCCTCGATGCTCTTAGATTCCTTTGGATGTCCCAGCCTTAGGTGGCTATAATAGATTGCTAAGTAGAAGTTTAGTCGGATAGTTGGGTCACATAGCTTTGAATATTTATATTATTCCCCTTGGTTGAATTTCGTAACCATAAAACTAGAAGGCCGACCCATAGAGTACTAAGAAGACCAGAAAGATAATGTGAGGTACCCTGTTCAAGAGAGTGATTTGGAAGCCTAGAAGCTAACAGTTTGGGGCACCCAGAAGGTAGTGAGGGTACCTGGATGCTGGAATCTGTGGCGACTGAGGAGGAAGAGGATGTCCAGAGTCATAAAAGGCCCAAACATGCCTTAAAAACATCGACTGGTATTGTGGGTGTAAGAATACCATAAAGGAAACAAGAGACAAATAAAAGACGCCAAAGATAGTTGTCAATTACCAGTTTTCTCGCTGCAGGAATCGTGATGAATAGCAAATGGTTCTTGGTGATTATGAAGCTAGAAATGTCACCCATATGTGCGTCATTTTGTGTCTACACAAGATAAATACCTCACCAATATTTCTTCATACTTGCAAATTTATCGAACACTCTCTAGATCATGTTACTCTAACAAGTTTTTAACTCTAAACCAGTAAGGAGGGTTCTTCTTGACCAGTCCGGTAGGTGATTTTCTGTCACAAGAAGGTAAACCAATTAGCCGTGGAAGAACTTCAAACTTGACCCAGAGATTTTTATCTGACTCTTATTGCACATTGCTATAAATATACCAGTGAGGCTTGAATGCTGACTCTGGAAGCTTGAACCAATGTTCATAAGTATCCCTATGTCTGAAACAAAGAAATATGTGAAATAAGATGTCCCTGCTCAACACCAAGGGTTTATGGATACAATGAAAAAATCAAGGTGTTTACTTTCCCTTTAGAAGAGGTCTCCTAGAACCTTTCCATGTTATAATCTTGACACACTTTTTTCAAATAGCTTCACTGGCCTTTAGAGATTTAATCTATCTATCCATGAAGTATCAATATTGTAGGCACCGATGACTGTAACACGATCTTGAGGTCCAAACTCCTCTCCATCATAGCATTCACCTTAAGCTATAAAAATAAAAATAGATCTACTAAAGGTGCACTAAACAATGAGTTGCATGAATTATTACCATATCAAGTAACTTCCTGTGCACAGAGATATTGCATGTAGTAGAAGTTAGATGAAGATCCTGAGCTGATCCTTAATGGTCATGCACTCATGTCCAATGGACATATTAAGACAAGTCTAAGGTTGTATTCCAAATCCTACCGTTAGTACTCAAATGCTTTTACTTCAATGGAGTCTTAGAATTCCAATCTGATTCTAAATTTTGTATCATGGAGAATGATGATGAGATCAACATAGACCCAAGAAAGAATGTTTAAATCATGTTTATCTTAAGCCTTCCTGGAATGAAAATCCTCTTTGGGGAAGTGATGAGACCCTTCGATGGAGACCCAACTATTGGTCAATAAACATGGAAGACAACTAACTCTATGAAACTGAATTCTAAGCCTATGATCGTTGTGAAATTTCCAAGCATTAGGTCTTGACCAATCATGAAGCTTACCATGGACTCACTAGACCTACAATTAGTTATTCTACCAACCTGTGAAAGCACCTAGATTTCATAAGTAGCTCCAAGGAATACGAGGATACTTTCTAGAACCCATCAACAGCTTTGTAGAACATCAACCCTCTCAGTGTTGCAAATTCAAGTGTTAACTTTTGGAGGGAAACTTAGCAATTGCAAATTCAATAAAGGTGGGTATGTCACACCGCAACTTGTACCATAGATGACTGCTAAGGTGTGTTTCCCTTTTCTACCTGGTGTGTTTCCCTTTCCACTAAGAAAGCCAAAATGTGATTCCTGTCACCCATATATACGACCTAGGAGTGATGCTCCTACATCATTGGTCTTGTTGTAAGTTGTACATGACTTCGCAAGGCCCAGTGGATAAGGCACATGTCAATGGAACATTTTTTGTAGATTGAGATTTTGAATTCCCATATCATGTCTTCACTACGCTTATTCCATGTCATGTCCCCAAGCTAGAGCCAGTTTTTGTTTTGCAAATGTGTAATAGGGAAATTGGAAGTTTCCAAGCATGACAACTATACCCTTGTGTCAAAATTTTCATGTTTTTTCATTCCCAGGCACCCCAAGTCAAATTCATCAGTCTGGTCACCCCCTATTTGATGTAAAATTGTTCCCCTAGGTGATTTAGGAAAGTCTATTCATTCCTTCTAGGTGATTTTAGGGATTTCTGAAAAGATGTTATCTTCTGGCAGTATTGGGAAAGGTTATTATCAGCCTTCCCAGGAACTGGATCAAACCCCCTAGAGCACAATGGAAGGGAAAAATTCAACATGGGGGTGAATGGAAGACCTTAGAACATCATGGAAATAATTTTGGAAGGCTTGGGGAATTTCTGAAATATGCAGAGTAGTTTGAGTAAAAAATAGGGTTTACAAGCCTAGGTAGTTCACAGGCCTAAAACAGTGCCTGGGATTCAGAAGAAGATTCTGGGAGCTCTGGATGGAGTTAGAAGTAAAAAAACATTAAAAAAAAAGATAATTCCAATCCATACATGATGGTGGGGTCATAGTTTTCACAAAACTTTGGCACGTCAGGTCTGCAGGTAGTTTTTCTCAGGAATAAGTAGAGTGCCAAATCAAAATTAAGATTTTTCAAGAATCAAATGAAAGAATAAAGACATGAGACCCCCACCATTGGATTCAAAAGGAAATTTTCAGTTAGGATCATCTTGAATTTTTTCAAAAAATTCCATTAGGAGCTCAAGTTATCATTTGTACAAGTTCAAGACTTAGCCAAATTTTGGAAGGACACGTGTCAACTCGAAGAGCCTAACGGGGTTTTGTGTCCTTGACATCCCTCAAGGTTAGGGAAATCAAGGTTGGTAAATTTATCCAGCACCATTGAATCCCTCTCAGCCCCCATGTGACCTCTGCGACCCTCATGTGACCTCCAAACTTGATAATTCAACCCCTAGGTGCATTTTTGGAGCATCCATTCCCTACCATCAGATCAAGCACCACGTGTCAGCTCCAGGACCACCATGGAAAATGATGTGCCTCATGTCCCTAATTTTAGGGACATAAGACATGGAAAAAGGCACTCAGCCCCTATGGGGAGTCTTTTGGTCACTCACGTGACCGAATTTCAACCCCCAGTGCTTTAAAGCAACTTTTTTCACCTTCATTCTCTGCCATCAGATCACCGCCACATGTCGCCATATTGGTCACCATGGAATTTGAGTTCCCTAACTTACATGAGGTCAGTGACATCAAGGAAAAAAAGGGGTGCCCAACCCCAACTCAAAAATTTGAATTTTTTTCTAATTGTTAGTTGTTTCTTGTTGCTTTTTGGTACTTCTTGTTGCTTCTCATTACGAGAACAAAAGTTGCATAGAACACGTCACTCTACCATTACCAAAGCTTAAACTAGATCCATTACAAAAAATTATCCTTCACTCCATGATGGCACATAGGTCACAAAAGGAATATTGATAAAATCATGAAGAAAGAACTAAGAACAGAGGAAAAAAAGTCTGAAAACTCCATTGCCATAAAACCAAGAATAAAACATATCTTGGAAATCGTTGCACGGATTGAAAAACCATTTGTTTCAGAGTTATTATCTCTTGAATTCCATAAAATATATTATTAAAACCTCCAATTTTTAGTGAAGAACATTCACATTTAAGAAATCTCATTTATGGCTCAACGAAGGAAAAATTGAATTTCTCGTCAAACCGTTTGTTGGATTGAGGAGAAATTTCTCCTGAAGCATAAGAAGCAAAAACCTATCGCAATGGAATCAATTTCATCATGAATGGAGAAAAAAACAAGACCTGAAATTTTCAAGCTCCATTAATGGCTGCCATGATACAATAATGGAAAAAATCAGCAAGCTACCTCTCCACTTCTTAGGGTTCTAGTGGTCGAAATCCTGCAAAAATCAGAGGGAACAATCATTGAAAATCTCATTTCATGTGAACTAGTTTTTGCGCCATGAAGTCCCTATTTTTTAGGGATATGGATGTCTTAGTTATTTATTATAATTAATCCCTCTTCAAATAAATTCTCAAATTCTTGAAGATCCGGTAGGTGAAATCATTTGAAATTCAGAGGGAAGGATCTCCAAAAAAACTAGTTTCTCTCAAACTAGTTTTTGCACGATAAAGTCCCTAATTTTAGGGATATGGAGGGCTGTGTTTTTTGTCAGTATTATTCCCGTGCCAATGAAACTATCATTTTTCCACTTGTTCAAATGAAGGAATTACTCAAAATTCAGAGCGTGGAACCTTGGAATAAAACCTAGAATTTCAAGACTCGTTTTATCACAATTTGACATTCATGGTGCACTTACTAAAATTAGCATGTCTCCTTACATAGGGTTATGTTACTTTGGGTAAGACACCATTTGAAGTGGATATGGAGAATGCAGCAAAAATAGAGTGAACATCGTAGGCAAGGTCAATCAAAAGGGTCATATCAACTCATAATTCACACTTACTAAACATAGTAAGTTATACTCAAAGAGTAGTTTTTTCACAATGGGTCATACAAGGATAATCATTCAAAGGGACATCAATGTTCAAGATCATTCTAATCATATTTCACAAGGAATTCAAGATCCATTATATCTCATTCAACTTGGTGAGTGTTCGTGAGCTAATTGATAGGAGTTTCACGGTGTGTAAGGGTTCGAAGATTTAGAGTTTCACTGCAATTGGCACTTTCCATCGACGAGGATCAACAGAATTCATCAGGAATGATGTCTCCTCTTCTTATTCTCTCCCTATTTCTCTCTCCTCTTCCCCAAAATTTCTCTCCCTTCAAATGTTCTAATTATTTGTTGGGGTTTGCACTTTTTGATATGCCTTTAAGTCACTTAAAAGTGACTTTAGAAACATAATGTAAATTAAGTCGCCTTGATTTTAAAAATGGACTTAAATAGTTGATAGGAATACAAATAGTCTAAAGTTAGAAATAAGGAATATGGAGGGTCATGAGGAAGACAATAAGTCACCTCTCATTTTATAAATTTCAACGCTATTCCCATTTCAAAGTTAGCGATTGATCTTGTAAACTCAAGAGTGCATTATACCTAGAGAAAGAAAAGGAGATAGCCATTTTTCTTCTACTTTCCTCCACTCTCAAATTTATTCCATTCTCACACTATGTACAACTTCTGTTTAAGCATCAATATAAGAAGAAGGAGTTTCTATCTTTCTTTGACTAAGGGATTTCATGATAATTTTTTTTCATCAAATTCTTTTTTTTTTGTTGCTATTTATAGGGTTGTTTCCTCTTAATTTAGTGCATGTGAAGAAGTTTCTAACTAGTATGAGTGCAGGAAATTTGATTTTCTACCTACAACATTAGTTCTCCTACCTAAATTCTCACTCTTTTTCCCACTTTCAGACAAAATCTTCCCTAGCAAGAGATTGCTAGCTTTGTTGTAGGGTCTATGGACTGCCTCTGTTGGATCCCCAGTTGAGAGGCCACCAAATAAATCCACATTTTCTTGTGCATGCATATATGGCACCAATTAAGTAGAGGGACTTAGATTCTGAAAGCATTGGGAAGAATTCCACAAGTGTTTCCACCCGATAAATTTTCTCGCCAACACTTTAGAAGCAATGGAAATAGTGGGGATGAATGGATGAATTATCATAGATGGATCAGAAGGACTAGTGGATGTGGAAACAAAGTAAAATGAAGAAGTGGTAGTAGTAGAATATTAAACAGTGGCAGAAGAAGCAGCTGCAGTAGTAGTTGTATATTCCTTGACTAGGATGAGGACATCATTTGGTCGGTACAATATATTACAAGTTTTGAAAGTCAAAGGATCTGTGGGAATAGTGTAAGGGTGCCATTCATATTCAAATTTGATACATCGGTGGAGAGTTAAGGGTACACACCCCATGGAATGAATCCAAGGTCAACCAAGTAGCATATTATATTAGAAATCCCCTTCCAGGATGTAGAAGCTTTCAAAAAGAGTGCGAGGACCTACATGGATATGAAGGATAATGGTTCTAAGGGTGGAAGTGATGGCATCGTTAAAGGAACACAACATAATTGGGTTATTATACATGAAATGGGTAGGTATGCACATTTTTCCATACGCAAGGGAGTAAATAATATTGATACTTGCACCTCCATCAATCATAACATGTTAAACGTGCATATCATCAAAGTAGATGAAGATAAAGAGGGTAGGGACAATATCATCTGAATGGAAAGGAGAAATTTCTCAATTAGAGAAACACCCAGTGGAAATCTAAAGAGTGGTAGTGGGAATGGATGTCTTAGGTAGAATGGTAAGAGAAGCTACGTGATGAGGGGTGAAAATAGAAATGACGGGAAAAGGGTCATTTGGTAGTACCTCGATAGTTTAGAGGATCTCAAAAAGGGCATGTCAATGAGATTAAGAGGTTTGGATGAGATCATACAAGGATATTTTTAAATGAGATTGTTGCAATTGTTTTACCATAGTACGATATGGGACACCATCAAAAATTAGATAGACCAGACTGCAGAAGGTTACCTTGGGTACAAGTGTTGATGGAAGTTTGGGTAAGGGTTTAGTGGATGGGTTTCTTGTCTTCTATTTTCCTTTGTCTTTCTATGCTCGAGTGGTAACTCAAACCATATTGATCCGAGGAAGAGAGGTAGATGATTCATGAAAGATATAATGACATGAGGGACAAAAACCTAATCCAGGGTAAGAGCCTTATGAAATGTGTATGGCACATTGTCATTTTGGAGGATTTTG
The DNA here is from genome assembly GCA_019776745.2 of Taxus chinensis. Taxonomy (NCBI): domain Eukaryota; kingdom Viridiplantae; phylum Streptophyta; class Pinopsida; order Cupressales; family Taxaceae; genus Taxus; species Taxus chinensis. Next base: position 173,860,901 of record CM034150.1, on the reverse strand, counting down.
CGACAGCTCTCTAATCTAGACCATGTTAATCTCAAAGGTTGGAGTAGGAAAAGAGGATTGTGGAGGTGGAGGTGAAGGCCACAGAATAGTTATGGGTTTAGGTCATATGGCAACCGGTGAAGGGGGAATGACGTTCTCCTCTAATTGGTTATATTCTTCCAAATGTATTTTTGCATTACAAATATGAAGGAAAACATTTCTAAGTTCCTTAAAATATCGATATCATGTCCTTGAGAATGATAATATATACAGATCTTAGTATCTTCAAAGCCTGCTAGTTTAGGTTTGAGCGGGTCATAAGGTTTGATGGGAGGAAATTTGATAGTTGATATTTCTAACAACCTAGCAAGGAAATTAGCATGATCCTACCAATGGATCGCAATAAAAAATTAGAGTGGGTTTGGATGAAAGCACAGGTAATGGCTACGAAATAGGTGTTTTTTGAGGTTATGTAGGTGGAGTTACCTTTTTGGTAGGTAACACAGTTTTTTTTTTGGTTTTGATTTAGGTTACACCTTCTTGGGTAAGGGTGCAGGTGGGGCATGTGAGGAATAAGGGGACATGGAAGATGAAGGTAATTTGAAGAGCCAGGGTGAAAGTAACTGTGTTGGCAATGGCATGGCAGGAGGTAATGTAGATGATTTACGCAAAAAGGGATATAAAGATGAGGTTTTAGGTGTGGGCTGAAAATGTATTACAGGTAAAGGTATGGATGTGGGATGAATCGGTGATGAACATATATGTGTACGTGAGGATTACCACATGTGGGGTTTGTTTTAGTGAAGAGGTAAAAGGTGCGGGAAAAGAGGCTAGTGAAGGTGTGGATGTAGGTTGTCACACCTTAGACTTTCCTTGGTGAAGTGGTTTCTTAACCAAGGTTGATGAATGTGGGCCTAAGATCGATGGAAGAGGTGATGGTGAATAAGGCCTAGGAGAATGTGGCTTCTTCTTAGGAACATAATTTGACTTCATGACAGATGGTTGTGTAGTAGTTAGGTCTAATTTGACAGTGGGATGTACTATACTAGGCATAGGGTAGACCCCCAGTGTAGCGGTGGGTTTAGTTGAAGATTTGGATGTTGAAGAGGATTTAAGTGCAGGTGAAGGTTGGGGTAAAGGCAGAGCTGATGAAGAAGGAATGAATATGTCTGGTTTAGGTTTTTCAGTCTTGGTTAACTATAATACCTTCAGATAAATGGTGGAGGTATCTATTGGCAACATTTTCATTTGAGTAGATACTTAGATTCGTAGGCACCCTTAGAGCATGGAGTGATCTATGTAATCCAATTAATCTACCAATCATGGAAATAAATTTGGTTTAGAAAATGATGAGCGAGTTGTGACACCTATCTAGAATTCTAAATTAAGTGACAAAGGAAAAGATTTTACCTCTGATTTGGTAGGAAAAAGTGATGTAAGGAGATCAACATGATCTTGGAAGATCCTGGGAAACATATTGCTTATAGGAAAGGAGGATACAAATGGATACTCTATGGGTGGAAGAGATGGTAAAATGAGTGATATAAGATTTTCTTCGGGTAGTAGAGTCGATAATTTTAACTCTTCCCTGGGTAGAGGAGTGGGTAAAATAGGTTTAATGATGGGAAAATATGTAGATGCAGTGATTTCTTCCATGGGTAGAAGAACATGTTTGTTAGGATCTACAGTGAGTAGAGACATTGATGATGTAAGATCTTGTAAAAAGCAAGGGGTAGATGTGAGTGGCTCTTTCATGGGTAGAGGAGCTCACACAAGGATTTCCTCAATAGATGGGATGGGAGAAAAATGAGCACAAGAAGTAGGTACTATATCAAAGAAGGAGTGAACCTCATGGAAATTGGTGTCAGAGGTCTCACCTGCTTGGCTTGACATATGATTATGGTTTAGGAAAGGCTTCTGGAAGATATTCAGGTTTCGGTTCACTGGTGCATTAGGATTTTCAAGAACAAGATCTCAATTTTCTATAATTTCTTGAATGATATTCTTGAATTTTTTATAGTTGTCATCGCTATGGCCCCTAACACGATGGTAGTTGTAGTAATTGTTTTCTTTATACCATACATGAAAAGGAAGAGAAGGATGAAAACCAATATGTGGTTTGATCGGTTGAAGAACAATAGCTCCCACTTTCAACAACTTTTCTAGCATAGAGGAATAAGGTTCCCCTATGGGAGTATAATGTCTTTGTTCATACTTATACTGAAAAATATGAATAGGTGAAAGACTAGAAGAAAGTTTTGGTTGGATGGATGGATGAGATGGACCATATTTTAGGACTTCTGTATTATTAAATCCCTTGGGATTTGAATGATTGGTTTGTAGTTTGGAAGAAGAAGAGTCATTTAGTTTGAAGGGAGTGCTCTTCTTATAAAATTGAAATTTATTCTCTTTGATAGCACGAGTTTCAATTTTTTGAGCCATTTTGAATGACTCATCAAATGTTCAAAAGTTTTGGGCTAGGAGAGTCTGGTAGACATGTCTAGCGCAAGCCCTAGTAAACAACTCGATTAGTTCAATTTGGGAAAATTATAAAGTAGGTTGATTAATAAGGCTCTGCCAACATGCTACAAAATCTGTGATAGACTCATATTCATCTTGGTGTATCAGATACAAGTTGTTCTTGGTAACCTTCTTGACAATGTTGATGGAGAAATTATCAAGAAAGGTGTGGGCTAGTTGGTTGAATGAAAAGATAGAGTGCCTAGATAAGATAGTATACCAGTCTAAGGCAGGTCTTGTCAAGGACATTAGGAAAGTTTAAAGAAGTAGGGCATCATTATGGAAAATTAGATAAAATACATGTTTAAAAGATCACAAATGTTGTTGCAGATCCTTCTTGCTATTAAATAGGTTAAAATTTGGCATTTCCCAATGTGCAAGGTATGGATGAATTAGAATAGAAGGGTGAATAAGATCATAAAAAATCTTGTCGTAAGTTAGAGAATTGTGGGAGATGGAAATATATGCTTCTAGGGTCTACGTCTTTTCCATCATCATCTTGATCAAATATGTGGTTGGATTTGATTGAGGTACATCTCTAGCAATATAAGGAGGTCAATACAGTGAGTAGGATGTAGGTGGCATACTAGTATATGGAGGTTCCGAGTAAGTGAACTCATAAGGGGGAATATAGGAAGTGGAAAATGATAATGGAATATAACCTGAATCGGAGGTGTAGGTGACATGTGGTGGCTAAGATAGGTATAGTTGGGAAGAATGTATGTCAAGACCCTCATAGCGATATGCAGAAAAGTGACAGGGATAGACATGACTTGACTCTCGAAATGGGTCAACGTAATTGGAGGTTGTGAAGTAGGGATCTGTACACTAAGATCTATAAATGATGGTGGGATAGACATCATAGGGGCGAAAAATGTAAAGTTGTGATAGATTCCATAGGTGCAGTAGATATCAATTATGTAGGGATAATATGAGAAATGACGGGTAATGAGGCTAGAGCAGGTAACACTACACTAGTACCCGCTAATACAGAAGTGGGGGCAAGAGTGGGAGACATTGAGGTAGGCATCCTAAACAAAGGCTGACCTGGTGAGTCATAGGTGGAAGAATGGACTAAGTAATACTACAAGGTGGTGGAATTATGATCAAGGAATTTCATGAATTCCTCGTCACTTATAGGTATAATAGGAGGTACATTGGGGTCCATAGGTGAAGAAATAGGGTGGCGATGGGATAGGGGGTAACAAATGATGACTGGTATAAAATAGTAGGGCGCTAAATTTTTTGCAAGTCAAAACCATGTGAATAGTTATAAGAGAGGTGATTTGAGCTCTGTTGATGGTGCGAAAACAAAAAAATAGATAATAGAAGAAATCTAGAAAATGAGAATTGGTCGTTGTTTTGAAAAAAAATTAGAACACATAGAGCAACGTTGGAATGGTAACTGATACCATTCACTTGACCGATGTCGATTACTATGGATAAATGATAGATTTGAAAATATAGAGATAAGAAGTGCAAATTAGATGAAACTAAACTTTGTTGATGGTAACAGAAACTTAGAAATGTGTGAAATGTCAAAAATAGATCACATAAAATGAATGGATGTGAATTGAACATTGTTTTGGGTAAAATAACAAAAACAATAGGGAACCAATTCTGGCCAATAAATTGATGTCCATATGAGGAGGTAACCAATTGCAGTTGATGGACCGATGCCAAAAATTGTGAAATTTGAGAAGATGATGAAAATTTGAATTATAAAGTGATTAAGTCCAAATAAACACCAACCCAGAAACTGAGTATGACAATGAGAAGTCCTAAAACAATCAGAAAAATTTAGAATACACCAACTATGATTGTGAATTATGTAGGTAAATAAAAAGAGGAAAAACAATCTCACAATTCAAAAAAAATTAGGCAAAAGCTAGCAAACACAAAAAATCCTAGGTAATAGATTTTTATGTTGTGTGGCTTATGCCATTTAGAATTGATTGTAAGTAGGGTAGAGTTTTTGGTCAACGAGGGTACCCTATAGGAAATTGAGTATCTATGGAAGGTTTCAAGTAAATTTTTTCTTGAAGTCCCGAATATATACTTCATAATACATGAGGTCCTAATTCTGATATGATGACTAGCTAGAACACTAGCTGGATCCACCGCTAATCCGATTATTAGTCGTTAACGGTAATTACTGGGAAGGAAGATATTTAAGCAATGAGTAATTTGTTTCAGTGATTTGGTTTGGGGTGTATGTTCAAGAAGTGAGCTACACTTAATTACCACCAACCATCAACTGGTCATGACCTCCAGTATATAGGTTATAAATAAATTTAAGTGAGATAAAAGCAACATACATAGGATGAAATGCAGAAATTTTTAAGCCCAAATGGAAAGTGAAATTGGATGTATAAAATAGAGAATAGGTCAAGAAGATGATCCTTCATTAAATGCTAGACAAAATAAAAAGAAGTGTTCTTTTTAACCCAAAATATGAATTTCACTTAGACAAGTAGAAGAAGAAGAATGTTCCTTGGGAGAAAATTTAATGTGAACTATTTCTAAAGGAAATAGAAACACAAATATTCCCTAATAATGAACAATGCAAAAGAACCCAATTGATAGGGTCCCACCAGGCATGCCAAAATTTTTCACCTCAAAGTAATGCGATAAAACAAATAAGAAGGTGGTGGGCATAGGAGGAATACCTGTGATTATGTAGATGGAAGAACACATTGCACGCACTGTAGAATTTTATTCAAGATGATTGTGTGATCTTCCCTTTGGCTAGGAGGAATGACCTAAAATAGAAAACAATACCACAAAACAAATTTAAAAGTAACAATTGGTGGATTGCCTAGTGTGTACTAGATTTGAGAAGTGAGATACCTCCTAGAAGGTTGTCAATCCAAGTTTTAAGACAATTTAATGATTTCTAAGAACATGAAATAAATGGTCCTAATGTAGTTATGCAGTTTAGGTATCCTACACAAGTAAAATAATTTAAATATAGTCTAATAAATGCATATACGACTAAATTTGAGAAATATAGTAGGTGGGTGGAGGTCTATAGGTGTGAAAAAGGCTATTACAGAGTTATAGGAAAGGTATGGTTATTCTCAGAAGTTTGAAAAGATATATGAGCTTACTAGTTTTTAGAACTATTGAAAGTCTCCGAGACCAACATTGGTTAGGCAACCGATGTTGGTTGGCTGACTAGTGTTGATAGGGGAAATTAGGTGATAATTCCAAAAGCTAAGAATTGGGAACTCTCTATGATTACAAAAAGAGTGATGGGGATTGAGATAGGTGCATGAAATTCTTGTTAAGACTCAAAGATACTGATAGGTGGGTTTAGGAAAGGTATGGAAGGTAAAATGGGAAGAAGGTTGGTCGGAGGCACTGACGACTAGATCTGGGTAAGGTAGGAATAAAAGGAATGGTAGATAACTTAATAAGAAAAATTAAGCAAGTAGAAATGAAAAAGGAGAGACAACACTTACATGTTGAATGTAGCCTGGAAGTAGATGGTGGTGGTGGTTGCAGAAGGTGGTGATCTAGAATGAATATAGCAATAAAGTGACACACTTCCTTCTGCTACATGTGTTGGAGCTCTAGAAGAACCTGTGGATGAACTAGATGATGTCTGAATGTTTTCATGGGCTCTAGAAGGTCGCAAGGTCACATGAGTGCTTGAATGTGTGAATTCAAGAAGCATAAGCCAAAGAAGTCAGTGTTAGAACATGAACAAAGAGATACACACTCTTATCTAACCTAACAGGCAATGGTTAGGGAATCGGTGCCAGCTGAGGGAAAATTAGCGTCAGTTTAAGAGAATTGGTCCAAATTACCAAAAATAGCTTGATCTTTGCTAAATTTTGGGTGATCTCAAATTTTTCTGGGTCTAGAGTGTTGAATGGCATTAATAGGAGCATGGAATTGGTTAGAGGATTAATCGATCATGAATCGTTATGGTTATAAAGAGTCCTAGTTGTTTAGGATAAGTGGAGACTTAGTCTAGGTTCATTAATAGGCTAATAAAAGGTCTTAGGATGAGGTGGAGGGTTGATGTGGTAGGATGAGGTGGATATTAGTTTAATTAAGGTAATTAAAATAATAATAGTGTGAGGATTAAGATTAATTTAATTATGAGTAATTAAATTAATATTAATGTATAAAAAGAGGTCATGGCTAGGTTTAGTGTAGAATTATTTGGTTAAAAGGAGGTTAGGGGAATATGACCCAATTTTGGGTTTCTAGAAGTCCATGTAAAGAACAACAAGTAGAATGTAATTTCATAGTAGAATCATGCCAAACCAAATACATATATGTAAGGAAGACTAGTAAGACATGATGTGTGTTATAAGATGATTCTCTAGTTCATAAATTATAGGAGCATATCAGTTGTATGGAGAATAAACATGGACAAGCCATCAAATGGATAAAATATCAAGTGAAGAGTGTGTATAAATTCTTACAGGATAGAGAATATACTTATTCCAGGTATGAAGAAAGGTAGAAATATTTAGAATCTGATTTTGAAAGTTCATGTAATAGATTGAAGAAGTATGAGAGGTTGGAAAAGAGATCTGAAGCTCTTTATGGAATCTTGGAAATTTAAAGAGTTATTAGTGACAAAAAAGGCCTAGGTTTCAAAGGAGAACATGTGAAGAATGATGAAAACTATGGTCCAAGATCTCAAAAAAATAATAAATTGACCAAGGAGGCTTATTCAAATAAGTCTAACCATGTTAGAAAACCCAATGTAATGAGGTATGGTCCTTCATTTAATGGTTATTTCTACTGTTGTCATGGTTTTGGTCATAGATCTATGGATTACAAGAAGAATATCTCTAAGAATGAGTCTTCATGAAGTCATAAAAATGTTTTCGATTGTCAATTCTACTTTTTTTGTGAATATGGTCACAAGGAAATTAAGTGTGATTTGAACCTTAGTGTATATGAACCTAGAAGATAGACAGATGTTGTGTGTCACAACTATCACAAAAAAGGACATATTGTTATAATTTGTTATCAAGATGGACCTACAAAGTTTAGTATCAGGTTTCAATCTCCTAATAGGGAAAATGGAATATTATTCAAGAGGAAAAACAATCCTATGAATGAATCTATGAAGTAAAGAAAGAAGACCCTAAATATGTCAAGAAAATCAAGGATAATGAGGATCAAAGTGTTATGATGCAGAATTCAAATTCATCTATCAGTCAAGGTGGATTGTTTCCTAAGGTTGAAAATGATAAAAGGGTAGAGGATGTAAAGGAGAAATAAATAGTGATAGCTAAAGGAAATTCAAGATCTTTCAAATTACCAAATTGTTTGACAAGATAAAGAAGGAAGCAATCATTTTTGCCAAGCCTAATCCATGTCATGAAGGATTATTAGCTCTAATTGAGCAAGAACAAGTGAATTAAAAGCGTCATGATTATCCACTTGGTCTCCAATCAGAATATGAAGGATTTACAGATGAAATTACTATTCCAAAAGGGTCATCCAAGATCTCAAATGAAGAAAGGGAGATCATGGAATCTTTGATTTCATCTGATAATTGTATACTATATTAGGAACCTAATAATATTTTTGTGTCTTATATATGCTTCTATATGGAATTCGTATGACAAAGGAAGCATTGGTTTTGGTTGTGAGCTCCTAAGATGTTGTTTTAGTCCTATCAAGGTGTGAGTTGCTTCCTTTTCTTCAGTTTGTCATGTCCTAGAGCATGATGGTGTTGAAGAGTCTTATCAAGTTGTGAAAAAACCTAGTCTCAAAAGTTGCAAGTGTGTTTTTTTATTGTCTAATCTCCACATCACTCTTTCGATTATTAGAGTTTTTTTCAACTCATCAAGAGATTTGGAAAGTTGAAAAAATTATTTTTTATCCGAGCAATGAATAATGTGTGTATACAGTCATGAAGGTTGTCCCTATCAAGCATATATCCTGTACACTACATTTAGATGAGGTCCATTGAAATTTGATGCTATGGTAAGGATATATGTATTTCAAATAAAGTGTCATACTATGTTTTATTGGTTGAATAATATTGAAATATTGTCAAGAGAAAGAAAATTCTAAGTATAGGTCAAAGGTCTGTGTAGCCTATGTTAAAGAACCAAAATATGGGTTAGCATGTGTTTTAAATAGAACTTGAGGTTTTATTAAAAATATTCAAAAGTTTTTAGAGTGGTAGAAAGGTCTTTAAGGCCTATCATCAATCAATTTACAAAAGGTATGTATTCATTTTGAGTAGTAATGGTTTCTAACTAGTGAGTGTCAAGAATTTGTTGGTCCTCGTTTGTATAAGCTTGGAAAATGTGTTACTATAAATCAATTTTATCTTGATGAGTCTGAGTGTACTAGTTGTGCAATTATTTTTTGTAAGTGTTGAAGAGTTTTTGTCATGTCATGATGATATAAGTAACAACAAGGTGTGTTGCCATGAATTTTTGGTCTAATTGATTCCAAAATATTTTGTTAACATCTAAGGTTGGGACAAAGATGTATTGTTACATATTCAACCTCTATAGGTCTTTAGTGTTTTTTTCAAAGTATGGAGAAATTTGAAGTTTGCACCAAGAAGTTATTGAATCACATTGAAAGATGTTTCAAGTATTCATAAGCCTCTTGAAGATAGTATGAGGAAGTCTTATAGTTGTATATAAAGGCTTATCTTCTTAATGGAAGTTTATTGACATTGTGCAAAGCTAATAATAAAACTAAGTATGCTAACAGGTTAAGAGAGATGAAATGAGGTTGATCAGGTGTTTATAAGTATGAACTATACAATGAAATGTACATTATATCGAGGAAAAAAGATTCATGCAACACGATCCACATAAATTTGACGAGTCTGAAAAATTATCTAGGTTTGTGAAAGTTGATAAGGTTTTAACAATGAAATCCTCAAAATTATGAGAACTTATGATGACATTGTGATCGCTAATATTTCATTAATCTAGGTTATATGCTTGAAATCTGAGTTATATAGCATAGCATTATAGATTGTGAAGATGAAGAGTATTAAAATAAGCTTGAGTTCTGTAAAATGTTTATCCAAGAAAGTATGTTACTTAATTAATATGCATATACACATGACTGTAAAAGAATGTGAAGGCATATTTTTTGTGCTCTTTAAGGTCTCCAAGGTGTTTGAAAGTTGGTTTAGGTGTTGACAGTGATATGAGTGTACAATACGTTTGAGGCCTTAAGTATTTGAAGACATGAGCATAGTTGAAGAGATCCTTACCATCCCAAGGGGGATTCTTACATGCTACTTGAGCCCCATAAGCAAGCTCATTTGATTTTTTCAATCAACATGGAGATGGCTAAGTGTTTTCAAGATAGTGGAAGTAAAGAGATGGGTTTCTTAGTTTATGAACATGACTATGAACTATATATGAATGATTGAATTTCATGATCATTTGAATTGCAAGGATATATAAACATGGATTGAAGAATGAAAACTTGATGAAGGTTTGTTGTGGTTTTACAAATGCATATAAGACAAGATAATGTTATGGCAATACTTTTTCACATTGGTACAAGTCAGTATGCTAAGTCATAGAAATGATTGAAGGACTAAGATGTTGACAAAGGATTGAATTCTTGAGAAGTTGGATTAAAGTCACTCTTATGAAAGAACCCAATTAAAAGATAGATGTATACTATTATTGGTTTTTGAAGGCATCATGAAGACTGTATGAATATTTTATTAATCAGAGAAGGATAAAATGAATATTTTTGGTTAATGAAAAAATGATCTCAGATGTTTAAGATTGAAAGGATCTTGTGGATAGATATCAAAGTATGTTACAAAGCTATCTTGGTTGTTTCAAAAGCTACTCTTTCCCCACAATATGTATCAAGTGTTCTGAGTGGTATGAGATGGTTAAGTTGGCATGGTTAGGTCTGTAGAAGCTAAAGAAGTAAGTATTTCACTTGATGATCATAATGTCTAAGTATATAGTAATATAAAAAATAGAGTATGGGATGTTATCCAAGTTCTGCGTTTGAAATTTTTTTGATATTTGATAAAAAGTAATTCCAACTGTTACAAGCTCCATTGGCATGTGTTCTCAGTAGATATAATGATTTTCTAGTGACAAATAACTTTGTTACATCATGCTATAGAAGTAAAGAAGACCTCATGAGCTATGAAAATTTTAAAATTTCCATTAAACAGGCACCTAAAGTGTCAAATAAAGATGGTTAGGAAGATTCATTGGTGTTTACATGTATAATTGCAAGGGCAGAAATATTTATGATATAATAAGTCATAATATCATGCAAAGGATGTTATGAATACTGAAGAGGCATTTTAGGATCATGATAATTGACTTAGCTCATCTCCATGAAATATGCTTAAGTTATGAACCCATAATTTGGCATTGACAGTTAGTATATGGTAGTATGAAAACAAAGAGAGATACAAAAGGATGTTTCATGTGCTGTGGATGATCCTATTGCATTGAGAATATTGTCAAATTTGGAATTAAGAGTTACTTTAGGGACATTGGTCTTAAAGGCGGTCATGATATCATTGGAGGTAGATCTTGTGGATTTTTCATGATATATACCCAAGAAAATTTGTAAAACATGTTTGAAGACAAAATTTGAAGAGTATACACTCATGATCAATTGTTTAGAGGCTCATTATAGGTCTATGGATCATTTATTATTGCTAATGAAGATAAGGAAGAGAAAGTAAAAAACAAGGGGAAGTCAAGTCAAGTAAGTAAGTTGTCTTGTGTATTATTTCCATTGTGATTTTTCATTTTTTATGTTGAGTCATCATTGTACCATTTTTTATAGATATCAAAGGGGTAGAGTAGCATAAGAAACATGAAAAAGAGGTTAGGTAGGTGTTTCGTCTTGTTGATTGCCATCAATGTTCTTAAAGGTGGTTGTCATCAATGAAAATGGGGAGATTTTTTGCCATTGTGTCTTATTGTTTTCATTTATGTCAAATCCATTGATGGAAAATGGTGTGTAGATGTAATGAGAGTCTCAATGAGGTGTTAATCAAGGTCAAGTGTGAAGGTTGATTGGTAGTTTCTTGATTTGATCAAGTTCTTATGGTGTCTAGGTATGGTGCAAGTATGTATGGTCATGGAATGTGTTTCAAAGGTTTTCAAGAGGTCAAGAATTATCCTAGATGTGTTTAATAGGTGTTAATGGTTATGTAAGATGTCACCAAGGTCATTTCATGTGATGTCATGTTTTGTAACAGTCATTCCAGGTGTATTCCTAGTCATAGAGCATGGTGCATGACATGGTGGCATGATTTGTTGGAGAAAGACAATCATGTTCAACCATGGTAGGAGAATCGTGATGGTGTATATGATATTTATGATGAGTTTTAGGTTAGTCTCAGATGTATAGTGTTGTTTCATGGTCCTTAGGAAGCAAGAAGGAGAATAAAATCTAGGTAAGCACATATAAGTCTTAATGGATAGATATTTTTGAGAATATTTGGGAATGGATAAGAGTTTTCATGTATAAAATATGTATTTATGGTGCTTTAAGACTAATTTTAGGTCAAAATGTTGAAGGAAGCTCAAGCTATGAAGTTTTTGGTAAAACTATTCTTTGTAGAAACAAAATCCAGCTCAAATTGGTAACTTGTGATGCTCACCTTCTCTCACACACTCTGCATGTGAACCTAAGGATTTAGGGGTTATTTTTACATTGATATAAGACCAATTTTAAAAATAAATGAGGAAATTTCATCGTCTTACTATTATGAATGAATGTAAATAAGATTTTAAAACCCTGGTTAAACCCTCCTCCTAAAGTGAATTGGGAGATTTGATTTTTTTGGTATACATATTGTCTTCACAAGAAAATATGATGTATCATGGTTGAAGATGATTCCTTAGAGATCATTTTTGTGGTGGTTTCATGTTCTATTTTTTCTAGGAAGAGAGATAAAACCCTAAAATATTAAATCCAACATCTTAAATATGCTTTTCAGGCTCATGTTTTTTCTCCTTCTACATCTCATCTTCATTTTGTCTTCTACATGTTCTCAAATTAGTGAACCCCAAGTCTTACCACTCCATGTGCCTCTCAAGTTTATTCTTAATACTAAGAAACAATATATTCTTCCACATCTCATAACTCATCAATTAATCAACTTGACATCTAGTGATCGTTATCCTCCTTATCGTCTTACAAAATATCAAGGTCTTCCATATTGCAATTATCATCAAATCAATGGAAAAATGACAGTGATTTTCATCCTTTAGAATGTAGAATCAAGCATCTTGAGTGTCAAGGTTTTATCTCATTCACTGCACAACGTTCTATTACATGGTCCTCTCCACTTATTACATCTCAATGGGTTCCTAAATCTGATTATTTTATGTCTAATGAGAATCAAGTCATCACTTATAATGTTTCTTCTTCCGTCACTCAAATGCCACAAATGTAATCTACTCAAGACAAGAAACCACCCTTCAAAATCAGTCTCACTCACCCTTCTCTTAAGGCATCTATGACGCTATCAAGTCAACATAAAAAACCTCCTTAAAAAATGAGTTCAACACCTCCTCTTCTCAAGTCATCCACAACATTATCAAGTCAAATTACACAACCACCTCTTAAAATCAGACCCCCTTATTCTCCTATCAAGTCTTTTGTAGCATCATCAATCACACATAGTATCCAACCAATCAACTTTTTCAAAGAAACCACTCTTACTTATGGCTAAATTTTTTTTCAAATGTCACCACCATCACATGGTCCTACTATTTCTTCGACATACCATTTTGTTGGTCCTCACTCTTATCACAACACAGACGATGTTCTCCCATAATGGTATGGTGCCTCTCGCATCGCTGCATAAATATCCATCATTGGCACACTTGGGGGGACATCACAATTATTTATCCTCCCCCACCTAAGATCAAAAAGTGTCTTATCTTCTCATCACTTCACATATAGAATTTCACATACGACATGTGCATCTTGACATGCTCTAGTATTGTCATTTCCCAATGACAAACTCTTATACTTTAGTGCACACTTGACTGTTGAGGGCATATTATACACATGAACCTCACACACTCAACTACACTACACACTACACATTACACATCTCATACATTACTCATCATACACTTAGGAAATATTCTCTCGCAACATCATCTACACTCTTTGTGTCTTATTCACTATACACATTCACACTAGATCTATCCTACATTTACTTATAAATGATTTCATCATTACCCTATGATGAACTCTAGTCCCATGGTCCATACTTGACTGTTGAGGGTATACATATCAAATGGACCTCATCAAACTCACACCTTCAATCATTCAATCCACTTACCATGTAAAATTCCTAGCTAGTGCCTTTTTCACACATATCGCAATATACGCTTTCTGCTAAATCATAAAATATTTCTATCATTATTATTCATTCATCTCATGTTATACTCTTTATGCTACATCATCACACCTTCTCATCCATATGTCTCATTTAATATCATCTACACATTATCATTTTACAATCAAAACTCTACACTTTATTCATCATCTCTTTTTAACACATGATAGCACATCATTCAGACCATTTCTCGATGACACACTCTTTTTTACAGTTCATTCTTAACTGTTGAGGGGTCATACATAAATGAACCTCATTACATACATACACATCCAATTGGGGGCTACATTCCCCCTCTCATTCACTATGCATTCCATTCTGCCTCATTCACATCATACTACATATCTTGGTTGCATTTACTCTTTCTTATTTATGCTTTTACATGTTCATCTTATTATACATGCTAGATACATATATTGTATGTCATTATCTTTATAATACACATATGCACATTCACTTGTTTGTCTATTTGTGATCGCACACTTATAGAGATCCATTACATGCAACATGGATGCTTGGTGCGGTACCTATTACTAGTCCCATAACAGCTCCTGGGGGAATCCACTTTCGTACACTACTAGTGTTATTATTTCACTTTGTTTCATAGCGCACTAGTTCATTGGATTATACACACTTTGACATACTTGTTATATTTAAAACATGCTAACAAGTGCTTCATTTGTAGATTTGGTATGTAATATTATTTTCTTCCATGGTTGTCTGATACATTGTTTCCCTTTACTTCACATTGTTTAGAGGATTTTCCCTATATCTTTCTTGTTCTCTAATTACTTGCAGCCATTATGGCCTTGATTATCTTGTAACATCATGAGTGATGTCCCATGTTTCCAACTCACTTTTCATGGTCTACATTATATTATTTCATGTTTACTTAAATATTAGCTTACACATTTCCTGATTAGCTTACATTTCATATTATACAAGCATGTTTGTATTTTATTGTAATAACACTTGTTTCCTATCCACTTTGTTTGTGTGTGCCTTGGTTTCTATCAAACACATTACTTTCCCCCTATAGGGCATAGCTTCAGTACAATGATTAGTCCTCCTTTGGGCTGCATACACCTTTAGTGATGTCGTATACAACCAAAATGACGGGGGCATCATTTGGGTGAATCGTTCACCCCATAGAGTGTTATACACAACATAACATGGTATCAATACAATATAGTATTCAGTTTCAGACATGGCTCAAAATCAGAATTGGGTCCTTAGCACAATGGTCTTTCATGTATACCTAAAACTAGGGGGCAGTTACAAAGTGATTGGTAGTTCAACACGGTCTAAAAAACTCCACACACAGTGGATTTTACAAGGCATAGAGTCCTTAGCACATATATTTATACACACCATCTACATTGGTGTTCTACATTATGGTAGGTAGTTAAAGGTTGGAGGATGACACCAAACTATTATCCATATACTCCTTCCATTTCATTAGTGTGAGATCACTTGAAAAAATCGTGCACCGACATCATCTACAAGATCCTTTTCTACACTCTTTCCTCATCATGGATCAGGTGCACATGTTACTTTTTCACACTTTCAACATTTTTACATACTTTCCTTACACACAATTTTTATGTATTTTAATCATATACATGCATGTTTGACTACTTGTTTAGCTTCTCTTTTGTATATTTTTCCATATGGGAAGAGGTAATCAACATCAACATCAACAACATCACACACAACATAATCAAAATCAACATCAACAACAGACACATCATGACATCTACACATGTGTTTCTACCCTTAGTTCATTTTCACTTTTTGCACTTTCTCCTCCTTAGCATCCACACTTCACATTTTTATCATTCCATGCTTTATCATATCCCTCGGAACACTACTTTACATTGATCTACATGGTTATTAGGTACGCATCTCTTATCTATTTTATGTTACCGATATTTTTTCTCACCAACATAAAGTGGTGGAAAATGTAGACAAAAAATCATGCACTTTGGGTAATTATCTAGTCCTGGTTGCATACTACTATTCATATGATTCCTAAGTAAGAAAATTACTAATTAACCCATGTCTTTGGCCACCTTTCTTTGGTTTTTGTTGTTACTTTCAGTTTTACACCCTTACTTACTTAATGCTCATTTTTACTCTTCGACATTTTTCATCCTAGACACCAACACCCAACAAGGATGCCAATGTCAGGTGCCCCTATCCCATTTGTAATTTACTCACACTTTTTCGGTTCTTTCTAGCCATTTTAGCATCTTATATTTTTGGTAGTATGCCTTTTTAGGGTTAATTAAAAAATTCAAGTGAAGGATTCTTATAAATTTAAAGTCATGTGATCATTATAAGGGACCAAACACTAAGCATTAATTATCACCACCTATGGTTACATCCATCAAACATCTAAGAGCTCTATTACATACATATAGCACCATCGAAGGGACACAAGGGATGGTTATTTTACATAAACTTCATAGGAAATAAGTTCTTTCTATTCCATGCACACATCTATTACATTTCTTTACATCTAGCTACTTGCTCGTTATCGAGTGTGACAGACACAAGAGCCACCTAGGGAACACTACGGCATGCACACACACACAAATACATTGGGTATAAGATGTATTAAAATTCTCAATCGTAACTTCACCATTATGATATTTGAGGACAATCCAAACCCTCATTGTGCATCTTTCTTTTTTAGGATTTGATGTTTATGTGAGGATTTCACAAGTTCATTATTCATTGTGGGTTTCTAATGACCTCGATGATCTTGGTGTGACCTTGGATTAATCAAAGATAAACACATTACGATACCTCAGAGGAGGTTTTATGACCCTTTTTCAAACCCAAACACCTAGAAATAGGTTTGAGTGCCCACGGGCACCCTAGTCCCTCTCCATGTGCCCCAATCCAACCTGTTCCTCTAGTTTTGCATTTTTCAGAGCTTTGGTGTGATGTTCAGTGCTTCATATTTTCAATTTTTCCATCTCTGTGCATTCTCAAGAACTATGTGAACCAGCTAAGATATTTTATTCCTTATTTGCACTTAGGGTTTTCACATTTTATTTCTTAGTTTGCTTGGGTGTTTATTGTTGTACTTAATTTATTATTCATTTAATGCAATCTTGCATTCAGATTAGGCTCATATATTTACATTTTAGCTTAATTAGATTTAAATAACTTTCCAATGCTATATGATTTGAGTCATGGAGATGGGTTTTTCTATTTCAAGTTGGTCATTCTCCGATGTTGAATTTCCAGGTGTTGAAGAACTAGTAGGGTTTGGTTGCTTCTTGGTATACTTCTTGACACTTGGATATGATGCAAAGGTTCTTAGGATTGATGAAGGTTTTTGGTGGAATTCCCTATGTTTTTTTGGCTATTTTTGAGTCATGAAAAAGTTCTTTTATAAAATTTGATATCATGATCCATTCGTTGGTACTTAAAAAGTATGTTTTCAGCTTGTTTGAGTATCTTGTGCTTGTTGGAGGTGTCTTGACCCCTGTCGACATACTTGGGTGATTTGATTTATTATATATGATTTTATTCCTATGTTTTTGCATTGGGATGACCGACCTACCTAGTCAAGGCAGACCCAGAGTTTTTATAAGCTAATGTTAGGTATATAATCTAGTGAAATGAGTCATTTATGACTAGTTGAGTAAGAGGGGAAAATTTTGACCTAGAGAAGATTGTAGAGGAGTGTTGAGGGATCATGGAGAGAACCTAGAAGAGGTATGAAGACATGAGAAAGTTTTAGTATTATATGTGAAAGATAAATTTATAAATTTATCCCATGAAGAAGAGAGATTGAGCGAGTTAGAGAAGAGCTTTTTTTTAGTAGGGTTTGGTGTGTTTGGAGATGAACTTAGATCACTATAAGTTTTGTGAGTATAATTTCATCATTTATCATCCATTTCAAGGTGGTTGATTTGGTTATTAATCACATTTGAGGTTTGTATCCTCCTTTTAGGGTTGGTTCCTCACTAAAATAGGGTTTTGTGGTCCTTGTAGGGTTGGTGCTCTACTAAGCTAGGGGTTAGTGCTCCTTATGAAGTAGGTGTTTCACTAAATTTCTTTTCTTTAAGTAATGTAAGCACAGTTTCAATGATTTTTATTCCCATTGATGGTTTCCCACTTCAATTTTTTTTTCTTTTGTACTCTCTTGCATCTTGCTCTTGTGTATGGTTTATTCAATGTTTAACTAGACACACATATGATTAATGTATGATTGGATGGTTGTATGAATGATGAATGACATGGTATAAATTTTTAATGGAATTTTTCACCCCCCTCTTAGTACCTTATGCTTACAATAATTTATGAATATTTGAGCATTGGATATTTTATCAGAGGGTGTCATTATGCTATGGGAAAAATTTTAGAGTCCTATGATGAAGATTTTGCAAGATACGATGTTTTGAGTCTTATCGTGTTCTATAGAGTGCATTTTCCAACTCAAGGTGATAGAAATATTCTTGGTTCACATGTACGATGTTTGCATGGTACCTTGATCCTTTTAAGAATAATTTTAATTTGAGTTAATAATATTTTAGAGTTGGAATGAGAACAAATGAGGCCCAAACATTTATGAATGATTGGTAAAAAGGTAAGGTGATTTTTATGCGTTTGAACCTTAGTTCATGAGAGACATGAGAAAAATGGATGGTGTGAGCCTAGAATGGATTTAATCATAAAATTTTATGATTTTATTATGGAGAGGACTCTCCCAGCTTTCAGATGGTGGTGATTTGAGGTCATGACACTTAGTGGAGCCCACTCAAAAGACCTAGTTTCTAAAAAAGAAGGTTTTAATCTTAGGTTTTCTATTAGACACTATGACTATATTAGTGTTATAATTATTATGAGAGATATAATACATGTTTTAAGACATTTAATATATTGATGTGGTGTTTTGATGACCTGTTCAAGTCAAAAGAGGGTGACTAATGTTTTGGCCAAAAGGGTAGTTTTAGCAGTCATGGTGAATGAGTTTTATTGGGAACTTGTGTCCTAAGTTGATGAGGCTAATGAGAATGGAGGTATTTTATAAATCATATATGATATGTTTCATGTTTTGGTTGAGCTGTAAAAGTGGGATGAGGTGGCATGCAAAAGGTCACATGTTGACCTAGTTTGACTGGTTCAGGACAACAAGAGTTTTGTTTGAAGATTGGTCTGAAATACCAATATATTGGCTTAGCTAAAGTTTTTTATCCACTTGAGAGTGATGATAAATTCATTTTTGTTCCTATTAAATGAATTTAGAGTGTTTAAAAGTGTAAGTAAATGTATAATAAGGTTTTGCTTCTAAAACTGGCTCCTGGGAAGTTCAGTTTGTTGAAGATGAGAAGTTGTTCCATTTTATTTTTTGGTTGTTTCATCTGATATATCATGTTTAGAAGTTTTATACATGTCACTAAATTTCCAATGAGTGGTTACATGTCATATTTTAGGTGTTTTAGTGTGATCTTAGACTCCATTGATGAATATTGGTTCCTAGAAGTGCCTGATTTGAGTAAGAAACAATCTTACTAGATGGTGAAGTGAGAAGAATGGATGATTTAGAGTCTTATGAGTGGATGGATGATTTTGAGAGTATATCATGGAAATTTTTGAATCATTTAGAACCATGATGAATTTGAATGAATTCCTTCAAGGTCTTGGAGTGCTCGGTGAAGAAGAATTGTTTGATTTAGTCCTTGTTGGGCTTGTTGATTGTCTTGGTGCATTTCCGACCCATATGGTTCCTTTGTGATGATTTATATGATGTTTTAGATTTTTTTTTAGTTGGTATGACCAACCTCAAATGGTCATGGTCGAACAAGTTATGTTTTTGATTTGAGCCATGTATATATAGTGCATATATGGTTCTTTTTTGAACTTGTGTTGTGAGAGGGAAAAAGTGTAAGCTAGGTGTAAGTGTGAAAGTGATATGAGGGAATCAAGAAATACCTAAGATATTTTTTTAATGAATTAAGAGTGTTTAAGAGATATTTTGTAAGGGTAATTTTCCAATCAGCCCATGAATGAGCAAGTTTGAGCGAAGTAGGAGAAGGTGAATTTGAAGAGGGTTTTTGTGTGTTTAGAGTTAAAATTGGATCACAATCAATTCTAGGATCTGATGGGTGTTGCTATTTCCTTAATTTAATCAACTAATGGTTAATTTCATATTCAAAATAGGGGTGTTTCTGAAGCTATATGCAACAAGAAGAATCTTAGTGAACTAGTAATTGATTGTAGATATTTATTATTTTTATTTTTTGGGGGGTTTTGAAGTGTCTTTAAGATTTACTAGCCAAAGCCTTATTAAAGATAAAATATAAGGGTTAATGCATGGTGTTGAGTCCCACTTTTTGTCCCCAAAATGTGAGTGAGGGGTGTGTTTGGGTGGTAAATAGGAGTATTCTGCGCGAACACTCCCTTCGCGCAAACCACATTCACGTGAACGGACACATTGGTCACTTTTTATACCACGTGTGGCATTAAACATGGTTCACACGAACCCCATTCATGTGAAGGCTATTCATGCAAACACCCCTGTTTATATATTGGAGGCATTGTGAAGGAAATCACTTTTCCTCCGTCCCGCCTCCTTCGCGCAAACTTTGGACAAAGCACTGACCAGACAAGCGACCAGACCAATGACCACTTTTGAAGGAGACTAGCATGGCCACTAACAATGAACCCACAAGAGAAGACCATATCAAGCCGAAAAATGCCCACCGTTCCCAATGAGCCCACTAGCATGGCCACTAAGGAGTGAGGAGGCCGTCGACGAGAACTGGGTATGCATTAGCTTGTTTTTTTTGGTGAAAATGGAGGATCCCATGGATTTGGGTATAAAATAAATGAAACCCTAGTTTTTTATATGCAAAACCCTAGTAAATTGCAAACGTTTTTTTTTGTGTAATCATTTTTAAGAGAGCTCTATTGTGTGTTTTTTCTTTGATCTACCTCTACATTGTAATTTTTGATCATTTTTTGCAAAACCCCTGCTGTGAAGACTGTTTTTTGTAAAACCCCAAAATCTCTTCTTTCATGACCACACTTAAAAAATATTAAATCTCTCTCGTGAAGACTGTAATTTCTAATATATTAAATTTAAAATATACCTTCTATAGAATAATGGTGCTGTGAAAACCTTAATTTCTACTGTAATGATATATTAAATTTAAATACGTATAAAATAGTTTAAAATATCATCTGTATTTTAAATCATATGTTGGTTCATACAAAATTTCATATCAGGTTGTTCCTGAGAAACTATATTAAATTTAATATTGGTTATTAGATTATAGTACCTGAAATTTGGCCAAAGCACTTGGTAATATGAAAACTTAGACTGCATGTGTCTATATAAATTTATAGCATGTATTTCCTATATAGATAACTTAGTTATAATATTAAATAAAATTATTGAAGAGATAGATATGTTAAGTATTAATAACATCGTAAAAACAACATACATATATTGGTATTAATGAAGTGAATAACTAGTATGTCCTAAAATTTGCATTTAATTACTTTTGTGAAAGTGACCATGAAAGAAATCATGAGAAAAACATACACATTACTCATGTAGTATAAATAAATCATTTAATTTTTATAAAGTATATAGTGTCAATAAACGTAATCAAACAATGTCATCAGTGAGTAAAACACATAACATATATGGTATAAAATATGTGTCACAATGTATAAGTCAGTACAAGGCATCATGCAAGTGAATCTTGATTTTCCAATGGATAAGAGTGTGAAAAATATGTGGCTTGTTAAATTATCAGTGTGATATTCCCCCACTAAAGGCATGCCCACAAGTTGTAGAAGAGGATTCCCCTAGGTATAATACATGTATAAATAAAGATAGAGGAAAACTTTCAAATGTGATAGATTTTCCATTTACCTCATAAACATTCTCATTTATCTTTTTCACAATCTTACACAGACTAATCTTCTTATAATCTAGTTTGTTGTATGTTCCTTGCATAAATATCTCTTTTCTCAGATATATCATCACTAAATATCCTTCCTCAAATACCTTTTTCCTTCTTGTTACGTTTGTTTCTGCCTTATACTTTTCATTACTTTCTTGTACCTTCATCCTTCTTTCATATTGTACATGAGGGACATTCTTTGCAATTGTCTCTGCATCATCACCAATCCAATTTGCGATTGGTAACTACAAAAGTATTAAAAAAAACTTAGATTGTCTACCATTAAAATGGAATGGTGACTTTCTTTTTGACATAATCACCAAACTATTATATGAAAAATCAATTATGGCTATGCCAAGTCCCATAACTCATCATTCTTTGCAAAAATGCATCTCAAAAAATTTCCCAACCTCTTATTTACTACCTACGTGTTCCCATATACCTAATGGTGGTATGCATGACTGAATTAAAGGTTTAGTTGCCAACTTATTCTTACAGAAGTTCTAAATAAAAAATAAAAGTTCTTACGAAATTGGTAAACACATTTTAGATTTAAGTAGTGTCATTAATTTTCTTTTGGACATTCAACGATTCATTTCAAGGTGATTGTTTGTACACAAAATTAAATTTTAAATTGTGTTTTAATATGAATATATAGTTGTTCTATTCGAATTCCAAGAGATGAGATCAATCTCCTAGAGATCTTTATAGTATTGGAGAAAAGTGAGCATATTATTTTTATGCTTAAAGTTGAATAACATGAAAGTGACATCATATTCTCCTTAGATAAAATTTCAACAACCAAACATATTCAAATAAAATATATGAAAAGGACTAAAATGGTGATTAAAAAAGTTCTCTATTCTAGGTGATTTTTTTGTAGTATGATATTTATATATAATAATATATAAATAATTCAAATGGTCACAAGAATCTACAAATGTAATATAGATCACACGACATGATATATTTTTGGGCTAAGATTCCCTAATATTCAAAATATTGAAGAAATACAATATTTTCCCTTGAGGTAGGGCAACATTGTAATATATTCCTCTAGGGAGGAATGTTTCCACAAGACCTCCTAATGCGCAAACGTCAATTCAGGGGGTGACCTCGCATCAGTGCAACATACTATATGCACATAATTATTAAGTTAGTTATCTTCTATGTTGAATACAATATATATAAGCTTATAATATATAAGTGAGTATTTAATGCTAAAATAATAAAATAAATCTTAGGTAACTCACATGTTCCTATTATAGAGTTAATCGGAAATAAAGACATAACTCTTGATTAAGCTATATATACATGTCACCTCTATGTACATTGTATTCTAATTTTACATTTTCTATCAGAGGTTTAATATATAAATTGTTGACCATTTGGATAATGTTTCATTTTTTGGTGTGTGTTCTATATTATAAAGGTCTCTTTCCTAATAATTCACCATTTCTACATTGTATAAGAGCATGCCTCCACAGGTAGACATTGTTAATTTTTGGAGTTCAAAGAGTTAAATATTTCCACACAAATTCCTAAGACCGTAATCATATTTTTTGAGCCAATCCACCTTTTGGGTTTTCCAAATTATCCACTTCGTATTTTTTTGTTTGAGCCAAAATTAAAAATTTAGGGTCTTTTTTATTTTCATTTCAAAAAAATATTTAAAGGGTCACCATGTATTTTTCTTGAAAAGTATTTGAGAAATTATGGTTAAATTTTTCAAAATGTTATGCCTTATGGTTTATTTTTTGATGTTTTAGAATTCAAATAGGACATAGGAACAAGTAGTTGAATAATGGATATTTTGTAATGTTTCTCAAAATGAAGGTCAAATCATATGTCATTAGATTTGGCATCTTGAGATATTTTTGAAAAGTTCGACATATGCCAATTTACCCCAATGAGGTATGTGTGGTAATAATTTTAAGGAGTTGGGACATGTTAAGGGGTTAATTTGGTGATGGAACTATTCACCAAACCCCTTTTTCTGACCCCTTGATGAATTCACTAATGCAAAAATTCAAACATAAACAATAAACTGCATACAAAAGAGTATTGAGAAGAAAAGAGGAAATTCTATTATTCGTTATCCCATTAGAAATACATAAGATTTTTAGATTAACACCAAAAAAAAAATGTTAAGTTTTCATGCACAACTATATATGTCAATTAAAGAAAAAATCTACTATTAAAGGAAAAAACAGGCCTCTATCCTATCTAGTTAACAAAAATCACTTTTTTTAGCAACTCATATTTCTTATCATTTTTTGCATACACTCTTAGATAGGCCTAAAAATTATCCCTTATATTGTACATGTATAAATAGAGATAGAGAATGACTTACAACTCCAATTCACGCTCACATACAAAAATATTGAATCTAAAAAATAGTAAAAAATAAAATAAAATGTAATGTTCGACCCTTAGAATGGTCAATTTTGGTGTTGAAAAAGGTTTACAATTTGACCCTAATTTTATTTTACCAATTATCATTAAATAGAAACATTTGAGATCTTTTTTTATAAAAAAATTGGATTAGTAAAATTTCTAAATAAAAATATATGACCTCTGTAACATAGGCCATCACATCATTATCCCTTTCTTGAAAAGAACTCAACTTTTACAAGTTGTTTTGATTAAAATTTTTTCATTTTTAGTTGGTAATATTCTTTAATTCTCACTTTTAAATCCAAGTGATATATTTTTGTTTTAATCCTTCCTACCATACTATATACTTTTTGTAACTTCCTTGCATGGTATGCACTAGTTTCTTATCCAAAACCTGCAATATCTTTTCTTTCTTTTTCCTTGGAACCTTTTGCCTCCAATCCAGTAATTATTCTTCTTCCCCTTCATTATACCTTCCATGAAATACATATAAATATAAATAATCAAATACTAGATAAATATCAAAATTATATGACATATTTACCATTTACCTCATAATAATTTTCATTTATCTTCTTCACAATTTTACATAGAATAATATTCTTTACATAAGACTAATTAATGTTGTGAATCATTTATGTATCCATGGAAGCGTATAATTGACATTACTTGTAACTAACTTGTGTATAACATGTAAGACAAAGTGCATACGGAAGTGGGATTTATCAAATGATAAAAAAATATTTGATTCTATGTCATGACAAAGCAAGTCACATATACATGTCCTAGTTTTTTATTTTTGTAATATTTGAATGTTTTTTGATTATTGGAATATATGTGTTTTTGGATTTTGAATAAATACATATAATGAACTTCGGATTCCAATGGAAATGAGTCATAAACTAAAAAAATGGAATAATAAATGGCTTTTAGTAAATGGGTTTGAGGTTAACTAATAATGCTTCAACAATCACATTAAACGTGTATATGTGTTGCATGTTTGTGCAATTGATTATTATTCATAGTAGTTAGAGGATTATGAGTGTAGAGATATTTTTGATTTACTCGAAATGGTATTTCCTTTATGTTATAATCATTACAATGTCCCAATACCATATTAAGTTTATTTTCAATTTATAGGATTAGTTTATGAATTATTTTCTCATATTTACCTAAACCATGGCCATTGTATCCCAATTTTTTTAGTCTTGAATCTAAATCCATATTTTTTTTAATGAATTTTATGTGGTTATAGGATGGATTCTTGTGCTATTATCATTGCAAGAATTATTGATAAGATATTTTTTCTTTTTCCTTATTAATTGATGCTCATGGTCATCTTTACTCTTTGGTAGTGTAATATAGTTGACTAACATCAAGTTATCTAGCTCATGTCCATATGTCTCTACACCTATATAAGGGAAATTGGGATTACACCATTTCTCATTGATATGATAACCTTATTTTTCATATTTTTGAGTTTAATATTTTGTGTATTGGTTACTTCAACATTAGACTTGTTGTGTTTCCCCACTTCATAGGCATGTATTTGTTAAATCATTATTTCTTACATAAGGTGCTTAGTGGTTGATTGGGGTGTATTAGATAGTGGTATAATTTATTTACAGTCTTCGTCATGGCACAAAACTTGAATGGACTATCATTTCTAGGAAATATATACACCATGTCACTAAGAAAGTATTTTTAACATATAAGCATAATAGAAGGCACCCTATTCATATCATGAGATTATAATTTGAGTTGTAGACATGGCCTCTAATTTTTTGCAAAACATTTTTGGCCCCAATATTATGTCTAACATAAATTAACTTAAATTTTTTATTGAAAATATCGAATTCTATAATTTGTGTGTTAGAATAAGTATGATCCTTAGTATCAATTCCGTTTACTAAGAGAAAAATGATATTACATATTAACAATTATATGTTTTACCATTTTGTTGAATATTTTTTCTTTAAAGGAAGTCGTCTTGATCAAATGAAATGGTATTTTCGAATCTGCTCAATGTGTTGACAATATATTAGAAATATGTCATCTTGTCATCACTTTGTAAAGTAGTTTCATTCAAAGTTATAGAGAATATTCTTGTATACAATTTAGCTCATTGAATCTAATCCTACATGAAAATTTTGGTCTAGGTATTCCTAAGTTGATATATGATATCATAGCCTTTAGGTTATTATGTAGTTTCCTAATTACGTGCACCAAAATTTATTGTGTGATGTTGTGTAGGAACTCAACGATATGTGTAATATGTTTCTTGCATTTGATTAGATGGTAAATTTTGTAATTTATGTGATTTGTAATTTATGTGATTTTGTAATTTTGTAAATTATTTGATTTTGTAATTTTATTTCTATATTATTTACATTGAAGCTTGAAAATCATATTTCTGTTTTCATTAATATAGGAGAATATCTTAGGAATTTTTTAAATAAAAGTACTATTAATTGAATTTTACTTTCATTTTTTTACAATCATGGCTTCTTCCGCTCCTAATTTGTTTGAGAGGACTGATTTAGAGATTGCAAAATTGTAATCTATTCTCCAAAATCCAACTACAGTTGGGCAGTATAAAGCCCATTGTGAAAAAATACTGGTTGATCTTCGTAGAATAGAGACAAGTTTGAAAACATATAATCCATTTGATTCTGAATCAATAAAAAAATTTATGGATTCACTAAAATCAAGTGTCTCAGGAGATGTAGGTTATAATGAGATTACATCACAACTTTCCGATAAGGAAGTCGTTAAGAGGTCTTGTTGGAGTTTTTATGCAGACAAACGGAAAATAAGGGCATATTATGTAAAAAAATGTTCATGTCCCCTATGTGCCCCTTTGATTTATCCTAGATTTGTGGCCTCTCAAGGCCAATTTCTGAATAATGACCAATTACCGTTATACTTCATAATGATGCTACATGTTGAGGTTCACTTAAACCTAAAGGTGAACTATTTAGACATCCCTAGTTATTTGGGGCAGGGGCGTGGCCGTATTAGCCACAGGGAGGCATATAGAAAGGAGGGAGCTCCTGTAATTGGTGACGCATGGCAGCTTGTACCAAGGCCACAACCATTCTTATCAGGCTTTCAGGATGTCGCAGCACCTGTCGTTATGACTGCACATGAGGCTGCTATCGAGGGTCTTGCTGGCATTTCTCGTGAGACCCAATTGATCTCTTTTGACCGTGTGGGTCAGTACCTTTAGAGATGCGATACTAGCAGTGGAGGTGCTAGTAGCAGCAATGATGCATGCAACGAGGTATACACTCGTGCATCTTTGATTTCCCCAGATGACTTTGAGCTAGTTACATATCCCACTCAGGCACGTTGGCTAGGGCGCATCATGGTTGCTGACTTGTTGCAGTGCATATGAGGTGATTTCACAGCATTGCAACATTCCACTATAGGGGGTTTTAGATTTTATAGAGCAGAGTGGGAGTGTATCTTCTAGTCGGGGTACTACTACCATTGCTATAGATAGACTTCTTGTTGCTGAGATCGTCACACTTGATGTTCAACACATTTTTGTTCTGGTGTGTGAAAATTAAACCTTTAATATAATTAAAATTTATTTTAATTGATCATTACTTTACAATTTATTAATATTAAAATTAAACATGTACTTTTGTGTTTAGGCTTTTGCTCCAGTGTGTGGAGCTTCACAGCCCACACCATCTACCCATGTCACATACACACAGCTCTTGACTAAGCACAACATGGATCTCAATGTTTTGGGCCCGAGTCAACTTGGCTCACTTGGTGACATATTTGTTGGTGTTGAGGTCGTGGATGACAATCCCATACATTTGGAGATGCATTCCGCAGAGGTATAAATACATGTGTTTTAATATAATTAATATTTAATCTAAATTGAAATGTTAGAAATTAATGAACTTTATTCAAAAAACTTATTTATCAACTTCTTACATTTTATTTATTTTGTTTCACAGGGATCTATGGGACAAAGATCTACACATAGCGTGGATACTCCCAACATCCGCCCAGGGACAGATACTGAGGTAATCAATTGTACATATTATTTTATATGATGTATTGAATTAATCAAGAAATTGTTGTAGAATTTTGTTTATATATTTTAATATATGGTACATGCTATATATAGTTTATGACGTGTATATTCCTTTTTTTTAACATGCAGGGTGCAGCAGAGTGTAGTGAGGGGTCTGGCACTCGCCCTAGTGCACAGAGGAGACTTCAATGATATTTTATAGATTTCAGACATTTTAGACATACTTTTAGAGATTTTAGACATGTATATACTCATTAGACATGATTTTAGATATTTTAGACATGTATATATACTCATACTCATTCTAGACATGATTATTATATTTTGATATATGTCTTAGACACGTGTATTATTAATATATTTTTATGAGTTCCAGTGTATATTTACAATTATGGATGTGAATATAAGACACCCCCTTATCTTTCATTTTTGTCTCTTGATGATATCATAATAGGTATAATGATAGATAAGATATTAAATACCCTTCATTTTTGTGATATAACATTGTAAACTTCGTTAAAATTCTATATTGAATCATTTTCAATGCTTAGGTAATTTAGTAATACTTTATGTTACATTAAACATTCCATGGTATAATGGCTTATGTTACTATTTGAATCATATATGATGAAATTTTAAGTTCAATAGATCATTCAATTAACAACTTGAAATAAGACTCCTAATGACCATTAAGGAAAGAGTATATAAAACTATCCATGTGCTACCAAACTATCAACACAAACAACACCCACCATTAGTATAAGATCATTTTTATTCATGTTTAACATTGAGACAAGTGATCACCCAAGCCTCATTCCAACAAGAAAAACATAGTTTGCAACACTACAAGTGTAGTGCACTAGGTATTTTCATAGTGTACCAGTGATGAAGAACACAATCATGAAAAGTAACAAGTTTAAGATGCATAAGAAAAACCTTATTTTTTATTCACTACTCAGTCTAGATGAAAGAACCTTATTTCCCTCCTATCTCATTCTCTATGACATAATGAATCCTTAATGAATCAACACAATTCCAAGCATATTGAAATATGATAAACTTGTACAGTGATAAGGGTACTCCATATACAACCTTTTGGTTCACAACTAAACAAATAACATATATCAAAAACTATGTACATCTGAATTCCCAACTAACATTTCCACATTAAAAATATATATGCAACATACATACACATCATAAATCATGTTTATACCATACATACTTCCATGTAACAACCATATCACAATACTTAAATTAAACTATAAACCATCTCACAACAAGTAAGAATCACAAGTATTAAACAACTTTATTATATAGTGGTCTCGATAGTCCCTTCAAGTAGAAAATACAATCCTATAGCTTAATAGTTTATTACCAACAAGGTTTATTAATTTATTCCATGTCCTTCTATATAATACCAAGTGGCTCTGCTCATTGTTCAATGACCTGTAAAAGTTTTTCATGGTCTTCTACAACTAGTCTCTATTTTTTGCGTTTACTATTTGTAGTCTTCACCTGCTGCAATTGTAACCCTGTAGAAATTATGTGATGAGTGTAATGATACACCTTTTTGTCTGGTTTGTAATAAAAAAGGGAATCCCACTTTGGAGGGCTTTCACTTGTTGTAAGTATGTTCCCTGCACTACAACCAAGCCAGTATAAAATGTTGTCACTTCACTTGTTATTTCACATGTTAGCTTTGTTCTCTCTTCTATGCAACGCAACAAGTAGTACTCCACTTTATCAATATTGGCTTCTTCAGCAATGACTGAAAATACATCTCCTACAACAAAATTCAAAGAAACATCCAATGATCCTTGTATAGTATAAATTATACATATATATTTAATTATCAAATTATACTTGATCCTTTTAAATAAAACATACCTTGTTTAACCAGTCCAGATATGTGGTCATAATCAGTTGAAATTAATGGCACATCTTCAAAACTATCATCATGGTCTAATCCATATGTGTCATCCACAACTAAAGGAACTTGCTTCCACTCACCTACATACCCATGTTTTTGACTATTACACTCTGAATATGATTTGTTCATGCATTTATAACAAAAACAAGAATAATATCTCGTACAGATTGTCCAATTATTACTATCCATAGTCATCAAAGAGTACAAAGACCTATAATTGGGAATCCTTTCACATCCATACTTTTTCCTTCGATCAATACCTTCATTTAATCATGCTTAAAAGATCAATAAAGTTTAAAACAAACATCAAAATTCAGAATAAAAAAATTTAAAGTTAGTAATTTGTACTTCACTTAATAAATCACATCAAGATCTACATATCTATGTTTTAAATGTGCATGTACATGTTATCTCCTAAAACACTCTATGTGGGGTTGAAGCCAGTGGGGTTGAAGTGTGTGATGTTGAAGCATGTGAGGTTGAAACCTGAACTGTAAAATGTTTCTTACACCATTCAACAACTGTGTGGGCATCAATCAATCGATCTCCCTCATAATCAAAGCTTTGTTTCTTTAGAGCAAGTTTGTTACATGCACCTGCACCATCATTTTCTCCCTTCCCAGGACCACTCTAAAAAAAACTCCATAAATGAGGAATTTTGTGATGATGATGATAACGAATGAGTGCAGAGAAAGGGTGAGAGGATTTGAATTGTGATGTGCAACCATCTAACCAAACAAAATGTTGATCTATTTGTATTCCTCGCTGATGAAGATATTGAAAGAACAAACCAAAACAATGTTTCACAAAGTGGGTGTCATGTTCCTTGTCATCACTTATATAGAAGTGATACTCCTTCTTGATCATTCGCTTCACATATGTACTTTCAACCCCATCCAAATCCAATTGTGCATGCCTATAAAATACTTGAACCATGATAGTAACCTGGTTAGTATGATAATACTGTGTTTGAATTTATTTTTGATAAGAAAATGAGTAATTCTCAGCAAAATAAACCACAGAAAATATGGAACCAATAGGGAATGTGTCTCCATTAGTCTTGAATTGTGTAGCCTGCCAATTTAAATAGTGAGAATGTTTGATGTAAAAACTAATTAAACTTCAAAAACTTTTCATGAATGTATCAATGGGGATTTCTTCTTCTACCAAATCAAATCTGGTTGCATCTTTTCCAAGCCTTGTTGAATATTTTATGTATTTGAACCTACAAAATCAATTCATAGCATGGACAAATTATCATGTATTAATTTGCAGTAAACATAAAAATCAAAATAAAATCTAACATCCAAATTTAAAAACATAAATTTATATTTATCACCTCTTGCAAGTAACCATTTTAACCGTGTCCAAATCTTCATTTGTTTTTGGCAATAATTTCAAGTCCCCACACTTGTCACAGACACCTTTGATGCAAGTCATACGATCATCACCATGATCATCAGATATCGTTCAAAGAATTGAAGTTATGAATTCACTGACACGTGTAGGTGGGGCATTTTCTTCCCGTAACTTTCTATACACCTAAAAAAAACATACATTTTGAAATACATTAATTTTAAATCACATCTCAAAAAATAATATTTAAACAAATTTCAAATTAATAGATATAAACAAAAGCACGCCTCAAAATATATATACATGATCTATATTTTTTTTACCTGATAGTGATAATCAAATTCAATGTGATAGTGACAAGAACATGTGTCAAGGACTTTATCAGCTCGCACATACCAAGGCTTCAAATTTTCAAACATTCATTGTCCAATCTTAACATCTAAATTTTCTTCTGTAAACTTTATGTACATCTCATGTTGAGTTATTTCAAGCCAATGTTTTATATGTTCATCATAGTTATTACGAGTTATCTTGTGTTTTAAAACATCCCTCACATTCAGAGAAGGATGATTCCTCTTATTCCAAAAATTAGAAACTATCTTCACAATATTATCCTCTATTTTATCAAAATGTGGATTTCTAATCATTAGTGCCCAATTTCCTTCTATAGTAGAGTCATCCAATGTCTTCCTCCTCTTTGGATACCTGCTGACCATCTTTCTAGATAAACCCAATGCCTTGGCAATGGCGGTAACATGATGATTCTTTGTTGTATCTTCACTTACAACTGAAGTTAATATTGCTCTACGAGAAATACTCTTATCAACATACCTAGTTTTTGTACCCAAAGAACTTATTCCTTTAAAAACATTCCCAACAAACTCTTCTTCTACACGTTTTGAATTTTTCTGTCCAAAATCAACACCAAACAATTCTAATGTTTCCCTCATATCAACATGATTCAAGAATGTAACCAACAAATGTGCTCTAGCAACTGTAGTCAAATTAACAAATTCACCATATATTATCTCTACACTTTTTGTTGTTTTCTTTCGTGATAGTGGTTCTTATTGGGAAAATTCTTTTAATTTTTGTAAATCCATCTTCACCAAGTGTTTCACATTTTTCTTGGGAAGTAATTCCATAAATTTTGTTATCACTTTAGCATAATGTTGTGCATCATGATCTGTGTCCATAAACATACACATGGGATCCTATCAAAACCCTCGCCTTTACCCAATCTAAAAAACATATTATCATATTTAAACCTTAGAACTAAAAAAAATTATAATCTATCAAGGGTTTCTATAAATATGTACCAATTTTTGCAGCCTTGTCTTTCACTTGTTGTGTCTTCTCTCTCTCTCTCTCTCTGTGCCTTCCTACGAACAGATCTTCTAGCATTATTCTCTACATTCTCTTCCTCGGTATATTTTCATTTCTCATTCTTTGCATTTCCCATGATTCATCCAATTCAATAATTTTCACCTACACACATAAATCGTGATAGATATGAATTTCTAAGAGTAAAATCGATACAAAACTACATGTGCATGCAACTCTATTTATATACAAATCTCAGTAGAAATTAGGTCATTTTTTATTTTAGTTTTTTATAACTTTAAAACAAATTTTCTAATTTTAATAGAATCTATATTTAATATGTAAAACAAATTTTCTAATTTAATATTACATATTTTTGGTTAAAAACAATTAAAAAAAACAAACTTAGTTTAAAACAAAAAAATATGTAAAAAACTAAATTTAAAACATAAAAACGAACAATATTAAATAAGTAACTTGTAAAAAATTAAATTTAGAAGGGGAGACGCAATTGCAAAACATTAAATTTAGAAGGAGACATTTTGGCCAATATACTTTACACTTTTACACTTTGACTGTTTTAAGTATCTTCAAAAAAGACAACTTAGAATTTTGATAAGACATTTTTGTCATACCCTTGAGAGAAAAATATTCTTGAAAAAAACTTATAAGAATGCATTCTTTATGGACAAATGATGACAAGAACTTGTGAAAAACACCTCTTTTATTGAGTATACCAACTTTGATAGATACCTTAAGGGACTACTCAATGTTCTCTATACTCTTTTTAACTGTGATAGATTAGACTTTATAGACCTATACATAGTCATAATTCATCCTCTAAGTTCAAACATATTAGAATGACTATATGACCATATCATAATTTGAGAAAAGGTATATGTCTCAGAATCACTATATGAGAAAATATTACTTCTTTCAAGACCTTGACAATATTCAAACTTGAGAAAGATAGGTTAGACTTATGAGAAACAACATGACACATACAAACGTTTACACTTGACAGTGTAGTTAGATTACACTTATTTTCTTAAAGAATCTCTTCACGCCACTATGAAAATCCCATCATGAAAAATAAACCTAGATAGAGGAAACACATAGTTTTTTTACTTTGAAAGATTAAAAGACTTGAACCTTGACAACCACAACATAAGACTACTATTATCCAAAATGAGCCCCCTGCTTATTTTGACTAACTTGCCTTTATTCTTCCCTTCCTTGTGCATAAATAGAGGAGTAAGAACCAGCTTCAATCTGGAGATTTTTCTCACTTTGCAAGGCCCCACACCTTGGAGAAAACTCAATGTTGTGCAATCACACTAAATGACCCAATTCTGGACTACAGATCTGAAGGTCATTTACGGGGGTGTTGTAGATTTGTACTAACAGTTTTGGCATGCCGGGTGGTACCTTAGAGGTATTCCACTTCATATTTTGTAGGTTGGTGTGTTCCTGTGAATATTTCAGCCTTTGGAGGCAATTGCAAACACATCTAGCGACTCCATCTGGTAAACAACCCATCTCTGAAGTTACAGACCTTCCTTTTCATTTATTTTTCATCCATTCTTCCTTCCATCTCTTCCATCTTCTTTCATCCCATGAAGTTGTGCAATCATGACTTCATTTCCATCATGGAATCCACATTTACAATAGTAGTGCCATCCAAATCCACCTCCAACATGCTTTACAACTCCTTAAAATCATCATTTTGAGCAGATTCAAGATCAACATACATACCCATATGAGCAGCAGTGCCAAAATTAGTTTGGCTATGGTTCTTTCCAAGAGCAGGGGTATGCATACAATGAATACAATCAAATGCAAGATGCTGATTTGTTGGAGAAAATCCAAAATGGAGATTGTCATGGTGCAATCCAAGGCTCAAGAATAAATGAAAGCATTTGGAATCAGTTGTGGAGCACCTTGTTCATGGGCGGGACCTTTTCCAAGGCATTATAGCCCTCAAGAGAAGCTTGACTTCATGATTGCAATGTTGCCATTACTTGCAAAGTGGACTGAGGGAATAGAGGTGTATGAGAGGAGTATTCAACAACCTTGTCAATGGGTAAGCACACCATCTCATACTCTTTCTTTTCCTCTTTCTCAATCTGTATCATTTTAGCAGTGTCAACCTTCAATTTTCCCATATGCTGCCCCAAATGTTTATCCCATTTATTCATCTCCTATTCTTCCACCTCATTTCAATTCTTTTGTCCTTTTCCCTTCCAAATATAAATTCCCTCCACAAGAGCAAAAATAAATACCTTCCACTCCAAGGAAACAAGAAGTTTCATCTCTTCCACCACCACAAACAAATGAAAAAATGGTTGAGTCACAACCCACCCCTCCTCTTGCATTCCCAAATCCATGTTGGGAAGAAGAAATTACAAAAATCAGTCATGAAGGAAAAAAAAAGGAAGAAACAAGAAAAGAAGGAATGATTAAGAGCTTAGTAAGTTTGGCTCTTAGATATGGGATTGAGAAAATTCCTTTACTGGTGAAGTCTACAAAGGAGGTAAAGGTTGAAGAACAAATGGTGGTTAGGACTTATTTTTTTTGCTGCAGAAGAAGAGCAAAAAGAAGAGGCATATCAGCAATCAATTTTCTCAAATTGTAGTGTCCATGTTGGCACTCTACTTGAAGAAGATGTTGATCCAATTCAAGTTGCACAATCAGCCATGGAAGAGGAAAGATCTAAAAGACATTTTGCAGCCCCAACTTGTCCTCTAGAGTAGTAGATTGAAGAGTTTGACTTGAAAAACTTCATGCTAGAGGAAGAGTTCAATCAAGAGCAATATTTCCTTCAAGAAGTAGAGGAAGGAGAAGTTTCTCCAAATCCAAAAGAAGAGGAGCACATTCCAGCTGTGGGGGAGAAAAGTGCAGATCCAAAAGCTTTGAGCACAAAGCAGGCTATAGAAG
This sequence comes from Taxus chinensis, assembly GCA_019776745.2. NCBI lineage: Eukaryota > Viridiplantae > Streptophyta > Pinopsida > Cupressales > Taxaceae > Taxus > Taxus chinensis. Next base: position 173,825,103 of record CM034150.1, on the reverse strand, counting down.
AACCTTCAGTTCTTCTTTCTACTTCATCTCTCTCGAGTTCTAGTGTTGAAGAAGAGTTTGATCTCTCAAACTCAATGTTGGAGGATGAAAGAAACCATGGTGATCAAGTTACAGATCAAGAGAACACCATGGGAGAGGTTGAACATTTGTAGCAGGACAGTAATGAGGTAGTTTATCTGTCAGATTTGGAGGACTACTTTAATGAAGAGGAACCATTTGAAATCACACCATCCTTAATCATCCACATTATAAACATTTGATCCTATTGTCATGGAGGAGAAATTTCATTTGTAGCATCCCGTATCTTATAGTAGCTCTTTGGAATCAAGATTGGAAGATTTAAATCTTCCATGTTCTTCATTGGAGCCAAAGGAGAAGTCACAACCAGTCATGCTTGCTTCTAAGCATGAGGATGAGCTATAAACTACCAAGGATCAGCTGCTATACCTCTTCAATCCAAATGTAGAGAAACTAAAAGAGGTATTCAATTTTCTTTCAACTGACACCTTGCTAATTTGGGTAGAAGATCAGCTTCTTATTGATTTTCCACTCATCCAAGAAGACATACTCAGCTCCAAATCATTTACATGGCTGCCAATTTTGAAGAAAGGAAGCTATTTTGCACACCAGTTGCAGGGTTTGTGTAGCCCACCTTTTCTTCCAGTTAGAGTAGAGTAGGTAGGTTTGCTTTCAGCAAAAGAAGTGCTTGTGCACACTCTACATGTTCCATTTGGAGCATGTATGATTTTCAGTTTTGTACATAGTTGTTTGGTGCTGTTTTAGTTGCTCTTGCACAATCCATTTTAGTGGGTTTTGGTGAAGATCAGCTCTAAGTTTCAGTGGATTTCCAAGTGGCTTAGAGATCATATTTTCATAGTTTAGATTAGAATCAGTTTATCAGGCTTGACTCCATGCTGAATGAATGCTTCAAAGGCCATTGATCATTCATCTAGAAGGTAGATGACCCCTGAGAGTTGCCAAATTGTTATCCAAAATGAGTCCCCTACTTATTTTGGCTAACTTTCCTTCATTCTTCCCTTCCTTGTGCTTCAAATTCAATTTTTACACATTTCAATTCCTCAAGGGTTTCTAGAAATGGCTTCATTAGATAGGATTTTTCTTCCCCTTTCCAGAAAGGTAAAATTTTCCTCCTAAGTCCAAATATTTTGAAAGTTATGGCTCAACAGAGTTTTTTGGGGAAACTTTCCCTTAACAGGCCCGTGGCCGATAAAATTATGCCACGTAGCGGCGGAGGCTAGGTCGGCAGAGGGAGGTTGGAAAATTCGCCAAGGAATTGGCGGAGGTGCAAAGGGAAAAATTGGCCCACAAGCCCGCGGAGGAGGATGAAGGAAATTTGTGAAGGCCCACGGGCCAACCGGAGGATGACACATGTCCTACCAGCAATGGAATTGGGGAGCACGGGGGAATTTTGGCAATTTTGCTGAAATTGCAAAATGTGCAAAGGGAAGAATTGGAAGCACAACCCCACCGAGAAAACAAATTATGACATGTGTCCAGTCGGTGGCGGGGGGTTGGAGGTGCGAAAGGATTTGGTGAAATTTTCCAAAGTTGTCAAAAGGCACCATGGCAAAAGATAGAAGCGCACCCCCGCTAAGCAACCAGGAGGCGACACGTGGCAGCAAAGAGCGAATCGCGGGGTTTTTTGGGGAAAATTTTCCCAATGCAAAAATCAAAGGAAAAGGACAGACCTTCGGCCTACATTCCATCAGAGATTGGAAAAGCGCCATGTGGTAGCGGAGCGGCAGGGCACGGGGATTTTTTGGAACATTTTCCCAAATTCAAAAAAGGGGAAAATTTTCAAATTGTGGCCTGCGAACCCATTTTTTTCCCTATTTTCGTCATTTTTTCCCTAAATCTTCATAGGGCTATATCTTTTGATCCAAAGCTCAGATGCTCATGTTCTTTATATATTTGGAAAGATGGTAAAATTCTCTACATGATGGAGGGTTCAATTTTTAATTTTTATGGATATTTTAAGGAGAAAAATGAGAAAACACATCTGGCATGCAAAAAATACATAAATGACATTCAACCACCAAATTTAATGAAGTATGGGTCATTTTTTGGATTTGCAGAGCAATGTACTTTGACACATGGGTTTTCCCATGAAGCCCATCACTTTAAAGGTGAAATTGAAGGGATTTGTCAATGGTTGGAGTTACAAATCAATTTTCCTGCATTTTTTCCTTTCTTCCATTTTTCTCGATGGTTAAAAGCCAATTTTGGCTCATTTGTAACGGTTTGTTCATCATTCTTCTCTGCCTCTCCCTTATTTTCTTCCCCAAGGTTGAAAATGGAGTTTGAACCTCCTCCCATGCTCTGTAATGGTGTTTTTTGCCTCTTACCAGTGAAGTGATGTTTTGTGCAAACTTCTGGAGTAATAAAAAATGTGTTTTGTTATGCATTTGTCCATCCTTTCTCATTTTTGCTTGTTTTCTTTTTACCTCTTTTCATTGCAAGTATTTGTGCATATTTGAATTTCTATTGCAGGTTTTGGGGCTGTGTTCATGGAGTTTTGGAGCATTTTTTGTGTTAAATCCATCCTTGGTTTTTTGATGCACTTGTCCATCCTTTCCATTGCTCACCTCTCTTTGTTTCCATGGTAGTTTTGATAGATGTTCAACATTTTCCTTCTCTGGTGTATCACCATTTTAGTGTAGGCTCTATTTTTCCATCTTTTCTCTCTCTTTATCTCCTTGGTATAGTTAGATTAGGATTAGACTATTTTTCCTACACTGGAATAGCTTGTGGCAGATAGTTTAGGAAGAGGAACCAGACTTCTCTGGAGAGCTTTCCCCATTTGCAAAGGTCCCACACTTTGGGAAAGCTCAATGTTGTGCATTCACACCAAATGAAATTGCCTTAGAAAAACATATCCATAGGTTATTTTGGGGGTGATGTGGATTTTCACTAACAATTATAGACCTTGTGCATCATGGAGAAGACTCATTCTGACTCCAATGCTTCATTTAAGTGGATATGCCTCCTAGACTCTTAGAGAAGGCATACTGTGAGCCTTGAATCATCTCAAAATAGTAAGAAGTCATCAAAACAACATGATGAGTCCATTTTACCTTTTCTTATCCTCAGAACCTTGTTGACCTTCTTAGCTTCTTTTATGGGTAAGATAACCTCATTACCTAAACTCTCATATTCTGTTAGAGAACCTGATAATCATCCATGTTGCTATTTATACACCTTCTCTACCACTACTTGAGAAAGAAATTTATCATCCTTGGCACTGGATTTGTTTTCTTGTTTCTTACCTTTATCATCCTTTGTTGATATCTCATGTAAGGTAGTTTCTCCTGACATAGAATTAGCTTTTTTTTCCTCTTCCATATCTGCCCATGTCACCTTATTTTCAATATTTTTTATTTCAACTTCTGACTTTTCTTTCTTGATTTTGTATATCCACTTCATTTCCTTCTTTCCAAGAGCTACTTGAGGCTTGACTTATTTTGTCTCCTTTTTAGAATTGATCTTCATGTTAGAGGATTTATTTTCTTTCCATCTGAACACATAGAACTTGTTTATGTTCTTATGTTGTCCATCTGGAGATTTGGATAGCCGATGGCAAACACAAAGTAATAATACTCACTGTATATTATATTTGTTGTCCCCCTGATCTTGTGCAATACATTAGGCTAATATATAGCCATCATAATAGAAAACTAGTACCCTATAAAATAGGAACCCATACAAACAAATAACCCGTTAATAGTTTTACGGGTACAACAATACTCTATGAATAATATATTATTGAAACAATATATTCTTTCAAACCTAATATTTATAATGTAAACATTAATAATTAATTTCCTAACATTCCCCCCCCTTAATGTTTACATGGTACAACATATCTCGTTCATTGATTGTAGCCTGCCACCTCTGTGTGCTCATGATCAACTCCGCCAATGTGCAGCATTGGGCTTGCACAAAACTCAAACATGTGCCAATGCACATTTCTTCCACTGATGGTTTTCTCTGGCTTCTACCAACAACCTTACCAAATTGGTTTTGCAGGTGTACCAATAACCTTTCACACTTGGTTTTGCAGGATTACCAAAAACCTTTCACAATTGGTTTTGCAGGTGTACCAATAACCTTTCACACTTGGTTTTGCAGGATTACCAAAAACCTTACACAATTGGTTTTTACAGGTTTACCAAATACCTTTACATCATGATTGCTACAATACTTTTGATCAATATTATACAATGTCACTACAAAAGGGAATCATGTAGGAAATATTGCTTCCAAAACTGAACAATAAAACATAATGGAAATGGAACAATGAGACCATGTTCCCCCCCTCATTGTGAAAATTTCACTTATTCAATCCAAAACAGGAACTCTGAAATCATACTACACACAACAAACTGCAATTCAGAAATGAAAGAAAACTCACACCACACACCTGTGCCACCAAATCATTCTGTGTGGCCCCATCGTTGGTGACTGACGAGAGGTCGCTGAATGACCTCCATCCTCCTGTGCCTCCGTCCTCCAGTCAAAAAACATCTAGAAGAGAAAATCTTCATCACTTTGATGTGCAGTATTTTCTTCCTCTTCATTTTCTCTTTCTTCATCAACAATCATGGCATTATCTTGTAGTTTCCCATCAAGTAAGTCTTGTGCTATTTTTCTGCAATTGTTAGATATATGACCAGGTTGTTTACAATAGTAGCATGTAAATTGTTTTCTTCGGTCCTTTAGAGGTTGAACTATATTTGGGTATTTTCTTACCAAATGCTTTCTTGTTTCTACCAAACATTGCAGTCTCCTCTGGTTCAACAACCATGATTGTTTTTTCTTCATCTAACAAAGAAGAAATAAGTTCTTCTAGACTTGGATTTATTTTGCTTAATGTAAAGACCATATTAGAGTAACATGAAGGCATGCTATTAAGTAATACTACTTTAGCATCATCATCAGGTACATCTACTTTTATGCCAGGAAGTTGATTACAGATAGACCGAAACTTACTGATATGCTCCACCATGCTCTCACCTTCTTCCATCTTGAGGCCGAACAATCTTTGCTTTAAGGATATCACTGCGCTTCCCATTTGTGATCCAAACAACTTGTTCAATGTCACCCAGATTGTATGAGAGGACTTTTTTAAGTCTATATGATGTAGATAAGCATTTGATAGACCCAATCTAATAATTGCTGTAGCCTTTCAATCTCTGCTGTCCCATTTTATTGCTTCATCTACATTTGTTGGTTTTTTTTTCTTTTCCATCAACAATATCCCATAAGTCTTTGTTGATTAGGAATAATTGAGTCTGCACTTGCCAGGTATGAAAATCTTTGCCTTCAAATTTTTCAATGTGACTTAACTTATTCATTATGAATTTTCACACAATATGGACGTCGGATTCTACCGAGAATGCGTCCGTGCAATAACATGTAAAAATAAATTAAAGAGACTTAACAATTTTTCACAAACTACAATAAGCTGGTTAAGAGTAACTAAGAGCCATAATTTTCCTGACCTCTATAACATGTATATGCTTTGCTAAGAAATGCAAATACCTTTGAATATTGGAAAAATACTTGCCTTTATTTGTCTGCCTGATCTATAGCTGGATGTGACTCAATGTGTATATAAAAAAATCCCAACGTAGATCTCTATGCCTGCAGCTTGTGTGGACCGGAGATCACTGTAATTCGTGGATCTATGCACCCACAGCCAGACCGTTCTGTGGAGGAGATGTGTCGAAGCACCATGCAAGGCCAGATAATAATAATTTTCCTATTGATAAGGACAAATTAATATTCACGGCTCAGTAGATATCGCTGCGACTGCCATGCATTCTTCTTAGCAATATTTGAAGGACATGTCAAATCTGTCACTGCAAAACTTAATCAATTAAGCTCTCAGCATGAAAAGGTTCACTGTCGATCTAAACTGCATTGACTCCATACGCATTACATTCAATCTTCGAATCAGCCAATATAATTTCCAATGCAATTATGTCGATTTCAAATACAAGATCAGACAGTCAAATAAGATCAGACAGACGATAGTCGTATCAGTACTAAGCTAACGTGTATTCTAATATTTGATATCTTGTCCACAAAACTGAGTGCCCAAAAAGATCCCGGTCAGGCTCGAGCTTGTGTATGCACAGATGCCAATGCATGCATTGCATTATTACTGCTGCGAGACTCCAAAAATATCACAACCATAACAGATGGAGAGAGTCGATTTGATCTCGATCTGCATTGTTCAACATCCATACCAGATGCTCGACCATCACCACCTCGCAACGTTCCACTGTAAAACCCTCCTCCTTATCTTCCTCGCACCTCTGAACAAGAACCCTTAATAATGGATGGTTCAGATAGTGTGCGCTCATGAAGTATCTTCTCCTGGGCTTGCCAACATACAGAACTATAAATCCTTTGGGAGGTTCGTCAGAAATTTGTGCGTGCAGTACAAGGCTTGAGGATCCGGTTTCTGTAGTATGCTCCTCATCTTGTAATATGGATTTGGCAGGCTACAACGCCAAATAACAGTAGCAGATCAAGAAATGGTAGGTAGGTGGCTTATTATTCACATCTCAGATATTACACTCGCTCTGATACCAAATCTGGAGATTCGGACAGCCGATGGCAAACACAAAGTAATAATACTTACTGTATATTATATTTGCTGTCCCCCTGATCTTGTGCAATACATTAGGCTAATATATAGCCATCATAATAGAAAACCAGTACCCTATAAAATAGGAACCCATACAAACAAATAACCCGTTAATAGTTTTACGGGTACAACAATACTCTATGAATAATATATTGTTGAAACAATATATTCTTTCAAACCTAATATTTATAATGTAAACATTAATAATTAATTTCCTAACAGTCCATAGTTATAGAAATTCTTTAAAAAATTTCCAACTTCATGACATGTAGAACATATGACATGATTTATTATTTTTCTTGAGCAATGACTATCATTGCTAACTTGACTTATAGGGTCTTCTAGGAAATTCTTGGTAGTATGACCTTTATTTCTACAATTGAAACACACTATGTTCCTTTCATATTCAATAGCACAAGATCCCCATGGGTGCTCTTTTTCATAGTTTTTCACGAAATCTTTAGCTCCATGTCCAAATTAATAACATGAGAAACAATATCAATTGAATTTCGTCTCATACCTGGATGCATTTGGCTATCTGATTACCTTCTTGGACTATTTAATATATTCATTTTCCTTTTAAAGGCTTTATGTAGATTCATTTATTTTCTAAATGCTAGGACCAACATTATCATCCATTTTTTTCTCTGAACATATTAGACATTGCACTTGACTTGAATTAGCTTTCAATTCTCTTTTTCTTTCTTGTTCCATATCCTCTCTAAGAGTATTTAAATCAATAGTCAGTCTCTCACATTCTTCATTTTTGTCTTAAAAATATGCATGACATGCTTCCTGATTTATTTAATCATAATGTCTCAGTTTTCTTTGCAAATCATTAAGCTGGCTAGTTACCTATTCTAGTTAAACCTTTAGGGTCTTTACTTCATTTTCAAGTTCTAAGTAATCATTCTCCTTTTTTTTCTGAGATCTTGAAACATTTTCTACAAATTAAGCCACTTCATTTATTTCTTCACCATGGTGACCTTCAATGTGTTTAATCTCATTCTTCAGACCTTCTATCAAAGATTGAGCAATCTCATAATTTCTCTTCAATATTGATTCAACTAAATAATGTGTGCTTGTGTCTTCAGGATCACCTCCAAGCTATTAGGCTTAACTCTATAGGACCACACTCTAATACCAATTATTTGATATCACAAGAACTGAGAGGGAGTGTGAATCAGTGCTGATAAATTTTACAATATTTAAACCTTCTTGACTAGAAAAAAATTAAACCACAAGAAAAATAAAGTACATGCAAGAAGACAAGTACATAATACACCAAATTTATATTGGGAAACCCATAGAGGGATAAAACCCACTTCAAATCGAGGATTTTTATTAGGAATACCAATTCCCATGAATTGATTTATAATTTGGTTGAGCACCCACACAACCTATGACACACCTACTTCAAAACCGTTCAAGCACCCACTAGAAGGCAACCAAATAGCCACTTAGCAAGTTTAACAAGAAAAAACTTATAAGGAGCACCTACTCCTATGAACTAAGCACACACTTAGGAAAAATACAATGAAAATTTACAATTTTATCATTTATTTCCTTGTTGCTTCATCAACAGATCATGATACTTTAATGACTCTTCATTCAAAAAATCACAATACTCCTAATCTTTTGGTTTTGAATTTTTTACACAATCAAGAATACATATCTATTCTTGTAACACAAGTTTATCCTATTAATAATAGCTCAATTCTCTCATACATCTTCTCATTACTCTGTAGATGTCTCTATCCCCCTCTTCTAATAACTCATATTCAATTAATTCCACATCCTTCATGTCCTAGTACATTCATATCAAATCAGTGACAACAATTTTTCTTGATCTTTTAATATCTCAACCATCTATCACTTCGAGTCACCTCTTTATACCTTTTTACATCCTTAATATGATGGCTCTTCAAATTCCAACTTCACTTGAACATATGCAAGTACTTTTGGAATTTTCCTTTCAACTTCCACACCCTCTCAAACGAGATATACAAGCATCACTAGCTCTTCACATTCATCTTGAATGATAAGCGATCCTTTGGTTTACCACACGCTTCTTGATCAAGACAAGCAAGTGTCTTTTTACCTTCTTATATGAGATGAGGGAGATTCTTCAAAAGTTTTTAATTATCATGAACCTTTATAATTTTTCCAAAAACTCATTTTCCTTGACCTAGACCCTTAGAATTTCCAAGAAACTAATAGTTGAAGATATCAAGCAACATCTCTATTTTAAAGTAGCCATGTTGTGTTTACTCTGAGGTGCATGATAGTAATTAAATTTTTGAGCAAGCTCATAAACCTTCAAATGATCTCCAAGATATCCAACACATACTTTGAAGGACTCAAGTTGAGGAAAATACAACTCACATGGTCTACTAAGATAGAGAAACAAGAACAATGTGTTGAATCTGCATCACTACCATACATTTTGCACTTTGCACTTAGTATCAAAAAAATAATAGTTTTAACATTATTTATATATTTTGGAGCATGTGGAGTAGGTTTGAGATGATTACTATGAATAATTCTACCATAAACTTGCACTTTTCTTATGCCCAGACAAGGAGGACGGGTTTAGATAAATATTGTCATTGATTTCTACTTCAATTCTTAATGAAATTGACTCATTCTTTTTGCAACAGTTTTTTGGTGTCCATAAAAATATTTCTTTAAAATTTTATGAATTTTCATTGGATACAAATGAAGTTTCGAATAATTTTCTTCCCAAATGCTAGAACTATGTTTTCACAATTTGTTAACAGCCCGAGGTCACTAAATAATTCATTTCTCACTCCAAGGAAGCTAAATGATGGAGGTTTGTGGGACTAACTTCTAGATAATACAACAATTTTGCATCAATGAAACCTCTTCAACAGCTCATAGAAACCAAAATTATAGTTTATAGTATGACAGAGCATGCATACATTGGAATTTTAGGTCTTCGAGGTGAATGTTTGAGGTCTTAATGTAACATAAACCTTTTCCCACCATTTCTAGCACTTCGACAAGGATCATGTCATGAAAAACACCATGTGCACAATATTTTCTAAGCTTTATTACTCCATAACAGTTTTGAAATACTCACAGACATATTGAGACAAGACCTTCTATATTACATTAACTCCATTATCCTTATACTCCCTTAAATTGACCTAAGAGATATGAAATTGAGACATATATGCTAATCAATATGATTTAATAAAATTTTCAAAGATGAGATATTTTCAACCATATCCTCATGCATAACATCTTCGGAAGACTACTTGAGTTATAATAATTTTTTAAGACACCAAAAATAATAATAATGCACTTGAGACACCATAAAAAATCACTTTTATCTTGTATAGGAGAGACGTACCTCATTCATTCTAAAAAATTCACTTCATCACCTCTTACTGACAAAAACAAGCTTCGCGACTTGAAATCATGACTGTCCCAGACTGACTCTACATAGAACAATCGTGTCTGTTTAACAAAAATCACCTTGAACACAGTGGGATCATCAAATTTTCTTATATGAGGTCCTTTATGCCTTTGAGAGATGTTTCTAGTAAGCACGAAGGAATTAGAGTTGAAGAACTAAAATTTGACCTCTTAGCTCAAGAAGATGCCTTTTAAAGAGAACAATCATCAATAGAAGAATGCTCATAACTTTCTTAAAACATGTCCAATTGACCTAAATTTTTTTGCAACACTTCATGCTCATATTTTTATACAAAAATTAATTCTATGATTTATCCAAAGGATTATTCGTATTTTTTCTTGAGTTCTAAGAAGACAGAGGCCTTAAAATGCATTTTTAAGAAGGTAGTTTTTGAAAAACTTGAATGACTCAAAATCCCTATTTTATATTCTATTGAAATTTTACATGGAGCACTAGAAGACATACCTCTACACATTCCATGTATTATTTATGCATAGGTTTTATTTTCAATCTCTGAAAAATATCATTTACCTTGGCTAACATTTTCAGTTATATAAGCCACTTTTTGTGCAGTTTTGAGTTTGACTCCAAGAGCTAAACTCATCCTTTTTTTGCTCACACATGTTATAGACACTATTCCTAGGATTTTCCCATGCTCACATGACCTTCCCTTGATCTGTATGAACCTGCCACATCTCATTTGGCACCAGAAACTATCCTAAAAGGGAACTACCAATCAACCTTCATGTCCTTGACTTCTTCCCTTCACTAATCAACCCTTTTTTCTATCAATACCACTTGACATTAATGAAAACACCACTGACAATGACTCAAGTCCAAAAATTCCCTCACAAGAACAAGGATTAAGATGATGATGAGCATGAACATGATGAAAACCATGATGAGAAGACTCACATTTTGAAAAGGCAAGAAGAATTTCAAAAGTTTTGACAAAAAGAAAAATTTTAATAAGAGATTCTTCTCTAAGGAAGAATTGTGTTCATCTGAAGCAAGTAGCTATGATGGTGTCTCTGATTCTAAATCTGAATCTAATAATGATGATGTAGGTGATGAGGTTTCGTTCATGGTCAGAGATTTTATGAGATCTATGAGTGATAGTTCCATATTGTTTGTTGATAACATGCAATATGAAGATGAAGAATAAGGAGACAACTTTAATACTAAAATAGTGTGTGTTTAGACTGAGTTAACACATAGACAAACATTACAAAGTTAAGATCTTAAGTCAAGGAGTATGAGGAAAATATTCATGACCTAGACGAGAAAAATTGGGTTATGATAGAGAATCTTGATGAGATAATCAAAATTCTAGAAATGCGGATGAGTTCCATGACTCTAAGCTTGTATTATAAGGATGAAGAGTTGATCCTTCTTAAGGGAGAGTTATTTGATGTGGTTACCAGAGCTTAGTCTTTTTAGAAATTTGAGAAGAGTACTAAGGATCTTGATGATCTTCTTGGTAGTCAAAGGTGTGTAGGTGACAAGATGGGTTTGGGGTTTAAAGAATACTTCAAAGGAAAAGAGGTGATGAAAGAAGACATTGATCCAAGCATGAATAATTAAGAAGATCATAAGGATACCAAAGATAATGTGAAGATAAGAGCTATTAGGGAGCCTAATGCATCAAGGTATGAGGAGTCATTTAATGGTTATTGTTTCACTTGTAATGGATTTGGACATAAGGAAAAGGAATGTAGGATATTTTTTAAAAATGATCACCCATGGAGGGGTAGTAGAGATGAGAACACAAAGAATGTAATATTTCTTAATTGTCATGAGAAAGGACATACTACTAGGTATTGTCTATATGAACCATCCCTTCAAGATTAGACAAATGAAGATTTTGAAGCTAAGAATGATGTTGTGTGATTTAATTTCAAAAAGATTAGACATATATCTAGGAATTTTTATGGTCCTTCAAACAAATTTATGAGGTTTCAGAACCCTAGGGTGTAGAATAAGAGACAAGAAAGGTTGTGGCAGCCTAGAACAAATAATGTTCTTCCTCATAAAGAATATGGTGATGCAAATAAATGAGTTTATAAGGGTGCACATCAAAATAAAGAAGGTAGAGGTGAGTTCAGGTGTTAAATAGGGATTATGACCTCTTTAATATGTTCTTTTATATTCATTGTAAAGGTGTATGTCTATACTAGGATTTTTAGAGGCATAATCACCCATATGAAGTATTGAGAGAAGGGGGGAATGATTTGTTTGAAGTATGATGCCTTAGGAGTGTGTTTATGGTGTCAAGGTTAGTTTCTTATGCTCTTGGATGATTTCAATTTTACTTGAAGATGTTGTAGGAACTGTCATGTTGTAAGAATGATGGATTCATGAGGGAAAGAATCATTCTGTATGATGATTTGATCATACAATCAGAAACAAGGATAAATCAATATTTCCATGTATGCTTGTGATTTGAATGATGTTAGGAGTTGTATCAGATTCCTTGATTCATATTTGAAGCATGTCAAGTGTGTGTATATTTCATGGAGCTAATATGAATAAGTGTGAATTATTTTAGTTTTACAAAGACACAAGGAGAATTGTATCAATTTGTAGATTATTGCTTCAAGTAAATGAGAAAGTTTATTGAGTCTACATGTTAGGTTACTTGTATTTTTTCCATGTTTGAAGTGTATCTAGAGGGGTATTGTTGGAAGTGTTGGTGTGTGTGACTATCCAGTCATCGTCCACATCACCTAGGTGAGTCATCTCGCCTTGCGAGAGTCATAGGTCTTAGGAAGTCAAATGACAAGTGTCAAATTCTGTCATAGAATCTGACATTGCCATTTGTGTCAATGCGTCATAGGAGTTACATTCCTTATTTGGAATCGTAACTCCTCTTCTAGTGGCGTCATATGTGTCAGTCAACATCATATGCATCAGTGGCGTCATTAAGTTTATTTCCATGTTTAGGCATGGGGGTTACACAACACCCCTATTTGTACTTCCTATTTTTTGATCTATGAGAATGAGCAGACCCATTCTTCTTACTTGCAATCTTCTTTCCATTGTTTCAAATCTTTTGTATTATGTTGGCTTGACGTTACCATCGGAGTGTAACTTCGTTGTGCTGCATCACTTTTTGACATCGGTTCTCACAAATCCCTCTTTCATGGTATCAGAGCTGGTTTTGGTAAACGTGCACTCTTCAGTTCTCAACTGTTTATTACTTCTAGTTTCTTCTCATTTCCTCATGTGCAAGTTTTTTTCGATTATCATTTTGGAATTATTGCTCACCTCATATTGAGGTTTCAGTAGTTGCAAGTTAAGGTATTTGGTTGGTTTGCATTATCAGCTAAGTTCGTATTTGGATATTTCTAGATCTTTGTGGCTGTTGTTTCTGGGTTGTTTCTATGTTTCTTGCTGGTTGTGTTCAGATTCAGTGCCTACAGGATAAAAGAAGAGCTCATTTTTTGGCGCGGACCTGTGGTCACTAGTTAACATTGTTGTTGTGGTTGATTGTGGTTCAAAACGTCTATGGGATTGTTGTTTTTCTACTCGCCATTTTGGTTTTACCTTGTTTCCAGTGCCTTGCTGATCCTTAACTGCGTTCTCACTAGTCTTGAGGATTACCTTTGCATGCACGTTTTTTGGTCATTTTCACCAGTCGTTTAAACTCTACCTGGTCTCTCACATTTTTGGGAGCCTACTCAAAAAAAATTTGTGAGCCTACTGAAAACTACTCACGTTATTGCAAGGTCTACTCACGTTTTTGCGAGCCTTGCTGCATTCCCCAACTCCAACATTCTCCCGCTGCTCGTGGCTACTTCTCTAGACAGTCAAAACATTCAAACCTATAAAGAAACGTACCTACACACGGTTAGAACTATGTTTTCTCCCCTGCTCATGCCTATAACACCTCACAACTACAGACTTGGTGTTTTCTCTATAGCTCAGGCATTTTCTGTGTAGCTGTTCATTATTTTTGGACTATTCTGAGCATTTTCTTCTGTTCTGGCATTATTTTTGCACTGTTCTGGCATTATTTTTACCTGTTCCTACATTTTCTTTACCGCTGGCATTTTTTTACAGTGGACAATCACTTGATTATCTATTTTTACCTGCCTCTCATCCCCACGTGGCTTTCTTAGTCTGCTGCCAGGTAATATCCTTCTAAAATACATTTTTTTTCATTCACCTTTAAAAAAAACACATGTTTGCATACATTTTACCTTATCAATTTTCTTTAAAATGTTTTGTTTCATTACTTTTAAAAGGTATAAGGTAAAAACATTTATTTCTTTGGCATTATAAAATTTGTTTTTTTTGGTTTGTTGTATTTTTTAACCTTCCGTCGAGTGCCGAAGACGAAGGGTGAGGTCTGGGATTGGCAGGTGGCTAATCCCCCCTCACAATACAAACAAACCCTATCTCAAATTCTGTTTCATTTCCAACGGGCATACATACGACACCTTTTGCATGTGTTTAGGGTGCTTTTTTAATCCATTTGCAGGCTTATTAACTTTCTCTCATCAGTTGCTCTATATATGGATAGATAGACGAGAGACTGACTGTCTATCGTACATATTCTATTCTAATCTGAGGGGATCGAGGGGAAAATTAAACATTCACATTTATGCTATTCTCCCCTATAATCTAGATATGGTGACGGTGGGAATTGGTTTTTGCTATAACTTTTGACTCGTTGCTTGGTTTTGAGCACTTCTTTAGTAAAAGTTGCATGTTTTTTTGCACTCTAGATGATGAGATCATTAGCTTTGTAAACACACTAATTTTATAAAGTGCTACATTCTGGGGGGTGTCTTTGTATTTCTTTATTCAGATCTTTTTTTGAGCTTTGTTCTATCCCTTTTTGCTTGTGGACTTGTGAGTGCGACTGCCACAGTCTTACGACCAAGGGATTATTTTGTGTGACGTGAGACACTGTTTCTCACAAAGCCTTTTCTTCCCCCTCTTTCTTATCTCTTTCTGTGCTTGCTTGTAGTGTCAATCTGTTGTGCCCTATGAACCTTGATTGTTGTCTCCACCTTTGCGTGTTATTACGCTAATTGCAAGGTGAGTGAAAAATTGGTTCTTGGAACACAGTCACATCTGGTTATAATCAACGCACTGAATTATAAAGTGCCACAAAAAGGGGGGTTAAAATTGTATTCCTTGGAGGCTCCTCTCGTCATGGACATTGAATTTCATCACTCTGTTGTTCAACTAGGACTAGGAAACTACCTATAATGGAAGAGTGGGATACTCGATCATTGTATTATGTACAATTTGTTACCACATCTTCTTGGGTTGGCACCTGAACATATTGACCGCATTCATCACCAAAATTGGTTAAATGAGAATGATATGGCATACGAGCTTATTTGTCTTACTATACCAGAGGACCTTCAACGTCGATTAGAATTCACTGATTCTGCGCACAAAGCTTGGATCTTCATTCGTAATTTTTGTGGAGACTTTGATCCTCCATCTAGTTATGGATCTTCTGATGATCTTACATCCATGGAGGAAAGTGAGTTCACTGATACTTTTTCTTACGAAGGGCCACCCACACATATTTATGTGCATGATCCTTCAGAACTTATTGCTCCTATTATAGTTTCTAGTGACTCTCCTCCATAAGACTCTTTGGTTGAATTCTCACCTGCACACCATGCTACCTTGGATCGCAGGTTTTCCTGATCATGAGCATCTACTGATTCCATTGTTTCTAGCCTGGAGATTCTTCCATCCCCTTTTTCTTCTAGAGACTTTGAGATTGCTTCTTCAAAGGGTTCTTATAATCCTCCACAATAGGACATTGATTTCCTTAACTCAGACTTGGATGATATACTCGAGGATATTGACATCACAGTGCAACATCTTCTTCAACCTACTACCTCTTTTGAGATCAGAGTTGCCATCCCACCAACTTCCACTGACTCTCCACCGCAGCTAGTTCATTTTTCCCTTTAGGGCTCTCTTGATGATATATCTATATTTTTGGACTCTCATCTTATGGAGATTGACAGGATTGCCACCAATTCTCTTGATATATTATCTCCTTCTCATATTGGGCCACCTTCTGGCACTCTCCATGTTCCTCCTCCTTCTGATCATTGACCTTTGGTCCCTTCAGATTCATAAGGATTCCATCAGAAATCATCTTCCGGGGGAGCTGGATAACGCTCCTTTTTTTTCCTCTTCTCCTCTTCTTCTTTCCAGAAAGATGTTGTTTGCACATGGGCACCTTATCAGGCCTTTAGTTACCGGGGCCCATTGACACATCTTTCTTAGTTGTCTAGGTGGTCTTCTTTTCTATTCTGGCTTACCTTGACCTCTTCCTCAGCCTCGATGAAGGGGGGTGTTGGTGTGTGTGACTGTACAGTCATCATCCACATCACCTAGGTGAGTCATCTCACCTTGTGAGATTCATAGGTCTTAGGAAGTCAAATGACAATTGTCAAATTCTGTCATAGAATCTGACATTGTCATTTGTGTCAATGCGTCATAGGAGTTACATTCCTTATTTGGAATTGTAACTCCTCTTCTAGTGGCGTCATATACATTAATCAACGTCATATGTGTCAGTGGTGTCATTGAGTTTCTTTCCATGTTTAGGCATGGGGATTACACAATACCCCTATTTGTACTTCCTATTTTTTGATCTATGAGAATGAGCATACCCATTCTTCTTACTTGCAATCTTCTTTCCATTATTTCAAATCTTGCGTATTACATTGGTTTGACGTTACCATCAGAGTGCAACTTCGTTGTGGTGCATCACTTTTCAGCATCGGTTCTCGTGAATCCCTCTTTCAGAAAGAACAATTGACTAAAAGGGGAGGGTGAATTAGTCCTAAAAATTCTTTATTTCATTTAACATTAATTGTAACATACATTCAATGATAGTTTATTAAGTGTGCAAAATACATTCAAACAACCATAAAACATGAGACATCAAGCAAATAGACACAATTATATAAAAGGAAAAACCCTCATAGGGAAGAAAACCCATTGAAAAATCTACTTTATATTATATAAATTAAATAGATTTAGTGAAGCACAAACTTTACAAGGACAACCAACTCCAAGTTTAGTATAGCACTAACCCTATAAGGAGTGTCAACCCCAAAACCCTTATTGATATTACTGAACTAGAGACTTGCATGAAGGATGATTCATAAATTTTTTTTAAAATTACCAAGTGACCAACTGAGCCACCTATATATGATGACAACTAACTGATAGTGATACCACAACCAATTCAGCTCTCAAATTCCTCTCAAACCCTCACCTTTAAACATACCTTCATTCAACTTGGTCACTCTAGGTTATTAATTCAGACATTATCTTAGCTCTAAACCTCTTCACACAAGTTATCTCTAACCAGTATCCTCAACCAATAACACACATCTTTAATCTCTCAAATCATTCCTTCATACCTGAAAATACACTTCTACATGGGTTGCAATGTTTCCCTCATAAGCATGCACTAGCTTCAAAAATAAAATGAAAACACTAACTTTTATAGGAATTATATTCTCATCAAATCATGATAGGTAGGTAAGTCCTAATACTTTATAATCGACCAATAAATAATAAAAAAATCCAAATAAATTTATTAAAATGTTCACAAATGATCCCATATAAGTCATTCATTCCCAAAACCATCTCATCTTGCATCAAAAAGGCTGAAAAACCCCGTCACTAGGATGAATAAAATCCACTAATCACAAAACTGTACTTATTAAACTCCCAAGATCACCATAAATGTATAATATAACATATAATAATCATACATTGTTTCAAAATTACTTGGACCAATAATCAATAAATTCATAAAATGAGCGCACATTGGCTCATATCCCTTATCAAAATAGTTATTTCCGGAAACCTATTCTTCACCTTTGGGAGTCATGAAAACCTAAGATCAGATGAACTCGACTATGTAATTTTACCACTATATGGAATCCTATCAGGACTTTTATAATCACATCCATGTGAATTTATATCTCATGAATTAAATCATCCACTGGTTCAAACCACACCAACTTTCCTCCTTCTCCAAAATCAAGCTTCCCATTAACTAGTTTTGTGAACTCAAGATGATTTCTCACCATTTATATCTCAATTATAAGACCTCTAAAGGAATTCACTAGGCACAAAAAATTCATCCCTGTTCACTCTCCATGTGATATCAGATAAGTAAAACATTAATCATATGAATGCCTTAACCAACTCAATATTTCAGCCTGAGACCAAACCTTGTCTTGAAATCTAGCATACCTTACCTTCTTCACAAATCGACCTGAAACGAATCCATTAAATAAGATTACCGAAGACACAAAAATTATATCAATGGAACATACCTATAATTAATATTTTTCATAAAAAATTATAAATCCTTCCAAATCCATGTGGAAGGCCTTCAACCAAGCCAATCTTTGTAAACTAGAGTCGTATGCCATCTAGGACTCAATAACTGACCATGAGCCCAACTTGTCTCCATCACACTCTAGACATCATTTCTACAATCTTTAAAAAGCATGGAAAAACCTTATATATGTTTTATAAGACAGTCATATGAAACATTAAATAATCGCGATGAACTTCAGAAACATCATCAATACCTTATGTATCCATTTAACACCATGTTATAACAAACATCCTTCAATACTTGACCCTGCAAAGAATGTTTCATAACATTTTGCGATACCATATCCAACAATACATTTTTATATACCAATCTGGAAATCCCTCTAAACCATGATTCAAAACACAACTTTAATGGATGTCCTAACTCCACTTGTATCTCCTGCAATGTCAAATTTTAATACAAGATGCTCCAAATTGGCTAAAAAACCAGATTCCTCATAAATATGGTAACAATGCTTTTCACTTTTTCATCTCAAACCATGACTTAAAACCTATCATAAACATGTATAAAAACTCCATTTTTTTAAATAATGTCCATTCATTCTTTCACCTTATTTAGGAGAACATTTCCATCAAACTAGACTTCTTCATAAATAAGCAATTTCAAGGTGTGGACCCACAGATGATTTAGCATGCTATTAATATTACCTTTTTGGAAAATCTCGTAAGAGTCCTCTACTAACATCCAGTCATCACTTTCATAAGAATAATCAAAATAAGACTCTGTATGATCAAGTTTCTTCAAGATTCTCTTAGCTAGGGTTTAGCTAAGGTTTCAAACCACTTTAGCCTTATTAACGATCATTCATAAAAATGTGACTGATCAAACAACCTCATTATTTTTGTGAAACATTCACAACTGACTTATGAAAATATTCCAAAGATCTTAGGTCATCTTACCATGCAAAGCATACAATTCACACCAAGTATCATAAGCTCAACTTTTTCATTAAAACCACACTGAAACTTACCCAATTCTTTCTAAAAAATATATACCTTGAAATTCCCATGCTTCAGAATGACCTGTAATCTTGTCATGAAGCATCATGACAACACCCTTTAACATTTTCATATCTCACCTATCTATCCTCGAATATCTCTAAAATAATCTATCCAATATAATTTACCTTATGCTTAGTTGCATGTTTCTCGTTGTTTACTTCCCAAGGACCCTGAAACATGCACCTAACCTCTTGAGTTACTGACCTGAAACTCACCATACACCTTAGATAAACTACCACCATACTTCTATCATGCTCCACAATATCTGGTTGGGTCCAAATATCATGATTCCACTATACCATTATACATGTTCTAGGGATAGGAATAGGCCTCGAAATAACCTGTGACTCAATCAATGAAAATCCATAAAATTGAACTAAGCTCATGTAGACCTTGTGTAGACACATGTGACACACCTGCATACCACACAAAGATCGACCTCATCACACACTCCGACTAACTTGAAATGACTAAAATCATGACTTGGCATACTCAACCATGTCCCACGATACCATAGAACTCACCAAACTACTCAGTCTTCATCCTTGACACCTTTTCTATAAAACTCAATAAAGTGTGTCATTTAGAATAACACCTCATGGAAAATGACATGACTTTTTCATAACATGGTCATGTCATCAATGACAACGCAATCACTAGAATGGCCAATAATATCCCCCTTTTTCATTAATGGAAACCACCTTCAAAAACATTGATGGCAACGAACATGACCAACACCTACATGGCCTATTTTCCATGATTCTGATGCTTCTCTCCCCATTTGACATCTATGAAAAAGGATAAAATGATAAAGTTACATGTAAAAATACAACACATGACTAAACACAATGAAA
Source organism: Taxus chinensis (assembly GCA_019776745.2). Lineage (NCBI taxonomy): Eukaryota > Viridiplantae > Streptophyta > Pinopsida > Cupressales > Taxaceae > Taxus > Taxus chinensis. Next base: position 173,804,720 of record CM034150.1, on the reverse strand, counting down.
ATAAAGCAAGGAATAGACTTACTTGCTTAAAGTAACTCTCCCATGGGATCGTCTTCTATCCCTTCGTTGACTCCTAACAACAAAAAATAATGATCCTATTGACTTAAAATAATCATGACAAGACTAGATCCCACTAAACTCATAAACTCCATTCTTTTGTCTTCAATCACTTGCTCATTACATAACTCTCCAAGTCTTGTACCAAACTCAAGAACACCACAATTTTCCGCTAACTATCATATATGACTGATTTTAAGGGACTACTTGTCACAAGAATGACCAAATTTCGTGTATTTTAAAGGAAACATTTCTAAGTTCTATAGGAGCTAAATTCATCATGATAACCTACCTCCTTATAGCTTTCCCCCTGATATTTTTTTACCTATATCTCATTGCCTAATAGAAAAGGGAATTTTTTTTACTCTTGTACTCGGATTTCATACTTTTAAGATGAGTTATGGGTATCACCATAGATCTTTGAGTCACTACATCAGTTTGGTCTCTACCTCTTCTACATCTTGTTATCACATATGATAACTTCACTTGTTAATAGTCACTAATTTCCCTATAAACACTAATTCATTCATGATTTGTAGAATAATTATATCTACCTAACATACCTTGATGCAAGTATCATATATAAGCCTTCCCCTTCCTTGATAATAACTATCTTCATACTTGTACTAAGCACTTTCTCTCTTCCACAGATCATTGAAATAACATCTTTATGCAAATACATGTACCTTTGTTATTAGACACATTGCCTATATCTGATCTTGGATCTTTGTATCAACACCTTATGAAGAGAACACAAAGACCATTCATGCAATAGTAGAAACAATTAAAACTTCTACATAGCCTCATCAAGCCTTGTCACAGAACCTGGTGGATAACCTTAGAGCATCCGTTATCTTTCTTCACAGTCATACTTGGTCCCTAAGATAAAGACATATTTCACCTTTACATGTTCAGTCTTGAATGCATGAAATCTTTTAGAGCATATTGATCACCTACTGAGCTTCTTAAAAGTATAATACTCACTTCATTTACTTGTTTCAAATCTCTTCCACCTATAACAAGATATTTCAAACCTTAGACATAGTACACTCATGCATAAGTCACATTATAGATCTTGGATGTCAATACATAGACTTATATCACTTAGATGCTCTTCCCAGAACACATACCCTGACTTTCACAATATAGTAAGGTATTTTGAAAACTTTTTTCTTCCTTTCTCAACTCTTAAGAGCTTGAGTTAACATTTAAATCATCTTCATAAACTTCTTTGATCTCTGTTATCTTTCTTAGAATCAGTCATCATGTCATAACTTCTATTGAATGATATTACACTTTATTTTCTTCTTCATTGTCAACACTTTTCCTTGAAACTTCTTGACGTTGACTCATACCCACATAGACCTGTAGGAATACATTTACATATATGTAGAACATTTTGAGACCTTTGTAATGCATAATATCCATCTGTAGGCCTCTCATAATGCACACCTACATAATTACTTGACATTGATGTATCAACAACACTTGGCACATATCTTAAACATTTTACAATTCTTACTTGACTTAATTCCTTTTCATATTTATATTCCTACAAGCATGTCACTTATCTATGGAACCTTGTGAACTATATTTTTCCTTTATTACACAATCCACTTCTATTTACTTTTCCTTAGGTCATTAAATAATTACAGACATGCACCTTTATCAAGACACATTCTTGATGGGTGAAAAATAATTTATAGTCTCCATACCTATGAGATCAACTAGGATATTTTGGCACTACATGTGAATTTTACTCAATATTCTAACACTTTGACATATACTTACATAGATTATAGACCATATAACCATTATTTATGAATGGAGGACACTATAACCAACCTTCAACTCATATGAGGACCTTACTTGGAATAATAAAGAGCATGGAAATGACTCCCCCTTAAAAAAATGCTTCTTGGAAATGAAGATATCACTTTGATGTACTTTTGAGTGGACAATAACACTAGCTTTTTGATAGAGCATACATCTAAGTTTTGATGGCCTTATGAAAATCAATGACTTCACCCGAAACACAATATTTTCAAGCCATTCAAGTTCCTTTGATTATGTTGAAAGAGTCTTCTATAATATTGTAGCATGTTGTATATAATGTCCTTCTATAGTATTCTTCTCAGGAAGCAGAGTTCACACAAGATGCATGAGATTTTTTGAATACTTTTGTACCCTAAAATTTATACCTGATATCTCTTTAATCCTTGAGCATAATACTCTCCACAAAAAAATTATAGTCATATCTCTAATAAAAACATAATTGAGACACATGACCTAACTTCTTTGACTCTCCTTTACAGACCTAATGGTATGAATTACTTGACAAGGTGCCAACATAAGGACTTTCCAACTCAAAATAATGGAATTTCATGATTTCTACAGTAAATGTATAAAAAACTTAGACCACACTTTGACAATACTTACTAATACTGTGTAATCCTTTGCCACAATTTAGACAAATTTCACTTCTCCCTTATATGGCTAATTAGTCAGATACCTCAGAACACATGATCCCATACCTTTTATGAGTGGACAAGACTTACTTTTGAAGCATTAGACACTATAAAAAATATACCATTGTCATGACTCAAACATTTATAATAGGAACATGGTGGTTTTTTAGACATTAACACACACCAAGATTATACTTCAACTAATGACACTTTACAAACTCAAAAAACTCATATAATGAACTTAATAAACTTTTGACATCCTTTGAATAACAAAGACTCAAAATAATTCAACTTTACACAATTTAGGGTAGAGACTCACCTTGTAGGAGAAAAAAGATATAATTTAAACATCTCATAGACTATTTTAAGACTCAAATCAATCTATATCGATAATGGCATAACGACCCATAGAGCATACATGAGCTTCACACACCTCTTACTTGATCCATACTTATAACTTTGACTCTAACAAATGATGCTTCTCATATCTTGACAAATCATAACATACACACCTTTATAAATAGTCACAACTCTTTTCATGGCATTAGACCAGTACTATAGACATATTTAGACCTACTGATATCCAAGAACTCATATATGTACTTGTAACATATATCAACACATGAAGAGCTCATTTTTTAATATCTAGACCTTATACACTTGAGACTGAGGATCATTTTCATAGGGTGTGACTCCTTTTGAACTCATACTCAAAATCAAAATAACCTTGACTATGACATTAGAATTCATGCTCAATAAAGGGTCAATTATTTTGATGATAAACACTTCTATACCAAGAATATAATTTCTTCACTGAACTCTATTAATGGAAACACATATTTGAGGATTTGACTTCACATGCTTCCACATTTAGATCACTTCATGTCAATATTATTTGATTTCAAACTCACCTTACATGCCTCTGACTTAACCATGATGAATGATAAACCAAGAGCAAGATTTAAACACCTTTGAAAATCTCGTCAAAGATATATAACTCAAAACCATACTCTAACCTAATGAGAGAAAAATTCAAGACTCTTTACACATCATGACCACAACTCAAACATTTTTGACAAATAATGATATTCTTTCCATTAGAAAAAACAACTCATACACCTAAAAAACACAATAACTTAAAGACACATGGAAATATTATTTGGCATACATTAAGACACTTGAAGTGTTCCAAACGCCTAATTCCTTCAACCTTCTCCGTGAACATATGAAGCATTGAGGCTTGTATGAATCATTCTTCAATTTGTGAAAACAATTAAAAATCAGGGACTTAGACCATGATATTAGAATAGTAACATGATGCACATGATAGACCTAATAGGATTGGGCCTGTAATTCAGAATAAGAATCAATTTTCTATGACCTGGTTAGACCTTCAAGATTCCACCTGTCTTGAAAAATTGGACTCAGACAAGATTTCTTCTTGGAGTCATTCATGAGGCTTATTTTCCAACCTTCACAACTCTTCTATGTTTAACCTTAGACTTAAATGACCTATTTAGAGACTTTGAATCTTCACAAAAGACTGATAAGAACTAAAAATGTGACACCCCTTGATTCATGATAACAGAATTTAACAGAAGATAAACATTATTTCAAATTCCCAAGACACACTATGATTATGATCTTGGATGATAAAAACTTAGATTCTTATACACAATCTCTAACAGTGGACATGCCCATATAACAAACCAATATTAGATAACATTTTAACACCATTGAATAAGCCTACATCATTCCTAAGAGACATAAGGACTGTAAATCTCTAGAATTATAACATAAAGTTATGAGAAAAATCTTAATAATCCATTTACAGGAGGTCATGACCCTAGCTCAAACATATTTGGCTATCTTTCTATGAGTTATACCTTCTTTAAATCAGCCATCTTGGTCACCTTTATATCAGATTTATTACATCGACCAGCATCAACATCACTCTTCACTTGTTTTCCTTCAAACCTGAGGCCTATTTTATAACTAGCCACCCTATGGTCTTCTAAAATCCCATAAAGAGATTCAGAGATCTTCTCAAGTATCTCATACATCTTCAACCTATAATATGTATTCTCTAAATATACTTTCTAGGGATTTCATTTTTTCTTAATACCTGGAACAAGTGTCTTGTCTCTCCTTTAGGGATTTAGACAAATTTTCCACTTGAGATTTCAAAACCTTGATGGATCTCGATCATGCTCTATCTCAATATCTGTGATCCAAACTTGTAATTAATCAATAAATGACTGAGATACTTCATTCCTCTTCCTTAATGCTTTCTCAACATCTGAATACTTACACATTGCTTGTGCTTCAAAGGATCTCATTAAAATTGCTAAAATTTCCTGAGAAGGACCTTCTACGATACCAATTATTGGAAGAAAAATGGACTGAAAGGGGGGTGAATAATTCTCAAAATTCTTAATTTGATTTACCATTAATTTTATTATTCATGAACATCCATTCATTCACATACATTTAATGAGATCTTATTAAGTTTGCACAATACATTCAACACAACCATAACACATGAGATTAAGCACATAGAAACAAGATATAAGTAGGAAAACCATCATGGGGTATAGAAAAAAACACTCAAAATTTACTTATATTATATACACACTAAAAGATATTTAGTTAAGCACCAACTTCAGAAAGGAGCACCAACCCCTAGTTTAGTAGAGCACCAACCCTACAAGGAGAACGAACCCCCCTAAACCTTTCTTAATATTACACATTCAACAAGGAGAATATAAATTAATACAAATAATCAAGCATGAAATCATTTTTACCTGAAATATCATGACCTACCAAAATTATGCCAATACCAACTGATTGGTATTTATCGCTAATGTTCAGCTCACAAATTCACCCTTCAACCACGCTTATTCAAAGACACCTTTTTCCAACTCACTCTCTCTAGGTTGTTCATGAACTTGTACAGTGGCTCTAAAACCTATTACACACATGCCGCTCTAATCAATTTCTCAACCTGTAACACACATCCTATAATATCTCACAATCATGTCTTCATACCTATGCAATAATACTTCTACTTGGGTCACACTTCCTTTCCCTCAAAGCATGCACTAGTTCAAAAATGAACTCAAAACACCAGCTTTTATAGGCATTCTCTTCTCATAAACATCGTAACCGGTAAATTAGTACTAATACTTTCACAATGAACCAATAAAACATAATAAAGTCCCAATAAATTCACCTTTCAATTTTCATAAATTACCCACATAGGTCAGTCCATGACTCAAAAACATCTCATCTTCGAACCAAAAAAGACTCAAAACCCCATCACTAGGATGAGATAATACAATCCACTAATCATTAAACCATACTTATTCAAGCTCCCAACATTCACCATTCATGAGTAATATAACATTTACATTCATCCTAATATGGTTTCTCTTTTACTTGTAAAAAATCAAATAAACTAAAAAAATGGGCCCACGGGCTCATATCCTTCTTACAAAGCAGTTGTTTCCAGCAACTCTATTCTTCACCTTTGGGACTCAAAACCACCTAAGAATCAACTCAACCATGGAATGTCGATAACACTCTAATAGAATCATAAAGGTACTTTTATAGACAAATTCATGTATGTTATGTAGTTATTTATTGAATAACACAAAATTGTGGAAACTAAAATAACTTCCCTCTTCTCACCATAAATCTTTAAGGTAATATTGCAAGATGAAGTGAATTGGTATTATGTATGTAATGTTTGTAATACTCCATTATAGGATCTATTTTTAGGGATTCAATATGTTTTATACTTTGTATTCACTGTTGATGATGTTTTATATTGTTTACATGAAGATCAATAGGTTGATTGTCTCAGTTGTTATACTGAATCTTTGAGTTAGGTTTTATCTAATATCATCACATTAGTGATGTTTATCTTTATGTCACTTTTTAGTTATGATGTCATCAAATAAGATCATTTAAAGTGTTCTTATAGGTATAGACCATCTAATGCACTCGTGTGTCCAGTTGACATATTTTAGTGTAAGTGGTGAATTAAGTATAATTGTTGTCAGAAATGACTTGAGTCTATGTGTAATAGCTCTATAGTTTCTTATGCCTTGTGCATAGAGAAGGAACAATGGAGAACATCGAGCCCATATTTTGTTTCTATTATTGATGACTCATTTAGATATGTCCTAGTGATGTTTTTTACACATGGACGGTGATTAGATCAAACAACTCTTTAAAGAATAGAAAGTTAGTTTGAGAAGGAAATATTTGAGTTTTTGATGATTTTAAGAGTAGGGGGAACGAGGATCCTCACACATGGATGCATAATCATCTAAGTAGTGAGTTGTATCAAATTTTATTCATTGAGTTTTCAGAGTCTATGTACGCTCAAATTATAACATATGTAGCTAGTTGGATAATTAAATTTGGTCAGTTTAAAGTTTGAACTAGTATACAGAGAGAAGTTTTGAAAAATATATGCAAGGTATGGAAATGTTCAGTAGAGGTATGGTGTAGTGGTTCTCTTGAAAATTTCTTGTTATATTTTTATGTCTACTCATTCATGTCCATAGTTATAAAATTTTGAGTTTTTGTGGGAGCCAAATGGGTCCTTCCTCGCAGATATCCCATTTTAAATCAAGATTATTTTAGTTGATCTTGCATTATAAATATTGGAGGAGTGATAAATATTTCATCATGTTAAGGCTATGTTATTATGCCAAAAATAAATGTTTATATTTTTCTAATATAAAATATGAAGAGAATAGATAGATGAATCACATAAATATAAGGCAACTCAAATATGTAGAAGGTAAAGAAAGATATGCTACAACTAAAAAATTAATTGGATGGGGGATGCTTTAGAATTGACCTAAATCTATATGGTCCAGATATATCAGGTCCCCATGTAATTAATAGGAATGATTTTTGTGCATCAGAAGGTCCACTCCTTTATCCTTAGGAATAATTATGCAATCATAAGTCTACATAGAGGGTTGCCAAAAACTAATGGATAGTGGTGCAGAGGAGACTTCTTAAGAAATGACCTAAAAATTGTATGAAGCATTCATAAATATCATCCAATATAACCTTCATCATGCTCATTCTGACCTATCTATATTCTTCAAAGGGGAGATCTCTGGAACTCTCCAAGAGGTAAGTGGAGTTAACTTATTTTTAGTTGTCAATATATCACTTATTCAATCCCAGAACATCATATTAGGAAATTTATCACTGAATTTGACCTAAAGGAATTCATCATAAAAGTAAGAGTAAAGATCTAACACCACTATTAGATACCATGCTAAACACCCTGAGATATGGTCCAGGGTAATCTAACAACTTTACCATTCTTAGTGGGGTTGGGCTAGGAATAGGAGTTAATGACCTAACTAAATTATGAAAAACATAACACTAGGAATGATGAAGATCCATAAACAACCTGGTGACACATTTATATGAACCATGAACTATTTATCTTCTCAATGAAATACTTTAAACATCTGGGAGGAAACCATTCATATCCATTACATGAGAAATTTTATCCAAAGGGTGTAAGAGGACCTGGATCTAGAACTCATGGTAATCCACTCAACTAATAAACCTTCATGTGTAGGCTTCTAAATAACTTAGTCTGATGGGGGACTCACATGACTTCATGTATATCTATTATTGTATCAATAGATTGTTAAGACATATAGATGAAAACAAGGGTTGTAAACATTAACCATGAGCTAATAGGTATGTAACATTATCACAAAGCATCATTGATCTATGTAGAACCGATACTAGGTAATTCTTTAATAGACAAGCTTGGTTATAGCTCCTGTATATCCTTTCCTAGGTATTTTAGTGATGCATTCCAACAAGTGGGGGTGAAGTTAATATGGTTGCAAGGATATTTTGACCTGAAAATAAGATTTAAGACCTGATGATAGTTTTTTGATGTTAGAGTAGGTATTTACCTTGAGCTCATGTTCACATAGGTACGTTATTTACCTTTATGAGTATTTATCCTCACCCGCTTATGTGTGTGGATATTTTTTTTATCTTATTTAGATATTAGGAGATATTATCTAGTTGTTAGGTATAGTTCTTTCCTTGATCTACGGTATTGACTAGATCTTTGATGTCTAGTTCTCTCCTAAATCTATGGTCTTGACTAGTTCTTTGATGACTAGTTATTTCCTTGATTTATGGCTTGATCTATGACCTTGACTGGTTCTTAGATTGTTATTCCTTGCCTATTTAAGCAAGGCTCATTCTCAATGTATTTCATTGAGTTCCATAATAATATATGATATTGTTTCTCATTTTTTTGTAAAGGTTTATGTAAATTTATTCTGGTGAATTACTTTCATCTTATTGATCATGGTGTTTGATTAGCAACTGTGTTCTTGGCTTGGTACGATCTGGTTATCCGTCTATAAGTTTTATTTTGCAAATAAATTATTTGTGTATTCATATATTTGGGATTTGGTCATATGTTGTTGCTGCATGCATTTTTATGAAAAACAGAGGCTTCCATTGGATCGAGAAGGTGTGAAAACCCTAAGATCAACTGTAAACTCAGTCGTTTTTGCAGACAGTCATTTTCTGTGGTTTTTTTGTTGTGGCAAAGAAGCACATTGGTTCGCCTTAGGATTCATGCCCACCAGAAAAGAAATCACAAGATTAATTTTAGCCCTTGGTCATATATGGCATGGTCATATGAGTGCTTAAAACTTGTGATTCCTACTAGTAGGTGCTTAACTTGAGCCCCATTTAATTTTGTTTGTGTGGTGAAGGAAACAACAATTTATTTTGTTTTAGTGGCAACTAAAATAAATAACAGAGAAAAATATTAAAAAGCTTGTAACTTTTGATCGGTAACTCGGTTTTGAGTGCCATTTTTTGCAAAAGTGATTTTTTTTTCATGATCTTTCCATTGGAGTTATTTATTTTTATACTTGCACTATAATTATAAGTGTCAAATATGGAGGAGTGTTGTAATCAATTGTGGATGCAATTTCGACTGAGCCCGACATCCTAAATTTTTGGGATTTGTAATTTGTACCTATCATGGATTATGAGAATGATATACTTTTCTCTGAAGTATGTGGACTTCAAGAGGATATTGTAAAATTTGTGGCAAGAAAATAGATTGCTCAAGAAGTGAAATTATCTTCTACAGTCACTCATTCACGATAAGAATACAATAATACAATCCCTACAGAACAAACTTGCTAGCCTACAACATCACCATCATATTGTGGACAACCATATCCATACTCCTAGTCCACTTCCAGCTATTGCTCCTAAACCCACTAACATTGATTTGTTAGTCTTTGAGTTTGTTCTTGATCTTGATGCTCATACACCTATGAAGCTTGTTACTGCATGCTCTTCCACATCTATTCCTATTACAGTACCACATGTTGTGTATCCTACTTCTACTCAGCTGTATGGATTTTTTAAGAAGCATACCACTGCATTCAGTTCTTGCATGCTCCATTCTATGGGTCTCACTAGCGGAGTCATTGATAGACATTCATAGGGTATTGTTTCCTCTATTCCACATGTTAAGTGGAATTCTCGTAATGACATTGGTTTTCGAGTAGATACTTCATTAGGATCACACATTGACAGAGCTCCTTTTTTTGTTCACTCGACTCTTTTTGAGGATCATGAGTAACACATGAGTTCTGCACCATCACTCAAGCTTGATAAACCTGAGATTTTAGTTGTTAGACATGATCAACCTAATACACATTATGATGTTCTTTTGCATGTACCCATTATGCATTTTGCACCAAGTCATATGTAGGCATCTTCTTCATCCATCTGTGTTGATTTGGGGTGGATATCTGATCACTTGTGGAGGAGACATAGGAATTCATTGAGAGGACTCTATAGGCATGGCTCCTCCACCATTCGGCCTCTTTCTCCACTTTCTATACCTTCTACATTGTGATGCTTCTTGTTTTGAGCATTTTTCTTTAGTAGGTATAGTGTATCTCTCTTGTTTGTTGAGAGATTTTGTATCTATATTTTCGACAATTTTGGCATGTTGACAGTCTCTCTTATGGGGGAGATATTCTGGTGGAGCCCAGTGTTAGTTTTTCAGTGTTTGAGTTGTTGTTTTGATAACCCATACAGATTTGTAGTGCCAATCCACCCATTCAGTAGTATGGGAGGGTGTGGTGCTGATCCTGGTTCTTCAGGTTTTGTGTCCTTACCTTGTTACCTTGATTTTTCTTGGATCGTGACACTCTAGATTATGTGTCCTTGCCTTGTTACTTTGGTTATTGTTCTTGGATCATGGCACACCTATTTGCAGCAGTTGGTCGAATTATGTTTGGTATCTTTTTAAACTTTCAACATCACTCCATTGCCAGTCTCCTTGTATGGAGCTATTCTAGTGAATCCCAGTGTCAGTTGTTTTTGAGTTTTATGATCGAGGAGTGGATTCAAACCAAACTTATTGAGCATTGTATGATTTTTTTGAGCCGAGCTTCTTGGGATGCCTTGGAGAGGGTTTTTACTCTCTTTTACTTTGTTGTTATTGGTTTTGGGTACCTTGCGGTGTCCCTTTTTTTCCATTTATTGTACATGAGTACCTCATCAGGCCTAGTTGTTGGGACTCATATTGTGGACATGCCACATCTATTTTGGCCCCTAGCTTCACTTGAGGGGGGGTGTTAGAGTAGATATTTACCTTAGCTCATGTTCACCTAGGTACTTTATTTACCTTTATTATATTTATCCTCACCCACTTATGTGTGTGGATATTTCTTTTATCTTATTTAGATATTAGGAGATATTATCTAGTTGTTAGGTATAGTTCTTTCCGTGATCTATGGTATTAACTAGATCCTTGATGTCTAGTTCTCTCCTAAATCTATGGTCTTGACTAGTTCTTTGATGACTAGCTATTTACTTAATTTATGGCCTGATCTATGACCTTGACTGGTTCTTAGATTGTTATTCCTTGCCTATTTAAGCAAGGCTCATTCTCAATGTATTGCATTGAGTTCCATAATAATATATGATATTGTTTCTCATTTATTTGCAAAGGTTTAAGTAAAGTTATTCTGGCAAATTGCTTTCATCTTATTGATCATGGTGTTTGATTAGCATCTGTTTTCTTAGCTTGGTATGATTTGGTTATCATTCCTTTTAGTTGAACCTATATAAGATCATCATGAACCAAGGTAATAAGCTAGAAGAAGGTGCAAGGAAAGTATACTTCTTTATTTCATCTTGACAGGATACACTTGGTCATAAAGGATTGTAGTGGCATGCTACATGTATGAGAGTTAGTTGACATAGTATTTGATGAGTTTTGAAGTCCTTGAAGACATGCTTTAGATGTTTCTAAGAGTTTTTATGAATCATAAGAGGATTTTATAGGATATCTATACCTATAATGATTTTTAAAATCTTGATGGACTGTGGAGCTCAAACGGTTTGTAGTTATCTATGCTAATCATGTTTACCTCCCTATGTATAGTTTCTTGGAGGTCTATATTGTTGTTTTAGAAAATATTTGGTATGTAATATGGTTTACAAGGTGTATTTGGCCTCGAATGAAGATTTAAGACTTGTTGAAGGTCAAGATAATCTGTTAAAGAAAATCAAATTCAAGGTATACTTCTTGAGTTCATCCCTGAAGTAGTAGTAGTGTTAAAATGGAAAGCATGTATTGGCAAAAGATATACATGAGGTTTCATTTTATTTTGGTATGGTTTCATGAGTTGAGGGGGGACTTAAAGTTCTTCTTACCATTGAAATGAAATTAGAGGTATCTTTCAGGATATGCATGATTGATCTCATGCTTTATGAGTGGATGTTACACTATATCAGGGAACTATAGCATGTTGTGCACTATAATGGTGTGTTACAGGATTGTGAAGGCTTATTGAAGTAGGGGGTTATTCATGATCTCCATTCAAGTATATAAGGTATCAAGAAGATAGTTTGGAAGAGCTATTGAAGTGTTGTAGGTATAATTAGAGGGGGAGCTTGTCATGAGCTCAATCATTTTTAATAAGCATGGAAATAGATAGAAAACACTAAAATGTTTCTTTAGTTTTGTGATGAATGTTATAATCCATCTCCATGACATGTATGAAAGGTATGAGATCTGATTTTTGTGTTTTCAGTTATATAGAGGTAGAATGATTCCAGGGGATCTATAAAGATATATTCTATATTTTATATGGGATTCTACAACAAGGAAAAGTTGGACTAAATTACTCTAAAGATGAGGTTTAGGGATCTTAGCAGTAAGAATGCTACAAGTCTGTGCATAGCAATTTCAAGCATGTTTGTGGGTACCATCAACTGAGATAGGTCCGAAAGGAATTTGGTATGATTTTTTTCACTCAAACCAAGATTTTTCACATGTGTGAGTATGTTGATATTCTTCTTCCTAGGGGGAGCTCTATGTTCTCATGATGTAATAAATTCAAAAATAGGGTCAAGGAGGAAATGAAAGGTTTGTATATTTGAATGATGTGTTTCATTAATGTTTCCAAACAATAAGGGGAAATAATAAGATGATGAAGATGAATAATTTTTTCTATAGTATGCTTTGTCATTAATGTAAAAAGGGTGAGAAGCACTAGGTTGTTTTCCATCAATGACAACGGGGGAGATTTTTGACATGAGTGAGTTACATTGTTTTCATTGATGTAAAATATCATTAATGAAAAAGAGGATGATATATGAATGCTATAAGATGCACTGTATGATGGTGACATGGACAATAAAGTTTTAGCGTTATGGAAAAAGTGGAAACAATGAGAATGACTTAGCCCAGTAGGCCTATTCAAGAGACATAGTAATCTTAGGTGATAGATCATGATGGTTTGAGTCATATGGTGGATTTAGGATCATGGTAGATGCTTGGAGATCATGATTGGATAGTTTTACGACACTTATGTGAGTCTTAGAGTGTAGGTATAGGTTTGGACATGGCTTACAAGTGCTCATCTAGACCTAGTCTAGGTGTTTGGAGGCCAAATGACGCATGAGATTGAGGTGCAGAGCTATATGAGCTCATAGAGGCATGAAAGTGAGTGATACATGATGTCTCATGTGTGTTATGTCCTTTTATAGAGATTGTAAGTAGATGTAGGGTTTTCTTCTACTTCGACATGGTCTAAACTAGACCTAATCCTAGTGCATGGAGATCTAATAAGGCATAATAATCACTTGAAAAAGTTTGTGATCCATTATAAACTCTCAAGAAGGTATTTTACATAATATTCAACATGTAGAGGTGGTTTTTTGTGGTTTTATGCATGGTTGTGGTATTTCACTTGGTTATGATCTGAACTAGGAAAACCCCCAAGGCTTAGTCATACAAGTCCTAGTGATTAAGAAGATGCAAACCTATTTATGACTAAGTGACCATTGGAGATGTTATAAGATGGCTTCATGGTATTTTGGGCAAAAATTCAAGATCCTATGATGAATATTTTGTAGGATATGGTGTTTTGAGTCCTTTCAATTTCTAGAGAGTGCATTTTCCATCTCGAGGTGACAGAAATATTCTTATTTGGAACATGTGATGTTTGTATTGGAACTTAAGCCTTTAAAGGATGATTTTTAATTAATCTAAGAAGATCTCAGAGTTGTAATGATATCAAATGAGGCCCAAACATTTATGAATGATCGTTAAAAAGGTAAGGTGATTTTTATGAGATTGAAACCCTAGTTCATGAGTGATAGGAGAAAAATTCATGATGTGATCCAATCATGGATTGAATCATAAAATTTTATGATTGTATGACAAAAAGGACTCCCCCAAGTTTCATATGTTGGTGTTTTTAGGCCATGACACTTAGTGGAGCCCACTCAAAATACTTAGTTTCTAAGAAAAAAGGTTTTACTCTCAAGTTTTACATTAGAACCTATGAATAAATTAGTTTTTTGAGGATTATGGGAAATATGATACATTTTTTAATACATTTTAGAACTTTATGATTTGTTTTTACTACCTACACAAGTCAAAATAGGTTGAGTGATTTTTGGGCCAGAAGGGCAGTTTTAGTAGTCATGGAGAATGAGTGTTCTTGGTAACTTGTGGCCTATGTTGATGAGGATAATAATCATGGAGGTATTGTATACATCCTACATGACATGTTTCATGTTTTTAATCTCTAAAGGTGTGATTAGGTGGCATGGAGAAGGTCACATGTTGGCCTAGTTTAATTGGTTCGGGACAACAAGGGTTTGGTCTGAAGATTGGTCTGAAATACCAATATATCGGTTTAGCTAATGATGGATATACACTTGAGAGTGAAGGTGGATTAATTTTATTCCTATTAAAATAATTTTGAGTGATTTAAAGTGTTAGAATAGGTGTAAGAAGGTCAAGTTTCTAAAATTATTTCCTAGGCAGTCTAGTCTATTGAAGAGGAGAAGTTTTTCCATTTTTTTTTGTTGTTTCATGAAGTCTAGAATGCTTATTAGTTTTCTAAAGTTCATTTTATTTCTAATGAGTGGTTACATGGAATATTTTTTATGTTTTGGTGTGATCTTAGACTCCATCGATGAAGAATGGTTTCTTGAAGTTCTTGATTTGAATAGGAAACAATCATACTAGATGGTAAAGTGAGAAAAATGGATGATGCAAAGTCTTGTGAGATGATGGATGGTGTTAATAATATATCATGTAAATGTGTGAATCCTTTGAAGGCATGATAATGTTGGATTAAGTATTTGGAGGTCTTGGAGTTCTCAGTGAAGGAGAATTTCTTGTTTTGGGCCTAGTTGGGCTTTTTGATTGTCTTGGTGCATTACCGACCCATATGGTTCCTTCATGATGATTTATATGATGTTGTATTTTTTTTTTGAATTTTTATGACCAAAATCTAATGGTCACGGATGACCTAGTTATGTTTTTGAATTGAGTCATGCATATTTAGTGCATGTATGGTTATTTTTTGAACTAGTGTTGTGAGAGGGAAAAAGTGTGAAAGTGATATGAGTGCATCAAGACAGAGCTGAGATAGTGTGTGAATTTTTGAGGATTTTTGAAGAGCTAGTGTTTAAGGGTAATTGTACAAAACATCCCATGAATGAGAAAGTTTGAGAGAAGTAGAAGAAGGTTAATTTGAAGAGGGTTTTGGTGTGTTTGGATTTGAACTTGGATCACAATCAGCTGTGGTATCAACATATTATCATTGGTTATTAATTTTCAAAATATCTTATGATGTGTAATATTCATAGGATTCCTTTGTTTTGAGTCATATCAAAAAAGGTTTAGGGGTGGGTTCTCCTTGTGAAGTGGGTACTTCATTAAACAAATCTTGCAAGATGTGTAATATTCTTGCAAGTGGGTTTTCTTCCCCTTGAGGGTTTCCCACTTACATATTTTATTTTTTATACTCTCTCTTTTTATGTTTATATGGATGTTTGTTTCATATTTATTAATCTCACATTAATGCATGGCTGGATGTTAATGGTTCACACATGCTTAAGTAATTGAAGATAAGGTTGTGAAGGATTGATTCACCCCCTCTCTTAGTCCATTATGCTTCCAAAAATTACAACACACCATGCAAAAGAAAGTATTAACCTATAGTAAATTGTGTGACGTTCTTGCACATGAAACATCCAAATCCTGTATAATTGATGACATTAATGAAGCTGGGTCATTGGGACTTAGATAGGAAAATGTGGATAGCAATCAATAAGGTCATGGAGGATACGGTAGAGGAAGAGATGGTTGAGGTCGAGGTAGATGTGGAGGTGTAATATTCCCACCATGAACTTACTATAAGTTTGGTTCACAATACCATTATCAATATGGCAATCTAGCCTTTATAGTACATGCACATTTTGAAAAAGATCATAAGTTCTATGATTTCCAATATTTTTTATATGTTCATGAAATTAAAAATTCAAAAATGTGTAGGAATGATTAATATTGTGTGTCAAATAATTGACGAACATCAAGCAATAAATGCCACAACACAATATGAACCTTAAGCAAAAATCCAAATAACCATAGGAGGCATTGTTAAACATGAAAATACATCCTCTCCTTTGGAAATCATAAGACCTATGAAACCGAATCTAGGCTAAATTTACCAAGATGATAGTTATCAAGAGGAATTATTTGAATGAGAAAAATATTTGATTTACGAGCTTCAAGGAGAAATTGGCTTCCTAAGAGAATATACAAGGCTACGAAATGAAAAACTTGAAGATTCTGAGGGTGATAAAATTAGTAACAATGAGTTTCAGGAAGTATGAAGACTATTGTGCACTAAGGGTATAATGTCATTACTATTTAAATGGTTGTCTCATAAGCTTTATAAGATGGTTCTTGAAAAGTAGTTGAGACAAACAAAAAAGTGAGTTTTACACTCAACAAAAGGGAAGAATTTGTTCAGAAAATATTGGTTGATGCTTGCACAAATGAGTGGAGTATAAATGACATATTGGAAGACACATGTGTCGAGGTCAATATTATTACCATAGATGTTTGGAACAAAAAAGGATAACCTACACTACACCCATCCCCACATGTTATGTTAATGGAAAATACGGAAATATTCATTCCATTTGGTGTACTAAATAATACTATTATTAGTATACTTAGGATAAAGTTCAAAAAATATTGTTAAGTGATACCACTAACTTAGGCAGATAAATTTCTAGTGTTCCTTAGAATACCTAGTGCTACATAAATAACATTGAGTTGCACTTCAAAAAGAGGTATGTAAGCTTCAAAAATGGAACTTAGCGAGTCATATTTCCAGTGGACCCGAAACAGAGAGCACCATATGTTGAAAATGTAGAAGAATATGAAGATATAGAAAAAATTTACAATATATATTTTATAGGTTGGAGAACTATGAATCAACACCAAAGGGAGAGATAACATGGGGTGACAATTAATTAGTATTAGATACCGCAAGTGTCACTTGAGGATATTAGGTGCATGGTTCGTATGAAATAATTGAAAGATATTGTGACATGATTCAACATGCTCAGAAGTTGGAAATTACATAAGCACCTAAATATGTAGGTAGGAATATCAAAAGGATGATAAAGAAGAAAAACTAACCTTCGCCAATATTTAGTGAAAGTGAAGATGTATGAAATTTCATCTAGAAAATGGAAATTTATATGCAACTAGATAATGCACGCGTCAATTTTCTAATATATTTGTTAAAAGGAAACATAGAAATATTGTGGGCTACTCATAGATCCCTATGGGAGACATGGGGCTAGGTCAAATAAGTTATGCATATCAGGATTGAGTGAATTAATGACGTATACAAATTTCAAAAACTATAGTAGTGTCACCAAACCTGAAGAACATCTCTACAAATGTGAAGAACTATGGACAAGTGAGGTGTATAGAATCAAATTAAACTGTTGGATGCATTTGTTCTATCACATATTGTGTGCTTAGGCACGATATTGGTACATTGATTATGAGTTACACAAAGAAACAACTTCCTGGGTGCAACTAAAAAATGGGTTCATATAAATTTTCTCTTTCACCACTACAATCCCTTAACTGAATTACCCTCTTCAATGTATCAACATGGAAATATTTGGGGATGGTGTGATTATGGAAGAAATAAAAATGGAATTATGAAAAGATAAAGGATTCAAACTACCAAAAAAATTCAAATGGGAATTTACTAATAATGATTCAAGTGAGGAAGATGATGAAATTTGGACAGAGAGGAATTAAACACACAAAGGTTGTTAGATTTAGTAGGGGAAATATAATCCACATATCATAGATCCATCATTAAAGACAAAGATTATAGATTATGGCATGCAGTCGATTAGACACAAAAATAACTTGAAATAAATATTGAATAACACAACTTAATGAACAAGGGCTAAAAGTTAATAATGAGCAAGAGTAGAGACAAATAACACCTGATTTAAGTGGTGAAACCTGAAGGAAAAAAGTCCACTATAAAAGTAGTATCTATATTAAGAATTTACACAAGTTTAACCAAACACTTCCACTTCACTCCTTAGTCTTTCACACCACTAAAGAGCTATGTCTCTTGAGCAGTTAATACAATAATCCTGACCATCTAGCTCATCTTACATTCTGGTAGTGTCTTACATAGTATGCTCTGCTATCATATCTTACAGTCTGATCTTCTGTCTTTAATACTGGACTGTACAAATCTAAACTTTGCTAAAACCAGTCCCAAGAGAGATCACACCTAGGTTAATGTGGGTTGGTGAATTAGTCAGGCCACTTCATTCTTAATTGTGAAAGACCTTTTTGATATAGTTTGATTAGAAAAACTTTAATTATGTTGGGGCATTCCCAAGTCACTAATCCCACTTGACGTTATCACCCAAACACTCTTCTTTAATGTTAAGTGGGAAGAAAAATTAGGAAATCCAAATTTACCTTTTTATACAAAAGGATTTACAGACCTTGAATTAGTGATTCAAGCTAGCATGCAAATAAGGGAAATCCATAGATATTCCCATATAAAAATTCTTAATACCAGTACTTTACATATGAATACTTACATCATATTATGGATCCTTTTATAAACTAAGGCATACCATAAATAAAGCTTCACTAGGATTTACAGGCAACTTTACATAAAGTGACACATTTACTTATTACAAAAAGGAGGATGTATTGGAAGTTTACAATGAACTATCTTATGCATTTTCTCATCAGAATTACAGTTCACATACAATGTTATAACCATGTATAACCAATCCCTAAAGGATCCCTTTATTATATACAAAGCATGTGGTCATGATCCACTCTTAAAATCTAACTTGGGTCTTTTATAATAATACATCAAAAGTTGGCATTTTCATACACACTCCCCCTCAAGGGAAACTCTGATAGGTTAAACAAGGAAATTTTTTTGCAAGACTTCATAGCATGCAATGTCCTTCAAATATTATCTAATTTTTGAACTAGATTTTTTATCAAGAGCAATCTAGCCTTCACATAGAGGAGGAATACTTCATTTATCTCCTATGTGTATCACTACTAGTAGCCTCTTTAGCCACATGGCTCTTTGATGCTTCAAGTGATATAACCTACATCAAAACTGTGAACATAAATCTAGTTGTATATCCAACACAACATGAACATTGTTAGTTAATATAGACTACATAATAGGAATAACAACTATAATAATGATATGCTTAAACAACTAAGCATGTTATTTCAAAAAATATGTTGAAAATTTTCAACATATTATACTACTAAAACATTAATTAGATGCAATTAGTATTGGACGTCTCTAATAAAAACACAAAAACATCCCCATGTGTCATTAATACGCATATAATAATATTTTAGTAATCAATTAAAATGATTTAACAACATATGTATATCTTCATATTCTAAGTCTTTACATAATGAGATAAGACTTGGTAGATAACACATTTAAACAAATAATCAAATTATTTAAGAATAATCAAATTATTCATACAAGAAAATGACCATGTAAGTAAAATGTAAGCTTAGACATGTCATATATGATCAGATTTTTATGCCAAAAAACATGATTTAATAGTCAAAAACATTATCTTACTTCTCTTGACTCTAAGAATTATATTCTCGTGCATAATAGTGATAGCTTTTGAATATTTCATTCTAAATTTTCTCTAAGTGTATTTAGATAACTAATAGTGTATGGGGTGGTCAAGGATCATTTTGATAATCTATGACTCATGTTCGAGCACTTCTAAAATTTATAAATTTCCTTCAATCTAACAAACATGTTTTTGTGACACCTTTTGGCACACTATTAGGGCATATAATATGAAAATATGGTTGGTTGGTTGATCTAAATAAAATTGTATTTATAGTTCACCTGGAAGCACCTAAGATAGAAATGTAAGTTCACGCATTCCTCAAAATTTTTAGATATTATAGAAAATTTATTAAGGATAATGTAAAAAATATCATTACCATTGGAAAATGTTTTGTGCAAAATAGGGGAGTTTGAATGGGGTAATGAAATGAATGAAAAATTAAAGGAAATTTTGACAAATGCTCCTATATTATAGTACCCAAATTAAAATACACCGTTTCATGTACATGTAATTTAATTAGAAACTATTGTTGGATCCATCTTAGCCCAACCAACAGAAGGAAACTTGGATCATCCCATCTATTTTCTAGCCAAAAACTAACACACTTGGAGAAAAATTATACAACCACAGAACAAGAGAGATTTTCAAAGTTGTGTGCAATGCAAAAATTAAAGCACTATTTATTGGTGAATTTTTTGTGTTTTTCATCGAATACATGACATTAAAACACTTGGTCAACAAGACAATAATACATGGAAGGATATACAAATGGATGATTTTGTTTCAAGAGTTCCATTTTTTTAGTAGTTGTCAAACTTGGAAAAAATAATTCTAGCATTGATCATCTATCACACATAAGTACCAGAGAAAAATAAATATTGATAGAAGAGGGAATGTAAGATGCGCAACTATTCCAAATCTAGGGTATTTCAGATGAATTGGAGGAAGTAGTTTATTTCCTACAAAATGGGGTCACACTGAAAGACTACACTACTAGTCAAAAAAATAACTCATTGTTAAAGTTGCACCCTACCGATTAATAGGAGAAAAAATCTACAAAATGGGGCATGAATAGATTCTAAGATGATGTGTGATGGATCATGAGTGATCCTAAATTTTTCATGAAGTACATGAATAAATTGCAAGTGGTCAATATGCATGAGAAGCTACCACAAAAAAGAGACTGATTGAAGGGTTATGGTGGAAAATTTTATTTAAGGATGGTAAGGGATATGTGAGAGCATGCGACCAATGCCAAAGGGTTGGAAAACCATGTAAACAATATGATATATAATTGATATCAATATTTTATCAATAATTATTCACAAAATGGTTAGTTTATTTTGTTGGGCTGATCAATCCAACTACACAAAGAATAGGTGCACGATATATTATTTGGGAGACTGTGCTGGGAAAAAAGCATTGAGAGGAGAGGGGTGAATCAGTGCTTCAAAAAAATTTGATAATACTTCAAACAATTAGCAATCTATCCAATCTTAATCAAATTCTTTCATGAGAGATCAAGAACATTCAAACAAAACAAATGACATGCAAGCACACATGGAGCCCATATACTTCACTAAGTGCCTAGTTTTAAAAAGTAGTCTTCATCTTGAGTGCAAGAAACACATTTCCATATCTTTTTATGTCATGAAATCAGGAAGACAGACACTTGAAGATGTCTACAAAATAATTTGGCACTTACAACACTATAGGTCAAAGCCCAAAAACTCTATTCCATCACTTCTTCTCATCTTGGCATGCATAGTCATGGTTACTTCAAAAACCATTCATAATATTGCTTCACCAATAATAGTGTTTGGATGTAGACACCTAAAATCTTCTTACGCATGATTTTATGCTTAGATTACACTATTTATCATGTTTCTCGTCATTTCCATTATAATTAGTGCTTTTCTACTAATTAGCTAACATTCCTCTTCATATTCGTTAATTAATGACCATTAATTAATTAATTAGCCTTCCTATCATTAAGGATGCTGGTTAACATCCTTTCATTAATTAATATCCGCTTCTACTTGGGTTAGTTAATTATTATTAATTAATTATACTCGTAACTCTGAATCAATAAATTATCATTTATTCGATCAAATTCCTCTATTACATCCCGCAAATCATACTAATTTTCCTCTAATTATCTTCTATAAGCTTACCTCTACCTATTAATTAATCACCTTTCATTAATTAAAACATCCCCCAACTCCTATGATTTACTAATGACAAATTAAACTCTTCTAAATGAAGATTACCTTTTATAAAGCAAGCTTATCCATTCTTAATCATGTTTTACCTTTATCCCACATTTATCAATCTGTTAGCCTTGCCTCTTCAAGCAAGCTATATAAAGAACCCTCATTCTTACCTTTCTTCTTGCACCATGCTTTGAATAGTGAAAACTATAATCATTTTGATCTTGAGCCATTCTCCATTGATGGAAATAGCTTCTCTATTTTGCATCCTTTCACTCAAAATTGAGTAATATGGGAAGATCCAAAATGACCTTTTAACCTTTATTTTTGAGATTCCATTCTCAATCCTTGGTGTGATGAAAGAGGGTGATCGACGATTGAAAAGAAACGATGAAAGAACAAAGTAGAAGAATTATAATAATTGATCCCTATTACCCCAAGTTGCTTTTGAAGAAAAGTGTTGATAGAAGGAGAGTGATATGGAAGAAAAATGAAGATGAAAATAAGTTGATATAGCTATCATCTTGCCAATGTAAAAACCAACTTTATTTCATCATTTTTCTTATGATTGATGTCATCAATTTTTATTGAAAATAATTAACAGAAGTGTAGTATGACATGAAAACATATATATGAAAAAACATCCATAGCTAAAAACGCCAAATCCATGCAACATAAATGCAATGTGATACGAGAAATTAAAAGATTCCTAACTCCTTAAAACATACATAATGCAATGTAATATGAGAAATTAAATAAGCTAACCTAACAGAGAAACATAATGTGATGTTTTTGTTATCAAGCTTTGATTCAGACATGTGTGAATCAATGAAAGGGTTAAAATATGGTGCCCTAAGCAAGGATACATGAAAGGGGAATAAAAGAGGAAACTTGTGTCCTATGAACATTAGTGCACTATGAAACAATACAAAGAAAATCATTGTGCCCCAGAGTAAAAATATAGTAACCAATCTAGCTTTATTAATGGAGGTAGATCAATTTGATCCGTGAGTCATGGACAGGAACAGACGAGAACCAAAGAGCGATGTTTTGTAGGATGATTTTTACTGGTTTTTTATTTTTAGAAACATATTTGAATGGTTTTTATTTTTAAATTTTTCTAAAATCATGTACAGGAAGAAAAAGAAGTGTGGAATCCCCCAACAATAGATGGGATGTATAAGGGAAAAATGCCACACGTATGCGTAAGAAAGTGAATATCTGAAAATGCCTCAGAAATTATGTGGGAGTATTCAAAGGAAAACTATTCAAGTTCTGAAGGGAGATCAAGGCCAGTATAAAATAGGTTCAATCATGAGGGAGGAAGGATGCCCACATCATAAGCTGACTAAGAAATACATGAAAGAAAGGAAGTAGAAGGTTGTCTTATTAAAATGGGACAAAAGTGTTTGCAAACATGGAAAAGAGGCCATCCTATACACATGGATTTTCTAAACTATTATGAAGAATATAGGATGATATGAAAATATTTAGAAGGTGGTTAATGAAAAATTGATTATCCCAACGCACAAATCATGAGACAAGACATGCGCTAAAGCAAGAGTTTGAACAAGGTCCAAAAAGCAATACTTGGTAACATACTAATATTTTTTTTCTCATAGAGATCTAGTGTGTGATCATGGAAATTAATTACCTTTTGAAGGGAATAATTGATAGAAAACAAGTGAAGATAGTAGCCAATGTGTAGGAATGATTTAGTTTAAAAGGTGATTTGTGAATGGAGGATGGAAGGAGAGTCGTACATTTCTCTACTGCCAGCCAGACGTCCATATCCCCGATGGAGATGCATTTGATTCTAATCGCAACATTTTTGTACTGCCAATCAAGCATCCATAGCCCTGGGATATATTATTGGAAATAACCCAAGAGAGATTTATTTATCAATTTTATTTTGTTTTTTATCTTTTGCTTTTTGATTGATTGATTTTGATTCTTTTGCTTTGTGAAAACTCATTTCAGTTCTCTTGTTTGACAAGGGTTTGAGAACCATTTATGGCTTGATGCAAGGATGTGGGATTGATTTTGATGATGTCATTGGCTAGTCTCAAAAAATACCCCCAAAAATTCTTCCCAACAAGTTTATTATATATAGATAGTGATAGGATCTCTAAGAGGTCATTCGTTCTTTAATTTACCAAGGTGATGAAATACCAAGGTCAAATGGATACCATATAGATAAATGTCATAAAATGTGTATGAAATAAGCTTAAACATCGAAGAGATGAAAATGGTGGATGACTTGTAGAGGAATATGAAAGAAAGGGAAGAAATAACATCCATGCATATGTACTACCTGATTGAAATGTTTGATCTTTGTACCTTTGATTTTTTTTCGTAATGTTTTAATGTTTTCTCATTTTTTTTTCTATTTTTGAATTGTTTTGTGATTTTTTTATAAATTTTTATGGTTATTAGAATGAAACATGTCACTCTATGTGATAGGATCCAATAACAATGTTTGCAATTTATTTTATAAGAGAGACTAAGTGTGATTGTTTATCAAGTGTAATATTATCCCCAATCTCGATGATTGTGGTGATTTCACACTCAAAAAAGAATTGTGATTTGTTTTGAAACATGGGTTTCATATGTGGGAGCTTGAGTTCCCTATCTATAGGTTTTTCCACTTTATGCCATACTTGATGGGTATGTTGGTGTGCATTCTGGAATTACGTTTGATTTTGAATTTTATAATCATTTGATTTGAGTTTTTGGGAGATTTGTATCTCTTCGGAGTTTTTATCTTAGTAGATACATAAGTTTTCTAGGTTTCTTATAAGCTACTGCTTGACTTGTTTGATCCTGAGAAGTGGGAGAAGAATGTGGATGCTTAGAATGACTTGTTTGATGAGAGGAATGATGATGGGATTTCCAAAATCATTTATATCATAATGTGATGGATGAAAAAGGATATGGTCTAAGAATTGAAGAAGATGGGATACCAGGAGGAGAGCCACAAACAGAAGATGGAAGAATACTTGGACATGGCCCTAGTATAGAGAAAGAAGAGCTACTAGAAGGCAGCCCAAGAATAAAAGATGAGGGGCTTACCGGAGGTGTTCCATATATAGAAGACAAGGGGATAGTTAGACGTGGCCCCATAATAGAAGGTAATGGGCTACCCGAAGGAGACCCACAAGTAGATGATGAAGGGATACTTGGAGGTGGCCCATATATAGAAGAGGGAAATGGGATACTTGGCGATGACCTAAAGTGTGATTGCAATTGAGGAATTGTGATATGTAAAGAAAAATTGGGTGATGAGAAGATGGGCCATGGCTCAATACTAGACCCAGGAAGTTCATCACAAAATGAAGAATGTGAGCATGGAAGAATAAGAGGAGGATCAAGCTGCATGCTCTTAGGCTCTTCCTCTATTTCTTGATAAAAAGGAATCAACATTTTCCCCATAATGCACGAATGCATCAAGGTATAAAGAGAATCCTTGCTCATAATTTGTTAGAGGGATATCTTCATCTGCCATTATGAATTTCATGATCACTCCTTAGTTCTAAAAGAAATCAATCGGTATGGGTTGTTGATCGACCATAGGGGTTTAATTGGAATAAAAAGGTCCAAATGGTGTGGAATACATAGAATATGTTTGATGATGATTGATAGAAGAAGATGACTCAATAAACAAAGTAGAATTACGGCTAGATGTCTCATGAGTAGAAGAAGATGTGGATTTATAATTGTTTGGTATAGGTTACCCTATGAGATGGTGTTGTGGAGGAAGAATAGGAGGATTTCGTATCCAAAATTCCATGGATTGTGACATATGAGTCAATATAGACGATTGAATAGAAGGACTTTAAGTTGCATGAATATTTAAGGAGCAAGGTTTTGTTGAGGTGACTGATAAAATAGGTCTTGCAAAGAAGGGGAGGAATGTGATTGAAGAATCACATTAGATGTTTTATAAAGAAGGTCCTATGAATAAGGGGATGATCATGACTTAGGATTCGAATTGGATGAATGATAAAGGAGGTCCTGTAAATAAAGGGGGAATCAAGAATCACATTAGAGTTACGGTGAAGGAGGTCTTGTGAAGAATGGGAGGACCACGACTTAGGATTTGAATTAGATGAATTTGAATAGTAGTTTGGATTTGAATCATCAGAAGAATTAGAGGAAATATTTGGATTAGAATCCTCAGAAGAAGAGGAAATGTTTGGATTAAAATCAGAAGAAGAGTGGATTGAACCCAAATGATAATTTGTATAAGAAGTATCCAAACCATACCACTGACTATGAGATGAAGGTGGGCAACGATTTACCTGAATGGGTTCTCTAACGTGAAGAACCAAACATGGCTTAGCCATGATGGTCATTTTTTGATGTGAAATCCTAAATTTTTATTCTTTATGGTTGTGGGTATAAGGAACCCTATGATAATCAGTCATGGTTTGTGTTCACTAAGTCCAATTTCCTAGACTTAGATAGTGTGATTGAACTCCTTCAAATAGAAGGAAGTTCCATGTTAATTCAGGTAGTATAACGATAACCAACTATACATTTTGCAAACAGATAGGGGATGCTTGTGTGATTTTCCAAATAGAAGCTAAGGAAAACATAATATTAACGTTTTAATATACCTTTAGAAACAAATGTTGAAATCAATCAGATAAATTTTCCAAAACTACAAAATTGAAAATTCTCCAAAGTCCTGAAAATCTGAAAAAATTCAAACTTCAGACTTCAGGGATTTTCCCTTTTATATTTTAAAAGACATGGAATTAAAATTAGGATTTCAAAGTTCCGAAGTCTGAAACCTTGAAAGTCCGAAGTTTTGACTTTCAGGATTTTATGATTTAGAGTTCCAAGTCACATTTTTTGGAAAATTCCTTTTGAACTTCTGAAGTCCAAAATTCTAAAATTTTTGACTCATAGGATTTTGTGTTTCAGAACTCTAGGTTACATCTTTTGAAAAATAGCTCTCATACTTCCGAAGTCTAAAAGTCTTAAAGTCTGAAATTTCATACTTTTGAGATTTTGAGTTTTGAAACACTCCTGACCATTTTAAGGTTTTTTCACTTTCAGAATTTCGAAGTCTAAAAGTCTGAAAGTCTGAAATTTTGGATTTTTTGGCTTTCGAGGTTTGGAACTTTCCCATCACCATTTCACAATTTTCATCTCTTGATCTCTAAAGTCTGAAACCCTGAAATTCTGAAATTTTGGAATTTCAGACTTTCATGTTTCAAACTTTCAGAGTCCTTCGTGCATTTAATTTCTTACTTACTTCCTTACGGATCAAAATTTGGCCATTAATGTCAGGTTTTTCTATTTAAACTCACATTTTCACCTGACACTTTCTATGATGATCTAGGTTTTTACTATTTTTGTACTTTTCAACGTCATTCTCGAGGTATTTTATTTTGGTGATTTTCTTTTTGTTTTAAGATCTTTTGTTTTATTTCCCCCTTGTTCATTTTTATTTTATTCTCCTCTATATTCCTTAGAAGATGAAGATCTCATTACCCACCATGTCCCCTTTGACTGTGGTTTTTTATCTTAATGGTTCCACGATCTAATTTTATACATGCATTCAGGAAAGATCTCATCATAGTCCTCATTTTCGTAAGAATTCAAAATATGCTCCTTTAACACTTCTATTTTTTTGGAGTTTGGAATATTTTCTTTTCGGAGTTTGAGGTTTTGACTATTCATAATTTCTCATTTTTTGGGAAGCGTTCCTTTGGAACTTCAGAGGTCTACTTTTTGGGCTTTTGGAAGTCTTCACTTCGAAACTCTAATTTTCAGGTATTCAGATGTCTTCAATTCAGGTTTTTAGAGGTAAAGGATTTTCAGGTTTTCAAACTTCTCTTCTTCAGCATTCAGTAATTCATCAAGTTCCAAAATTGAAAACTTGATGTCTACTTTTACATCCAAAGGAAAAGAAAAGATGAAATATTCTTTCCTTATGGTTTCTCCTTACCCTTGCTTATCTTTAGACCTGGGGAGCATAAGAGACACCGATCTCAAAAAAATTAATTTTCTAGACTTTTGGGTAAGGGTAAAGGCCCCAAATAAGAAATCTTGGATACAAGCCATATTTGAAAGTGGACATGCTCTTACTGCCAATTTTCCCTCATCCATGCATTGCCCAGAGTTCGTTTTAGCTGCCACAACCCACTTCGATGAAGAATCCATGACAGTTAAGGATACTGATGGCAAGGTTGTAATCTACTTGCATCCCTATTTCTTTGAGGATTTTTTAAAAATCCCCAAATTTAAAGACTACGCAATAATTTCACCAGAGTCAGTGGTAGAACATTGAGACAAAGAAGCAAAGTTGTACACAAGGGTCATGTTGAAAACTTATCTGGCCAAGAGTGTTGCCAAATTGCCAAAGACCATGTATCAGTCAGAATCAATTTAGGAGGTCAATGGCATTATTGTGTTACTAAGAAGAGTCTCAAGTCTTCCCTCTGCGAAGGAGTTTTAGGAGTGCATGTTCTTATATATTGCTACCATCAAGAAGAATAAAGAATTTATCATATGGGGGGAGCATATCAGTAGCTCCATTTTCTATTAGTTGAGTAGAGTGTTGTCCTCAAAGATTTTCTACATGACATCATTTTTTTTCTATGTCACAGTTTCTATGGGAGACTTATCTGGGTTGAATACTAAGGGTATTCGAAGCACCTCCCAAATATATGATTTCTATCCCTAGCTTACACTGGATGAGGGAAGCATGCACTTCCATAGAATTAACAATTCTTTCTTTAAAGTTATTCTCTATCATTTTGATAAGGATTTGTATAATCGTAGGATTTTCTGATGAATCCTTAAAGGAAATGCATGAATGGGGATCTATTTACCTATAGTTCCCCACATTCACTTACATTCAGATTCTTGGCTTCGTAGGTGCTGCCAGCAAACTGCCAAGATGTCCCATTGACAAGTGGGTCTCGTTAGAATTGGTTCAGTAGTTTCTATATTACCAAAAGATATAGAATAGACTCACAAAGTGGGAGTTCAGTTCCCTATTTCAATTGGGAGATATAGCTACTTGAATATATATAAGGCCAAGAATGTGGATGCAGACATGGAAGAAGTAACATTACCACAAGATATAGAATAAGCTCACAAAGTGGGAGTTCAGTTCCCTATTTCAATTGGGAGATACAGCTACTTGAATATTTATAAGGCCAAGAATGTGGATGCAGACATGGAGAAAGTAACATTGCGAACTTTTCATCCATGAACCAATTTTGACTATTGGGGTAAATTCAATGAAAATTTTGGTCTAGTTCCCATGTGCCCCAATTAGAAGACATCTGGATTCATTTTCGGGATGAATTCATCATTTGAAAAAGAGACTACGAAAGGCTAACTTTGGATGAGGTTCAGCAGTTTGGTAAAGCTGGTGTCCCAAAAGACATGTAAGATGATGATGAGGTTTTGGATGTAGCATATAAAAATTATAATGTTTCCAATCAACCATTACCATGGATTGATTGGTATGTGGAATAATGTTGCAATACCAAGGAGAGGGTGGGGCCCATTCTGTAGAGAACATACAGTTGGTTGGTTACCTTGGGAATCTCACCCAATGGGGTAGATCAACCTAAAAATATAAAAGTCCCATTAACCATGAGCCAATCAACACCCAAAAAATGGAAAAGGTCAATTCAAAAGGGCCATATAGTTCACAAAAATATTTCATTTTTTGTTGGGAGCTCATCTCTCTCTAAGGCCCCTATTTTTAAAGCCATGTTTCCTACAACACTAGTGATAGAAGTAGTTGAAGTCAGTGATTCTCCAAGTGTCCCACAAGCCCCACCATCTCTTTTTCCTCTTCCATTGTCACTTCCTACATCATTTCCTTCGAATTCTATGATCATTTCTTATTTCCCATCTCCATCCATGGCCCAAGTATTCTCATCCCTTCCAGTTCTCTCAACTGGGGAAATGATTGGGTCACGCATTTCCACTTCACTTCCCCTAACATAATTATATCCAATCTTATGGTAGTCTTCACATCTACCCCATCCATTACTAACACTAAATGACAACTAAAGTTATTGGTACTCTTGTTGTGACTAATGCTTCAAGTACTGAATCTACCATTTTATCCTCATCGACATCAGCCATTCCAGAATGGTTGTTTTAGAAGATTTCAAAGAAAAAGAAGAAAGTGCCTCTGGGGGAGGTAATAGATCTAAGTATATTGGAGCATACACCAAAATGACAGGACAATAGGCCAAATATTGTTTCTAGCTTGACAGTAAATCCATCTGGGAAAACTAGTTGCAGAGGTTACTACTCCTGTTGAGGGAAAAACTAAGGAAACAGTTACAGCTGTAGATTATTGAATTTCTAGATTTTCACTGGGAAAGGCCACTCACAAAGGAGCTAAACAAGATGTACACACTTCTCTTGGAAATCTGCTAGAGAAATATGACAAGGAAGAAACTTCTAATGATGAGCTTAAGGTCAAGGTCGAGTACCTCACTTCATTTCTATGAAAATTAATAAAGCCAACTCCATCTACTGAAGTCTCAACTACTAAGGATGTGACAGTTTCATCTACCATTGATGATATTTCTTATCATGAGATCGAGAAGATAGGACATAAAAGGATATCGATAGATGGCTAGATGGAACGTATACTACAAGAAGCTAATCCTTTAATTAAAGAGGCTCTTGAAATATATTATGATGTATAGGTTGGAAGAGCTGTTATTTGTAAAATGGATGAATCCTTTTCTAAGCACAATAATAATTTGAATTTGAATTTGGCAACATGGAGTGAAATTCGAGAGGGAAATCTAGATCTACTCCTTTATGAGGATGTAAACAATGTGTTTCATAGCTGTTTGAATATCAAAAGGCCATGGAATTCTGGTGTCAGGTGTTGTAGGATTTAATCAAGAAGTTGGATGATAAACGAGTGGAAATTACGGATGCCTTGAATGATATATCAAAAAAATTTGATAATGTTAATTGTAAGTTCTTCAACAAAAACATTAATGTTCTCCCAGAAGATAAAATCAAGGAAATTTTCAAATATTTGGTGAAGCGCGACGATGAGGTTACCAAAAATTTCAGCACTTAATCCATAATAGATTGGTTTTATGCCAAAATTTCATAAGAAGACTACAGAAAGTTGTGAGTAAACTTAGAATAATTCCAGCTAAGATCACAAGAGAAATCGAGATGGAAGATGTAGTGAATCACTACACATGTGGGCTGGGAGATGAAGAAATCTAGGGAATCATTAAGTGTTTCCTTGAATATAAACATCAAATGTCTGTGTGGGAGGAAACACAACAAAAACCTACAGAAGGAGAAGGCGTTGCAGAACTAGGCCAAAGATGAGCAACCATAATAGGACAAATTCAAAATCTGGATAGTCAAAGTTGTAGGGTTGACTGAGTCAAACCCTTATAATAAACTCACTATTTTTATGGGAGCATGTTCCCTTGAATTAATGACATTTCTATTTTTAGTAAAATGTTAGTTGAAGGCCCATCTATAATGGTTCAGCCTAAAGAATTTATAAATAGTTAGGTGCATGGAGTCCTTTGGGGATATAGAGAGATCATTTTTTTGTGAAGTTTCTCTTCAAGCTTGGAAGAGTGCTTCAGAGATTTTAAAACCTTTTAATTATATTCAGAGTGATATCTTTCCTTGAAGAACCTAATTTATTTTTGTTGAATGGTTGATTAATATATGATTTGTGAATGCATAATTCCTTAGTATAAGTGGTTAGCTTACCTTTATTTCAGATTTTCTATTTTATGTTATGAGGAAGTAATGTATCCATATTTTATGTCAGTTGTGGAACTATTATTTTCCTCATGTTGTTAATAATTTACACTATTGTTGGGCCCCTTAAATATTGGCTAAGTACAAAAGGGCACATAAGCGCGCAAGGCCTAGTTGAAGAAAATCACACAAGGATAAGGCACACAGGGCAAGGTATTAAGGAAACCCATGGCACATGCACAAATAGAACCAAGGGTTCAATACTTAGCCATATTTGGTGTTTTGGTAGAACACGTGAAAAGCATGACCTGACTATGCATGAAAAGTGGATAAGGTGCCAGCCTAGCGACAGGGTGGCCCAGGAAGGAGCACACCTGCGGTAGAAGCTTTTAGAAGCTCATCCTAGTAAAAAGTGGAAAGCTCAGGCCTGGAGGAGCATGCTCACATGGAGGACCACCTTTAGACACTATGCATCTGATCTGAGGCCGCTGGAGGATGAGTTGGTAGTCTAGAAATCCTATATGTACAAGCACCTACAGAAGGAAGGATAGATACAGAGAGAGAGCGGAGCTCTATAGAAATACTACAAGAACTCTGTTAGTTTAAGGAATTATGTTTAGGGAAGGATGTATCAAGGGTATGGGTTATGCATTTCTTTTAGATATCCTAGTCATATGAGTCCAGATATAATGCATGACTACGATATGCTTCTCTGTAACATTTTGTAATGGATCCATGAATATAATAAGGTTATCAGCTTACAATGTATATGAACATTGATGATTCTAATGCATACATTTTTCTCATAGTTCTTTCTCATTTATGTTTATGATTAAGTGGATGCTTGTGCAACTTATTTCTATTTTGGTATAAGTTATTCAATCTATTAAGAATTGTCTATCTGGAATGACTACAAGGACCTAGAAGTCGTTTTGAGTTCTATGGTGCTTGTATGTTTTACTTTCAATTCTCTTAAATCTGGATCATAGATGATGTTTCCCACTAAAATTACATAAAAGAGAGACTCGGCACCCACGTGTTCCTTGGGTGAGCACCCAATGCCCACTGGGTGATAGGCCAGTGCACATGGGGTTGCTTTCTCTTGTGATAAGGGTAAAAATGACTACATCTTGGTTCCATTACTGGGACCTCTTTTCAAAGTTGTGGTAGGAAACGACATACATCATGATCTGGGTAATGAGTAATGACATAATGTTTAACTTTGGAAAGTGTTGAATCATGGTTCAAGAGCACGGAGGATGAATTTTCTCAAAGATTCAGCATTGGACCTGAGTTTTATGCATGTAGATGGGTAGAAGAGAACCTCTATCATGATTTATATGAAACATTTTTTTGTTGTTTCTGAGTAGAGATGTATGAATGGTTCTCAACGTATGCATCTAGATCAAGATGGTATTCTAGATCACACACGTGGACCTAATAAGATTACCAGAGGCTACAAGATGTA
The DNA here is from genome assembly GCA_019776745.2 of Taxus chinensis. Classification (NCBI taxonomy): domain Eukaryota; kingdom Viridiplantae; phylum Streptophyta; class Pinopsida; order Cupressales; family Taxaceae; genus Taxus; species Taxus chinensis. The sequence goes on along the minus strand of CM034150.1, from coordinate 173,771,226 downwards.
GATCTGATGTGGACTTGTGTTGTGGCTCATTGATGGGAAGGTGTGTTAGCTAGCTACACTCTGGAGTACGCTATTTCCACATATTCTTGCCCAAAATTTTTTGAGTTTGAATTTCTATGGGATCCCAAAGGATCATTTCTACATGTTATCCCATTGGAAATGAAGATTCTAGTTGTTACTTTGGGTTTAGAGGCATTTCCAATGGCCTGTTAAACCATTTTGAGCGTTGGCCGAGGGAGCTAGGGTGTAGGAAGATGGCAGATATTACAACATAGAAGGAAAGAGAGGAGAGACAACTCAAGTATAGTGAAGCACGTGAAAGAGAGATTACTAGATGACATGAGGCTACAAGTGTGATGGATCTATGGAGGTAGACGTTGCAGGAAGGAGTTGAGGTTCACGCAGAGGATGTGGTACCTGAGAAGTATATGCTACCCCATCTTGGAAAGCACGTAAGAGATACCCCTTCAGCTTCTGATGAGAGTTCATCACACAGACAAAGAAGAGTCATTGGCACATATCTGAACCCACCCAGTGACCAAACCCTAGTGCTTGGTTTTCCATAGCAAGGAAGGAGTATCATTGACCTAGTTGGAACCAGTGGAAATGACAGATCTACACTTAGGAGGTATAATTTTTTAGTTCCCACCTCTATGGCTACACATATCCCATTATTCAGTGGATTATTTGGATAAGAAGCAAGTATACAAGCCTTCAGTCTCACATCTAGAAGTGGCGAGGGGTACAATAGCGGTAATAGGGAATTATCATAGACTATTGGCACATAGTTCAGTGGAACCTTAGGGGCACTTGGCATAACTACTACAAGGCCTTGTGTTGCTGGTGGATCTGGTGGGTTAGGAGGGATAGGACCTGGTGGACCTAGTGGTTCTGGTGGCTCAGGAGGCATAGGACCGGGTGGACCTGGTGGATCTGGTGACAGAGGGAACACTAGGGGAAACTAAGGGTCTAGCTTAGGAGGACAAGGGCCCCAGCCATCCCCTCAGGTCATCTTTGAGATGTCATTACACTTGCCAGATTATAGAGGTATTGAGCATGTTACAGAGTATGTTCACAAGTGTGAGCTACTATGGCGTGTAAAGGGGATCAAAACATCAGAGTGAAAGGCTAGTCAATTTGTAGCAATGTTGTCAGGGTGCACACATAGTTGGTATAGGAAATATGACCCTCATTAAATGGTGGTGGATTATACTACTTTAAAAAATTCCTTCTTGGTAGAATTTCACATCCCTGAGTTTGAATAGAAGAGCATCAGCACCCTGAAGGAGATTCAACAGTGAATGGTAGAGAGTGTGTGAGAGTATGATGTGTGATTTAAAACTCTCTTATCTAAGTTATCTTATGATATTCACCCTTCACAACATGCTCAGTGGTTTGTTGGAGGATTTATCACAGCTTTTATAAGGGCCTTATCTCATAAAACTTTCACAGACCCGCACAAGGCATTTGATGCTAATTTGCGCACTGAGGCTGTTGGTATTAGTGATACTGGTGTTAGCCCATTCTTGGAGGCTCAAATTGTTGATATGGCTAAGTAGCTGGAGAAATTATCTGCAAACTCAGCCCATGAGACTCATAGTGGTTTATAGTGCACAGATTGTGTAGTAGAGGGGCATGTCAAGGGTAGTTATCCTCGGAGGGCAGTATGCACCATGACAATAGACTATGAAATTTTTCACGGGGACCATGATGCAAGTAGGTGCCCCTTGTTACAACATGAAATCCGGAAGAATGTGTCTTGTTACTATAATATTTGCACCTCTACAACCCACGATACTAAGGAATGTAGGCTCATTGATCAGATCCATGAGGCCATTGATCATGGGGTGCACCGAACCAACATTTCTAGTAGTTCTAAAGGGGATGATCACCACTATGAAGATTGCGCAGATGGTGGCACGTGCGGCAAGGGATTTTGTAGGGGATTTCATGGTCATGGTAACCACAGGGGAGGAAGGAGTGAGTTCGTGCATGAAACTTGTTTTAATTGTGGGTCTATAGAACATTATAAAAAGGAATTCCTAGATCTACTACATTACTCATGGTGTAGAAAGAAGCACAAGTATGAGGAATGCCCGGAGTTGTTTGAGCACATGAATCAGCAGCAATGAAAAGACAAGGGCACTATAATGGTAAGCATTAAGAACATAGACACACAATGGATGTTGCGGGTAACACATGATGCAAGCTTGGAACCTGTTTTAGTAACAACAAGAGTAGAGGCCACACATGCAAAAGAAATACCAAGGTAAAGGACCCTATTTTAAAGAGAGGAAGTAGTTCATGGGAAGTACCTAGACCCTGCACATCAAAAGGAAGTATATCAAGATACCATGGAAGTCATTTGATAGTTTACAAGGAGAAATCTAGTACCTAAAGGAGTCATTCCATGAGGGAGGAGACAAAGGAGGAAGGTCGAGGCACAAAAATATGACCTGGATGAGGTTGAAGAAGTATGTAAAATGATAAGGCAAGAGAATTTTATTCCCTTGCTATGAACATGGTTGAGGGAGAAGGTACCATGCGCGGGGGAAGAGCGTGAGACATAGATCCTGCATGTAAACCTTCCCCCCTCACAACCTTGACTATGACAAGGAGATCACATTGGATCCATTCCTAGATGGATGACTCCTTAGTAATATCTTCATTGAAATAGACATGGAGGTCAATGTTGTCACATTGGATGCTTGGCACTAGATGGGAAGACCTACATTACAACCATATTAGAATTTTTTGTATATGGAAAAAAAAAGGCAATTCCCATTGGTTTCTTAAGGGATGCACCTATCACTATCTAGGGTGCTAAGTTTACTGGGGAATTCCAAGTCTTGGTGCTTGCCAAGGTAGATAATTTCCCAACACTACTTGGGCACCCATGGTGTTACAAGAACAATGCTGACCTTTGGTTTAATAAGGGGTACATCAAATTTTAAAATAAGGAGGAACGAGTTATTATACCCTTCACTGATGGGAAGTCGACACCCTATATTGAACCTTTAGGGGAAGAGGTCCTGGATAGGATATATGTGCACTCAATCAAGGATCCAAAGATAATCCATCCTACCAATGAAGTTATCCAGTTTGAGGATGCTTAGTCAGTGAGTGACACCACCAGCCTAGCATGTGATAATTAGGTACATGGGACTTATGAACTGATTAGATGATAGTCTATAGGATTGGTAACAAAAGTAACAAAGGTGGGTATGATCCAACACCTAGGAGGAAAAAAACTACCTAAGTATTCAGGAGGGGCCTTCCCTGAGATCTTTTTATAGGATAAAGAAGCTTAGTGGAAGGAGGAGAAGAAATGAAGAGGTATGTTAAGTTATGTCTTGCTCATCACATCGGCGTGGTGGTGGGCTACACATCAAGAGAGACTTTTGGAATGGTGCAAGGTGAGAATTTATCTCTCTGTCAGGTTTCCTAGAAGCAACATACCCACCACCATCAAGGACTACCATGGTAAGGAACCCACCTTTTTCCACATCCAAGCTTGTGAGAAGGTATGGAGGGAAGGTGCGGAAGCCTTACTACCATCCCTTTGGGTGCGCAAGTTGTTTTTGAAACTACAGGGTTGTGCACGTGCATGGTACATACATTCTGAGACATGCCGCCAAATAGGGAATTGGCAAGAGCTAACAGCTAACCTCATTCAAACGTTTGAATATTGAAGTACCAAGTCATCAGTTGATAAGGCATTACAGGTTGTTAAGTGCCTTACCATGGGGGATAGTTCCGTGGTAGAAGATAGGCTATTGGAACTGCTAGGTGGACCAGGTTTGGAGGCACGCTTTGAAGAAGAAGTAGAAGAAGTAGAAGAGTTACAGCTTGTGCATGTGTTCTTAGAAAAGGAGAGAGGGAAATTAGTATATGTTATTGATTGAGAGGAAGCAAAGAGCCTGGATGTTAACCATTATGTGGGGACATGTGAGGTAGTGGATAGTGCTGATTCTCATGCACGCACCTACCATGAGCCTTTAAAGACAAAGAAAGTTAACATCAGCTCAGAAGAGGAGCCTAAGAAAGCTACCATTGGAGATTATTGGTCGGAGAAGGAAGTCTCTAAGATCATTGATCTTTTGCAAAAATTTTAGAATTTATTCCCACGCGGGTACCATGAGCTCAAAGGCATCCACCATTCCTTAGGGGAGATGAGGATAAAGTTGAAGGATGGTGTGTTCCCGGTCAGGATGAGACCCTATCAGATGAATCCCAATTTGCACATAAAGGTAAAGGAAGAGATAGAAAAACTGATCTCTTCTAGAATCATTGAAGTCGTGGAAGAATAAGAATGGATAAGTACGATGGTGATAAGGATCAAGAAGGATGGATGGATTAGGATGTGCATGGATTATAGGGAGATGAATGCAATTTGTGTCATCGATCCTTTTCCAACCCCCTATATTGAAGAAATCTTAGAGGGAGTCACTGGGCACGAAATCTATTCCTTTACGGATGGATTTTTAGGGTACCACCAAGTCCGGATTGCAAAGGAGGACCAGGAGAAGACAACTTTCACCACTGAATGGGGAATTTTTGAATACATGGTCATGCCCTTTGGGTTAAAGAATGCGCATGCTATTTTTTCATGCATAGTGGTTCAGGCGTTCTAGGACTTCATCCACAAATTTCTTTAGGTTTATCTAGATGATTAGATAATATATGGGCTAGTAAAAGACCACTGTGATAATTTGAGGCTGATGTTTGAGAGGTGTCGATAGTTAAGGATATCCCTCAACATTAAAAAGTGTGTCTTTGCTACATCCTTTAGGACGTTACAGGGGTATATCATATGTAAGGAGGGCTTACTAGTAGATCTTGCCAAAGTTGCATTTATTGTGGGATTGGGGGAGCCTACTAGCCATAGCACAGTGTGTGGATTTCATGGGTATACAGATTATTACAGGAAATTCATCATGGGGTATGCCAAAATAGCCATGCCTCTAGAAGAATTGCTCAGACATAAAAGTGCCTTCCATTGGGGAGAGGCGCAGCAGAAGGTGTTTGACACATTAAAGGTTAGGCTTGTCACTGCGCCTATATTACGTTTTCCCTCTTGGGACAAGCCCTTCCATGTTCATGTAGATGCCTCAAGAACCACCATTAGAGTAGTGCTTGCGTAGCCAGGTGAAGGAATTGTCAATTACACAAACAAAGAAAAATTACACCATGACTAAGCACGAAGCATTGTTAATGATCTACGCACTTTTTAAGTTCAGATAATATCTGTTGGAAACATTCTTTGTATTCTACACAGACCACATGGTGTTAAAGTACCTAGTGAACAACACCGTTCTACACAGGCACATATGTCGGTGGGTGCTATTATTTCAAGAGTTTGAGTTTACGGTAGTTGTGAAGCTTGGAAAGAGTAATTGTGGACCTAATCATTTGTCAAGAATTAATTCAGGGGAGGATGTTCAAAGTATTGAAGAGGCTATGCCAAATGTGTAACTATTTAGGTTGCGGCACATGCCCTCAGATTTGGAGGAGATTATAGTTTTCCTAAAGGAAGGTGTGGCACTGGAAGGGATGAAGGCATTAGAAATAAATCAACTAGCCATACGCGCCACACCCTACATGTTAATCAATGGGGACTTATACAAGTTAGGGCATGACGAAGTTTTGCGCAAGTGTGTACTAGAGCATGAGCACCTCGCCATCATAGAGGAAGCACATGGAGGAAGCTTGGGTAGACATTATGCAGGTGACACCACTATGCATAAAATTTTAATGGTAGGATTATGGTGGGAAACTCTGTATAAGGATTACAAATACTATTGTAAGGTGTGTGACCATTGCCAGCACATTGGAAAACTAGGAAGGAGAGATGAAATGCCTTTGCACCCTATCCCTAGCACTAAACCTTTTGAGAAATGGGAAATAGACTTCGTAGGCCCTATTGAACCAGCAGCATGTAGGACTGGATCACGCTATGTAATCACTTGCACAGACTATTTGACAAGGTGGTAAGAGGAAACCCTAACTAAGGACTACATAGCAGCCACAATGGTAAGATTTTTGTGGGAGAACATTATCACAAGGTATGGATGTTCTTTAAGTTTAACCAACGATAGGGGTACACATTTCTTGACTAAAATTGTGAGGATCCTATTAGCAGAGTTCATGGTAGCTCATCATAAGACTACCCCTTATCACCCACAAGAAAATGGAACCACAGAAGCATTTAACAAAATACTGAGTCATACTCTGACCAAGATTTGTGATGTCAGAAGACAAGATCGGGATGACACGGTATCAGCCATGTTATGGGATTATAGGATAACTTATAAAAGGTTGAACAAAGCCACACCATTTTAACTAGTGTTTGCCACAGAATCTATTCTGCCAGTTGAATTCATGTTACCTTCTCTACGAATAACATGTGTAAGAGGGTTGGCTGATGAGTAAGCACTAGAAGAAATAATTGATGAACTGATGAAGCTAGATGAAATACGATCACTCACCAGGGGGAGCCAAACAACAGAAAAAGCAAAGCAAAAAGCATGGCATGATCACCACATTAGAAATAAGAAGTTTGAGGTTGGGCAGATGTTCTTGCTATATGATTCTAAGTTTCTGCACCATCCTGGGAAGTTGAAGGTCCATTGGTTAGGTCCCTATAAAATCTCATACATCCTTGATTCGGGCACGTGCCAATTACAAGCGTTGGATGGAACAAAATTGTGTGGATGCTTCAATGGGCGTAGGCTGAAGCCCTACTATAAATAATTCTTCTTGATGTTTGTAAATAAGGTAGTTTTTCCAGTTACTTTAGAATTTCCTTTATGCATTTCTTTTCTTGTGTTTCCCTTTTCATGTTGTTGTTTTGTTTTGCGCCTTGGGCATCGGTAACCCTTTTACTCTTTGAGGATTTTTTTTGAGTGCACAGAGGACTGTGCATTGTTTTAGTGTGAGGTGGAGTGATGTGAAGGAGAGCATGAGAAAGTGCCAAGGAATTATGTGTTAACAAGCCTGGTTGAATGGCCCTATTGAAAGAGGTGCATGGAAAGAATATATGGAAAAGGATGGTTGGTGTCAAGATAAGGCTATGTTCAGATCCCACATACGAAGGAAGAAAAAGTGCTTAAGTAACATGAGGTAGGTGAGAGAAAAAATTAGGATAGAAGAAGTGCCTTCAGTGCCAGTGATGCACATGTAAGAGTCTCATATCTAGATGGATTGGTTACGTACCAGAAGGTTGGAAGATTATCCACACAGGGTTGAGCGCGTGAGATAAAGCACTAAAGTTGGACTTTATTTGAAAAAGATGCAGTAAATATGAAAAGTATGGTGGGAGGTGAAGTAGCATTTAATGCTTAAAAAAGGGAAAAACTATAAATAGAGGGTCGACGCATTTCATTATTCACTTTGTGTATAAGGAGAAAGAAGCAGTTTTTGCATTTTCACAAACTAGGGCTTCCAAGAAACTGATCTGTGTGAAGAAAAATTTGAAGAGATTGAGTGTAAGTGACTAGTTTGGATCTACGAACTAGAAGAAAGGGATTTCATGGGCATAAAAGATTTGTGAGAAGGTGTTGTCTTGTGAAAGGATTGTCCCAACTAGGGTTTGAAGAACTAGGGCACGGGTGTGCATTGTTTGGCTCATTTATATCATCTCTTCAGACCGGAAATACTCTTTGTGATATGACTTATTAGTATATGGGGATGTTTTGTGTAGTCATGTCTTAGTAGGTTGATGCATTTTTCCTTGCTATTATTTATGAAAACCATTTATCCCATGAACTTCCTACTAACTTCCTTTATGAGATCAAATGTGATGATGTGTGTAGGGAATCATGGAAGTTACTGGTGGATAAGAAGCTCGAGTTCGAAGCATGCGGCTGAAGACTGTTTCCATCGAATTGACCTATTAGCTTGGGCTTGACTCTAACAGCCCGTAGGAATCTATGAGTTTTTTTAATTGATATTTGATGGACAATGTTTTATGCCGCCTGATATGGTGGATCTTGTAACCAACATTATCTATATGAAGAATTTGTCTTCAGAACTTGGGTACCACTTTTTTTTATTATCGAAGAAGATTATCTGCATACTGTTTTGGATTCATTTTTTCTGATATGTTATGAACTCATTTCAAGTTAATAAAAGCTATGGAATTTTGAGAATCAGAAGTTGTTAATCACTCTATCCTGAGGAAGAGCAAGGGCCCACTCGACCGAGGAGATACGAGGTTACTTTGAGTTTTTCATGCATACAGTCCTTCGATTAGTTTTACTGCAATTATCATTTGATGAGTTTTTGCATGCATGCTTTGATTAACTGTCCTTGTTTTCTCCATTACCACTTTCACTTAAAGTAGATGCTTTTGTTATGTAAATTTAGTTCATGAACAGTCTTGCTTTCTGCTGAAAATTCCAGTTATTCAGTTATGGTTTAAATTGTTAAGAATAAGTGTGTGCGTATTTTACTTTACAGTAGAAGATTAGTTGTTGAAATCCATTTCATTGCAAATAGTTGAATTCCATAGACTTGTATTTAATTTCCATAGATTTTAACTGCACTTCTGTAGAATAGCCACTAAAGCTAAGCAACCCCCCAAAAAACTCAACGCATAACTGGTTCTCCTAGACTCCATTGCATATTGCCTAGGACACATATTGCCCTAACGTTTATAATGACATTGACAAAGATTATGTCAGTTAAATGATTGGACGAATACAATGACCCATCATTTTTGGTGCCGTTTCCGGGGACCACATAACCATAAGCTCCATTATTTTATTCCATATGTTATGGGTGTTAATAGAGTTCATATAGGAAACCAGTAGTTCTCTCGGACCTCGATTTAAACCAACCAACCTGGATGCATAGGTCACGAGATAACCAAGGGAGATTTATAGCATGCAATATTCAACAAATCTCTTTAGACACTTCACAAGAGAGAAACACTGAGAGTGATACAGATTCCAATTCCATGCCTAGAACCTTTTCTGAGCATTATGTATCCTCTTCACATCATTCTGTAATGGGGGATCTTGGGAATGCTGAAGAACAACCTTTAGGAAGAACATTTACATACCCCATTGTCCTCGATGTAGATGAGGATGCACCCATGAAAAACATCTCACCATCCATCCTCCCCCTCTTTCGAGGAATGACCAAAGAAGACCCTGATTAGTTTCTGTTTGAATTTAAAATCCTGTGCCAGACATATGATTACCAAACTGACAATCAAAAACTCAAATTATTTCCCTCCACTCTCAAAGATTCTGCTATGAGATGGTTTATGGGGTTACCAGCTAACTCCATTAACTCTTGGGAAGCCATGGAAACAACCTTCCTAGATAAATACCAAGACTATTGTAGAGGAAGGGATAGGAAGGAGGAGTTCTTCCAAATATGGAAAAAGGAAGATGAGAATCTAGAAGATTATCTGGATAGATTCCTCTTTCTCCATAAACGTAGTGGGTATGAGTTACATGCAGACATCACTAAAACAATATTTCTAAAAGGACTGGATGAGGAAACCAAGGATTCTCTCCATCTCATGGGAGGTGGAGATGTGCATAAGCTTACCATGGAACAAATTAATGAGCTATGTAGAAGATATTCTAGAACACGTGGAGGAATAAGAAGGAAACAAACATCCAAGTCTTTGGGTACCTCTGAACTTCTAGAAGAAATGGCCAACATGAAAATAGACATTCTGCTGCAATTAACATCCACCATAGATGGAATCAAGGAAAAAGCCACCCCTGCTAAAGAACCATTGGACATGTATTGCCCTAAATGTCAGAAGAGACACCCCTTGAGAGAATGTCCTTTGGATGTCACAAATATGTGCTTAATCTGCGAAGTTACTGACCATGACACTAAACATTACACACTTCTACCACAATTGAAGGGAGGTTTGAATGCCATCTCTCAAACAAGTGTTGAATTAAATTTTTTTCCAAAGACCAAAAAATCAGGGTGGGTTCCCATCTAGACCAACTCAGAATCCCTGGAGAATGCCATGGCCAAATCAAGCCTCTCAGTCTTCTTGGGGACAACCTGAGTGGGAAAACTCAAACTGGATGACTTATCCATATCCACCACCTTGGAAAAATCCCTACACTCAGCCGGGTTGGGCTCCACCACCCGCAACCAATCCTTGGCACAATCAGCAGTGGGGTCCTCAACAAAATTTTAGCCAAAATCAGTCCTGGGCACCACCACAAAACAATAATCAACAACGCAGGTTCTAGCAGCCACAACAAGCTTTAATGCCTCCACCTCAAGCCTACCAAAATCAAGGACAAGCAACAAAAACAAAACTTCCAGCTCAGCTCAGGTAGCCAATCCTAAAAATCAACAGACAGCTTTGATTGATGACACAGATGCAGGTAACACCATGCAGGTTAACACTATTGGTAATTTACGATTACGATCTGGAAAAATATTGAACCCTCCTGTTGTTATCACAGAACTACCTGATGATGCCAATAAGGAAGAAAAACTTGAAGGTAACACTAGTTCTTCACCAATTCCAGATAAACAGGATGATCAAATACCCAAACCAACTACATCCCCTTTCCCTGAGTGATTACAAGACACTTGGATTGCAGATGAAACAAAACTAGTTCAGGAATTAAAAAAAGTACATATTGAGGTTCCACTACTACGTGAATAAGGGACATCCCTGAACTAAACCAAACCATTAGAAATGAATGTATAAAGACACCAGGAAGAAAAAAGAAATACCCAAAGACTGTCAGAGTTGAAGGGAATTTGGCTGATTTAGTTGCTGGCACCCTCATCTCACCAAAATATGGGGATCCTGGGAGCCCTGTCATTACTATTTGTATAAACAACCAGTCAATATCTAATGTTTTGGTGGATCTTGGTGCTGCTATTAATGTCATCACAACAAAAATGTTTAACCAACTATTCTTAACAGGACTTCAACCAACCAACAACTGTTCTGCAGTTAGCAGATCAATCCATTACTATACCTGATGGTGTGGTTGAAGATATAATGGTCACTGTTGAATCATGGGAGTACCTAGTTGATTTCATGGTTTTGCAGCCTAAAGCTTAGAAGTTGGGATATCCAGTCATCTTGGGAAGACCTTGGCTGGCTACGGTTGCTGCTTACATTGACTGTAGGTCAGGCAACATGACAATTCTAAATGGGTAGAAATCCAAACACATTTCATTATATCCTCCTGCCCAGCCTTATACGAACAATTGTGACCAGGTATGGGTGGATTCTTTGGATGCTAACTCTTTGAATTCTTCTTTTCTGGCCACTATTGCAATACACAATCATATGACGGAAGCTGCAGAGTCTTATGTGCTGACTGATTCTAAGGACTCTGCAACTATGGAAATCAGCAATACTTCTACAGAATTTGGAATATCGGTAGAAGACATTACCTCTGCTGAGTCTAGTAGGAAACTCTATGCTTATAATTCTGAACATCTAGTTCCTGATTTCTATTGTCCATTAACTAAGGTTTTTTATTTTGATAACATATCCATCCTACACATGCTCCAACCCCATGTTTTCCCATTGAATTCTTTTATCACTAGTATAGAGCTTGCTCTTGCGGATGATACTAAGCAGGTGCTTGTCAGTTTGGGTAAAGAGCTGACTATAGGAAGCGACTTGGAGGTCAATCAAGAAGCTAGGGTGCTTGAGGTTCTGAAGAAACATTCTCATGCTTTTTCTTGGGATTACACTGATATGAAAGGAATTCATCCTAGCATCTGTACACATCATATTTACACTAATGACGTCAAACCTATAAGGCAGCCGCAATGAAGAATCAATCCAGCATTGAGAGACATAGTCAAAAATGAGATTGAAAAGCTCCTAAAGGTAGGTTTCATCTATCCTATATCTTGATAGTCAGTGGGTTTCCCCATTATTTATTGTTCCCAAGAAGAATGATAAGTGGCGATTATGTGTTGATTACAGGGAACTTAACAAAGCCACCAAGAAAGATTATTTTCCCCTACCTTTCATTGACCAAGTCCTAGACAATTTGGCTGGTAAGAAATATTTCTCTTTCTTGGATGGGTTTAGTGGGTATAATCAAATTAGTATTGCCCCTGATGATCAGGATAAGACTACTTTTACGTGCCCTTGGGGTACATTCGCTTACAGAGTCTTACCTTTTGGGATTTGTAATGCCCCTGCCACATTTCAGCAGGTAGTCTTGGCCATTTTTGCAAATCTTGCTAACGACTGTGTTGAGGTTTATATGGATGATTTCACTATCCATGGATCCACTTTTGATGAATCTTTGAATAATCTTGAGAAAGTACTTAGTCGATGTGAACAACACCAACTATCTCTGAGTCATGAAAAATGTCTAATGATGGTTGATCAAGGAATTGTCTTAGGTCACCATGTTTCAGCCCAAGGTATAAAGGTGGATCCCAAAAAGATATCAGTCATCACCCAATTACCTACACCAGCTAATCAGACTGACATCAAAAGTTTCTTTGGCCATGCAGGTTATTACTGCCGATTCATAAAAGATTTTAGCAAAATTTCCGCCCCAATGTTTTCACTGCTAACCAAATATTGTGTTTTTGAATGGTCTCTCAGTGTCAACAGACATTTGATTCTATCAAAGAAAAGTTGACAATAGCCCCTGTCTTACGTGGCCCTGACTGGGACAACCTTTCCATATCCACACTGATGCTTTTAATACAGCCATGGGCGCTGTCCTTGGACAAAAAGACTCAGAAGATCATATGTATGTAATTTATTTTATCAGCAAAAATCTATGACTCCTACGGAAAAGAATTACACTACTATGGAAAAAGAGTTTTTGGCTATGGTATATGCTTTGAATAAATTTTGTTTACATCACTGGACTTTTTTTGTTTACACTCCACTTTGCCATTCGATATTTGATGAACAAACTAGTGGTTGGTGGAAGGCTCATTCGTTGGTTACTCTTGTTGCAAGAATTCAATCTCACTATTATAGATAAGCCTGGGAAATCTAACGTTGTTGCTGACTTTCTTTCTAGAATAAATGTTTCAGGTGATGATGAAGCAGTCCAAGATCAATTTCCCGATGAACACTTGTTTGCTATCTCCACTAAGACTCCCTGGTTTGCTGATCTCACAAATTATTTAACAACAGGGAAGTTTCCTACTTATTTTACTCATAAGGAAAGAAGGCGATTGGTTAGAAATAGTGCAACGTATAAATGGTGTAACAGATTCTTATTTAAATGTTGTCCTGACATGGTTCTTCATAGGTGTGTTCGATGAGGATGAGGTACATGACATGTAACTGTGAGCATGTCTTAACGATCCCGGACGGTGGACATTATTTATTGAAATGAATAATTCACAAGATCCTTAGAGCAGGGTACTATTGGCCTTCCCTCCATAAGACTGTCAAAAAGTATGTGTGGCAGTGTGATGCATGCCAATGAATGGGAAAACCTACGCTTTCTATAGAAATGCCTCTGAACCCCTCAATTGGTCCTAGGACCATTTGAGAAATGGGGTATTTATTTTGTTGGACCATTTGATCCTCCATCTTTCGGGAAGGAGTATCTCTTGGTATACACGGACTATGTCACCAAATGGGCTGAAGTTCAAGCATTGACATCTGCCAATGAAGATGTTGTTGCTGATTTTCTCTACAACCAGATATTGCTACGCGGTTTGGAACACCAAGGGCCATTGTATCTGATCAAGGTCCTCAATTTGTTTCAAATATGATTGAAGCTTTCTTAGGAATCTATAGAATCAGGCACCAGAAATCATCACCATATCACCCCCCAATCCAATGGGCAAGTGGAGGTAACCAATCAAGAGCTCGAGAATATTATAACTAAGGTGGTCAATGCCAACAAAAAGAATTGGGTACCAAAACTTCCTAAGGCCATCTAGGCCTACAACATGACCTAGAAAACAACTACTGGTTTCTCTCCCTATGAGAAAGGTCTTTAGGAAGAAGCCACTGTTACCTGTGGAGTTTGAATTGCGCACACTGACAAACAATGTTGGAAGTTGGGATCGATTTGGATGAATCACAACATGAATGAATGTTGCAGTTGAATGAATTAGATGAAATACAGATGAAGAGGCAGCAGCAGACCAAAATCCTACAGCATCAGCGGAAAACTTGGCATGATGCTCACATAAAAAAAATGGATATTTCATGAAGGAAAGTGGGTTTTGCTCTTTGATTCCCACTATCAGTAGTTTAAATGCAAGTTGTGTATGCACGTTGGTTAGGTCCCTATCAGGTAAATCAATTTTTTATATAATGGCTCTATTCAATTGATACCGATTGATAGAGACAAATGGTCTCTTCTGGTAAATGGGAACAGGCTCCGTGCATTTATCACCCAGCCACTCGGATAAGAGAAGACTTTCACCAATGACAACATTCCGTTATGGACAGACATGCATGCTAAGGAGGCTCTTTGGCTCTCACGCATGGAATAATGAATCTTGTGCAAATACAATAAAGGAATATGGTCCTTCATTTGATCTTCTTCCCTTAGTTATCAGGTTTTTTAGTAATTTCTAATAAATGTAGGAATTTTCATTATTTCTACTGCCGTTAATCATGTTTCATCCCAAATTACAGGGCGTAGGAATCTATGGATATCAGCTGATTAAGTGTAGCATGGGTGAGTGCATATAACTTGCTAATGATATTTCTATGTGAAACATTCCCCTGTGTAGTCATATGTCATTATGATGCCATCATGAAATAATTGTTATGATCATTTTGGATCTCTTCCAAATCCGGCTCTATGAATGATGGCATAAAAGGAGTAATGGCTCATAAATCTCCACATGCTTTTGATGTGTCACACTCTGCAACATTAGGACAGATGGCGCATGATCCTCAGCCATGGGATATGTGCCACCCCGCTACAAAATCTTAATCTCACATGGGTGGTCGGTCTCATCACTATTTTATTTTCCGTCACCTTCACTTGATGTTGTGCTACCCCAAGTACTATGGTGTCATTTGAAATTTAATGCTCTATGTAACTACCTCTTCCCATTGTGGTATGGACATCAAATCATAAATGGTTTTATCAAACACTCGATGGGAGGTGGAAGAAACGCTCTGCTCTGGTTTTTCCTGCTACTGTGTATTTCTTACTTTTTGGCTTAGCATGGGGACCACGCAAAAGACATCAGCAACCTACTTCACCTAACACCTTGCTCCAGAAATTCTACCCTTTCACAGGTATTTCATGATTTTGGATGGTTAGATTTCATTCAGAAATTTGAAGGGTTTGATGAGAACATTGTGGAAGAGTTCTTGAACAATTTTGATTCCACATGCTCACAAGTTGGTGGACGACGAGTTGAAATTACCCAGTCAGGTCATTTTTAACCTATTTGGCCTACCAAATTTTGGTTTAAAGGTTATGACAAATGCCCCTTTGCAAATTCTTATTGCTCAGTTTCCATGACGAAGGAGAGGCACTCCTAGAGGTCATTCTAACTCCATTGGGTGTCCAGAAGGGTGTTAAGCAAAAACGTTTACCTAGAATCTATGGTGAGATTGCTAAATGGGTCAACAAGTATTTTATATGCCACGGATAGGCTTATATTCTAGGTGGTGATGATGTGCTCAAAATTCTCATTCACCTTAAAAAGGGACATGTCAACTAGGCCCTTCAGGTCAATTTTCCAGAGTACCTCCTAGATTCTATCATTAAAGTATGCCAGAAACACCGGTCCAATGGGGGCAAGTCTATGCTTAAGCACCTAGGGTTGATTCACCTGTTGTGTTCACACCAAGTTTTCTTTCACCCAAATCGGAGGCTCAAGGGACATGTTGGCGGCGAAGAGTCTAGGCCTAAGCAACTAAAATTTGGCCTCTCTTCTGCACCTCAGTCTACCCTTGCATCGAGCCCTTCACATAGTCATGTAGAGGCAGCTGACGTTCTTGAGCACACCGACATGGTTGGTACACCTAAGGGACCATCCCTGTCCATTTCTAATTTAAAAGGAAAGTGTCCCATGGCCCCATCTTCCTCCATGCAAATACGGTCCCCGTGGCTTTGCTCATTTTTGCAGATAGATGGTTTCCAATTAGAGTCCTTTCCTTATGACACCATCCACATTCAGGAGGAACTACATACAGAGGATGTCCCAGCTGCTCCATCATCTGTTGTTCCGTCATCTACGGAAATTCACACTGTAACTCTAGAAATTCTTGACACTCAAGTGGTGCCTTCTCATAACTATCTGGAGGAGATAACATTACTAAAATATCAGTTACAAGGTATGGAAGAATCCACCCTTTTATTACAAGCTGAATTTACACAAAGGACAGTAGAAAAAATTTGGGAGATTACTGCCCTACAGCATGAAGTGAGTTGTCTAAAGTGACAACATGATATGTGTCTTACTCTCTTGAGTAATTTCCAACAGTTGTCCCTTCAGGAAAGGGAATTGCAGAAAGAAAATGAAAAATTAAAAAAGGAAAAAGAATCTTTAGAAGAGGAAAAACAAAATTAACATCTATCTTAGACTCTATTTGTCCTTTATCCATCAAACTACTATCCTGTAGGAAACCCTCCTCAGTCTACAACATGTATGTCAAAGAAAATTTTTATTCTTGGCAGCTATTTCAATTGTGTTCTCAAGCCCCTCACGAAATTCCCAATGGACCTAGTTTTTTATCATTCTACAAGAACATCACTCCAGAAATTTAAAATTTTCTCTGTGAATTTTATTTACATAACATGATAGTGACCAATGTCCTTGATTTCTTGATCAACCTATTCATGGGGGATTTTCAAATTAAAGCATTTCAGTCTGTATTGCAACATCAGATAATTTGGAGGCAGTAGACAGACAGTTTTAATAACACTGCTCATTCCATTGGATTTTATATTCACCCAACCCATCACACAGATGTTGCCTTGCGGAAAAACTTTAGATCATTGTACTACCAGGCAAGGGTTGGGGTGCATACTTCTCATATTTTACTTTAGTGTATTATTGATTTTGAAAATTATAGTCTAGAGAATTTTGGGGCTGCTTGGCAAGCTTTTGATAAGTGATGAGATACCTTAATCCGACCTTTGAAACATAGGGAGGTCCTCTCTCCCCAGAATTTGAACTGGAGCATGCGAAAGGGTGATGCCCTTATTGCCATTATCAAACAAACTTCAGAGGAAACCATCCAGAAATACACTGATGAATGGGAAGGCCTCTAAGTGTGGCCACCACTCCTCTTAAGTCCTCTCACAACTTGGAAAAAAAATGCAGCACAGTCCTATGACAATTTCATTACCTGGGTGGAAATGACCTCCAATACTCAGGGTTGCAAGAATACCACAAAGCAATACACTGATCAATTTGAGTATGACATGGCTGACCAACTTGGCAGGAAAGCAGGGTGTAGATGAGTTGCATTGGGACATGCAACAGGTAAATTCAAGGGGGAAATGATGAGTGCATTTTTTGGCTCATTTATATCATCTCTTCAGACCGGAAATACTCTTTGTGCTATGACTTATTAGTATATGGGGATGTTTTGTGTAGTCATGTCTTAGTAGGTTGATGCATTTTTCCTTGCTATTATTTATGAAAACCATTTACCCCATGAAATTCCTACTAACTGCCTTTATGAGATCAAATGTGATGATGTGTGCAAGGAATCATGGAAGTTACTGGTGGATGAGAAGCCCAAGTTTGGAGCATGCGGCTGAAGATTATTTCCATCGAATTGACCTATTAGCTTGGGATTGACTCTAACGACCTATAGGAATCTATGAGTTTTTAATTGATATTTGATGGAAGGTGTTTTATGCCACCTGATATGGTGGATCTTGTAACCGACATTATATATATGAAGACTTTGTCTTCAGAACTGGAGTACCACTTTTTTTATTATCGAAGAAGATCATCTGCATACTGTTCTAGATTTGTTTTTTGATATGTTATGAACTCATTTCGAAGTTAATGAAAGCTACAGTATTTTGAGAATCAAAATTTGTTGATCACTCTATCCCAAGGAAGAGCAAGGGCCCACTCAACCGAGGGGATACAAGGTTACTTTGAGTTTTTCATGCATACAGTCCTTCGATTAGTTTTACTGCAATTATCATTTGATGAGTTTTTGCATGCATGATTTAATTAACTGTCCATGTTTTCTCCATTATTGCTTTCACTTAAAGTCGATGCTTTTGTTATGCAAATTTAGTTCATGAACAGTCTTGCTTTCTGTTGAAAATTCCAGTTATTCAGTTATGGTTTAAATTGTTAAGAATAAGTGTGTGTGTATTTTACTTTACAGTAGAAGATTAGTTGTTAAAATCTATTTCATTGCAAACAGTTGAATTCTGTAGACTTGTATTTAATTTCCTTAGATTTTAACTACAATTTCGTAGAATAGCCACTAAAGTTAAGCAACCCCCCAATAAACTCAACGCATAACTGGTTCTCCTAGACTCCATTACATATTGCCTAGGACACAACCCTGGTTTATAATGACACTGACAATGACTATGTCAGTTAAATGATTACATGAATACAACAACCCATCAGGTATACATAAATGTAGTACCCAGATGGCGTATTGTTAGGGAAGGAGTGGGAGTCCCATCTAAGAATCATGTCTATGAATGACTATAATCATCGTATGAGCACAATCGAGAAGGAGATGGCACTAGAGTTAGTGCACCCAACGAATAAAAGGATACCAGAGGGTTTTCCCATTTATAATGATGATGTGAAGGTCACGTTGGAAAAGGTAGGGTTATTACAACTCTTTGAGTTGCCTTACTTCAAGAATCCTAAGCACCTCTATCAATGGCTGATGTCACGTGTGCATGAGGACTACTTCCATTTCGTGGGGCAAAATATGCGTATTACCCCTCATCTCATCTCACATTTCATAGGCCTCATTTGTGAAGGAGACGGTTTAGAAGACAACCTAGGCAATAAAGAGGCAATTAAGGAAACTATCGCTGCCTATGCATACAAAGAGGGGTCAAGGTACTATGTCATCATAGACATCAAGGACCCGGTGATGAAGTTGGCCACGCATCTGGTGACTAAGTTAAATGGCTAGGAGAGATGGACCCAGGAGAGAAGGCACCATCTACAACTTTTCTACATTCATCGCAAATGAGATTGTAAGCTACACGAAGGAAGGAGACAGGATCTTGTTGGGTAATGTCCTACTAACAATTATTTTTGTAGAGATTGGAGTACCTGATGCATCAGAAAAATTCGTATGGGAGTACCTAGCTAAGGACCCTTCGCCTACAAAAATATTTGAAAAATACACATGTGACTCCATGATAACTGTGCACTAGGCATGCCTGGAGAAATGGTATACACGCCTGAGGAATGCATTCAGTTTAGAATGGAGAATCCCCAAACAAGTGCTAGTGGCCACCAAAGGAGAAGCTGAATTTTCTATGTACCAGCATTTCTACCTGGGAAGGTTCAAACTAATAGATGAGACATGGAGCCCATAGTGCAAGCTCCCCTTCACCTTCACAACTCAATACTTCAAAGCAAGAGTAAACAAGTTTAAAGAGTCCAAGAAGTTGAAACTAGACCTTGGTAATCTGGACCGGGAGCACATGGAAATGTGCAAAGGTTTGGTCTACCCCAAAAAGCACACATACATGGAGAGTTACGTGTCACATGAAGTAAAAATTACAAATCCCATGACCTTGCCCATTGTAGGAAAATACGTGGCGCGCGTGTACCTCCACAAAAGACCCAAATCAGAGAAGGGCACATATTTGAAGAATGAGGTATCTACACCTAGGGATCCAACTGGCAAGAAGAGACCTGTGCTCAAGTAGGTGGAAAAGGATCCATATAAGAAAATACCAAGTGTTATAGAAACACAGGTAATAGGCTCCCTTGGGACAAGCGTAGGACAATCATGTATTCACACAAGAAGAGGCCCTTAGTCAAGGAAAAGAATCCAGAGCTAGAAAATCCATCAGACAAGGAGTCCTCGGGAGAAGAAGAAACAAATTCACCTACACTGGAATCCCAGATTAGGAAGAAGTAGAGGCTAGAGAAGGAGACCATCTCAAAAGAAACTAAAAGTTTGGATAAGCACATAGGTGAAGAAGAAGATAGCGAAGTGGATGTTAGTATGGAAGACGAGCCTGGAAAAGAACAAGGACTAGATATTTTCAATGTACATGATTTGGATGAAAAAGGTAGAGAAGAGAAGTAGGGTTTCCTTTTCATGTGGCACAAGGATAGCCAAGAAGGGAGAGGCACCTAGGACATGAGAAGTGAGGAATATGGCACGCAGATGCAGAATACCCCAAGAATTACGGTGGAATAGGAAAACAAGGTGCCAGGGAGAGAGGAAACAAAGGCCATTGAGACCTTGGAGGAGGAGAAGCTGAAGTGTAATGCTGAGCCAATGTTAAATGAAGAGAAGGCGGAGAGCATGGAAAACGACCACGGCAGCACCAGAGGCCCTGTTTTAACTATAAGTATTCCTAAGGGCACATGCATGGGAGGAAGGCACACAGGGGAGGAGAGGCCAGGGATGGGTTATGTTGATTACCCCAAAAAAGTGTTCCACACACAGTTCCAAAGCATGATTCCAGCAGAAGAGCTCGTGACAATGTCGTCTTTTGACAAGGAGGTTGCATACCCATGGATGAGGAAGATGCTCTCATGGGAAATTGAGTCCCATCTTGATGAGTAGGAATTTAAGGTAAGCCACGGGGAAATAATAACATTTCCAGGGCCAACAGAAGACAATCTAGTGGTGAATGCTTAGGAGCTCTTAGATGAACAGCTGTGCAATACGCCGAACAAGGTCTCCATTAAAATCAAGGCTAGACTCTTTGGGAAGAATGAGAGAATCAAATATCTGGAGGAGGACCTGAAGAAGAAAGAGGAAGAACTAGCTGCAAGGGAAAAGGATCTTAGTCAAGAGAAACTAATCAGCACCTAGTTGCGGGGTGAGCTAAAAGATGAGAAGGCCATGATATGTTTGGTGTACAAAAAGGTGGAGGCTATTAATAATGCTATAGTATTGAATTATCTTGACCTAGCACCTCCCGCTCTGAAGTATGGATTTGCCTTAGGATGCTTGGAGAATTTAACAAGGGTCCTCACCATGGAGAGGTAGCCATTAGCCTTGGAATCTGTAGAAGAAGTGGCTACATTCTTAGAGAAAGAAGATAGATCAAAGGTTGAGGCATTCATAGTAGATTACAACAAGGTTTTTGATGCTATAAAATTTCCTTCCTAGACTATTGAGGCTACATACGACAATTGCGCAGACAGAGACAAAGTGGTAGGCATATTGGTCACCACTCATGAGGTAGAACTCAAGGATTTATAGGAAAAGAATAAAGGAAATAGGGTGGAAAGGGAAAAAATCCTTGCTGAGGTCGAAAGAAAATATGAATCCATTGAAGCCTTAAGGGGTTCAATTAAAAACCGGTTGAAGGAACTGTATCCACATATTACATGAAGAATGGATGCACTGGATGATGTAGGCAAAGAATTAGAGAAAAATTCTAACAACATAAACACACAAGGAAATGGGCTAAGATTTGTGGAGGTGAGCACCCTGGTCGGCGACCTCTATCAGAGAGTGCAAAACGGAGTCAATGCTTGGAACAAGTTGGAGGCCGACTTACAAAAGGAATTTCCTAGCCTACTCCAGTGATTCCATCACTTACCATTCTTTCTTCTTTCTATATTCTTTATTTTCATTAGAGAGGTGTTCCCACGGACGAAGAATAGGTGTAGTGTGGGGTAATGTTGGGCCCTTTAAATATTGGCTAAGTACAAAAAGGCACATAGATGCACAATGCCTAGTTGAAGAAAAGTGCGTAAGGATAAGGTGCCGTAGGGCAAGGCTTTAAGGAAACCCATGACAAACATGTAGACAAAACCAAGGGTTTAGTTCTTAGCCATATTGGGTGTTTTGGCTCCATGAATATAATGAGGTTACTAGCTTACAATGTATATGAACATTGATGATTCTAATGCATACATTTTTCTCATAGTTCTTTCTCATTTATGTTTATGATTAAGTATGGATGCTTGTGTAACTTCTTTCTATTTTGGTATAAGTTATTCAATATTTTAAGCATTGTCTATCTGGAATGATTGCAAGGACCTAGAATCCGTCCTGAGCTCTATGGTGGTTGTATGTTTTATTTCCTTCCAATTCTCTTAAATATGGATCATAGATGATGTTTCCCACTAAACTCACATAAAATAGAGACTCGACACCCGCACGTGACTCGGGTGAGCACCTAGTGCCCATTGGGTGATAGGTCAGTGCGCATGGGGTTCCTTTCTTTTGTGATAAGGGTAAAAATGACTACAATTATCATTAGCTGCAATCAATGAAATAGATACTTGACATGTGCATTTTCTCTATTCTAATGATTAGTTAATTATGTGTTTAATCAAATTTGATCTCTCTATTATGTATACTTCAAGTTTAACAAAGGAACGCATGCTTCTGGTCTATGGTATTTGGTGCCCTTTCTAAGTTGCAATAGGTGAAGGTGGCTAACGGTGTTCACATCCTATTCACATTAACCCTTCCTAATATTTAAAATAGCCTTTTATTCGGTGCATCACCATCTCTAGTATAGTTTCCTTTTTGTAAATCTCTTTCCCTAAAACCCATGAAAAGGTTAGCCTAGGATTAGATAGCCATTTTATTGCACTAGAAATAGTACAACACTTAGTTTAGGAAACGGAAGTCAACCTTCTCTGGAGGTTCACCTCAAGCCCAATTTAATGCATTGAGATTTGGAATCTAGAGATATATAGTCACTAGGTTCACCTCTCAAGTTATCAACATATCAAACTTTCCTTGTCTCCTCCAAATAGAAGGAGTAAAGGTGTTTCAACTCCACCAGCTCCAAATTTATCTCATAGGTTCCATTCAAATCAACCATATGAAAGGTTTCCTCCACCAAAGGACAATCAACCTCTTGCTGCTATGGTGTGGAACTAGTTTTTTCCCCTTTTAATGCAAGTAGTCCTCTTTTGTTGGCTCAACGTGACCCTCTACCAGTTATAGCACTCAAAATTTTACATTTTTTCACCCAGGAAACTCATGTTACTCCAGTAGAACACATTATTTATGTAGCCAACATTTTCGTAGTACATAACATCATGGAGGATAATAGTGTTCTCAGACTTCTATCCGCTTCTTTTAAGGGAAAATCACTTCATTGGTTTTGAGGGTTACATGGTTGTAGTATAACCATTTGGGAAAAGTTAGGAGAGAAGCTCTGTAAATAGTTTGAAGAAAAGAGTGATCACCTATCACTCTTGGAATAACTCACTACCATAAAGAGAGCTCCCCAAGAGTACATGAGCGATTTCAACTTCCAATTTCACAGAACTTGGAATAGGATTCCGGAACTCATTAAGCCTTCTCCAAATAATGCATTCTTATACTATTTTCAATCTTTGAAAAGTGATGTAGAAGTTATGATCCAATCCATGGGAGGGGCTACATTACTTGATGCCTACGATATAGCCATAACTATGGAAAATTCCTTAATTCAAGTTGGAAAGATAGCTCATCGACCGTCAATGCCATTTTTTCTAGATCTTACAAGTAATCAACCTATCATTGATCCTATCCCAGTAGCCTCTAATCAACTAGGTCAATCTACCCCTTCCTCTTCAAATGATCTATTTGAAGTGAAATCATTGTTGTAGACCTTATGAAATGAGGTTGTAGCGATAAAAAGGTAGCAGTCCCAATATGCTTGACCATTCCAATCCTAATATTTGGAAACTTGTCCTCATTTTCAAGGAAATAATCAGGCCACTAGCTAAGTCATAAGCGTGAATCCTTTAAACTTCCAGAACCCTTCTACCACTAGTTCATCCATATCCATAGCACTGGTCTAGAATAACCTCATTCAATATTATGATTGGTGTTATCCTTGTTCTGAGCCTCACAACCAAAATATTTTCCCAAATGGAGTTTTGAGTCAGGCCTTTATGTTCTAAAGCATATCCACCCCACCTGAATCATCAGTCAGACCATCCACCCAAGAGAGCCAAGAGCATCCTTCTGATGAAACTACGCTACTAAATTAGAAAATAGACAATTTTTGTGGTTTGAATACTAACGCCTCTACTGTAGCATCAAATACACGTTCCAAGAAGATGGAAATAGATCCTTAATCACTCAAAACTAATCAAGCATCCACTTCACAACCTTAGGCACAAATATCAATTGATAAGGGTATAGGAAAGAAATACCCAGAAGTATCTGCGGATCAGTCTACAAAGAAAGGTAAAAATTCAAGTATCACAGTGCCCAATAGGCATTTCCCAAAAGAAGACTCTAACACCTAAAAAGGTATTAGAAAATTTTGGGAAATTACATTTAGCATTGTGGAGAAAATGAAGAAGACCAATTTGAGTGTCATAATGTGGGATGCACTCTTAATTCCTTCTCAAAGGAACTTGCTACGGGAGGCTTTGAACAATTTTGGTACTATAGATAGATCATCAGGCCATGAAGTAGCAATAGCAACCAGCCTGTGTCAACCAGAAACAAAAGTGATTTCTAAGGCCAAAAAACCACCACCATTCTCTATCTCTCTGATCATCGGTGATCATTTGGTGCATAATTGTATGATCGATTATGGAGACAGTAGTTCCATGATGACCAAACAAATTGAAGATGTGTTGGTAATACCATATAATCCAATCTCAAAAAGAGTTGTACAATTAGACGGTACTATAGTCCAAACTATGGGAGTCATTAAGTGACTTTAGCTTACTATCCATTCATGTCCTAGCTTGGCATTCACACAAGACATATTTTTTATTGATCTCCCTCCCCTCTTTTCCATTTTCTTGTCACTTGATTTCACTACCAATATGGGTGGTTATTTGTCATCAGACTAGCTGCATATGATCCTTAGAACTTGGTAAGGAATGAAGGTGACTATAAGAGTAGAACCTATTTATCAAAATCATGTGGAGCCTTACACCAGTAAACCCATAAATGGAAATTATGTCATTTGTGACCCAGAGGAGGAGGATGTAGATCACGAGCCAACTACTCTTACAGTGAAAGTTCATGACACAGTGCTTGATGAGGTAAGTATCAATCAATTATATGATCCATATGTTGATTTATTAGTAGATGAAGAATCTATTCTATTATTTTTAGAAGAAACTAGATTAGGTACATACTGCATAAATGAAGAAGGTGAAATCATACCTCAGTTGGTTAAAACATCTGGTAGTTGTGAGGGACTATGGAAACTATTCTTTGATGTTTCAAGGAGTAGAAATGGATCCGATACAGGAGTTGTGTTGATTTCTCCATAAGGAAATATATATTTCTCATCCTTCCGGTTCTAGTTTAGTTGTACTAATAATGTTGCTAAATATGAGGCCCTCATACAAGGAATTTAGCTGGCTCAAAAGAGAGGAATCAAAGCCTTGATGGTCTTTGGTGATAGTGAATTGGTTGTGCATCAGGTAATAGCCCACATCACATCAAAAAATGATCTATTGAGATCATATAAGAATTGGGTTTAGGACTTGATAGAATATTTTGAAGCTTTGGGAATTCATGTAGTTCCTAGAAAACAAAATCAAGAGGCTTATAGGCTGGATACCATTGGCTTGTAGTATGATATACCTGTAAAAATTATGAAAGAAGGGCAGTATATGGTCAAAATGGTGGTCCGTCCCACAGTATCGAATAACATAAGAAGCTAGCAGGTGTTTGATAGTGACCAATAGATTTTCCTTTTCCTATAGTACGAAGCAGAGTTTGTTGTCAAACACCAAGATAAACTGTAAAAACTCCTATAACGATCAAATTATACAGTTGAAATGAAATAAACTACCAAAAGGCCTAGTTACTCTTGAATCTATCTTCAATATAGATGACTAGGTCAAATGGAAAGGTACCAACATGATAATCAAAGAGGAATATTTTGAAGAAGTCGAGGTAGCAAGTGAAAAGCTTCTAAATATTGGAAAAGTATGTACTACTCAAAGAGAATGAGGCTTTCATTGAATTGTGTTAAGAGTATCATGATATGTTTGCATGGAGCTACAAGGACCTGTGTGTTTTTGATCTAGTTCTAGCTCAACACACCATTGAGCTAGACAAAAAATCCAAGTTAGTTCATAAAAAATAGAGGCCAATTAACCTTAAAATTGAGCTATTAATGAGGAAGGAGCTAACAAAGCTCATTAAGGCCTGCATTATATTTACCATCAAACATTCTTCATGGGTAGCCAATCTAGTTCCTATAAGGAAGAATAATGGAGAGATTTGGTTGTGCGTATACTTCAGGGATTTAAACCAAGCCTCGCTAAAAGACCACTACCCTCTTCCATCAATGGAACAAATCCTTCAAATAGTGGAAGGGGTTCAAAGATTTTTCTTTCTTAATGGATATTCGGGATACAATCAGATCCTGGTCCAAGAATCTGATCAATTCAAAAAAACTTTCACTACTAAGTGGGGAACTTATGCTTACAACAAAATTCCTTTTGGGTTATCCAATGCAGGGGCTAATTTTCAAAGATTCATGGACATGGCATTTAAGGGACTAATTAATGATGTCATCTTGGTTTACCTTGATGATATAAGTGTATATTATAAGCACTAACCACTAACCACCATGCTGAAAAAGAATATTCAATTCTCATAGATGAATGAAGGAAGGGAGAGCTTCGTGGCTATTAAAATGACCATTTCTCAAGCTCCCACATTGGTAAACCCTAGGTTTGACAAATATTTCATTCTCTATGCTTTCACAGGTCTGAAAAGCATTTTAGGTATTCTCACCCAACAAAATGATAGTTTGATGGAACAACCAATTGCCTTCTTCAGTAAATCCCTCAAGGAATACAAGATCAAATATTCTTTTGTTGAGAAATAGGTATCTATAGTCATTTGAGCCCCAAAAACATTTAGGCACATGTTGTCTAACAATAAAATTCACCTGATGGTTTCTCATCCTGGTGTTAAGGATTTTTTTCTGAACAAAGAGATGAACGAAAAATGTGTTGGATGGATCATGAAAGTAATGGAGTATGACGTGCACATTAAAGTCACTAAACTTGTCAGAGGCAAAGGATTATGTCAGCATCTGGCTGCAGACTTAGAGATCAAGGATTCAGAAGATGTTATGCTCTTAAATGTTGATAAAGGTGATAGTCAAGATGATTGGTTAACAAAAATGAAAAATTTCCTCCTCTCAGGGGCATATCCTTCAAATATGGATAAAATTCAAAATGCATCTTTCGTCTCCAGTCTCTTCCATATGTCTAAGTTGATAATACTCTTTTCCGCAAGGATTTGAATGGTGTTCTTCTGAGTTCCATCAAACTAGAATAGGTAAGTAAGATATTATAAGAATTCCAATATGGTCTATCCAGGGGGCATTACTCTGCACAAACAAATGCTACCAAAATCATGCGCGTAAGTTACTATTGGCCAGATTTGTTCAAAGATGACCATCTCTGGGTTATGAAATGTAAATAATGTGCCTTTTTTATTGGAAAACAAAAGATGGCAGCACTTCCCCTACACCCCATTCAGGTATATCAACCTTTTGTTCAATGGGGATTATATTTTATCAAGATAATTAACCCGCCTTCCAGCGATGTACATAAAAGGGTTCTTACTGCAATGGATTACTTCACTTGATGGAAAAAGTTGGTAGCTTTAAAGGAAAGTAACAGAAAGGTGGTTCTAGATTTCCTGGAAAATATAATGATAAGGTTTGGAGTTACATTCATCATTATCTCTGACAATAAAATGGCCTTCCTTGGGTTTAAGTTGAGTGAATGGGTGGTTACTAATGAAGTCTACCTCAAGACTTCATCTAGTTACTATCCACAAGGAAATGAGTTGGTTGAATGTAGTAACATGAATCTTATAAGGATCATCAAATGTATGATGGAAGCTAACAAAAGGACCTGGAATACAAAATTTAAAACTACTTTATGGGCAGATTGAATCACACCTAAAATAGCCATTGAAAGTTCAACTTTTATGCTTGTGTATGGAAGGGAGGAAAAAATCCTACTCTCCTTGGAATTAAATTCTTTGGATGTGGCTCATCAACTTGAAGTTATGGAAAATGACTCTTTAACGGTGAGGTTTACTGAAATCATGGAGCTGGAAGAAGTTTGAAACATGGATATGAAAAATTTAGGCCAACATCAGGCTCAAGTTAAGAAATCCTTCGACAAAAAAGATTCTAATAGGAATTTTCAAGAAGGAGATTTGGTTCTCAAGTGGGATGAGGACAAAGCCAAACTAGGAAGCCATGCCAAGTTTGACACTCTCTAGAGTGGACCGTATATTATCTCAAGATGAAAAGAGGAAAATTCATTTCGTTTATCTAGACTCAATGGATAAGAATTACCAATTCATGTGAATGGGATGCATCTCAAGGCTTGCTTTTGAGATTGTTTCACCCTTGTACAATGTTCTTTTTTATTTTCCTCCAAGTGCTTTGCACATTGTTTTGTTTTATTTTTCTTTTATTTTTCTTTTCTTTTTGATTTTGGGTGTTCTCTTAATGTTGTTTTTCTTTCAAGACTCCTTTTCCTAATGGTTTGTATAAGGATAATGCTCTAAAAGCTTAGCAGTAAAGCATCCCCTGGAGGTTGCCAAAAATGTTAATGTTTTAATCTACCTTGAGAACACAAATGTTGAAATCAATCAGATAAATTTTCCAAAACTACAAAATTGAAAATTCTCCAAAGCCCAAAAATATGAAAAAAAAAAATTCGGACTTCAGGGATTTTCCCTTTTGAAGTTTAAAAGACGTGGAATTGAAATTATGATTTCCAAGTTCTGAAGTTCGAAACCTTGAAAGTCTGAAATTTCAGACTTTTTGGATTTCAGGTTTTGGAGTTCCAAGTCATAGTTTTCAGAAAATTCCTTTCAGACTTCCAAAGACTAAAATTTCAAACTTTTGGGCTTTTGGGTTTTAGAACTCTAGGTCGCATCTTTTGAAAAATAACTCTTTGATTTCTAAAGTTTGAAAGTCCAAAATTTCAAACTTTTGGGCTTTTGGGTTTTAGAACTCTCCTGACCGTTTTGAGGTTTTTTCACTTCCATACTGCCAAATCCTAAAATTCTAAAATTTTAGACTTTTAGGGTTTGGAACTGTCCCATCACCATTTCACAATTTTCATCTCCTGATCTCTGAAGTCTGAAACCACAAAATTCTGAAATTTCAGAATTTCAAACTTTCGGAGTGCTTCGCACATTTAATTTCTTACCTACTTCCATACAGATCAAAATTTGGCCATTAATGTCAGGTTTTTCTATTTAAAATCACATTTTCACCTGATACTTTCTATGATGATATGGGGTTTTACTATCTTTTGTACATTTTGATGTCATTCTCAAGGTATCTTATGTTGGTTATTTTCTTTTTGGTTTAATATCTTTTTTTTTTGGTTTCCTCCTTGTTCATTTTTCTTTTTTTCTCCTCTGTATGCCTTGGAAGATGAAGATCTCATTGCCCACCATGTCCCCTTTGACTGTGCTTTTTATCCTAATGGTTATGTAATCTAATTTCTATAGGAATTCAGGAAGGATCTCATCATTGTACTCATTTTCCTAAGCATTCAAAATTTTCTCCTTCAACAGTTCTCATTTTTAGAGTTCAAAATATTTTCTTTTTGGAGTTTGAGGTTTTGACTGTTCGAAATTTCTTAGTTTTTGGGAAGCATGCCTTTAGAACTTTGGATGTCTACTTTTTGGGATTTCGTAATTCTTCACTTCAGAACTTGACGTTTCGGGTTTTCAGAGATTTGGTTGTTCAGAGCCTTTAATTTCTTGGGAACCATGTTTCAGAAGTTGAAGCTTTTCATGTTTTTATAACTCCAATTTTTGGGTTTTTAGAACTCTATTTTTTGGGTTTACAGAACCTATAATTTCATAGTTACACTGGATGAGGGAAGTAGGCACTTCTGTAGAATTAAAAATGCTTTCTTTACAATTATTCTCTATCGTTTTTATAAGGAGTTGTATAATCGTAGGATTTATGATGAATCTCTAAAAGAAATGCATGAATGGGGGGATATTTACCTACAATTCCCCACATCACTTACATTCAGATTCTTGTCTTCGTAGGTGCTCCCAAGAAATTGCCAAGATGTCCCACTAACAAGTGGGTCTCGTTAGAATTGGTTTGGTAATTTCTAGATTACCACAAGATCTAGAATAAACGCACAAAGTGGGAGTTCACTTCCCTTTTTCAATTGGAATATACACCTTCTTGAATATTTATAAGGCCAAGAATGTGGATGTAAACATGGAAGAAGTAACGTTGTGAAATTTTCATCCATGAACCAATTTTCACTATTGGGGTAAATTCAGTGAAACATTTTGGTCAGGTTCCCATTGGCCCCAGTTAGAAGACATCTGGATTCATTTTTGGGAAGAATTCATCATCCGAAAAAGAGACTACAAAAGGCTAAATTATGATGAGGTTCAGCAGTTTGGTATAGTTGATGTCTTAAAAGACATGCAAAATGATGATGAGGTTTTGGATGTAGCATATAAAAATGATAATGTTGCTAATCAACCATTAACATGGATTGATTGGGATGTGGAAGAATGGTGCAATACCAAGCAGAGGGTGGGGCCCATTCTGTAGATAATTTACAGTTGGTTGGTTACCTTTGGAATCTCACCCAATGGGGTAGGCCAACTTACAAATACAAAAGTCCCATTAACCATGAGCTAATCAACACCCACAAAAGGGAAAAGGTCAATTCAAAAGGCCCATATAGTTCCCAAAAATATTTCTTTTGTTGTTGGGAGCTCATCTCTCTCCAAGGCCCCTTTTTCCAAAGCCATGTTTCCCGTAGCACTAGTGATATAAGTAGTTGAGGTCAGTGATTCTCCAAGTTTCCCACAAGCCCCATCATCTCTTTTTCCTCTTCAATTTCCACTTCCTACATTAGTTCCTTCCACTTCTACAATCATTTCTTATTTCCCATCTCCTTCCATGGCCTAAGTATTCTCATCCCTTCCAGTTCTCTCAATTGGGGAAATGATTCAGTCACACATTTCCACTTCACTTCCCCTAAAAATTCCATTTCCTTATGTATCGTCTCCTAACATCATTATATCCACTCCTATGGTAGTCCTCACATCCACCCCATCCATTACTACCACTACCATTCAAATTCCAACTAGTTTTGTTTGTACTCTTGTTATGACTAATGTTTCAGGTACTGAATCTACCATTTTATCCTCATTAGCATCAGCCATTCAAGAATGGTTGTTTTGGTATACTTCAAAGAAAAAGAAGAAAGTACCTCCAGGGGATGTAATAGATATAATTATATTGGAGCAGACACCAAAAAGGCATGCCAAGAGGGAAAATATTGTTTCTAGCTTGGTAGTTAATCCATATGGGGAACGAGTTGTAGAGGTTGTTACTCCTGTTGAGGGAAAAACTAAGGAAATAGTTACAACTATAAATTATTAGATTTCTAGATTTTCACTTGGAAAGGCCACTCACGAAGGAGATAAACAAGATGTACACACTACTCTTGGAAATATGCTAGAGAAATATGACAAAGACAAATCTTCTAAGGATGAGCTTAAGGCCAGGGTTGAGCAGTTCACTACATTGCTACAAAAAGTAACAAAGCCAACTCCATTCAGTGAAGTCTCAACTACTATGGCTATGATAGTTTTGTCTACCATTTATGATATTTATTATCTTAAGATCGAGAAGATATGCCAGAAAGGGAGATCGGTAGATGTTTGGATGGAACATATACTACGAGAAGATAATCCTTTAATTAAATAGCCTCTTGAAATATATAATGATCATTAGGTTTGAAGAGGTGGTATTTGCAAAATGGATGAAGCCTTTTTTAGGACAATAATAATTTGAATTTTAATTTTGCAACATGGAGTGAAATTCGAGAGGAATATCTATATCTATTTCTTCATGAGGATGTAATTGATGATGCTTCAAAGTTGTTTGAATATTAAAAGGCCATGGAATTATAGTGTCAAGTGTCACTGGATTTAATCAAGAATTTGGTGTTGTCACCAAATCACTTCACCCCCTAAATGGCCTGAAAGTGAATCACAACATTCGGTGTGATTGGGACACATGGGATCACTTATCAGGTTGTGGGACTTGGGCTCGAGGTGAACCTATCAAGAAGGCTAGCTTCGTCTTCCTAAACTAATCACTACACTACTCCTAATGCAATAAAAATGGCTAACTTGACCTATGCTAACATTTCATGGGATTAGGGAAAGATAATTTTAAGGAAATGAAACCTAAACTAGAAGTGGTGATGCACCAAGAAAGGTTATTGCTAGACAACTTTCCAGCTTTCCAATGAAGAGAGATGATCATGAGGAAGAATTAATTGCATTACAAACCCACTTTTACATATAGTACTTCACTCCTTGATAAGCAGAATGACCTCTAAAACTTGCAAGAAAAACCCTAGTTGCACAGTTCACCTAAAAACATGATAGAGAGGTGAGTAGAAGAAAAAAAATCCTAAAAGGACTTACAAATGATCAAAAAGCATAGTTATCATTACTTCAAGCACTTTGTATAGTGCATCATTACATCAGTGAAAAGGAACATGCTGCCATTACAATTTTAGAATAAAGGCTTGAAAGCCTACGAATCACATCATCTCAGCTTGCAAAGAGAGGGGAAGCTTGGAAAGTGTCTAACTACTCCAACTTGTATGACATGTCTAAACTTACTTGTTGGAACCCCTGAAAATGAGCTTCCAACTTACATTTATAGAAAAATTTGAGAGAGAGGAGAGAAGGAGTCATAAATTTCCTTCCTAAATGGAAGGATCATGATGTATTATTTATTACATTTGGTTGAACCACTTGAAAAGGTTCCATCATGCATCATTAATGTCTGTCTAGATAGTCTTCTCAATTAATTAAAATAATATTTAAATAATAATAAAAAATATTATTATTTAAAATATTTAAATGAAAAAAATTAATTTAATTTAAAAATATGGTGGGCCTTTTTGTTAACCGGTTTGTGCTAAAGGGGAAAATTATGAGGAGAAGACTAAAAAAGACCAACTCGGTGATTGGCTTGCCGAGCCAACTCACCGAGTTGGGTTCAAAATCCACCTAAATTTACCACCACTAAGCTGAGCTCCTACCACCGAGTTCCCCAAATGAGCTCACACAGAGCTCACCTTTGAGAACACATCTAAGCATCATAACTGTGTCAAGATCACTACATGATGTCGAGCTCCCAAAATGAGCTCTTCATCAAGCTCTTCCTACCTCATGCATTAACTGAGCACTGAGCTCAACATTGAGTTTTGCAAACCTATGAACAATTACATACTAGCTTGATTCAACAAACTATCATTTAAGTCAGTCCTCAAGCATATCTTGACTCGCCTGACCGACTTCACATTTCAATGCCCCACCTTCATGCTTGGCCAACAATATTCTCCATTTTTTACACAATGAGCTCTTCACTGCAGATAGATTTTTAGTTATAACTCACCCTTTTCTACCTATATAGCTCCATTCAAGCTCGTGAGCTACTTTCTCACACTTCTGCCAACTTTGACTATTCTTTGATTTCTGTCGATGAGTTGAACCACCTGTTACACTATCATCATGGTAGCTGACTTGAGCATATCATTAATTTCTTCCTCTGAGTCTTTACCAACTGGTTCCTCATCCCTAATGACTTACTGGATTGAATGGAAAGCATATCAACATGTCTCTACTTCTAATTTTGAGCTCCAACTGTCTCCACAGCCTTTGACTACCAAAATCTTGAAACTTTGAATTTCAGAGTTTCAGGGTTTCAGGCTTCAGAATTTTTCAACTCCCTTGACATTTTTGACCCCAAAAATCTCTAAAATTCTGAAATGGAAAACTCTAAAGAAGGTCTCTAAAAACATGACTCAACTTAGCCTCCCTCATTCCCGAGCTTCTGCCCTTCATGTTGAGTTGGCAATCAACTTGAACCCTGTTTAAGAGTGCCTTGCCTCACACTATTCTCAATGCCAAGTTCTCAGTTCTGTGATGACTCCATGACCTTCAGTGCTCACTATCTAAGCTCTATCTCCAACCTCAAGCACTCGATCAGAGCTAAAACCAAGACCGGCTAAGTGAACTTCATGAGATTGGTTTAGCATTTCCCTGTGAGCCTCAATGAATCAAAACTGAGATAAATCCCTGAGTTCAAACCATCCTTTCCACCTAGCTCGACTTAACCATACTCAAGCCATTCGCCTGGGCTCAATATTTTATCATTCATGCTCCTTGTGAGCTTTCATTGTTTCCTTCTAGATTTTTAAGTTTCAAATGTGCTCGTCCAAGCTAATACCACCTCACCACCATTTTTCATCATATGGATTGTTGTGCCCTTTCTTTTCCCTATGAACTCACTGCTTCTCTCATAATACTTCAGACACACGGGCTTCAATGTTTCTTTCTCAATCTCTATACACAATGATACAACATTTTCACCTCATGGCTCACTATTCCAGAGATGTTATCATCGTATGCTTCCATGGTGTAGAGGAGGTTGAGACCTTTCCAACGATACCAAATTTGTTGAATTTCAAGCACCAGATCAAAAGTTATGCTCATTTGAATATTTGAACTAGATCCATAAAAAATGGTGAAAAAACAAGTTTTAAAAAATAGATTCGTGAGCCCAAAATTCACTTTGTGCCTTTTGCGAAAAAATGCAAAATTATACAAAACCTCTCGTAGCCCTGTAGGCCCAAAATTCACTTTGCCCAAAATTGAAATTGCACTTTTTGCACTAAAATTGTAAAAGTGCAAAAGTCTCCCTTAGGATCAAAAATTCTCATTTTCCATTTGGCGAAAAAAACTCCTTGGGATCATGGGCCCGCACTTGCAAATTGTGCTTTTGTGAAAGTTGTAAAAAATGTAAAAAACTCCTACAGCTCCACAACTTCTCATTTTCCATTTGTCATCCTCGGGCTTGCTAGCCCGCATTTTCCACTTAGCAAAAGAAATCCTTCCCATGCCCACAGATCCACAATTATAAATTTTTCCTCTTGTGAAAATTTCAAAATGCCAAAATATCTCCTGCCACCCCGACGGTCCACAATCTTCCCATTTGACAAAAATTCTTCCCCAAGCCTACCCGCCCACCATTTGCAAAACATGAGGAGTTAGAAGGACTTATTTATATTTTTAGAAAGGGGAAGAAATTTCCTATCTGATGAATATGCTTTTAGGAATCCTTAAGTATTTAGAATATATGAAAAATTAGATTAGAGTACAAAAAGGGGGAAAATGGTGTTAGTTCATCCAAAAATAAGTGTGAGCTTATTTTGGTCAAAAATTTGGTGACTCATTGGGATCACTTACCTGATAGGTGAAATGATCAGTTACGTTGAAGAATCCATTAGGCATGGGTTATGAATGATAGCATGATATTGATCTTTAACTCTAAAATCTGATCCCTGAGCCACTTCAAACACCACTGAAACTGGAGTTGATCTCATCAAATGCCATTTCTAATGCATTGTGCATGAGAAACAAAATACCACAACACACTATGTACCAAACTAGAAATCATACACACCCTAAGTGGGATATGAAGAGTGTGAAAAATAATTTATTCTTATAAAAGCAAACCTACCTACTCTACACTGACTAGAGAGAAAGGGAACTCAAACAAATCCTGCAACTGGTAGGGAGAAGTAGCTTCCCTTTCTTTAAAAGGAAATCCATGCAAATGATTTGACATTGAATATGGCTGCTTGTATGAGTGAAAAAATTACTATAAGTCGATCCTCTATGATACATCCTGAAATCCCCTTAATAATTGTTGATCTTAGACCTCTCTTGAATGCTAAGCATGAAATATACTGAATCTGATGAATACTTGACATCTAGGTCATACTGCGGAACTTTGAATGAAGCAGCTCACGAAACTCTTATAGAAACTTTGAACTTTTCTCTTCCTTGAAAACCCTCCAATGATGAAACAATGTGCAGAACAACACAAGAGTGACAATGGAAAACAAAACACACACAACAATTGAAAACCAGACATGCCCTAAGTGGAACATACAGGGTGTGCAATGCACTTATTCTACTGAAAGAAAACCTATACTAACCTACACTAACCAGAAGCATGGGTAACCTAAACAAACTCTGCAATTGGTTGTGCAAAATAGCTCCCTTGACTCACAAGGGATTGCCATGCAAATGTTGTGACAATGGACATGGCTGAGAATGAGAGTGAGAAATTGAAACAAGCCCAATTCCCCACTTGGTCCACCGAGGTATCAACTAAAAAGATAAATAATCCCTCTTTTAGTTTCTCTACATTTGTTTTATAGAGACATGGCACTTGATCCTTGGGACTGTGAAACTCATCCTCACATTCTGAAGTAAATGTGACTAGTTTTGGCTTCTCTTCTAGCTTCAATGAAGCCAGGTACTTGATAGGACATGGTCTAAGCCATTGAATATTTTTTCTTGTTTGAACTTCAATTTTATCAAGAAATTCTTGCTGAAGACATCCTTGAAAAATATGGTTGTTACCGACATGATTTCCCTTTTGTTGCCCATTTACAAATAACCGATCTTCCACCTCTGTGAATGGTATTATAGTGACATCTCCCTCATTTGACATATAATTTGAAAGGTCAAACCCTCTTATTTTCAGCCTTTGAGAATTGTTGGGGGAAGAAAAATATTCAAGAATACCGTCCTCCATCATCGACTCGTTAACCACAACAAGGTCCATAACTAAAAACAGAAACCTCTCCATGACATAATCTTCATTCAATGCTTCTAGATCATTCCTAGCTTCTCCTGTGTGTTCCTCCTTTACGTGTGATAAGGGATACAAAAGATTCAATTCCTCCAATTTTTGTTCTAAAGGACAATTATGAACAATGAGTTGTTCTTGAGCATGTACCTCTGCAACACTTGAAACTTTCTGGTGGAAAAAAAGTGATGGAATGACAAGATTGTCAAGTTCCATAGGCTCGTGTCCATCAATTTTTTTTTCCAGATTTGATAGATAATCTACTTCTTCATTCTCTGAATGTGCCAAAAGCTCCTCCTCAATCTGAGTATCCTCCAAACTAGAACCTCCTTCATCTTGACATTCCTCATTCTCAAACATGAAATTAGAAAGATCAAATTTATCTAAAAAATCACATTTTTCAAGAAGGAAGAGAGGGAAAAGGTTTTGAAATCCTCTGCATTGTCTTATCTGCATTCTCGATCTTTGAATCCACCTTTACCTCATGAAACTTGTGATGGATAATTATAACATCAAATGATGACTTTGGAAAGATGTTAACACCTTCCAGAAGTGATGCAGGTTCTTGACATGCATGGCAATTAGGATCATTCCACTCATTAGAATCAGCTAGTACACTCGAGAATCTTTCTTCGTCAACTTGTACACACTCTTCTATTACTAGTTTTTCCACCTTTGGTGATTCAAACCCCTCTGATGAAATTGAGCCAATATGAATACTACATTCTAAACAAGTAGACTGTTGGTCCTCGTCATTCAACTCTAGATTTGTTTCTGGTACAAAACTAGTTTGTTTTGCTTGTTCTTGAGCCTCAACTTCTATAGAAGGTTTAGTCAAGAATGAATTTTTCTTGATGTTAATTTTTGCAGCCCATTTCTTCAGATTATCTGAATGCTCCCCTTTTCTACTCTCTTCAACCATATACTCCTCCATTTTCCTCATTTCTTGACAATGCTCCTCCCAAAATGGATCTGGGACCACAAGAGGAGGGTTGGGTTGGGATTTAACTGATTCCCTGACTGTTTGAGGAAGAGATTCATTATCTTGTCTTAATGGTCCTTATAGAAAAGAGGTAACTTTAGAAGGATGAGGCATGGAAGATTCATGATGAAATGGAGGAATAGGAAGTGAAGGAAAGGAATTCTCAGCAGGGGTAAAAACTGGAAGATTAGGACTATGGGGTTCAAGATGAAATTTCATAGATGGAAACATGGGAAGAGGGTTGTAAGGTGGTAATGCAAGGGCCTCCCATGGATATGATTGACTAACACTACATTCATAAGTGTCCCTTTTATTTATTCATTCTCCAACTTGAGTCATCGTCTTGATTATGAATTGAAGATTTTGCTGAGGGATAAGCTCACATGGTATATGGCCAGTCCATGGGTGTGGAATTCTGAAGCTAATCTGGGTTGCCTTCATCATTTCATTAATCCTTATTAATACCATGTTATGCTCCAAATCTCAAACCTTCTTATGTAAGTGATACTCTTCAAGTGTGGAATAGATTCAAAAATATGTATGCCATTGTTCTTCAGTAACCCCAATGTTTGGAGGATAACCGAATTGACCTACATCTTGATTATGTGAACATGCATGCTGAAACTGATATTCATCATGAAATTGGTTTGGACGTGAATTTTAATATCCTGAAGATGGAATGAACCGCCATTGTGCAAGTGGGAGTCCCACAATGGAATTGAAGCCATGATTGCACAACTTCATGAATGAGAGAAAATGGAAAGATATGGAAGAAAACTAAATGGAAAAATTGGTAAAATGAAAGTCTGCAACACAAAGAGTAGGGTACTTAGACCAATGGAGTCACCAGTTGTGATTGGGTATACCTCCTAAGGCTGAAATTCCACTAAGAGCACAACAAATTAATGAAATGAAATGAACATAACACACATACCTGTTAAAAAAGGTGGCTAAGATATTATAATAGGATAATAGTGAAATGTAGAACTTTCACCTATAGTCCCACTAGGCATGCCAAAAACTATTGTCACCAAATCACTGCACCCATTGAATGGCCAAAAAGTGAATCACGACATTCGGTGTGATTGGGACACATGGGATCACCTCTCAAGTTGTGGAACTTGGGCTCGAGGTGAACCTCGGTAGAAGGATGGCTTCCTCTTCCTAAACTAAGCACGACACTACTCCTAATAAAATAAAAATGGGTAACTAGTCCTATGCTAACATTTCATGGGATTAGGGAAAGATAATTTCAAGAAAATGAAACCTAAACTAGAAGTGGTGATGCACCAAGAAAGGTTGTTGCTAGACAACTTTCTGGCTTGCCGATGAAGAGAGATGAACGTAAGGAATAATGACATGCCTTACAAAACTAGTTTTACATACATTACTTCACTCCTTGATAAGCATAATGACCTCCAAAACTTGCAAGAAAAACCCTAGTTGCACAATTCACCTGAAAACATGATAGAGAGGCGAGTAAAAGCAACACAATCATGAAAGGACATAAAAATGATCACAAAGCATAGTTCTCATTACTTCAAGCACTTTGCACAGTGCATCATTACATCAATGAAAAGGCACAAGCTGCCATTAAAATTTTAGAAGAAAGGCTTGAAAGCCTACGAATCACATCATCTCAGCTTGCAAAGAGAGGGGAAGCTTGGAAAGTGTCTAACTACTCTAACTTGTATGACATGTCTGAACTTACTTGTTGGAACCCTTGAAAATGAGCTTCCAACTTACATTTATAGAAGAATTTGAGAGAGAGGAGAGGATTCATAAATTTCCTTCCTAAATAGAAGGCACATGATGTATTATTTATTACATTTGGTTGAACCACTTGAAAAGGTTCCATCATGCATCACTAATGCCTGTTGACATAGTCTTCTCAATTAATTAAAATAATATTTAAATAGTAATAATAAATATTATTATTTAAAATATTTATATAATAAAAATAAATATTATTATTTAAAATATTTTTTAAAAAAATATTAATTTAATTAAAAAATATGGTGGGCCCCTTTGTTAACCAGTTTGTGCTGAAGGGGAAAATTATGAGGAGAAGGCCAAAAAAGAAAAACTCGGTGGTTGGCTCACCAAGCCAACTCACCAAGTTGGGTTCGAGCTCCAACTAGGTTAACTGCCACCGATTTGAGCTCCTACCACTGAGTTCCCCAAACAAGCTCACGTAGAGTTCACCTCCGAGCACACATCTGAGCATCATAACCGTGTTAAGCTTACTACATGATGCTGAGCTTCAAAAATGAGCTCTTCCTACATCAAGAATTAACTAAGCACCGAGTTCAACACTGAGTTCTATGAACCTATGAACAATTCCATACCATCTTCATTCAATGGAATATCGTTTAACTCGATCCTCAAGCATATCTCGACTCCCCTGACTGACTTCAAATTTCAATGCCCCGCCTTCATGCTTGGCCAACAAGATTCCTCATTTGTTTACACAACGATCTCTTCACCGTGGATAGATTTTGATGTCAAACTTTCCCTTATCTGCCTATATAGCTCCGTTCAAGCTCATGAGATGCTTCCTCACACTTCTTCCAACTTCGACCTCTCTCTGATTTCTGTCGCTAAGTTTAATCACATGTTACACTATCATCATGGTGGTTGACCCAAGAATATCATTAATTTCTTCCTTCGAGTCTTCGCCAACTGGCTCCTCATCCCTAATGATTTTCTAGGTTAAATGGAATCATCTCAACATGTCACTGCTTCTAATTCTAAGCTCTAACTATATCCACAACCTTCGACTCCCAAAAACTTGAAAATCCAAAACTTCAAATTTCAGAGTTTCAGGGTTTTGGGCTTTGGAATTTTTCAACTCCCTCAACATTTTTGACCCCAAAAATCTCCAAAATTCTGAAATGGAAAACTCCAAAGAAAGACTCTAAAATGTGACTCAACTCAGCCAACCTCATTCCCGAGTTTCTATAGATGAGCCCTTCGTGTTCAGTTGTCAATCAAATTGTACCCTATTTGTGAGCACCTTGCCTTGCACTACTCTCAATGCTAAGATCCTGGTCCCGTGATGACTCCACAACCTTCAGGGATCACTATCTAAGCTCTATCTACCACCTCGAGCACTCTATCCAAGCTAAAACCTGCACTAACTAAGTGAACTTGGTGAGATTGGTTTAGCATTTCCCTGTGAGCCTTGATGAATCCAAACTAAGCTAAATCCCTGAGTTTGAACAAACCTTTTCCACCTAGCTCAACTCAACCATACTCGAGCTATTCACTCAGGCTCAATACTTTTTCATTCACTCTCCTTGTGAGCTTTCATTATTTCCTTTAGGATTTCTAAGTTTCAAATGTGCTCATCCGAGCTAATACCACCTCACCACCATTTTTCATCACACGGCTCATTGTGCCCTTTCTTTTCCCTACAAAATCACTACTTTTCTTGTAATATTTTAGACACATGGGTTTCAACGTTTCTTTCTCAAGCTCTATACACAACTATACACCATTTTCACCTGATGGATCATTGTGCCCAAGCTACTACCATCCTATGCTTTAATGGCATAGAAGATGTCGAGACCTTTCCAATGGTACCAAATTTGTTGAATTTTGAGCAATGGAACGAAAGTTACCGTCATTTGAATATTTGAATTGAATCGGTACAAAAATGGCAAAAAAATAAGTTTTGCAAAATGGATCCACAGGCCTAAAATTCACTTTACGTTTTTTTGAAAATAACACAAAATTATAAAAACCTCCCGCAGCCCTGTAGGCCTGAAATTGACTTTGTCCAAAATTATACTTGCACTTTTTGCACAAAAATTACAAAAGTGCAAAAGTCTCCTTCAGGCCCGTAACTTCTCATTTTCCATTTTTCAAACAAACCTCCTCGGGCTTGTGGGACCGAACTTGCAAACTGTGATTTTATGAAATTTGAAAAAAATGTAAAAAAATCCCATGGCTGTGCAACTTCTCATTTTCCATTTGTCATCCCCGAGCCCGCTGGCCCAAAAATTCAAAGAAATCCTTCACAGGCCCGCGGATCTGTAATTATAACTAGTGCCTCTTGCGAAAAGTGTAAAATGCTAAAATATCTCCTACTGCTCCACTGATTCGCAATCTTCCCATTTGGCGAAAAGTCTTCCCCAGGCCCGTCGGCCCGCATTTGACAAAATATC
The DNA here is from genome assembly GCA_019776745.2 of Taxus chinensis. Taxonomy (NCBI): domain Eukaryota; kingdom Viridiplantae; phylum Streptophyta; class Pinopsida; order Cupressales; family Taxaceae; genus Taxus; species Taxus chinensis. Next base: position 173,729,299 of record CM034150.1, on the reverse strand, counting down.
CTTCCCAGGCCTGTTGGCCTACCATTTACAAAACATGAGGAGTTAGGACTTCCTTATATTTTTGGAAAGGGGGAGAAATTTCCTATCTGATGATTATGCTTTCAAGAATCCTTAAGTACTTGGAATATATGAAAAATTAGATTGGAGCACAAAAAGGGGGAAAGTGGTGTTAGTTGACCCAAAAATAAGTGTGAGCTTATTTTGGTCAACAGTTGGACGATAAACAAGTGGAAATTATGGATGTCTTGAATGATATATCAAAAGAATTCGATAATGTTAATTGTAAGTTCTTCAATGAAAACATTGATGCTCTCCCAAAAGATCAAATTAAGGAAAATTTCAAAGATTTGGTGAAGTGCAACGATGAGGTTACCAAAACTTTTAGTAGTGAATCCATTGATAGATTGGTTTTTTGCCAAAATATCACAGGAAGACTAAAGAAATTTGTGAGTAAACCTAGAATAATTCCAACCACGATCAAAAGAGAAATCGAGATGGAAGATGTAGTAAATCACTACGTATGTGGGCCGGGAGATGAATAATTTCAGGGAATCATAAAGTTTTTCCTCAAGTATAAACATCGAATGGCTACATGGGAGGAAACAAAACAAAAACCTATAGAATGAGAAAGCACTGCCGAACCAGGCCAAATTTGAGCAGCCATGAAAGGACAAATCAAAGCTATGGATCGGTCAAAGTTGGAGGGTTGAAATAGTCAAACCCTTGCAACAAACTCACTATTTTTATGGGATCCGGTTCCCTTGAATTAATTACATTTCTATTTTTAGTAAAATGTTAGTTGAAGGCCCAACTATAATGGTTCAGCCTAAAGAACTTATAAATAGTTAGGTGCATGGAGTCATTTGGGGATATAGATAGATCATTTTTTTGTGAATTTGATCTTCAAGCTTGGAAGAGTGCTTCAAATATTTTAAAACTTTTTAATTATATTCAGAGTGATATCTTTCCTTGAATGACCTTATTTATTGTGTTGAATGGTTGATCAATATATGCTTTATGAATGCATAATTCCTTTGTATAAGTGGTTATCTTACCTTTATTTCAAATTATCTTGTTTATGTTATGAGGAAGTAATGTAAACATCTTTTATGTCAGTTGTGGAAATATAGTTTTCCTTCTGTTGTTAAAAGTTACATTATCATTAGCTACAATCAGTGAAATAGATGTTTGACATGTGTATGTGCTCTATTCTCATGATTAGTTAATTATGTGTTCAATCAAATTTTATCTCTCTATTATGTATACTTCAAGTTTAACAAAGGAATTCATGCTTCTAGTTTGTGGTATTTGGTGCTCTTTCTAAGTTTCAATAGGTGAAGGTGGCTAATAGTGTTCACATCCTATTCACATTAACCCTTCTTGAGATTTAAAATATCCTTTTATTCGGTGCATCACCACCCCTTGTATAGCTTCCTTGTTGCAAATATATTTCCCTAAAACCCATAAAAATGTTAGCCTAGGATTAGATAGCAATTTTATTGCACTATGAATAGTACAACACTTAGTTTAGGAAAGGAAGCTAGCCTTCTCTGAAGGTTCACCTCGAGCCCAAGTCCCACAACTTAAGAGGTGATCCCATATGTCCCAATCACACCGAGCTTCCTCCATACAGTCTGGCCATTCAGAGGGTGCAATGATTTGATGATAAAACATACATTGTTATGACATAAGATTGATAATCCAACAAGGTTTTTACAACAAGTTTGGAGGCATAAATTTCAAACAATTGATCAAAATTTTAGCAATATAATGGATACAAAGGAAATATTTCTAATGCTCATTTGATGCAAAAGTTTTTTGATAGGAAATTTTTTTGCTAAAGTTTGAAAGATATGTTCAAAAATTACCATGAACTCAGGAAAAACCAAGAAGATTAAGTGGATCAAATACCCAAAGGATTGTCCTAGAAACAATTTTATAAGGTGCATAAACATAAGGAACAATCATACATGTTCAAAAGAAAAATCCAAATTAATGACAAAAGAATAATGGAGAATCAATGGATCAAAGTGTTTGTCCTAAATGGATGTCAAAATGAAAAATAATCACAAGAAACAATCTCACAAGGTTTGTTCTTAACCAATCAATCAATGAAATTACTTCCCAACTTGTTTGCAAATGGTAGTTTTACATTTAAGATGATCAAAAAAATGTCACCACCTATGTAAAGTTCAAAGAAATGAACAAGAAGTATATAATAACAAAAAGTTGATATGATCCTCAAACAAATTATATTAAAAGTGAGCTTGAATCCAATCAAGACCTATATCTCAAAAAGTGGAAGTTACGAGTATGAACGATGCAACAATACCACTAAGATATGTTAACCAATCTTTATGGAAAATTAAGGTATTAATATCAAAATAATATTGATACGATGTGCACAAAGGTAACAATAATACCTTTCAAAATCAAGATAATGTTCGAAAACAAACTAATGATAGAGTATACCAAGGAATTTTTAAGGTTCACATAGCATAACATTACAATCTAGACACTAAGGTCAAGATTGCAAGAAACAAGATGTAAGTATCAAAATTGTGACGATATGATATAAGCAATGTAACAGTTCAAAGGAGATTCTAGTGAAGAAACAAGCCTAAGAATGATGATAATTTTTACGTGGATATCAAGATCAAATAGGATACCAATTAAATGAAAATATATCCACACACTTTAGAAGTTTAAAAAATCAGACACAAACATGGATGAGTGTAAACGGACACAAAAGTAGTGAATACAATCAATTAACGACACAAGGGTAGTCACTCTTCTTCTAACCAAAAAAGTGTCAAAAGAAAGTGAAGGAAGTAGATAAATTAAGGGTGAAAAATGTTGGCCTCACTTTGGAAAAGTTTCACCTCACTTTAGGGAAAGTGAAAAACTAAGAACACGTAATGCTTCACACGTTTTGTGATGAATAATGGCTCTTAACTCAAATTGGTTTTGAAATGGTCAAGGCTAGCTCTTGGTTAAAGATAAATTCCTAGGTGGTTCACTCATCTAGGTGTTAAAATTTATCTAAAAGCAAGCTTAGTTTTCCAAGGTTTCCCAAGGATTATACCGTCTTTATGTTACCCCCTTCAAGCACAGTGGGCAATAAATGCATCCATCGTGTTATCTCACTGGGGTTGTGATAATATAACTTTAACACTAAATCTCATGTGTATACTATTCAAGTAGGTGTGCAGAGCACTTCCCATTTCATCCAGAAGGTTCCCTCTTACATAGATTACTTTGGGGTTCTTAGGACCACCCCCATTGTTGTAGCTTAAAGCTTATGCCAAAGGGGTTATGTCCTAGTTTTAAGTGAACGGGGTGTACCATTATCCAAACCTATAAATCAAGTGTTTTGAATGTGGTGTGTTTTTTTATCTTTTAGAATTAATTTGGTTTAGTTGTTCACCATTTGGAAACCTACAACACACCTGTAGTTAAAAAAAAATTGAGCTCATTTTTTTGACAAGTGTTTTTAGGTCTTGCACTCAAGCATTAGTAGTTCTCCAAGAAAATCACATTATTTAAAGGAGGATTAAGAGTTATTTTTTATCCTCAAAGATCATCCAAGGATGAAAGAGAAGAGGATACACAACAAATAATCTAACTAAAAATTAAATGAAAGCTTTGCAATTAATTAACTATACAAAAATCTTGATAAATGTTCATTCCCTTAAACCAAAAATGAAAAATGAAGTTTCCAATTAACCAAATGTTAAAAAATGAAGACTAAAGTTACTTTTGATTCTTAATATCACCCTACAGTGCAAGAGAAGAGCATACAAAAAATTTATCCCAACTAGATATAAATGGAAAACTTCAAATCAAAGGACCATAAATAAAAATGATTTGTAAAAGGTTAATTCCCTTAAGCAAAATGAATAATAAAATCTCCAAGTTAATCCAAATCTTAAAAAGATAGAGATCAAATCTATTTTTGATTCTCAAGATCACCAAAAGGTGAAAGAGAAGAGCATACAAAATATTTGGTCTAAATAAAGTAAATCATGGAAATACAACATTCATCAAAACATTAGTCACATTAGAAAATGACCAGATTTACAATAAAGGGAAAACCTACAATTTCTGTAAGTATAAACCCCAAATTTATGTTTTCATTGCATAGTTCACTTCAATACCTTACCAACTCAAAATAAACAAAGTCATTTCAAGTTTAAGAGAAAACATTATGGCCTTTGGAGGATGGGTTACGCATATGTTGTTATGCTCACGGGTATGCGCTTAACATGTACTCAAAAAATGTGAAAAAAATGTCCCTTAATTTGTAAAAAGTTCAAATTCTTCCAACCAAGATTCCATTTTGACAACAACTGATCACATTATTATATGAGTAGAAAAATAAATGCTATCAAACATTAACATTCACGATCAAAATCTTAACATTTTCAAGAAATTGACAAAACTAGCAGGTAGAATGTTGAAAAAGTAAGCTCTAAAAATGAAAACATGGAGAAATATTGAAATTTTCTTACCAAGATTTAATTTTGACACCAACCCACCACATTAATATGTAAATAGAAGACTTGTTACTATCAAACACCAACCTATATGCTCAAGAATTTAATATTTGCAAGAAATTGACAAAACTAGCATGTAGAATGTTGAAAAAGTAAGCTCTAAAAATGAAAACATGGAGAAATCTTGAAATTTTTCCATTAAGATCAAATTTTGACAGCACTTCACCTCCTTTATACCTATAAGGAAGACTCAGTACATGCAAACTCAACAAAACAAGTTAAGAAAAACAAGTTATGTCAATATATGCAAAAAGAGGGTTATAAACCAAAATTGAAACTTAACTACAAAAACTTGAAATTAAGAGCAAAGGACAATGGAGTAAGTCCCACTGGGCATGCCATATGTGTATATGAATTAGTTAATTATGCAAAGGAAATCAAATCTAACACCTAATAGCTTCAACATAGTGCTAAGTAGATTCATATACTTTCTTACTTGGAGCTTAAACAAAGCTAATATATTAACATATTTGCATTAGAACATGAAATGAAGATTCAAACTAACATGGTAAATAAATTAACCTCTATCTCTAATTGAATGCTAATGAAATGAACCTATTTATATCTTTAACAATCAAAAGCATTGATTATATGATCGAATCCCAAGGTTTTCAACAATGAAGTTTTGTTAATCCATGGCTACAATACTATTTGACTTATCTCCATATGACTTCAAACTTAGAATAATGAATGCAAGAAATGAAAATAGCTAGCTCCTCCAATGAGGAATGCTCTAAGATGCTAAAATGGCTATAGCTTAGGCTTTATCCTCATTTAGGTGTAAGTAGAAAGGTAGGAGGATGGCTTCTTATATAGCCCAAAGGATAAAAGAATCTCTACATCCCTTTACATATGGGATAATAGAGAGGTTGGGTTAGTTGTGGATAAGGAAGGTTTAGGGAGGGTTCATTCAACCTTAGGAGAGTTTTATTTTTCCGTTAGTGACCTATATGAATCACAAGTGAATATAATTAATCAAAGGTGATTAATTAATGAGGAGATAATCCCATTAGGCTAGTTTAGAAGAGAATTAGTATGATTTAGGGGATCAAAGGGATTAAATTTGATAAATGGAAGTTTATTTATCTAATAGAGGAGGATACTTAATTAATTAAGATTAATTAATTAATCAAGGTAGAAAGGAATTAATTAACAAAAGGTGGATAACAGGGCTAATTAAACTAGTGTAATGTATTTAATTAACAACGATAGAAGAGAAAATGTGCCATATTGACGATATATCGTCAATTTTTGGGAAATGGAATAATTAGCGCAATTTAAGTATTTAAATTGTTGGAGCTAAATTATAGGTGTCTACAGTGGACATTCAAAACCTTCTGATGCTTGGAAAAAGTCATGGGTGACCTCTATATCATCTTCACAAACTTGGAGATGATAAAATATCTTCATTCTCTTCATGCAACACTGATTGGAAAAATGTCCTAATGGAGTTGCAAACCCAGAAAACAAGTTCTCACAAAATGAGTTAGTACATGCACTAAATCATCTGATTATGGGTCATATCATACCTTTTTGAAATCTCTTCACCCTATACATATTTTTATATTACAAACAAGCTTCATTTTAAGGAACTGTTATCATGAATATTCTTGCATTTCTTATATAGCTCTAAGAGGGTTTCATGTCCTAAAAACTAGTCTTATTCTAGAAGACTTCTTACATTCCAAAACACATTTTCATGAAAAACCTATTGGGTTTGATAATGTGAAGTGGGATATTATTTGATAAACCACCACTTACAACCCTTATTAAATTTTTTATTTAAAATAAACTTAGTCTGTCTACACAACCTTGAATAGAGTGAAACAGAATGACCATTCTCCCATCTTATATAAATAGGATGATATCACACGAGATTGACTACTGCTACTTGCAATATTGATCTAAATAGGAAAAAATCAATTTTTTATGTAAGCGAGCTGTTTACTATGAGACCGATGAGTGAAGTGGAAGTGTTGGGTTAAAGTCTCATAATTATTAATATAGACAATGCTTTATCAGTGGAGTTTTCTCCTTTATGTTTCCCTACTTAAATCTAGATTTTATTTATCTCCTTTTACTTTTAGTAGTTTAATTTCAGCTCATCTTATTAATCTTTGTAATTTATTATTTGTAATAAGATAAATCTGTGATTAAATTAATTGCACAACATAATCTATAATCTCTGGGAGTTTAATGGTGAATCTATAATTTTTCAATTATATTTTCCCTTCATTTCCCTAAGATGGTATCAAAGGTAGTGATTATGCATTTACAACTCGATCTAGAAGCTTTTAATTTTATTGGGTGAAGAAGCATTAAGTTTATTCACGGATGTGCGAAACCCTAATTATTTTGTAGTCATCTTCAAGCTAATCAGGTTTAAATATCCAATTCTCACCTAAATATTGTTTGAAATATTGGTAAAATATTGGCTAAATGGTTGTTTAGATCATGTTTGAGCTAGTGTATGCTTAGATATTTTATTTTGCATTTTATTTCAGTCATTTATGGATTAAATCTATCGTCTACGAGCTTATTTTAATTTTTCACACTGTTAGAGAAACTTTTTGTCTGTGTATCCAAAATATCTCTTTAGATCTAATTAGTTTGGAGTGTTTAAATCTGCCCTGACTTTAATATTCATCTTTTTTTCTTGATCTACTTTTGAGAAGCCCAATCTAATCATTAATTTCCAAGTGGCTTCGCATTGTTAGTTTTATTGTTTATCTGGTTGTCAAAAATTAAATACGAGCCTATAAGGGCTTTACATATTTTTTTTACATTTTTAGACTTAGGTTAGATTTCCCCCTATCATTTGCAAAATCTGATCCAATAAGAAAGCTCAAAGACACCTAATATTTCATATTGTAAGTCCTTTGTTATCCTTGTATGTCTTTGTGAAATTTGAGCCAATAGGATTGCTCTAAGTAGCTCTGTATTTTGCAATGTTAGTATTTTGATAGCTTGCTTCTGACACATGTGAATTTCGATCCAATAGGATATCTCCGTGTGTCTTTGCATTTCAAATTTGTTAATTTTTATTTTTGTGGTAGTGGCTTATCTAATAAAAATTAGCCACCTTTTTGTATTTGTCAGACTAGCGAAAAGTGATCCATTAAGAGGGCACCACGTATATTAAATTTTTATTTAGTCTTTTAGGTAGCATTATGAAGTGCAAACCAATTGAATTTTGATTTGTATTTTATTTTTTCACAAGTGTCAAAAATTTTCTTTCGGGGTGTCAGTCTTTGTTTTGGCTTAGCCACTAAGATTGTGACACTTGTCTTTTATTTTTTTTGAACACAAACTTTACTTTAAATTTTAACTTATTTTGGGGACTTTAAGTGTCAAGAAATTAATATTTACATGGGTATTAATATTCATGTTTGATATATATTATTTGGAGTTGTTTTAACAACTCGTATGATTTGAGTTGTGTATTGTTACATTAGTAACAATCACAACTAAATAGGATTTTAGAGATATTTTTAGGAAATTAGTTTCCCAACAAATAGGGATGTACATACCTATTTATATGGAGTGGCATATGTTGTGTAAACATCTGGAATGAATTGAATGCTAAATTATTCTTCCGTGCATTTTATTGTGTAGATCTGGTCTCGCACCATTATTTGGTATCAGAGAGATCAATGGTCGTGTACCTGTGAACAATTTTTTTTTTAATTTAATGGAGGAACAGTGCATTGTTCAAGGTTGGCGATATTAAATTGAGAAATGGTTAACCTTATATAGAATCAGGTAATTACTTTCATGGTTATTTGTAGGTGAGAATTAGAGAACATATCACAGCCAAATCAAATTTCTTCCTTACTATTTTTGAAGCGTTTTGACATAGGAAACTTAAAGTTAATGCATCACATATATGGGGATATGATGCATTTTAAAAATGTCCATCTAATAGTTTGATTTCATTCTATTATTATTGTCATATCATGGCCAATATGTGTTATGATTAATGTTATTTGCATTGACCCTGAGGTACATCAATCTCCAACAGCTGGTATTTCCTTCAAAATAGATCGTACTTGATCATTAAGAAAAAGGAGAAAAGTGTAGAGATCTCGATTGCTCCTTTTTGTTGTATGTTGGCAATGCAATCAAGTCTACACTTGTTTGGTGCTCATAAATTCAATGAATCCAGGTCAGTTTTAAGTCATATGTATTACTATGCTGACTGTAGATGGTTGTATCGTCTAAGTGGCTTGAGGTTTTGACAAAGCATTTGGAGGAGGGAGTTATTACTGATCTCATAGAGGGGCACACAAGTATGAATAAAAATGTATAAACCTGATTCATATGAAGGAAGCTCATCTTTTGTAAGCATAGTCCTCCACTGGTTTTCTAGTTTCTCCCATGTCTGCTTCTATTACACGTAGATTTCATAGTATTGGAAGGCATCTTAACATTTTAAGCCATAATATTTTGGTCTAAGTCATATTTAGTATTCTTTATTAAGTATTAAGCATTCTAATAGTCTAGTTTTAGGTAGTCTTGTTTATATTATAGTCCAAATTAAGCTTGTTCGTGTCGAAGTCCATCTTTGGTTTGAAATTCATTCATTAGAATTTGTTGATCTTGTCCCTAGGTTTTAACTTAAATATTTTGAATATTGAGAAGTCATTTGGTTTGGTCTAATATTTTTAGAAAGTAATATTTAATTACTTTCCATAATCAATATAGTCTTACATGCCTATATTCATGTCACTTGTAATAGGTATCTAAGAAATATTTGTAAAATTCTAGGGATTTACATGTACTTTATGTCTAGTGTGACATAGGTTTAGATTGTGCATCATATTCAAAGTCAATATTGTCATTTTAATTGTTTTTCATGTGTTTAATTTGAGTCACTCATTAAAATCATTATTTTTTTGTTGTCTCGTCTATTTCATTATAAAATAGTCAAGTTGTAAAAATTTGTACATTTGTAAAAATAAAAAAAAATTGCCTTATGGACACATTTTCAGTGTTAACCAACATCCGGAAAAATAAATTTTTTCACATTATGGGAGGGAAGAAAAGAATAAACTCAATGTGGAAACAAATGTGCTTCATGTTCATATCTAGTTGAGTTAGTAGCATGTTACTGGAGGACGGAGGAAACATAAGTTGGAGGTCAAATAGTGACCTCTCGTCTATCACCAATGATGGGGCCACACAAAGCTATGGTGGAATTTTGTGGTGTGAATTTTATTTCAGTTGTGCTTCAGTTTCATAGTACCTGTTTTGCAATATAGTGTGGATTTCATCATTTCAGCGTGGTGTGAAAAATAAGAACAGATGTGGTATGTTCCTGTTCACTGGTATGTGGTTATTCCTATTTCCCCAATGCAAAAACATAGTGAAGAATAGATAGCACAGTGAAAGGAAACATTATGAGTATTGATGAGGTAGAACCATTAGATGTGTTCATGTTCATAACTAGGTTTGTGGTTAGCCTTTTCAAAATTGTTGAAGGCTATTCAGATGTGTTCTTGCTTGAGTTCCCACACTGCTAGGTCAGATGTGTTCCCTTGAGTGATTGGTTGATAAGTATATGATTCCTGAGCATGTTCCCATCCTCTTCGGTCAGATGTGTTACTGAATTTGCATGGTCAATAAGAAGTTGATGTGTTCCTTCTTCTACCTTCAGTTCGAGTGTGTGCCAAGATCATGAGCCCACAGAGACAGCAGGCTACAAAGGAAGTGTGCAAATTCTTTTACTACCATGTAAACATTAAGGGGAGGAATGCTAGGAAATTAATATTTACATGGGTATTAATATTCATGTTTGATATATATTAGTTGAAGTTATTTTAGCAACTCGTATGATTTGAGTTGTGTATTATTACATTAGTAACAATCGGAACTAAATAGGATTTTGGAGATATTGTTAAGAAAGTAGTTTCCTAACAAATAGGGATGTACATACATATTTATATGGAGTGGCATATGTTGTATAAACATCTCAAATGAATTGAATGATAAATTTATTTTTCTTGAATTTTATTGTGTAGATCTGGTCTTGCGCCATTAATAAGTCCACCCAAGGAAATTTATTTTAAAGTTTGGTGGAAATCCACCAAGTTTCTAGTCTTATTCGTTAGATTTTAGATAAATGGCTTAGCCTTTGCTTTCATAGATCGTTTTAACTATTTCAAAGTCCAAAAAAATCAAATCAATTAATTAATGACACGTGTATACGATTCTGCAAGTCTATCTTCTCTATTAATTGTCTTCTGAGATATTAGCTACATTGTAAAGTGTAAGCTAATTAAAAAGAAACAAATATTTAAACTTTTTACGCTGTCATATTTTATTTCCTTGTTTCTACGGCTATCAATTTTCCTTTGTTCCATGGATATCAATATTGCTTTATCTCGTGGGTTTCAAATTTCTATTTTTTCACAAATTTGTAAAATTTCTTCTTTCCACAGCTTTTCAAGTCTGTGTTCTATGAGTTCTCTAAGTGTCTTTGTCTCACGGATTCCAGAATTTATTAAGCTTAGAGATTTGATTTACAGTCTTTCATGGATTTTCTGCTTCATTTATCTATGAATATATAACTAAAATAAGGTTTGTAGCTAGTTTTTTGCCTTTATTTGGCTTCTTTAGCTGTATTTGTTGCCAGTGTCGTATGAGCATTAAAAATGGCTAGTTTAGCTAGTTTTTAGTTGGATAAGTCTCAGCTGTTAAATAGAACGAATTATAGCATTTAGAGAGTTTGATTGAAATCCTATTTTATATCTAGGAAGCTATGGGATCTAGTTACTGTTGTGGAAAAAATACCCACTAGTAAACAAGAAACACTCAAAAACCTTAGCTCCTTCTCTCAGAGATCACAGGAAGCTCTATCCATCTTTTTACAAAGCATAAAAGATGAAGTTTTGATTCATATAGGTCATATGGACTCCCCTGCTCATGCTTGGAAGCAATTAGAGACTATGCATGAAGGAAACCATTTGTAAAAAATAATTAAGCTAGTTCTAGAGTTGTTCACAACTCCTATGAAAGGGGATGAGAAAATAGTCAATTATTTAGCCAAAATTAAGAACATTGAATCTCAATTAGATGGTTGTAATAGTGAACTATTTCAAGACAAGATTCGGTACTTTATAATTCAGATTTAGATTCATGAAAAGTTTAGAAACTACATCTCAATTCTTAAATCCACGTATTAGAATGAGAATGGTCTTCCTGATTTGGATACTCTATCTTCTCTACTAATTCAAGAAGAGCATGTTATGGAAAACTTTGATTCAAAATAAACTCCTTCTCAAGATTTATTCTCTCATAATCATAATTCTCAAAATAGGAATAATAACAATCCTAATCAGCATATCATATCAAGGAGGAAAGGAGATGGGTGGAAAAGGTGAATAGGTCAAGGAGCACGAGGGTTTGAACAACGATGGGTGGGAAAGTGACAATAGAAAAATCCCATGGGAAGAGAAGAAAAATTCTCAAGATTAGTCTTCAAGGGAGAAAGGTACATATGAGACTTTACCTATGGGTGGGAGTCATGTGGAAAATGGGTCCCCTAAATTGTATGCGAATATATTGAACTTTGATAAGGAGAAAAGCTTAGGAATCATTCCTCAGCTTATACAAGATGAAACAGGAAAGTTATTTGATATTTATGATATCATTATAGATCAGAACCTGAGAAAAATGGAGAATGCCTTGATAGGTAAAATGGTAGGTGGAAGGCCTAATATTGAATCCATTAGATCTTGGTCTATTTTAAAATGGAAACCCAAGGGGCATATGGATGTCTCAGCTTTACCGAATGATTTCTTCCTATTTAGTTTTAACAAATCTGAAGACCTTCAGAGGATCCTTACTGATGGACCTTGGTTCCTCGAGAAACTTGGTCTCTTTTTGAGGAAATGGACTCCCATGTTCAACCCTGATAGAGAGAATATTAATCAGTTCCATGTCTGGGTGAGATTCCCAAGTCTACCCTTCAAACTTTGGGATGTGGATATTATTAAAGGAGTTGCAAACACTCTTGCTACCTTTGTTTTTGTGGATAACATCATGCTTACTAAATCAAGAGGGGTTTGTGCAATATTTTTTATGTACTCTTTGATGGGAGTCTTTACCTAAATCCATCTCTCTGTGGTTGATATTGGGAAGATGGGAACAAACAATAGAGTTTGAAAACTACCCTCAAAGATGTGATAAATGCCAGGGATAGAGGAATGTAAAGCAACAGTGCAAGATGATGATCTCAAAGGTGTATCAGGAAAATCATACCAGGGATAAGGATAAAGGTAATGAAACTTCTCATGTGGTTACAAACACTCCCAAGAAATTTAATCCAAATAAAGGAATTTAAATTATGGAGAATAATGGAGATAGATCTACCTTGAATCAAGCCCAGAATCTCAAGCTAATAGATGATGAGGGATTTATGGAAGTAAGGAATAAGAATATCTAACATAAATCTTTTTCTGAACCCTGGTTTCAAAAGGAAAAGCTCCATGTTCAATCTGAAAGAGTTTTATCCTCAAATAAATTGCATAATATGCTTAAGGAAGTTGCCAAGGAACATATCCTGCAAAAAAAATTGATGGAAGAAGCCTCAATGAATCAATGGATCCTTTTTTAACCCTTTTGACAATTTTTTGGAAAGTGGAGACTGATTTGACAACCGGAAATGAAAATTAGTAGGAATTTAACAATATTCATAACATTATATAGGAATTTGTCTCTACTCAAATAGATTTTATCTTTGAATTGAATAAATCAGAGAAGGGGGTCCCCAAACAAAATGAAAATGAGACATCTCTGAAAAATCCTTCCATCAAAGGGGAGGCATCCAAGGGGAAACCAAAAGAGAAAAAACTAGTTCTGGGTGACCCTCTAAGTAGGTTACAAGGAAGAAAAAAAATCAAAAATATATTGATGATGGAAGCCAATCTAAACTCGATCTTATGAGCTTTAAAAGAACTAAGAACCAAGTGGTTAAATGAATATTATATCATGGAATTTTAGGGGGTTGAATAACCCAGTTAAATGGAGGCTAATAAAAGATATGGAGGTGACACACAATTTTGACATTTTGGCTTTGCAGGAAACCAAGATGGAGGAAGGACCTTTATTAGAAGCTAATTGTAGGTATTGCAAAAAATTACTAGTTTTTATGTTAGTTCAATTGGAACTATTGGTGGAATGGTTGTTATCTGGAATGAGGAAAAACTCAAAGGTACAAAGCTTCTTAGTAGAAATAACCATATGGCTTTATTATTTCAATATAAGAAGTCTAAAGAATTTTGGATCTTATCTAATATTTACACCCCTAATAACAAAGGTGAAAGGAAAAATCTCTAGGAAAATCTTTCTAAATTTCAAAATGTTATTAAAGGGACTAAATGGGTGATTCTGGGTGATTTCAACACCCCTTTGAATCCTAGGGAAAAGAAGGGGTAATATTGATTTAACTGAGAGCATGGAAGACCTTCAAGATTTCATTTCTCTCAACAATCTCATGGATATTGATCTTTGTGGTAGTAATTTTACTTGTTCTAATAGAAGAAAAGGAGATCAATTGATTCAAGTAAAACTTGATAGAGCTTTGACTTCATGGGGTTGGTTGAAAAAAGAAGATGGTCGTTTCTCTCTTCCCTGCATTGGATCTTACCACAAATGAATCCTCTTTCAGATTAAGGATAAAGAGAGGAGAAGGATCCCTTTTATATTTGAGAAGATGTGGCTTCAAGATAAGGAAATTTTTTATTTAGTGAAGGGGTGGTGGAATGTTAAAATCAAAGGAACAATGTTGTTCAGGATTGCTAAAAAAACTAGCTCATGTGAAGAAAAATCTGAAAGGATGGAATAAAAGAAGTTTTGGTAATATTTTTGAGAAAAATCAGTCTCTGGCTAATGAGATATCATTCCTCCAAGGTAATATGGAATATTTTGATGATGACAATCTCCTTCTTGAATAGAAAAAAGAGAAGGAATTATTAGTTGACTGTCATAACATTCTTTTGAAGGAGGAATTATTTTGGAAATTAAGATTTAGGGTTCAATGGATCAAAGAAGGTGATATGAACATGAATTTCTTTCATATCTCAACTTTAAAAATAATGAGTTATAATAGAATTCTCTATATCAAGGGTGAAGAGGGAGTGTTGATCAATGACATTAATGAAATCCAAAAAGCTACTAGTTCTTCTTCAACAGGCTTCTGTCTTCTACTAGCTCTTCTAACAACACTAAGGAAGAGAAATTCTTGGACTGTATTCCTCTTTTGATTAAGATGAAAATAGCATGCTTACCAAAATACCTTCTATGGAAGAAATTGAATTTATGTTGAAATCTCTAAATCCAAACAAAGCTCTGGGACTAGATGGGTTTCCGACTCTCTTTTTTCAAACATTCTGGGAGATTGTTAAGGAAGATACTTACAATGCTATTCAATATTTCTTTAAGAATAAAAAGATGATTCAAGACTTAAACAACACTTTTCTAGCCTTAATCCCTAAGAATCATGATCCTATGAATTTTAGGAATTTTAGACCTATTAGCCTTTGTAATTGTGTTTATAAAATGTGCTCCAAAATCCCCGCTTTAAGAATTCAGCTCGTATTTCCTTCTATCATCTTTGACTAGCAGGGAGGTTTTATTATGGGAAGACAGATCGAGGATGGTATAGTCACTATTCAAGAGACCCTTCATATGGTTAAGTAGAATAAAAAGGAATCCATGTTTATTAAACTTGATATGGAGAAATCCTATGATATAGTCTCTTGGCCTTTCCTTATGAAGGTTTTTACTAGGTTTGGTTTTGATGAAGACTTCAGGATGATGATTCTTTCTTGTATTTCCACATCTAAGTTCTCGGTCTTGATTAATGGGTTCCCTTGTGGCTATTTTAATAGCATGCATGGATAAATAAAAGTTGAACCTATTTATCCCTTTCTTTTCATAATCATGGACGAGACCCTTAGCAAATCTCTTAATAAGGCTACGTTGGAAGGGAGAATCAGAGGTATATCTCTTGCAGTTAACTATAATAGTGTTTCTCACCAACATTTAGTGGATGACACTATGTTGGTGGGTGAGGCATCTGTCCCAAAGGCTATGGAATTCAAATAGATAATTATTGATTATGAGGAGGCTTCAGACCAACTGATCAATTATGGGAAATGTTTGGTTTACTTTATAATCAATCTAGAAAGAAGATGTAATAAAATAGCTAGAATTTTTTGTTGTGTGGCTAAAACCTTCTTGAAGAGGTATCTAGGTATGCTTATTGGAGTGGAAAACCCTAAGAATGTTGAATGGAATTTCTTAATTAATAGGTTTATGAAGAAACTCGAAGGCTAGAAAGGTTCTCTGTTATTCTAAGCTGGTAAGGTTGTCCTCCTCAAATACTCAATTCAAAAATTTCCTATTTATTCAATATCTATCTATAGGTTAACCTCCTTGATTGTTAGTAAGTTGGAGAGTATTCAAAAAATATTTATATGGAGTGGCTCATAACCAAAAGATAGAATTTATCTTATTACTTAGGAAAAGGTTTTCTCCCCAAAAAAAATTGGAGGTCTAATGTCGGGCCCCTGGAATATTGACCAAGTATGAATGCACGCGGGATCCCATTTATAGAATGGCATGCAAGGAAAAAGCACACAAGAGAAAGGTTTAAGAAAGCACATAGCACACGCGACATACAAAAGGAGGTTTGAGACTTGGCCAATTTGAGCACCTAGGGAAAAACACGTGAAAAGTGTGATCGGTTGTGCACGGATAAGATGCCAGCCTGACGATAGGCTAGCCCAGAAAAGAGCATGCCCTATATGGAATCTTCTAGAAGATCATAATGAGATAAAGTGGAAAGCTCAGGCCTGGAGGAGAATGCTCACATGAAGGACCATAATCGACACTTGGCATCTGATCTGAGGGCACTGGAAGGTGAGTTGGCAGCCCGGGAAAGCTATAAATACAAGTGCCTGCGGAGTAGAGGATATATCAATATACACATATACATCTTCATAGAGATACATAGAGACATATAGACATATGAGGAGATATACATAGGGAATAGCGGGTTAAAAATTGAGTGGAGATCTGTAGAATTGCTGTGAGTGGATATTTTGGGTTCGGGAAAGAATGTACTAAGTATGGAAGTTTTTATTTTCTTTTCTTTTTTAAGCTTAGTTACATACGTCCAGTGATACGCATGATTGCAGTCTACTCTCTGTGACACTCTGTAATGAACCAATGAATATAATGAGGTTACTTGTTATAAATAAACATGATATCAATGGTTTTAATGCATATTTCTCTCATATGAGTTCTCTGTCCTTTCATGCTAAGAATGGATGTTTGTATATTTCTTTCTGTTATAATATATGTTCTGGATTATGTTAAAATCCTTTGGTCTGACTGACTGCAAGGATCTAGAGGTCATTTTGAGCCCTATGGTTCTTGTTTTTCTTAACTTCCTAAATACTCTTATAGTAATCATAGATGATGCTTCCCACTAAAATCACATAAAAGAGGGACTCGGTACCAGGGCATGCCTCAGGTGAGCACTAAGCTTCTACTGGGTGATATGCCATTGCACATGAGGTTTATTCCTTTTGTGATAGGAGTAAAAATGACTACATCTTGGTTTCATTGCCGGGACCTCTTCTCAAAGTTGTAGTGGGATATAACATACATCATGATCTAGTTAATGAGTAATGACAGAATGGTTAACATTGGAAATTGTTGAATCATGGTTCAAGAGCACGTAGGATAAATTTTCTCGGAGATACAACACTAGACCTAAATTTAATGCACGTAGATAGGTAGAAGAGAACCTCTACCATGATCTATAAAAGACCTTATTCTACTGCTTCCTAGTAGAGTTATATGAATGGCTTTCATCCTATACATCTAGATCAATTTGGCATTATGGATCACATGTATGGGATGAAGAAGACTACCAAAGGTTGCAGGATGCAGATCTAACGTGGACCCGTGCTATCGATCATTGGTGGAGAGGAGTAATAGTTAGCTACACTCTGGAGTACACCATCTCTATGTATTCTTGTCTAGAAGTTGCAGAGTTTGAATTTTTGTGAGAACCTAGAGGAATGTTTCTACGTGTTATTCCTCTAGCTATGAAGATATTGATGGTTACCATGAGTTTAGAGGTGCTCCCAATGGCCGGCTACACCATTCTGAGTGATGAGTGTTGGTATCCAAATTTGTTCTCCTTTTCAGTCTGAGAAGCACCATAGATATGTCATGGAGCTTAAGGACATATCAGACCATGTTGTATGTCATTGGTAGCTAGGGATATGGTCTAGCTGGCACTCAAGTTTGTGGAGGAATGGATAGCACTCCAGTAGAACTTGATCTTGTTGTAGCTTTTTTAGGTTGTGCCTTGCAACCAAGGTAAGAGGACCTATTTTGTAACCTTGTAATGGTGAAGGAGGTGAAGATGTCCTTCTCTTTTCTTGGAATTATATAATGGAGATCTTGATGAAAACATGATCAACACCCCAGATCTGAACTCTCGCAATTTTTCACTTCTCAAAACATGGGTATGTTCTCAAAACAAGGCAAAGGTTACTAGAGACATTCGAAATCTTGATATGTTATGCATACTTTTGCAAATGGATTTTCATCTTTTGTAGGTATACAAATGCAAATGAGGGATAATACATGAAAGGATATTTGTTGTTAGATGATTTTTTGGTGGGGGATTGATAAGACAAACTGGGATAGATCAGATCTTTGGAAACCACTACAATACTTGAACAACTATCATATGAAATGCCTAATATAATCAGGATGTTATTTGAACCAAAAGAGGCACAAATGGAAGCCCATGTTGCACCCTTCACATAATCTTTGAGAATTCACCACAAAATCTTAAAGTAAAGAACTCAATTAAACACAAAAATCCATGATCAAACCACACCTAAGGTACCCCCAAAGGCTTACAAGAAATATTTGTAATCAAGGAAGGTAAAGTGATTTTAAATTTTTTTCTCTTTATCAGATGAAGGCTCTTCTGAACATGATATTGCGAATACCACTAAAATACCAATAAGAAATGGAGATTTTGTGTGATTTCTAAATAATTTTAGTGTAATATTGCAACAAGAACAATGAAAACTATTTGCAAGCATTTAAAAATGATAACAAACATCATATTGCCCAAAGAAAACACAGATTTAATTCATAACTTATTAGATTCAACAGTAGAGGAGAGTTACATGAACAATATCAAAGCTGTGTGATGGCTATACACTTGTAATAAACTCACATACATGAATTTCCAACACATGAGACACTAACCTAGTTCTTTGGTGGATTTTACAGAAAATGAGCTTTCTTTCAGAATTCACTCGTGATTTTCAACTCCCTCTCTTTTACAGTTTCTCCAAAATACACTATATACCTCATGCCACATTGGACCCTTCTTTCCCAAGCAAATAATATGCCATCAGATCAATTCTATTACAACTCTTCATGATTAAATGAAAATGACATCAAACAGAAAAACACTTGCATGTTGCCAGGTGTGCCAAAAATATTAAATCATTACAAATATATGGATCATTATCCATCCTGGAGGCATTTTTTCCATCATTGAGGCATACAAACACCTCTTACTCATCATTTTCACCTTTTTACCCTTTTAAACTACCTCAACAACTTTTGATTTTGTCATTTCACGTGCTTGCTTGGGCTGGGGCAAAAATTTACTTCAAAAACATCACAAGTAAAATAATTAAGCCATGAAAGTGATGCCAATGATCCTAGAAGGCCAAGAGGACACAAAATCACTATAAATTTGATGAATTTTGATGCAAAAATCGTGATTCCAAGCTTCTAGGAGCTCCCATTGTGGCCAAAACAAATGGATGCAAGTAACCATTCATCTTACATCAACCTTTAATATCATCCCTCCACGTGGAAGATGCAATCCAAAAATATGCTCAATATTACCTTTTTAAACTTTAGATAATGTGGGACACGTGTCAAAAAATGATTGGATTGGGCCCATGCCTTTAAAAAATGCATTTGCGACCTTTTGAAAATTTGGAAAATTTTGCCACCTTTCCCCACCTGCCTCTTGGGCCCGCCATGTGTCTAAAAACAATTGAGACCGAAATTGGGATCATTTTTTACTTTTCCACATTTTTTGGAAAAATGGAAATTTTTTGACTTTTTTCTCCGCCCGTCCACCCTTGAAATTTGGAGCTGACACATGGCATATGGTGGGCCCCATCAGGATTGTGTTTCAATTTTGTGTATTTTGATCTTTTTTGGAAATTGGGAAATTTTTCACTTTTTGCCCCGTGGGCCCACACCTTATATTTTTTCCTTGCCATGTGTCTCCTTGTGATTCCCTAGCGGGCCAGTGCTTCAAATTTTGATTTTGAACATTTTTGGCAAAAGGGAAAACTTTCCACTTTTTCTCCACGGGCCCGTGCCTCCGAAACTATCCCCGCCACGTGGCATTCTCCTATTCGCTGTGGGTCCAAATCTCCCTTTCTTCCTTCAAACCTCCCTTACAATTTTTTTAAAATTCAAAAACTTCAATGTTGACCCATGCCCCCTTTTGACCTTATAAAATTAGAGCCAAAAAACTCTAAGTCCCCCCGTGGCCCGCACTTCCATTTTGAAACTTCTAGGACACGTGTCCTCTTACGATTGGTTGCGGGGCATCAAACCAAATTTTGAATTTAAAACATTTGCAAGACTAATTTTGAAAAACCTTAAGTGAATCTGACCATCCGCCATCCCGCTTGTCAATCAGAACATGCCACGTAGGCAAATTTGTAAAAAATGGGTACCCGAGCCCGAAAATGCCCCATTTTCTTGAAAAGGTGAAAAAAAATTTTTTAGAGTGCCTCCCCATCTTTTCGTAGCCAATGCAAACCCACCATGTTGCCAATATCTTCTGAGGATGAATTTGATAGGAAAATGACACCCGTTTGATCGTCAAAATGTAAAAAATTCCAAGGATGCCCTAGAATTCAATTTTTTCACCAAGGATGGCATATTTTTTTATTTTTAATCAACTGAAGCATGATTTTACAACATTTTCAACCTCGGGATGGGATTTTCAATTACAAACAAGTATGAATTGATCAAATTTGATTTTTACATGATCTGGCAAAGGGAAAAATGACATAGCCTGTGGAATTGGAAAAACTAGGGCACAAAAGGGGCAAACGTGGAATATTCCTTTCAAATTAGGGCAAAGTAAAAAGTTTGTGAGCATTTTTGAAGCATTTCAACAGGGGGAGAAATTGCAGGTCACCAATTCAAAGGGTAAATTTTTTTTGAGCAAATATGGACATGAAAAATTAGGGCACACTATGCCAGCTCAGAAATGGCACCAACATCGGCTCTTGCTTGGGGATAAGCACTCCCAGTGAGTGCCACAAGGAAAAAATGTAGACCAAGTGCCAAAATATCCATTGGGCAAAGGATTCAAGAGCCAAAAACACCAAAAACAAGCCAAGAACCTGACAAAAAAAACTGCCACACAGCAAGGCAAACCACAAAATGGAAAAAACACCAAAAATAGAGCAAAAACCAAATATTATACACTATACAAGCTGGTGCACACCTCAAATTTGGGGTTTAATCTAAGAAATGTTTCAAATGTCTACCATTAATAGGCACCTCCAACAATTCCCCATCTAAATCCTTGAGAAAGAAAGTATGTTCACCAATTTTGATATCAATGGCATAAGGGCCCATCCATGATGCATCAAATTTTCCATGCTTGCCCTTGTATTCGTGCCTACTATCCCATAACAAGATTAGATATCCAACATTGAAGGCTCTAAGAGTGACCTTATTATGAAACAATCTCTTCAATTTCTATCTAACTCTGACATGCCTTTGATGTGATGCTCTTCTCTCCTCATCAAGCTCAATAATCTGATTGATCCTTGATTCATATGGGCCAAGCTCTCGATCTTCCAACTGTTGGGAAAACTGAACTAAAGACAATTGTAGGTGTATGGGCAGCAAAGCCTGAGTTCCATGCACCAATTCAAATGGGCTTTTACCAGTATCCCTTTTAGGAGTTATCCTATCAGCCCAAACTATAAATTTCAATTGTTCACCCCATTTCTTCTTGTTTTGCTCCAAGGTTCTTCTAATGATCTTTAATAAATTCTTATTGCTGGACTTAGCTTGTCCATTCCCTTAGGGGTTATAGTTTGAAGAATAAGTTAGATTGATTCCACATTCATTGCACATTGCCATTAAAGGTTTGGCTCTAAAGCACATGGCATTATCAGCTATAATCTTGATTGGGACTCCAAATCTACATATGATTTGATTCAACAAGAAGTCCATAACTATTTGGTGTGTTTCTTTCTTGGTGGGGATTGCCTCTACCCACTTTGTAAAATAATCAGTGGCTATAAGGATCCACTTATGGCTAGCACTAGAAGGATCTGAAATCTCACCAATGAAGTCCATTTCCCATTGCTTGAAAGGAGCTTCAATTGATACAGGCTACAAAGGAAGGGAGCCTGAAGCTTTCAGTATTCTAGAGAAACGTTGGCAACTATCACATTTTCTAATCAGCTGGGTCACATCTTTGAAGAGAGTAGGCCACCAATACCTAGCTCTCAAAATCTTATGTGCTGTTACTCTTCCAACAAAGTGTTCTCCACAAACTCCCCCATAGAAATCAACAACTATCTTAGGAGCTTCATCTTTAGTTATGCATTTCAAGAGGACACCTTCAGGGTTCTTCCAAGCTAGGCTAAGGTCAATGATGATCTACTTTTGAGAAGCCAGCTTGAGGGATCTTTTTTTATTTTTATTTAAATGATCAGGAAAACAAAGGTGTCTAAGGTAAAAGATTACATCCTTGTACCACTCAGAATTTACCAACTTTGCAAGCACATCTATCCTTTCTTCCTCTAGCTGATTCACTTCCACATTTTGCAAGTTACTCTCAACCATGAGCCTAGCAAGACCCAAGCCTCTTACCAACTTTTTGATTTGGATGTCCATATCATACTCTTGCAGCTTGTTCACCCATCTACATATTTTGCTTGCGACCTCCATCTCTAATAATATGTCTTTCACCATGGTGCAGGGAACATAAGCAACAACTTTTGAACTCAATATATAAGGTCTGAAAACTTTTGTTGCTTTCACCAAGGAAAATTCTTATTTTTCCATGATTGTATACTTTAACTCAGCTACTTTTAAAGCCTTGCTAAAGAAGGCAATAGGTCTCTCAGCCCCATTCTCATCCTTTTGCAAAAACATAGAAGCAATGGTATACTCAGAGGCAAAGGAAAAGATTTGGAAAGGCCTCTTGTAGTTTGGGGATGCTAAAACAGGTGCATGTTTAAGTGCATCCTTAATTTCTTCAAAAGCTTGAATGGTAGCCTCCTCCCATATGATAGCTTGGTCCTTCTTTAGCATGCTTATGATTGGAAGAGTCAACTCAGAAAGGTTGGAAATAAACCTTCTAATAAAATTAATCTAACCAAAGAAACATTGGATGCATTTCTTGGTTCTTGGGATAGGTACCTTTCTGATTGCTTCCACTCTCTTAGGGTCTATCATAACACCATCTCTAAACACAATATGTCCAACAAGCTTGGCCTTTTGCACGCAAAAATGACACTTCTTCAAATTAAGAGAAATGCCATACTCCCTACATCTGATCAACATCTTCTCCAAGTGCTACAAATGATCACCTCTCTACCTTGAAAATATAGTCACATCATCTTGGTAAACTACAATGAACTCATTGATGTAACCAGCCAAAAGCAACATCCATTGCTCTTTGAAAAGTGGCACCAACATTCATCAAACCAAAGGACATCCTAACAAAAACATATGTCCCCCAATGAGTAGTGAATGTTGTATTAAGTCTTTCTGATTCTTTGACAAGCACTGGATTATATTCAGAGAAACCATCCAATGTAGAAAGCAATTCAAACCTTGTTACAAGCTGAAAAATATTTTCCATATTTGGCAAGGGATAGTGTTTCGCACAAAATTTTTAGTTCCAGAATAGAGTTATTTCTATCTGTTCATTCTCTTGAGAAACAGATAAGGGGTTAGGGCTAGGAGGAATACCTGTTGAGTGTTGGGAGGGTGTGCGCATATCGTAGAGAGATCAGACCGATTGTGAAGAACTCATTTTTGTCTAGGAAGGACTACCTGTAGATAAGAATGCAAGACCACCGGATTTTAGTTAGATAATAAGTAAGGGAACTGCCTTGGGCCTAGGAAATATTAAAATTCCTTTTGAAGGTGGTCAGTTCCCTTTTAATATAAATTATTGCATATGATAATAAAAAAGCTATTGTGAAATCACGATTTAGGTACCTCGTTACTAAAAGCAATAGAGCCTAAACTACCAATAATAAAACGTCATTCTGTTTGTTTGGTCACTAGTTATTGATACGTTCAGATCAAGTTACAGGGATAGACCAGGCTAGATCTGAGGTTGTTAGGAGATAAATAGGTGAAAGGTTGGTTTTGGTATAAGTCACAGTGACCGATGCCGGTCACTGGATAACTGACCGCGGTTATAAAACTGCTACCGGTAGGGGATAATCGATATCGGTAAGGGCAGTGATTCAGGGGCTTCTGGGTAGAGGTTGATTATAGGATGGTTATGGGATTTTTAAGGTTGGTAGATGGTTAGGGGGAATAGTAAGGCAATGGAGAAGAATCAGAGAGTGAGAAAGCTATCTTCTGGGCAATATAGGGATGGATGAATGAAGGTTAGGTGTAGGGTTCCGTCAGGTGTTAGATCTAGGGGTGAGTTTATAATTACTATCAATCAAAAGTTCACGAAGTGGAGCCTAGAAGCATACAAGATACTACTTACTACTTGCTGATGAGGATATAGGGCTGAGGAATGTGGTGACGAAGGTAAATCTCAGGTGGGATGATCCGACAATCTAAAGTGAGCTGATGAAGCTATCCTCTGACTCTCCCAATGCTTGGATGAGTGTGACAGTGATCTCATTGATCAGTTACAGTCTTGGACTCAATGCTCTTCTCTGCAAACTCTTTTCTCCTTCTCCCTTGTCTCTCCCTTGCAAATGGATTCACCTCCCTTGTTTTTGGTTGGGGGAGGTCATTTACAAGGAACCAATGGTGGTTGCCTAACCGATGCTGGCCGCGTAGGGACCGACGTCGGTTAGGTCAAAGTTGGCGATTTTAGTAAAATAGCCAACTTTCCCTCCTTTTCTCCCAAGAGGTCAGTTGTGGGCTTGGTCAAGTCATTATTAGGTTCATTTTGATGTGGGTGAGGGGTGATGAGTCATGGGTGTGGGTCTGGACCAAGTCATAGGTCTTAATTAGGTTAGTTTAGGGTTAGGGATAGGTCATAAGTGAGGTGGCGAGGTGAGGTGGCAGGGTTGTAGATGTGGATTTATTAATTATAAGGTAATTAATAAATAATTCAATGTGTAAGGTTTTAGGTGGTGAGGTAGGGTTAGGTTGCGGGATGAGATACGGGGTATAGGGTGTCGTAAGACCCAAATTTGGTGTCTACATTTTCCCCTTGTTGTTGTGTAGCTTATCTTGTAAAGCTGAACTAACAATAATAAAAAGTGGTTGCCCCAGTTAAGGGTATAGGGAATCCCCCTCAAATCTATCACAGATTGAGGTGACATGAAATCAGGGATAGGGTTGATAAAGGGTAAATGATGGTGAGATGCTGGTAAGATGGTGGGGTAAGTACGAGGAAGCTGACGCATGTTAAAATGTAGTAGTGGGACCAGGGTACACGTTTTGAAGAGAAAACAAGTAATTCATAGGCAAAGGTCGATAGTTTATCCAAACAAGGATGATATAATCCTGGTATCCAAGGCATAGGAAGTAGCTCCAGGGGATATAATGGGTAAGGTACCGAAACGTTTAGGCATGTTCGGCAGTACCAAATGGTGGGTTTGGTTGAGATAAACATCACGGTCTCAGTCTAGGCAAAGCTGGTCGGCTGATCAATTCAAGTATCCTAGTCATGCTAAAACACAAACAGGTGAGCTCGATTGAACAAACAGTGACATGATGGGTGGATAGAATCATAATTTGCGGGCCTCGGTTGAGGTACTTAATTGGTGCGGCCTTGGGTCAGGCCGATTGGTTGGGTGTGGCTGTGGGTCGGGCTGATTGGTTGGTTGCGGCCGTGGGTCAGGCCGATTGGTTGATGGCGGCCTTGGGTTGGGCCGATTGGGTGGGTGCAGCCTTGGGTTAGGTCAATTGGGTAGGTGCAGCCTTGGGTAGGATTGATTAGTTAGTTGCGACCTTGGGTCAGGCCAATTGATTGATTGCAGCCTTGGGTTGGGCCAATTGGTTGGTTGCAGCCTTGGGTCGGGCTGATTGGTTGGTTGCGGCCTTGGGTTTGGCTGATTGGGTGGTTGTGGCCTTGGGTTGGGCCGATTGGTTGGTTGCAGCCTTGGGTCGGGGCCAATGAATTCAAAATAAGGCTATTTAGCAAAGGTCGGGGATAAGGGCAGGAGTTAGGGTAAATTAGGCAGGTAACCGATATTGGTTAGTGGTGACCGGTATCGGTTAGGAGAATGATATCAGTTTTCTAGGGTGCACCCTAACCGATATCGGTTAGAGGTCAAAACTTATAAAAAGAAACAATATGGCATGTCATTTTCACATTGTCAATTTGAGTGCTAACCTTTTTCTTGTCTGAGTTTTGAATTGATTGGGTTGAGTTTGTGGGCTGAGTTGGCACTAGTTGAGTGGGGGAGTGAATTATTAGTAGGCCCTAGAGATCAGGAGGTAGAGTTTTATTGGTTGAGGACACAGCTGAGGAGATTTGGAGCTATGGCATAGCCTAAAGGAGCAAGAGGTGCTGGAGGAGCTGGACCACCACCACCTATCCCACGACAACGATGTGTAGTCGTACCGGTAGGCTCTAAATCCCTATTTGTGTGAAGTTGATGAATTTAGCTAGGATGTGGGTTTTGGGGTAGGAATCCAAAATTTGGTAAAATAATGAATAAATGAAGGTAAATCATAAAATGGAGTGGGTAAATATGTTAGGTAGGCCAAAACTACAGGGTGGGTAAGCTTTTAGGAAATTGTGTTGGGTAGATGGGTAGAAATAGGAAAAAAGGAGATTTCAGGGCCATTTTCGGTTCGGCCCTAAAATCACATAGTGACTGATGTCGGTCACTAGGTGATTGGAATCGGTCACAGTGTAAGCTGTGTAGATTAGTGGGTTGAGAGACCAGCATTAGTCATGTGTCGACCGACGTTGGTGCATAAAAGACAGACATACACTATTGGTGGGGGACCGATGGCGGTCGAGGGTGACTGGTACCGGTCACCATGGGTAGGATGTAAGGTTGTGAAACTTGTTTTGTTGGTTTGTTGTAGGCGGGTAGATATCCAAGGAAAATCCAAACCTATGGATTGGGTATTCCAAACCCCAATAAGATGAAATGCAAGCACGTTATAATGTGTTCGCGATTCTATTTGCTATGTGGTGTATGTGTTTATGGGAGGGATATATTTACTAAAATTTATTAATCTTTATACTTTATTATTTCTTATACTTTAAATTTATTTTAGTAAATATAATAAATTAGGGTCACTCTGCACCTTAGGGTCACCTGGTTTATAAGATAGTTTTTCAGGTTCTAATATGGTCAGTATATAGGTATTTTTTTAGGATTTCAACATTCAACGTTTGGGGTGAAGGGGGAGATGGTAGAGTTGCTAGGAAAGGTTATTGGGGTGGGGGGTAATCGGGTGGAGTATGAGTGGGGAGATTGGTAGGGTGTGGGATAGGTAAAGGGGATGTTATAGATGTTTGTTGGGTGGGGTTATTGATGTTGAGGGAGATTAAGGTGTTTTAGGTTTGATTGGAGTGGGTAGGATATTTAAAGAAGGACCATAAGAGTGAGAGGAATTTATAGATGTATAGGGTAAGATAGGTGGGTGTAGATGTGTTTATAGAGTCGGGTTGTGATTGGGTGGGTGAGTGAGTATAGAGGGTTAAGGTAGTTGTTTTGTAAAGGGTAGGTCTGATGGAGTGGGTTGTTTTTGCAGGCACACCAGCAGCTGATGATGCAGGATCGGATGCCACCTCTACTGGGGTGGATGTGGCCACATGTGACTGCAGCGCAGTGGGCAGTCATGTGGGAGGTTGGAATTGGCGGATTCTAGAGGTATATGGCTGTGGATAGGGACCATAGCTTGATGCTTGCTCTCATCGAGAGATGGGATCCGGCAACCAATGTCTTCCATCTCCCTATTGTTGAGATGACAGTCATGCTAGAGGATGTGTATCACATCTTGATACTGCTGATCATAGGTGAGGTGGTGATCTAGGTGGATGTTGAGACAACGATGGATAACATCCTACAGGTATTTGGGAATGCAGCCTCATTGATTACATACCATAGTGTGAGCATCTGCTACGTGATATGTATCGTGCGGATCGACAAGAGACACGGCTGGCCATGCTGATGATGATTAGTATCACCTGCTTCACCCTCCCTGACTCAGAGGGAGGCTGCTTCCCACGGGCTCTGATGGGAGCATTACATGAGATGGTGGAGGAGCACACCTTCTATACATGGGCACCAGTGTATTTGGTGCAGCTATACAGAGAGCTCTAGGGCTATCACCGTATGAGGTGTTTCAGGATATGTTCGACATTCTTGTTACACTGCTGGGCCTACAAGCATATCGTGTGTTTTACGACTAGTAGGGGTTTCCCCAGTAGCCAGGGCCATAGGTAGTTTATAGGTATGGGGTTTCAGAGGGTGGTTGGGGGGTCGTGGGCCATCCGCGAGTAGTTATCGCAGGGCGAGATGTCACGTATTACAAGCATATGTTAGAGGGTCTGACCACACTAGATATTATATGGAGGCCATAAAGAGGCCATCAACCCTATGGAGGAGCTCGAGCACAACTGTGATGGATCCAGTACATCTTTTGGATAGTTGGACGGAGACCCAAGGAGTATGAGCGGATTCCCCTAGAGAGGGTATGATGATAGTTGGGCCTACGGAAGGACGATAGTGGCTGTCATAGTGGAGAGGGACCTTCTCTTGGGTCAAGTGTAGTTATTATAGGGGCATCTTGCTACTGCATAGGCACAGATCGGAGTGCTACAGGGGCAGTTAGCCTAGGCAAAAGGACAGGTACAGGGACAGACACAGGCACAGGCATAGGCACAGCCTCAGGTCCAGATCCCTATTTAGGCACAGGAACAGGTCCTTGTTCAGGCTCCAATGGGAGCTCCACCACCACCATAGGTACAGGCTCAGGTTGTACATGCAGGGCAGGGCCCACTTCTATTAGGAGCTGGGGGACTAGCCCCACCGGCGATGGTGGCATGGTCCCGATACATGGAGGCGAGAGTGGATGCCCGATATTATCAGGATGTACTAGATGGTACTGGTGCTGAGTATCAGCCATATGCAGCTCACAGAGCTGAGACTTCCTGGAGTCACAGGTCACAGGGGGCCGCAGCCATAGCCAGTGGATCGGTTATAGGTAGGAGGCGAGATCTGGCATAGGGGCTAGCTGAGGGACGGGCCTAGGGAGGGGGAGAGAACTGAGTCACCCCAGGAGTAGAGATGGGTTTTTTTGATTTGATAGAGGATTTGTTGATAGAGACACCGGTCTGTGAACCGAGTGTGTATATAGAGGCCTGCGCGCATCCGCATAGGATTTATGTATTCTTTTTATTGTATATACCGGCCTGCGAGCCAAGTACATTTTGTATAGTTGATACCAGGTCTGCAAACCGAGTATATTTTTGACATGAGAGACCGGCCTTGCGAGCCGAGGCAAGATTTTGACAGAGATAGCAGCCTGCATGCTGACTTTGTATTTTGGATTATAGAGGCCCCATGCAGGGCAATTTGTATATGTTGACATTGATTTGAGGATATATATAGATGATGAGGTTGATCCACATGGTGTGTATAATGTTTGATTTGATGCATATATTAAAATTTTGTATCTGTTTTGTCGATGGTAGTGGAATTTGATGTATATATATAGATGATGTTGATGATGTTTTGATGATATGCATATGTTTTGAAATGTTGATGTTTATTATGATGATGGATGTTGATAGTGATGTTGTTTATGTAGGGAAAAGAGGTAGGCTCTGCCAAAAAATTCAAAAAAAGACAAAGAAAAGGATTATGTTTAAGCAAGAGGAGACAGATGACCGATATCGGTTAGATAACCAATGTCGGTCACAACCTAACCAATACCCGTTAGCTAACCGATATCGGTTACTCTTAAACGAGCTTTTCTAAAAATAGAAAAGCTTGGGAGGCAATTGAAATCTTATTTTTAGAGTCATGAAACATGTTAAATACAAAGATGTGAGGTTGTTGACGTTAATACAGGTAATTGCATGGGAGAATTGAGTGATAAGGAGGAAAGAGATAGGTAAAGTGATCGTGGGCTTGGATTAAGAAGGCATAAAGGCAAGTAATAGTGAAGAGGGTGGTGAACATGGCTGAACAAAGAGAAGCATCTAGGGGACAGAGAGAAGAGGGAAGACAGGTTCCACCTCAAACTGTTGCATCCCAGAGGTATAATTTTTTGTTGGAATTAGATTTTTGCATGCGTATGAATAGGATGTGGGAAGGTAAGTGGGTAGAGATGAAAAAGAAAGGTGATAGGAAAAGGTTTGGGATGGGGTGGGTGTTATGGGGTAGGTAATCAAGGGTTTTGGATATGTTTTTAGGTATAGAGAGGCACAAACAAGCGAATAAGTTATCATAGGTGGTGTTTTTGAGCCAGGTAGATGGAATTGACAGTGACCGATATCATTTAGGAATAACTGGTATCGGTTATGTAACCGGTATCGGTTATCTATAACCGATATCGGTTACTGTGTAAAGTTGCGGATTGTGATAAAAAACACGTGGGAATTTATTTGTTGATTTGTTGTTTGTTGGTTTGATGTGTGTAGGCAGAGGAAGGGTTGAGGATGAATGATAGGGTGCCAGCTTTGCTTTCATGAGTCCGAGCAGATGTAACACTATCTAAGTGGGCATTAATAAACCGTGTGGGGTTAAGTGGAATCCATTATTATTCACGAATTGCACGTAGTCATGCTATGTTGCAGGTGCTGATTAAGAGATGGAATCTTGAAAAGAATACCTTCTAACTGCCAATAGGGGAGATGACAGTGACGTTAGAAGATGTGTTTCAAATTTTGAGACTTCCAATTACAGGAAGACCAGTGTATCAGGCAGGGCCTAATGTGGCGCATGCAGCGATGACAGTAGTATTTGGTCCAGCCACACGAGATTTGACACAACGAGGTTTGACATTAACTTATGGTATAATGTTTGAGGCACACCCGGAGGAAACAAGGCTGGCCATGGTATTAATGATAGTGGTGGGTATTATGCATTACCTAGAGCAGACAGGGGAATATTTCCAAAATCATTGATGTGTATTATTCGGGAAATGATAGAAGGGAGTGTTACTTTCACATGGGCATCCGCATATCTAGTGGAGCTATACAGGGGTTTATGGGCATGTACGAAAAATAATATGGAATTACACTGGATTATGCATACTTATTACATTGTTGGGCCTATGAGCACATTGTGTGTGTACGACCAAGAGGCCGACCCATCTAGGCAGGAGAGACAGGAGTGCAAAGGTTGGGATTTAGGAGATGGGTAAAGACAGAGCAAGAGGTGAGATCCAAGGTTGTGACAGATGACGCTAAGTATTATAGGTAGATGTGGGAGATGGTGACGATTGCGGATATCTGTTGGAGGCCTTACGGGAACTATATGGTGACAGTGAACATAGTTGAGGATTTGAGGGGTGTAGAGAGATTGAGGTGGATCGCGGGACACAGGCCAGGTGAGTACGAGAGGATTCCTCTAGATCACATGCAGCGACAATTTGGATTTGTTCAGGATATACCCATGGCTCATAGACCATACAGGAGGATTGACACCAAGACACCATTCTCACCTCCACGACTGACACTTCTAGAAGGACCAGAAGAGATAGCAGCTGATCATAGGGTAATGGATGCAGGAGTGACAGAGTCTTATAGATTATGGTGGGCAACAGAGCTACGAGATACATATGAGAGGGCCGATCATCCTAAAATAGCTGTGATTACCACGGAGAGAGACTACCTGCAGGGTTTAGTTCACCAGCTTCAAACACAGGTGAATGAGACCACGGGATTGTTAGAGGCTTCGCAGTCTTGAGTAGAGAGACTAGAGGCAAGAGTCCTCCACACAAGAGGGCAGATTCATATGTTTCAGGAGAGATTGGTAGATCAGTGGGAGGAACCAATAGCAATGGTACCTTTGAGTATGGAGAGGCTAGGTGAGCGGCGGTCAACGATCACCATCACTTCCTAGTTTGGGACGAGGCGCGGGGGTCTAAGTGAGTTTCGTACATAGGGGTAGAAGAATAAATAAAGATTTTGACCTGCGTTTCGATGATAGAGAAGATGTATTTGTTTAACATCTAAATAAAATGGAATATGTATGTTGATTTGAGTTTGTGATAATTATAAGAATATTTTTGTGTGAATTGATAAAGGATCAAGGTGAGTGTTATCAATAAAAATACGTGAAAATATTTATAGTTTTAAAGAAAACACAACACATGATAGGCTATGGTAGGGGATGGTCCGAGCTAACCTTGGGAGACCCCATGTCTCCTAAGTGCTGCCTACATAACCCATTACACAAAGCAAGGAGGGGCCTCAAACCGATGTAGTTCTCCCTCAGGACCAGGGAGAGGTGAATTTAGGCAATTTGGTTATGGTTAGGAAATTTGTTGTTTGGTAAAAGTTTGATGTTGGTAGAGTAATGTTGTTGGTGTTGGTGTGGGTATAGGTGAAGTGAGAGTTAACCTTACCCAAGCATAGGAAATCGTGTCCAAATTAAGATCAACACACAATTCTAGATTCGGGTAAAAGAGGCAAAATTGTCCCATAATTGGAAAGAGCTAAACAAACCACGTATTATCGTAGGATGAGCTTGAATCCCTAGATACCTTGCATAGGTGAGAAAAAGAGTTGTATAATCACAAGATATCGGATATACACACGTCCCTTGAGTTTTGTTATTGTGAAGAATGGTGAGGAGGGGTGGATGGAATAGTTTTGTTTCTGTTAGGGGCATAGAGAACTTTGTTATAAGGTGATTATTCTGATGGAAGAGAACCAAACAAAAATAGACAAGTCCATGACTCAAAAGTACTTTTGAATACTACTTTGATTTTTTTTTCTGGATATAGACTGATTGATGTAGGAAGTCTATATGGGATATGCATTTTATTGTTCTTGAGGTCTTCACGAAACTGATCAATGTGAGAAGCTTTTGATAGAGGCTGAATTTGTGTAGCTATCGTTCAAGGGAATAGTCTACTTATAGTAGTAGACACGGCGTTGCACATAGCTGTCCTTCGAGGGAGCAGTCTAGTTATAGTAGCAGATGTGGATTTTGCACATAGTTGTCCTTCGAGGGAGCAGTCTAGTTTATAGATTAGAGGTCTAGATGTCTGTTTGGCATGAAGCATCTAGTTTTGCAAGAAGTTTGACTCAAGAATATCCTAGAATTGTATAATTGAAAAAATTGTTATTTTGATACTTTTAAGTCATGGACCAGACTAAAAAGGAGAAGGCCTCTTTAAGAGGAGGTGATGATCAAACCATGTGGGTTTTATTTACTTTGAGATGCACGAAAAATGGGGTATGAGGTGGTAAATGAGCTCAAGGGATGAGCGCAAGGTAGATAAGAAGTGATGTAACACTAAAATCAACAGTAGAATGGTCGGAGATGCAAGGCATTAAGGGGTTCAGGTTTAGGTTTTCCATTAATTGAAGCTAAACGATAAGTACCTGATCCGTAAGTGTGAGTGATAATGTAAGGCCTAATCCAATTAGGAGCAAATTTCCACGTTTACTCTTTTCTAGTTTGGTTACATGTTGATTCTCTTTGAGGCTGAGATCACCAATTTTAAAGGTTACGCTCATGAATTCGCTATATCATAAGCACGCTTGATGTGCTTTTGATAAATTTGAAGGTAGTCAAGAGTGGTAAGACGATGCTCGTCAAGAAGCTCCAATTAGGCTAACCGCTCTTGGTGGAAGTCATCATTGGTGAGAATATCATGGAGAGATATTCTGAGGGAAGGAATTTGTATTTCAAGAGGCAAGATAGCCTTGGTACCATA
This sequence comes from Taxus chinensis, assembly GCA_019776745.2. Classification (NCBI taxonomy): domain Eukaryota; kingdom Viridiplantae; phylum Streptophyta; class Pinopsida; order Cupressales; family Taxaceae; genus Taxus; species Taxus chinensis. Next base: position 173,695,562 of record CM034150.1, on the reverse strand, counting down.
CATCAGAGAAAATGGTGTGGCATTAGTGGAAGTATGAATGCTGGTACAATAAGCCCAAAGGGCAAAGGGGATGTGATCATGCCAATTTTAACCAGAATCGTTAACAAATTTCATGAGAATTTTGGTTAAGGTTTTGTTAGAAGATTTAGTCCTGACCATTTGCTTGTGGATAGTAGGGTGACGAGAAGCTAAGTTTGATACCAAATTTTTCACAAAGGGCTCCTAACAGCTTATTTTTGAATGATTTGCCATTATCGGTTATCAGGCGATGAGGAACACCGAAATGGTAAATAATGTGATGATTAATGAATTCAACAAATTTTTCCTTTTTGGTTGAAATGAGTGGAACGGCCTCCACCCATTTAGTGTAATATCTAGTTGCTGTGATGATCTAACGGTGATATTGCAAAGAAGGTGGATGAATCTCACCAATAAGGTCCAAACCCCATTGTGAGAAAGGCCAAAGATCTCGTGCGACCTGTAGTGGATGGTTGGGAGTATGTTGAAGGCTAGCATGATGTTGACACATAACATAATGCTTGACATAGTTGTAGTGGTATTTATTAAGAGTACGCCAATAATATCCTAGGCGAAGGATCCACTTGGCCATGGCAAAGCCACTAAAGTGCCCACCCACAAATTCCGTCATGGACTTGTTGGATGGTATGAGCGACTTTAGCACTAGTTAGACATCGAAGGAGGATACCATCAAAGCCACATTTATAGAGGAGTCCCCCCCATGACGACATAACGAGAAACACCTTTAAGAAAAGCACATTTGCCATTACTATTAAGGTCAAGTGGGAGAACAGAGTTTGTAAGGTAGTCGTGAAATTGGTGATACTATGTATCCTGCGAGTCAGTAGATGCATTATTTACGATACAAACATCCAAGACTAAGTAAGATGGGGTAAAGAGTTGTTGGACCAAGACAAATATGTTATAATCAGTTGGTGATGCAGGAATTTGTGAGGCCAAGCAAGCCATAGTATCCCCAAATTTATTAGTTGAGCATGGAACGGTTTGGATAGTATAATGGGTAAATAAGGTCAAAAGTGAATCTATGTAACGTTTGTACTTTTGAAGTTCCTCATTTTTACATTGGTAGATGTCAGTGACTTGATTTACTACCAATTGAGAGTCACCGAAAATGTGAATAGACTTCACACCTAAGTGTAACGCAACGTGGAGTCCCAAAACAAGGGCCTCATATTCCACTGTATTATTAGTGCAGGGGAAATTGAGTCTGAATGAAAGAGGCATAGGTTCACCTTCAAGAGGAATGAGAACAACACCCGCCCCTCCACCGCATTGGAATTTAGATCCATCAAATAAGAGAGTCATCGGATAAGACGCATCATTGAGCGAAAGAGTTATGATGAGTTCATCAGGGAAAGTAAAATTGGTAAATTGTTCCCCAGGTAAAGGGGCTTCCATGAGTTGGTCTGCGATAGTTTGTCCTTTGACTAATTTCTGGTGTACAAACTCAAGGTCGAGGTCGGTGAGGAGAATAATCCATCGGGCGATGTGTTGGTTTAGATGGGGTTTGGTGTACATATAATGTATGGGGTCAACATTCGTGATGACAAAAGTTTTGTGATTCAGGAAGAAATGTCAGAGTTTGGTGGCCACGAATGATAGGGCTAGGCATAACTTTTCGACATGTGTATACCTAGTTTCGTAATCCACAAGAGTACGGCTTATGTAATAAACTACTTGTTCTCGATGTTTGGAGTCATGATGTGTGAGCAATGGCTCCTACAGCATGGTCGGTGGCAGAAAGGTAAAGGTAGAAAGGGCGATCGTCCTGAGGTGGGATAAGCATGGGTGGGTGTAAGAGATAAGTTTTAAGAGCCTCAAAGGCTTGGTGGCACTCCTCTCTCCATTGAAAGACAATATCCTTTTTAAGGAGATGATGGAAAGGTTGACATCGATCCGAGAGTTGTGAGATGAAATGACGGATAGATTAGATTTTTCCCTATAAACTACACAATTGTTTTAGGTTAGTGGGTCAGGGCATTTCTAAAATAGATTTGACTTTAACGGGGTTGACCTTAATGCCACGCAAAGAGATGATAAAGCCACAGAGTTTTCCTGAAAGGACGCCAAACACACATTTCTTTGGCTGAAGACGAACACAGTATTGTAACAGGTGGTTGAATATAATGGTTAAAACATAGAGATGTTCACTGCAATGTTTGGATTTTCCAAGAAGATCAACGACATAATCCTCAAGGATAGTGTGCATAATGTCATGAAAAATGTAAGTCATATCCCGTTGATAGGTTGTACCAGCATTCTTAAGGCCAAATGGCATGACATGATAGAAGAAGGTGCCCCAATGGGTAATGAAGGTGGTTTTATGTTGATCGGTCGGGGCTACTAAATTTGATTATATCCCGAGAAACCATCCATGAGAGAAAGCATCTCATGGCCCGTAGTGAGATCGACAAGTTGATCAATACTAGGTAGGGGGAAGTCATCCTTTGGGCAAGTGAGGTTAAGATCCCATAAATTTGTACATATCCGAAGTCCCCCCATTACTTTAGTGACAGGTACGACATTAGAAATCCATTGCGAATAGTCAATAAGTAATATGAAATAAATAGAAAGGAGTCGTTGAAGCTCTTCTTTGACCAAGAGAGTAATCTGTGGATGCATTTTTCTCAGTTTCTATTTAACTGGTTTAGAGTCTGGTTTCAGAGTGATGTTATGAACAGCAATGTCAGGATCAATTCCTGGCATGTCAGGGTAGGACCAAGTGAAAGATTGATTGTGGGCATGGAGGAAGGTAGTGAAGGAGGCTTGTTCTGATGTGTCGAGAGATTTTCTGGTCTTTACAATGTGAGGATCATCCTCTATGTGGATGTTGATTTCTATAGTCGACTCATTCAACATGGTTTGGGTTTCAGATGGTAAGGCGCGTTGAGTATAAGAGTCATCCGCACCAAGGTAGGTGTGGATGGAGTCATCATCTTGGCACTCCACAACATTAATCGAAGGCGAGTCTTCCTTGATCATGTCTGGATACAAAATGGGGAGAGAAGATGGGTCTTCACCATCATGTTGATAAGTGAGAGGACCTGGGAAGATAGCATTCACAAAAAAAAAGTTAGGAGGGATAGATTTCGGGTCTATCGACTCCGTGGGTGAAGATGGAAAAATGGGCGATGATGGTCCGGAAGGGGTGACTTCATCGTCTTCCTGGATACAATTGACACGAGGTTTCTTCAGTGCAGGTGGTTTAGAAAACCCAAGACCACTACGATCATTGTGTTTACGTGTTGTTATGGGAATAACCGTATGTCATCCTTGCTCATAAAGACCGAAACCAAAACCTTTCCAAGAATAATGCGTCAGGAAGGTGAGGGAAAAATGACGATTGGTTAGATATTGAAAATCAGATTGGAAGGGAACCTAACCAAGGGGAGGTTCAGGGGTGATAGAGGATGCTTCAACACCCCCATACGTTAGGTTGGTGCGGTAATTAGGTTGTCCGTAGGAGATCACCTCCCCCACACGACGGTTGTAACTAGGATGTGCATGTAATTGTCCATACTCTTGTGGGGTATGGAAGGTGCTAACGTTGTATAGGTGGTACTCCCCCAGTGTAAGGTGTTGAAACACACCTACCAAGGGATCTAAGGTTGGGATGTTGTCCGCAGGAAAGGAAGTATTTACGTCAGTGGTTTCATTGGTCGAAGGTGTGGGTGCGACTAAGGTGGATGGTTGAGGCGTGGTTGAAGTAGATGGTTGGGTTGGATCAATGGGTGTCTTGACGGGTACAAGCACATCATTAGGGTGGTATAACATATTATAGGTTTTGAAGGGGGAAGCATCAGCTGTGACAGTGTATGAATTCCCTTCATACTCAAATTTGATGCATCTATGTAAGGTGGAGGGAACGCATCCCATAGCCCAGATCTAGGGTGACCTAACAACATGTTGTATTGGAATTCTCCCTCAAGGACATAGAAGAGTTTGGGTAAGGTACGTGGCCCTACACGAATGTTAAGGATCATGGTGCCTAGGGTAGAAGTAATAGCATCGTTGAATGAACGTAACATGGTGGGGTTGGCACACATGTAGCTAGGAGGGATATTCATCTATTAGAAGGCTTTGGAAGAGACGATGTTCAGGCTAGTGCCCCCATCGATCATAACATGACGTACCTAGATGTCTCGGACATAAGCCGAGATGAAAAGAGTAGGGTAAGGTTCTTCTACACCAAAGATGACAATTTCTTCTTCGGAAAAACTGACAGCAGCAACTTGCTGTATAGGGACAGAGGTGGTTTTGGAGGTAGGTTGTTTGGTGAGAGAGGCAATGTGGTTGGGTGTGAAGATGGAGGCGACGGGCAAGGTTTCATTAGGTAGGACCTCTATCTCTTGAAGGATCTCAATTAGAGCTTATTGATGTGATTCAAATGTTTGAATGAGATCATAGAGTGTCATTTTTACAGGAGATTGGTGAAGTTAGTTTGATCATGGTACGATGGGAAACTCCATCAGAGACTAGATAGGTAGGTCCATGAATAACCACTTTAGGTGGTGGTGCAATCGGGATGGTGGAAGAAGAAAGAGAGGCCGCAGGTGTGCTTTCTTTAGCTTTTCCATTGTTTTTCTGACCTCGAGTAGCAATGTTAATCATGTTGATCTCATGAATATGAGAGGAGGAAGATGGCAAGGATAAGTCATTTTTCTCGAGAGGCAGGGTTGTAATGTTGATATATTTTGGCGAGGCGGGGACAGACGGTAAAGGATAAGCGATCAAAGCTAGGGGCTTCTCTCTCCGTAAGTTGTCTTTCTGAGATTGTCTATCCAAGATAGGCAACTAGTGAAGGATGGATTTCAAAGCTTTGCATCCTTCTACATTGTGTCCTGGTGTGCGGTGGTAAGCACAGATTTTAGATTCATCATAACCTATAGGTCGAGGTTTAGATGGATCATAGGGTCTGAGTGGGGGTAGGGAAATGGTCGCATCCTCTATCAGCATATCTAGGATCTTGGCGTAAGATCCTTTGAGCGGGTCAAATGAAGATGAGGCTATTGATTGAGTGGGTGAGATTATTAATTATTTTGGTAATGGTTGGGTATGAGTGGTTTGTACGGATAGTGGTTTAGGAAAGGGATTTTTATGATTGGGTTGAACTAGGCGTGGCTTCTTCTACGCAGAAGTCATGTTTAGCTAGTTAGATGATGAGGGCACATATGACATGGTGGCAGAAAACAACCATGGGGAAAGAGGAGCGGCAGCAAACAAGTCCTTCGAAGTTTTTTTTAGGGTTGGTAGGTAGGCCAGATACTTGGGGCGACAGTGTTGAGATGCCTTTGGATTTTATTATGGGTGCAGAAGGTACTGGTCGTGTTAAAGAAGATGTGGGAGGCATGGTGTATTGAGGCAAGGTGGAGGGGTGAGGTCCCAATATAGAAGGTAAGTGTGACAGCGAGGGTTGAAACCATGCTTGATATACTGGTGTGATCGAGGGTGAGGATTTTAGTTGTGGCAGAGGCATAGATTGGACTTGAGGAGATTTGGTCTGTCTCCTAGGTGGATTGACGACTTTATTTTTGGATAAGTCTAGACGTTTAGGTGGATGCGTCAGGTTGGGTATTGGTGAAGTCCCAAGCATAAGGGAGGGTTTGGTTAGGTTTATAGAGGTTGATGAGGTATTCGGTAGAGATGACGGGGGTGGAGGTGAGGACATAGGCATTTGGAGCTTTTGTAAAAACTTTGGGTATATGGTAGAGGTGTCTGGATTAGTCATTTACATTTGAGTAGAGCATGGTGTTCTCAAACGTGCCCATAAGAGTTTTCTATCTTCTGGGGGATGACAGTCTTCACGTATGGATGGACATTTTGATATGGAAGAGAAGTGGGTTGTGATTCCAGTCCACTGGGGGTGTGATATAGGGGGCGAATGAGGCACTGTATCAATGAGTGTAAAAGGGTCAACCGGTCACTTGAAAGATTTAGGTGATGAAGAATTGAGAGGGAGGAGGGCATGTTCTAGAGGATCTGTCCTGATTAAGGAATTTGATGATGTAGACTCGAGGGGTTTCTCTTCTAAGGATGACAGAAAAAGTGGCGATCCTTCTTCTTTTGCAGCAAGAGCGGTGGAAGGAGATGTTTGGGCAATGGATAAGTTGGATAGCATCCACTCACAGTCTTACAGGGATGTGGTATAAGAAGGCTCTTCTATGAGAAGAGAACTCTAGACGGTTGGTTCCTTTATGGGTAAAGGAATAGCGGGGCTGTCCTCTTGTCCTGCTGAAGGAGAAGGGGGCGAGGACTCTTGTGTCGGTGAAGAGGCTTGATTCATACTTTCTTCGATGGAAGCCCTTGGTTAGGAGTTGAAAACCACATGGATCTCATGCACACTCTTCTCCTTATATAAGGTTTCTTGGTTTGTGTTACTGTTAGAGGAATGGTTTGGAAATGGTTTGTTGAAGATTTTTAAATTTCAATTAGCAGGGGCATTAGGATTATCGAGGGTTATATCCCCTGCATCCACCATTTCCTGCACTATATTTTTCAACATCTTGCAGTTTTCATGGCTGTGTCCCTTCACGCGATGGAAGTTACAAAAGTCATTTTCTTTATACCAAGAAGGTATAGCATGGGCAGAATCAAACCTGGAGTAAGGTTTAATAGAAGTCAAGGTGATAGGTCCTACTTTAAGCAATTTTTCCAAGATCACTTCATAATTTTCTCCCAAGGGAGTGTACTAGATGGGCTCAGCTTTATACTTATAGGTGGATTTTAGCTGGGTATAAGACGTTGCTTGAGATTTGACCATCACCGCGTGTACGGATCCTTTTGATTTCGAAGCAGCTGATGTGTGAGAGTTGGTGGTGTTGGGTTTGTTGGTGGAATCTTGGGTTTGGAAATTTGAGTTTTTGTTGTGTAACTTCAATTTCTCCTCCTCTAAGGCTCGAATCTCTAGTTTCTGAGCCATAGTAAAGGCCTCATCAAAGGTACGAAAAGTTTGAATTTGGAGGGTGGGAGAAATGTGTTTAGCGCAGGCCCGCGTAAAGACTTTAGTGAGCTCAGCCTGAGGTAAGGCATAAGTAAGTTGGTTGATGAGGCCCTGCCATCATCCAACGAAATCTGTGATAGACTCATCTTCAAATTATCGGATGGCATAGAGGTCAGTAATGGATACTTTCTTGGCAATATTGATGGAGAAGTGATCCAAGAAAGATTGGGCTAACTGGTTAAAGGAGAATATTGAGTGTTGGGCTAAAGCACTATACCACTCCAAGGCAGGTCCTGATAAGGACATAGGGAAGGTACGGAGTAGTAAGGCATTGTCATGAGCAATCAGATAGCAGGCATGTCTAAATGATCGCAAGTGTTGTTGAGGGTCCTCCTTACTATTAAATCAAGTAAATTTCGGTAATTCCCATTGAGGAGGATATGTATGAAGGGGGACAGAAGGGTGAATAGGCTCCTAAAAAACTTGCTCGTATGTCAAGGTGTTAGGGTTTCCTGAAACAGAAGCCTCAAGATTTTGTATCTTGTCCATCATCTGTTTAATTAAATCATTGGTTGGGTTAGATGATGGTGCTGTCATCGTAAACGGAGGAGGATTAGGCCAAGAGCTGCTACTAGACAGTGGTGGGATTAAATGTTGATAAGGTTTTGATGATGAATGTGTTGGGGTGACCGAATAAGGATGTCCTATATAAGATGTTGAGGCCACCAGATGAGGTTGTGGAAATGAAAATGTGGGGCGGAGCCTGAGAGGGAAAGCTCGTGTGAATAGGTGGTAGAGAACAAGTTATGAAAGAGGCAACCTGCGAGAGAGATGAGGTAGGGGCAGTGGATGGTAGTGGTATGTGGGGCCCCAGATTAACTAGAGGAAAGCCAATTGGTGCAGTATGGAACATTGAATCCATTGAGCTGGGAGACGGTGCTAAGGATGAAGACGGTGTGGTGGAGTTATTATGTGGGGAAGGAGCTAAGTGGGCGGCTATACTAATAGGCATACCCAAGAGGAGCTGACTGTCGGGTGTATGGTTAGGGGTATGAGCCAAATAATACTGTATGGCGCCAAGATTAGCATCCAAAAATTTAGCAAAATCTAGATCTTCGACAGAGATCTTGGGAAAAGCATTGGTGTCTGTAGGATTCCCCATAGGATGCGAAGGGGGTGACTCAGGCAAAGACACGGAATAAGCATGTGAAACCATGGTTGTGGCTTGTTTCTAGGTGATAACAACCATGGACAAGAGGATACAACAGATAATTAGTCAATCAGGAATAGAAAACGCACAAAATGTTGGAATTGGTAGGTCACTGGTTTGTCAGGAACTGTAAAACACAGTAACCGATATCGGTCTAGTAACTGATGTCGGTCAGACTGTAACTGCCATCGGTCAGGTAACTGATGTCGGTAGAATAGGACCGGTGCCGGTCACTGTGAAGGTAAAGAGAGAATGTAAGAGACTGCTAGTTTGGGGATAACAAGGCTTAGTATACCCAACAAACTATCTGAAGTGATAACTGAGACAGGGTATAATAGAGAAACAAGCAAGATGCATAAGAAAATCAAGAGACTAACCCTAGGATTATTTTTAATCACTTTTGGGCTTATGCCTTAGATGCAAGATGATGTCAATCTTAAACAAAAGACCTAAGGGAGATGTCAAGTTTGTTTTGGCTTATAAAGCTACCTCAATTGGGTGGAGGAATACTGTGGAAAGGGGGGATGTTTGAGATGTTGTGTAGATTATGATGTGATTTGGTATGTGTTGTGCAGTGAGAGTAAGATTAATTTCTTGTCAATACCGTGGATATCACCCCCACGTGTATGACTTGTTACTTAATCTACGTTCACTAGAATTAAAAAAAATAGCAAGAAAGAATGTGATGCACATGTTTTAAACCCAAATTGAAAATGATATTCGATGAAGCAAAGAAAGAGAAGAGGTCAAGAAGATGACTTTCACTAATGCAAAGATGTGAAAGAAAGATAAGTTCTTTTACCAAAATGAAAAAATATTTTGTGAATATTTAGAAGAAAGAAACAACAAATGTGCTCCCTATATGAAAACAAGCAAGAAAGAAAGAAACCCAAATAGGGTCCCACCGGGCATGCCAAAATGTTTCACACAGAATTTTTAGTTCTAGAATAGAGTTACTTCTATCTGTTCATTCTCTTGAGAAATAGATAAGGGGTCAGGGCTAGGAGGAATACCTGTTGAGTGTTGGGAGGGTGTGCGCATACAGTAGAGAGATCAAACCGATTGTGAAGAAATCTTTTTTGTCTGGGAAGGACTACCTGTAGATAAGAATGCAAGACCACTAGATTTTAGTTAGACAATAAGTAAGGGAACTGCCTTGGGCTCAGGAAATATTAAACTTCGTTTCGAAGGTGGTCAGCTCCCTTTTAATATAAATTATTGCAAATGATAATAAAGAAGCTATTGCGAAATCACGATTTAGGTACCTTGTTACTAAAAGTAATAGAGCCTAAACTACCAATAATAAAACGTCATTCTGTTTGTTTGGTCACTGGTTATTGATACATTCAAATCAAGTTACAGGGATAGACCAGGCTAGATCTGAGGTTGTTAGGAGATAAATAGGTGAAAGGTTGGTTTTGGTATAAGTCACAGTGATCGATGTCGGTCACTGGATAACTGACCGTGGTTATAAAACCGCTACCGGTAGGGGATAACCAATATTGGTAGGGGAAATGATTCAGGGGCTTCTGGGTAGAGGTTGATTATAGGATGGTTATGGGGTTTTTAAGGTTGGTAGATGGTTAAGGGGAATAGTAAGGCAATGGAGAAGACTCAGAGAGTGAGAAAGCTATCTTCTGGGCAATATAGGGATGGATGAATGAAGGTTAGGTGCAGGGTGCTACCGGGTGTTAGATCCAGGGGTGAGTTTATAATTACTATCAATCAAAAGTTCACGAAGTGGAGCCTAGAAGCATACAAGATACTACTTACTACTTTCTGACAAGGATACATGTCTGAGGAATGTGGTGATGAAGGCAAAGCTCAGGTGGGATGATCTGACAATCAAAAGTGAGCTAATGAAGCTGTCCTCTGACTCTCCCAATGCTTGGATGAGTGTGACAGTGATCTCGTTGATCAGTTACAGTCTTGGACTCAATGCTCTTCTCTGCAAACTCTTTTCTCCTTATCCCTTGTCTCTCCCTTGCAAATGGATTTGCCTCCCTTGTTTTTGGTTAAGGGAGGTCATTTACAGGGAACCGATGGTGGTTTCCTAACCGATGCCGGCCGCGTAGGGACTGACGTCGGTTAGGTCAAAGTTGGCTATTTTTAGTAAAATAGCCAACTTTCCCTCCTTTTCTCCTGAGGGGTCAGTTGTGGGCTTGGTCAAGTCATTATTAGGTTCGTTTTGATGTGGGTGAGGGGTGATGAGTCATGGGTGTGGGTCTGGACCAAGTCATAGGTCTTAATTAGGTTAGTTTAGGGTTAGGGCTAGGTCATAAGTGAGGTGGCAAGGTGAGGTGGCAGGGTTAGAGATGTGGATTTATTAATTATAAGGTAATTAATAAATAATTCAGTGTGTAATGTTTTAGGTGGTGAGGTAGGGTTAGGTTGTGGGACGAGATACGGGGTACAGGGTGTCTTAAGACCCAAATTTGGTGTCTACAGATAGTTGTCCTTCATTGATGCTTTATTTAGATTTCTAAAATCCACACAAAGTTTGATGTCTCCATTCTTCTTTCTAACTGGCACAAGTTTTTCAACCCGAGATGAATATCTAGTGGGCTGAATAATACCTCCAACTTCCTTGACTCCTCTTGCATCTTCATGGAGAGAAGTGGATTAATTGGCCTTTCCCTCTATCAGAATGGTTTGGCACTTGTTTCAAGAGGGATCTCATGTTGAAACAAGTCTTCTCTATATGCTTTTAGCTCTGAACAGGACCAAGCAAGGTAGTCTTGATATTGTTTCAACAATTGGAGGTAGGACTATTTTTCTTCCTTGTTTAAATTGCTGCCCAACCAACCTTTTCTTGGTTTTACCTTTGTACCCAAGTTATGCTCTTCCACATCCCTTGAGGCAGACATGTTTCTATTTATGATGTAATCAACATTGCTAAAATTTGACTCAAGTGCAACAAGACCTCTAGGAATGGTGTTTGTTTTCAATTGAATGATATATTTTCCAAACAAATTCTCTCTTCCTTCAGCCATACACACCATTGTCTCCCAATCAATATTCTAATTTACAAACTCACCTTGGTTTTGCAAGAACCTTATCACTTGAGAATCATCATCAAACACTTGCCAATGCTTGATGTTGTCAGGGACAACAGACCTAGTCAGTACTTCAATGTTGTATTCGCAATAAGGTGAAATGGTGTAATCTTCAAATCTTGACCCCAACACTGCCAACTTGTTAGCAGAAGCATTCAAAATTTTTTCATGGTACATAATATTGAAGGAATCAAACATCTCGATTAAATCCCAAACTGCATGCTTATACTATTTCATACGCTGATTTTTTGTAGCATACAGTTTTCTTATTTGTTTGACAACCATATCTAAATATCCTTTTGTAATGATGTCCCTGACACCATACTTACATGAAATCCTCAGACCCAACAACAAGGCTTCATACTCAGCAATGTTGTTAGTACATTCAAAATTAAGCTTGGAGGAAAAAACAAATTCTTTCAAGCTAGGAGAAATCAGAATTACACCAGCACCATTTCCAAATTTGAAGCAAGCTCCATCAAATAGCAAGGTCCAAGGAGAACATACCTTATCAAGGCACTTTGACTAATCCATTTTATTTTCTTTTCCATCAGCAAAACCAATGAAATTCTTAGTATCTACATCAACAAAATACACTTCATAAGAAGCATTGTTGGGATCTTCAATTAGATGCAACATCTTATTTTCACCATAAATTTTGACAAGGCTGCCCTTAATGGGAATTTTGGCAAAAGACATATCCATCTGAACGCTACCACCAAAACTTGCAGCCCATTTTCTTGACAAAAGCATACCCCATTTGGTAGGGCAGTCACCAATTACAACATCAAGTTTCAAATTCTTTCCTGGATAGGCTGCAAGTTGCACTACCAAACCTTTCACACAACCAACCACCGGCACTTCCCTTGAATCCATGGCAGTACACTTTCCATAGGTAGCAGTCACTTTGATATCTAACTCATTCATGACTTCTAGAGGCATGACATTACATGATGTACTATAATCAAACATATAATTGTGAAGTAGCCTATCTTTTATGAGAAAAGTTGTAAAGAATGGATCAACATTCAATTGGGAATCAACAAAGGATGTCCCCAAATATACCTTAGGTGTATCTCCAAGATCTTCCACTACTGGTGGTGTTTCAAGGTCAGCAATGATTTGGAGATGAGTCTCAACAACATTTACATTTCTACTTGGGGTGATCTTATCTTCTTTCAATCCCAAGTACTCAAATGCTCTCTTCTTATGCTCAAGAATTCTAAGAAACTCAATGATTAGAACACTCACTTTAATTTGGCTCAATACTTGGGCTATGTCATAGGGGAAACTCTTTGGCAAAACAACATTGGAAGGGATACAAGAAGATTCATCAGATGGCAGAGGATTCTTGGCAGCTTGGACATGATGAGGACTGTAAATTTTGCTTGGGACAATAGATCTTTTAGCAAGTTTTTCTTTCCTGGGAGCTTCTTTTGGAATGCTTGTGAACAAGGGTGTTTTAGGTTTGGCTTGAGGCCCAACTCCCTTAACAACCTTTCTTCTAGTGTTATAATATTTCTCTTGAGCTACAACAACATTCATTAACAATCATCTATCTTCCTCCGAAGGGATACCACCATCATACTTCTTAATCATCAAATCTCTCAAGTATTCAAAGTAATTGTTAGGAATTTAAAAAGCTTGCACTACATCAACTTCAAGAGCATGAGAGGGAAGAAATACTTGTACCCATTTGATGCAATCCCAAAAGGTAGCAACAGTCCTAGAACTTATTACTTTAGTAGATGTTTCTCCTCCTTGTGAGCTTGAAGAACATCCCACCATGTAAATATCATCATCAGTTCCATCCTCATCATCAGCTTCATCAACTTGTTGGTCCACATCACATGGAGGATGAGGAAGAAAACATCTATCACACAAATCCATATCAACAACTTCATCAATAGCAGAAACCCTAGCAGTTAGAGGGTCAGAAACCAATCTACCTTCATGTGTGTGGGGTTGTCTATTTTCAGTTCCAACAGGCCCTTTACCCTTATCATCAAACCTCTGCTCATTCCTATAGTGATTGCCAAATCTATCTTGTGTCTGTTGCCTAGGCTGACCTTGTGAAGTCTACCCAATTCCCTTCTTAGCTCTTGCCAACTTGTATGAGATTTCTTTGACACCCCATGCCAAATTTTATAGAACCTCTTCTAAATCAACACCTTTGCTAGCTTGAGGTTTTTCATGGTTTATCAATTTTACACCATCTCTCTTAAGAGTTTTCCCAATAGCCTTGATATTGTTCTAAATTTGAAGTGCCATGGTGAAAGCTTGTCTTAGATTGGTTGGGTTCTTGTCTCTTAGGTAATAGGCTGCCTTCTTATCAAATGCATCTGCATATTTGATTAAACAAGATTCATCACACGGCCTCAAACCAACAGGTTACCTTCTCAAAGTTTTTTTAAACCTTGTGTTGAAGTCATGGACTGATTCATTAGGGTTCTTCTTGATATTATCAAACTCAGATAAAAGAAATCTAGGATCAGTCTTGTCACCATATTGCAACCTAAATGCATTTTTCATTTCATTCCATGAATCAATAGAGTTATCAGGTAGAGCCTTGTACCAATCCCTAGCATCTTCTTCTAGTGTATGAATAAACAACTTAATATACACATCTTCAAAATCTATCTCAAAATATTCCATCATATTATCAAAAAGCTTGAGATTTTTATCACTAGTAATAACATTGTTACCTTGGAATTTTTGCAACCTATTTTTGACATCTTGTGGGACAACATTTGGGTAACCATCCATTCCTCTAAAATTTATAGGACTATAGGTGTTAATAATAAATGGAGGTCTAGGCTGACCCATATTGTTTGGTGGGAGTGATCTTGGAGGTGACACAAGCTGATGAGGAGTGCTATATCTTTGGGGCTCAAGAATGTAATTCATAAGACTGGTATTCTCTAAGTGCTCATTTTCTTGGAAAGTTTTACTCGAATTAAAAAACAAAGGTGCAGATTGGAGAAGGAACTTACTAGGTTCAGTAGAAGGACCTTCACTAGCTGAGGCAAAAAAATTTATGAGAGGATTGCTTGAATCATAATCACATGAAGAAGAGTGATAGTCCTCTACCAAAGGTTTATCTCTATCACCAATGGCTATATCTTTGCCTGATGTCTAACCTTTGACCACTTTGCAAACTCTTCTCCCTTCCAACTTTGAATTTCTTGACTCTGATAACAATTTATTAGTAGAGTCTCTAAGGAAGAGAGATCTTCTTCCTTCTAGTTTTGCAGAGGTTAGCAGCACAAAAATAAATGATAGAAAGCTTAAGACACTGGTATTTTCAAGATCAAATCAGCATGGAGTCGCCACTAAGGAATTTCACCTTAGTTGTGCAAGAATGCACTAAAATAATCTATCAAATATTTGCTAGCACTAAAAACCTTGCAAATCCTTATAAACCATACCTTCCACTTCTTAAATCAATCAATCACAATGCACCCAAAGTGTATGAGATGATAGTAAATGGAAAAAGGGGAGACAAAAATTGAAACCCTTGTTTAAAAACTTACAGATCTAAAGCATAGGATGATATTTTAACAATGTAGTAGCTCAAATACTTGAATACACAAATGATCAAAGTCCTCAAATACCTCAAAAACACCAATAAATTCCAAGAAGTACCCAGAAACGGCACCACTCATGTTGGTATCCAAATTTGTTCTCCTTTTCAGTCTGAGTAGCACCATATATGTTCTCCTTGTCATTGGTAGCTGGGAATATGGTCTAGCTGGCACTCAGGTTTGTGGAGAAATGGATAGAACTCCAATAGGACTTGATATTTTCATAGTTGTTTTAGGTTGTGCCTTACAACCAAGGTAAGAGGACCTATTTTGTAACCTTGTAATGGTGAAGGAGGTGAATATTTCCTTCTCTTTGCTTGGAATTCTACGATGGAGACCTTGATAAAAAAAATGATCAACACCCAAGATCTAAAATCTCACGAGTTGTCACTTCTCAAAACATGGGTGTGTTCTCAAAACAAGGTAAAGGTTA
Organism: Taxus chinensis; assembly: GCA_019776745.2. Taxonomy (NCBI): domain Eukaryota; kingdom Viridiplantae; phylum Streptophyta; class Pinopsida; order Cupressales; family Taxaceae; genus Taxus; species Taxus chinensis. The sequence continues at coordinate 173,680,300 of CM034150.1, read as the reverse complement.
CTAGAGACATTGGAAAACATGATCTGTTATGCATACTTTTGCAAATGGATTTTGATCTTTTGTAGGTATACAAATGCAAATTACGGAAGTACATGACAGGATCTTTGTTGTTACATAATTTTTTGGTGGTGGATTGACAAGACAAATTGGGATAGATCAGATCTTTGACAACCACTACAATACTTGAACAACTATCAAATAAAATGCCTTAAAAAATTAGGTTTTTCTTTCAACCAGAAGAGGCACAAATGGAAGCCCAGGTTGCACCCTTCACACAATCTTTGAGAATTCACCACAAAATCTTGAAGTAAAGAACTCAATTAAACATAAAATTCCATGATCAAACCATGCCTAAGGTACCCCCAAAGGCTTATAAGAAATCTCTGCAGTCAAGGAAGGTAAAGTGATTTTAAATTTGTTTATCTCTTTATCAAATGAAGGCTCTTCTAAACATGAGATTGCAAATTCCACTAAACTATCAACAAGAAATGGAGATTTTGTGTGATTTCTTAATACTTTTAGTGCAAGATTGCAACAAGAACAATGAAAACTATTTGTAAGCATTTAAAAATGATAACAGACATCATATTGCCCAAAGAAAACACATATTTAATTCAAAACTTGTTAGATTCAACTGCAGGGGAGAGTTACATGAACAATCTTAGAGCTGTGTGATGGCTATACACTTGTAACCAGCTCAAATACATGAATTTTCAACACATGAGACATTAACCTGGTTCTTTGGTGGATTTTATAGAAAATGAGCTTTCTCTCAGAATTCACTCGTGATTTTCAACTCCCTCTCTTTTACAATTTCTCCAAAATACACTATATACCTCATGCCACATTGGAGTCTTCTTTTCCAAGCAAAGAATATGCCATGGGATCAATTATGTTACAAAAACTCTTCATGATTAAATGAAAATGACATCAAACAGAAAAACACTTGCATGTTGTCAGGTTGCCAGAAAGATTAAATCATTACAAATATCTGGATCATTATCCATCCTGGAGGCATGTTTTTCATCATTGAGGCATGCAAACACCTCTTACTCATCATTTTCACCTTTTTACCCTTTTAAACTACCTCTACAACTTTTGATTTTGTCATTTCACGTGCTTGCTTGGGCTGGGGTAAAAATTTACTTCAAAAACATCACAAGTCAAAGAATTAAGCCATGAAAGTGATGCCAATGATCCTGGAAGGCCAAGAGGACACACAATCACTATAAATTTGATGAATTTTGATGCAAAAATTGTGATTCCAAGCTTCTGGGAGCTCCCATGGCGGCCAAAACAAATGGATGCACAGTAACAATTGATCTTACATCAACCATTAATATTAGCCCTCCTCATGGAAGATGTAATCCAAAAATACGGTCAATATTACCTTTTTAAACTTTGGATAAGGGGGGGCATGTGTCAAAAAATGATTGGATCGGGCCCATGCCTTTAAAAAATACATTTACGACCTTTTGAAAATTTGGAAAATTTTGCCACCTTTCCCTACCTGCCTCTTAGGCCTGCCATGTGTCAAAAAACAATTGAGACCGAAATTGGGATAATTTTTAAATTTTCCACATTTTTTGGAAAAATGGAAATTTTTTGACTTTTTTCTCTGCCCCTCCACCCTTGAAGCTTGGAGCTGACACGGGGCATATGGTGGGCCCCATCGGGATCGTGCTTCAATTCTGTGCATTTTGATCTTTTTTGGAAATTGGGAAAATTTTCACTTTTTACCCCGCGGGCCCGCACCTCTGAGTTTTTCCCTTGCCACATGTCTCTCCTTGTGATTCACTAGCAAGCCGGCCAATGCTTCAAATTTTGATTTTGAGCATTTTTGGCAAAAGGGAAAAATTTCCACTTCCTACTCTGCGGTCGACCCGCGCCTCTGAAACTATGCTTGGACAGGTGTCCACTCTCCTGATTCACTGTGAGATCCCGCAGATCTCCCTAATCTTCATTCAAACCTCCCTTTAAGCCAATTTTTTGAAAAATTCACTAACTTCAATGTCTTCACAGGCCACGCACCTCCAATTTTTTCCCTTCAGGACACGTGTTCTCCTCTTGATTTGTTGCGGAGTTTCGAGACAAAAAAATGCCTTTAACCCTTTTGTGAAAAAAGGGGAAAAATTCCCATTTCTTCCTCCACCGGACCCACCGACCCTCTATGCGCCACCATGTGATACCATGTTGTCATCCTCTGATTGGAGCAAGGGCAAAACACTTACTTTTTAAACCTTATAAAATTATAGCTAAAAAACTCTAAGTCCCCCCATGGTCCGTACTTCCATTTTGAAACTTCTATGACACGTGTCCTCCCTCGATTGGTTGTGGGGCTTCAGACCAAAATTTGACTTTAAAACCTTTGCAAGACTAAGGTCAAAAAACCTTAAGTGAATCCGACCATCCGCTATCCCGCCTACTAATGAAAACATGCCACGTAGGCAAACTTGTAAAAAATGAGGTTCCCAGGGCTCGAAAATGCCCTATTTGCTTGAAAAGGTGAAAAATGAAAATTTAAAGCGCCTCCTCACCTTTCCGTAGCCAATGCAAACCCGCCACGTTGCCAATACCTATTGAGGATAAATTTGATGGGCAAATGACGCCCGTTTGACCATCAAAACGTAAAAAATTCCAGGGAAGCCCTAAAACTCAATTTTTTTCACCAAGGATGGCAAATCTTTTGATTTTGAAACAACTGAAGCATGATTTTCCAACATTTTCGACCTTGGGATGGGATTTTCAAGTACAAACAAGTATGAATTGATCAAAATTGATTTTTTTTCACAATCTGGCAAAGGGAAAAACAACATAGCCCATGAAATTGGAAAAACTAAGGGCACAAAATGGGGAAACTTGGAATATTCCTTTCAAATTAGGGAAAAGCAACAAGTTTGTGATCATTTTTGAAGCATTTCAACAAGGGGGGAGAAATTTCAAGTCACCAATTCAAAGGGTAAAATGTTTTTGAGAAAATATAGACATGAAAAATTAGGGCACACTATGTTAGCTCAAAAATGGCACCAACACTGGGTAAGGGAACTTGGGTGGAGGAAGATGGCAGATATCATGATAGAGAAGGAGACGGAAGAAAGACAACTCAAGTATAACAAAGTGAGTGAAAGGTAGATTGCTAGATGATGTGAGGCTGATAGTGTGATGGATCTATGGAGACAAATGTTGCGGGAAGGAGTTGAGGTTCATGTGGAGGACGTGGAACCTGAGCATTCTGTTCTACCCCATCTTGGTAAGTGCATAAGGGAGACCCCTTCAGCTTCTAGTGAGAGTTTGTTACATGGAGAGAGGAAAGTCATTGGCACATATCTGAACCCACCCAGTGATTGAGCCCTAACAATTGGTTTTCCCGATCTAGGAAGAAGTGTTATTGACCCAATTGATATAAGTGGAAGAGATAGATCCACGCTTAGGAGATATAATTTTTCAGTTACTTCTTTTATGGCTGCACATATTCTAGTATTTGGAGGAGTATTTGGACAAGGGGAAAGTGTACAAGATTTCGGTCTCACATTAGGGAGTGGTGTGGGACAAAGTAGTGGTAGTGGGGTGCTATCACAGACCATCGATGCACAGTTCAGTGGAACCATGGGGGCACTTGGCACAATTCCTATAGGCCCTATTAGACCTAGTGGTTCTCATGGATCTAGTGGCTTTAAAGGCATAGGATCTAGTGGACCTAGTGGATTAGGTGGCGGAGGAAACACCAGTGGGAACCAAGGATCAGGATCAAGAGGATAGGGATTCCAGCCACCACCTCAAGTATTCTTTGAAATGTCTCTACATTTTCCAGATTATAGGGGCATTGAGGATGCAACAGAACATGTTCATAAATGTGAGTTGCTATGGTGCACAAATGGTATCACAACCCTAGAATGAAAGGATATTCATTTTACGACCACATTGCAAGGGTGCGTGCATAACTAGTATAGAAAGTATGACCCTCATCAAACGGTGGTGGACTACACTACTTTAAAGAATGAATTCTTAGTAGAGTTCCACATTCCTGAGTTTGAGAAAAAGAGCATAAACGTTTTGAAGGAGATTTAGTAAGGAATGGTAGAGAGTGTGTGGGAGTATGATGCGTGCTTTAAAACTCTCTTGTCTAAATTATCATATGATATCCATCCTTCTCACCATGTACAGTGGTTTGTTGGAGGATTGATCACCCCTTTTAGAAGGGTCTTGTCTCATAAGACTTTTACAAACCCGCGTGAAGCATTGGAATATTCCTTGCATGCCGAGGCTATTGGTAATATTGATACTAGCATTAGCCTATTCTTGGAGGCTCAGATTGCTGCTATGGCTAAACAGTTGGAAAAATTATTTATGAACTCAGTCCATGAGACTTGCAGTGGTTTATGGTGCATAGATTGTGAGATAGAGGGGCACGTTAATGATAATTACCCCCAGAGGATGGTACGCACTATGACGGTAGATTATGAAATATTTCATGGGGAACATGATGCAAGTAGGTGTCCCTTGTTGCAGCATGCGATCAAGAAGAATGTATCCTATTATTGCAAAAATTACACCTCCACAACCCACGATACCAAGGACTGTAGGCTCATTGATCAGATCCATGAGGCCATTGACCATGGAGTGTGCCATACCAGCATTGCCAGTGGTTATAAAAATGATGATCACCATTATGAGGAGCACGTAGATGGAGGTGCATGTGGAAGGGGTTTTCGAGGAGGATTCCATGGTCAAGGTAACCAAGGAGGAAGAAGTGATTTCCTACATGGAACATGTTTCAAATGTGGATCTAAAGAACATTACAAACGTGAGTGCCCGGACCTGTTGTAGTGCTCATGGTGCTGAAAGAAGAATAAGTATGAGGAGTGCCTAGAATTATTTGAGCATATGAATCAGCAGCACTGGAAGGACAAGGGTGATGCAACGGTCAGTATTAAGAAGGCAGACATACAGTGGATGCCTTAGGTAACATGGGATGAAGGTTTGGAGCCTGTCTTGGTAACAACAAGGGAAGAAGCCGCGCACACAAGAGAGGTATGAAGATAGAAGAACCTAGTTTCAAGAGAAGAGGTCATTCGTGGAAAGTATCCAGACCCCGAACATTAGAAGGAGATATATCAAGACACCATGGATGTTATTCAAAGCTTACAAGGGGAGATCTAGTGTCTAAAGGAGTAATCCAGAAAGGAGGAACAAGGGAGGAGAGTCGAGGCACAAAAGGATGACCTGGATGAGGTCAAGGAGGTGTGTAAAATGCTAAGGCAGGAGAACATCATTCCTTTGCTAGGATCCTAGCTGAGAGAGAAAATACCACGCGCCAAATAAGAGTGTGAGAGACAGGTATTACACGTAAACCTTCCCCCTCACAACATTGACTATGACAAGGATATTACATTAAATGTATTTATAGATGGATGGCTCCTCAACAATATACTCATTAAAACTAGCACAGAGGTTAATGTTCTAACTTTGGATGTATGGCATCAGATGGGGAGACCTACATTATAGCCATCTTCGAATGTGCTATATATGGCAAACAAAACTAAGGCAATTCCCATCGGTGTCTTAAAGGATGCAGCTATTACTATCCAGGGAGCCAAGTTTACTAGGGACTTTGAATTCTTAGCACTCGTCTAGGTGGATAATTTCCCAGCACTACTTAGGTGCCCTTGTTGTTACAAGAATAATGCGGACCTTCGGTTCAACAAAGGGTACATTAGCTTTGACAACAAAGAGGAGAGGGTCATTATACCCCTGGTTGATGGGAAGTCGACACCCTAAATTGAACCATTAGAAGAAGAAGTTATGGACAAGATATATGTTTGCTCAGTAAGAGACCCTGAGATGATACACCCTACTAACGAGGTTATCTAGTTTAAATATGCTCAATCAGTGAGTGATACTAGTAGTTTGGCATGTGAAAATTGGGAGCATGGAACTTACGAATTAATGGGATGACAATTAAGAGGGTTGGTGATAAAGGTGCACATGGTTAGGCACCTTGGAGGAAAAGAACTTCCCAAGTATTCAAGAGGAGCCTTCCCTGAGATCTTTCTGCACGAGGTAGAAGCTCTGTGGAAGAATGAGAAGGAATGGAGGGAGATGTTAAGTTATTTCTTGCTTGGCACAACATCTCGCTAGTGGGCCACACATCAAGAGATCCTTTTAGAATGGTGCGAGGTAAGAATTTCTCTCTTTGTCAGATTTTATAGGAGTAATGTACCCACCATCATCAAGGACTACCATGGGAAGGATCCCACCTCTTTCCATATCCAAGAGTGTGAATGGGTCTAGAGAGAAGGCACATAAGCTTTTCCACCATCCCTCTGAGTGTACAAGTTGTATTCTACACTGCAGGGTTGTGCATGTGCATGGTACATTCGATCAAAGACACGCCACCAGAAGAAGAATTGGCAAGAGCTCACAGCTGACCTTATTCAAACCTTTGAGTATCGGAGTACCAAGCTATTGATTGATAAGGGCTTACAGGGTATCAAGTGCCTTACTATGTGGGATAGTGCTAGGATGGAGGATAGGTTGTTGGAATTATTAGGTGAACCAGGTGTAGTGGCGTGCTTTGAAGAAGTTGAGGAAACAAAAGAGTTACAACTTGAGTGCACATGTTTGGAAAAAGAGAAGAGAAAGTTGGTATATGTGATTGATGGAGAGGAATCAAAAAGCTTATATGTTAGCCATTCTGTAGGGACACGTGAGGTAGTGGACAGTGTAGATGCTCACGCACGTGCCTACCATGATCCTTTAAAGATGAGGAAATTTAACATCGGTTTAGAAGAAGAACCTAAGGAAGCTATTATTAGGGATTACTGGATAGAGAAGGAAGTATCAAATATCATTTATCTGCTGTGTGAATTTGAGGATTTATTCCCACACGGGTACCATGAGCTCAAAGGTGTTCACCACTCCTTAGGGGAAATGAAGATAAAGTTGAAGGATGGTGCGCGCCTGGTCAGGAAAAGGCCCTACCAGATGAATCCCAATTTGCGCATGAAGGTTAAGGAGGAGATAGAAAAAATGATAGCTTTTGGGATCATTGAGGTAGTGGAAGAATCAAAGTGGATAAGCCCAATGGTAATCAGCATAAAAAAAATATGGGTGGATTATGATTTGTGTGGATTATAGGGAATTGAATGCAGTTTATGTCATTGATCCATTTCCAACCCCCTTCACTAAATAAATTTTGGAAGGAGTCTCTGGGCGCGAAATCTACTCCTTTACAGATGGATTTTTAGGGTACCACGAAGTCCAGATTGCAAAGGAAGACCAGGAGAAGACAACTTTCACAACCAAGTGGGGAAGTTTTGCATATACGGTCATGCCCTTTGGGTTGAAGAATACGCCTACTGTCTTTTCACTCATAGTGGTAAAAGCATTCTAGGACTTCATCCATAAGTTTCTTCAGGTCTATTTGGATGACTGGATAGTATATGGTCTGGTTAAAGACCATTGTGACAATTTGAGTTTAATGTTTTAGAGGTGGGTAGTTGAGGATATCCCTCAACATTAAGAAATGTGTGTTTGCTACCCCTTTGGGACTTTATTGGGGCATATCATATGTAAGGAGGGCTTTCTGGTAGATCCTGATAAAGTTGCAATTATTGTGGGGTTAAAGGAGCCTACTAGCCAGAGTGCAATGTGTGGATTCCTTGGGCATATGGGCTATTATAGAAAATTCTTTAAGGGATATGTTAAGATCATCGCGCTATTAGAGGAACTGCTTAGACATAAAAGTGCCTTCCATTGGGGAGATGCGCAATAGAGGGCATTTGATAGATTAAAAGATAGGCTTATTACCACGCCTATTTTATGATTTCCCTCTTAGGACAAGCCCTTTCATGTTTAAGTAGATGCCTCAGGTTCTACCATTGGAGCAGTGCTTGCACAACCAGGTGAAGGAATTACTGATCATCCTCTCTATTTTTCAAGTAGGAAGCTGACACCAGGAGAGCAGAATTATACCACAACCGAGCGCAAGGCATTGTCAATGATCTATGTGCTCTTCAAGTTTCGAAAATATCTATTGGCAACACCCTTTTTGTTTTACACCGACCACAAGGCATTGAATTATTTAGTAAACAAGCCTATTCTATAAGGGTGCATCTATCGATGGGTGTTGTTGTTTCAAGAATATGAATTCACCGTTGTAGTAAAACCTAGGAAAAGTAACTATGGGCCTAATCATCTGTCAAGAATTGATTCAGGGGAGGATGCGTAGAGTATTGAGGAAGCAATGCCAGACATGCAACTGTTTAGGTTATGGTGCGCACCCTTAGATTTAGAGGAGATTACAATATTCTTAAAGGAAGGTGTGGCACCGAATGGAATGAAGGCATTACAAAAAAAGTAGTTGGCCGTACCCACCACGCCCTACATGTTAATCAGTGGAGACTTATACAAGTTGGGATGTGATGAAGTTTTGCACAGGTGTGTATTAGAGCATGAGTGCCTGACCATCATGGAAGAAGCACATGGAGGAAGTGCAGGTGGGCATTACATAGATGATTCCACCACGCGTAAAGTTTTAATGGCAGGATTATGGTGGGAAACCTTGTACAGGGATTGTAGAGATTATTGTAAATTGTGTGAGCACTGTCAACACATTTTAAAACCTGGAAGGAGAGATGAATTTCCTTTGCACCCTATCCCTAGTGCGGAGCCTTTTGAAAAATGAGTGATAGATTTTGTGGGACCTATTGCACCAGCAACACGTAGGGCTAGGTAATGTTATGTCATCACTTGCATAGATTATCTCACAAGTTGGGCAGAGGTAGCCCCAACTAAATATTACATGGTAGAAATAGCGGCAAGGTTCTTATGGGAGAATATTATCAGGAGCTATGGATGCTCGTTGAGTTTGACCAGTGATAGGGGTACACATTTTCTAAATGAGACCATGAGGATCCTGTTATCAGAGTTCATAGTGGCTCATCACAAGACTACGCCCTATCACCCACAAGAAAATGGCACCATAGAAGCATTTAACAAGATACTGAGTCATAGCTTGACCAAAATCTATGATGTTGGAAGACAAGATTGGGATGACAAGGTATCATCAGTATTATGGGCTTACAGGACAACGTATAAAAGACTAAACAAAGCCACACCTTTTCAATTGGTGTTTGGTGCAGAAGTTGTTTTGCCAGTTGAATTTATGTTGCCTTCTCTGCGAATAGCACGCAAAGGAGGGTTAGTCGATGAATAAGCATTGGAAGAAAGAATTGAGGAGCTAATGAAACTAGATGAGAGATGATCACTTTCCCGATGGAGCCAAAATGTGGAAAATTCAAAGCAAAAGGCTTGGCATGATCGCCATATTAGAAACAAGAAGTGTAAGGTTGGGTAGATGGTGTTAATATATGATTCCAAGTTTTTGTGCCATCTTGGAAAGTTAAAATTCCATTGGTTAGGTCCTTACAAAATCTTGTACATCCTCGATTCGGGCACATGCCAGGGATGAAGCTTCCTAGACCCTTCAATGGGAGTAGGTTGAAGCCCTACTATAAATAAGTATTCTTGGTGTTTGTAAATAAGGTAGTTTTTCAAGTTAGTTTAGAAGTTTCCTTTATGCATTTTTCTCCTTTTTTTGTTTCCCTTTCATGTTGTTGTTTTGTTTTGTGCCTTGGGCACCAGTAACCTTATTGCTCTTTTTGGAGAATTTTTGAGTATGTAGAGGACCATGCATTGCTTTAAGTGTGGGGTGGAGAAAGGTGAAGAAACATGTGATCAAAGCACCAAGAAAGTTGTGTTGAAAATCCTTATTGAATGGTTGGGTTGAAAGAGGTATATAAAGAGAAGATAAAAGAATGGTTGGTGTCAAGGTAAAGCTACTTGTAGATCCCATGTACTGAGAAGGAGAAAGAACATTTGAAAACAACACAAGGTAGGTGAGAGCAAGGATCAAGATAGAAGAAGTGCCTTCGGCACGAGTTACATGCCCACAAGAGTCTCCTATCAGGTTGGATTGGTTGCACGCCAGAAGGTTGGAGGAGTTTTCACGCAAGGTTGGGCGCGTAAGTGAAGGTACTAAAGATGGGATTTGTTTGAAAATTTTACATTAAATGAGCAAGGTATGATGGCAGGTGAAGTAGCATTTAATGATCAAAAAAGGGAAAAACTATAAATAAAGCGTCAAGGCACTTTCATTTTCACTTTGCGAATACAGAGAAGTGATTGTGCATTTTTGGAAAACTAGGGCCTCCAAAATTTGATCGTGTGAAGAAGAATCTGTAAGGGTGATGTGTGAAAAACTACGTTTGAATCTACAAACTAGAAGGGATTTAATAGGCGTTAGAAGGATTGTGAGGAGGCTCACTTTCATGGAAGTATTATCCCAAGCTAGGGTTTTACGAAGCTAGGGCATGAGAAAAGTGATTTTCTTCATAGAATTGAGATTTGAGACTGGAGGAAGTTGAAAAGCAGAGTGACAAGAAGTAAGTGAAGGGGTAAGAGGATGTAGACAATGGCACCAAAGAAAGGAAAGGACAAGGGCAAGGCCAAGTAGTAAGATCTTGAGACAAGCATGAATGAAGAGTGGTATGCAAAGATGCAGTACCCCGATGGGGTAATGATGGGTAAGGAATGGGAGTCTCACCTGAGGAACATGCCTATGAGTGATTACAACCATCGGATGAGCATGATTGAGAAAGAAATGGCCATGGAGTTATTACACCCCATAAATAAGCGGACACCAGAAGGGTTGCCCATTTACAATGATGATGTAAATGTCAAGATGGAGAAGGTGGGATTACTGTAACTCTATGAGTTTCCCTATTTTAGAGAGCTAGAGTGCCTATATCAATGGCTGATGTTGTGAGTACATGAGGATTACTTCCATTTTTTAGGGCACAAGATGTGCATTACTCATTAACTCATCTCACAGTTCAGGGGCCTCAAATTCCAAGGAGTTAGCCTAGATGATAACTTGAGCAATAAGGAGGCAATTCATGAAACCATTACTGAATACACCTGCAAGAAAGGGTCAAGATACTACAACATCTCAGACATCAAGGACCTAGTGATGAAGATGGATGCACATCTGGTAACAAAGCTAAATGTCCAGGTGATCAGGTGATCATTTTTGAAAGTTCCCCAAACATCCCTAAATGGTGTCAGTGCAGAAGATCATCTCGAGAGCTTTCCATCAACTGTGAGAACGCGACAAATGGACATCGGGAGCTCTAGATATGTTTGGTCAAAGTTCAGACAATGGGAAAGTCAACTCTAGTCAACTGGTCAATATTGGACCAATGGCACTGTGACACGTGGTGAAAAGGAAAAAGGGAGTTGTTTGTTGGTTTTCAATCACTGGTCTTCGACGAGCATAAAAATGGTGCACGGGAACAAGAGGCTCAACTTTTATTACGAAGGGGAGCCCAGCCGCCATGTGGACTATGGTATTATCACCAATGTGGTGGGTCCACAAGCCAGCACGTGTCAAATTCGCTCAATTTGCCTATCGGGAGATGACAAGTGGACTACAGGTTTACTAAGTTAATTATTTCTATGCCATATTGTATGGGTCGAAATTATATTATCTTGGTAAGTCCCCTTTCCAAATGGCACGCATATATGCCAAACCACATATATACATATTAATGTTTATACATTAGTATTATTAAACTGCCAAACATATGCTACTTCCACGTGGAGGAGGAGTGAAGCGATGGTGGGGAGCATGTTGTATGGTATGCGTGGACATCCACGTGGTGAACAAGGTGGTAAGCGGTGGTAGGGGGCGGTTATGCTCCAAAGTGGTCCTTTGACCACTATCCTTGCACGGAGAAAGGCTTAATAAAGCCTAAGACTTTATCTCCTTCCACCATATGTGGGACTTTATACCCACTTAACCAATGCCATGCCAAATTTGGGTTTTAATCCCACTATGGGATTTTTAACCCTTACCAAATGCTATGCCGCTCAATGGGGATTTAATCCCATTTCATATGCAAAACGGCCAATATGGGTATTTGATCCCATTTATTTTGCAACGGGTAAGGCTTAGGTTTAAAATAGCCTAAGGATAATATGTAATTTCATATTTCAAGGGCCCTAATTTTGTATAAATAGGGAACCCATTCTATTGTAAAAAGACACACACAGATTCCAAGCTTATTATTTCTTAAGCTTTTTGTGAGGTGTGTCAACAGATATTGTCTATTGGCCTATTATTTTAGACAATAGTAGATGAAATATTTGTGATTGGGAGTAAATTTTAAACTATCCAATAGGCCCATTGAGCCACACCAATTACTTAAAAATCCTGGATTGTCGACCGGAGTGCTAGCTTCGCATTGATAATGTCGGGAAGGCCGATCAAAGCCAAAGGAGATTGTGCATCAGGAAGGTGAAGAACGATTCGACTGATCATCAAAAGTTTTTCAAAGAACTGGTGTACTGATAGGCAAGTAAAATTCCATTAGGTTTTCTTGTGAAATTACTATTGTAACTTACAAGTTTTGACTACTGGAACGGTTCGACCATGAACCTAGAGACATGCAATTTCCAAACTCCGTAATCAATCTGTGTGTAATTTTCATTATTGTCTTGCATTATTTTAAATTGATTACTTAAAAGGAGTTAATTATCAGCAAATAATTAAAGCCTACCAGGGTCCGAGATCAGGTAGTAATAATTTGATTATTTTTAGATCACCAGGAGAGTTGGACTCAGGTCAATAAGCCTTGGTTACATGTCTGCAGGAAAATTACAAAGGGAACCATCTATAACCTACCTACATACATCGTGGAGGAAATTGTCAGTTGCGTGAAGGAGGGGGATAGAATCCTCTTCGGTAACATCTTGTTAACTATAGTGTTTTCAGAGATTGGAGTACCAGATGTGTCAAAAAAATTTGTATGGGAATACCCTACCGAGGACCCTTCACCCATGAAGAGGTTTAAGAAGTATGCGTGTGACACAATGTCAACACCCCATAAGGCGCACCTAGAGAAGTGGTATACACACCTAAGAAACAGAATGGATGATTCTCAAGCAACTTCTAGTAGTCACTGAAGGAGAATCCAAATTTTTGGTGTACCAACACTTCTGCATGGGTAGGTTCAGACTAGTAGATGAGTCTTGGATCCCATGGCGCAAGATTCCCTTCATGTTCATAGCTCAATACTTCCAAGCGGGAGTAAATAGATTCATGGAGTCCAAACAGTTGAGGCTGGAGTTGGGTAGTCTAGACAAAGAGCACAAAGAAATGCGCGAGAAGTTGAACTACCATGGAGGCAAGCACTCATACATAGAGAGATATGTATTACATGAGATACAAATGACAAGGCCAATAATGCTACCCATTTCAGGAGGATCTGTGGCACATGTGTACCTCTACATAAGGCCCAAGTTTGAGAAGGGCGCATACCTGGAGAATGAGGTCTCCATACCTGAAGATCTCATGGCTAGGAAGAGGCTCACACCCAAGAAGAGGGGAAGAGAAGAAGAAGCACCAAATTTGTAGATGGCTCAGATAGTGAACATTCCATCGAAAAGTGCCAAGCTAAGTACTTACGCACATAGAAAGAAGTCCCCAGTAAAATAGAAGACACCAGAGAAAGAGGCACCAAAGCAACCCCTCACCAATAAAAAGTAGAGAATAGAAGAAGAAGCTGAGTCGAAGGAGACCAACAACTTGGAGAAACACCTGGGTGAAAGAGAGTGGAGAAGGTGACAGTAGGGTGGATGAACATAAAAGGGACCAGAAGCCACATGTCCTGAAAGTATGCGACTCTAGATAAGAGAGTGGAGAGAAGAAACGGGAATTATTTTTCACGTGGCGAAAGAGTACACAGAGTAAGGAAGGCACCCAAGACATGGGAAAGACTGAGGATAGCATGGAAAAATAGGAACCCATAAGCTTCACAAAGGAGTAGATCACCGAGGTGGAAGAGAGAGAGGAAAATAAAATGCTTGAGGCCTTGGTTGATCAAGAATTGGAGTGCAACGCTGATATAGTGCTGGAGGAAGGAAAAGAGGAAGACAATGAGAGGAAGCAGGCCACTATGGGAGGAGGTCCCAGCCTAACTGTAAGTTTTCCAAAAGGAGCATGCTCGGGGAGAAGGGCTCTTGATGTAGAGAAAAGGCCAGTAATGAGCTACATTGATGACTCAAGGAAGGTGTTGCACACACGGTTCTAGAGCACTATACCCATTGAAAGGATTCTAGCCATGGGGTCATTTGAAAAGGAGGGCACATACCCCAGGACCAAGAAGATGCTTTCTTGGGCATTCAAGTCCCACATTAATGAACCAAACTTTGAAGTCTGCTAGAAAGTGCTCATCACATTTCTAGAATCTAAGGGAGACAACCCCTTAGTGAATTCTTAGGAGCTCTCAGACGAGAAAGTATGCAATGCTCTTAATAAGGTCGCGATTGAGACAGAAGCAAGGTTATTTACGCAAAATGACAGCATAAGGGCTCTAGAGGGGAAGTTAGCCAAGGAATAAGAGGAGCTACCTGAGATGGCTAGGAACTTGAAGCAAGAGGAGTTGATCAATGCACAACTGAGGTGTGAGCTCAAAGATGAGAAGACAAAGGTGTAAGAAGTCTACAAGAAGGTGGAGTCGATCAAGAGTGCCATCATATTGAAGCACCCAGACCTAGCGCCAATCCCTCAGAGGTACACATCAACTTTGGAATGCTTATAATACCTAACACTCATCCTCACCATGGAGAGATGACCATTGGCCCTAGAGTATGCGGAGGAAGTAACAGTACGCTTGAAGGAAGAAGACAAGCTGAAGGTGGTAGCGCTCATTACTGAGTATAGCAAGGTGCTTGCAGATGTAAAGATTGCTTCCCAATCTGCTGAGGCCACATATGACAAATGCATGGATAGGGATAAGGTAGCAAGTGCCTTGGTCGCCACCCATGAAGCAGAGCTAAAATAATTTCAGGAGAAGAATAAAGGAAACAGGGTGGAGAGGGATAAATTCTTGGTAGATGTAAAAAGAAAATACGAGGAGATTGAGGCACTAAGGGGCTCAATCAAAACATGACTGAAGGAGCTATACCCTTAGATCACCAGAAGGATGGACACACTTGAAGACCTAGGAAAGGAGATGGAAAAGATTGTTGACACTTTGGGCACCCAGGGGATTGGCCTAACTTTTGATGAGGTAAACATCCTAGTCAAAGACCTCTACCATAAGGTGAATGGTGAGGTCGATGCATGGAACAAATTGGAGGCTAACTTGCAGAGGGATTTCCCTAGTTTGCTAAGATAATGTCCCCCTAATTCTTTCTTCTCTCCCTATTCTTTCATTCCCTTATTCTTTTACAAAATGTAAGGCTATCACTAAAATTATTTAAGGTAGCGTGCATCTTTGTTAAGTAGAGTGTTTCTGAGGACGGAGAATAGGCATAGTGTGGGGTGATGTTGGGCCCCTAGAATATTGACCAAGTATGAAGGCACATAGGTGTGTGGGATCCCTGTTATAGAATGGTGTGCAAGGTGAAAGCACACAAGAGAAAGGTTTAAGGAAGCACATAGCGTGCATAACGCGTGAAAGGAGGTTTCAGAATTAGCCAATTTGAGAACTTAGGGTAGAACACGTGAAAAGTGTGATCAGTTGCATGCAGATAAGATGCCAAGCTGGCGATAGGTTGGCCCAGGAAAGAGCATGCCCCGAATGGAATCTTCTAGAAGATCATCATGAGATAAAGTGGAAAGCTCAGGCCTAGAGGAGCATGCTTGCATGAAGGACCACAATTGACACTTGGCATGCGATTTGAGGGTGCTAGAAGGTGATTTAGCAGCCCAGGAAAGCTATAAATACAAGTTCTTGTGGAGTAGAGGATATACCGATATACACATATACATCTTCATAGAGATACATCGAGACATATAGACATATGGGGAGATATACATAGGGAGTGGGTTAGAAAGTGAGTGGAGCTCTGCAGAATTGTTGCGAGTGGATATTTTGGATTCGCGAAAGAATTTACTAAGCATGGAAGTTGTTATTTTCTTTTTTTTAGCTTAGTTACATATGTCTAGTGATACACATGATTGTGGTCTACTCTCTGTGACACTCTGTAATGAACCAATGAATATAATGAGGTTACCTGTTATAAATAGACATGGATATCAATGGTTTTAATGCATATTTCTCTCATATTAGTTCTTTGTCATTTCATAATAAGAATGGATGTTTGTATATTTCTTTTTGTTATAATATATGTTCTGGATTATGTTAAAAGCCTTCAGCCTGAGTGATTGCAAGGATCTGGAGGCCGTTATGAGCCCTATGGTTCTTATTTGTCTTAACTTCCTAAATACTTTTACAGTAATCATAGACGATGCTTCCCACTAAACTCACATAAAACAGAGACTCGGTATCCACGCGTGCCTCGGGTGAGTGCTCAACTTCTGCTGGGTGATAGGCCGATGCACATGTGGTTTCTTCCTTTTGTGATAGGAGTAAGAATGACTACATCTAGGTATCAGATTCTGGACCAAAATGAATAAGGAAATGATGTCTAAAATGATCTTGAGGCTAGTCAAGGAAGATAGTGTTTGGACATCTATTATCAGGGGAAAATATTGGCCAAATCTATCAGCCAATGAATGGTGCTTCTGCATCCAAGATTCAAATGGTTCATATTTCTGGAAATCGATAAACTAGGCAAAACATGTTATCTCTAAGGATAAAAAGTGGATGGTTGGAAATGGGAGAATGATTAATTTTTGGGAGGATAAATGGTTTGTGGACCTTCCGCTTAATATCATTCATCCCATGGCCTACAAATATTTTGTAACCAAATATGGCACTATGGTCAAAAATTATTCAGTTTTGATGAGCCCCTTGGCCTATGGAAAACTATAAAACTGGATGGTTCTAACACCATTGATATTTTCTCTATTAACAAAAAATTAAGAGGCATTATTGTTACTAAGGAGAGTTTATAAGATGACAGTATTTAATAGTCAAAGGAGGATGGTGGAATCTTCTCAGCTTGAAGTTCTTACAATTCTTTCTTTTCTTATGTGGGGGAAACTAAAAATTTCAATTGGGGAAGTTTTTGGGTCAAACAGTTAATTCCCAAGATTAATATGTTCTAGTGGTTGGTTATCCATGATAATATTCTAACTGTCAACAACTTAAACAAGAGAAATTTCCAAATGGTTAATGGGTGTGTTCTATTTGAAAGTGAGTGTGAATACTCATCACACCTTTTTATCAGTTGTTCCTATCTGGTCTCAGTTAGAAAGACTATTCTTAATCTTTTTTAAATCAATTAGGTTTTCCTAGATTCCATTAAACACTTGTGGTCTCAATGGCCTAGTGCATTAAAGAGCCAAGGATTAAAATATTTGTGGGCATTTTCTATTATGCATTTAGCATGGGAGATTTGGAAGGAGATAAATAAAAGATTTTTCAAAGGTAAGAAGGAATCGTTCAAGAAATTTGGAGCCCATTGTGTTAATACTATCCAGGGTAATTTCTCTAATATGGACCCCTAAAAGAAGACTATCCTTCATAATGAAGCTAGATTTTCCTTAAAGTGGGGCTTGGGATCCTCATCAACTAGTACCCCTACTCTTAACCCTAGACTAAAAGGTTGGGTAAAACCTAGCAAGGAGTGTATTAAGTTAAAATTTGATGGTGCTTCAAAAGGAAACCCTGATAGAGCTGGTTGTAGTGGGGTGTTCCATGATTCTGAAGGTAGATTTATTCTTAGGTACCATCACAGTCTTGGCACTCAAACAAACCATGTTGTTTAAGCAGTGGGGATTTTTCAGGGTGTGTCAATATCTCTCCAATACAATTTTGTTAAATTGGAGGTGGAAGGATACTCTATGAACATAATTAACAACATTAGTAGGAAAGGATCAACTTCAATTTCCATCCAAAAATCTATAAAGAGTATAAAGGAAAAGTCATTTTTTTAAAAATTATTACCTTTAAGCATGTTTATAGGGAGGTTAACTTTGTTACGGATTGTTTTACTAACATGGGAGTTAATTTTGATGAGTTGATACTTGTCAATGAAGTTGAAGCTCTTGATTCCGAGGTGCGAGCACACTTACATAATGACTTAAATGGACACATCATCAAATAATTTCAGTTCATGGTGTGTCAAATTCATCATGTTCATATGTCGTAGGAATAGTAGGCATTTATTTCTAAATGATACAAAGATCTGGGAACGGATATACTCATGTTTCTTAAAAGATTTTGTTTCCTTCTGTGCTTAGAGAAGTAATATTTTTTGGCTTGCGTGTAATCCTTTGGCTACCCAGAATTCTATCTCTTTTGTCAATGTTTTATCATGTGAACAAATGGGAGGAGATCTGGTTAGAAATTAACTTACAGATCTTGAAGGGCTAACACTTGAAGTCATGGATATGTTTGAAAGTAAGGGTTTTTTCCCTTCCTCAAAATTTTCAAAGGCCATTTTGAAAATCTTAGTAAAGATTTTGCTAGTTCTTGGAAGACTACAAAAAAAGGTGTGGTTGTTGAAATGAAACGGATTAGCATTGATATTTTGTGGATTTGGTCGCTAAAGTGATGGGTCTTCCTACTGTTGGGAGGGATGTCTATAAACCCAAAAAAGAATCCTCCGACGAGCTGAACCTGTTTCTCAAATGTAATGAAAATATCACTCCCCACTTTGCTGGTTATCTTCGCCTTTCTTTACCTAAACCATTTCACGATGTGGCTCTCACCCTTATCCAATTTCTCACTCTCTAAGGCCATCACAAATACATTTACGTCTATCACCTTCCTATGCTTAATCATTTCAAGCGTGGCCATGCTTTTAGCTTCCCCTACTTTATTTTTCACTCCCTGGGTGCTTTTATCTCTCAGCTTAAAATTAGAAGGGTCTCTGTCCTGCTCCATCAAGGTTTTATTCTTACTCTTGTCAAAATAGAAGCTCTGGATATTGATAAGTTGTTAGGTTATGGATCCTATTTTTGTGTGAAAAAGTGTTGAAGACTATACAGTAAGAGTACTGTACACTTTCCACATTTTTTTGGGCCTTAAAACATGCCTGATATATTGGGAAACGTGTTTTTCTCATATGGGTAGGATTTTTGACCCATAGGTTTATGGGATGGTTTTGGCCCATGGTTTTGATACCCATGGTTTTGTAAAATTACTTAAGCAATTTTCTACTTATATGGTTTTATGCATATGGTAGGTACTATGTATCGTTGCAGATGTGTCTGAATTCAGGTGTGAATTATGTAGAGTTTGTTGAGCATAACTCCAAACATATATGGGTATTGTATTGAGAGAGTAGTGGCTTGTAATAAAATATGAGAAAGTGATTCTTTGTGGATGTAGCCCAAATTGGGTGAACCACGTTAAATATTGTCTCTTTATGTTATATTATTTTTATTCTACACTTTTATTTTAGATCTTTAATATTTTTTGCATTTAGTTTCTACTTTTACGATTATGTGAGGGATTATTCTACATACTTTATCCCCTATTTCCTAACATAAGTTTGGTTCTCTAACTAAAGCCTTGGAAGCTTATGCGTATGGGGTCGAGTCAGAATTAGAGGGAGAAGACTCGAGTGAAGAGTCTGATTCTTAGGAAGGTGACTCAGAGGAGGATAAATATGGTATTAAAATTGTGGTAGCCTAAAATCTGAGGGAGATGAAATCTAAGAAGGTTCCTAATGTTTCTTTGAATACCAAAGGGGAGTCTAGTAAATAGTATTATCAGACTCCTGTCAATGTGAAATTGGAACAACAGTTCGAGGCTATGGAGCATGTTGGACCTATGAAAGGGGAGAACCATCTAACTAAGATGGCGGTGGACATTGAAGAAATTAAGGGAGATATGAGACTCACCAAGCCCTATGTGTAGTTTTTGTTCAATGATTGGCATAAGATGAAAGTGCAGGTTGAGGAAGTTGTTAATAATGGGAATGACAGAGACATCAAATTTTTAAAAGCCAACTATGTTTTTTATAACCAATGAGTTGGAAAATTTTCATTTTATTCTTCATAGCTACATGGATTGGAGTTTATTCACGGTTAAATACATTCTACAACATCTCCAAACTTTGGGTCAGCTCACTAATGCTTATAGTTTTGTGGATAGTTAGGGCAGGAAAAGAAAGGTGACTCTCGAAGGAACTGACTTGGTGTCTTTGGTTGATAACATAGATGTTCTAGTTAAAGAATGGGAAAAGGTGCTGAAGGGGCTTGAAAAATCCTATAAATGATCTAAGGAGGGGTGTTTGTTTTAGTTACTATCTTTGTGACTTTTTGGCTATTAGTTTCCTCGATGTTGTTAGTTCCTATGTGTTTTTTCTGTTGTTGTTTAGCTACTCATTTCTATTGCTCCCGGGGGAGCCTATTTATTATGGAATTTTATATTATCATTTTTATGGGTATGTAATATTTTAAGCTGCTCTCATGGAGCCTTGAATTTGTTTGGGGTAGGTTCCCATCAACCCTTTTTTACCTCTTATCAAAAAAAAATATCATATCAAGATTTAAATAAAATCCTAAGTCTAATTCTGTTAAAAATAATCAGAACTTTAAAGTCAAATTTAATGGCACTTGTAATAAGTTTGGAAAATTTGGGCACAAAGAGGCTAATTATAGAGTAAAAACTAACAAATTAGTCAAGAATTCTAAGAACAAGTTTACCAATCATAAGAGATATATAATCAAAAGGAAAATCATGCAAATGTTGCTAAGAAGTCTATTACCTTGTATACTTCCCTTTCAGCTTCAAATGACAATGAGTGGATTCTTGATAGTGGTGCCTCTAGGAACATGACTTGCACTCCTAGTATCCTCTCAGGTGTATTTAAATGTGAGGAAAACGTATATCTAGGATATAATTTCATCATTAGATTTGAAGGTTGTGGCATTGTTAAGCTATCAAATGGAGTAATTAGGAATGTCTTGTATGTTCCTCAATTGAAAAATAATATTTTATCTTCCACTCATCGAACTAAAGAAAAATGTAAAAAAAAATTCCTGTAAGATAAGTGGTGTGTAAAAGATAAGTTTAGTAATGTTATTGTTTTTGGTATTCATAAAAACGGCTTGTATATATTTGATGGTTTTGTGTCTAAGTCTTATTTTTCTCCCTCTTCTAGGACTGATATTCAACTTTAGCATGAAAGAATTGGTCATGTAAATTTAAAAATCTTGTACGAAATGTCTAGAATGAATCTTTTTGTTGGTCTTCCAAAGATAAAATCATATCATGAAAGATGTGAAAGTTGCATACGTGGTAAACAACATGTTGAACCATTTCACAAGAATCATGATCCAAATTATTCTAAGCTATTATACCTAATTCATAGTGATGTAAGAGGTCCACTTTAAGTTTCTTCCCTCAGTAGTTCTTTTTGTATCCCGAAGTTACATCCCGAGGAAAGGGGAAGGTGAATGTGTATGTGCAAGGGAGGTCGGGAAATGGAGGGGGACCCTCATGAAATTTTTTCTTGTAGTTGGGGGTAGGATCTCCATCCATTCACTCATCTTCCCTTCCTAAGGGAGTGATGTCATTTTATTTTGTCAACCAATCCCTTTTTTATAACATTATATACTTATATGTATATATTTTTTGAGGGAAGGGGCCCCGGAAATAAAACCCCATTTTGTTTAATGTATTCATTTCTTTAAGTAACCTTTTTGTTTTAAAATGCATGTTGTGTGTACATATTGTTTCTTTTTAAATCATTCAGGTGCATCTCGTAGTTACTTATTATCTCTTCCTTGTAACATGAACAACCCTCAAAAGTAGAAAAATTTGTCTTATGGCTGCATTTTACATTTCACACATACTTTGCACAAAATCATAGGAGGAAGAAGTAGTAACTCATTACCTTTCTCACCCTCAGAACTTGGGAAAACCTAAACTTCTTTACTTCTTTCATTTTCATTCAGATACTCGGGCCCAGAAAAAAACCCATGTACCATGTCTCAGCAAAGCATTAGAAAATCATACCCCTAGCTTCGAGATGTTATTCACTTTATAAACCCAATAATTATTCCTTCCCGAATGTTGATGTCAAACTACTTCTCATGTACATTCCCCAGTATGACCCAAAAATAGGAAACATTATTTGTTCCCATTATGAAAGATGTAATCCAGATTAGATTTATGAGGATATATGGAGTGTATTTTTGGGCTAGCCCAAAAAACCTCCAGAGATACTTTAATTTCGGGCTTCAGAAGAAAATGACACTATCCACACCATATTCACACTTTACAAAACACACTCAAAGTCCCGGCCTTGCACTGAAAAATAATGTGTGTTGTAAATTAATCATGCAAAATTTATGAGGACCTTCATAGCATCAGTAGGAAAAATATACTCCTAACCATCCCATTACTAAAATATGAGCCCAAATAAGGAAAATATAAGCCAAAACCAGCTCTCATCCCTTACTTCTCCAAGAAGAGAATCCACTAAATAGATGTTTTTTAGAAAAATAGGATGGATACAAATGGGTACCAACATCAGCTTCAAATCAGGGATGGAATCCCCCCGCAGGTGTCCAAAGAACACTATAAACAATACTAGAAGAAGAAGATCATATGCCTATCCAATGGGAAATGGAGTCAAAATATGATCAAAACTACTTGTCACCACCATGAGATAAAAAACCAACAACAGGAACCCAAATAGGAAAAAGGCACACCACTATACATTGTAGAAGAAAACCATCAAGGTACAAGGACCCACAAACATCTATTACATTCCACCCATATCCCATATAATACACCATTGTCCCATCTAGATACACAAGTTACCATGCCAACTTCTACAGTTAATAACTATAATCACTTCAACTAAAACACATGTCCTCAATTGGTTTCTATTACCTAGAAACCCTTCATTTTATAGAATCATAATCATATCTCCATCCATACCCATAGACCCACTTTGCCCTCTAGAAAAATTCCATTCATATATAATTCATTTTCTTCAACCCACCACATGATACATCAATCCAAGGACATGCATGTGTTTCTCAAGATGTCTGATAAATTTTTGTCTTCCTAGAGTAGATAAATCTCTATTTATCCAATTATTTTTGAACTCAACATAGGCATCAATACAATGATCAATCTACTCACCTTTACTTGTATTTACCATACTTCTAAAAAGATACCACTTGTTCCTATTGAATTTTTCTTAATAGGTGGGGAATCAACACCAAACTCCACATACACATCAGTCTCATTTTTCAAAGGGAAGGAATTGTCCCCTAGTTGAAAATCACAATCCCTAGGTGAAACGATCTATTATATTTCCAAACATTTTGAAAAATGGATTGTTCCATCACTCGATCAGAAATTAGGGGATCAAGATCATATACCCCCTTCTTTATAGGTCATCCAATACTAACATCCTCTATGACTAAATTTGAATCACCACCCTTATACCTTTCATTTACTGATACAACATTCTTAGTATTATTCCTAAAATGGTCTTCCCTTCTATCCAAGCTCATGACACCATTTCCAGGGACATATGAGGATATCAAATCATCAACATTCATGCCTTCTACAACTTACACCATTGTTTAATATTTTTCTCTTGTTCCACAATTGCAGCAAGCAGAAAACATCTATCTTCTACTGAGGGACATTTCCATTACATTTAGCAATCATTTCATATTTTAAAAAACAAAATTATGAGTAGATGAAGTACAACCTATATCTGAAATAGCTTTATCAAATCCTTTCATCAAAATCAGACACACTCTGGATAAAACATCCTAGAACTCATTAGTTGTTCGGGAACATAGGAGTTCAGTAGAGGATACCCCACCATTTTGGTTTGTAAAAGCATATGGCATATTTATTTTTTTAGTTCCCAATTTAGATTTATCAAAATTACACATATTTTCCTCAACACAGGGGGCATAGGGTATAAAACACACATCACACCAAAAAAATACATAACCAATCTGATCACTCTACTAAAAATATTCTTCAGTCAGTGTCTCCATACTTAACATATTCCTTGCAGTGTCAATTCCTTCATTCCTAAAACATAAGAACCTTCTTCCTTCAACCGAACACATGGCATCAGGGTCATCAATGAATTGTTTTTCAAATATTGTCACCATTTCCATCTATGAACAAATAAAAATATGAGGTAAATAATTAAACTAGTCTCTATATTTTTCTTACAATGTTTGCAAAAATAGCCTCATAAAAATATCTTCATAACTCACTTGGTATTCATGCATCATTTCCTCAAAACATGGTAAGGTTTTGTTACACGGAAGTATTACCATATCCTTAAAACATAGGAAACTTGAGTCTGATCCTGGCAAGGATCTGATGGGGGTATCCACCTATTTCCTTAAACTCCATAGGTTTGAATGAACTTGGTTTAAAAGGAACTTTATAAGGAAGAAAACCCTCACCACTATCATAGATACCCATGGAACACTTTACAAAAAACTAATTTTATAGATGAATCTTCACCATATAAATTCTATATGACACAATGGTAAACACTAAACACAAATTTGAAACAAGATATAAAAATTCATTTCAAACCCATCAAAATGAAAAAACCACCAGTCTATTACAACTAAAAGAATAACGCAGTCGCCACTAGAGTGATAAATCTAGAAAAAAAATCATATGCCATCACGAGAACAAGTCACAGATCAAAACATGTTTTCAAATATTGTAAAGATAAACAAAATAAGTTCATATCAAAATCCCATATGAGTATCAAAAGTTTCACTCCCTGGAAATGGCACCAGAAAAGGTATTGGCTCCCAGATTTACACCTCGAGGGAAGGGGAATGGGCATGCAGATGTGGGGGCTAAGTCAATGACGGAGGGGGACCTTCATGAAATGTTGTCTTGTAGCCAAAGGTAGGATCTCCCTTTGGTCACCCATTTTCCATTCTTGAGGGAGTGATAGAGATGAACCCAAACAAAGGGTGTGGCTGTTATCCTTTGCTAATTCTGACTCTACCTTAGTCAAGGTGAGAGAACTCAGGAAATGTGGTCAAGGGAACATAGAGGTGGGTGTAGACATAAAAATTAGGTCATACCACCCTTATAACCCCATTAATTAAATTAACCATACCTTACATATTCATATCCCATAATGCACTTGATTAATTTAATTAATTACTTTAATTAATTTAATTAACATCCTCACTTGACCACCTCACTAAGCTACATCACCTAGACACCTCATCATGAACATATTCTTAGCATGTTAATTTTAACAAAAACTCAATCTCTACTTACCTAAACTAACTAAGACTTAGTTTACCCCTAACATTAGATGCCTATTCTTTCTATAATAGCATGCCCACTTACTTAAGAAGAAAGTTCCATTTTAGACCCAGACCAATGGGAAAAACTCACCAAAAAGATTACCAAGATCTTTCATTTTGGAAAACCTAGGATTTCCCTCTGTAACCAATGCCAGTTTACCCTAAACCAACACCTATCACCCTAACCATCGTCAGTTACCATATATTCATTTTGGCTACCTTGTTCCAGGGGTTGGAAATTTCAAGTTCTGAAGAAATATCTACATGTGAGCTTTAACCAGGGTTCTCTCACATATCCAGAAGATAGAAGCATACCCATCCAGAGGCTTGAGAAAGCATTGGAGTCTCCTCTGAAAGTGTTGGCATTCACAAGAGCATTCTAGGAAGCACTTCCATTCACAAAATATTTTGGGCTCTACTAAAAATCTTCAACACTTCACCATCATCTATACAGAACCTACAAGCACGGGAAATCGAGTAATTGGAATCCCCTTTTACTCTCATTTGTTCAAATACTTGTATTTCCATTCATTATTTCTTTGTGCTACTCATCTCCCAATTATCTCACACCTTCATTTTCCAAAAAAGCTACCCATTTTCCTTCTCACCTCCCTGAAACCCTTTCCATTCAACCTCTGAGGCCTTGCTTATTCCCTAAAACTATATTAAACACCTCTAATATCCTTTGTATAACCCTAAAGAGCACCAAAGCCTCCATTTCCAGGTAAATTCCTTTTCCACAGTGACCGATATCGGTTACCCTTGACCGGCATCGGTCATCTCCATACCATCATGAGTCACAATGACAATAACCCAATCCATATTAGTTGACCAAAACCCATCCCAAACTCCATCAAAACCTTCTTAAACCCTTTTCCTACACCTATTAATCATAGACACACTGTCTTTGGTTCCTGTGAAGTTATAAAAGGATTAATACCTATTTATGACCTTCTGTTATTTTCTACAGTGACCAATATCGGTCACCATTGATTGACATCGGTCATACCCACACCAACGTCGGTCTCTGTACTTGGTAATCTTACCTATAACAGAGACCTAATAACCTTCACCTGAATAACCCAAAACCTGATCCTGACCTGTTCTAATCACCTTAGATACCTACCCAACCTTAGTTAGATATAAATTTTTATTGCAATATTCGAATTAATATTATATATTGTTAATGACTTGAGATACCAAAATCAGCTTGTTAATAATAGGACCTCTATTTCTTGCATTTATGTTCATTTATTTGATAAACAGTGGATTGAAATCCATTTAGGAAGTATCACACTTCCCATATCTAGCATACAGTAGGAAATCCACTAACATCTATTATTTAATATTCTTCTTGTGCTGTTTTTTTACATTCACAAGTAGTTGTACCTAGCAAAAAGGAAGTTCTCGTAATCAGCATTGGATCAGGAAATCAGAACGTGTGCATTCTAACTTCCACCTTCATTTCATAGGTATTCCTCATCACCTTTAATTTTTTTTTTTTTCTCATACATACACAACTTATCGGTGAAACATTTTGGCATGCCCAGTGGGACCCTCTCTTGGGTTCATTGCATTTT
The DNA here is from genome assembly GCA_019776745.2 of Taxus chinensis. Taxonomy (NCBI): domain Eukaryota; kingdom Viridiplantae; phylum Streptophyta; class Pinopsida; order Cupressales; family Taxaceae; genus Taxus; species Taxus chinensis. Next base: position 173,653,459 of record CM034150.1, on the reverse strand, counting down.
CTTCATATAGGTAAATTTTGTGTGTCTCTTTCTTTTTGAAAAATACACATTTAATCTTCTCCATGGTAACATTATTTTCTTCTGATTGTATAAACGATATTTTTTATTTGGTGTTTAAAACAAATCATTTATTTCTTCCTATATCTGCATAGTAGTGAAAGAGCATGTTCTTGACCTATTCATCATTTGCTACATCGAATTTAATTATCGATTTGGGTTCTAAAATCAGTTGTATTTCATCCTTGTATGATGCATTTTAGCTCACATTAAACATTAAGGGCAACCTATATGATATAATTCATGCCCGACTGATGGTCGACATAATTAAATCATAGAAGCACTTTCTCTTCTCTCTCTCTCTTTTCCAAACTGCAAAAATAAAAATTCACACATCTTCTTAAACAAAACCTTACCTAGAAGAAGTTATCAATGACCACATTATTAGAGGATTGAAAGTGAATGCCTAGCTAGTTTCTCTTTCTAGTCATTAACTCATAGGAAGGACCACCCCCACAAAAACATAACCTAAAAGCACCCTTTAGAATTTTCCTTTTCATAGGATGCCTTCCTAACCAAAAACTTTTGTTATGAATTCAAAAGTTAGTCTTAAATAGAATAAGTTGAACACATAAAATTCACTTATAGGATTTGCATGATTTTATTAGATTTTTCCTGAGTTGTGTTTTGAGTTGTGAGGTTACATTCTCCACTTTCCTATCCCTTTCACACTCCACCATCATAGTTGGCGTATTTTGACTATTTCTCATTGTGTTAGGGTCTAGCACTATCATCCTCAGACTTCTGGGTTGATACTTAATCTGACTCAATTCACTAAACCAATGTTTCTTTACTTCTTCAATTTTCAAAGTAACTAGCATCAGTCTAGTGACTGTCACGAGTTTCCATTTGACTATCATTGATTTACCTACCTAGTGTCAGTTTCCTACTCTTTTGGTTATTTTACCCAAAAGGGAATTCATCACCTCTTTTTTTCTATTTGAAATTCTCAGGACATCATCATATCCCCAGAATTCTAATATCACTATCATATACAGTTTCATCATTCATGTAACACCCTCGACAATTTTTATATTCCTCTTTTGCATTTCAAGTGTTGACATGTGATCTTCTTCTAAAGATGTGTTCTTTTGGTTGTTGGAGATCATGCTTGATATGGATAAATCTTTTCTGTTCTTAAGATCACTAGACTGAAATGGAATGGCTTCCTTGAACCCAGTTTTCACTTCTTATAGGTGAATTGCAATTTGGTTTAAGAGTTGCAAACTTATCTCCTTATCTGACTCATCCTTGGATCAATTTCAATGATCCAAGGAATGTTTTAAATCTACTTAGTTGAATGAAGGGTAAATTGACATTCAATAAAATTGAGGGACATATCAGACTGAAATTTGTTATTACAAGCTCTTAGATTTTGTGTGAATGTGTTTCCATTTAGTTGTATGTTGTGCTTGGGTCTTTGGAGATCGATCATGGAAGGAAATTACTAACGTAAATGAAATATAGCCTGCTCACGGCATAGGAAGGATTCAGAATCCTAAAACTAAAGGATTATCCTACGGAATCCTAAGCTAGGTAAGAATATTTACTACCTAGCTATGTTACTTAATTGAATTTTAATCCTAACATAAGCTTTGTGCTAAAGGATTATGGAGAGGTTACTAGGCTATTTAATTTAACCTAAAACCTAATGCTATAAGATTATGTGATGATCTAACCTAATGCCTAAAACTATTATGTTGTGAATTAATCTAACCTATGTGGAAACTACCTAAGGTAATGTGTAAGGCCTAAGGTGATTAATTCTAAACTAACCTAAGTTCTAAGGGATCTATCCTAAGCTATTTAAAAGGGAACCTAGAGGGGGTCGCATGCATCAAAGGTGACGGTTCCAATGGCATTTAAGTTGTTGATAAGGTTTTTAAGGCATAAAGTACTGCCAGTTTTGGCAGGGGCTATTTGACTTGGTGGAGGTTTATGCGGAAGTTTCACTAAAGATGGAATTGCATGTTAAATGTGAATTGGCATTTTCCAGATTTGGGAGGTGGTGGCAAGGAGATTTGAGCAGGGAAAATTGGAATTAATGAAATTTATTGGCCTCAGGATTTGTTTCAGAAACCATCTAGGAAACTTAGAAGGTGGGTTTGTGGGAGGTTCTTGGTGTTTGCATGCTTTCCAGATTTTTCTCTACATGGATTTAACTCGTTCTTTGAACCAACGGTTCGACTTTCACTGCATTGTTATTTTTAGCTCACCTGGTCTATTTTCAATCATGGGAAGGTATATGAGGCATTCTGAGGAAAGTTGTTTGTTTGTTGATCTTTTGTGGAGAAGAAAAGGAGTTGGAAAGCGCATCTGGAAGTCTCCTTCAATTTGGCAAAAGCACTATCAGGCATGATAGGATCTAACCATTATGATCTCTTGATTTCTTCTAAACATTTCATTAAAATGACTCTACTCTTATGAGATTATTGTTCTTCATGTTTTATCTGGTTATTTGCTTGATGGGTTTTATAAATATCTGAAAATTTGGATATGAAATCCTTAGCAAAATAACATTAAGTTTGGAAACTTTCTTTGTGTGGGTTAAATTTTGAATCATTCATGGGAAACTTGTTTCTGTAGCTCTTTTTGTCATTTCTGGAACCGGTATTCGAAGTGTTGTGTTTTAACTGACCTTCGTTGCTATTTATATGGTTCTGAGTTTTTGGGAACCTTGAGTCCCATTTGATCTTGCATTGGAACTCATGTTTTGTTTAAGCTTGAGCTTGTATTTGAGCTAGTGTTTGGTTTGGAACTTGTATTGGGTTCGTATTGGGGATAAGAACCGGTACTGGATAATTCTTGATGCTCTAAACCCATGTTTGGAACCTTGGGTAACTCAGGGACTATTGTTTGAAGTCCGTATGTAGCTCTGTACTCATGTTTTATTCTTGTGATATTCTGGACTGTTAATGGAAGTTCATGTTTTCACCGCACTTGTATTTTGTTACTTGTATGGTTCCAAACTCTTGTTGGAAACTCGTGTTTCATTTTGAGTTGGAAATAAGACTTCTTGATAAGATATAAATTGGTAATGGAGGATCCCTGTTGTTTTGAACTTTTAATGTATATTTGTAATATATACTGCCTCATATTAAGATACTTGTGTATATCCGAGCTCATGTTTGAGACTTTGTGATTTGACACTGTTACGTGTAATTTGGTACTTAGTGTTGGAATTTATAGTTATTTCCCTGAACGATGTGTCAGTTCTGTTCTGGTAATTTTGAGTTGTTTTTAATTTCATTTAAGTTAAAAGATTATAACTCTATTAATTCAAACTACTTACTCAAAGGAAATATGGTAGAGTAGTTTAACCGAGCTGTTTGAATATCTTTTGGAAAATTAAACTGGAAATGTTTTCGTTAGATAATGGAATTGGAACTTCTTTTGTGGATTGTTCGTCTTCTTTGAACTAGCAATGAAATTTAAGTAGGGAAAGCCTTTTCCCCTATGTTTCAGGAAACCCACATCTTGGGTTGATTGTTTTGTTTAAAACAATGTCTCCTCTATTGGAAACATGAAGTTGAGATAGTTTTGTTTTGGATTATTTCTCTCTTGAAACCACGAACCACTTGCTCTTTGTAATAAAATGTTGAAATCTTGTAATGAAGTTTCAGTCTTTGTTGAGCTCGTGGGTAATTAAGAATTGTTAGTTTTCTGTTAGGGATTTTCTATTTCTTGATTGGATTTAGTAAATGAATCCTTATTCTTTTTTTTAAAGAGAAAATAAATTTCAATTCATTTGGGACAGTATGTTGTTTTTGAAATTTACTGTGTATTTGTTTTGAATTGAAATGGAAACTCATGCTTTATTGAAGGTAAAAATTGTAGGGGAGACTTGCAGTATGTTTTCTTCTTACCTTGAGTTGGTTTTGTTCTCTCTTCTTGGAACTAGTGTATGAGCTTATTGTTTGGATTAGAAAGGGAATTTTTTGTTAAGTGTAGTGAAATGATTTAAGGATGGAATCACATTCTGATAAGATTCCTTTTCTATGTTATTGTGTTAAGTTCCTTTGATTGAATCTCTTAGGGAATGGAGATTTATTATGTTGATTAGTCTTCTTGTACATATCATTTGACTAAAATGATGTAAAAAGAGATTAGATGTTTCTTTCTTATTGAGCAGAAAATGTAAACTTGTTAATAGATTGTTTGATTCTATATTCCTTCAGGGATGTACATGGGATTTTGTTATGATGAATATCTTAAATGTTGAATGTTAAGGTAGTTTTCCTTTAAATGAAACAGTTAAATTCATGTTATGAACTTGTTTCTATTTTTCGGATGTTTTTTGTTTGGGCATAGTTTGTAATGGTTCTTCTTCTTCTTTTGCTTAAGAGTTAGATGAATCATCCTAATGGGAACCATGTTGTAAACACTTCTTTTGTCTTATAGTAAAGATAATTTTTTTATTCTATTATGATAGAATTGGGAACAATGAGATGATATGATCTGTTGTTTGTTTAAAGGTAATTGATAGGATCAATTAAACTTTAATTTGTAAGGTAGATGTTGTGGATTATATTTTGTTCTTCTCTTAGAAGTGAATTCAGATTTATTAATGTACTTATTTCTTGATTGTTATTACTTATGCTCTTAGTATGATATATTAATTGTTTCATTAAAGTAGAGTTTGTTTAATGGAACAATTAGTGGAATGCAATTCATTTTAAGGCTTAGTGCTTATCATGCTCATTTCATTGAACTGACCCGTGCTAACAATTTTTGCAGATGGACTTCATAAGTGATAAAAGAAGGTTAAACTTATGAGATGCATTGGCTGATTTAAATCTGATTCCTTGTGAAGAATTCTGATTTGTTCTTGAGATTGTATTGAAAAATAAAATTAGTATTCTTTTTTAATGAAGGCGGTTGTTATGTAGTACCTAAAGTGTATAAGGCTTGTAAATGTATAAGTTATAAAGATTAATTGAAAGATGAGAATTTACTTGTATTGGTTATGTAAATTATCTTGTATTCATATGAAAAAGATGGATTTCTATCTTGTTGATATTCTTCATATTATTTTTATACTTAATTGGTTATCCTTTGATAGGTAGGATAAAAGGGATTTAGTTCAATTTCCCTAATTAAGATGAAACTTGTTAAGTTGGAGAATATGATGTTCTTATCTAAACTATTAAACATATGGTAATGTAATGTGTGTTGAACATACATTAAGAAATATGGATATTGGGTAGGATTTACCCTAACACTTAACATGTAGATAAAGAATCTTTATCTTTCTTAATTGAATATAAACCAAAAAGGTATGTTAATGTGACTACAATTTATTAGAATTCATTGATATGAAGTCTAATTTATATTGGATATATACTCAAACGTTGAACCTCTCTAAAAGTTATTGTACTTTTAAAATGAAACTTGATAACGTTGTGCGGTTGTGGTTAATTGGTAGTTTAACTATGAGATCTAAACATTAAAACAACCATGAAATTATAACGAAGTTCTTAATGGACTAAATAAATCAAATTTAGGAAGAACTTATTAAGTGTTGGGTTAGGGTTTGAGGGTTGTTAAAATCTAGAAATAATTTAAACTATTAATATATTAACAATCTCCTTGGGTGTATGTACATCTCGATGAGGTAGTTTCTGTAGGATGTTGGCACACGCCAACTACAGAGTTGTACTTTCAAGATGGTTGGGGTCTTCTCAGAATACATCATTGTAGTTGACATGTGGCATCACCCTTCCACATTGATCATCTAGATCTACACCCAATAATAACTCAGGACTTGAACTTAGTTTCCCTCTAGGTCTAGATAGGAGCATATTTAGGATATGAATTAGCTTCCAATGGCTCAGGGTAAGTTGGCACATCTGGTCGACTTAGGTCAACCAGTATTCCCATTTACCCTAAGCCATTTCTTATAATAGGTTATGAGTGTCTTCAAGTGGACTACAAGTAGTAAAGACCAATCATGTGAGGTCCTATTCTATGACGAGTATGTCATCTAGGAATATGACATACATAGTATCCCAAAGTTGTTTCTATGTCACCAAGTTTAAAAAAATGTGATATTAAAATGGGTAGAATGTTCTTTAAACCACTTACCCGTTAGGGTAGGATTTATATGAAGTATTTATGTATTAAATACATAGATAACATAAATGATCGGTAGATTACTATAATAAATAGATCAGTGAATCATGCTCCTTGTTTATCCTTGTTTCTAAAGTCTTAAAATAGGAATGTTACATCTTGGTATCAGAGCTGAAGGTTGCAGCTCTTGGACCTATTGTGTCCATAATCTGATGAAACTTAAATTTTCTTGTAACAGAAAATGGTGAGAACAAGAGGAAATGCTGCAAATAACCCTCCACCTGAGGAAGGAGTAGCAACAACCCAAAAACTTGATGAGATCCTTGCTGCCCTATTGGACATAAGAGATCATTTGGCTATGCTTGAACAACAAGTAATGGGTAATGAGGAGGAAGAAGAAGTTAATAACAATAATCAGCCACCTCCAGGGGACAACACTAATGTGGGTGTTGATAATAACAATGTTAACATACCTATGTGAGCCTGAGAACAAAAAGGCTAGGCTAGCAGCAAAACTCACTAATGACATAAAAAGGATAAGTCCACCCAAGTTTGATGGCACCACATTAGGAGATGGGGCTAAGAACTGGCTCAGTGAAATGGAGAAATACTTTGCAATAAGAAATTTCTTAGAAGAAACAAAGGCGATATGGGGAGCATATCAACTTTCACACAAAGCATCTTCGTGGTGGGACAGCTGCAAGGCTGAGTTGAACATTGATGAATCTAATATCACATGGGACCAATTTAAAGGTTACTTTAGGCAACGATGGCTGCCACAACTCTACTATGATCAGAAAATGACTAAATTTCAGAACTTAGCTGAAGGAAAGCTAACTGTAACTGAGTATTGGGAGTGATTTACAAAACTCCTTAAGTATGTGCCCCAGTACCAAATTGATGAGAAGTTTAGGATATGGAAATTCATCATGGGATTGAATCCCATTATAGGAGGAGAGGTGGATGTTCACAACCCAACCACGATGGAAGGGGTTGTTGAAAAAGCCATTAGGTAGGAATAGAAATTAAAGGTAATTTCTGCTCATAAGGAGGAAGTAAGAAAGAAGAATCCCAACTCCTATTCATCCTCTCTTGCACCCAAGAAAGGACCATGGAATAAATTCATAATGAAAAGTAAGTTTTCATCTGATACAAATAGGAAAGCAGCAACAAACAAGTTTTCTAGTAATGCACGAAACAACTTTGCCAAGAACAATAATAACATACAGAAGTCCTATGGGGGTCAAGATGATAACTCTAAGGCTGGAAATAAACATGAGCCTAGGAAGGGACCTGTAGGAGGCTGTTATAACTGTGGAAAAGATCATTACACAAATCAATTTCCTTTAAAGAAGGATGATTGTAATCAGTAGTACAAGATACACGCTGCAGTAGCTGACAAGCAGGATGAGAAACAGGCCACACCCATAGAAGTTCTGGGTAAGTTATTTGGCTTACCAATAACTATTCTTTTTTTATACCGAAGCTACTGAATGTTTTATTTCTAGTAAATTAGCATCAAAATTAAAAAGAAAAGATGGAAACATGGATAAAACATGGACTGTATAGTATGGGAATAATGTTGTTCATACAGTTAGTATGTGTCTTTTTCGAGCAGTCCTTGATTTACCTAACTTTTCCACCGAGGTTGATATTTATGTTACACCTTTAGGGTCTTATGATGTAAACTTAGGTGTTAATTTGTTAGTATAACATAAGGCTAAAGTGGATTGTTTTGAAAAACACATTAGTTATTTAGATAACCTACAGAAAATAACAGAGATTCAGGGTATGAAACATGAAATTTCTGTTAGAAAACTGTCAGCTATGCAACTTAAAAAGGCCAAAAATAAAGGATGTACCTTATATGTAGTAAAAATTATTGAATCAACAGAAGAGAGCAGCAATATTATGGAATGATATCCACTGTTATAAGACTTCGGTGATGTATTTCTGGAAGAATTGTTAGGTCTTCCACGCAAAAGGGAATTTGATTTCACGATTGAGATCAAGCCTGGAACTGAACCTATTTCTAAACCACCGTATCGAATGACTACTAGAATTAGTAGAGCTTAAGGCTCAGTTGCATGAAATTTTGTCTCAAGGTTTGATTAGACCAAGTGTTTCACCTTGGGGAGCACCCCTAATTTTTGTGAAAAAGAAATATGGAACACTTAGATTGTTCATTGATTACAGAATGTTAAACAAGGAAACAATCAAGAATAGATATCCACTCCCTAGGATTGATGATTTATTTGATCAGATGAGTGGAGCATCAGTATATTCCAAGATAGATCTTCGATCTGGATATCATCAACTATGAATTAAGGATGAGGATATTCATAAAACAACTTTCAGAACAAGGTATGGACATTATGAGTTTACGGTTTTACCTTTTGGATTAACTAATGCACCTGCAACATTTATGAATTTAATGAATAATATATTTCAAGAATACTTGGATAAATTTGTGCTCATATTCTTGGATGAAATTCTCATATATTCTAAAAGCATTGAGGAGCATCATGAGCATTTGAAAATAGTTTTAGAAATTCTGAGAAAGAGACGGTTGTTTGGTAAGCTGTCCAAATGTTCATTCTATGACATAGAAGTCCACTATTTGGGTCATGTAATAAGTAAAGATGGAATTGTTGTAGATCCTTCAAAAATTACAGCTATAACTGAGTGGCCTACACCAAAGAATGTACATGAAGTTAGAAGCTTCATGGGACTTGCTGGCTACTATAGGAAATTTGTAAAATATTTTTCTAAGATAGCTACACCAATAACTTCCTTATAGAAGAAAGATAAAAAGTTTGTTTGGAGTGAGAAATGTGAAATTACATTTAAAACCTTGAAGGAACAGTTAACTTCAGCACCTATTCTTGCAGTACCAGATCCTAATGGAGATTTTATGGTGGTAACTGATGCATCTGGTGAAGGTCTAGGAGGTATTTTGTTACAAAGTAGTCATGTTATAGCATACGAAAGTAGAAAAATTAAGTTACATGAGTATAATTATGCTCCACATGATTTAGAGCTTGCTTCCATTGTTCATGTACTTCAAGTTTGGAGGCATTATCTACTTGGTAAACCATTTGAGTTAAAAATTGATCATCTTGGGCTGAAGTACATTTTCACTCAGCCAAATCTGAATGCAAGACAATGAAGGTGGTTAGATTTTTTGTCTCAATATGATTTTGACATAAGTTACATTAAGGGTAAATAAAATAGAGTGGTTGATGCTCTAAGTCGTAGGAAGCACATTTCTACTCTTATAACGTTAAGAACTCAGTTTAAGGATGAAGTAAAAAGTGTTATGGAATCTGATTCTTACTCTCAACAAGTAAAAGTAGCACTTTCTGCAGATTCTAATGATTCAAGGTATAAAGGTTTTCACTTTGATCAAGAAGGAATCTTATGATTTGAAAACAGAGTCTATGTACCTTCACTAAATGATTTGAGAAAGAAATTGTTAGCTGAATTTCACACTTCACCTTTTTCTGGACACCCTGGCATTACAAAAATGCTTGCTGATATAAAACAACAATATTTTTGGAAAGGAATGAAAAAAGATGTTCTAAACTTTGTGACACATTGTCTTGAGTGCCAACGTGTTAAGCAGAACATATGCACCAAGCCGGTTTGTTGTATACTCATAGCATACCATAGAAAAATGGAAAGTAATAAGCATGGATTTTGTACAAGGGTTACCTATGTCAAGAAATAAGCATGATGTTATCTTAGTAGTTGTGGATAAACTAACAAAGGTAGCACATTTTATTGTTGGAAATCTGAAGGATGATTCTCCTATTTTGGCAAGAAGATTTGTACACAAAATTTTCAGATTACATGGAGTACCTGAGTTAATCATTTCAGATAGAGATCCTAGAATGATGTCAAGATTTTGGCAAATGCTTAATGTAGCTCTAGGAACTAAGCTAAATTTCAGTTCTCTGTGTCATCCGGAAACAGATGGGTAGACTGAAAGAGTAAATCAAGTTTTAGAAGATATGTTATGAATGTATTGCATGGATCAACAATATAAGTGGGAAGAGTATCTTCCATTAGTTGAATTCACATACAATAATACATATCATGCTTCTCTTAAGATGGCACCTTTCAAGGAATTATACGGAAAAAAAAATGCAGAACCCCTGTTAGTTGGGATAACATAGAAGATAGAGAGGTAATTGGACCTAAAATTCTTACTCAAATGGAACAACAAGTTAAATTGATTCATGAACGCTTGAAAGAAGCAGTTGATAGGAAAAAGAGTTACATTGGACTTGAAGAGGGTTGATAGGAAATTTGAACTTGGTGAGAAAGTCTTTCTTCAGGTTAAACTGAAAAAGAGTTCTATAAATTTTGGCAAGGTTGCCAAGTTATCACCTCATTATGTGGTACCTTTTGAGATAGTTGAAGTAATCAACTCTGTAGCTTATCGTTTAGCATTACCTCCTACTTTGTCACGAATGCATGATGTTTTCCATATTTCTTTGCTTAAGAAATATGTTTCAGATTTATCACATGTGTTAAATTGGAATTCCTTGCAGGTCCAGGACCCAGGAATAATCGTGGTTAAACCCATACGAGTGCTTGAAACTTGCCAGTTGCATTTGAGAAATTGAGAAATAAGTCAATGTAAAGTCCAGTGGGACCAGTTTAATGAAGATAGTGCAACTTGGGAAAACCTAGAGGATATGAAAACTTATTTTCCATATCTATTTGAATAGAATTGATTCTATGGTTAAATAGAAATTTTTGTGATTTTTCTTCTTTATATGACTATAAGTATGCCAGTTTTGGGTAGATATTTATAAGAATTGAACAAACAACTATTTAATGTTGATTTTTGGAACTATAAGTTTTTGATATATTTGACTTATGATAAGAGAAGTGAATGAATTGATTGTCATTGATATAAATTGTTAAAATGAGGTAATCATCGGGATGATGATTCTTTTTAGGAGGGAAGCATGTAACACCCTCGACAATTGTTATATTCCTCTTTTGCATTTCAAGTATTGACATGTGATCTTCTTCTAAAGATGTGTTCTTTTGGTTGTTGGAGATCATGCTTGATATGGATAAATCTTTTCTATTCTTAAGATCACTAGACTGAAATGGAATGGCTTCCTTGAACCCATTTTTCACTTCTTGTAGGTGAATTGCAATCTGGTTTAAGAGTTGCAAACTTATCTCCTTATCTGACTCATCCTTGGATCAATTTCAGTGATCCAAGGAATGTTTTAAATCTGCTTAGTTGAATGAAGGGTAAATTGACATTCAATAAAATTGAGGGACATATCGGACTAAAATTTGTTGTTACAAGTTCTTAGATTTTTTGTGAATGTGTTTCCATTCAGTTGTATGTTGTGCTTGGGTCTTTGGAGATTGATCATGGCAGGAAATCGCTGACGTAAATGAAATACAGTCTATTCATGGCATAGGAAGGATTCATAATCCTAAAACTAAAGGATTATCCTACAGAATCCTAAGCTAGGTAAGAATATTTACTACCTAGCTATGTTACTTAATTGAATTTTTATCCTAACCTAAGCTTTGTGCTAAAGGATTATGGAGAGGTTACTAGGCTATTTAATTTAACCTAAAACCTAATGCTATAAGATTATGTGATGATCTAACCTAATTTCTAAAACTATTATGTTGTGAATTAATCTAACCTATGTGGAAACTACCTAAGGTAATGTGTAAGGCCTAAGGTAATGTGTAAGGGCTAAGGTGATTAATTCTAAACTAACCTAAGTTCTAAGGGATCTATCCTAAGCTATTTAAAAGGGAACCTAAAGGGGGTCACATGCATCAAAGGTGATGGTTCCAATGGCATTTAAGTTGTTGATAAGGTTTTTAAGGCATAAAGTACTGTCAGTTTTGGCAGGGGCTAGTTGACTTGGCGAAGGCTTGATGTGGAAGTTTCACTAAACATGGAATTGCATGTTAAATGTGAATTGGCATTTACCAGATTTGGGAGGTGGTGGCAAGGAGAGTTGAGAGGGAAAATTGGAATTAATGCAAAATTTATTGGCATCGGGTTTTGTTCACAAACTGTCTAGGAAACTTGGAAGGTGGGTTTGTGGTAGGTTGTTGGTTTTTGCATGCTTTCTAGATTTTTCTCTACATGGAGCAAAGTAGTTCTTCAAACCAGTAGTTCAACTTTCACTGCATTGTTATTTTTAGCTCACCTGGTCTATTTTCAATTATGTGAAGATATATGAGGCATTCTTAGGAAATTTGTTTTTTTGTTGATCTTTCATGGAGAAGAAAAGGAGTTGAAAGCTCGGCTGGAAGTCTCCTTCGATTTGGCAGAAGCACTATCAGGTATGATAGACTCTAACCATTAAGATCTCTTGCTTTCTTCTAAATGTTTCATTAAAATGACTCTGCTCTTATGAGATTCTTGTTCTTCATGTTTTATCTGGTTATTTTCTTTACGGATTTTATAAATCTCTAGAAATTTGGATATGAAATCCTTAGAAAAATAACATTAAGTTTGGAAACTTTCTTTGTGTGGGTTAAATTTTGAATCATTCATGGGAAACTTGTTTATGTATCTCTACTTGTCATTTCTTGAACCAGTATTCGAAGTGTTATGTTTTAACTAACCTTTGTTGCTATTTATATGGTTATGAGTTTTTGGGAACCTTGAGTCCCGTTTGATCTTGCATTGGAACTTGTGTTTTGTTTAAGCTTGAGCTTGTATTTGCGCTAGTGTTTGGTTTGGAACCTGTATTGGGTTCGTATTTGGATAAGAAATGGTACTGGATAGTTCTTGGTGCTCTAAACCCATGTTTGGAACCTTGGGTAACTCGGGACTATTGTTTGAAGTATGTATGTAGGTTTGTACGCATGTTTTATTCTTGTGATATTTTGGACTGTTAATGGAAGTTCATGTTTTCACCGCACTTGTCTTTTGTTACTTGTATGGTTCCAAACTCTTGTTGGAAACTCGTGTTTCATTTTGAGTTGGAAATAGAGCTTCTTGATAAGATATAAATTGGTAATGAAGGCTCCCTATTTTTTTGAACTGTTAATGTATATTTGTAATATATACTACCTCGTATTACGACAATTGTGTATATTTGAGCTCATGTTTAAGACTTTGCGATTTGACACTGCACGTGTAATTTGGTACTTAGTGTTGGAATTTATAGCTGAAATGATGTGTCGGTTCTGTTTTGGTAAATTTTGAGTTGGTCTTAATTTCATTTAAGTTAAAAGCTTATAATTCTATCAATTTGAACTACTTACTCAAAGGAAATCTGGTAGAGTAGTTTAACCGAGATGTTCGAATATCTTTTGGAAAATTAAACTGGAAACATTTTTCGTTAGATAATGGAATTGGAACTTCTTTTATGCACTGTTCATATTCTTTGAACTAGCAATGACATTTAATTAGGGAAAGCCTTTTCCCTTCTGTTTTGAGGAAACACGCATCTTGGGTTGATTGTTTTGTTTAAAACAATATCTCGGCTGTTGGAAACATGAAGTTGAGATAGTTTTGGTTTGGATTATTGCTCTCTTGAAACTACGAACCACTTGCTCTTTGAAATAAAATGTTGAAATCTTGTAATGAAGTATCAGTCTTTGTTGAGCTCCTGGGTAATTAAGAATTGTTAGTTTTATGTTAGGTATTTTCTATTTCTTGATTGGATTTAGTATATGAACCCTTATTCTTTTTTTTAAAGAGAAAAGAAATTTCAATTCATTTGGGACAGTATGTTGTTTTTCAACTTTACTGTGTATTTTTTCTGAATTGAAATCGGAACTCATGCTTTATTGAAGGTAAAAATTGTAAGGGAGACTTGTGTATGAGCTTATTGTTTGGATTAGAAATGAAATTTTTTGTTAAGTGTAGTGAAATGATTTAAGGATGGAATCATATGCTGATAAGATTCCTTTTCTTTGTTGTTGGGTTAAGTTCATTTTATTAAAACTTTTTTTATTGATTCTCTTAGGGAATGGAGATTTATTGTGTTGATTAGTCTTCTTGTACATATCATTTGACTAAAATGATGTAAAAAGAGATTAAATGTTTTGGTCTTATTGAACAGAAAATGTAAACTTGTTGATAGACTATTTGATTCTATATTCCTTCAGGGATAGACATGGGATTCTGTTCTAATGAATATCTTAAATGCTGAATGTTAAGGTAGTTGTCCTTTAAATGAAACAATTAAATTCATGTTATAAACGTGTTTCTGTTTTTCGGATGTTTTGTGTTTGGACATAGTTTGTAATGGTTCTTTTTCTTCTTTCGCTTAATAGTTAGATGAACCATCCTAATGGTAACCATGCTGTAAACACTTCTTTTGTCTTATAGTAAAGATAAATGTTTTATTCTATTATAATAAAATTGGGAACAATGAGATGATATGATCTATTTTTTGTTTAAAGGTAATTGATAAGATCAATTAAACTTTAATTTGTAAGGTAGATGTTGTGGATTATATTTTGTTCTTCTCTTAGAAATTAATTCAGATTTATTAATGTACTTATTTCCTGATTGTTATTACTTATGCTCATTAGTATGATATATTAATTGTTTCGTTAAAGTAGATTTGTTCTAATGGAACAATTAGTGGAATGCAATTCATTTTAAGGCTTAGTGCTTATCATGCTCAGTTCATTGAACTGACCCATGCTAACAATTTTTACAGATTGAATTTATAAGTGATAAAAGAGTGCTAAACTATGAGATGCATTGGCTGATTTAAATCTGATTCCTTGTGAAGAATTTTGATTCGTTGTTGAGATTGTATTCAAAAAGAAAAGTAGTATTCTTTTTTAATGAAGGAGGTTGTTATGCAGTATGCCTAAAGTGCATAAGGCTTGTAAATGTATAAGTTATAAAGATTAATTGAAAGCTGAGAATTTACTTGTATTGCTTGTGTAAATTATCTTGTATTCGTATCAAAAAGATGGATTTCTATCTTGTTGATATTCTTCATATTATTTTTATGCTTAATTTTTTATCCTTTGATAGGTAGGATAAAGGGATTTAATTCAATTTCCCTAATTAAGATGTAACTTGTTAAGTTGGAGAAAATGATGTTGTTATCTAAACTATATTATATGGTAATGTAATGTGTGTTGAACATATATTAAGAAATGTTGATACAGGGTAGGAGATATACCCTAACACTTAACATGTAGATAAAGACTCTTTATCTTCCTTAATTGAATATAAACCAAAAAGTTATGTTAATGTGATTACAATTTATTAGACTTCATTTGTATTAAGTCTACTTTAATTGGATATATACTCAAACGTTTAACCTCTCTAAAAGTTATTGTACTTTTAAAATGAAACTTGATAACGTTGTTCGATTGCGGTTAATTGGCAGTTTAACTGTGAGATCTAGCATTGAAAAGTGGCAACCACAAGTATAATGAAGTTCTTCATGGACTAAATAAAGAAAATTTATAAAAGAAATTATTAAGTGTTGGGTTAGGGTTTGGTAGGGTTGCTAAAATCTAGAAATAATCTAAACTAATAATGCATTAACAATATCCTTGGGTGTATGTACATGTCGATGAGACAGTTTCTGTAAGATGTTGGCACATGCCAACTACAGTGTTGTACTTTCGAGAAGGCTTCGGTCTTCTTGAGAATACAAAGTTGTAGTTGACATGTGGCATCACCCTTCTGCATTGATCATCTAGATCTACACCCAATAAAAACTTGGACTTGAACTTAGTTTCCCTCTAGGTCTAGATAGGAGCATATTTAGGATATGAATTAGCTTTCAATGGCTCAGGGTAAGTTGGCACATCTGGTAGACATAGGTCAACCGAGTATGCCCATTTACCCTAAGCCATTATGAGCATCTTCCTATAATAGGTCATGTTCCTATCTAGGGCTAGGGTTAAGCCTAGAACAAGTGGACTGACGGTAGTCAATAAAGACCAATCATGATAAATGAGGAGTGAGGTGAAGGACGTATTCCAATATGACGAGTATGTCATCTAGGAATAGTGACATACACAGTATGTTATAAATCTTTGGCCAAAGTGTAACACCCTTAACAATTGTTATTTTCCTCCTTTACATTTCAAGTGTTGACATGTGATTTTCCTTATAAAGATATGTTCTTTTGATTTTTGGAGATCATGCTTGATATGGATAAATCATCTTTTGTTCTTAAATTCCTTTGACTAAATTGGAATGGTTTCCTTTGAATTCTTTTTTCACTTCTTGTAGGTGAGGATCAACCTGATTTAAGAATTGTAAACTTATATATTAATCTGACTCATCCTTGGATCAATTTCAGTGATCCAAGGAATGTTGAAAATCTACTCTGTTGAATGAATGCTAAATCGACATTCCATGAATTAAAAAAAACATATGACTAAACTTTGATCGATAACAAGTTCTTTTATTGTTGTGTGAATGTGTTTCTATTCATTCATATGTTGTGTTTGGATGTTTTCAGTTTGATCGTGGTAGGAAAACCTTGGCGCAAATGAACTATAGCCATACGGTTATATCTAACCTAATGCCTAAAAAATATTGTGTTAGAATTAATATAACCTATGTGGAAACTACATAAGGTGGTAATTTATGGATTGGGTTATATCCTAAGGTTACCTATCCTAAGCTAACCTAAGATCTAACCTAAGAAACTATGACTACCCTAAACTAATGGGCATGAAGGGGGAATTGGTGCTCGCATGTATCACAGGTGACGGTTCCAAGGCATTTAAGTTGTTGATAAGGTTTTAATTACATAGAGGTATTGCCAGTTGTGGTAGGGGCTAGCTAACTTGGCAGAGGCTTATGTGGAAACTTCACTAAAATGGAGTTCCTTGTTAAATTTGATTTGGAATTAGCTAAACTTGGAAGGCAGTGGCAAGGAAGGATAGGCGGGAAAATAAGAATTAATAGAATTTATTGTTTTTGGTTTTTGTGATCGAACTGTTTTTGAAAGCATGCAAATGGGTTTGTATGGGGTCATTTCACCTTGCATGTTTCACAATTTTCACTCTGCATGCTCCCTGATTTTTCAAACCAGCAGATTAAATTGCACTTAATGACTATTCTTGAGATTTTTGATCTATTTGCGGTTCGTGGAATATATAAAAGGCATGGTGGAAAAAGAATATTTTTGTTTGATATTTTGTGGAAAAGAGGAGAAGCTGTGAGCTCGGCTGGAGGTTCTCTTCGATTTGACAGAAGTGCTATCAGGCATAATAGGCTCTAAACTTTAAGATCTCATGCTTTCTTATAAATGTTTCATTAAAACGATTCTACTCTTTTGAGATTCTTTGATTGCTTATCTTATCTGGTTATTTGCTTGTAGGGTTTATTAAAACTTGTGATATTGATTTTGAATCCTTGGTAAAAGATGTTCTGTTTAGAAACTTACCATGTGTAGTTCTTAAAAAAGTGAATGCATGCAAAAACGTATCTCTGTAGCTCGTCTTTTTCATGTTGGAACAGGTAAATGAAGTATTTTGTTTAAATGATCTTTGTTGTTATTTAGATAAGGTTCAGAGTTTTTAATAACTTTGGGTTCTGTCTGATCTTGTTGGAATTTGTGTTTTGTCTGATCGTGAGTTTGTGCTGAAATTTTGTTTTAATAGAGCTTGTATTCGAGCTCATTTTTGATTTGGAACTTGGTTCTGATTTTGTGAGAACTGTTGATAGAGGTTCTTGTTGTTTTGAACCATGTTGGAATCTTGGATATCCCTGGACTATTTTTGAAGTCCATATATAGCTCGGTGCTTGTGTTTTATTTCCTTATGATAATATAAACTCTTAACGTTAGTTCATAATGAACATTGTACTTGTATGTTATTACTCATTTTTGGGGCTCAAACTTTGGAGAGAGACTGACAGCTGTTTGGGGTAATATTTTTTTTTACATTTTGATTTGAATTTTTGTTAGACCCTCTAGTTATTCTAAACCAGTATTGAAACCTTCGGTTACTTAGGACCCGTATGTGGCTTTGTACCTGTGTTTTATTTGTTTTGGGAAATTTGTAACTGTTATTGTAGATTCGTATTTGCATAGCACTCATATTTGTTACTAGTGTAGACTGAACTATAGTCGAGACTTTGTGTCGACTCTTCTCTAGCATTTTGAGTTGGGTTTTATTTGTTTTAAATGTTTAAAACTGTTAACTCTTTTGTTGAGCCATTGATCAAGGGAAATTGGGAAAATAGTTGTTTGAGTTGTTGGAAAACTCTTAGAGATCTTGACGGAAAAATGTCCTTGTTTGATGAATAAAGTTGGCAATTCATTTTAAGAACTGTTACTCTTTTCTGAGATGTCAATGGCATTTAATTGAGGGTACTCTTTTCCCCTCTGTTCCATGGAAACTTGTATCTTTAGATCTCTTAGAATAGGTTCTGGGTTTCATTTATGAGAATAACTTAATAGGTTAGTACTCTCTACTATTATGGAAGGATTACTTGACTCTGTTCTAATAGTTTTTGTATTATATTACTTATTGAGTCAAGAACCGGTTATTCTTTTTGTAATGCAAAAATGAAATCAGACTATGGGATTTCAATCTGAGTTGTTGATACTTCTGATCATGTTAAAATTACTGATCGGTTATTTTTCTATCTCATCATGGATACTATAAATATACCTTGTGACTTTATAGAGGAAAGGAATGTGATTCCTTTAGAACCGACTATGTTTTTGGACTTATATTTTTATTTCATTTTGTGTATGGAATTGAAACTCGTACTCCTTGAAAGTAAAGAAGTATAAGAAATATGGTAGTGTGATTTATTTTTAGTGTATAGATAATTGGTTGAACTTCTTTTCTAATTCTCCTTTGAGATGAAGTTTTCTTTATGAAGTTGTTTGGTCTTATTTTACCTAATCATTTTTAGAAATGATGTTGGAAGAGATTATATCATTTAGTTTTATTGAGCTGGAAATGCCAGCTTATTTGACAGACTGTTGTTTGACAAGACTTTACTTGTTTGGTTTGAGATGAGTGAGTTTGTCTCTTACACTCTATCTTTTTAAGAATTCTTCTTGGATGAACTAGGGTAGAGAATAACTCTTGTATGATTCCACCTTGATTTTTGAATGTTGTTCATATCTTTAAAAGTTAACTTCTATATGTGGTAGGAGATTTAAACTTGCAGGTTGACCGATTGATTCTCTATTCCTTCATGGATTAAAATGAAATTTTGTTCTGATGAATATCTTAATTGCTAAATTTTAAGGTAATTTACTTTTGAAATAAATAGTTAAATCACGTTTTGAATATGTTCTATTTCTCGAATGTGTTGGGTTTGGGCATAGTTGAAATGGATCTTCTTATTTTGTTTAGGAGTTAGATGAGTCATCCTAATTAGAACCATGCTTTAAACTCTTCCTTTAGCTTGAAGCAAAGATAAATGTTGTTTTCTTTTATGAAATATTGAAAACAATGACATGTTATGATATGTTGTTTTCCTAACTCTAATTGATAGGATCAGTTAGACTCTAATTTGTAAGGATGACATGGTGGATTATATTATGTCCTTTTCTTGGAAATGAAATCAATTGTTTAAAATGTACTTCTTTCTATTTCTTTTGATATATTGATTATATGATGTAATAATTGTCTCATTAAAGAAGAGTTGTTTTAATGGAACAATTATTGGAATGCACTTCTTTTTAAGGATTAGTGCTTATCATGCTCATTTCATTGAACTGACCCATGCTAGAAATTTTTGTAGATGGACTTCGTAAGTGAAAAGGAAGGCATAAACTTATATGATCATTGGTTGTTTTAAGTTTGATTTTTGTAAAAGAACTCTAAATCATTCTCAAGATTGTATTGAAAAAGAAAGTATTATTCTTTTGTAATGGAGGCAGTTGTTAGGTAGCATACCTAAATGTATAAGTTTTAGATATGAATTAAATGTCGAGAATTTATTACCTTGGGTGTGTATATTATCTTGTACTTTCATTGCATTGATGGAATCTTATATTTTCTTATACTCCACATTATGTATATGCTTAATGGGGTATTCTTAGATAAGTTTGACAGTGGGAATTGGACAAATTTCCCTAAATAGGATGCAGCTTCTTAAGATACAGAATTTGATGTCATAACTAAACAATTCAATATAGTAATATTATATGGATTGAACGTTCAGTAATAAATATTCAATTTGTAATGATTTATAGGGGTGCTAGGCCCTAGCACTTAATAATGTAAAGGAATATTCTTCCTCTAACTTAAGAATGCAAATAAAATGGAAGACATTATTCCTAATTATTAGACTTCATTAATAAAGTCTACTTAGTTACAACCTAGATGGTTGTTACACTTCCTTGAACGGTTAAGTCACAATAAGTTTGTTAGGGCGAGGCCTTGGGTCAGGCCGGTTTGTTAGGGCGAGGCCTTGGGTCGGGCCAGTTTGTTAGGGCGAGGCCTTGGGTCGGGCCGGTAGGGTAGGGCGAGGCCTTGGATCGGGCCGGTTTGTTAGGGCGAGGCCTTGGGTCGGGCCAGTAGGGTAGGGCGAGGCCTTGGGTCAGGCCGGTTTGTTAGGGCGAGGCCTTGGGTCGGGCTGGTTTGTTAGGGCGAGGCCTTGGGTCGGGCCGGTTTGTTAGGGCGAGGCCTTGGGTTGGGCCAGTAGGGTAGGGCGAGGCCTTGGGTCGGGCCGGTAGGGTAGGGCAAGGCCTTGGGTCGGGCCGGTTTGTTAGGGCGAGGCCTTGGGTCGGGCCGGTTTGTAAACAAATGGTGTTCAGCAACGGTGGATATAGGCGATATGTGGTTAAAAAGGGGCAAATGGTAAATAAGGGAAAAAAATTGGGGGAAAGTTGGAAGAAAAAAAACCGATGTCGATTCTACGTGACCGATATCGGTTAAGGGACCAATACCGGTTCATTAGGGCAACATGAAACCGATATCGGTTAAGGGCGAAAAACCTATAAAAAGAAAAATACGGCTTGTCATTGTCACTTTGTTATTTTGAAAACCAAATTGACTTGTCTGACATGGAGAGTTGAGATTGGAGGTTTATTGAGTGAGGTGGAGCTATTTTGCTAGAGGAGTGAGTTGTTTGTGGGCCCGAGTGAGGAGGAGGCAGCAGTTGATTGGCCGGGGACCCAGCAGAGTAGAATTGGAGCCATGGCACAGGCAGGAGGAGCAGGAGGGGCTGGACCAGCTGGACCACCACCACCCATCCCACCACGACGACGTGTCATCGTACGGGTAGGCTCGGAACTCTTTATTTTGTGCATTTGAATGGTATTAAGTGAAATTGGGGGTTTGGGTAGGAATTTACATTTTTTAGGAAATAATGAGTAAATTGACGTAATTTGAAAAACGAAGAGGATAGATGGGTAAAATAGGGCAAGTCGGCTGGGTGGGTAGGTTTTTATGGTGTTTGGGTGGGTAGATAAGTATAAAAATGCAAAAATATGGGCGGGGGGCCGCGCGGGGGTTTGGCTCCTAGCAATTACAGCAACCGATGTCGGTTGCTAAGCGACCGGCATCGGTCGCAAATTGTGTGACAAGGGTGTGGTTGGGCTGGACCGCGTCGGTCGTATGTCGGCCGGTGTTGGTTTGGGTTTGTATGGGTATGGGTTTGGGGTTGGGTTTTGGGTGAGTGTGGGTTGGGTTGGGTTGGGCGTGTTTGTGTTTTGGGGTTGGGTGGGTTTGGGTGTTGGTGGGGTGGGGTTTGGTTGGGGGTGGCGTTTGGTTGGGGTGGGTTGGGTTGGGTTTGTTTTGTTTTGGGGTTGGGTGGGTTTGGCTTTGGGTAGATTTTGGGCTTTGGGTCGGGTAGGGGTTTTGGGTGGGGTGGGTTGGTTTTTCGGTGGAGTGGGTTTGGGTTTTGGGGTGGAATGATTTGTTTTGTCGTGGGGTGAGTTTGGGTTTTGGGGTGGGGTGGTAGAGAGTCGGGGTGTGGTCAGGGGGATAAAAAGGGGGGTTTAGAGGATAAAGTAGATGTTGTGATAAAAAGTAGGTCTAAGGATGTGGGTTGGTTTTGCAGGCACGTCAGCAGTTGACGATGCGGGATAGGATGCCCCCGCTGTTGGTGCGGATGAGACCACATGTGTCCGCAGCTCACTGGGTGATCATGCGCGAGGTGGGACTCAGTGGAGTCCAGAGGTACAGAGCGATAGAGAGAGATCACCGCCTGATGGTCGCCCTCATCGAGAGATGGGATCCGGCGACCAATGTGTTCCATCTCCCGACTGGGGAGATGACTATCACGTTGGAGGATGTGTATCACATCCTTCGACTACCTATCGAGGGAGAGGCGGTCTTCCAGGTAGATTCAGAGACTGCCATGGACAGCATATTACAGGTTTTTGGAGATGCAGCCATGCTACTTACCTATCACAGTGCGAGCATTGGGTATGGTGACATGTATCGTGCGCATCGACACGAGACACGGCTGGCTGTGCTGATGATGATTGGGATCACCTGCTTCGCCCTCCCGGACTCAAAGGGAGGCCGCTTTCCACGGGCGTTGATGGGGGTGTTGCTTGAGATGATTGAGGAGCATACTTGCTATGCGTGGGCACCAGTGTATCTAGTGCAACTATACAGAGAGCTCTGGGGTTATCACCGGATGAGGCGATTCGGTATTTGTTCGACATTTTTACTTCACTGTTGGGCATATGAGCACATCATATGCATCAGACCAGTAGGGCTGCCCCAGCAGCCAGGGCCACAGGTTATATACAGATACGGCTTTCAGAGGTGGTTGGGAGTCGTGGGGCAGCCACGAGCAGTGCTTGCGGGGAGAGACGTTGCCTACTACAGGCATTTGTTAGAGGGCCTGACAGCGGTAGATATCGTATGGAGACCTTACAGAGGTCATCACCCGCATAGAGGAGGCCGAGTACAGTTACGCTGGATCCAGTACACTTTCTGGATAGCAGGACGGAGGCCGGGAGAGTACGAGAGGATACCCCTAGAGAGGGTATGCAGGCAGATGGGGCTGCGACAGGACGAGCCACCTCCCTTCCCTCAGTACAGGAGGGATGATGTAGAGGCCCCACTGCCTGCACCACAGCCCTTGGATCTAGATTGGGTTGCAGAGAGGCCAGCAGATGATGGCGTAGATGATGCTGGGTGCACGGGAGCATACAGGGTTTTGTGGGTTGGTCAGAGAGCGGCAAGGGTAGCACAGCCCGCACAGCCAGACTTGGCAGCGGTGACGGCAGAGAGAGATCAGCTCAGGGGCCAGGTGCAGTTATTACAGGGGCAGCTTGCTGCTGCGCAGGCATAGATAGGGGTCTTACAGGGGTAGTTAGCCCAGGCTCAGGCACAGGCACATGCAACACCACCACCAGCAGCACAGCCACAGGTGCAGGTACAGGTACAGGTAGCAGTACTAGCAGTAGCACAGCCATAGGCACCATTAGCACAGGTAAAGGGGGTACTGGCAGTAGGAGTTCGGGGACCAGCCCCAGTACCGACGGTGGCACGAGATAGATACATGGAGGCAAGAGCGGAGGCCCGGTACTATCAGGATGTTCTTGATAGTACCGGAGCTGAGTATCAACCATATGCGGCACACCGAGCAGAGACCTCGCTTAGTAAGAGATCGCAGGGAGGTGCAGCCACAGCCGGCGTGTTTGTTATAGGCAGGAGGCGAGAGGTGCCACAGGGACCAGCAGGGAGAGGTGCCGAGGGCGGTGGGGAGAGCTGAGGGATCCCTGCATTGTTTTTGTATTTGTATATTGGATATGGGCACCGGTCTGCGAACCGGTTATGTTTATAGAGGCCTGCGTGCCTACATATTACTCATTTATTCATTCATTCATTTATTGTATACCTGCCTGCGAGTTGAGTATGGGTTGTATAGTTGGTACCGGCCTGCGAGCCAAGTCGAGATTATTGATAGTTATTGTGGCCTGCGTGCCGGCTTTGTTGGATTATGAGATCACAGAGGCCCCAATGTAGGGCACAGTGTATATTTGAAAACTTGTATATATATATATATATATATATAGATGATGTTTTGATCCATATGCAGTGTTGAAAATGTTTTTAAGTATTTCGTCAATGGTTTGTGGTATAGAATATATGATGAGTTTAATTGACATGTTGATATATGGATGATGTGTTATATGATGAAATGTTGCATGTTTTGGGCTGGTTTTATGACATTGTTATATATGTATCTGATGAGTTGGATCCAAATGATGTATAGATAGATAGTTTTTTGTTTTGTTTTGGTATCCTTAGTTGATGACTTGTTTGTTTTTGTAAAATAGATGATGTTAATGAAATTGTAATGATATGTGTGGTGGATGGACAAATATGGATAATGGTGATGAGATGCAGGAAAAGAGGCAGGCGCGACAAAAATTAGGTAAAAAATGAAGAAAAGAACCATGTTTCAAAAAGGCAGGTGTATAACCGATATCGGTTAGATAACCGACGTCGGTAGATAGTAGACCGATATCGGTTACATAACCAATACCGGTTATTTAGGTATGAGCTTTTCTAAAAATAAAAAAGCTAGGGTGGCAACTTAAGTTCTAATTTTGAGAGCCATGCAAGAAGTTAAATACGCGAACGCGACGCTTTTTGACAACTGAGACACGTAATTGCATGAGAAATTTGAGTGATAAGGAGAAAAGAGACAGGGAAAGTGAATGTGATCTGAGATTCAGAAGACAGAAAGGCAGGTTTGAAAAAGGTGGTAATAATGGTAGGACGAGGAGAAACATCCAGCAGGCAGGGACAAGAGGGAAGACAAGGGCCACCTCAAGCTACTGCAACCCAAGAGGTAACGTTTTGTTTGTGATTTGACTACTGCATGTTTTGTGAATAAGATGGGGGAGAGTATGTGGGTAGAGATGAGAAAGAAAAGATGATAACAAGGGTTATAAATGGGGTGAGTGTTACATGGTAGGTAATCAAGGGTTTCAGATATGTCTGTGTATACAGAGAGGAATAAACGAGCAATTTATTGTCGTAGGTGGTTGTTTTAGGCAAGGTGTATGAAAGTAACAGGGACCGATATCGGTTAGGGATAACCGGTATCGGTTACTCAACCGGTATTGGTTAGCTATAAACGATACCGGTTGCTATAGGAATTTCCAGAATTTGAGAAAAAACCTGGGGGGATTGGAGGAATTGAATGGTTTTTTGTTATTTGGATGTATGCAGGCAGAGGCAGGGTTGAGGATGAATGATAGTGTACCAGTGCTATTGTCACGAATTTGAGTGGATGTAACGCCAGTTGAATGGACATTGATAAATCATTTGGGGTTAAGTGGAATCCACTATTATTCACGAATCGCATGTAACCATGCTATGTTACAGGCATTGATTGAGAGATGGAATCCTGAGACAAATACCTTCTATCTGCCAACAGGGGAAATGACAGTAACATTGGAGAATGTGTTCCGTATTTTGAGACTCCCAATTACAGGAAAACCAGTATATTAGGCATTACCTAGCGTGGCACGGGGAGTGATAACAGCAGTATTTGGTCCATACTCACGAGATTTAACACAGCGAGGTTTGTCATTTACGTATGGGATAATGTATGCAGCACATCCTGAGGAGACAAGGTTAGCAGTAATATTAATGATAGAGGTAGGGTATTATGCATTACCGAGGGTAGAAGGGGGAAGATTTCCAAAGGCATTGATGTGTGTTATTTGGGAGATGATAGAAAGGAACGTGACATTTGCATGGGCACCTGCATATTTGGCGGAGCTATATAGGGGTTTATGGGCTTGTAGGCGAAATCACAGAACGACACTGGATTTTTCATACTTATTACACTGTTGGGCCTATGAGCACATTGTTTGTGTGCGACCAATAGGCCGACCCATCCAGTCAGGAGAGACCAGAGTACAGAGGTTGGGATTCAGACGATGGGTCCAAACAGAACAAGAGGCAAGATCCCAGGCTGTGACGGGTGACATTGAGTATTATAGGAAGGTATGGGAGAGGGTGACGATTGCGGATATCTGTTGGCGGCCTTATGGGAACTATATGATAACAGAGAATATAGCTGAGGAGTTGAGGGGTGTAGAGTGATTGAGGTGGATCGCAGGGCACAGGCCAGGTGAGTATGAGAGGATTCCTCTAGATCGTGTGTGGCGACAATTTGGATTTGTGCAGGATATACCGCAGGCTTATAGACCCTATATGAGGATCGATGCAGAGGCAGTATTCTCACCTCCCCAGCCAACACCTCCAGAAGGGCCTGAAGAGGTAGCAGCTGATCGTAGGGTAATGGATGCAGGAACGACAAAGGCCTATAGATTATGGTGGGTAGTAGAACTGTGAGGTGTACGTGATCATCCTGACATAGCAGTGATTACAGCAGAGAGGTATCGTCTGCAGCGTTTGGTTCAGCAGCTCCAAACGCAGGTGAATGAGACAAGAGGATTGTTAGTGGTTGCGGAGTCACGGGCGGAGAGACTAGAGGCTGGAGTCCTCCATGCGAGAGGGCATATTCATATGTTACAGGAGAGATTGGCAGATCAGTGGGTGGTACCAATAGCCGTGGTACCATTGAGGACAGAGAGGCTTGGCGAGAGGGGTCGACGATTACGATCATCGCCTAGTTCGGGATGAGGCGTGAGGGTCTAAATAAATGTTAGCAAGGTATAAGAATAAATAAGAGTACCGACCTGCGTGTCGATGATAGAGAAGATGTATTTGTTTAACATCTAAATAAAACGAGATATGTATGTTGATTTGAGTTATAATAATAAGAATGTTTTTGTTTTGACTTTCGGTGTTTTGAAAAAGGTTAAAGAGGAATGTGATTAAATAGAAATACACAAAAATATTTATATTTACCACACATGATAGGTTATGGTAGGGGATGGTCGAGCTAACCTTGGGAGACCCCATGTCTCCGAAGTGCTGCCTACATAGCCCATTGCACAAAGCAAGGAGGGGCCTCAGACCGATGTAGTTCTCCCTTAGGATCAGGGAGAGGCGAATTCAGGCAATTTGGTATGGTTTAGGCAATTGGTTGGTTGGTAAGAATATTGATATTAATATTGGTAAGGTAAGGTTGTTGGTGTCGGTAATGAATTGGTGATGTTGTAAAAAGGTATAAGGGGAGCGAAAGTGAGTCTACCCAAGTAGAAGGGAACCATGTCTTGATTAAGATCAACACACAATCCTAGATGCGAGGCAAAGTGGAAAGAGTGCTCCGTAGGTGAAAAGAGCTAAACAAACCACACAATGTAGAATGAGTTTGAAGCCCTAGGTACCGTGCATAGACGAGAAGTCCATAGGTGAAAAGAGTTGTATGATCACAACCTATCAGGTGTACGACACGCCCCTTGAGTTGAATAAATAATGAGGTGAGGTGAATGGTATAGTTGAGGTACGAAGAACTCATTACAAAGTGAGTGTTCTGACGAAAGAGAACCTACCCTAAATAGACAAGTCCATGACCCAAAAAGTTCTTTTGAATGAGGCCTTTATTTTACTGAATATAGACTGATCGATGCGGGAAGTCTACAAGGGATATTGATTGTGCTATTCTTGAGGTTTTCACGAAGCTGATCAATGCGAGAAGCTTCTGATAAAGGCTGACTGTATATAGCTGTCCTTCGAGGGAGCAGTCTATTTATAGTAGCAGATATGATTTTAGTGCATAGCTGTCCTTCGGGGGAGCAGTCTATATAAAATAGCAGCAATAATTTGGCATATAGCTATCCTTCGAGGGAACAGTCTATATATAATTTAGATAGCTAGATGTTCTTTTGGCGTGAAGCATCTAGTTTGGTAGGAAGTTTGACTCAAGAAAATCCCATAAGAATACGGCTTATTTTACTACTTTGAAGTCATGGACTAGACTAAAAAGGGGAAGGCATCGTTTAGGTGAGGTGAGAATCAAACTATGTGAGCTTGATTTTTATTATGAGGTGTAGGAAACGAAGTGCATGTGGTGGTATGTGAGCTCAAGGGACGAGTGGCAGGTAGATAAGAAGTGATATAACACTAAATTCAACAGTAGAATGGTCGAAGATGCAAGGCATTAAGGGGTTCAGGCTCAGGTTTACCATTAAGCGAAGCTAAACGATAAGTGCCTGATCCATAGGTGTGAGTGATTTTATAAGGCCCAATCCAATTGGGAGCAAATTTTCCACGTTTGCTCTTTTCTAGTTTGGTGACATGTTGATTCTCTTTGAGGACAAGATCACCAACCTTAAAGGTACGCTCATGAAGTCGCTTATCATAAGCACGTTTGATGCGTTTTTGATAGATTTGAAGGTGATCAAGAGCTGTAAGATGACGTTCGTCAAGAAGCTCCAATTGGGCTAACCGCTCTTGGCGAAAATCATCGTTGGTGAGAATATCCTGAAGAGATATTCTAAGGGAGGGTATTTGTATTTCGAGAGGCAAAACAGCCTCGGTATCGTATACCAAGAAAAATGTGTGGCATTAGTAGAGGTACAAATGCTAGTACGATAAGCCCAAAGGGCAAAGGGAATGTGATCGTGCCAATTTCTTCCGGATTCATTGACAACTTTCATGAGGATTTTGGTCAGGGTTTTATTAGAAGATTCAGCCTGACCATTGGCCTGCGGATAATAAGGTGATGAGAAACTAAGTTTGATACCAAAGTTGTCACAAAGGTCTTGTAACAACTTGTTTTTAAAAGATTTACCATTAACTGTTATTAGGCGACGAGGAATACCAAAACGACAGATAATGTGATGGTTAATGAATTCGACAATTTTTTCCTTTTTAGTTGAAATGAGTGGAATAGCCTCCACCCATTTTGTGTAATATTCGGTGGCTGTGATTATCCATCGGTGACGTTGTGAAGAGGACGGGTGAATCTCACCAATAAGGTCTAAACCCCATTGTGAGAAAGGCCAAAGATCTCGTGCGACCTGCAGCAGATGGCTAGGAGTATGTTGAAGGTTAGCATGTTGTTGACACATAACACAACGCTTAACATATTCGTAGCAGTCGTTATTAAGAGTAGGCAAATAATAACCTAGGTGAAGGATTCGTTTAGCCACGGCAAGGCCACTAAAATGTCCACCACAAATACCGTCATGGACCTGTTGGATGGTATGGGTGACCTCCGCGCTGGTGAGACATCGAAGGAGGATGCCATCAAAGCCACGTTTATAAAGGATTCCCCCCATAACTACATAATGAGAAATGTGTTTAAGAAAAGTGCGTTTACCAGTACTAGTAAGGTCAGATGGGAGAACATAGGTTGTAAGGTAGTCACGAAATTAGTGATACCAAGTATCCTGTGAATTAGCAGACACAGTTTTTATCATACAAACTACCGGGGTTGAGTAGGATGGGGCAAAAATTTGTTGGACCACGACGAATAATTCAGAGTCAGTTGATGAAGCTGGAATTTGTGAGGCTAAGCAAGCCATAGTATCCACAAATTTGTTAGTGGAGCGGGGAATGGTTTGGATAGAATAGTGAGTAAATAAGGCTAGAAGTGAGTCCACGTAGTATTTGTATTTTTGAAGTTCCTCATTTTTGCATTGGTAGATGCCCATAACTTGATTGACTACCAATTGAGAGTCGCCAAAAATATTGATAGATTTGATACCTAAGTGCAGCGCAACCTGGAGACCCAGAACAAGGACCTCGTATTCCGCTGTATTATTAGTGCAAGGGAAATCGAGTCAGAATGAAAGAGGCATAGGCTCGGCGTCGAGAGGAATAAGAACAACGCTGGCTCCTCCACCGCGTTGGCATTTGGATCCATCGAAGAAGAGAGTCATTGGATACGACTCCTCCTTGAGTGAAAGAGTGGCGATGAGTTCGTCAGGAATGTAAAATTGGTAAATTGTTCCCTAGGTAAAGGGGCTTCAGCAAGTTGGTCTGCGATGGTTTGTCCTTTGATTGATTTCTGGTGGACGAACTCAAGGTCGAGGTCGGTGAGGAGCATGAGCCATCGGGCGATGCATTGGTTTAGATGAGGTTTGGCATACATGTAATGGATGGGGTCCGTGTTGGTGATGACGAAAGTTTTGTGATTTAGAAGGTAGTGTTGGAGCTTGGTAGCCACGAATGATAGGGCTAGGCACAACTTTTCTACATGTGTATACCTAGTCTCATAATCCACCAAAGTACGACTTATATAATAAACGACTTGTTCTCAATTTTTAGAGTCACGATGTGCAAGCATGGCCCCTACAGCGTGGTCAGTGGCGGAAAGGTAAAGGTAGAAAGGGCAGTCATCTTGAGGTGGGATAAGCACGGGTGGCTGTAAGAGATAAGTTTTGAGAGCTTCAAAGGCTTGGTGGCACTCTTCACTCCATTGAAACTCAATGTCCTTTTTAAGGAGGTGATGGAAAGGTTGACATCGATCCGAGAGTTGGGAGATGAAACGTCAGATAGATTGTAACTTACCTTGTAAGCTACGCAATTGTTTGAGATTAGTAGGTGGGGGCATTTCTATGATAGCTTTGACTTTAGATGGATCGACCTCAATGCCACGCAAAGAGACGATAAAACCAAGAAACTTTCCCGAAAGGACACCAAAGACACATTTCTTTGGTTGAAGACGGATATAATTTTGTAACAGGCAATCAAAAATAATGGTTAAAACATCGAGATGTTCATTGCGATGTTTAGACTTGCCAAGAAGATCGTCGACGTAATCTTCAAGGATAGTGTGCATAATGTCATGAAATATGTAGGTCATAGCCCGCTGATAGGTCGCACCAGCATTCTTAAGGCCAAATGGCATTACACGGTAACAGAAGGTTCCCTAAGGAGTTATGAAGGCAGTTTTGTGTTGATCGGCAGGGGCAACCAAAATTTGGTTGTATCCTGAAAAGCCATCCATGAGAGAAAGCATTTCATGTCCCGCAGTGAGATCAACAAGTTGATCAATACTTGGGAGGGGGAAGTCATCCTTAGGGCAAGCGAGGTTAAGATCCCAGAAATCCGTGCATATCCGAAGTCCCCCCGTTGCTTTAGTGACAGGTACGTTGTTAGAAATCCATTGAGGATAGTCAATAGGCAAGATGAAGGAAACAGAAAGAAGTCGTTGAAGCTCTTCTTTGACCAAGAGGGCAATGCGTGGATGCATTTTTCTTAGTTTTTGTTTGACTGGTTTGGAATCGGGGTTTAGAGTGATGTTATGGATGGCAATGGTAGGATCAATTCCTGACATGTCAGCGTAGGACCAAGCGAAAGCTTGGTTGCGAGCACGGAGGAAAGTAGTAAAGGTGACTTGTTCTGATGCGTTAAGGGATTGTCCAATCTTCACAATGTGAGGATCCTCCTCCGTGTGGATGTTGATTTCTATAGTAGATTCGTTCAGCATGGTTTGGGTTTTAGATGGTAAGGCTCGTTGAATATAAGAATCATCCGCGCCAAGGTAAGTGAGGATGGAGTCGTCATCCTGACACTCAACAACATTAATCAAAGGTGAATCCTCTTCGATCATGTCTGGATACAGAAGGGGAAGAGAAGATGGGTCCTCATTATCGCGTTGATAAGTGAGAGGACCTATGAAGATAGCATTTATGAAAAAAAAAAGTTAGGAGGGATAGATTCAGGGTCTATAGATTCTGCAGGTGATGATGGCAAAGTGGGTGATGATGGTTTGGTAGGGGTGACGTCGTCTTCTTCCAGAATACAGCTGACATGAGGTGTCTCCTGTGTAGGTGTTTCAGGAAAACCGAGACCACTGCGATCATTGTGTTTGTGGGTAGTCATGGGAATTAGTGTATGTCGGCCTTGTTCATAAAGACCAAAACCAAAGCCTTTCCAAGCACAGCGAGTCAAGAAGGTGAGGGCAAAGCGACGATTTGTCAGGTACTGAAAATCGGATTGGAAGGGAACCACACCAAGAGGAGGTTCAGGGGTAATGGAGGATGCGTCAACACCTCCATACGTTAGGTTGGTGCGGCAATGGGGTGGTCCGTAAGAGATTACCTCCCCCACGCGATGGTCATAGGTGGGATGTGCATGTAATTGTCCGTACTCCTGCGGGGTAGGGAAAGAACTAACGTTATATAGGCGGTACTCCCTCAGCGTAAGGTGTTGAAAAACATCTACTAAGGGGTCAGAGGTTGGGATGTTAGCTGCGGGAAGGGAAGTGGTTTTTGCAATGGTGGTTTCATCAGTTGAAGGCGTAGGCGCGGTTGAGGTGGATGGTTGAGGTACATTTGAAGAGGATGGTTGGGTTGAATGTATGCGTGTCTTGATTGGTATAAGCACATCGTTAGGGCGGTATAACATATTGCAGGTTTTAATGGGGGGAGGATCAGCTTTTACGGTGTAGGACTTCCCCTCGTACTCAAATTTTATGCATCTATGTAATGTTGAGGGAACGCATCCCATGGCCCGGATCCAAGGACGACCCAGCAATATATTATATTGGAACTCTCCCTCAAGGACATAGAAGAGTTCGGGTAAAGTACATGGTCCTACCCGAATGTTGAGGATCACGGTGCCTAAGGTAGAGGTAATAGCGTCATTGAATGACTGTAACATGATGGGGTTGGCACACATGTAGCTAGAAGGGATATTCATTTGTTGAAAAGATTTTGAAGAGATGATGTTTAGGCTAGCACCCCCGTCAATCATAACACGACGTACCCGAATGTCCCGGATGTAAGCGGAGATGAAAAGGGCAGGGTCAGGGTCTTCTGTACCAAAGTCAACAATTTCATCTTCAGATAAACTGACTGCAGTAGCTTGTGGTACAGAGACAGAAGTGTTTGGGGCAGCGGGTTGTTTGGTGAGAGAGGCAACGTGATTGGGTGTTAGAATGGAGGCAACGGGCAGGGTTTCATTAGGTAAGACATTTTCTTTGTACCAGGAAGGTATGGCACAAGTGGAATCAAACCCAGAACGAGGTTTAACAGGAGGTAATGTAATGGCTCCTGCTTTGAGCAATTTTTCCAATATCACACCATATGTCCTCCCCCCAAGGGAGTGTAGTTGATGGGTTCCGCTTTATACTTATAAGTGGTTTTTGGCGGGGGTATTGGACGGTGGTTGGGATTTGACCGTCACCGCTGTGGACAGTTCCTTTTGATTTAGAAGAAGTGGACGCGTGAGGAGTGGTGGTGTTTGGTTTATTGGTGGAATCTGGAGTTTGGAAAGTGGAGTTTTTGTTGCGCAAACCCGCAATTTCTCTTCCTCTAAGGCTCGAATTTCTAATTTTCGAGCCATAGTAAAGGGCCTCGTCGAAAGTACGGAAAGTTTGAATTTGGAGGGTAGGGGAGATGTGCTTTAGCGCAGGCCCGCGTAAATAGTTCGATAAGTTCGGTTTGAGGCAAGGCATACGTAAGTTGGTTGATAAGGCCCCGCCATCGTCCAACGAAATCTGTGATTAGATTCGTCTTCAAATTGTCGGAGATGGCATAGAGGTCGGTAATAGATACTTTCTTGGCAATGTTAATGGAGAAATGATCCAAGAAAGATTGGGCTAGTTGGTTAAAAGAGAAGATTGAGTGCTGGATTAAAGCACTGTACCACTCCAAGGCAGGTCCTGATAAGGACATGGGAAAGGGTGCGGAGTAACAAGGCATCATCATGGGCAATCAAATAACAAGCATGTCTAAATGATCGCAAGTGTTGTTGAGGATCCTCTTTACTATATAAAATGAGTAAATTTTGGCAACTCCCATTGAGGAGGATATGAATGAAGGGGGGACAGAAGGGTGAATGGGCTCCCGAAAAACTTGCTCATATGTCAAGGCGCTACGACTTCCTGAAACAGAAGCCTCCAGGTTTTGCATTTTGTCCATCAGTTGTTTAATTAGATCAGTAGTTGGATGAGATGATGGGTGTGGTTGTGGTAAACGGAGGCAAATTGGACCAAGGACCACCGCTAGACACTGGTGGGGTTAAGTGTTGATAAGGTGTGGAGGATGAATATGTTGAGGCGACCGAATAGGGATGTCCCATATAGGATGTTGAGGTCACTGGATACGTGTATGGGAATGAAAAGGTAGGCGGAGCTTGAGAAGGAAAGCTCGTGTGGATAGGTGGCAGAGAGCAAAGTCATGAATGGAGCAGTCTGCAAGAGAGATGAGGTAGGAGGGCGGTCCGGTGGTAATGATATGTGGGGGTCCAAGATTAACAAAAGGAAAGCTAATCGGGGTCGTATGAACCTCTAAAGCCGTCGGATTGGGAGACGGGGCTAGAGATGCAGGAAGCAAGGCGGTATTATCAGGCGGAGTGGGAGCTAAATGAGCAGCTATACTGATAGGCATACCGACAAGGAGCTGACCATCAGGCGTACGGTCCAGGGGTATGAGACAAATAGTATTGTACAGTGCTAGAATTAGCATCCAGAAACTTGGCAAAGTCCTTATCTCCCACAAGAATTTTAGGAACCTCGCTGGTATCCGTAGGATTTCCCACAGAATGTGAAGGGGGTGATTCAGGCAAAGAAACAGAGCAAGCATGTGAAAACCATAGTGGCGGCTTGCTTTCGAGTGATAACAACCATGGACAGAAGTTCATAGTAGGGTTTCAATCTGTCAGGAATAGAAACAAACTCAGACCGGTAAAATTGGCAGGTTGCTGGTTTGTCAGGGGGTTGTAAAAGACAGTAACCGATATCGGTCTAGTAACCGATGTCGGTTATACTATAGCCGACGTCGGTCAGGTAACCGATGTCGGTGTAAGAAGTCTGGGCTAACAAGATATAAAAAGGCTGCTAATTTGATTTTTAACAATGTTTAGTATACTTGTCCAATTATTGATCACAGAAGACAGGGTATGAGAAAGAAAACAGAACTACAAACAAGCAAGATGCACAAGCAAATCCAGAGGACTAACCCTAGGGTTAATTTTAATTATCGTGGGCTTATGCCTTTAGACGTAGAATGATGTCGGAATCCTAAACAAAAGACTTAGGGGAAATGTCAAGTTGTTTTGGCTTATAAGGTTACCCTCAATCGGGCGGAGGAATACCGCGGAAAAAAGGGGGATGTTTGAGCTGTTGTGTTAATTGTGAAGTGATTCGGTATGTGTTGTGCAGTGAATGTAAGATTAATTTCTTGTCAATACCGTGGATATCACCCCCACGTGTACGACCTGTTACTTAATCTACGTTCACTAGAATTGAAAAACAACAAGCAGGAATGTAATGCACGTGTTTTAAACCCAAATCGAAAATTATGTTTGATGAAACAAGAGAGATGACTTTCACGTACATGCGAAACTAGGAAAGCAAGACAAATTCTTTACGAAATATATAACAAAAGCAGCAACAGCAAGTATGCTTCCTAAAAATGAAAATAAGCAAAAGATACAGAAACCCAAGATGGGTCCCACTGGGCGTGCCAAAATGTTTCACTCGGAAATGTTTCATTCCTTTTAGAAACAGATAAGGTTAGGGGCTAGGAGGAATACCTGTAGAATGTCGAGATGGTGTGCGCGTACCGTAGAGAAAGATCAGGCTGATTGCGAAGAACTCCTTTTTGTCTTGGAGAGGACTACCTGCAAATAAGAACACAAGACCACAATATTTTAATTAGACAATAAATGAGGGAACTGCCTTGGGCCCAGGAAATATAAAACTTCCTTTCGAAGGTGGTAAGTTCCCCTTGCTAATATGAATTAACACAAAAGATTGTAAGATATCAATTAAGTTGTTTCGTTGTAAATGGGTAGGGGAAAGGCTGGTTTTCTGGTTTTGATCAGAGGAACCGATGCCGGTTACTGACAAACCGATTGCCGGTTACTGATAACCGATACCGGTGGGTTCTAGGGATCTTCTTGGTAGCTATGGTGTTTGTAAGGCTGGTTTATGGATGATATTAGGAAATGAGATGATGAGGGGTAAAGGAATGACAGTTAGATGCAATGGCACGTTGGGTAGTGGATTCAGAAACAGATTTAGGAGGACTGAGATTCAAGAAGCATAAGAAATGTTATAACAGAGGACATGCAAGATGTGACTTACTGGTTTTTGACCCCAGATGCAAGCTGATCTCCTTTGATGTAAACACTTCTGGCATTTCCACTCATCTCTGCTCGGTCAAGTGAAGATCTGGACTCTGTTTCTCGCTCCCAATTATCTCTGTTGATTCAAAAATCCTTTCCTCTGATCCCAAAATGAAATTTTGGTCCGTTGTTTTGGTTTGGGGAGCCCATTTACAGGGAACCGATAGTGGTTGCGTAACCGACGGCGGTCGAGTAGGAACCGGCATCGGTAAGGAAAAAGTAGGCTATTTTTAGTAAAATAGCCCACCTTCCCTGCTTTTCTCCCGAGAGATCAGGTTGCGGGCTTGGTCAAGTGACTAGAAGGTCAGTTTTGGGTGCGAGAAAGGGGTCATTAGTTATGGGTGTAGGTGTGGACCAAGTTATGGGTCTTAATTAGGTTAGTTTTAGGGTTAGGGCTAGGTCATGATGAGAGTGGCAAAGTGAGGTGGTAGGTAGGGTGATGTGGATTTATCAATTAGAAGGCAATTAATAAATAATTGTGTAAGGTTTAGGTGATGAGGTTATATTACGAGATGAGATGCGGGTCCCAAGGGGTCGTAAGACACAAATTTGGTGTCTACACTAGTACTATGTTTCGAAGATACTCCAAATCGAATCATGTGGTCCTTTAATATTTTTGTGGAGTATTCATGATTTCCACCATGACTCTAGCTCCTTCCCAGTGTCATAATGAAACTCAGTAATATTTTATTTTTTCTGAGAGTAGAAAATTGAAAACATGGCTAATGGAAACCTTTTGCTGATTTTAGTTGCTCTGTATTTGCTCGGAGTGAAGTTTGCATCCACCTCAACTTTACTGTCAATTCTCAATCTAGTGGGAGTCTTCATTAGATCTGGTACCTTCCTAATAGAGTAATATAAGTGTGGGCAAATACAAAAGACAAAACATACATGTCTCAAATGAGATATGCAGTACGTGCCTAAGCACTTACTCTACTAGAAGCAAATCTACTCCCTACTCCTAGTCTAACTGGCTTAATGCATGCTAAATGAAACCTGAAATAGGAAAGGAAAAATAGCTTCCCTTCCTTATAAAACATGGCCATGAAATAAATTTGGCTATTGGTATGGCCTGTAGTAAGAGTGAAAAATTAACTTTCACTCTAATACTTGTGGTATCAGTGAATATTATGAACACCTCTCCTCTTGTTCCTCTTTTGGTTGGAGGTGATGTAACTAAACCCCAGGGTCTTGAAGATCATCCTCATGTTTTTAAATTAAATATGACTGGTGTTGGTATCTTGTTTGATGAGATACAACCTAAGGCGGGGCTTGGTCCTACCTTCTGCTTACGTCTGTCATTTTGGCTTATATCTTTTGTATCAAGGATCCCTTGAGGATCTCTTTGAAGGGTTTCATCTTGTTCATCTTATTTTTGTTCTCCCTTTTTTAGAATATTCTCCGATGAATCCAGGCTATTTTATAGAAATAAAAAATCTCTCAATAATTCTTTCTTCTAGATCCCTAGTATTAGTCCAAGGGGAGTTGTTGTGAGTGGAAGGTTTCCTTTGTTGCAGAGTCGATGAAGTGGTAAAGAGTGTTAGTTTTACAAGCCCTTCCTCATCGATCCATCCCCCCAAATATAATAATTAATAATCTTATCTTCTTCCTCCTCTATCAAATATTTATGCTTTGATGTGATGGTTTTTGAATCTATAAATTCTCCATCATGTGTAGATTCATTTTGTAAAATGAAATCCATTGATAAGGATCTTTTCAGGGGAGCTGCTTTGTGGGGAGGAAAAATAGAGGCAACCTCTAAAACCTTTTTTCTGCTCTGATGGTGACACGAACTTTGTGAGCATGTATCACTTCCCACCATATACTCCTCTTCTTTTAGATTTAGATCCATCACTTGCTGGTGTGAGAGGTATAATTGCTCGAAGATGGTGGTAGTGCAAAAAGTGTGGTTTGGAGATGAACACAAGGAGGATCCCTTGGTGATAATGAAGTCATGATTACATGACCTCATAGGATGAAGAGAAGTGGAAGGCATGGAAAGAAATATGAATGAAAATGGATGAGAGGGATCTCTATGAGATTTTGTAATGATTTGGTTGGACCCTATGGAGTTGCTAGATGTACTTCGCAACTATGTTCATTGAAGCTTGAAATTTTTTGAGAATCGAACAAGCTGATGCCATAATAAAGTATCACTCTAATTCATCCCATTGGGTGTGTCAGGAAAAATGTTGATAGACCTCCTTGGCCGACACTTCTGTCAGAGTCGTGAGAATCCTTAGGTTGGTGGGATGTGCGTCCTAAGGAGACCTCAAGATTTTAAATAAGTTGGATCTTTTCTATGGGGGGGAGATATGGTTCAAAGAAATTGGAAAGGAAAAAAACATAAAACAAAATAAGGTGATGCACCAAAAATAATACACCAGGAAGCCAACTGAATACACAATCGTCTCAAACTACTTAAGCACAACACCAAATATTGCAACAATACCCAAAGATGCACAATTTCTAAATGAAAATAAAGGTGAACAAAGACAATAAAGATAAGCAAAATGATGAACCAGAAACACCAAAAAACATATATATTACTCTAATGGTTGTACATTGTATTACATATGGAAGAGAGGAAAGATTGATGTTACAAAGACCAGGTAGAAGGTTGGAGTTTCAA
The DNA here is from genome assembly GCA_019776745.2 of Taxus chinensis. Taxonomy (NCBI): domain Eukaryota; kingdom Viridiplantae; phylum Streptophyta; class Pinopsida; order Cupressales; family Taxaceae; genus Taxus; species Taxus chinensis. The sequence goes on along the minus strand of CM034150.1, from coordinate 173,614,809 downwards.
GATATCCTTTTCCTAACAAAAGAGAATCTTGGTGACAGAGAGGAAAATATTAAGACTCCTGGCACCTAACTAAAATTTTCCTCTAAAAATATATCTTCCTCTAACTTTGATTACAATTTATAGGGTGAGGAGGAGGTAAGAAATAAATTTCAAGCTCCTTCCCATCTGCCACTTGATTATGATAAATGAGATGAAGTGACAAAAATAGATCTCCTCAAATTTTTCTCATGATTTGACCCCTTCGGAAAAGTGAGAACCATGGCCATTTAATGCATCTTAATTATCTTACAACCAACACCCTTGAGATGGACTCACCTTTTGAGAAGAAAATCTTCCAGCCTATTGATTACATAACCAAATATTTTGACCCTTTATACATTGGTTCCCAACCCCTTGATTCAAATGGTGTGTATTTTATTGAAATGATCCTTTTCCTCTGATCTTTTGAAAAATTCCTTGAGCATTAAATCTTACAGATCAGATCCAAAATCACCTATATGTGACGGCTGGCTTATCATCTTTATGGCTTGCTTCGAAGATGGATTCCATTTTTGTGAGATCCACGTGGAAGGCCCACGCATACTTAAGACTTTTATTTCTTTAAGGCTCCTAGGAAATCATTGGGTGGACACTTGGCACCATCCATGGGCTCGTTTTCCTACTCCTTTGTTGGCTCTACGTGTCAGTCCCGTGGGATTTTGAGGACTTGCCCCCTTTTTGATTTCTAAAGTTGTTCCTGCTTGACATTAGGCAGCGTGTGCGAGCCATTCGGTTCTCTTTATAATTTGGTTAATTCCCCCCTCTCTCAGAGATTATTTTGCTTCAAATGGGTTTATTTTAGCCGCAAAAATTTAAAATAACAGAAATTATATTATGAGTTCTAGTTTTTTTGTTTTATTCCTATGTTACCTGATTTTTATTTCATGCATACTTTTGAATATGTTTGTTAGTTGATTAAAAATGACTCCTTTTAATATGCATATATATGAACGTGATGTATGAAGGAAACAATGATTTTCTTGTTACTGGGTTTGTGTATTATTGTTTGAACGTGACTGTAATTATACCTGTGAATATTGGTCGAAGTTCACATAAACAATACCTATCTTTAATATAGTTTGAATGCATATTAAAATTGTTTTGTTTATTGTTGCAAACTCATCTATATTGGGTTGAGTTAAATATTGATGAAACTAACATCACCTAGGATTAATTTAAAAGTTACTTTAGGCAACGCTGGCTGCCACAACTTTACTATGATAAGAAAATGACTGAATTTTAGAACTTAGCTCAAGGAAAGCTAACAGTAATTGAGTATTGGGAATGGTTTACAAAACTCCTCAAGTATGTACCTCAATATTAAACTAATGAGAAATTCAGGATAGGGAAATTCATTATGGGATTGAATCCCATTATTGGGGGAGAAGTTGATGTTCACAACTCAACCACTATGGAAGGGGTTGTTAAAAAGGCCATAAGGAAGGAACAAAAATTAAAGGCTATTTCTGCTCATAAGGAGGAAGTAAGGAAGAAAGTTATGAACTCTTCTTCTGCTTCTCTTACACCTAAGAAGGGACCATGGAAGAAGTTTGGTAATAAAAATAATTTTTCAGCTGAGAACAATAATAATATAGCAACGAATAAGACTGTTGGAAATGCATAAAGCAATTTTTCCAATAATAATAACAATGGATAGAAGTCCTATGGAGGTCAGAATAATAACTTTAAGACTGGAAATAATTTTGATTCTAGAAAGGAACCTATAGGAGGGTGTTATAATTACGTCAGGGATCATTACGCAAATCAATATCCTTTGAAGAAGGATGATCATAATCAGCAGCACAAGATACATGCTGCCGTAGCTGACAAGCAAGCTAAAAAGCAAGCTACACCTATAGAAGTTCCTGATAAGTTATTTGGCATACCTGTAACTATTATTTTTGATACGGGAGCTACTGAATGTTTTATTTCTAGTAAAATTATTTCGAAACTTAAAAGAAAAGTTGGAAAAATGGATAAATCATGGACTGTACATTATGGTAATAATTCTATTCATACAATTAATATGTTTCTTTTTGGAGCAATCCTTGAATTACCTAACTTTTTCATAGAGGTTGATCTGTATGTTACACCTTTAGGGTCTTATGATGTAATCATAGGTGTTAATTGGTTAACATAACATAAGGCTAAAGTGGACTATTTTGAAAAATGCATTAGTTGTTTAGATGACCTGCAAAAAATAGCAGTGATTCAGGGTGTGAAACATGAGATTTCTCTTAGGAAATTATCAGCTATGCAACTTTAAAAGGCCAAAAATAAAGGATGTACCTTATATGCAGTAAAAATTTCAGAAAATGCAGAGGAAAAAAATGATTTCATGGATCGATATCCATTGTTATGAGACTTCAGTGATGTATTTCCGAAAGAATTTCCAGGTCTTCCACCCAAAAGGGAATTTGATTTCATGATTGAGATCAAGCCTCGAACTGAACCTATATCTAAGGCACCATATTGAATGACTACTATAGAACTTGTAGAGCTTAAGGTTCAATTGTAAGAAATTTTTTCTAAGGGTTTGATTAGACCCAGTGTTTCACCTTAGGGAGCACCAGTGATTTTTGTGAAAAATAAAAATGGAACACTTAGATTGTGCATTGATTACCAAATGTTAAACAAATCAACAATTAAGAATAGATATCCACTTCCTAGGATTGATGATTTATTTGATCAGATGCATGGAGCATCGGTATATTCTAAGATAGATCTTCGATCTAGGTATCATCAATTGTGGATTAAGGATGAGCATATTCATAAAACAACTTTTAGAACAAGTATGGACATTATGAGTTTATGGTTTTACCTTTTGGATTAACTAATGCACCTACGACATTTATGAATTTAATGAATAATATCTTTTAAGAATACTTGGACAATTTTTTTCTCGTATTCTTGGATGACATTCTCATATATTCTAAAAGCATTGAAGAGCATCATGAGCATTTGAAAGTAGTTTTGGAAATTCTAAGAAAGAGACAGTTGTTTGGTAAGTTTTCCAAATGTTCTTTCTATGACACAGAAGTCCACTATTTGGGTCATGTAATAAGTAAGGATGGAATTGTTGTAGATCCTTCAAAAATTATAGCTATAATAGAATGGCCTACACCAAAGAATGTACATGAAGTTAGAAGCTTCATGGGACTTATTGGCTATTATAGGAAATTTGTAAAATACTTTTCTAAGATAGTTGCATCAATAACTCCCTTACAGAAGAAAGATAAAAAAAAATTTTGGAGTGAGAAATGTGAAATTGCATTTAAAACCTTGAAGGGACAGTTCACTTCAGCACCTATTCTTGTAGTACTAGATCCTGATGGAGATTTTATGGTGGTAACCGCTGCATCCGGTGAAGGTCTAGGAGGTATTTTGTTACAAAGTGGTCATGTAATAGCATACGAGAGTAGAAAAATTAAGTTACATGAGGGGAATTATGCTCCACATGATTTAGAGCTTACTACCATTGTTCATGCACTTCAAGTTTGGAGGCATTATCTGCTTGGTAAACCATTTGAGTTGAAAACTGATCATCTTGGGCTGAAGTACATTTTCACTTAGCCAAATCTAAATGCAAGACAATGAAGATGGTTAGAGTTTTTATCTCAATATGATTTTGACATAAGTTATATAAAGGGTAAAGAAAATAGAGTGGTTGATACTCTAAGTCGTAGAAAGTAAATTTCTACTCTTATAACACTAAGAACTCAATTTAAGGATGAAGTAAAAAGTGTTATGGAATCTAATTCTTATTTTCAACAAGTAAAAGTAGCACTTGCTGCAGATTCTAATGATTTGAGGTATAAAGAATTTCACTTTGATAAAGAAGGAATCTTATGATTTGAAAGCAGAGTCTATGCACCTTTTCTTAATGATTTGAGAAAGAAATTGTTAGTTAAATTTCATAATTCACCTTTTTTTGGACACCCTGGTATTACAAAGATGCTTACTGATATAAAACAACAATGTTTCTAGAAAGGAATGAAAAAAGATGTTATTGATTTTGTAACACGCTGTCTTGAATGCTAATGTGTTAAGGTAGAACATATGCACCCAGCTGGTTTATTGTATCCTCATAGCATACCGCAGTATAAATGGTAGGTAATAAGCATGGATTTTATACAAGGGTTACCTATGTCAAGAAATAAACATGATGTTATTTTGGTAGTTATTGATAAACTAACAAAATTAGCTCATTTTATTGCTAGAAATCTGAGGGATGATTCACCGGTTTTGGCTAAAATATTCATACATGAAATTTTTAGATTACATGGAGTACCTAAATTAATCATATTTGATAGAGATCCTAGACTGATGTCAAGATTTTCACAAACACTTAATGTAGCTCTAGGAACTAAGCTAAATTTTAGTTCTATGTATCACCCAGAAATGGATGGATAGGCTGAAAGAGTAAATCAAGTTTTAGAAGATATGTTACAAATGTATTGTATGGATCAGCAATATAAGTTGGAAGAATATCTTCCATTAGTTGAATTTTCTTACAATAATACATATCATGCTTCTCTTAAGATGGCACCTTTTGAGGAAATTTACGAAAGAAAATGCAGAACCCCTGTTAGTTGGGATAGCAAATAGGATAGAGAGGTAATTGGACCTGAAATACTTATGAAAATGGAACAACAAGTTAAGTTGATTCATGAACACTTGAAAGAAGCAACAAATAGGAAAAAGAGTTACGCTGAATTGAAGATGGTTGATAGGAAATTTGAACTTGGTGAGAAAGTCATTCTTTGGGTTAAACCGAAAAAGAGTTCTATAACTTTTGGAAAGGCTTCCAAGTTATCACCTCATTATGTGGGACCTTTTGAGATAGTTGAAGTAATTAACCATGTAGCTTATCATTTAGCATTACCTTCTACTTTGTCATGAATGCATGATGTTTTCCATATTTCTTTACTTAAGAAATACGTTTTAGATTTATAACACATGTTAAATTGGAATTCCTTGCAGGTCTAAGACCCAAGAATAATCGTGGTTAAACCCATTTGAGTGCTAGAAACTCACCAGTTGCATTTAATAAATTGAGAAATAAGTCAATGTAAGGTCTAGAGGGACCAGTTTAACAAAGAGAGTGCAACTTGGGAAAATCTAGAGGATATGAAAAATGTTTTTCCATATCTATTTGATCTGAATTGATTTTGTTGACTGATAAAAATTTATAATTTTATCTTTGCATGACATTAAATATGCCAGTTTTGGGTAGATATTTATTTGATTTGGATAAACAACTAATTAATGTTGATTTCTTGAACTATAAGGTTGTAATATATTTTGACTTATGGTAAGAGAAGTAAATGAAGTGATTGTCTTGAGTTTTATTGTTAAAAAAAAGGGAGTAATCATCGGGAAAATGATTCTTTTAAGGACAGGAGCATGTAACACCCTTGATAGTTGTTATTTTATTCCTTTACATTTCAAGTGTTGACATGTGATTTTCCTTATAAATATATGTTCTTTTGATTTTTGGAGATCATGCTTGATATGGATAAATCATCTTCCTTTCTTAAGATCCTTTGAATTCATTTTTCACTTCTTGTAGGTGAGTTGCAATCTGGTTTAAGAATTGTAAACTTGTCTATTAATCTAACTCATCCTTGGATCAATTTCAGTGATCTAAGGAATATTTTAAATCTACTCTGTTAAACAAATGGTAAATTGACATTCCATGAATTAAAAAAAGCATATGACTGAACTTTGATTGATTACAAGTTATTTGATTGTTGTAGTGAACGTGTTTTTATTCAGTCATATGTTGTGCTTGGATCTTTTCAGTTCGATCATGGCAGGACAACGCTGGCACAAACGAACTATAGTCTTTTCACGGCATGGGAAACATTCTGGTTCCTAAAACTAAAGGGATTGTCCCATTGAATCCTAAGCTAGGTGATAAAATATATAATATCTAGCTATGTTAATTAATTAAATTTTATCCTAACCGAAGCTTTTACTAAAGGGTTATGGAGAAGTTATTAGGTTATTTGAATTATCCTAAAACCTAATGTCATATGGTTATATGTAACATAATGCCTAAAAACTATTGTGTTAGAATTAATCTAACCTTTGTGGAAACTACCTAAGGTGGTAATTTATGGATTGGGTTATATCCTAAGGTTACCTTTCCTAAGCTAACCTAAGATCTAACCTAAGAAATTATGACTACCCTAAACTAACGGGAATGAAGGGGGAATTGGTTGTCTTATGTATCACAGGTGACGGTTCCAAGGCATTTAAGTTGTTGATAAGGTTTTAATTACATAGAGGTACCTCCAGTTATGGTAGAGGCTAGCTAACTTGGTGGAGGCTTATGTGGAAAATTCACTAAAATGGAATTCATTCTTAAATTTGATTTGGCATTAGCTAAACTTGGAAGGCGGTGGTAAGGAAGGATAGGTGGGAAAATAGGGATTAATGAAATTGAGTGTTTTCCATTTTTGTGCTCGAACCGTTTTGGAAAGCATGCAAATAGGTTTGTATGGGGTCATTTAACCTTGCATGTTTCACGATTTTTTCCTTGCATACTCTCTGGTTTTTCGAACCAGAAGATTGAACTACACTTAATGGCTATTCTTGAGATTTTTGATCTATTTACGGTTCGTGGAATATATAAGAGGCATGGTGGAAAAAGAATATTTTTATTTGATCTTTCGTGGAGAAGACGAGAATATTTGAGCTCAGCTAGAGGTTCTCTTCAATTTGACAGAAGTGTTATCAGGCATGATATGCTCTAAACTTTAAGATCTCATGCTTTCTTATAAATGTTTCATTAAAACGATTCTACTCTTTCGAGATTCTTGGATTGCTTATCTTATCTAGTTATTTACTTTTAGGGTTTATTAAAACTTGTGATATTGATTTTGAATCCTTGGTAAAAGATGTTTTGTTTAGAAACTTACCATGTGTAGTTCTTAAAAAAGTGAATGCATGCAAAAACGTATCTCTGTAGCTCAACTTTTTCATTCTGGAATGGGTAAATGAAGTATTCTATTTAAATGATCTTCATTTTTATTTAGATAAGGTTCAGATTTTTTGAAAACTTTGGGTTCTGTCTGATCTTGTTGGAATTTTTGTTTTGTTTGATTGTGAGCTTGTGCTAAGATTTTTTTTTAATAGAGCTTGTATTCGGGCTCATTTTTGATTTGGAACTTGGTTATGATGTTATGACAAGTGTTGATAGAGGCTCTTGTTGTTCTGAACCGTGTTGGAATCTTGGATATCTCTTGACTGTTGTTAAAGTCCGTATATAGCTTGGTGCTTGTATTTTATTTCCTTATGATAATATGAACTGTTAACGTCAGTTCATAATGAACACTATACTTGTATGTTATTACTCATTTTTGGGGCTTGAACTTTGGAGAGAGATTGAGTTCTATTTGGGGTAATATTTTGTTTCGTTTTTTTATTTGAATTTATGTTGGACCCTCTAGTTATTCTAAGCCAGTATTGAAACCTTGGGTAACTCGAAACTGATGAATGAATCCTTATGTGGCTTTGTACCTGTGTTTTATTTGTTTTGGGAAATTTGGAACTGTTATTGTAGATTCGTATTTGGATAGCACTCATATTTGTTATTGGTGTAGACTGAACTATAGTCAAGACTACGTGTCAACTCTTCTCTGGCATTTTGAGTTGGGTTTTATTTGTTTTAAAAATTTGAAACTACTAACTCTTTTGTTGAACCATTGATCAAGGGAAACATGGAAAATAGTTGTTTGAGTTGTTGGAAAACTCTTAGAGATCTTGATGGAAAAATGTCCTTGTTTGATGAATAAAGTTGTTAATTCATTTTAAGAACTGTTCCTCTTTTTTGAGATGTCAATGGCATTTAATTGAGGGTACACTTTTCCCCTCTATTCCATGGAAACTTGTATCATCAGATCTCTTACAATAGGTTCTGGGTTTCATTTATGAGAAGAACTTAATAAGTTAGTACTTTCTGTTGTTATGGAAGGATTACTTGACTCTGTTCTAATAGTTTTTGTATTATATTACTTATGAAATCAATAACCAATTATTCTTTTTGTAATGTAAAAATGAAATTTGACTATGGGATTTCAATCTGAGTTGTTGATACTTCTGATCATGTTAAAATTACTGATCGGTTATTTTTCTATCTCATAATGGATACTACAAATATATACCTTGTGAATTTATAGAGGAAAAGAATGTGATTCGTTTAAAACCGACTGTGTTTTTGGACTGCTATTTTTATTAGATGTTTCGGTCTTGTTGAACAAAAAATGTAAACTTGTTGACAGACTGTTTGATTCTATATTCCTTCAGCGATGGACATGGGATTCTGTTTTGATGAATATCTTAAATGTTGAATGTTAAGGTAGTTGTCATTTAAATGAAACAGTTAAATTCATGTTATGATCATGTTTCTATTTTTCAAATGTTTTGTGTTTGAGCATAGTTTGTAATGGTTATTCTTCTTCTTTTGCTTAAGAGTTAGATGAACCATCCTAATGGGAACCATGCTGTAAACACTTCTTTTGTCTTATAGTAAAGATAAATATTTTATTCTATTATGATAGAATTGAGAACAATGAGATGATATGATCTGTTGTTTGTTTAAAGGTAATTGATAGGATCAATTAAACTTTAATTTTTAAGGTAGATGTTGTGGATTATATTTTTTTCTTCTCTTAGAAGTGAATTCAGATTTATTAATGTACTTCTTTCCTGATTGTTATTACTTATGCTCATTAGTATGACATATTAATTGTTTCATTAAAGCAGAGTTATTTTAATGGAAAAATTATTGGAATGCAATTCGTTTTAAGGCTTAGTGATTATCATGCTCAGTTCATTGAACTGACCCATGCTAACAATTTTTGCAGATGGACTTTGTAAGTGATAAAAGAAGGCTAAACTATGAGATGCATTGGCTGATTTAAATCAGATTCCCTGTGAAGAATTATGATTCATTCTTGAGATTGTATTGAAAAATAAAAGTAGTATTCTTTTTTAATGAAGGCAGTTGTTATGCAGTACACCTAAAGTGCATAAGGCTTGTAAATGTATAAGTTATAAATATTAATTAAAAGCTGAGAATTTATTTGTATTGGTTGTGTAAATTATCTTGTATTCGTATGAAAAATATGGATTTCTATCTTGTTGATATTCTTCATATTATTTTTATGCTTGATTGTTTATCCTTTGATAGGTAGGATAAAGGGATTTAGTTCGATTTCCCTAATTAAGATGCAGCTTGTTAAGTTGGAGAATACGATATTCTTATCTAAACTATATTATATGGTAATGTAATGTGTGTTGAACATACATTAAGAAATGTGGATACTGGGTAGGATTTACCCTAACACTTAACATGTAGATAAAGAATCTTTATCTTTCTTAATTGAATATAAACCAAAAAGGTATGTTAATGTGATTACAATTTATTAGAATTCATTGATATGAAGTCTAATTTAATTGGATATATACTCAAACGTTGAACCTCTCTAAAATTTATTGTACTTTTAAAATGAAACTTGATAACGTTGTGCGGTTGTGGTTAATTGGCAGTTTAACTGTGAGATCTAACATTGAAAACAACCACAAGTATAAATAATTTCTTCATGGACTAAATAAAGAAAATTTAGGAAAGAAATTATTAAGTGTTGAGTTAGGGTTTATAAGGGTTGTTAAAATCCACAAACAATATAAACTAATAATGTATTAACAATCTCCTTGGGGGTATGTACATCTCGATGAAGAAGTTTCTGTAGGATGTTTGCACACACCAATTGCAGGGATATACTTTCAAGAAGGCTTGGGTCTTCTCGAGAATACAACATTGTAGTTGACATGTGGCATCACCCTTCTACATTGATCATCTAGATCTACACTCAATAACAACTTAGACTTGAACTTAGTTTCCGTCTAGGTCTAGATAGGAACATATTTAGGATATGAATTAGCTTCTAATGGCTTAGGGTAATTTTGCACATCCAGTCGACTTAGGTCAACCGAGTATGTCCATTTACCCTAAGCCATTGTGAGCATCTTCCTATAATAGGTTATGTTCCTATCTAGGTCTAGGGTTAAACCTAGAACAAGTGGACTGACGATAGTCAGTAAAGACCAATCATGATAAATGAGGAGTGAGGTGAAGGACGTATTCCCATATGTAAGCCATCTAGGAATAGTGACATACATAGTATGTTATAAATCTTTCGGTCTTGTTGAACAGAAAATGTAAACTTGTTGACAAATTGTTTGATTCTATGAAACATCTAACAAGTTTACATTTTTAGTTTACCAAGTCATGAAATGAATAGATTAGTAGCACACTGAGTCATTACAACTGCATATGGTTATCTGTTATATGAATGGTTGATAAAGAATGTGTGTTCTAATTTATGAATTTAGAACAGAGAACATTATTTAAAAAAAACTTCCCTTGTTTCTAAAGTCTTAAAATGGGAATGTTACATAAAGTATCGCAAACTGTTGGTTACGTTGTCCTATGTCACCAAGTTTAAAACAACATGATATCAAATTAATATTGGTAGCAGATATTCATATATGTTCTTTAAACAGATCACTCAATATTTGGTGTAGGCTAGGATGAAAAAGTAGATGAAGTATATGATATGTATTCGATACATAAGATAACATAAATAGATCAGTAGATTACCGAGTTATGGAATGAATAGATTGGTGAATCACTGATTCATTACAACTACATATGTTTATGGATTGAATTTGATTGGCATGGAATGTTTGTTCTAAATAATGCTTTATTTAGAATAGTGAACACTATAAAAAAATAAAAAATTTCCCTTGTTTCTAAAGTCTTAAAATGGGAATGTTACACGATTTTCATCATTTTTTGGCCTCATTCAATAAAACTTTTAATTCCCCATAGTAACTAATATCAGTTACTGTAACCATCATCAGTCACACTTTAACCATCATCAGTTATCTAAACCATTGTAAGTTCCTCTGTTCTGATTTTTAATTAGAACACTGACTAGTTTACCTCCCGAAATCTATCCTTCTCCATTTCTATTTTTTTTTTATAATTTACATAGTATAGTTTACTAGTATATGTTAATTCACATGGTGTTGTCTCACAGCCAAACCAATGCCCTTATATTTCACGCCAGCCTTCAACCTCTTCTACCTAGCCCATCACTATCTTATATCTTATCACCTATGGATCAAAATCATCTCATCATCATTAGTACCAGTGATGAGGATTTTACAAGACTCCTTAACTAGAATCCCACTTCCCTGTAGTACTACCTTGCCCATTCCTCCACTCGAGACTCCTCGGGACAATTGATATACGACATGCCCATATCTATCCCTCCTACCCTCACCCCCACTTCTACGTCAGCTACCACCATCTCAACATTTCCTTCATCCACCTTATCCCCAGTGGTATCTCAACTAGACCCCACATCCACTATAACTGCTATACCAATGGCATCTATTGCACCCGTGGTGTCAACCATTCCTTCACCAACCACCTTAAGCATGGCCATATCTGCACCCTTTTTCACGTATATACCACTTGCATTAGAACCACCCATGGTGTCAGCAACCCATACCCCATTCCTAATCCTCATCCTTTCCATCCCACGGTCTCTACCCCTAATTACTACAAGATTTGTTATGACTACCCCACATGTTTATGCACATCACCAACAACCCCCAATCTCTTCTATTTCTTATTCAAGATATCTTCCACCTGCATCTATTCCCGCTTCCCAGTTTTCATATTTAGCACCCCCATATATTGGGATTCTATCCACATTATACACCCATCATCAACCTCCCTTTACTTTAGGAGGCACCCATTCCTCACAACCCACCAATAACATCATTAGGATGATGATGGAAAAGATGCAAAAATTATAAGCATTAGTTTTCGTCTCTCGCAACTCCTTAACTTATGAAAAAATATGTAATGATCCTATTCATCCATCTATCCCCATTCACCCATACCATGTACATTGGGAAATGCCCAAGTTAAACCATTTTAATAGTAAAAAAGACCCGCAACATCACTTGCATTTGTTCAAACATGGGTGCTATCTAATTTCCCATGACAATGCTTTACTCCTATGGACATTCCCCATGTCCTTGACCGAACCTGCCTTAGATTGGTATAATGGTTTACCTAGACATTCCATCTAATCCTTTAACCAAGTGGATCAAGCATTCTAAGACCACTTCTCAATCAATTTCGTCAAAAAAATCACCATGAATGACCTATACTTGACATGACAGTATGACAATGAATCTATCGCAGATTTCATTTCTCAGTGGAAAAATCTTATCAACCAATTAACATTCCAATTACCTCAAGTTGAGATTATAGAGTTGTTCACTAGAGCTTGTGCTAGACACATCTCACCAACTCTATAGGTATAAACCTTCCATACCTTTGATGAAGCATTTACCATGGTGAGGAAGTTGGAGATTTGCGCCATTGAAGAAAATAAAATTCAATTGTGAAATAAAAATGTCGTGTTCAAATCAAATGAAAATTCTTCATATTAGAATCCCAAAAATAATTATTCAAAATCCAAGTGATCTGCCAATGTGTTAGTTCTCAAATATGGTCCCTCTCATCCATATAATCAAGCCAAACCTACCTCTAATCTTTCTCTCGTTCAGACTTTTTCAGTTCCGATGGAAACAATGAAGGTACACTCTGATTAGGGAGCCCTATTCTTCAGTCTTGGAAAATCTTCTTAAATCCAAAGCCATTACACTACCCCCCATAAATCATCATACTGGTTTTGATCCCACTCGCCCTATGCCCGCATGGTATAAGGAACATGACTATTGTAATTATCATCACATCAAAGGAAATAGTGATGGTAACTACATAACTTTTAATATCATTGTCCAGGAAATGTTAGATAATGGAGATATCATCCTAAAAAACCTGAATGCAATGGTAAATAGAAACTTGCATATCTTTAACAAGTAGTTCCCCAACCATACACCATGATCTAATCAAAATGGTGAACCTTCAACGAATGATAGCAATGTCTGTAAAGTCCACACTATTTTACATATCATACCAGTCGTTCCTCAATTTCCACCTATCCCGTCTATCAAGGAAATTCATGCATGAGCTCATCTACCAATGGAGGAGAATACCTCATACACTCCTTCACCCACAAAGGATTCCTCTTCATCTCACCCTTCACCCACAAAGGAGTACAAAATTTTTATTGATGTTGTTTCATCATCTACGTCGCAACCTACCGAACAATCAATGGTATTAACTATCCTACTCACAGGAGAATCATCATCACTTTCTCCTCCACCGAAAGAGGAATCTACCTCACCCCACCTACCATCTCTCATACCCATGGGAGATCCTTTATACATGCCACTACCTATTGGGGAAAATTCCCAATTAGCATTCCAGGATCCCGTTGATCTGGTGTCAGCTCTTTTACCCACAGAGTCTAAGGCTAACCAATTCCCTATCTCACAACCATTATTTACATGGATTGCTACTAAACCAACTATATCTCCTCTTACAACAATGTCATTTTCATGACTAGTTGATTTCTTCAATTACGTTGTTAATTCCATGCTTTGGGGACGTCTTCAGCTTCCCTTTTCAACTCAAATGTAAATGTTTCCTATAGATACCTCCATGATCTATCCAAAGGTATTTCCAGAAGCTAGATCAACCTTGACTATTCCTATCAAAATGGCTTCTTCTTCATCACCTTTACATTTATATGAACCTTTACCCATGACTAAAACCATTCCTATGCCTAAGAACCTACCCACACCTACATCCTCATCCATATCTAGACCCATTACTACTTTGGGTGTCATGGTGACATCAAGCCTTACACATCCACTCATCAAATTAGATTTAGCCATGTCTTCCTAAACCCATATTAAAATTATTCCTCCACATAAAAGGAAGACCCAAACTTCTAGGAAACATACACCAGTCTCACCTACCACACCTTTGTCACCTTCACCCCTTCCGTCCATCCTAGGACCTCACGTATCAACCTTGGCCAAAAAACCCCCTACTCAAGGAAAATCAAAATCTAAGCAACCTAATTCTTCATCATGAGCCTTTGTTACATCCAATTTACCTACACAACAAACACCCTCGCCCTCACCCATACATTTCTTACCACCTATACCTCCACCAACTACCATAACCCTAACATTGCCTATGCAACTTCAACCCATACGTTCCACCCAGCCTCCACCAACCACTTTCACCACACCTCCATTGTCCCCATGGGTAACCCGTCCTCTTCCATCATCTTCTTTCTCTTCTTCATCATGTACTCCCAACTCACCTTTAGCTAAGAAGGTGCAATCCAAAGACAAGAACCCACTACCCTCCAATAGGGTAGTTAATCCAAAAACACCTTCCATTGCTAGTTCTTCTACCACACCTTTACCCAAGTAGATACCATCAAAACCTAAGACAATACCACCTACCAAACCAAAGGTCAAACCTATTCCACCTCCTATAACACCTTTTTAATCACAAGCATCCGCACCTTTACACAAACCCATACTCACTCCCCACTATGATCCTTTGGCAGGGTCCTATGCCAAAATTTTATCCAACCTCTTAGAGACCTCGGTCATCACATCACCGTCGCTTAGACCTTACGACCCCCTCAAACCCAAACCAAAAGGGTTTGATGAAAATAAAATTTGTGGCTACCATCGTGTTCCAGGACATGATATAGAGGGTCATAAGGCTCTAAAAACTATTCTCCTCCAATTATGTCTTCTCGTAGTGAATTTCTATGACCAATATCTTCTTGATTAGGACCTTGTTCCATCTTCATCTGTCACCATACAGCCCCGCCCACTATCTATCCAATGACCTGCATCACCACTTCCATAACCCTTTTATCCACCTCCAAAACTCAAGATCAACATAGTCTGTATCATAACATTGGACAAACCACCACCTAAACGCCAGTGTGCCCTACTCATTTTGCAAGGTTCTTACCACACATTAGGTTTTTGTCAATCACATCGTTATACTACTCATGACATACCTTCTGCATCTACCTGTTTCCCTCAGATTAACATGATTCAAGTTGCCACTCATGCCAAAAAGGAAAAAGGAAAATAAAAATAAACTATCCCATCAACCAATCCCTTGCCCAATATACTATCTACACCTACACCCAAAATCACCATTCAAGAAGCCACATACCCTATTTATGATGGGGTCACCCATTGTACAATGATAAAAAAATTACACCAATCCCCTCTAAAAATGTCTTTATATGATCTTTTCTAAACCTATGAATCTCATCGACAAGCCCTCATGGAGGTTTTGCAATCCATTGAGGTTTTACCTAATGACCCCACACTGGTAACCTCCATTATCGCCCCTCACCACTTGGCCTCTCTTACCAAATCATCTCCTTCTTCTACCCCCATGCCCACTCATCAAGTAGCTTCCCTCAGTTTTTCTGACAAGGATATTGTACCTCTACAATCAGATGACCCTGACCCCACCCTTTTCATCTCCATCTATATCAATAATATAAGCTTACGATGCATTATGATTGATGGTGGTGCTAGCATCAACATCATCTCCTCCCATGCATACAATCAAATGTGTATACCTTAAAATTGCATGCATAATAACCCAGTTATGTTGTGCTCCTTTAATGACACCATCACTTCCACCCTTGGGACCATTATTCTTCACCTTTGTGTGGGCCCTTGCATTGTCCCAGAATTATTCTATGTCTTAGAGGGGGAGTTCCAATATAACTTAGTGCTTGGCTGACCTTGGATTCATGTCATGGGTTTTGTTCCTTCAACTTTACAAAACTATGTAAAATTTGATAATGAAGGACATAACTATACCATCCTAACTGACCCGTCACCATTCAAAACCTGTAACATGTTATACCGACCTAATGATGTCCTTTTACCAGTTAAGGCTTCTACCAATGCCACCACTTCTCCTTCACCCATAACCCCATCCACATGTTTCTGCCACCTCTCCCACACATAACTCTTCTATTCCTACTACTCTCGTAGCCTTTGTAGCTATCCCATCTACTTCCCAACCAACCGATACCCCTCCTGCCCAATCACCTAGTAATTCATCTATTTTTTCTACCCACACATCTACTACCGATCCCGTAGAGGGTGTTTTTTAACGCCTCACTCTGGGGGAGTACCGCCTCTACAATATAAGCACATTCCTTACTCCGCAAGAGTATGGTAACCTATGCCAACATCCTCATTATGAATATCACATAAGAGAGGTATTCCCTTATGGTCCTCCCCACCTTCGCACAAAATTAACATATGGGATACTTAATACTTCCACCTATTCACCTAAACCAGCATCACAAACACAACCATTTTTATATGACCTCAAATCTCTCACCAACTACCACTTTTCCCACACTTTCCTTCATCATTGGGCATAGAAAGGATTTAGTTTTTATGAACAAGGTCGTCATACTGTCATCTCGTGTACCACCTGTAAACACAAAGACTACAGTGGTATGATATTTACCAAACTATCTTCCAAGAAGTCCCATATTGAAATCATTAAGGATAACAAACCTTCTTCACCCCATTTAGTAACTTCACCACCTTTACCCATGGAATCAGTGGATCCAAAATCCATTCCTCCTAAATTTTGTTTGTTTCATAAACACCATTTCTTTCGGACCTTTGAATTATCAACGTGATGGCGAGGATACCTTTTCTATTCCCTTCTAGTATCCTAGCATGATCGACAATGATACACCTTATATTAACATTGTTCAATGTTAGGATGATGAGTCTATCCTCACCTACCTTGGTGTAGAAGATTCTCTTATTCACTGGTTGAATTTCCTTCTGAGACATGAACCATGTTGAATGAGTCGACTATCGAAATCATCATTCACACTTAGGACGACCCTCACGTCTTAAAGATAGGAAAATTATTAGATGTTGCAAGAAGCCATTAATTTTTTCCTCCAAGATCATAGAAATGCTTTTTCATGGTCCTATGTAGATATGCTTGGTATTGAAACTAATATTATGGTCCAAAATATCATAACCATTCCTGAATCCAAACCTATAAAATAGAAGCTACGGAAAATTCAGCCTCGCATTGCTCTTCTTGTTAAAGAATAACTCCAATGGCTTCACTCTATTTCCTTCATCCTACCCATTGACTATCCCCAATGGATTTACAACATCATTCCTATCACAAAAGCGACAAGGGGAATTTATATTTGCATAGATTTCTGTGACCTCAACTTAGTTTTCCCTAAAGAAAACTTTCCTCTACCAGGTATTGACCATCTCGTTGATCTCATTGCTGGTCATGAGATGTTATCATTCATGGACGGTTTCTTAGGCTATAACCAACTATTATTGCCCTAGAATATCAACACAAAACCACCTTCATCACTCCTTGGGGGACCCTTTTCTATTGAGTCATGCTTTTTGGACTTAAAAACATTTGTGCTACATATCAGTGGGCTATGACTTATATCTTTCATGACATCATGTATTGTATATTAGAAGATTATGTATATGACCTTCTCACCAAATCCAAACGTTGGGCCAAACATCTCATAGTCCTGAAGGTTATATTTTACTGTCCCATCAAGTATTGGGTTCTCCTTCATCCCAAGAAGTGTGTCTTTATTTTTCTCTTAAAAAATATCCTTGGTTTCATTGTTTCTTTGCATGGTATAGAATTCAATCCTACTAAAGTAAAGGCTATTCTTGAAATGCCTTCACCTAATTATCTCCACCAACTCTGTAGTTTACAAGGAAATTTTCTATCTATTCATCATTTTATTTCATAGCTTTCCAATAGCTGCCAACCATTTCACCAGCTCCTCAAAAAGGGAATCTCCTTCAAATGGGATGATGAATGCCACAAATCCTTTGATGCCTTAAAACAATACCTTCTCCTACCATCGTTGCTCATTCCTCCTAAATATGACCGACCCTTTTACCTATACAGTTTTGCTACTGATCATTCCTTAAGTGTCATACTCACTCATCATGATAAGAAACACAGAGAGAAAGTGGTTTATTACATAATCCCTACCCTTTTGGACTATGAAACCAGATACACCCATGCTGAAAAACTCTTCTTAGCCTTAGTTTTTGTCTCCACTAAAATTCATCATTACCTACTCAACCAAAAAACCTTTTTCATCACTAACACTGACCCCTTACATTACATGTATGTGAAATTGTACCAACATCAATGTGCTACATGTTTTCTCATGCTTCTCACATACTTTGACCTCGAATTCATTCATAAAAAATATATTGAAGGAAAAACCATCACTGACCAACTTGCAGACGCAGCCCTCTCTAGAAATCAACCCTCTAACTTTAATTTTCCAGACAAATCCACTGCTACCCTCTCTTTGGATGATACCATTTACTAGATGACATTTTTCTTCGATGGTTCAAAATGTTAGCATGGGGGTGGCACAAGGGTTATCCTCATTCTTATTCATTTTTAACCTATACCATTATATTTAAAACTAGATTTTGATTACACTAACAACATCACCAAATATGAAGCACTCGTATTCAGCCTCCAATCTGCCATCGCATTAGATGTTAAATCAATTAATATCTTTAGTGACTCTCAACTGGTCGTAAACCAAGTCAATGGTATATACCAGTGTCATAACAAAATACTTCAAAAGTATAAACACCATGTTGACATACTTCTGACTACCTTTGACTGTTATGAACTTCAAACCACCCCATGTTTCACTAATAAATTTACAGATAACATGTCCTAACTGGCTTCTCAGATACCCACTTCTCCTTCCAACTCCAAAATCTTTGTCATAGTACAAAGGTTGCACTCACCTTCTAATCTATTTTGAGACGTAAAACTAGTTGAACCATTAAACTTGACCCATGCAACCTTTGGTATAAGAAGTTTACAAACCACCTTTCCCTTTCGATTCTACCTCATGACCTTACCCATAATGGAGAACATGCCTTTCTTAAAATTGTTTCTTTCTATGTCATCATGGAATGTCTTCTTTATAAACATGGCTATAACAATATTCTCTTAAGATGACTTACAAGATCTGAGATTCCTTTTTTCCATCAAGGAAGTTCACAATGGAATTTGTGGAGGTCACTTCAGTGGCCTAGCCTTCGCTAGACGCATCCTTTTCCTAGCCTATTATTTGCCCACCCTCAACAGTGAATGTTGTGACTATGTCAAACATTGTGTGAAATTACCAGAACATGCTAATCTTCATCACATGCCTATTCATGCCTTACTGGTCGCCTGAGACCTTTAACTTTTCTCTCAATAGGGTTTAGATCTTGTTGGAGAAATCAATCCTCATTCTTCACAACGCCATCAATGGATTATTACTGCTACCGAATATTATAATAAATGGGTTGAAGTCATCCCCCTCATCTCTAAAAAATATGAGAAATTTCTTGAATTCATCAACCATCACATTATTTTTTATTTTGGTGTCCCTCACCGCCTCATCGCTAATAACAGAAAACAATTCAAAAACAAAACCATATGAAAACTTTGTGATGCCTTTGGCATTCAACTCAGTTTCTCTTCACCTTATAATGCACAAACAAATGGCCAAGCAGAAGCAACCAATAAAAACCTAAAAAAAATCTTATGAAATTAGTTGACGATACTTGAAAGGTTTAGCATACACACATTCCTTTTACCTTGTGGCCTTATTGTACTAGTATTCGCACTTCGATGGATGCCACACCTTTCTCTATGGTCTACGGTACTAAGGATGTATCACCTCTTGAAGTCCAAATTCCATATCTCTATATCTCACTCCAATACATACTCAACGATGATGACTTTCACTAGGACCGGTTAGAACAACTTGAGTTATTAGATGAATGTTATCTTAATGCTCTTGATCATCTCAAAATTTACCAAAAACGTATCAAACATGCCTATGAAAAACATGTCCATGAGCAAACCTTCAAGTTCAGTGACCTTGTCCTGAAGGAAAATCAACATGTAACCAAAAAAGAGAAAAGTAAACGGGGAAAATTCACTCCTAATTAGCTTGGACCCTATATCATTTCTCATACTTATGGATCATGTGCTTATCGTTTATCTTCACTCTAAGGTAAACCCAAACTTGAGACCCTCAATGCTTTACATCTTTGAAAATTCTATTGTTGAATTAAGTTCTACATCACCTTCTGTCTATCGACCACTTATCCCTTGAGCATCATTCACCTTCCATGTTACCCGTATGGAGGATCAAATGATTGAACAAAAATCATGTGGTTACCCATCCCCCTTTTCAGCCTTATCTTTAATATGAGTACCACGGATCTACTCATGGCATGATTCTCATGGATACTTTTCATCTTTTTCAAGATGGAATCCCATGGTCATTCATCACTCCAAACATCTCCATGATAGTTAACCTCTTTGTGTTATAGTTTTTGTCTTCTAAACAAGAGCCTAATCTCCCTCTATAGTCTTGTCCATGACATAAATGTCCAAAAATCAAAATAATTTCAAAAGAAAAATGGTATTCAACTCCTTGATTCAAAATTTCAGCAAAGAGATGACTCCCTCAAAAGGGACATCTCTTCTTTCTATCTCACCACTATAAATAGACTACTCCCTTGAAGCACAAATATAAAAAGCTAGCCATACTGCACATAGTTTGTCATAAAAGGGGACTATCCTTGCAACAACAAAATAAAATATTCAGAAGCTTCATGCATCTATCAACTTCACAAAGACCTCAAGGAGATAATATACTCATCCAACATATACTTCCCGCATCGATCAATCTATCAAAACAAAATCCAAAAGAAGAAAGTGATAAATTTTTCATCATGGACTTGCCTATTTTGATCTTGGGCCTCTTGCCAAGTAGACATGTTTTCTCACACTAGGTTACGCTAAAGCCAACCATTTTTCACCTCATTTCCTTTTCACCCCAATTTCCTACCCTCTCAAGGGACTTGCCACAAAAAAAATCGTGCTCATGTGAATCTATTCACCATTAGCATAGTCAATCATGAAATGCCTTTAGGGTTTTATGTTCATAAGCCCACTTTTGGTATGGTATACTTTTTATGGTTCTTCCAATTAGACAGCTCTTTTAGTCTCCTCTTACCCTTCACTTTTTTCATTACTTGTTGATTCTCCCATACAAGATCAAATCATCAACACCTATATTTTAAGAATTCATCTTTCACCAACATCAACAAGTTGAATTGACCTAAAACTCAATCATTCCTACACTGACCTAAAATCAACCATGCCTACAATCACCTAAATGCAACCATGCCTAAATGACCTCAACTCAAGATGTGATTAAAACCTAGCAACCCATTCATTTACCCTTATCTTATTTTTCCCTAGCTTACAGGGGAACTATATCAGCCTAAGGCACCTTTTTCATTGGGGCTATGTAGGAAACACTCTGAGGGCATGGGGCCCTTGGAGGTTAGCTCGGCCACTCTTTACCCTAACCAATTTTCCCCCATTTTTCTATTCACATTCTACCTAAATTAGTTTTCATTTTACACAAAATTTAGAAATTAAACAATCATAAACACATGCATACCTACCATTTTATCACATCATAAAAACATCCAATCAATCATTTCACATTTTCATGATATCAAAGATTTAGCAAATTTATAACATAACATACATATTCATCATCATTTATTTTTCCATGCTACCAAAGCCAAAAACATGACCAAACCATGCCTACACCTAAACTCACATGCATGCATCTAAACTCCACCATGCCTAACTAACCTAAACTCCACCATTCCTAGCTGACCTAACTCATCTATGCCTGACTAACCTAACTCAACCATGCCTAACTGACCTAACTCCACCATGCTCACATGACCATGACTCCATCATGCCTAATTCACCTAGTTTACATCAATACAAAATAAAAATGGAAATTAAAAACATAGGTACATAATCCATCCAATAAATATCATCAACTACATAAATGGGAGAGTTTGTGTATCAATACATACACACACACACACACACACACAAATACAAATAGATACCAGTATCTCCAAAACTCTCATGTACATCCTATTGTCACACTCAAAATTCCCATCATTCTTGAAGTCGAGTTTCGAGAATTTTGAGTTGGTGCCTTTAAGAGATGTTTGAGTAGATTGAGAAGTCTTGAGAGATAGAAAATAATTGTGCTTTGAAGAAGTTGGTGCTCATTTGCAATCTTTCCCTGTTAATATAAAATCTTGTAGTCCACATGGTTTGATAAAATTTCTGTCTTCCCATCTGGATACTAACAAAATGTTTCCTCCATTCGAATGAAATTGTCAAATCCTTTTTCTATGGTCATGGATCACATCGATCCTGGTATTGTTTATAGTCCTTCTTTCCACAAGGAGAAAAAAAAATTTGGGCTTGAAGGGTGGAGTTTTTTCCCTCCTCTATTTTTTTCTACAGTCGTGAATGATGGGCGTATCTTCCCTATCAATTTATTTTCCAACATTCGTAAAGGGACATCTTTGATTAGATGTGGGAAGGTGGATTGTCGGGTTGCTTTTGGAATTTTGTTTTTTTATGAAGAAAGGTAGTGTTCAATCAAGGCCCAAATTGGCTAAGTATAGAAAGATCACGGAAGGTGCCACGTGTCTCTTCGACGCACTTTTGGTATGGTGCACAAATGTGGAAACCCCAAACTTCTACCAACCCTCCATGTGTCTAGGGTATGATAGAAGTCAAATGGGCAGCATGCCCAAATCAGCTAAGTATAGAGAGCTGGTGGAAGCCTCCACACATCCCAACAGTGCACCTCTAAAGGCCAAGTTAAAAGAAACATCCTAAGTGAGCGCACAATCACCACATGCCTCATTGGTGCAACATAAAAAGTGAGACCCAAAGGATAGACCCCAAATGAGTGCCAACCCTCCATGTGGTCAGAGCCTCAAAAAGTTAAATCATCTGTTTAAAATTCTAACACTAGCGGATGGTGCCACGTGTCTCATCGGCACACCTTTAAGGTTCAAAGCCAAAGGTGGTCCCCTAAACATGCACTAGATCTCCACGTGCCTCATCGGCACAACTTCAAATGCATAGCCCAAAGAGAGACCTTGAACTAGCGTCATCCCTCCACATGTCTAGGGTCTGATAGAAGTCAAATGGGCAATATTTCCAAATCAGCTAAGTATAGAGAGCCAATGGAAGCCTCCACGCATCCCAACAATGCACTTCAAAATGCCAAGTTAAAAGTAGGATACTAAGTGAGCGCGAGCTTGCCACATGCCTCATCGGTGCAAATTCAAAAGGTATGGCCAAAATAGAGACCCAAAACAAGCTCCATCTCACCACGTGGTTAGAGTCAAAGAAGGGGTAGAGTTGGCCATTTAATCAGCTAAGTATAGAAGAGTTTGCGGAAGCCTCCACATGTTAGCTCGGTGTAACTTTGAAGGAAAAATATGGAGGAAGGTCCCAAATATGCATTGAGACCCCACGTGTCTAAGGTCAGACATATGGCCCTGCCAAACAAAAGGGACTTAGCCAAAACACAAAGAAACAAAGCAAAGTTGCGGAAGGAGCCACGTGTCTCTTCAGTGCTATTTCAAGAAGCGAATCCAAAGGCAGGTCCCAAATATGCACTGAGCCTCCACATGTACCAGGTCAGACATAAAGCCTTCACCAAATTGAGGGACACATGGCCATGTTCCAAGTCAAAAATGGGGAGGCGGGCCGTTAGAGCATTTTGGGAATTTTGGTTTTGTTTCCATAAGGAAAAAAGTCAAATATTAAGCCCATGTCGAAAGTCAAAGTGAAAAAGGCGGGTTGGTGGAGAACTTTGAGATTTTGAGCCTTGTTTCCATAAAAGGAAAAAAGTGATAAAGTGAACTGCAGCCCCGCTCACACCAAGGGATAAAGTCAAATATTGAGCTCGCGTTAAAAAACTAAAAGCAGGAAAGCTGGTCTGTAGAGAACTTTGAGATTTTGAGCCCCATTTCCAAAAGAAGTAAAATTATAAAGTGAGCCATGATTTTGTTTCCACTCAGGAGAAGCCACTTGTCAGACCTATATCAAATGTGAAGTTGCAGGCTTGTGGGGCTGCGTGGAAATTTTGCACTTTTGCATCTTTTGCACTAAAGGCGCAATTTCAATCTCGGGCCCACGGATCCATTTTTACAAAAATTACATTTTCACCATTTTTGTACTGATTTGATTCAAATATTCAAATAATCATAACTTTCACTCTAGTTCCTAAAATTAAAAAAAATTGGCACCATTGGAAACATCCTGATCTCCTCTACGCCATAGAAGCATAAAATATTATTTTCAGCAAGCTTTAATGGGTGAGAATCTGGAACAAGTCGTTCAAGCCATTAATAGGGATATGATTGCTTCAACTACCTAGATATGATCTAATCTTCCACCCTTACTTCTCTAACATGCCAAACAAACATGGAGAACTGAATGGATATTTTAATTTGGGTAAAAATCTGGAGAACATCTTTCATATCATTAATATGTGATCGAACTGCTTCAACTAGATCAAATTTGATCTAATCTTCCGTCCTCCCTTCTTCAGCATGCCAAAGACATGTAGAACCAGATTTGACAGATTGTAGGTGGATTTGCAGGGGTTTTGATGGTTAGTGTTTGGGATTCCAAATCATATTTTCTCCCTTCTCTTCTTCTCCTCTTCTCACCTCATCTATAAATGTAAGAGCTTGGCTCATTGCAAATGTTGGACTATGATACTTTTGAATTGTAATTATAGTCAAAAGTAAATCAATAAAGAAGGATTTTCCCCCTTTCTCTATCTTCCTCCATTGTCCCCTCTTGCTTACCTAAAATTTGTGGATCATTTATCTTCTGTGACAAGAAATTTTTTGTTCTTATTGATATAAATTCTAAAACTTTGTGTCTGTGGAATAATATCTTATGATGTGAATGTGAATGATTTTGATATGTATCACTCTTGCTCAGTACATATGGGTTATACTCTTCTATCTATATTTCATGAAAGTACTGTTATATTCTGCTCTTTCCTTTCTTCAGTTCTTCCATTCGTTTGTATTGATAATCTATTTTGGTATAAAAGCATTTCAAGATGTCAGAGGTACAACCTTAAGATGAAAGTTGTACATTTGTATATAAGCTTTGTTGCTTGCTTTCAATAAGGGAACCTCTCCCATAAAGAGGAGGGACTTGTTGTCCCTTGATTGTGGTTTTATTAAAGTAGCATTTTAAAACCCAACAGTTTTTGGCAACTCTGCTGGGGATTTTTTTAAAACATATCCCTTTTAAAAGAATAACTTCAAGATTATTTTTGATCTGGCGACTCTACGGTATACACGTGGGAAGAAAGCTCTGGGGGTTGAAGATTCTCATTGTCAACTTCTAGAGCAAAAAAACTTCTCTCTACTTCTAGCAAGAAGGAATAGAGGAACTTGTTCTTCAAGCACACCTCCTATTAAGGATAGAAATTCCAAGAATAGAATTCTTCCATAGCAACTCAGTCCTTATCTTCTTACTCTGATACTTGTTGGTGTTTCAGTTCCCCTTCAGAAAACCTTCCCACAAATGGCAGCACCTCTACCTTGGGGACAACGGATTGGGCCCCTCGCTCTTCCTCAGCCATTAAATGAGTTACCCAAGAGTAGTAGGAAAGGTTTTCCTAAATTCTTAGGTAATGGGAAAGTACACCTAGATGAACACATTGCAGCCTTCATTGTTGCATGTGGGATTCTTGGGGTTGAACATGAAGACATTTCTGTCAAGATATTTGTGGAAACATTTCAGGATAATGTTGCTGATTGGTTCTATCATCTTCTTGTTGGGTCAATTACTAATTGGACCACCTTGACAACTCATTTTGAGTAACATTTCAAACTTGCTAAAGATGTGCATGCCCTCTTGGCTCAAATTTCTCATATCAAGAAGGAACTGCATGAACCCATGAGGGAGTTTCTAGCTAAATTCAATAAGCTAGTTCTTAAAATTCCCCAGATCACTCACCTTGTAGATCAAATCCAAAAGTGCTTCTTCCTCAATGCTCAGTTGCATGAAGTAAGTTATGCACTAAGGAGAGCTAACCTTGCAGCTCTGGATGTTGATCAACGCTTGGCTATCAGTTTTGAGGATGATTTAATCATGTCTCATAAACTAAAAAGAGAATCCTCCAAATCTAAAGCATCATCTTATTCCCCTTCCCCTAGAGCCAATTCTGATCAGTTAGTACAGAAGCTTGCAAATGATCTCATTTCCATCAAAAAGCAATTGGCTCAACATACTCCTTTTCAAGATATTCCAAGAAGGAATTCTCAGCCTAGGAACCGATTACCTCCTTCTCAAAATAAATTAACTATTGAAGGCCCACTTATCAAGGTTCCAGCCAATGCAACTTGTGAAGTTCAAGAACCTAATGATGATGAGTTTAATGAAGACTTTGAAGACCGAGAGGAAGAGGTTGATGAAGAACAGGAGGAAATTGGTGGATCTCAAGTTCATTTCCTTACCACTGAAGGTATGGATGACAAAGATGAATATGATGAAGGAGTGGCAGATATGAATAGTGATTCATATGTTTTTATGACTTGGGAACAAATGAACAGAAAAGAAAAAGTGATGCAGCCTACTAAGAATTCCAAGGATTTTCCATTAACTATTCCAGTGATATCAAGAAAAGGAGCTCCTATTCCAACTGCCTCCACGCAAAAGGTGAGTAATGCTAATCCTATTACTTCTACTTTTGTTTCCAAAACTTCTTGTCCTTCAACTCCTAAAACTAATAAATCAAAAGTTTCTCAAGTTCCTAGTAATGATTCCCCATCCACCTCCGGATATTTTGATATCATTGATCACCTTAAGAATACAAAGATCCAAATTTCAGAGGTAGAGTTTTACAAAACCCATCCAAAATCATTTGCTAAAATGGTAAAATTCATCAATTCCAAATCCAAAGCCTCATCCAATACTTCTAAAGGTATTTTCCCACTCCCTCTTCCTCACCTCAACCAAGCCTCGTGGTTGCTGTCACTTCCCCTAATGAGAAAATTGAACCATTTTATGTGACTCTCCTCATAGCTAGCCATAAGCTCAATAAATATGTCATAGACTCAGGAGCATCAAACAATGTAATTACTAAAATATTAGCTCATACCTTGGGCCTGACTCTAATGTGTGCCTTTAGTTCCTGCTATTCCATGGAGAGTAGAAAAGTGCCCTTGGTTGAAAGGATTAAATATGCACAAGTAGCCTTCACTTCTTTTCCAGAGAAAAGGGTCTTAGCCACTATTTTGGTTGTTGATATTTCTCCCTCATATGGTATGTTGCTGAGTAGGAATTTTTGTAAAGAGGTAGGAGGTGAAATTCAGATGGACTAGTCACATGCTTTGATCCCGGTCAATGGAAAAATAAGAAAGTTGTTACCAGAAAAGCAAACTGAGTATATTGTGCAAAAAACTAATGATCCAAAATCACAAATACTCTATGAAGATATAGGGCATGGCAACTATATGATCATGTCAGAGGATAAGGTGAGTCTTCCTAAGGGAGTGATTCATGATCCCAATGGAATTTGGACTTTGGAGTTTGATGGAAGCTTCTCGTTAGCTGGTTCTAGAGCTGATGTGTTGTTAATCTCTCCAGAAGGGAAGATTCATCCATTTTATTTCAAGATTCATTTCAAAAACACAAATAATATAGCTGATTATGAGGCTCTCATCCTTGGGTTGAGCAAGGAAAAATAAATAGGAGTAAGGAATATTTGTGTTCGTGGTGATGCATAGTTGATTGTGAAATAGGTAAGGGATATTTACCAAGTCAAGAATAGGAGATTGAAACTTTATAGAAATCTTGTTTGGGATTCCATTGAATTCCTTGATGCCTTCTCAATTGAAGTTGTGCCAAGAGAAAAGTATACTATAGCTGATTCTCTAGCTGTCTCAGGATCTTTGTTGATTCCTCATCCAAATTTCTCTTAAGAGAAATTTGCCATTGAAATGATTCATAGGCATGATGTGCCAGATAATGCAAGAAACTGGAAGGTTTTCAATGATGATCAACACTTTCTCTCTTTCTTGGAGCTTAAAGATAACTTCAATCAGATATATTTTGAAGGAAGTGAAACTCTGCCTAGACAAAATGTGCCCTCTAATGAGGAAGATATAAAGGAAGAGGTGGATCGGGATGGTTGTATTAAGTTGAAGGGTAATAAGATTCCCAAAGGACTGGCGAGTCTAGAATATTTGTTTGAAAAACATGATAGGTTCATCAAATTTGAAGCTTCTCAAGGGACTCGACAATATATTGAGTATGAGAAGGTTAATATTGGAAGCAATGATGAACCCAAGGTGGTGAATATTGGAAAATGATGCACTCAATAAGAGAAGAAGAAAGTAATAAACCTATTAAATAAGTATGTTGATGTTCTTGCCTATTCATATGATGATCTTAAGGCTTTTCAACTAAAGGAGATGCAACATTATATCCCTCTAAAACCTAGGATCAAACCTTTCAAGTAGAAGCAAAGGTAGTACAACCCTAAGGTTGCTGATTTTATTTTTCAAGAGATCCAGAAGTTACTAAAATCCAAGATTATTTTCCCTATACATCAGTCAACATCGATTTCCAACATCGTGCCTGTCAGAAAAAATAATGGTGGGATCCGCATTTGTGTAGACTTCAGGAATTTGAATCAAGCCTCTCGAAAAGACAACTATCCACTCACTATGATGGGTCAAGTTTTCAAAGTTGTCTCAGACTCTGAGATGTTGTTTATGCTAGATGGGTTCTCTGGATATAATCAAATGGAAGTCAATACCCCATATCAGCACAAGACTTCTTTTACTACCCCTTGGGGAACCTTTGCCTACAAGAGAATGTCATTTGGTCTTATCAATGTTGGTGCCACTTTTTAGATGGAAATGGATTTAGATTTTGGCAAGTTAAAGGGAAAGTGTATTGTTGTGTACCTTGATGATTTGACTATTTTTTCCAAAAATAGGGCAGATCATCTTCAGCATCTGGAAACATTGATTCAAAAATGCAGAGAACATGGAGTTTCCCTCAATCCTAAGAAGTCTGTCTTTTGTGTTACTGAAGGAAATTTGTTAGGGCATATTGTCTCCAAAGAAGGAATCAAGATAGATCTAGAAAGAGTTCAATCAATCCAGCATATTCCTCTTCCCAAGTGCAAAAAGGGTGTTCACTCTTTCTTTGGAAAGATAAATTTCCTAAGGAGATTCATTCTAGATTTTACAGAACTAGCTATGAGTGTTGCTACATGATGAAAGGAAAGGAAAACTTTGGTTGGACTTCCAAAGGTAAAGAAGCATTTGAAGGTATCAAGAAATCCATTTCTAGAACCCCCATCTTAGCATGTCCTGATTTCAGCAAGGATTTTATTATCTATTGCTATGCTATAGAGAGTACCTTGGCTGATGTACTAACTCAACAAAATTCTGAGAATCATGAACTTCCAATTACCTTCATGAGCTATGTTCTGAAAGGTCATGAATTGAAATATACTATTATGGAGAAACATGCTTTTGCAATGGTCAAATTTGTCAAGCAGTTTCATTTTTATATTCTTAATTCTCACTCTGTTGTACTTGTACTTGATACAACCATCAAGTATATTCTTACACAACAAGAGTTTGGAACTAAGAGAGGTAATTGGGTAATAAAATTCCAAGAATATGACCTTGATATCAATCCAACTAAGCTAGTTCGGGGTAAAAACTTGTGTGATCTTATTGCTGAAGGGGCTTATGAGGAATTGTCCACAAAAGCAATGAATATTCTTGTTGTTCTCTTCCTCGATTCAACAGATGAGTGGTATGTTGATATTGCACATTTTCTTACTTATGGAGAGTGTCCATCCCACTTGAGTTCCAAGGAAAAGAGAGCTATTAATCTAAGGTCTACACAATATGTATTGTGGGAAAATCATTTGTTCAAGCAAGGCATTGATGGAAGATTCCTTAAATGTGTGGACAAAGAGCAACAGAAAAAGCTGTTTTCAGCTTTTCACGATTAGGCTTGTGGAGGGCATTTCTCTTCTGTTGTCACTACCCATAAAATCCTTTATGCCATTTCAACAGTGGGGATTGGATTTCATTGGAACTTTTAACCCACCTGTCAGTGCTATACATACTCACATGCTAACTGTTACACATTACTTCATAAAGTGGGTAGAGGCTATTCTAGTAAAAATCACTACTTCTGAGGTGGTGTGTAATTTCATCAAGGAGAACATCTTGATAAGGTTTGGAGTACCAAACAAGATTGTGACTGATAATGCTTCCAATTTTTATTCTTCTGAGATGATGGATTTCTGATATGGCTATGGAATTTCCCTTTCTCATTCTTCAAATTATTATCCTCAAGGGAATAGACAAGCAAAATCAACAAATAATAATCTGGTAACCATCGTTTGGAAGCTTGTTAATGACTCTCACAGGAATTGGCACAAGAAGCTCTATGATGCTCTCTGGGTAGATAGAATTACACCTAAAAGAACATTTGGGATCTCTCCATTCCAAGTGGTGTATGGTGTTGAAGCTCAGCTTCCAGTAACAATGGAATTTCCAGCCTTACACTTAATGAAGGCTATTGAAGATACAAGTTTCACTAGTTCCTTGGACAAGAGGATTATGTTTCTCTAGAAGCTAGATGAAGACAGGATGCAAGTTTTTGATAGGATCTCAGCTCATCAACTGAAGGTGAAAGCTTTGTTTGATAAGAAAGCTAGGCCTAGAGATTTTCAAGTGGGAGACATTATTTTGATGTGGGACAAAAGACATGAAACTCGAGGAAGCCATGGTAAGTTTGATTCTCTTTGGCATGGCCCTTTCAAAATCTGACACTTTGCTAGATAAAATTCTTTCTACTTAGATTACATGGATGGATCTCCTCTCCCACTTCCTTATAGTGGGAAGCATTTGAAGTTGTTCAAGTCTTAGGCAATTAGGCAGTCCTATATATACTGTGTGTGGTTTTTTGTTTGTTTTTTTGTCTTTCCTTTTTGGTATTTTTCCCTTTCGTGTGTGTTGTCTTCTATATTAATTTTTCCTTTGACTATATTTTCCCAATGGATAAGGCACTAGTGTGCTTTCCCATATTTTTTTATGGTTCTTGATCTTGCCTCATTCCTCTGTCCCAGCCAAGTCATCCCCAAAAAGAGGCAACTATTGTCACCCTCAAAATTCCCCTCATTCTTTAAGTCAAGTTTCAAGAATTTTGAGTTGGTGCCTTTCAGAGATGTTTGAATAGATTGAGAAGTATAGAGAGATAGAAAAAATTTGTGCTTTGAAGAAGTTGGTGCTCATTTGCAATCTCAACCTGTTAATTTAAAATCTTATAGTTCACATGGTTTGATAACTTTTTGTCTTCCCATTTGGATGCTAAAAAAATGTTTCCTCCATTCGAATGAAATTTTCAAATCCTTTTTCTATGGCCTTGGATCGCATCGAGCTTGGTATTGTTTATAGTCCTTCTTTCCATGAGGAGAAAAAAAAAATTGGGCGTGAAGGGTGAAGTTTTTCCCCTTTATTTTTTCTCTACAGTCATGAATAATGGGCATATCTTCCCTGTCAATTTCTTTTCCAACATTCATGAAGGGACATCTCTAATTGGATGTGGGAAGGTAGATCATTGGGTCACTTTTGGAATTTTGGTTTTGTATGAAGAAAGGTAGTGTTCAATCGTGGCCCAAAATGGCTAAGTATAGAAAGATCGCGAAAGGTTCCACGTGTCTCTTCAGTGCAATTTTGGTATGGTGCACAAAAGTGGAAACCCTGAACTTGCCCTAGCCCTTCATGTGTCTAGGGTCAGATAGAAGTCAAATGGGCAATAGGTTTGAAGCAGCTAAGTATAAATATCTGACGAAAGCCTCCACGTATCCCAATAGCACACCTCCAAAGGCCAAGTTCAAAGTAGCATCCTAAGTGAGTGCAAACTCACCACGTGCCTCATCGAGGAAACTTTAGAGGTGAGACCCAAGGGACATATCCCAGATGAGCGCTAGCCCTCCATGTTGTCAAAGCCTCAAAATATAAATTAGCGCATCTTCAAGGTTAGAAGCTAAATGCGGTCCCCCAAACATGCGCTAGATCTCCATGTGCCTCATTGGCACAAATTCAAAGGCATGGCCCAAAGAGAGACCCTAAACTAGTGCCATCCCTCCATGTGTCTAGGGTTTGATAGAAGTCAAATGGGTAGCAAGTCTGAATCGGTTAAGTATAAAGAGTCGGTGGAAGCCTCCACGCATCGCAACAGTGCACTTGCAAAGGACAAGTTCAAAGTAGGTTCCTAAGTGAGTGCGGGCTTGCCATATGCCTCATTGGTGAAAATTTAAAAGGTATGGCCAAAATAGAGACCCCAAATGAGCTCCAGCTCGCCATGTGGTCAGATTCAAAGAAGGGGCAGAGTTGGGCGTTTAATCGGCTAAGTATAGAAGGGTTTGCAGAAGCTTCCATGTGTCATCTCAGCATAACTTTGAAGGAAAAATATGGAGGAAGGTCCCAAATATGCGATGAGACCCCACGTGTCTAGGGTCAGACATATGGCCCCACCAAACAAAAGGGACTTAGCCAAAACACAAAGAAACATAGTAAAGCCATGGAAGGAGCCACATGTTTCTTTGGCACTCTTTCAAGAAGTGAAAACCCCAAAGGCAGGTCCCAAATGTGCGTTTAGCCTCCACGTGTCCCTCGGATCAGACATAAAGCATTTTCTAAACAGAGGGACACGTGGCCATGTTTGAAGTCAAAAATGGGGAGGCAAGCTATTAGAGCATTTTGGGAATTTTGGTTTTGTTTCCATAAGGGGAAAAGTCAAATATTAAGCACGCGTCAAAAGTCAAAGCGGAAAGGCGGGTCAGTGGAAAGAACTTTGAGATTTTGAGCCTTATGTTTCCATAAAAGGTGTAAATTGATAAAGTGAGTTGTGGCCCCTGCTCACACCAAGGGATAAAGTCAAATGTTGAGCCTGTGTTAAAAAACTCAAAGCGGGAAAGCGGCTTTGGTGGAGAACTTTGATATTTTGAGCTCCTGTTTCCGAAAGAAGTAAAATTATAAAGTGAGTCGTGACTCTGTTTCCACTTAGGAGAAGCCACGTGTCAGACCTATATCAAATGTGAAGTTGCAGACTTGTGGGGTTATAGGGGGAACTTTTGCACTTTTTCATATTTTACGCTAAAGGCACAATTTCAATCTCATGCCCGCGGATCCATTTTTGTGAAAATTGCATTTTCTCCATTTTTGTACGGATTTGATTCAAATATTCAAATAAGCATAACTTTTACTCCAGTATGCTCAAAATTTGAAAAATTTGGTACCATTGGAAAGATCTCAACCTCCTCTATGCCGTGGAAGCATAAAATATTATTTGTCAGATAGGCTTTGATGGGTGAAAATCTGGAACAATTCTTTCAGGACATTAATACAAAGTTCTTATTGCTTCAACTACCCAGATCTGATCTAATATGATCTTCCATCTTTCCTTCTCCAACACATTCCAAACAGACATGGAGAACCAAATGGATATCTTGGTTTGGGTGAAAATCTGGAAAATATATTTTGTACCATTAATATGTGATCATACTTCTTCAACTAGATCAAATTTGATCTAATATTCCATCCTCCCTTCTTCAGCATGCCAAAGACATGCAGAAACTAGATTTTACAGATTGTAGGTGGATTTGTAGGGGGCATTGATGGTTAGTGGTTGGTCTTCCAAATCAGATTTTCTCCCTTCTCTTCTTCTCCTCTTTTTTCTTCATTTATAAATGTAAGATCTTGGCTCATTGTAAATTTTGGACTCTGGTACTTTTGAAGTGTAATTATAGTCGAAAGTAAATCAATACAAAAGGATTTTTCCCTTTTCTCTATCTTCCTCCATTGTCCCCTCTTGCTTACCTGAAATTCATGGATCATTTATCTTCTGTGATAAGAAACTTTTTGTTCTTAATGATATGATTTCTATAACTTTGTGTATGTTGAATGATATCTTATGCTGTGAATGTGAATGATTTTGTTCTATATCACTCTTGCTCGGTACGTATAAGGTTATACTCTACTATCTATATTTCCTGAAAGTACGATTACATTCTGCTCTTTCCTTTCTTTAGTTCTTCCATTCATTTTTATTGATAATCTCTTTTTGTATAAAATAATTTGAAGATGCCAGAGGTCCAGCCTTAAGATGAAAGTTGTACATTTGTATATAATATTTGTTGCTTTCTTTCAATAAGGAAACCTCTCCCATAAAGAGGAGGGACTTGTTGTGCCTTGATTTTGGTTTTGTTAAAGTACCATTTTAAAACCCAAAAAATCCTTACCATCTTCATAACGTAGACTGGTATAAGATGAAAATATCAAAACTCTCATGTACATCTTCACTATCTTTGGCTTGCAGGCTGGTATATTTATCAAAATCTCAAAAATAATAATCATACCAAGGGATTAATCATCACCTCACCTGAGACCCTTAGGGCCAGTCTCATTTTTCTCCTCCTCTTAGCCTCTTAGGTGCCCTAACAACATCTCCACACCTCACATGGGTCTCGGTCTAGACTTTGTCTAGATTGAAGTTGGGTCTAGCCTCTATGAACTCATCACCTCACCCTAATCCTATCTCTAGGCCTGTCAGCTCCCTATACTCTTTGCGCTATGAGTTTGGGATCTCGTCCTCTCACTCAATGTTTATTATGTCATATACACTGCATAGGAGGGGACATCTATCTTGGTGGTCTTCAAGTGATCTCTGTAATACCGTGCCTCATTCAGGGCATCCCTGAACCGCTCCATCAATACCATATAAGGTGGTGTCATAGGTCTCAAAATAACCTGTGAGCTTTGTCCTTTTAGGGATTCCCTTGGACCCTATACCTGTGTACCCTTTCCTCCCCCCTGTACCATGGGACCCTGTCCTGCTACTTTCTGTGATATGGGACCTTACCCCTAAGCCTATAGAGGTGCCTGTGGTATAACCTGGGCCTATAGGGCCACAACTTGAGCCTGTACAATGGCCAACTAGCCGTATAAACCTACTACCTTAGCCTATAAGGCAGCTACCTTTCTCCCATCACCATCCCCACCCTATTTGGGCACCTATCCCTATGATACTTGGACCTGTAAGGCTACCACCTACACCTATAACATGGCAACTTGTGCCTCTGACCTTGTGAGCTGTACCTATAACACAGTAATTTATGCCTAAAGAGTGGTAACCTGACCCTTCAAGGTATCCCTCTGTACCATAATGGTGGCTAAGTCAAGTTTCCCTGGCCTCGGTGGTGTCGCCCATAGCTACGCCGCCCACCACTTCCTGTATCTATCTATGACCCTGGTGTCATTAATCCACCTATCCACCGCCTACTCCTCCTTCCCTGTCAGCATAGTCAGTTGTGGTAGAGACATAGGCCTCTCCATGTCATCTATCCTATATTGTGGGAATGGTGGAGGCACATACTATAGCAACCCAAATTGTCATCTGACCCTGTCCACTGGTATCATCTCATACTCACCAACATGGTGCCCCTCTATCAACCTCAGTAGTTGTAGCTCCTCCAACTCCACCACCATGTGCCTATATGTAGGGAAGTCGACATACGGTATCTAAAAAATTTCAACCCCAGAAAATCCCTCAAACACTCGCCTATAATGTGCCACATCATGTGCATCCCTAGTTTCCCTATGTTGTCCATTGAGTAGTACCCATCACCTGTAACCAACCCTGACTAAACCATCCCCAAACCAATCCTATCACGGCAAGCCAACTAGATGTACACATATGATGTGTTCGTATGCCAAAAAGTGTACAAGGAAGGTATAACATAAATTGAACCTCTGTAACCTCCCATAGGCCCAAAACTCTCTATACAACTATACCAAGAATATCGGTGCCTAGTAAAAATGGACCTGATCCTCCATCATGTCTTCGAGAATCCCCATCAGTGCTCGTGGGAATCTCCCACCCTCCACATCTGGTGGGGAAAATAGCATATCACCTCCATCAACAAAACCACCAACCTCATCTCCTAAGGATGGGCTGCATGCATATCTCCATAGCTCATACTCACAGTATGGTACCTATTCTCCACTATACCCTCTCCAAAAATATCCACTATCAGCTCCTCTAATTCCTCTGACATAATAGAATAAACCTTCTCCCCAACTATCGGTAGTCATATGATCTTGTACACATCCTCTAAGGTGATAGTGATCTCACTCATCGGTAAGTAGAACATGTTGGTTGTTGAATCCTATCTATCAATGAGTATGACCATAAAACTTGGATCTCGAGCCACACACTTGTAGCATCAGATATCGATCAATCTAACATCTGTCACATTTCTCCACTCATCTATGGTCACACTTGATTTTATCCCTAGCAACAGAGGTGGTACTCTGTCTCGCATCCACAGCTAGTCCCTAGCCTGCATCTAACAAATCCACAATGATATTACAACCTGAAAACCTTCACTTATTTATTAACCCCCAAAATCATACCCAACCACACCAATCCTACACACCCCATTTTACCTAATTCACCTACCAGCCTCCTATCCCATTGCAATCATGACTCACCATTCTAAAAACATCATTTCACCGACTTACCTATCATTTGCACCAATGCTAACATTCTACCCCCATCTCTTTACATGTACCCTCTCATCCCCCCTTTCGCGTATTTTTATTTCCCACCTAACCTTTCTTACCCCTATTTCTCATCCACCCTAACCAGTGTTGGTCACCCTGACCATCACCAGTTATCCTTAATCAACATCGGTTAAATTTAACCAATGTCGGCCACCTAATACCAGACAGATGTTAGATTAAGTAAATCGACATCGGCGAACCTTAGACTGACATTGATCCCTGTCGCAATTCCCAAATTGAAACCCCCCCACTGTCTACCAAAATCCCTAAAAATAACTTACACACCTAATCTACCCTACCCAAAATTAACCTTAATTCATTCCCATCCCTATTTACGCTACATTGGACCTTCCCCCTCCCTCATTTAATTCATTTTACTTACAAATTCACAATAACACTCCCACCAAAGAAATTTTTAATCCAAAATTAATTCAACACACTACTTTTAACCAAAAGAATGGAATCAGATTGATTCCTACTTCATCTCAGTGCCATCTGCGTGATAGTACATCTAGCCACGGCACTGGTGGCCCACCCAAACCTTGTCCCACCTTTTCCATGAAACAAATCTACCTCGAATCTCCCTGTAAATCCAATAACTCAAACCGATCCCGTAAACGCACAAATAGAACATCAATCAACCATTACGAGGCTTGCTAGCTCAACTCTCTTGCTCATCCTATCATTTCTTAAGCTCTCACGTGCTCCTCTGTCGTTCTCTATAAATAGAAAATGAAAAATGATTCTATAAAAATGGAATTTTCCTTTTTTTTAACCCTAACTTGACATGACCAATGTAAGTCATGCCAGACTGACGTTGGTTACTTTGTAACCAGCATCGGTCACCTACCATTATCCTTTTCACCTCGTTTTTCCCATTTTGACCTCAACTCATTATTGTCAAATACCATTTGACCTTACCCACACTTATTGCAACCTACCTATAATCCCAAACTACCCCTACATTTCCTTAATTATATTTAGGGATTTGTTATTTTACCTATACCTTGGCCTTACCCATGTCATGACCTATTTACCGAGACTTGACCTACCTTGTGTGACTATTGACCTTGTGTACTCGTTATACCTTGCAATGTTGTTACCCATGTCATTTTAGCCTAACAACCATACCTTGACCTTACCCATGCCATGACCTATTTACCTTGACCTGACATATTGTGTGTGACCATTGACTTGGTGTACTAGCTATACCTTATGATGTCGTTACCCATGTTGTTTTAGCCAAAAAACCATAGCTTGTTGTTTCACCCGATTCTTAGAACATTTCTTGGAATGTGACAAAATAGATAACGGTAAAAAGGCTAGGAGGAATACCTATTGAAGCTGGTTAAAGATTTTTGCGTGTGTGTTGACTTATCGATCCATAGCTGATCGTGATAGCTTCCTTTTAGCTAGGTGGAACTAGCTGAAATAAATAACAAGACCACCAAATAGAAGTTAAATAGTATATGTACTGGACTGCCTAGCGTATGTTAGATCCAGAAAGTGTGATACTCCATAGAATGTTGTCAATCAATTATTTTAAACAAATTAATGCCAGAAATAAGGTAAATATTGTCCTACTATAGTCAATATGATTTAGGAATCTCATATAAATAGTATAAGCAAAATCTAATCTAACAGGATATGTTAGGATAAGATCTGGAGGTCGGGTAAAAGGTTCTAGGTTTTTACAGGTCTGACAGAAATATGATGAAGGTCACAGGTGATTACAGGTAACTTGGGGCTAAGTAGGTAGGTTGCTAGTGTGTACTGTGTTGACAGACACAGAGACCGATGTCAGTCTAGTCCTGACTGATACTGGTTAACTATGATGATGTCGGTCACTAAAAAATGACAGGGGTTTAAGAATAGGGGTCTGGGTCTATTTTTATGATTGATGGGGAGCTAGGTGAGGTGTCTACGAGGTGTGGGTAGGGATGAAAGTTATTCAGTGGG
Organism: Taxus chinensis; assembly: GCA_019776745.2. NCBI lineage: Eukaryota > Viridiplantae > Streptophyta > Pinopsida > Cupressales > Taxaceae > Taxus > Taxus chinensis. Next base: position 173,576,139 of record CM034150.1, on the reverse strand, counting down.
TCTAGTTGGGTTTTTGGTGAAGATGGGAGGAGTTAGGGGTTAAGTTGGTGAATGGTAGCAAAGGGCCAGTATAGGGTAGGTAAACTGATGCTGATATAGGAGTGATTGGTGGTGGTCTAAGATGACTAATGCCAGTGACTGTGGGAAATTGCAAATGATGTAGAACAGGTTTTGGGTTCCCTTTATGATTGCAAAAGGGTTGGGTAGGTCAGAATGAGATGTTGGGTTGTCTGGACGAGGTTTCGTAGAGTTTGGTAGGGGTATGGGGGGGTAGCTATCAAAGGAGATCAATGGATGGCTAGGAGAAAAAAAAATACACCAAAAGAAGTAAATATTGAGAATATCCAAACAACAGGGATTGAATAGAAAAATGTACTTACTTGTGAATATGCTTTCAGTTGTTTGTGGGTGAAGGTTGGAGAGGATGGATGAAGATTTCTTCTGTAGAAGATCACCAGTTAATGGGAAAATCTTGCTTGAGCTTCCTGGGATTTCCTCCTTGTTTGGCTGGGTTAGTTATTTTTTTGGGATGGTTACTGGATGTCTGGGTGAGAAATAATGTTTTCTCACATCGCATGCATGCATGATTACTCTCTCTTGCTCTCAAAATCTGCCATCCTCGAAATAAGGTTACCAAAAGGGAATAAAAGGTGACCGATGATAATTCCTGGTTGACCGGCATCAATTTAGGGGTGACCAACGTCAGTTAAGGCAAGACTCCCTAGGTTTAATAAAATGGGTAGATCTTCTTGATTTCTTGGGCCCAGTTAGTTTGTTCTTGTGGATTAGAATGGAAGCTTCCTTTCTAATGGGGTGAATGTGGTTAGAGAGATTGTAGGGATTGATTTGAAAGGTTAGGCTAAATCTTAGCTCATTAAGGCAAGTCGGATTAGGTCTTAGTTAGTTATAGAAACATGTCAAGAATAGGTTTAGGGTGAGGTGACTGGATGAGGTGGAAATTAAGATAATTAGATGATAAATATTGTGAGGGTATATATTAATTTAATTAATTTTCATTAAATTAATAGTGATGTGGGGTGGAAGGGGCCATGGTTCAGTGAATATTTTTGCGTCTATTATTCGATGGGGTGCCAAGGGGAGTGTGACTTAATTTTGGTGTCTACATTTTTCCCCTTTTTTTGTGTATCTTGTATTGGTAAGCGATGCTGAAAAAAATAAGATGCGGTTGCCCCATGTGTGGGTGAAGGAGATCCCCCTCAAACCAGGAACTAATGAGGTAGAAGGAAGAATCAATGAGTGGTTTGATAAAAGGTGAATGTGATGAAGAGGAAGGTAGAAAATAGGGGTAAAGGTCCAATTAGGTAATCTAGGTAATGGGTCAGGGTCAAAGGTAGTAACAGTCAAATGCACGCATATGTATAAACTACAGCATGGTACCAGGTTGAAGAGCATGAAAACTCTACATTTTCTAAGGTTGGTAGGTTTATCCAAACAAGGTTGAGGTGATTCCGATATCCAAGGTATAGGATATGGTGTGGAAGCACTTCATAGGTTAGGTGCAAGAATGTTTAGGTATGTTCCAATACACCAAAGGTTGGGTTAGGATAAACAATCAAGGCAAGAGGTAATGTAGGGAGAGTTATGTAGGGGAGAAGAGTTATGGGTATTGGTAGGTGGGTGAATAAGTAAGATTAGTGAGAGGGTCGAAATGAAAATAAGTGAGGGTCTAAGGTGTGGGTAGATAGGTAGTGTTGATTTAGGGCATATGTATAGGTGAAAGGTACAATACGAAGCAATATTGTTAGGGTAAGCGGTACAGTGGGGGTGGCAAGGTTGAATGCAGGTGTGGTCAAGTTTTAATAATATGATTGGTTATTAGTTGTAGGTGAGAGACTAGCTACGGATGAGAGATAGGGTACCTCCACTGCTGGTGGAGGTACAAGTGAGTATGACACACAAGGAGTGGTGCCATGTTATAGAGGTGGGCCTGATTGGGGTCAGACGCTACCAGCACGTAGTTTAGGAGGCAAGTTTGATTGTTGCCTTCATCTATAGATGGGAATCACCGACCAACACATTCCATTTGCCGATGGGTGACATCACGATCACCTTAGAGGATGTATATAGGATCATGTGACTACCTATAGTAGGTACACAGGTTTATTTGATCTTCTTAGAGGCATCCAAGGAGTTATTGTTACCAATTTTTAGAGAGGGGATGGCATTATTAGGATTCCACAGTGCCAATATGAGCTACGGAGTGATGTACTGAGCCTTCCTTGAGGAGATGAGGTTGGTAGTGATTTTGATGGAGGTAGTCTATTGTTTTACACTGTTAGATGGAGAGGGTGGGATATTCCCATGATCACTGAAAGGGGTTTTACATGACATGGTGGAGAGCAAGACTTGGTTTGCATGGGCACCTGCATTCTTGGTGTAGCTATATAAGGACCTGTGGGCTTATGGGTGGCTACGTCAGTTCAACCTTTGTTGTACATTTTTACTAATTTGTTGGACGTATGAGCATATTGTATGTGTGCACCTAGTTGGTATGCCTTACGTTGATGCATTTGAGTAAGGATTTGTTTGGGTGGGCTACAGGTGATGGGTGCCAGTTATTGGGGAGTGCCGAGTTGCAAGAGCTACACATGATGTAGCCTATTATAGGTGATTACTAGAGGGGTTGTCTAACATGGACATCATTTAGAGGCCATAAATGGGCTTCCCCTCATATAGGAGGATGGTGGAGGAGTTGGATGGGTTACAGATCTACAAGTGGATAGATAGGTTGTGGCAATGGGAGCACAAGATTATACCTGTAGGTTGGGTCAGATGATAATTTGGGTTGCCACAGGATATACCCCCACCCTTTCCATGGTATAGGAGAGATTATGTGGAGAGTCTTATGTCTCTGCCACGACCTACAGTGTTGACTAGGAAGGAGGAGGAGTCAGTGGATCGACAAATAGATGATGTTGGGGTGATAGAATGATATAGATAGTGGTGGGCTACACAGCTACGAGTAGTACTGCTAAGGCTGGGGCAACCAGATTTAGCCACCATCACAGTTCATAGAAACACCCTACAGGGGTAGGTGGCTACCTTGGTGACCTAGTTGGGCATAGTATAGGGACATCTGATAGGGGCCAAGGTATAGGTTAGGACTCTGTAGGCACAGGTGGATGATTTTCATGCACAGGGAGTACAGGGACCAATACCCACACTGGGGGGAGAGGGAGAGGGTGGAGACAGAGATGGGGTACAGGTAGTTTCACTACAATCATAGGTGATAGGTTTGCATGACCAATTGGCCATGGCGCAAGGGTAGGTTATAAGTTTGTAGGGCCAACTAGCCACTACAAAGGCACAGATAGCAATCCTTCAGGCCCAGGTACAGGTGTAGGTTCTAGGGCCAATGTCACCACCATAGGGGTAGGGATAGGGTCCCATTGTTCAGGAAGGAGTAGGGTAGGGTTAGAGGCAGATGGCACCACCATAAATAGTACTTGCAGCTAGGTTGAGAGACGCCATGTGCAAGGTGAGGTACTATTAGGATCACTTAATGGAAGCAAGGATATCATATGTCAAGCACAGAGCGTAACAGGCCTCAAGTGAGAGGAGAATATCCCGCACACATAGTGTGGAGATTAAAAGGGGATAACAAGCTAAGGGACCAAGTTAAGGTGAGGCCACTCGTGCACGGAGGCCAACTCTAGGGGCAAGACCATCAAAGGTCAGACCAGGGAAAGGCAGAGAGAGATCAGCTAGATGATAGGCTAGAGGAGAGGAGGAGATAGATGAGATAGGATTGGATATCAGATGGGGAGATGATTGAGCTCCATGTATGATTACTTTATTTTTGACATCATATTTTTGACATATATACCGGCCTACATGCCAAAGATATTTGAGAGTCATGTATATGGATACATATGTTTGGATGATTTATTGATAGAGATGATGGTGGTTATGGGATGATGTATATATGGTTGTGTGTAACTTGCTATTATGATTTGTATATGTGATGGATACTAAGTAGTGTAGGAATGATAGAGCCAGGTCATAGGCATGGATCGAGTCAGGTTGATGTACGTATGGATTGAGTTAGGCCAGTTTAGGCATGGATGGAGTCAAGTTAGGTATGGATGGAGTCAGGTCATAGGCATGGATTGAGTCATGTCATAGGCATGGATTAAGTCATGTTTTGGTTTAGGCATGGGTTGATTCAGGTTTTGGTTTAGGTATGGATTGAGTTAGGTTGGTTTAGGCATGGATGGAGTTAAGTTAGGCATGGATTGACTCAGGTCATAGGCATGGATTGAGTCAGGTTTTGGTTTAGGCATGGATTGAGTCAGGTTTTGGTTTAGGTATAGATGGATTCAATTTTTAGTTTAGATTACAAGTATTTGGTGGTACAGATAACAAATGGTAGTGTAGATATATGTGATGATGTATATTTCCAAATTTTTGTTGTGTGTGGAAATATGAAATGATGAATTGGTGAATGTTATGATGATGTTTGAAACATGGATGGTAGATATGTGTATTAGTTGGTATGTATGCTGAGTTAATACTTCTAGTTGTTGGTACACACAAAAGTCAAAACATTAGGTAGAATGTGAATAGGAAAATAGGGGGAAATTAGTGAGGGTAAAAAAGAAAACGAGCTAACATTCAAGGGCCCCATGCCCTTGAAGTGCTGCCTACATAGTCCTGATGAAAAGGGGACCTCAGGCCAATTTAGTTCTCCCATAAGCTAGGGAAGAATATGAGGAGGTAGAAGAATGGGTCGGTAGGTTAGAGGTATAATTGAGTCTAATTTCATTTAGGTTTGGGTGCATTGTAGGTAGATAGGTGTGGGTGATTCTTAGGTTGAGTTGTGGTAAAAGAAGAAAATATAAAAGAGACAAGTGTCGAGGGTCTAGTCCTGTATAGGATAATCAATACGTAATGAAGAAGTTGAAAGTATAAGAGGAGGAAAGAGAGCCGCTTAATTGGTAAGGATCATAATGGGTTGGAAAATACCTTAGATGGTTTGGGGGAACGTAAAACCCTAAATACATTGCATGATTGATTATTCTAAAGGTGAAGAATAGTCATATGATCACGAAATGTCACACTTTCAGCGGGTCCCTTGAGGTGAGTAGGAAATGAAGGTGCATAAGGGTGAGGAGGTAAAAAATGATTAGGCTATATGGTATGAGGGTAGTATGTCCTATTTGGAAAGAGATCCAAGATCACGATAAGCGATTCCATGACGAGAAAATTTTCTTTTTCTTTTTTGACTTTTTTTAAGATAGACTTGATTGATGCGGGAAGTTTATATGGGATGAGATAAATTATCTCCTTGAGGTATTTGTGAATCTGATTGATGCGGGAAGCTTTTGAATATTTTTATGTTCTTTTTGAAAAAATTAGTCTTCTTGTGTGATAGACCATGTATAAAATGGAAATCTTTATATAGCTTTCCTTCGAGGGAGTAGTCTATTTATAACAGCGAAATTTAGAGAGAAAGATGTCCCTTTTGAGGGAGTCATCTTTGTATTGGAAGTTTGACTCAAGGATTTAGATCCCTTTTGGAAATTATTATCAGAGATTATTAAGTCATGGATTATTATTATTATTGATTATTATTGGATTATTATTCATTATTGTTTGGGCTTTTAATGCATAGACAAGGGATCTCATAGCTAAAAGAATTTGAAAAGTATCTTGTGTAGAATCATGCAAGGGTGAACGAGCCATGGGATATCATCTTTAAGAGAAGACGAAAAAGAGTGATGGGTATGTACATGATTCTTGTTTAGTCATTGGAGATGGAATAGTGAATGGAGAGAGGTGAAAGGTGCTCAAGGGGACGAGCATAAAAATAGGCAGAAGGTGATGTAGGACTTGAAATTCAACAGTAGAATTGTCAAAGATGCAAGGCGTTGAGGGGCTCAGGTTCAGGTTTACCATCGATGTGAAGATAAATGATAAGCACTTGGTCCATGGGTATGAGTCATGATATATGGTCCAAGATAATTAGGAGCAAATTTTCCCTGTTTAATTTTTTCTGCTTTGGTTACATGTTGATTTTCCTTCAGGAAAAGATCACCGACTTAGAAGGTTCGTTCATGGACATGTTTGTCATAGGAACATTTGATACATTTTTAGTAAACTTAGAGGTGGTCGAGAGCATTAAGACGATGTTTGTCTAATAACTCAAGTTGTGCCAAAAGGGTCCTGGAGAAATTTTTCATCATTGAGCATCTCATTGAGATACAAATACTGAAGATATGGAATCTAGTACTTTGAGAGGTAGGAACAACCTCTTTACTGTAGACCAGAGCAAAAGGAGTGGTAGTAGTGGAAGTGTGAATACTAGTACGGCACGCCCACAAGGTGAAATGAATGTGCATGTGTGCTAGTCCTTCCCAGTATCGTTAACCACTTTCATAAGAATTTTGTTTAGGTTTTTATTGGTGAATTCAGCTTGGTCATTGGTTTGTGGGTAATAAGGTGACGCGAAACTGAGTTAAACGCCGAAGGCGTCGCAAAGTTTTCACGTAAGGTTTTGTTTTCTGAATTTTTTTTCTGTTATTAGTGACAAGGTGATGCGGAACACCAAAGTGGCAAATAATGTGATGATTGATGAACTCACATATTTTCTAGGCTTTTATGGAGATGAGAGGTATGGCTTCAACTCATTTGGTGTAGTATTCGATAGCAGTGATGATCCTTTGATGTCTCTGGGAAGAATGGGGATTGATCTCTCCAACAAGATCCAAACCCCATTGATAGAAGGGCCAAAGGTCATAGGAGACCTGTAAGGCATGACTGGGTGTATGATGATGATTGGCATGTTGTTATCATTTTACACAATGCTTAACGTAGTCACAACAATCATGGTTAAGGGTCAGCTAGTAATAGCCTAGGCAAAAAATATGCTCAGCAACTACGAGACCACTAAAGTGACCTCCACATATGCCATCCTGTAATTCCTTAATGGTATAGGGAATTTCAGAACTCGTAAGGCACTGTAAGAGAATATCGTAAAATCCATGCTTATAAAGGAGGCCACCCATGATGACATAATGAGAGGCCCTTTTGAGAAAGGTTCACTGTCCATTACGAGTGAGGTTAGGAGGTAAGATGGATAGGGAAAGGTAATCCGTAAGCTGCTTATACCATAGGTCAGGTGGGTTGTGTTCAAAAGTGATAACAAAGTTGACATCATGGTGTGAATGGGAAGGTAATTACAACCTTTGTACTGTGACAAAGATTTTAGAATAAGAGGGTGAAGCGGGTATCTGGGAAGTGAGACAGACCATGGTATCTATGAATTTGTTAGTGGAACATGGAATGGTTTGTAATTCATACTGGTCAAAGGAGGTCAAGAGGGTGTCAACATGATGTTTATAATTTTGAATCTTTTTGTTACGGCATTGGTAAATAACGGTAACTTGGTTTACTACCAGTTAAGAGTCACCAAAGATGTTAATCGATTTGACATTTAAGGCAAGGGTAGTGTGAAGACCTAATATGAGTGCTTCATATTCAGAAAGGTTGTTAGTACACTTGAAATCAATCTTAAGGGATAGCAGCATAGGTTCACCATCTAAGGGAATGAGGATAACCCCTATACCTCCCCCACTCTGACATTTAGAGCCATCGAAGAATCAGTTCATCTAGTAAATGGTATTTTCTAAAGAAAGGGTGACGATGGATTCTTTGGGGAAATCGAAGTTAGAGGGTTGATTTTCGGAAAGAGGTGCATCAGTGAGTTGGTCAGTAATGGCCTGTCCCTTGATAGATTTATGATGAATGAATTTGAGGTCTAAATCAGTAAGAAGCATGAGCCAGGGTTCAGCACATGTTGGTTTTGGTAAGGTTTGGCATAAATGAAAGTGTAAGGGGTCAGTGTTGGTTACAACATAGGTTTTTTTGGTTGAGTAGGTAATGATGGATTTTGGTGGTAATAAAAACTAAAGATAAGAAATTTTTTTTAGCATGGATGTATCAGGTTTCGTTAGTCCAAAAGAGTATGGCTTATGTAATAAACTACCTGCTCCCTATATTGCTCATCGCGATGAGCGAGCATGCCCCCTAAGGAGTGATCAGTAACAGAGATATATAGGTAGAAAGGTTGGTCGTATTTAGGATGGAATGAGTATGGGTGGCTAGATGAAGGTATTGTTTTAAGGCCTCAAAATCTTTGTGGAAGTCATCATCCCATTTGAAGGAGACATACTCTTTAAGAAGATGATGAAATAGTTGACAACGGTCAGAAATTTGTGAAATGAAATGGTGAATGGACTGTAATTTACCATGTAAGCTACGGAGTTGCCATCGAAGGTTAGTGGGTGCAGAGACATTTCAAGAATGGCCCTGAATTTAGCAGGGTCAACTTCTATTCCACGTAAGGAAATGATAAATCCCAAGAAGCTTTCCCGAGAGAACCGCGAAGGACACATTTCTTGGGTTGAAGGCAAACACAATTCTTAATGAGGCAGTCAAAGATGGTTTTTAGAACAGTGCAAGATGTACTAAACTAGCGGCATTTGATATTTGGACAAGGAGGTCGTCTACGTAATCTTCTAATATATGTTGCATGATGTCATGGAAGATATAAGTCATATCCCGTTGATATGTAGCACTCAACGTTTTTAAGACCAAAAGGTATGACTCAATAGCAGAAGGTCTCCCTAAGGGGTGATGAATGTTGTTTTTGTGTTGATCCTATGGGGCAAGAAATATTTGGTTATAACCTGAGAATCCATCCATGAGTGATAACATCTCATGACCAGCGGTAAGATCAACTAGCTGATCAATACCATGTGGAGGAAAGTCGTCTTTCAGGAAAGCTAGGTTTAGTTCACGGAAATTCCATGCAAGATGCTAAGTCCCCCCTGTGCCCCTTAGTGATAGGGATAATGTTGGAAATCCATTAGGGGATAGTCAATGTGAAAAATGAAGGAAACGGAAAGGAGACGTTGAAGCTCTTCTTTGACTAGAAGAGCAATGCGAGGGTGCATTTTCCACAGCTTTTGTTTTACATGTTTGACATTGGCAATGGTTACGATATTATGGACCACTGATGGTGTGGTTGATATCGGAGTATATCAGCATAAGACCAAGTGAAATGAATCAGTTATGATGTCCTGAAGAAAAGAAGTGATGGCTTCCTATTCAGTAGCATCTAAAGACTTGGCCAAGATCTATAGAATGTGCGGGTCTTCCTAAGTGTTGATGTTGACTTTGAATAGTCAATTCATTCCACATGGTTTGTGTCTCAGAGGGCAACAACTAGTGAACGTAAGAATCTTCCGCACTGCAAGGTAGGTGAGTATAGACTCATCGTCATGACATTGAACGACATTAATATAAGGTGTATCGTTATCGATCATTTTCATGATATAGGAAGGTAAGAGAAGAGGGAGCCTTGCCATCATGTTTATAAGTCATAGGTCCCAAGGAAATGGTGTTTATGAAAAAAAATGTTAGGACGAATGGATTCTGGATCCGTCAAATCTTTCTGGTGAAGGTGGTGAACAGGGTGAAGCAGGTGAAGAAGGTGAAGAAGGGTCATTATCCTCGATGAGTTCAATCCATGGGCCTTCTTGGCAAGATAGTTCAGCAAAGCTGAATACCATTATGGTCATTATGTGTTGTGCGAGTGGTACATGGAATAACAATGTGATATCCTTGCTTCATAAAATCCAAAAACATGAAAACTTTTCCATGCACATCGGTGTAGGAAAGTGTGGGTGAAGCAGTGGTTATTGAGAAAATGACAAAACATCGGCAGGGTAATGGACTGGGAGGAAATACCTATTTGAGTGTGGTTCAAGGTTGTATGCCCGTGTGTTGTACTTCTTGATCCATAACTGACTGTGAGAGCTAGTCCTTTTGGCTGGGGAGGAACTACTTGAAATAAATAACAAGACTCACCAAATATGCAGTTATCATAGTGAGGGTATTGGCAGTGGATTCCATGCTCTTGTGGTATGCTAAGGAATCTGTTGACAGTATATAGGAAATACTCCCTTAGAGTGAGGCATTGTCAAATTCCTTCTAATGGATCGGTAAACAAATCAATGTAGGAAACAATGGGATAAACGATGTCCTACTATAGTTGGATATGATTTGGAGCCATCTCATATGGGAGGCTGACTAAGTGATCCATGGAGGTAATCTGACAGCAGGCTAGGAATAGGATCTGATTTAGGTGCAGTTAAGGTAGCAGTGGTTTTGAGTTTCTACAGGTCTGGTTTAAGAGTCATAAATGATTATGGAGGTAGACACCTTAATGGGAATGGATCACGTCATTAGTTGTTGGTAAAGTAATGTGTATAGAAAACACAAAGACCGACGCCGGTCTGTTTGACCGATGTTGGTTTTGGCTGTGACCGCTACCATGCTCAAACTTTAGACAACAATGCATAGAGGATAGGAACACAATAGATGTCTTAGTCTAACTTCTAGGTTGGTGTGGGGAGCAACAAGCTGTAGTTAAAATTCCCCTGTGAGGTATTTATAGGGTAGCAGGTCAAGGGAATAGTTTGGTGGGGTTTTGTGGTGAATTTTGGAGAATGATCTACGGTGTCCAAGTTGTGGTAAGTGGGTAGCATCACTAAATGAATGCACCATGTATTGGGTAAGTTTATGCATGCAACGCCTAGGTATAGGCTCGATTTGGTCAAGACGGTTTAGGGAGGACCGATGCCATGTGATTGCTAGTACCCCCATCAATCATGAACAGGTGTTTGCAGAACATGAATTTTAGATCGTCTTATGGATAGATAGCACAAGGGGTTAGGATCAGGGTCAGGAATGTGAGATGTGGTGCGATCTGCTTCATCTGAGAAGCTGAGGGTGGCTACTTGAGGGAGTTTTTGGAAGAGGTGAGAAGAAGGTGGTGATAGTTTTTGAAAGAGAATACAGTGAGTGAGGCTAGGAAAGCAATGGACACTACAGAAGGATGTAGGGTCATTTAGAGTATCTAAACCTCAATAGAACTAATTATAGAAGTGTACTTACTTAAAATGTGCTACCAGTCGACTATGGAGTGAATATTGGAAGATGGTGGTATATGAGATTTCATTCTGTGGAGGGTCACTAGTTGATAGGAAACTCTTTCTTGAGCATGCCTGCGATGTGTAACCTCCATTGGAAATAGGATATACAGGGTCACAGATCTTGGACTTTAGGTGTGGATGTGGATGTTATGTCAGCGTGAAAGGATTGCGCATTGGTGGGTCGCATGCATCTCTAATCTCTCTCTCTCTCTCTCCATGTACTCAGTGCAGGTATGCCAACCTCGAAAAAGGGTTATTCAAAGTGGGGAGGTAAAAGGTAACTTACGATGGTCCATGAAAGTTGTACTGACATCGGTTCAGGGTGTGAGCCAGCATCAGTTAGGGAGGGATTCCCTAGGTTTACTAATGAGATAGGCAGATTGACATTTGGCCATGGAGGTTCTGCCAAGATCTCTCTGATATCAACCACGAGGATTTCAAATTTTGAGCGTGGAGTAGACCTTTTTTTATGCGGTGGAGATGTAGGTTAGAGGTGTAGGTGTAGGCACTGATTTTGTGAGGAAATGGGTAGTTAGGTCAGATAGGGTCCTCAGTTATGGCAATCATTGTCATCAAGAATCAGATTTAGAAGGACATGATGTGGCTAGGTGAGGTGTCTAGGTGAGGTTTAATGGGGTACAGAATTCAACATTGTAATCCTAGGATACGATGGTAAATAATAAATATTGTGGTATCGTCATACCCTTTTGGATTGGGTTTAAGTGGGTAAATTAAGGTATTAGTGTGGTGGTGAAAGTGATGGCAGAAGGTTAGAGTGAGGTTGTGTTTAGGATTTTAGCGTATGACCTTGATGAGGGATCACAATGGGAGTGTGACCCAATTTTGGTGTGGGTACAGATGTAGTTAGACTGAGTAGAGAAGAGTCTTTGCAGAGAGAGAGAGAGAGAGCATTGAGCTACTAGACTTGAGTATGTTGTATGAGTCTTAGAGTGATGGAGAGATCTGATAGGAGGAGAGGGGGAGGGTAGAGGAAATAGAGAGTAGAGAGGTGTTGTTGGTTTAACTACCTTAGGGAAGGGTAGCAAAATTTTGGCTTTAGGTTGCACCTTCTTGGGTAAAGAGAGAGACGGAGCAGAGGAGATGTAGAGGGAGAGAGTAGAGTGTGTTTCACCTGATTGTTCACATTTTTCTTATAAAATGACAAAATAGATAAGGGTAAAAAGGATAGGAGGAATACCTATTTGAAGCTGGTTTAAGGTTGTTATGCGCGCGCGTTGAATTCTTGATCCAACAACTTACAATGTGAGAGCTTCCTTTTGGCTGGGAGGAAATACCTGAAATAAACAAAAAGACCACCAAATAGAAGTTAAATAGTATATGCAGTGAACTACCTAACGTATGATAGATCTAGGAAGTGCGATACTCCCTATAAGGATGTCAACGCACTTTTTTAAACAAATCAATGTGGTAAATAATGTAAATAATGTCCTATTGTAGTTAATATGATTTAGGCATCTCATATAAACACAATAAGCAAAATCTAATCTAACAGGCTAGGTTAGGATCAGATCTGGAGGTCAGGTAAATGGTTCTAGGTTTCTACAGGTTTGACAGACATCTGATGAAGGTCATTGGTGATTACATGTAACTTGGGAGTAAGTAGGTAGGTTGTTGGTTTGTACTATGTTGATAGACATAGAGATTGATGCCGGTCTAGTCCTAACCAATGTCAATCAACTATGACCGATGCCAATCTAGTCCTAACCAATTCTGGTTAAATATGACCGATGCCGGTCACTGAACAAATGATAGGGGGTCAAGAATAGGGGTATGGGTCAGTTTTCTAGGTTGATGGGGAGCTAGGTGAGGTTTTTATGAGGTGTGGGTAGGGATGCAAGTTAGTGGGCAGGTCTGGTGGGGTTTTTGGTGAAGTTGGGAGGAGTTAGGGGTTAAGTTGGTGAATGGTAGCAAAGTGCCAGTATCAGGTAGGTAAACTGAAACTGGTAGAGGAGCAACCAATGGAGGTCTAAGATGACCGATGTTAGTGACTATGGGAAACTGGAAATGCTGTAGAACGGGTTTTGGGTTCCCTTTGTGATTGCAAAAGGGTTGGGTAGGTCAAAATGAGATGTTGGGTTATCTGGATGGGGTTTTGCAAAGTTTTGGTAGGGGTATAGAGGGGTAGCTATCAAAGGAGATCAAAGGGTGGCTAGGAGAACAAATAATACACCAAGAGAAGTAAATATTGGGAATATCCAAACAACAATGATTGAATAGAAAAATGTACTTACTTGTGAATATGGTTCTAGTCGTTTATGGGTGAAGGTTGGAGAGGAAAGCTAGAGATTTCTTCTGCAGAAGATCACCAGTTGATGGGAAACTCTTACTTGAGCTACCTTGGATTTCCTCCTTGCTTGGCTGGGTTAGTTATTTTGCTGGGATGGTTGCTGGATGTATGGGTGAGAAATAATTTTTTCTCTTATCACATGCATGTGTGATTACTCTCTCTTGCTCTCAAAATCCGCCAACCTTGAAATAAGCTTACCAAAAGGGAATAAAAGGTGACCGATGACAGTTCCTGGTTGACCGGCATTGGTTTAGGGGTGACCATAGTTGGTTAAGGTGGTATTCCCTATGTTTACTAAAATGGGTAGATCTTCTTGATTTCTTGGGCCCAGTTAGTTTTTTCTCACAGATTAGAATGGAAGCTTCCTTTCTAATGGGTGGGAATGTGGTTAGAGAGATTATAGGGATTGATTTTAAAGGTTAGGTCAAATCTTAGCTCATTAAGGTAAGTAGGATTAGATCTTAGTTAGTTATAGAAACATGTCAAGAATAGGTCTAAGGTGAGGTGACTGGATGAGGTGGAAATTAAGATAATTAGATAATAAATATTGTGAGGATATATATTAATTAAATTAAATTAATAGTGATTTGGGGTGGAAGGGGCCATGGTTAAGTGAATATGTTTGGGTTGGTGCCAAGGGGAAAATGACCTAATTTTGGTGTCTACTGACCTCAACTCATTATTTTCAGATACCCTTTGACCTTACCCACACTTATTGCAACCTACCTATAAGCCCAAACTACCCCTACATTTTCTTAATTGCATTTAGGGATTTTTTATTTTACCTATACCTTGGCCTTACCCGTGTCATGACCTATTTACCTAGACTTGACCTACTTTGTGTGACCATTGACCTTGTGTACTCGTTATACCTTGCGATGTCATTACCCATGTTGTTTTATCCTAACAACCATACCTTGGCCTTACCTAGTCCATGACCTATTTACCTTGACCTAACCTATTGTGTGTGACCATTGACTTGGTGTACTAGTTATACCTTACGATTTCATTACCCATGTTGTTTTAGCCAAAAAACCATACCTTGCCTATTACCATGTCGTTTATCTCGACCGAACCTTTGGTTTACCGAAATATAGCTAATGTTCCTGCACCTAACCTACATTGTGTTTCCAAACCATATCATATACCCTGGATACTTGAATACATTCACCCTTGTTTGGATAAACCTATAAACCTGTGATGACGTAGAGTTTGCAAGATCTTCAATCGGGTACCGTGTTGTAGTCTATACATGTGTGTGTGTGTGTGTTTGTGTTCATTCATCATTACCCATCACCCAATTTGACCATTACCCATTACCCAATTTGACCCCGGCCACCTATTACCTGATTTGATTGCTACGCTTTTCCCCAAAGTACCCATATCCTTCCCCACCTACCTTCACTTCCACTAACTACACATTTATCAAACCACTCACTGATTCCATAAAACACCTCATCCATTCCTAGTTTGAGGGGGATCATCTTCAAAAAAACTTGCGGCATCCATGCTCTCACCCACACGTGGGGAAATCACTTCTATTTTTTGTCAGCATCACTTACCAATACAAGCTATGTGACAAAAATGGAAATGTAGACACCAAAATTAGGCCATACCACCCTTATAACCCCGTTAATTAAATTAACCATACCTTACATATTCATATCCCATAGTGCACATGATTAATTGAATTAATTAATTTAGTTAACATCCTCACTTGACCACCTCACCCAATCACATCACCTAGACACCTCATCATGAACCTATTCTTAGCATGTTCATTTTAACTAAAACTCAATCTCTACTCACCTAACCTAACTAAGACTTAGTTTAACCCTAACATTATATGCCTATTATTTCTCTAACAACATGCTCACTTAAGTGGAAAATACCATTTTAGACCTAAACCAATGGGCACAACTCGCCAAAAGATTTCCAAGATTTGTCATTTCGGAAAACCTAGAATTTCTTATGGTAACCGACGTTGGTTTACCCTAAACTGACACCGGTCACCATAATTGTCATTGGTTACCATATATTCATTTTGGAAATCTTGTTCTAGGGGTTGGAAATTTTGAGTTCTGGAGAAATATCTGCATGCGAGCTTGAACTAGGGTTATCTCATGTATCCATAAGACAGAAGTATAACTAGCTAGAGGCCCAAGAAAGCATTGAAGTCTCATATGAAAGTGTTGGAATTCATAGGAGCATTCTGGGAAGGACTGTCATTCACATACTATTTTGGACTCTACCAAAAATCTTCAACACTTCACCATCATTCATCCAGAACCTACAAGCATGAGACATCGAGTAAGTAGAATCCCATTTTACTCTTGTTTGTTCAAATAATTGTATTCACATTCATTCTTTCTCTATGTTACTCATATCCCAATTATCTCAAGCCTTCATTTACCAAACAAGATACCCATTTTCCTTCTCACCTCCCTGAAACCCTTGTCATTTAACCTATGATGCCTCACTTATTCCCTGAAACTACATTCAATGCCTCTAACATCCTCTGTATAACCCTAAAGAACACCAAAACCTCCATTGTTAGGTTCAGTCCTTTTCCACAGTGACTGATATCATTCACCCTTCATTGACATCGGTCATCCCCATACTATCATCGGTCACAGTGATAGTAACCCAATCCATATTAGTCAACCAAAACCCATCCCAAAATCTTGCAAAAGCCTTCCCAAACTCCATTCAAAGCTTCTTGACCCCTTTTCCTACACCTATTAATCCTAGACACACTCTCTTTAGTTCTTGTGAATTTATAAAATGCTTGAACACCTATTTTTGACCTTCTGTGAATTTCTACAGTGACCAATATTGGTCACCATTGATTGGCATCGGTCATACCCACACCAAATTTAGTCTCTGTAACTGGTAATCTTACCTATAACTGAGACCTAATAACCTTCACCTGAATAACCAAAAACCACCCAAAACATGATCCCAACCTATTCTAATCACCTTGGCTACCTACCCAACCTAAAACATAAAACAACCTTAGTTAGATCTAATTTTTCATTGCAATATTTGACTTAATCTAATATATTTTTAATGACTTGAGATACCGAAATCATCTTGTTAGTAATGTGACCTCTATTTCTTGCATTTCTATTCATTTATTTGATAAACAATGGATTTACAGTCATCTAGGAAGTATCACACTTCCCAGATCTAGCATACACTAGGAAGTACACTAACATATATTGTTTAATATTCTTTTTGTGGTATTTTTTGCATTCACAGGTAGTTCCTCCTATAAAAAGGAATTTCTCACAATCAGAATTGGATCGAGAAATTAGAATGCGTGCATTATACCTTCCACCTTCATTTCATAGGTATTCCTCCTCACCTTTACCTTATCTATTTTTCTCATATGTACGTAACTTATCGGTAAAATAGTGGGGGCATGGAGTTAGGGTGGTGTTCTAGAGAATTCAAGAGGAACAAATCAGAACTAGATGTAGCCACCTAATATAATGTTCACTCAAAATAGTGGTCACTAAATTCTATAAACACCCAAGAACTTGATACGCCCGCTAATGGGCAGTGTTGGTCCGACCCGCAAATTTGTCCCATGGTTTTTGCACAAGTTATATATGAGTTTTTTATGAGGGACCTCAGATCGGGGGCGAGAACACGTGAGATATATTAGGTGATAATTTTTTCTCTCATACGGGTTAATGGAATATAAATAGGCGATTCGAGACCCGCACAATGAGTTAAATTTTTTTGTTAAAAGTTATTCAAATTTTCTATGGGGATAAGAGGGATTTTGACAAAAGGGAGGGAGAAAGGGGGAAAATATTTAAGGGTAACTAGTGGAATTCTAGAAACAAAATTTCAATCATCATATGTCCTGATTACTATATGAATACAAGTGAAGAAATAATTAGGCCCCTTGTAGAAAGTTGGTCTGCAGGGAAAGCTCTAGGCAAACCAAGATCTAAATTCCTGACAATACATCTTAGTACACCTAAGTTAGGATCATCTCATGAAAAATCATGCTAAATAATCTTTATCAAAGGAACCCTAAGAAATTACAATTCATACCCCCAAATCCCACTTAATCTGTAGGGATATTTTATAGGCTTCAAAAGTAGTTTTCAGGTGCCCCCAAAAAATGTCAAATACTCACACCCTTCCTAGACGAGAAGTAAGAAAGTGTAGGTCATGTTTGAAATCGAGTTACAAATGTTATTTACATAAAAATATAACAAAAAGACAAATATCATATCAACCTTAACATCATTTCGCAATAAAAAAAATAGACGTCATGAATCGTGATGAATTTGTCATGTGAAAACCATTAAACTTAGGAAAAGGAAAGCGAAACATATATTAATGCTCTCAAAGGTCATTAATGAATGTACATATGTAATCATCTTAACATAAAATTCTAGATAATTGCATTTCACAAGGAAAAAATCTTTATCACAACATAGTCCTACCATTTGGTTAGAAGTGACTCTGCAAATTCCATCCAAAATATTTTCCCTAAGAGCTTCCCACCCTTTTTTGCTCTTGCCAAGAACCATCCTCTTCTTCTCTAGAATTTTTTTGCCATCTTTTATGCTACCTTATCACCTCAAAGTTTTAGAAAATATTCCTCAGATCTCTTTTAAACTACTACTTCATATAATTGATCGGGGCCGAAAAAAAGTAAATATTTACTCACAAACAACCGCTAATTTTGCCAACTACTACCATGTCTTTCATACGTCATCATGACAAAGAAAAATGTTTTCTAGGTTATGTCCCACTAAATATTTGGAATTTCCACATGTATATGAGCATGACGTGGCTAGAGAAATTAATGCGACAATACATTTTTGAAAAGAGTGGGCCTTTAATCACTCTCCAGTGATACATTCCACATAAATAGGTGATCTTTATTTAAACCTCATGCGTACCTATAAATCAAAATGGGATATGGTATTAATATCTTAATGATGTCCTTTCCATATCAACACCAGCGTCATGCCTATTTTACTAGTTTACCATCCTTCCATTCCTCACCTATCCTTTTTTTATAGTCATTTGATTTCTGCTTTTCGATCAAATGTCTTGTTTCCATGTCTTCTTCACCTTTGGATTTGAATATTCCTCCTAGAGAATTCACCCATTTGGGTGAGTGTTTCCAATTAACTGGGCCAAATGATGCTCTCATTCATAATTTTTTTAGCATACAAGATATTAGGGCTAGTCCTCCCAATGTTTCTTCATCAAAGGACATGATTTCATTTTTCTTGCAGCACTTTGCAAAATTGTGCCCTTGCTTTCTTTTTTAAAAAGTTCTTCATTTTCATCTAGTTCAACCTAGAATACCAAGTGGACACCAAACAATTGAAATCCCACTGGCTTCAATAGTTCCCTTCTATTAATAATTAGTGTTAGTCTGTGAATAGGGATTACAACTAGCCTTTAGCCACACCACATGAGGATGAAAAAATCCAAAATGCACCAGAGAATGTAACAGAGAGCATATGAAGGCCTTAGAGGATATCCTTGCTGAAATGTTGTCCATAATAGGAATTGAATCCTTTTCTCTCATGAAAAGGAGAACCATGAGGGAATAATCTGTAAATAAGATACCTCATTTCCCTACATATCATCTCTCCTCAGGTACGAAGACCAAATAATATATAAGAGGGTGGCATTCCCTTCTTGAATGGGTAAAATCTCCCAAAAGGAAATTGGACTTCATCCAATTGCTCAATGGGTTATGGCTAGGGGCTCAAGAACTACTTGAAATGGGCATGTCGTGGGGCTTAGTATCTAAAATCCAATTCTTGTTTGGCACAGTGGCTCATGATGACTTTTTTTGGTGTAGGGATGACTTGCCGAAATGTATTCCATAGCTTCCAAGTGATAATGAGCCTAAAAAAATTTAATGCTCATGTATGTTTATTTTTTCAACCAATCTATGTTTTATGACACTGTATACTTATATGTATATATTTTGTGAGACCAAGGGCCGCTGAAATAGAACCCCATTTTGTTTAATGTATTCATTTCTTTTATTATCCTTTCTTTTTTAAAATGCATGTCATGTGTACATATTTTTTCTTTTAAAATCATTCAGGCGCATCTCGTAGTTACTTTCTCTTTCTTGTAACATGAGAAACCCTCAAAAGTAGAAAATTCCATCTTATGGATACATTTTACATTTCACTCATACTTTTCACAAAATCATAGGAGGAAAAAGTAAGCTCTCATTATCTTGCTCACCCTCAAAACTTGGGAAAACCTAAGCTTATTTACTTCTTTCCTTTTCAGTCAGATATTTGGTCTCGGAATAAAACCCCTAGACCATTTCTTAGTAAAGCATTAGAAAATCTTTCCCCCGGCTCTGAGATGTTATTCACTTTACAAAACCCAGTAAGTGTTCCTTCTCGAACATTGAGGTAAAACTGCTTCTTGTGTACATTCCCCAGTATGACCCAAAAAATAGGTAACATTGTTTGTTCCCGCTATGGATGATGTAATCCAGGTCAAAGTTCTGAGGAAATATGGAGTGTATTTTTTTGTTGGCCCACACAACTTCCAGAGATACTTTAATTTTTCAGGCTTTGGGAAAAAATTGTACCATCCACACCATATTCACACTTCACAAAACACGCCTGAATTCCTGAGCTTGCACTGAAAAATAATTTGTTTCATAACTTAATTATGAACATTTTTTGATGACCTTCATAGCATCAGTAGGACCATTATACTCCTAACCATCCCATTACTAAAATTGAGCCCAGATAAGGAAAATATAGGCCAAAATCATCTCTCTTCCCTTACTTCTCAAGGAAGGGAATCCATTGAATAAGTTAATTTTTCAAAAAAATAGGACAGATACAAATGGGTACCAACCGTGATTTTTATAGTGTTTTCTTTATTGATTACTTCTCTATAATGACTTGGTCTTACTTTATTAAGAAGAATTTTGATGTCTTTTCTAAATTTCGAGAATTTAAAGCTTTAGTTGAAAATGCTTCTAATCTGAAAATTAAGAGAAATAGGACTGATAGTGGAGGTGAATATGTCAGCAAAATTTATGATGAATTCTATGTGTTATGTTGGATTCACATAGACTTTACTACTCCCTATTCACCATAACAAAATGGAATTTCAAAAAGAAAGAATAGATTGTCTTAGAAATGGATAAGACTATGATTCATGCTTCTAATGTGCCTAAGCTTCTATGGGCTGAAGCTATGAATATTGTTGTCTATATTCTTAATAGAGTTCCTATTAAAGCTCTTCATCAAGCTACTCCATATGGAGCATGGAAAAAAAAAAAAAACTAGATATTTCTCTCTTAACAGTCTTTGGTAGTCCTACTTCTATCTTCATTCCAAAAGAAAAAAGGAAGAAGCTTGATCCAACATACTTTTCTTATATCTTTTTTGAATATGGTTGTAGAAATAAAGGTTTAATGTTCTAGGATCCTTTCAAGCATGAAATATTAGAAAAAAAAATGTTTAAGACTTAGAAAATAATTTCTGTGATGGTTCTCATGGACCCTCTATTTATCTTGAGATAGAGCCTGATAATCCTTCTCCGAGATTGAGGGGGAGTTATCTCAAACTTTTATGCATCCCAAGGTTCCTAAATGGGCTCAAAACCTTGTTAAGGATTCTAATCTTGTTAGTCTTAGAAAAGTAACTCATAGTCAACATACTTATCATGCCTTGATGACCCTCTATAAGTTTGAACCACAGTATTTTAAAGTAGCTTTTCAAGATGATAGATGGATTTAGGATATGAAACATGAATATAATGCTTTGATTAAAAATAACACTTGGGAACTAGTCCCTCCTTCTTCTAAGAGAAGCATTGTAGGATCTAGGTGGTTTAATAAGATCAAATTTGACTCTGTAGAAGAAATTTACAAGTTCAAGGCAAGACTGGTAGCTCATGGTTTCACTCAGAAACCTAGTCTTGACTATGTCGAGACTTTTTCTCATGTAGCTAAGATGAGCATTTTTATAATTCTTCTTGCTTTGGCTTCCCAATATGGTTGTGAGATTCACTAAATGGATGTTAAAAATTATTTTTTAAATGGTGACTTAAAATAAGAAATCAATATGAGTTAGCCTAAATTTTTTGAAGCACTTGGTAAATAAATTTATGTTTTTAATCTTAAATTGTTTTGTATGCTCCTAAAAAAGCTCCTAGAGATTGGTATGCTAAAATTAATAGTTTATTTCAAGATAATTTTTTTATAATTTTTGTTCTGATAATGATTTGTTTGTTAAGTTTGAACACAATCATACTATCTTTATTGTCTTGTATGTTGATGATATTTTGATTACTAGTAGTGATAGCAATTTAATTTTTAGAATCAACGAAAGATTAAAACAACATTTTGAAATGACTGATTTAGGTGTATTAAATCACTTTCTTAACATGACTATATTTCAAGATCACAAGTCTATTATTGCATCTCAATTTTAGTATGTTGTAAATTTTATTAGAGGATTTATCATGATTGACTGTAAGATTGTTTCCATTTCTATTGAAGTTGGTGTTAAGTTAGATCCTAAACCATCTTTTCCTAAATTTGATCCTACTCTATATAGACAACTACTTGGTAGTCTAATTTACTTAAATATTACTAGACCTAATATTTCTTATTTGTTTCAATATTTAAGTAAGAGCCTTATGAGGTTCACTGGAAAATGGAGAAAATAATTTTGAAATATATTAAATGAACAATTAATTATGGTCTCTTTTATTCATCTTCTAATGATGCACAATTATTTGGTTATTATAACTCTAACCATACTGGTGATGGTGCAACTATAAATTCTACTTTTGGATATGTTTTCAAGTTTGGTGTATGTACCATCACTTGAAGTAGCAAGAAGAAACCAACAGTGTCTATATATTCTACTGAGGTAAAATATAGAAGTGATATGGAAGTTGTAAGGAAGCAATGTGGCTGAAAATACTTTTTGATGAACTCCACATTGGCATAAAAGGAGCACTACTCTTCTATGTGACAGCCAAAGTTGCATTTCTCTTACAAAAAATCTAGTTCAACATCAGAGGACCAAGCATATTGAAGTTCATATGCACTTTATTTGAGAGAAACTCCTGAATGGTGATATTGATATCAAGTTTTATTTGAATGAAGATCAAATTACAAATACCTTTACAAAGTCACTGTGTGTCATAAAGTTTTTCAAGTTTTGTGCCTTGTTAGGACTATAAGAATTTCCATTGAGGGGGAGTGTGCATGATAATGCCTAATCCAAAAATAGGCCAATTTTTTTTTTCAACCATGGACACTTATATACAATTAATTCTTTTCCGAAATTACCCTGTGATAATCAACTTTAAAATAATGCAATGCAAAACCATAATCACAGTGCACACAGGTTGATAGCTAAGTTTGACAGAATACATATGTGTTTGGGTTTAGAAATAATGAAAAAAATTATTATCCAATTCTAAATTGTAACTCTAGTACAAAATCACAATTGAATCTATAATAAATATATTACGAGAAGAACAAGAATCTCCTCCATGATCACCAAGTGATAATAACCCATCTTATGCAACAAATTTGATCTCCAATGGTGTCTAAAGAATAAGAACCTTATACATGACCATCGAGTGACAATACCTCAAATTATGCAGATCCAATCTTTAATGGTGTCTTAAGAACAAGAACCTTATAGATGACCACCGAGTGACAATTTCCTAGCTTATGCAGTAGATTCGATCTTTGGTGTGAAAGACCCTTTGGCTCCAGAACCAGAATCCAGGTGCTCTGATAATGTCATTGAGTTGATAATAATTCATGTAATAAAGAAGACCCCAATGCCTCCATTGTACCGTGCCAAGTCTTCAAATATGATAAGATAATAAGGATGGTCCTTCACTCTAGTATGCAAAGCTATATGATTCGATGTCTATTGTTGATGATGATCTCCTTCCAATCTATTACATGGTAAGATATCCTCTCCATGGTGCTAAGATGATCTAGTGTCACCAACGAGCTCAATGGTGATTAAGAACCTACTTTAAATAAAATGATCCAGAAAATACGTCTAACATACTAACGATCTAACCTCTATTGCTTCTCTATTTCTTCGTCATCTCGCTTGGCTCCATGGTGTCTTTGGGATCTAGCACAAGAATAAAGGAATCAATTTGGACTTTGCACTTTTCTGTGAGAAATAAAAACTCTTGCAATATTTACATGTGCCTATTAAATAATAGGACTTATTTCTTTAATCTTTCCAATAATATTAATTGGTCCTCAATGAATAATGATGATGCCTATATTAGTACCATATAGGACATTATCTCTATATTCCTATATTAATATGATATAGGTCATATAATAACCATCGCACCCATACTAATATAATATAGGTCATAAATATTATACTAATACAATATAATCCTTCTTATTTCTCCATACTGTCTATATTAATATGGGACTTACATATTTAAATGCCTATTACTATAGGCCTTAGATATTTCTCCACCAAAATTTGGACTTCATATTTTACCAAGGCCTTAAACTATCTCTTCTTCCCTTAGAGTCTGCTTTGGAATGAGAGAGAGGCTTGAGTTTAAATGGAGGAGTAGAGAGGATTTTATAGCCTTGGATGGACCCAAGCCCTTCACTATATAGCTTAGCAGCTAACTATTTTCTAACCAATTTGGTTGGATGATTTGGTTTGGTCGCTGCAATGATAGGGGGAGGTCACAGGGTCGAATCCCCCGCCCCCACCTTTTTTTGTACCAGCCATTGATTGGCCTGACCACTTTGCGTGTGCCACACTGTGCTCGACCGGTCCACCATTTTCCCTACAACCCTAACATGTCACTGCCCCATCCTCTATTGTGGCACCACATCCACTTTTTCCTCTAGATATCTATCATGTCACCCGCTAGAAGTCTAGTTTCCTATGTTGTTTAGTAGTTTTTCTGTAGGCTAGGGATAAGGATTTATCCCACATTGAGTGGTAGGTGGATATGATAAGGATTTATATATACTTTTTTGAAATTACAAACCATGATTTGGGCCATGTAGATTTTTATTTTTTTTTCCCACGTGAATATAACCAGCTCGCTCATTGACTCACCAAGATGGGTACATAACTCGCCTTGATTACTCAACTATGAACTCACCAATTTCAATGCAATACAACTCAGTGTTCAAATTACCACTTGGCTTCAATGAGTTGGCTAATGTGGCAATGTGGTGGTAGGTCACATGGTGTCCTGATGACCCACCACATGGAAATATTTTTTCCGATCACTAACAAAGATGCTGATATCAAATGTTAAAGACCGAAGATCCACCTGAACTTGTCACCTATGCCCTATTAAAATTTTTGCTACTTTTTTTTGACTTTCCAGTTGACCCAGTATCTTCCTAGGGTTAACCAAAATTTTACCAACCACAACTTTCACATGTGTGCTTTGTTTTCAATGCTCTTTTTGTTGTCAGAAAGCTCACAAAGTTGACTTCTACACTGTGATGATCCTAGGGGATTTAGGAAACTTATATTCTCCAAATTTTCCTCCAGATCAATGTGACCTCTTAACTTTTGTTGTAAACTTCCAATACTTCCTCCATTTTTTAATAAGTAAATATGTCACACTATGTGTGAATTTACTTGTAAATCCTAACAAAGCTTTACTTATGGGTATGCCTTAGTTTATAAAGGCTCCATAATCTAATGTAAGTCTTTATATGTAAAGCACTGGTCTTAAGAATTTTTGAATGGGAGGATTTGTATGATTTCCCTTGTCTTCATGTTAGCCAAAATCACTGCTGATTATTCATGGATCTATAAATCCTTTTGTAGAAAAAGGTAATTTGGCATGTTCTATTTTTATATGTTTCTTTGCATTGCAGTTTTAATCGAAACCTTGAAACACTGTTTTGAACCATAGAAAAATATGGTCTCATGGTCTCACTAAAATCCAAAATGCATTTACATTATGACATAAGGAACTAATGTTAACATATTTATGCATGTTTCTACCACTTAACATTGAGTAGGAGTGTTGGTGTTGATAATGTGAAGTGGCATATCATTTGATAAACCACCACTTATGACCCTTATTAAAAAAATTATTTAAAATAAACTTATTCAATCTACACATCCTTGAATAGAATGAAATGAAATGATCATTCACCCATCTTATATAAATAGGATGATCCCACATGGGATTTACTACTGCTACTTGAGATATTGATCTAGATAGGAAAAACATGAGTTTTTATGTAAGTTATTTGTGTACTGTGTGTAGTCACTATTTTTTTACCCAATCCCTAGGCACACTTGCACCTCATCCATCTAAGATTAAACACTCACCTGAAGCATGAAAATGTACTAGGTCCTTTTTTTGATACCATCTTTTTCAAGGATTTAGCATGCATGAAGATACATTCTATAAGCATAACAAATATGTAAATGCAAAGCATAAGGGATTCATATCACAACCATATGTATAATGAACTAAACAAGGAACAATACGATATCTACCATATAATAACCAGTTATAAATACATCAATGAGCAACAACCATCCACAATGATCCATTATATTAATCCATCATAACATAAGTAGTTGAATACACCAAGATTATTATCACAAGATCATGTGGATAAACATACCAACAACATAACCTTAGTATGATCCCCTCTCTTAGAATAGTGAAAATCAATGCATATATATATAGGGGTGGATAATTTCCCTTCACCTCTTGTGCACTCTCAAAAATAGTCCGCATACCACAAATAGCCATGCATGCATTACAAGATAAGTACATAATCATGTAATCCTCGCCTAATAATAATTTATCTTCTATTTTTAATGCTAGATCTAATCCTATTATTAGTTCGAACTCTTCATGATGATTTATCTTCTTTATGCATGTGAGCTTCCTCAAAATAGACTTTTCTTCGACTCCAAGTCTCTATGCTTTATTCTAATCTCAAAACATTACTTTTCTTCCACTCCAACCATTCATCTTCCACTTTGATCCCATATCTTAAAATATGGCTAAGTATCGAAGGTGTTCATCCTGAGCACGAGCCTCTGTGCATTGTATGTTCTACTTCTGTGTGTGCCTTCGCACCTACCTTCCACACGTCCAAAACTCTTTCACCACTATACTTGGCATATTTTAGGAGTGCAATATTACCCCACACTAACTAGATTTCCGCCCCTAGTAATTCTTTGATCACCAAGTAGAAAACTTCATGAAGGAGAAAAAAGTTTGAGATTAAAAAAGGAACACCATACCCAAAATCTCATTAGGTGCCTATGTGTGGAATATATTAGGGAATTTTTCATCTATCCCATCCACTAACTTCTTCCATTCTTATAAATGCCTTAAATCTTTCCCTCGCACAATTTCCACAATGTCTCATGCGTAACCAGAAGTGATCTCTTCAAATTTTATTTTTAACTCCTTAATCATGACCACAAGTTCCACACATGTGCCATCAATTATTTCCATGTGCTCTAGTATTGATTTTTGGAACTCGATAATGAATTTTTCTAGCTTCTCTCTCTTTATTTTAATCTTGTCTTTCTATATTGTGGTCTCAACAATTAACTGTGTGTACTTAATCTTGCTAGTTGGGGTCTATTCTTGGATAGTCTTCAATATAGATTCTTCATCCACCAACCTAACATTGATGTACAGATCACACTGTTGGCACTTGTTGAAGCTGATATCTTCTTTTTCACTTTCCTCCTTGCACTTAGTGAACAAGTCCTCTAGCTCAGTGATCCTGGCTTCAACAACAATTTTATTGTTCTACTTCTCCTTTGCAATATCTTCCTTTGATGACCCTATACCACTTCGAATGTTAACCAGTGGCATTCCAACCAAATCCTCTAGATACATCATCTCATCCTCATAATTGGTTGTCCTAGATAACTAAAGAATATCACTACTCCAAGATCTTCTATATGAGTGCACCATCTCTATCATATGCCTCATTTTTTATTTTTTGTTCTCCCTGTAACACCTTCCATAGTCTATCCATTTCCACTATTTCTCAATTTTAGCTGTGACTAAGGTGTAGAATGTGGTGCTATCATCCAAAATTATCCACGCTACCTCAAAAGCCATCTTTTTAAGGTGTTTCACACCTTTTCATCTATCAAATGGTTGGGGTATATGGTATTGTACTTATCTCTAGGATTATTATATAATATCATCATTTTAATTGAATGCTCATTTCCTTTGAATGATTATGTAAATTCTAACTCACCATTTTCCTCATCCTGGACACCCCTCCATCTTGAATCAAAAACTCCCAAGCATTCAACTACTCCGTTTCTACCATGCTATGAAATTGTACCCATAATATCTTCATAGGGTCTTCCACATAGTCCATTTGAGGTGACCTTGGCATCCACCACCTCCTTTGCCCCTTTCTTTTTGTTCTTTGTTTCTTGGGAGTGAGTGTACTTTTTACTATCCCCTAACCAGTATCTTCCTTGATGAAAAAAGTGTCACCAATCTTCTTTCCCTCGTGCTCTCTTGTTTTAACCGAGGTAATTTCCTTCATCGAGATCTTATTTCCTTCTTCATGCATGGGCACCTTCTTCATGCATGTACATCTTCTTCTCCTAAGATTTATCTACTTCCTTTTATTTTTCTTGCTTCTCCTACTCCTCAAATTCTTGTTCTAAATTAGTAAATCCTCTCTCAATGAGGTGAAATATGTCTCTTCTTTAGACTTTGTCTCTGAACTGGAGACAACTATATACTTTGCACACTTAGTTCTTTCTTGCTTTTTGCTTCCCTATTATGAGGTTCCTATGCCACTAATGTTTCATTGAGAATAGTACATTCTCTTCCTTCAATGGCCTAATTTTTCATCTTCTTCATCTCCTTCTTCCTTCTTAGGGGATTCTTCCTCACGTGCCTTGTCTATTGGTGACATAATTATTCCTCTAGACTGTAGGAAGGTGGAGATTTTTACCTCCACCTCGACTCCTCCTTGAGTCTTAGGTCACAATTTTACAAATACTCTAGTTTTTAATCCTTTGATAGTGACATTAACCTGGGGGTGCAGGTACAACATGTCTAGTTCAAATACCTCCAAGTACGCCAGTCTAGATTCATACCTATATGTCACATGCAACGCATGTAGATCCAAATCAAATTTATCTACATCAAACATTAACTTTTGTGTGTTCTTGATCCAGTTGCTAAAAAACTTAAGGTATCCTTAACCATGCAAGGCTAAAGTGTTGTATGATCACAAATTTCACCTACTCCCTAACCACCATGGGTAGTTTGCATAGAATGCACCACTCATTCTTGAACACCCCTCTCAATTTATCATTCCACTTGTTTATGTATGCCTTGTACGTGCTTTTGATTCATACAACTGAAACACTCTAGTCTTCTCTCATTACCATCTCACGGAGTCATTGACCAAAGGATTTCCTACCTCGTTAACTCCTAGAAGTACCTTCTCCATATCCACCTTCATTTTCTTCTCATTTTTCTCCATACAGTGATTATATTCACTAATTTTTCATTTGGTGAGCTTCGACTTCCAAATCTCCAACATAAGCATGCCAAGGGGATACTGAACTTCTGAATCGATCTCTTTTATAGGTTCTTCTACAATAACTTGGGGGCTTTTTGTCCTCAATTTCCATCCCTTCGATGTCATTTTTTTATAACTGCATGCCCTAGGTTCTCTTCCTCAAAATATTTCCTCCTTCTTTAGCTCTACAAACCGTAACTACAATCGTATGCAATCCTCTTCTTTCATTCTCTAATGTCTATTCCAATCCATTCTTCCACAAAGATTCGCTTGTAGTATCCATGCACCTCTAGTTTGTACTTTCACTTCTATTCTCTTCACACTCACATGCTCAGTAACTTCTTGCTCAAACTTCTCGATAAAGGCAAGGTAGTCAAATAACTACCCCTTGCCCCTATTTATAATTTTTTAATGGCCCCTAATGGTCCAAATTGTACTTTCGATCCATGCTTTTAAGTCACCTTTTTAATAAAGTGATTTTTCTATTTTTATCCACTTTTACAACTTCACTTCGCATGTTATAATCGTAACCTTCAGGCACACTATACTACTTCTTATCCACATACCTCCTTTGCATGCCTCCATGTGTCATAGCCCAAGTAGTTCTCCATGTCACTACCCACCTTACATTACACTGTGCAATCATATTTCTTGCATGGTCTTTAATTAACTCAATTACTTTAGAACACCTTATGCATAAAACTTATAACACATTTTCCTCTTTCGCAGCAACCTTCCAGAGGATACCTTCAAACAAATGAACCTGTAAAAAAAAGAGCCAAAAATTCTCATATCTGCACTTTGATCCACCCCACATTAAAATTATTCGTAGTTCTCTATGCATGAATTCACTCATATGGTAATTAGCTACTAGTGCACAAGCGTGCTCATTACACAAAACACTGAACTAAATTGAAATATCATAGCAGTGGTGAAAGGAAACACATATAAGGGAAACCTAATCTATTTCTATAAATACTAACTTATTACAAACACCAAGAATACTTATTTATAGTAGGGCTTAATCCTAATACCATTTAAGTAATCGGGCATCCATGTGCCATCCATTATCTATAACTGACAAGTGACTTAATCAAGTATATAAGTCACAACATATGGTCCCATTCAATGCACTTGGAATTTCCCAGCGTAGCATACAAACTTGGAGTCATAAAGAAGGACAATATGTCTAAATTCAAGATTCTTATTCATAATGTGCCTATCATGCCATGCCTTATTCCTAGCATTCTCTATTTGATGTCTCTAATTTTCAATAAGGCGCTTCTCATCCAGTTGCAGCAGTTTATATATGCACTCTTCAAGTGTTTTATCATCATCCAATCCACCTGCACACATGATATTCAAGGAGGATAACATAAATTCTACTCATAAAACAACCTCTGTGCCAAACACCAACTGAAAGGGTATGAATTTATTTAACCTCTTATAAGTAATCTTATATGCCAAAATTACAACATACACTTTACCATCTCAATCCTTCCTTCCAACATCACAAATATTTTTCAATGGATGTCCCAATATATTGTTGAAAGCCTCAACATTACCATTGGCCTACAGGTGATAAGGTGTTGTCTTATGGTGTGTTACCATAAATTCTACCAATAATATCCCAATAATCTCATGAAAGAAATGAGTTCCCCTATCACTTTTCAATCTCAATGGGCATCCATACCCACTGATAATGTTTTCCCATAAAAATCTTATTGTTGTAGTTGTCATGTAATCCTTTGTATGTGCTTCTTCTACCCACCTTGTCAGATAATATGTACAAGTTATAATGTATTGTAACTTAGTCTTATGAGCTGGTGGGGAAATTGGACCCAAAAATTCAATTACCCATTTCTCAAAAGGTTATACACTCATTATAGTTTTCAAATTAATTTCATCTATGTGCCCAGGATTTTTAAGGCATTAGAAATGGTCACTTACATTGGTATACTCTTTACAATCCTTATACAACATCTCCCACCACAAACCAACCATCAAAATCTTACGTGCGGTGATATTTCCTATATAATTTCCTCCTCGAATCCCACCATGAAACTCCTCTAGTATAGCATCACACTCATGTTCAAGTACACATTGTCCCAAAATCTCATCATGGCCTAACTTGTATAAATATCCACTAATTAACATATAAGGCATGACCCATATAGTGACATGTTTCTTCTCTAATCTCTTCATCCCCTCAGTTTCCACACCAATATGCAAAAATACAAAAATATCTTCTAAATCAATGTTATGTGTGTTCTCACCTGAGTTAATCCTTGATAAATGGTCTGATCTGGAGTTACTCTTCCCTGTATTTACCACAACTGTAAATTCAAATTCCTGAAACAAGAGTATCCACTTACATATGTACACCCACAAGATGGGATTATTAACCAAATCCTTATGTGCCATATGATTTTTATAAAATATAGACAAATTTTCCAACAAGTATTGCCTAAACTTTTATAGCGTGTAAATCATGGATAATTCTTCGTGCTCTGTATTTGTATAATTCTTCTCACATGGGTTCAATCTCCTTCTCGCAAAATAGATAGGATGATCAAAAATCTCTTCTCCAAGCTAAGCTAATACTACTCTAATGGCCATGCTAGAGGTATCAACATGCACATGAAAAGGTTTGTCCCATGAAGGAAAGTGCAAGATGGGCACATACGTAAGCCTTTCCTTCAAAGTATCAAACACACCATGTTGTGCCTCATCCCAATGGAAATTTCCTTTACTCCTAAACAATTCTTCCAAGGGAATGTAAATCTTAGTATATCCCTTAATGAATTTCCTATAATAACTTATGTGTCCCAGAAATCCATGCACCTAGCTCTGATTGGTAGGCTCCTTCAGGCCTAAACTAACAACGACCTTAACAATATCTACCAATAAACCTTCCTTGCAAATAATATGTCCCAAAAAATTTCCAAAGGTCGTAGTAAAAATACACTTATTAATGTTAAGAGATATGTTCAACTATCGGAACCTCTCAAACATAAGTCTCGGGTTGTCACAGTGAAAGTTTCTAGAACCATGTATACAAAACTTCCCCATTTAGTGGTGTAAGTTTTCTTTTTCAGATCCTCTTTAGAAATTCACACCTGATGATACTTAGATAATCCATCAATGAAAGAGTAAATATTGCACCCTGCAACGCCTTCCAAAATTTCTTTAGTAAAATGTGTGAGGAAAGGGTCTATGACACAATCACCATTTAAATATTTGTAGTCCAAATAGATCCTTATCATTCCATCTTTATTTATTCTTATCACCATAGGGATAACCCACTCTAACTCCTCAATGTGATCAATTATTCTATATTTCAACATTTTTTCAATCTCTTCCTTCACCTTAACGTGTAGATTAGGATTCATCCTATAAGGCCTCTTCCTAACTGAGCATGCACCTTCTTTTAACTTGATCCTCATCTCACCCAAAGAGAGATGCATTCCCTTCAAGTCATGATAGCCTCTATGAAATAATTCCTGGAAGTTGCATAGTAGATCAATTATCTTTTCCACCTCTTATTCAAACTAATAATCACCAATAATGACCTCCTTAGGCTCTGCCTCTATCCCAATGTTGACCTTCTTCATTTTCATGGGCTCATGATACTTACACACCTTCTCATCTACATTGTATAATACCTCACGTGAATCTATAGTGTGATCAACATACACCATCTCCGCATCATCATCTTCAATCATGTAAACAAGTTTACCCTTCTCTTTCTCTAACTAGGCACGACCAAGTTATTTTTCATTTGTCTCTTCTTCATCAAAGCACACCTCAAAATCTCGCTCCCTTAGAAAGTATAGGATGATATCCTCATCCTTTGCACTATCCCCCATAGTAAGGCAATTTATAATATGCAAAGCTTTATTGATGGGGGTTTAGATGAAAAAATAGTCAAAGGTCTAAATCATACCTGCAGATAGTTCTTATCAATTCCATGTTTCTCTATTCAATTCGGCATAGACATACCTTGAGCACACGTACCCATGTAATGTGGAGTAGAAATTTTTCACACATGCTGAGGGAGGTAAGGCATCTTGTCCCTCCATCCAGAGTCTCTCATAATCTCGAATGTGATACAAGGTAGGGGTCTTCCCATGAAATTTTCATGTTTTTTTAGGCGCATTGATCCTAAGAAACCTAGTAGAGAGGTTGATTCTAATTCCTCACCACTCTAAAAGGTTATCTCTGTTTGTAATCCATGAGTGTGTTGTTGTCCCACATAAGGTATGTAAAATCATGTTTCTTCTTTCCACTTAAATTTTCCACTGGGCTTCCATAGTGCGCATAAATACACCAAGGTTCCCCTCACTAGTGTACCTCGGTAAGTGGTTACTTCCCAAACACCTAACAATTCGTGACTTGATTACGTGAGTAACTATACATCTTGTCTCTCTCTCCTAACTATCTCATAAGTTTTGTGCACCTAGTTGTCATAGGAAACACAGGTTATATCACTCATAGACTGAGCATCATCCCACTATATGACACCTTCCTTTGATGGCTCAAGCACTTTAGGATCTCTAATTGTACACACATATATCTTGTTTAGATCCTCTTCACTCAAGGGTTCTAAATAAGATGTAGATTTCCCATCTATTAAAGGAATAATCATGCACTCTTTTTTCTCAAATTTGATATGACCTTTATTAAAGCGTAGATCAACATTATTCGGTTAACACCAAGGGCGCCCAAGAAATTCTAGAAAAGTATCTTCTTATGCTAGCGTCAAGACCTTAAAGTCTCCAGTAAACTTGGCCCCTTATATAGTAATAGTGGCATCCTTCAATACTTCAATAGGAGTGGCTCTATTCCTATTTTCCATATACAACACATTTGAATATGGCTATAAAAGTGGTCTCCCTATCTGATTCCATGTATCCAAAGTGATTACATTTACTTTTACATATGTATCAATAAATATGTTATTCAATAACTACATTCAAAGTGATCTCTTTATCATACTCAAAACTGTGATGAGGTAAGTTCACATGCAATATTTTTCTCTCACGCTCAGATCCAACATGTAGTATCTTCTTCCTTGTCCATTCCACTAAAAATGGAATGATATTCTCCTTGCACGGCATTTTACAAACCTCCTTCAATTCATCAACATATTTCTAAGGAATCTCAACTATATTATCCTACTCCATCTTCTGTGAGTGCTCCTTTAAGCACTGTATCTCACCCTGCAAGTTTATAATAACCTCCATAGTCTCTTAGTATACCACTTTCTAATGGAAAGGATAAGGATACTTTGCATTCAATAGCTCCTATTTAGAAATAACAGGCTTCTACCTCAGAATCCCACAAGCGCGTGTAACCTTAATGTATGTAGTCACTAACATAGGAAGCATCTCATATTTAGGTGCAACCTTAGGCATCCACTAGTCATCTACGACACACTACACTTTAATCATCCCCATTCCCTTATAATTATTCTTATAGTTCTTACTCATGTCCTTGTATAAGTTAAGGAACTCCTCAAACTTATGTTTCTTTCCAAACCATGAGTAGACTACATTTTGAGGGCATTCATACATATAGTGATCAGGGGATCCGCATGTAAAAAAGGTTCCATAAGGAAAATCACTCCTCCTTCCACCATAACCACAACCTTTTTATCCTCCTCAGTAACCTCTACCTCTACCACCTCCATCTGAGCACCCCTCATGATGTTGTCCTTCCTACTCATTAGAATTATTCACAACTTTGATCTGAAGTACACCTATCTCAATAGCCCCATGAATTTGGTCAATCAATCTAAATTTATTTGTATCATGAGTGTGGGACTTAAAAATTTTACATTAACAAGACACGTTCTTCAGGATCACACATTGTAAAAAAAGGACATCTACTCGAATCATGATCTAAGTAACATATCTCACTGTTGTGTTTCAGAATGGAACATGGGTTAAAACCATAGTCAGGGGACAACAAGTCCCTCCTCTTTAATGGGAGAGGTTCCCTTATTGAAAGAAGGAAAAACAAATGTACAGATATACAACTCTCAATGTTTGGACCTTGATATTCTGGAATGTTTTCATACTTACAAGATTATCAATCAGAAGGGATGGAAGAATATAGAGATGGGGGAAGGAAGAAAACAACAATGCTTTTGGAAAATATAGATAGCAAAGTATCTCGCTACTCACAATGAACCAAGAAAATATAGAAAAGGATCAATTACTTCACCACCGATGCAAATATGTAGACACAAAGTTCTAAGGATTACATAGACCAGAACACAGTTTCTATTGAATGCAAACCAAAATATCCATGAATCGAGCAAGGAGAGTGAAAGATATAATAGAGAAAAATATGAAAAGAAAGAAAGAACTTCTGTATTGAATTACTTCAAAATTTACAACTTTCCCAGAAAACCAAAATCCCCTTCTTCCATGGCCAAAACCATGTTCTTATAACAATTCATGTACATCCATACTTTGTCCCCAAGAAAATAATATCTAAAAGGAATAATGTTTGTTGCAGATCCGTTTTTAGAAAGTGACATGAAACAAATGC
Source organism: Taxus chinensis (assembly GCA_019776745.2). Taxonomy (NCBI): domain Eukaryota; kingdom Viridiplantae; phylum Streptophyta; class Pinopsida; order Cupressales; family Taxaceae; genus Taxus; species Taxus chinensis. The sequence goes on along the minus strand of CM034150.1, from coordinate 173,540,690 downwards.
ACTCATGAAAAATAGAGGTTCAAAAGGTGAATATTTCATTAGTTCGAGCATGATTATTTTATCAGGGGGCATCTCATGATTTTCTTCTTTATGTGGTCCTACCATTTCCACATTTTAACCACTTTCATAGCACTCAAGTTCTTACTGGTAAGTTTTCTCCCTTTTTTATCGAGTATGCCCGATAAACTCCATTTTCTGATGATTAAACTTTACTTCCCTTAAAAATTATCAATTTGACCCCATAATAAACCAAAAATGCATATCGTGGGGAAATGACAAGAATACAGAGAAGAACAATGAAGAACAATTAATTTTTGCATTTTGTAGAGCTCTTGTTCATTAATGGAATTAAAAACTAGATGAGTGCATTCGACTATCTTTTCCCCCTTTTATATTCAAATTTGGACCCTACACGTGGCAAGATCCAAGCAACGACGAACCTGGGGAAGAAAACTACATTTCCTAACATTTGGGAGAAAAAGCACGATTTCTCATTTTTCTCTACCCTCCCGCAGCTCTGCCAAAATCTAGACACGTGGCGCCATCTGAGTGGCTGAGGAAATATGGTTCAAAATCTGCCATTTAAACTCTTTTTAGCAAAAATCTCAAATTCTCAAAAACCTCTGCCGGCCCGCTTTGACTTTTCAATGTGAACACATGGCACACCATGATTGGAAAAATGAGTTGTGGCTCAATTTGCAACATTTTAACCTTTTGGTGAAAAAGGCTCAAATTCTCAATTTCATTTGTAGGGCCGTTGTTCTGATTTCATCCTTCAACACGTGGCATCGCTTGACTAGGTGTAGGAATGTACTTCAGTGTTATACTTTATCCATTTTTGAAAAGGGGAAAAATTTCAACTTTTCCCCCGAAGGTCCATGCCCCCGTCGTTGAGTTTTCAACATAGGCCAGGTGTCCCTTTCTAATCTGTTGTGGGCCTTAACTTAAGAATTTTCCCTTCACATAAGCGAGGCCGCAGGCCATTTTAGAACTTTTCACCCTTTATGGAAATAAGTTTAAAATTACCAAAGTCCTCTGCCAGTCCACCAAAGTGCCTATGAACTAAAAAATGACCACATGTCCTTTTTTTATTCTTCAACACGTGGCCTCACCTGATTGGTTATGGGGATGTGCTTCAATTTTTATCTATTTTGAGAAGGGGAAAAATTCCAACATTTCCCCAAAAGTTGATGCCTCTGCCATTGACTTTTCAACATGAAAACGTTTCCCTTTCTGATTTTCTATGGATTTCAACTCAGAATTTATCCTTTTGCTTGGGCAGGGCCATGGGTATTTTTAGAACTATTTTCCCTTTTGCCACAATTCCTTAAAGAATAAAATGGAGCCATCACCCCAAAATTTTGCCAAAACTACTCCAACCAATCAGGGATAGGAGGGGATGAGGGGATAAACTAACATTTGTTCCAAAATCACCAAAAGTGATAAGTTAAAAAAGAAACCCACCTAGCCACATCCAATGGGAAACAAATGAGTAGTTTCACCTTTCCAAGTATGAATTTGACAGGGTAAAGAATGTAGGAGGTTGCAGGAAATAGGAAAACATGATTTTTTCTCCCAATGAAGAATTTCTTTCTCTGCAAAATGTTAAAAAAGAGAGATGTAAGGTCCCACACATTCCAAACACATAAGAGAAGAACTAAAATCATTTTCCATCCATTGAAAATAGGTAAAACGTTTTCATGGCACTAAAATGAGGAATTTTGATTTAAAATGTCATGGGAAATGAAAATGAGCATCTGAGGAGTTTAAAACATGAATTTCTTCTATGGCAGGGCTCCAATTTTCAATAATTTAGATTTGAAAGGGTGGGGAAAATTCAGAGGACAACACTCACAATCCAGTAACATGGCATCCATTGATTTACAAGGGTAGTTATCCTTAGTATGTCCTTCCACCATGCAATCTATACACCAAAGCCTACTACACATATCATGATTTTAATTGGCTAATAATTTCTCCAACTTATTCTCCAAAGATGTAATTTGCACCTGTAAGAATGGGCTAACTCTTGTGTCTATGCTTCCAACTACCTCAGCATGCAGATCTACCTCCAGTGCCTCACGTGGATCTGTAAAGGTATTATGAGAGATCTTCCTTCTAAAAGGGGTTATCAACCCATCTAAAAACCACCGAGCATGCTGGCTATGGTGACTATCATAATACAACTTAGTGTAGACACCAAAACTGGGTCACACTCCCCTTGGTTTCTTTTCGAATAGCCAACTTAAACATATTCACCTAACCATGACCCTTTTACCCGACACTAATCTTAGTTTAATTATTTATAATTAAACTAATACTCATCCTCACTCCATTCATTATTTAACTACCCTAATTAAAATAATTTCCACCTCACCTAGACACCTCATCATCGACCTATTCTTAGCATGTTTCCTAACAAACAAGGACTCAACGTCTTCTTACTTTAATTAACCAAGACTTAGTCTAAACCTAAAAATTACATGTCTATTCATCCTCTAACCTCATTCCTGGTTACCTAAGTGCAAAAATCATGTTTTTATCCATGAGAATAGATAATGTTGGCCAAGAGATTGCTGAGATCTATCAATTTTAGTAAACCTAGGATTTCTGACCTTAACTGATGCCAGTCAAACCTAAACTGACACTAGTCATCCTAAACTGTCATTGGTTACCATATATTCACTTTGGTAACCTTGTTGGAGAGGTTGGCTACATTCTCAATTTTTAGAATGAAGGAGATCTATATGCACGCAAGAACCAGAGCCCTTTCGCACATCCATACAGCCATAGCTAGCACCAAGATAGATCCATAGGTATTTGAATCCATGGTAGCATTCTAGGAAGCACTGTTGTGACACTGAGCACCATCCCACATATCAACTATCACCATAATCTAGCCATCAAACCTATAAACACCAGTAAGTGTATCTTTAACCTGCATCATTTCATACTTATTTAGATTAAAAACTTTCTTCATCTTTGTTTATCAGCATCTATTTGCATTTTTCATCCCACCATTGTTACCTTCCTGTGAATCCAGCTATTCAATCACCCAAAATCATTTAATCACCTATTCTTGATCCCTGAATACCTCTAGTTACACCCAGCACCATTACAAACCTAGACATTTTCCCTCACACCCACTGTCTTAGCTCAAAAAAGTTCCTAAAACTCAGTTTATTGAATTTCTACAATTTTGTCTTAACCGTCATCGGTTCCCACTTAACCGTCACCAGTCAAACCTCACTAACATTTGTCTCTAGATTTGATAATCCCGCCAATAATCGAAACTTAAAAACCTACATCTAAGAAACCCAAGTTACCCAGAATTGGACCCTGACATGTCCCAGTACCTTGACCACCTACCCTACTTCCAGATCTTATCATAACCTATCCTATTGTATTAGATTTTCTTATTGTATTTAGATTAGATACCTAAATCATATCAACTATAGTATGATTTTATTTATTGACGTTATTTCTTACATTAAATTGTATTAAACAGTGGGTTGATTTCCATTAAGCAAGTACCACACTTCCTGGATCTAGCATACATTAGGCAGCCCAATGAAATATATTGTTTAACTCTCTTTTGTGGTCTTGTTGTGTATTTCAAGTAGTTCCTCCTAACAGAAAGGAAGCTCTCACTATCAGCATTGGATCAAGAAGTCAGAACATGCACACGACCTTTAAACTGACCATCACAACATGTATTCCTCTTTGACCCATCACCTTATCTATTTTCTCAAATACATAGAGAAAACAGTGAAACATTTTGGCACTCCTGGTGGGACCCATCAGGGGTTCCTTTTGATTTTATTCATTCCTAGGTGAAAGTTGTGTGTTTTTTTCCCTTTTTAAAAGCTTCCACATTAATTTTCTTCTCCAGAATCTTCCCCCTCTTTCTATTGTCTAAAAGTAATCATGTTTTTGGTGATCTAAAAAGAATACTTATTTCTTTCATTAGTATTGCATTAGTGAAAGAGCATCCCTCTTCCTGTTCATCACTTACTACATCGAATATCACATTTCAATTTGGGTTTAAAACAATTGCATGGTAGTCTAATTTGTTGCATTATATATCACATTAAAATTGATGGCAACCTATACACTGGAAGTCATGACCAACTAATGGTTGACACAACTGAATCATAAAAAGCACATCCTTTCTTCTCTCTCTTTTCCAAACTACACAAATTGGAATATAAACATCTTCTTAAACAACATCCCACCCAAAAGAAGTTGTCAACAATCATAGGATCGGAGGATTGACAGTGGGAACCCAGTTAGTTATCTCTATCCAGTCATCACCTGAAACCTCACCTTTAGAATTTGCCTCTTCATAGGAAGCCTTCCCAACCAAAATCTTGTTCTAAATTCACGAGTCAATCCTTAAATAACATAATCTAAACAAACTAAATTCACTTGTACGATTACATGTTTTCTTGGCTTTGTTCTTGAATTGTGTTTTGAGGTGTGAGGTCGTATTCTCCATTTTTCTTTCCTTTCACATCGCATAATCATAGTTGGTGTATTCTGAATATTTTTGAGTGTGTGAGGACTCATTTTTTACCGTATCCAGACTTATGGGTTGGTGTCTCATTCAGCTTAATTCAAAAAAATAAATTTTTCTTCATTCTATAGATTTCACAATAACCGTCATTGGTTTAAATCTGAATATGATTGGTTTACCTGACCAGTGTTGGTTCCCTGTGATTTTGGTCAGTCTACCCAAAGAGCACTCATGTTATCTTTTTCTCTATTTAAAAAATCTACATGTCACCATATCCTCTGTATTATGATATTATTGACTAAATATAGCTTCCCCAGTTAACTTTCCCTAGTTTCTGTCTCACTTGCTCAAACTTTCACTTTCCTACAGTAACTGACATCGGTTACTGTGACCTTCATCAATTGGTCTAGCCAGCATCGGTCCATATGTTTTGATTTTTAATCAAAACACCTACCAATTCACATCTCATAATCAATTATTTTCCATCCCTATTGTTTTTTGTGTCATTTACAAAATACAGTCTTACCAGGTCAACACTTATTCACATGGTGTTGACTCGCAGCCAAACTAATGCCGTCATATTTCATGTCAACTGTCAGCCACTCCCACCTAGTCCATCACCACTGTCCATCCTGTCACCTATGGATCTAACTAAAATTATCCCCATTGCTATTGGTGATGAGGAATTCACAAGACTCCTTGTTCAGAACCCCGTGGCCCTACAATACTATCTCACCCACTCATCCACCTAGTACTCCTCAAGATAGTTAATATATTACATGTTCATATCTATCCCTCCTGCTCTCACCCCCACCACTATGTTAGATAGCACCAACTCGACACTACCATCATCCACTTTACCACATGTGTTGTCTCTGCTAGGTCCCACAGTTGCTATAACTACAACGTCTACATCATCTGTCACACCTACAATGTCAGTGGTTCCTCCAATAGCCACCTTAAGTATAGTCTCATCTACACCCTCTACCTCACATAAACCTATTACATCACAACCACCTCCAGTGTCAGTAACTTACACCCATTTCTAGAATCTTGTCCTTTCTATCCTACAGTCCTTACACCCAATCACCACTAGAGTTGTTACGACTACCTCACCCACTTACACATACTACCAACCCCCAACCTCATCTATCACTTATTCTGGCCATGTTTCGTTTACTTCTATTCCTCTTATGCAATTCTCATACTCGGCACCACCATACACTAATGTACCACCCACCTCATACATTCAGCATCAACCCCCTTTTTCTATAGGGGAAATCATTCATCACAACCTACCAAAAACCTCATTAAAATGATGATGGAAAAGATGCAGACCTTAGAAGCATATGTTTCTGGCTCCCATAATTCTTTAACTTATGATGAAATTTGTAACAAGCTTATACATTGATCTATTTCCATTCGTCCCTACCATGTGCATTGGGAAATTCCTGAATTCAATCGCTTCAACAGTAAAGAAGACCTGTAGCAACACTTGTAGTTGTATAAACATGGGTGCTTCCTAATCGCCCATGATGACACTTTGCTCCTACAAACTTTCCTAATGTCCTTGACAAGACCAGCATTGGATTGGTATAGTAGACTACCTCGACATTCCATTTATTCCTTTAATCAAATAGCCCAAGCTTTCTTAGACCATTTTTCAATCAATGTTATCAATAAAGTCACCATGATCAATCTCTATTTCACCCGATAGTATGAAGATGAATCTATCACAAATTTTGTTGCCTGCTGGTGGAGTCTTATCAACCAATTAACGTTCCAGCTACCTTAGACTAAATGTATTGAGTTGTTCACTAGAGCTTATGCCAAACACATCTCATCAACTCTGCATCTATAAACCTTCCAAACCTTTGACGAAGCATTCACCATGGCATGAAAGCTAGAAATTTGTGCCATTGAAGAAAATAAAATCCAATTATGAAACAAGAATGCCACATTCAAATTAAGTGATTCCTCTTCATCTTCAAAACCTCAAGATAACTATTCAAAACCCAAAGTATCTACCAATGCGGTAGTCCTCAAGGAAGGAATATCTCATCCTTTTAATCAAGCCCAACCTTCTTCCAATCTTTCCCCTGTCTAGACCTTTCAACTCTAGCGGGAGTAGTAGAAGTACACTTCAATTGGAGAGCCCTATTCTCCAGTCTTAGAAAATCTTCTTAAAATTGGATCCATTACACTTCCTCCCATAAAACCTCATCAGGTTTTGATCCTACCCATCCTATGCCTTCATGGTATAAAGAACATGACTACTATAATTATCATCGTGTTAAAGGCCATAGTGATGGTAACTGCATAACTTTTAAGAACACTGTGTAAGAGATGATAGATAATGGAGACCTTGTCGTGGATAACCCAAATGCACCAGAAAATAAAAATTTTCACATCTTTAAAAAAAATTTCCCTAATCATAAATCTTCATCGAATCAAAATAGTGAACCTTCATCCAGTGATAGTAATGTCCATGAATTCCACACAGTTTTTGATATCATACCAACCGTTCCTCAAATTCCACATATTTCATCTATTGAGGAAATTTTGGCATGAGCTCCTTCACCCACAGAGGAGCATACCTCTTCCACTCCTTCACCCCCTGAGGAGTCCCCTTAATCTCTCTCTTCTCCCACGGAGAAACCCACACTTTTCTACTGATGTCATTTCACCATCTACCTCATAGCCTACCGAATAGCTAACGCTATTAATTCTCCCATCCACAGGAGAATCATCATCACCTTCTCCTCCACCAAGGGATATGTCTACATCACCCCAATTATTATCTCTCCTACCCATGGGAGAATAATCAGACATGCCACTACCTATTGTGGGCAGTCCCCCCTTAGAATCCCAGAACCCCATTGACATGATATCAACTCTTTTACCTATAGAATCCGAGGTAAGCCAATTGCCTTTCTCACTGACATATTTTACATGGATCACCACCAAACCAATCCCATCTTATTCTTCAGTAGTCTCATTTTCACGGTTGTCTGGTCACTTGGATTATGTTAATAAGTCCATGCTCTAGGGATGTCTTCATCTCCCCTTTTACCCAAATGCAAATGTTTCCTGAAGATACTTCCATGATCTACCCAAGGGTATTTACAGCAACCAAATCGGCATTGACCATTCCTTTTGAAATGGCTTCTTCTTCATCATGCCTTCCTACATTTAAACCTCTACCCATAACTAAAGTTGTTCCCAAACCTAAAAACCTACCCATATATCTCGTCACCCATAGCTAGACCCATAAATACCATAGGTGTCATGTCGTCATCAAGCCTTACTCACCCACCTGTCAAATTAGACTTAGCAACATCATCTCAAACCCATACCAACATTATCCCTCTTCCTAGAAAGAAAACCCAACCTTATAGGTCACATACACCGGTCTCACCTACCACATCTTTATCACCTTTCCCCATATCGTCCATCATAGGGCCCTATCCATCAACCTTGATCAAACAGTCTCCTACCTAAGGCTAGTTAAAAGCTAAACAACTTGCTACTATATCACAAGCCTTCGTTACACCTCACTCACCCAAAAAAAAAACACCCTTTCCCTCACCCATGCACTTTTTACCACCTATACCTCCACCAGTTACTATCCCCTTAACTTTACCTATACAACTTCAACCCATACCATCCACCAAACCTCAACCAACCAGTTCCACTACGAATCAATTTTCCCCATGGGTAACTCATCCTTTTCCACCATCTACTTTCCCTTCTATGTCCCCTACTCCCGCGTCACCTTTACCCAAGAAGGTGCAACCCAAAGATAAGAACCCACTACCCTCCAATAAGGTAGTCAAACCAACAAAACCTTCCATTGCCAATTCTTCTACCCCACCTTTACCCAAGCAGATGCAACACAACCTAAGACCACTCCACTTACCAAACCAGTAGACCAACCCATTCCCTTCTTATAAAGCCTCTTCCCTCACAATCATCCACACCTTTACCCAAACCCCACACTCACTTCCCATTGTGATCCATTAGTAGGGTCCTACGCCAACATTTTAACAAATATCTTAAAGAGTTATGTCATCACATTACCACCGTTTCAACCTTACAATCCTCTCAAACCCAAACCAAAAGGGTTTGATGAAACCAATATTTGTGTCTATAATTGTGTGCCAGGACATGATGTAGAAAATTGTAAAGCTCTGAAGACCTTTTTTCTCCAACTTTTTCCTCCTAAAGAAAATTTGACGATTATGACCTTCTTGATGAGGACCATGCTCCACCTTCACCTGTCACCACAAATCATCGTCCTTTACCAATTCAGTGACCAATATCTCCATCCCCATAGCCATCCTATTCGCCTCCAAAATTTGAGATTAACATGGTCTGTATTAGAGAGTTGGCCAAGTCACCACCCAAATGTCAGTGCGCCCTACTCATTTCATAAGGCTCTTATCCACTGTTAGGATTTTTTCCCTCATGTCATTACACCTTTCATGGCACACCCTTTCCATCCACCTCACCTCAAATTAACATGGTTCACATTGCCACTAGTGCTTAAAAAGATAAACACAAATAAAAAGCAACTAGCCCATCAACCAACCCTGTGCCCAATATACCATCTTCACCCACACCCAAAATCACCATTCGATGACCTACATACCCTATCTTTGACAGGGTCACCCATCACACAATGATAAAATAATTACATCAGTCTCCTCTAAAGATGTCTTTATATGATTTCATCCAAACTTCTGCATCTCATAGACAACCCCTTATCAAGGTTTTCCAATCCATTGAGGTTTCACCCAATGACCCCACACCAGTGGCCTCTATTATTGCCCCTCATCACATGGCCTCACTTACCAAATCATCTCCTTCTTCTACCCCCATGACCACTTCTCAATTCAATGCCATCAACTTCTCTGATGAGGATATTGTACCTCTCTAGTCAGATGACCTTGATCCTGCCCTCTTTATTTCCATCTATATCGATAACATACGCGTAGGACACATTGTGATCATCTGTGGTTCTAGCATTAACATCATCTCCTCCCACGCGTACAATCAAATGTGCATCCCTTCTAATTGTATACATAATATCCTTGTTATGTTTCACTCCTTCAACGATGCCATTACCTCCACCCTTGGTACCATTATCATTCATATTTGCATAGGCCCTCGCACTATCCCGGAACTATTCTACATCTTAAAGGGAAAGTTCTAGTATAACCTATTTATCAGAAGACCTTGGATTTGTGTCATGGGTTTTGTCCCTTCAACTTTACACCACTGTGTAAAATTTTAACATGAAGGGCATAAGTATACCATCCCCGCCAACCCGTTACCATTCAAAACTTGTAATATGTTATACCGACCTAACGATGTACTTGTACCAGTCAAGGCATTTTTTACTACTCCCACTACTCCTTCACCCATGATATCATCCACCAATGCTACTAAAACCTCTACCATACCTAGCTCTTTTATTCCTACTATGGCTATGGCCTCTACAGCTGACCCATCTACTTCCCAACCAACCGATACCTCTCCTATCCAATCATCTAGTGATTCATCTATCCCTGCCACCCACATATCGACTACTGATCCCTTAGAAGTTGTTTTTCAATGGCTCACTCTGGGGGAGTATCACCTATACAATATCAATACATTCATCCCTCCACAAGAGTATGGGAACCTGCGGAAGCACCCTAGTTATGACTACCACGTAGGTGAGGTTTTTCATTATGGTCCTCCCCACTTTTGCACTAATATAACATATGGGGGACTTGATACTGCCACTTATTCACCTGAACCTCCATCCCAAACACGACCGTTTTCATTTGACCTCCAATACCTTACTAAATACCACTTTGCGTACACCTTCCTTCACCATTACACATGGAAAGGTTTTGAATTTTGTTTTTACGAACAAGGCCTCCATACTATCATTTCATGTACCACCCATAAACACAACGATTGCAGTGATATTGGATTTTCCGTACCACCTTTCAATAAGGTCCATGTTGACCTCATTGAGGAAGAAAAACCTTCTCCATCCCATTCACCAACATCACCACCTTCACCCACAGAGTCCATAGATCCTGAATCTATTCCTCCTAACTTTTTTTTTGTAAACACAATTTTTTTGGGACCTCTGATTTATTAACGCAATGGTGAGGCTCCCTCTTCTCTTCCTTTCCTGTATCCTAACATGATTGATGATGATACACCTTCTATTAACACTGTTCAATTTTAGGATAATGATTCTATCCTCACCTACCTTGGTGCAGAAGATTCTTATATTCATCAGTTGTTACCTTCTGAGATGTAAACCATGTTTAATGAATTGACTATTGAGATCAACATTAAAACTCAGGGAAACCTGTACATTCTAAAGACAGGCCATTCTTTAGATGCTACTGAACATGATGATTTTACCTCTTTCCACCAAGATCATAGGAATGCTTTTTCTTGGTCCTATGCCAATATGCCCGGTATTGACCCAAAAATAGTGGTCCACAATATCATAACCATTCCTAATGCCAAACCCATAAAACAAAATCTATGGAAAATGCATCCTCGCATTTCTCTTCTTGTCAAATAAGAACTTTAGCACCTTCTCTTGGTTTCCTTTATCCTACCCATTGACTATCCCCAATGGATTTCTAACATCATCTCTATCACGAAAGCGATAGGCAGACTTCACATTTACATGGACTTCCATGACCTCAACCTCGCTCGCCCCAAAGATGATTTTACTCCACTAGGTATTGACCAAATAGTTAATCTCACTGATGGCCATGAGATTTTATCACTCATGGATAGTTTGTTGGGTTATAATAAAAAACTACTTGCTCCAAAATAGCAACACAAAACTACCTTCATCACTCCTTGCGGGACCTTCTACTATCGAGTCGGGCCTTTTGGCCTTAAAAACATTAGTACTACATATTAGTGAGCCATGACATATATCTTTCATGACATCATGCATCACATATTAGAAGATTATGTAGATGATATTCTTGCCAAATCCAAACATCAGACTGAATACCTGACAGTCCTTAACGTAATTTTTGACCACCTCATCAATTATTGTGTTCACATTCAACCTAAGAAGTGTGTCTTTGTGGAACTTTCAAGAAAACTCCTTGGTTTCATCATTTCTTTGTGTGGCATAAAATTTGATCCTACCAAAGTGAATGCTATTCTTGAAATGCCTCTGCCCACTAATCTCTGTCAACTTCAAAGCTTAGAAGGTAAGTTGTAATATATTCATCATTTTATCTCGTAGCTTTCTGACCGATGTTAACCATTTCATCATCTCCTCAAGAAGGATGTCTCATTCAATTGGGATGATGAATGCCATAAAGCCTTTGACGCCTTAAAACAATACCTTCTTCAACTGCCAGTGCTCATTCCTCCTAAGGATGACCAACCCTTTTACCTATACATTTCCGCCACTGACCATTCTTTAGGTGGCATGCTCGGTCATCACGACAAGAAACATAGAGAGCAAGCAGTTTAGTACATAACCCATACCCTTTTAGACTATGAAACTAGGTACACTCATGCTAAAAAACTTTTCTTAGCCTTAGTTTTTGTCACCACTAAAATACAACATTACCTACTCAACCACAAAACATTTTTCATCACTAACATTGACCCTCTAAGTTATATGTATGCCAAACCCTACCAACATCAATGTGTTGCACGCTGGCTAATGTTTCTTGCTGACCTGGACCTCGAATTCATCCATCAAAATTTTATTAAAGGCCAAGCCATTGCTGAACAACTGGAAGATGTACCTCTTTTAGAAAATCAACCCTCTAACTTCAATTTCCCTAATGAATCCATGGCTACGCTCTCCTTGGAAAATACCACTTACCAAATGACCCTCTTCTTTAATGGTTCCAAATGTTAGTGTGGGGGTAGTACAGGTGTTATCCTCATTCCTCTTGGAGGTGAACCCATGTCTTTATCTTTCAAACTGGTTTTTGATTATACAAACAATATCACCAAATACGAAGCATTAATATTGGGTCTCTAGGCTTCTTATGCCTTAGATGTTAAGTCAATCAATATCTTTGGTTATTCCCATCTAGTTGTAAATAAAGACAATAGTATATACCAGTGTCATAATGAAATAATGCAAAGGTACAAGCATCATGTAGACATATTTTTTACTACCTTTGACCGTTATGAACTTCAAACCACTCCATGTTCCACTAATAAATTTTTAGATAACATGGCATGTCTAGCTTCTCAGATACCCACTTCACCTGTTGACTCCAAAATATTTTTCATAATATAAAGGTGAAAATCACCCTCTTATTTATCTCATGAGGTCCAATCCATCATAAACGTTGCACCTGACCCACATGACCTTTGGTATAAGCAGTTTGTCAACTACCTTTCCCTTTCCATTCTACCTCTTGATCTCACTTGTAATGAACAACGTGCCTATCTTAAAAGTGTCTCTCACTATGTCATTATGGGTGGTCTCCTTTATAATCTCAGCTTCGACGGAATTCTCTTACGATGCCTTACGAGTTCTGAAATTCCCTACACCATCAAGGAAGTTCTCAACGGAATTTTTGGAGGCCACTTTAGTGGTTTAGCTTTCACTAAACACATTCTTCGCCTTGTCTATTACTGGCCAACCCTAAACAGTGATTTTTGTGACTATGTCAAATGTTGTGTAAAATGTAAGTAACATGTCAATCTTCATCACACACCTAGTCATGCCTTACAGGTCACACGATACCTTTGGCCTTTCTCTCAATGGGGTTTGGATCTCGTCAGAGAGATCAACCCTCATTGTTCACAATGACATCAATGGATTATAACTGCTACTAAATACTACACTAAATGGGTAGAGGCCATTCCCCTCATTTCTATAAAATCTGAGAAAATATGTGAATTTATCAACCATCACATCGTTTGTCTCCTTGGTGTCCCTCACTACCTCATCAATGATAACGGAAAAAAAATCAAAAACAAAAATCTACAAAAGTTGTGCGACACTTTTGGAATTTAACTCATTTTCTCGTCATCTTATTACCCAAAAACAAATGGACAACCATAATCAACCAATAAAACCTTGAACAAAATTCTTGTGAAAGTAGTTAACGATACTGGGAAGGATTGGCATACATACATTTCTTTCACCTTGTGGGCTTATCATAGTAGTAGTCACACTTCGAATTCTACCACACCTTTTTCTATGGTCTACAGTACCGAGGATATCTTACCTCTCAAAGTCCAAATTCCATCTCTCTGCATCTCACTATAAGACATGCTCAACGACAACTTTTACCATGACCATTTAGCACAACTTGAGTTTTTAGATGAACGTCATCTCAATGCTCTTAGCCATCTCCAAATTTACCAAAAACATATCAAACGTGCCTATGAAAAATGTGTCCATGAATGGACCTTCTAGGTTGGTGACCTCATCCTGAAGGAAAATCAACATGTAACCAAAGAAGAGAAAAGTAAATGGGGAAAATTTTCTCTTAATTGGGTTGGACCCGATATCATTAGTCATGCTTATGGATCATGTTCTTATCATTTGTATTCACTTGAAGGTAAACCCAAACCTGAGCCCCTCAATGCCTTACATCTTAGACAATTATATTATTGAAATCACGTCCTATATCACCTTCCATCTATTGATCACTCATCCCTTGAGCATTGTGCACCTTCCATGTTACATGTTTTGAGGACAAATGACTAAACAAGAATCATGTGATTACCCATCACCTTTCAGCCTTATCTTTAATATGAGTATCACAGCTCTACTCATAGCATGATTCTCATGGATACTTTTCATCTTTTTCAAAGATGGAATCCCATGGTCGTTCCTCACTTGAAACCATCTCTTTCATAGTTAACCTTTGTGTGCTACCAAAAAAATGATTCCCTCAAAAAGGACATATCTTCTCTCTTATCTCACCGCTATAAATAGATTGCTCCCTCAAAGGATAACTATATAAATTCATTACAAAAATACAATAAAATGTTTAGAAGCTTCCCACATCGATCATCTTCACGAAGACCTAAAGGAGATACTATACTCATCCCAAATAGACTTCCTACATTGATTAATCTATCAAAAACAAAAACAAAAACAAACAATGAAAATGATAAATTTTTCATCATGGATTTCTTACCAGGTAAACATGCCATCGTACACTAAGTTACACTAAACCACCCACTTTCAACTCATTACCTTTTCACTCTAATTTTCTCTCTTCTCAAGGGACTTTCCTCATTTGTGACATTTTATGATCATGTGACTTTCTTCACCCTTAGAATAGTCCATTATGCAACGCCTTTAGGGTCTTATGTTCATAAGTCCATCTTGGGTATGGTAGACTCATTATGATTCTTATCAATTAAGTGGCTCTTTTACCACATCTTACCATTCACCTTCCTCATTACTTTTTGATTATCCTATATAGGACCAGACCATCAACACCTACATTTAAACGACTCAACAATGCCTATTACCTATGACTCAGCCATGCCTATCACCTACACTCAATCATACTTAAAACCTACCAATCCATTCCTCTACCTCATAAAATTATTCCCTAGCTTATGGGAGAAATACATCAGCCTGAGGCCCCTTTTCACCTGGGATATGTAGGCGGAACTCCTAGGGCATGGGGCCCTTGGAGGTTAGCTTGGCCACTCTTTACCTTAACCAATTTTCCCTTAATTTTCCTATTCACATTCTACCTTAGTTAGTTTCCATTTTATATTACAATTGGAAATTAAAACGAACAAGCACCAATTAATAAACAATTTTACCACACCATAAAATCATTTATTTATCATTTTTGCATTTCCACCATAACAAATATTTGGAAATATAAACCATAACATGCATATACATCACCATTTGTCTCCCATATTACCAATAACTTGGAAATTAAATCAAACACTAAAAACACGCCTAAGTGACCCAACTCCATCAGGCCTAAACCAACCTGAGTCCATCATGCCTAAAGTGATTTGACTCCACCATCTCTAAACCAACATGACTTCACCATGCCTAAATGACCTAACTCCACCATGCCTAAGTGACCTGACTCCATCATGCCTATGACCTTGACTCAATCATGCCTAGTCCACCTATTTTTCATCATATAAAAAATAACACTAGAAATTACAAACATAACTACAACCTCATACCATCAATGTGACCATCATATATATATATATATATATATATATATCACTCATCCCAATCTGTGTATCCATATATGTCTATACACAGATGTCAAATCAATACACGTGTCTCTCATACACAGTCTAAATATCTTTAATGCACAGGCCAGTATAATATACAAAATCTCAAAAACTCTCATGTACATCCTCATTATCTTCTGCATGTAGGCCAGTATAAATCAAAAATATACAAAAATCTATATCTTGAACATATAGGGTGACTAATCGTCACCCCACCTAATGTTCATACCCATCTCATTTATCTCCTACTCCTCTCCTCTATCCTGGCACCCTTCCACCATCTCTCCACCATGTACGGGTCTATCCCTCACCTCTACCTTACATGCAGCTGGGTCCAACCTCTGTGAGCTATTCACCTCTCCCTAACCCTATCTATGGGCTCACTGGCCCCCTGAAATCTCTACACTGTGTGTGTGAGATTTGGTCCTCTCACTCGAGGCATATTGTGCTCTATACTCTACATATGAGGGGAAATCTATTCCCTATGATAGTCAGATAGTCCAAATAATACCACACCTCATTTAGGGAATCGCTGAACCTAGCCATCGGTACTGTCTGCGGCAGCGCCATCGGTCTCAAACCCTGTCCATGTACTTGTAACATGGGACCCTATCCCCCTACTACCTGTACCATGGGACGTTATCCCTAAGCCTAGGTTGGTGCCTGTACTACTACCTGTGCTACTACCTAGGCCTGTAGGGCCATAATTTGGGCCTTTGTAGTGGCCAACTAGCCTTGCAATCCTGCTACCTATTCCTATAGGGTGGCTACATATCCCCTGTCTCCATCTCTACCCTGTTCGGGTGCTTGACCCTAGGAAATCTGGGCCTGTAAAGCTACCACCTATTCCTATAATGTAGCCACTTGTGCCTCAGACACTGTCAACTACCCCTGTAAACCTATAATTTGGGCCTGTAAGGTTACAACCTACCCCTGTAAAGTATCCCTCTGAACTGTAAGGGTATCCAACTCTAAATTCCCTAGCCTAAGTGGTGTTACTCATAGCTAGACTACCCACCACTACCTATACCTATCTGTAACCCCAACATCATCAATCCACTGGTCCACTTCCTACTCCTCTTGCCTAGTTGGCTTTGTTGGTTGAGGTAGAGGCATAGGCCTCTCCACGTCATCCCTCCTATACTGAGGGAACAATGGTGGCACGTCGTGGAGCAACCCAAACTTTCATCTGACCCTATCTATAGGTATCATCTCATGCTCACCAACACAACACCCCTGTATCCACCTAAGTAGTTATAACTCATCTAGATCCACCACCATCTGCCTATATGAAGGGAAGCCAACATATGGCCTCCAAATGATGTCAACACTAGATAATCCCTCCAATGCCTACCTATAATATGCCACATCGTGAGTAGCCCTGGCAGCTCTACGCTCTCCAATAATAGAAACCCAACACCTGTACCTAACTTGAACCAAGCCTGCATCAAACACATCTGGCTAGGGCATATATCAACTGGATGCACACATACAATGTGCTCATATGCTCAGCAATGGAGAAGAAAGGTGCAACACAAACTAAACCTCTGTAACTACCCATAGGCCCATAGCTCCCTGTATATCTACATCAAGTATGATGGTGCCTAAGAAAACTGGATCATATCCTCCACCATGTCATGGAGAACCCCCATTAGTGCTCGTCAGAATCTCCCACCCTCTTTATCTAGCAATGCAAAACAACACACTGCCTCCATAATCAAGACCACTAACCTCATCTCCTCAGGATGGGACACATACATGTCTCCATAGCTCAGGCTCATGCTATGGAACCTTATCTCTACCATCCCCTCTCCAAACACTTTCAACATCAATTCCTTTGATGCCTCTGAAGAAATGGAGTAAAATTATGTCCCCACTATCGATAACCGCAATATCATGTACATGTCCTCTAAGGTGGCTATGATCTCACCTGTTAGAACATGAAATGTGTTGGTCCTTGAATACCATGTGTTGATGAGTGTAACCATCAATATCATCTCCCAAAATATGTTCCTGTATTATTTGAACCCAATAAGGCCAACATCTGTAATGTGACGCCACTCCTCCTTTCTCATGCTCCCTTGTACTGCTAGTAACAGAGGTGGTACTCTATATCTCATCCGCAACTAGTCCCTATCATGCACCCAACAAATCATACCATTGTTAAACCTTCACCATACCCAACACATCTCTTACCCAACAAACCTATTCCTAAACCCTTATTTCTTATTATACCCCAACCCTACAAATTACCCCTTTTTACACCCATCCACTCATACCATTTACACCTATCACCCTACTCATTCTCAATAAAATTTCTTTTCCACCTAATTGCCTATCTTTTTATCCTTCCCTACCTTGTTTCTTGATCTATTTTTCCCAAAATCCAACTGGCATCAGTATGATGCCCGCTAAAACAACCCACTTGAGACTCAAGAACAACCTAGGATTAGTTAGGAAAAATTATGGAATAATTTTTTTTTTAAAGATTCTACAACCAGGTTATAAAACAAGAGTTACCATTAACAAGTTCCAAATCAATTCTAATCCACTAAAGTATTTGTTTCTTTAATTCATAATTATTAGAGGTCACCAGGTCCAAAATTTAGGGTTAGAAGGTTCAAAGGGTAATTCTTTGCCATACCCACTCTCTTAGCAGGATTAAAGATTCAACTTGATTTTTCTCAAAATTAATACATTCAAAATTTCCCTAAATCATTCCCATTGGGTAGGAAATTTCCTCACCTTTCCATTGATATAAATAATTCCTCCTTACTCCTCATATTTCTCAAGTTATGGGTCGGTGGGCCTAGGGGTGAAAATTTTCCCCAACAGCGGGCCTGTGGGCCCAGCGGAGGGAATTTACCCCATGGGTGGGTCTGCAGGCCACGGAAAGAAATATTTCCCCACTATGGGTCTGCGGGCCATGGGGAGGAATTTTTATTTTAGGGAAGGAGTTGGGTCGGCGTGGTGGCGGTAGATATTTTAGGAATTTCCCACGCAGGGCGAAAAACCACCTTTTCACCCACACTCTCGCGAGTCCGCAAGGGAAACGTGGCATCTCCTAAGCCAATGTGAGAAAACAAGGAAGTGGGGATAAAATATTCTTAATGCCTCGAAGGGAAAAAAAGGGTGGAACTCACCCATGCCTCCACCGACACCTTGTGATGCCACGTGGCAACTCTTGATTGGCTGCGGGCTAGCAGAGCAGCAGGGAAACTTCAGAAAAAAAATTCAAAATTTTCCAAAAGTGCAAAAGGAAATAAGGAACCCAATCCTTCGCTGATGCCTTGGGATCCGACATGGCATTTCCTGATTGGCTGCGGGCTGGTGGAAAAAATCTAGAAAAGTTTCCCAAATTTTGTTTTTAAAGCACTAAGTTAAAAAGAGATCCACCCCTCCTCCAATGCCTCATGGTTCCATGTGGTAGCCTATGATTGGCTATGGATAAGTGGGGTGGTGGGGAAAATTAGGAAAATTTTCCCAAAAATTTTCTGAAGTGCTAAGGGAAAAATTCGGGCCCGCGGGCCCACCAAGGAAATTTTTCCCAATTTTTTTTACGCCAAGTGAAAAAAAACTTCAAAAGGCCATAAATTTTGATAGAGAGCTTGATTTTGGGAAAACAAGGATTTTCTAGAAATCAATTTATGTCCTCTTTTCATAGGATTCATTAAATTCTAGTTTTGATAAAATTTAAGAAGTCAATTTTGTGAAAACATTCTGCAGGCTTTTGTAGTGCGAATTGGTAAATTTTAACTTATAAAGTTTTCTTCAAATTTGTCATTATTTCTCCTTCAACATGTCAAACAAACATGGAGGTTTCCATTAGGAAAGGTTAGGATATATAGCAAGTGTAAAATTGTTGGTTTGATCTGTATTTTGAAATTACAAGTTTCTTTTTATAGCAAAAAGCCTACAGATTTGCTTTTGCTCGATTGAAAGATTTTCAAGACATTTCCTTAAGTGTTTTTAGTTTGGTTTGGGATCATTTTTTCCTCATTAAGTCCAATTTATTATTTCATTTCCCTCTTATCTATTTGCAGGGTTATTTGAACATTTGATAAAGGAATTTTACAAAGTATACAGTGAATTGAAAGAAGTGTATACATTTACAGAACAGAAATTAACTGTCTCTTTTGCCATGAAATAAAACATTGAATTCATTCCATGTTGGTCGTGAATAGTTTTCTTTATTTTAATCAAACATTAAAACAAGAATGTAGTTTCTATTCTTTCCAAAATAATATATTATAAACAAGGTAGAATAATACATTTTCTCCTCACATGTTTCACTTTTCCACTTTCCAAATAGGGATTTCATAGTGCATGTTAAACACAGATTTCCAATGGAAATAATATCATATGAACAAGGAAAACACTTCCATTAATTCAAATGAAACTCTTACAACTTCCTTTCCATTTGATTTCAAAATACAACATATAAAATACGTATCATTCTTTCACATTCTTTCCTAAAAATAGAATACAAAGTATAACTCTTTTACATTCCGAATTTCAAATTTCATTGTCAATACAAAGTATCTTTCCATTACAATTAATATATAGATCATCCAATTTAAAGTGGGAAAGGGATACAATAACATTTCATTTCACAAGAGACTGTCAAACTGTCTTTTTCTCAGCTCCATAACAGTAACATGTGTATTTCTCATTCCTCCAATTTTGGTCACAACAGGAGTAGGGGAAAGGCAACACTCTTCACCCAACCAAGACATCCAATGAAGAGGAGAATCCATCCTTCTTCATTGGATTTCAAGCCCCAACCATAGTGCAATAAAATATGTGATCCAACTCATGGCAACAACAGGCTTCCACAAACACACAAGCAACATTTTCACAATAAAACACAGTCCCAAAACAAAATGTAGTTTATAACTACATTAAAACATGACAAATAATACTAATTCTTTATTAAGCAAGCCAAAGGAGCAAGAAACTATGGGGGATACTTCTTATGCCTCCCAAAAGGGGAAATGGGTATCACCACCTGAATTATAAACCACCAAAATATAGTATACTGACATTCCTTATGCCTCCCCAAGTACCCCTTATTCCTCACATTTCCTTATGCCTCCCCAACCTCTTATGGCACCTCATAACGAGTAAATAAATGCAAGTTATTTCTTTGTAAGGTGGAACCCAAATCCAAACTCCCTCCTCCCTTATACCTCCCTAAAACAAACTCGTGCCTCCCACAAAATAAACCCCATAGTCTTCTCCTACACCATTCCTAGGCCATCTACCCAACAGCCCACAAACATGCCAAAACATTCACACATTAACATTTTCATAAACAAAAAAGAAGCATTGCAAGAGCTAAACTCCTGCCTCTCCATGATGGAGTTGTTCCAAGTTCCAAAACAACAAGCTTTATCTCAATGTAAGCAATCCAAATCATCTAAGCACAAGCATGCAACAATCTTCCAAAAAATCTTCTTTAAAGAAAGAGCTCCAAAATAGCAAAAGAATTCACCCAAGAATGAAGTCTCCAAAGTGAAGCAACCTAAAACAAGGAAAGGAA
The DNA here is from genome assembly GCA_019776745.2 of Taxus chinensis. Classification (NCBI taxonomy): domain Eukaryota; kingdom Viridiplantae; phylum Streptophyta; class Pinopsida; order Cupressales; family Taxaceae; genus Taxus; species Taxus chinensis. The sequence goes on along the minus strand of CM034150.1, from coordinate 173,519,385 downwards.
TTCAAATTTTATAGAAGAGGGAAGGGAAGAGGATGAGGTGGATCCATGTAGGATGCCACATCACACATCCTCAACCCCAACCCCAAAAGTCAACTTCATTCTCCAATGCATAATAAACAGGTGGGTGAATAAAATGATAGTTTACTTACACACTCAAATCCAACCCACACCAAAAAGGACTGAAATTAAATCATGTAAGAAAAGTGTAATTAAAAACTACAAATTACCTTCTCAAAAAGCATTATAAAAGTCAAATTTCAACTCTTCAACCATAGATATGATTGGTAAATAAATTTAAGAGGTATGGGACAAGTTTAACTTGTTCCAAAAGCCTCCAAAATTAGGCTCCAAGGACATTCAAATTTCCAAGAAGTTGGAGTGTTTCACACTCAAAATTTAACTTACACATCTCTTACAACACTTTAATTCAAGGCCAACAACTCTATTAGTTACGTTCTTATGACATATTTTATTTATTTATTTTAACAATATGATTACTCACAATATTTACACACCATTTGATAATTAATGAAAGGGTAAAAGCACCACAAAATAAACACATGAAAATATAAACAAAGGAACAAATAAATAAATACACATAACCCCTTGGTCACATTTAAAGGTGATCCCCCCCATGGGAATCCCTAACACACACAAACACACACAACAAATACTAGCTACCATGGTGACCTTGTTGAATTCATCTAGAATTCCAATGTGGTTGGTCTCCAATCCCCCAATGTTTGTTGTGATATTTTAACCTGCAAAACACAAATACCTCCTTCGGTCTCGTGGCCATATTAGAACATCCAAAATAATATAATTAAAATTCCAAAATCATCTAGATATATGGATCACAAAAACATCCAAGCAACCAACAAGATCATTTACAATTTTAATCAACAACTATATCATCATCAAATAATTTCCATTTCTAGGTCTACTCACAATATCCAAATCTCACATGTCTGAACAATATCCATAATATAACCATGTTAAACAGTATATCAAAATCAATATCTAAAATGTCTCTAACAACCTTCATGCATCATAACTGAATCAAGTCAACAATAATCCATGACCTAACACCTAACATCATGCTATAATAAAGTACATAATAATGTCCATAATATAATCAGTAGTATCATGATTAGTATCAAAAAGGTGTCAAAGGGAAGTGGGCACGAAAATTGGTCACTTCTAACCAGCATCGGTCTATCATGATTGGTATCAGGAACCTGCTAGTTGACAGATGTCGGCCAATGTCAACTGAAGTTGGCCAAATATTGACTGGAATCGATCATTGTCATGGTAACTGCATCAAAAAACCCCCCTACTTCTCCCTAAATTCTCAAATCTAACCTAGAACCCTATCCTACCTTACCCAAACCTAACCTAAACCCCTCCCCACCCCCATTTACCCTACCTAGGACCTCCCCCCTCCCTCATTACAACATTTTAACCATAAATTCAAAATTATAACCCCACCTGACATGGTTTTACCTAACACCAATTTTAACTACCTTTTTTAACAACAAATGGAAAATAAGGATCGAATCCTACCTCATCATGGTGGTACGTCTGGATGCTACACCAGTGGCCCACCCGAAATATCTCCCGCCTTTTCCATGCCAAAATCCACTCCTCACCTCCAACCAACCACTCAAATCACTCAACCCGATCTCATGGACCAGCCATTCGAATACCAATCACCTGCTACAAGGGTCACCATCTCAACTCTCTGTCTCTTTCTATCACTTTCCAACTTTCCACTTATTTGGTGTCATTTTCTCTAATTAGAAAATGAAAAATGATTCCATAAAAAGTGGAATTTTGCTTTTTTAAACCCAACCTGAGATGACCAACGTCGGTCATATTTGTGCCCTAGACAATAGATGTAGATCACCCTATAATCGGTATCAGTCAACCCTTACAACTATTTGGCCTTGCTAAGTCCCCTTTTACCTACAACCATTAGTGCCAACATCCCTTTCCTCATCCTGAACACCTATTAAACCATACCCACAAGCCCAAACCACCCTTAAATTTCCTTAAGTTACATCTTAAGAGTTATTATTCTACCTATACCTTGGTCTTACCCATTCCATGACCTATTTTTATGAACCCGACCTACTTTGTGTGACCATTGACCTCAGATACTCACTATACCTTGTGAAGTTGTTACCTATTTCATTTTAGCCTAACAACCATACCTTGCCTATTGCCATGCCATTTATCCCGACCAAACTGTTGGTTTACCAGAACATACCTAAACATTCCTACATCTGACCTAAGTTTTATTTTCCAGACCATATCTTATACCTTGGATACTTGAATCACTTCACCCTTGTTTGGATAAGCCTATCAATCTTAGATGATGTAGAGTTTGAAAGCTCATCAACCTGGTACTGTGTTGTAATCTATATGTGTGTGTGCACTTGATTTCCATTACCCATGACCTAATTTTTACCCTAGCCTATTACCTATTACCTGAGTTAACCGTCACCCTTTCGCTTTGTACTCAAACCCTTCCCCGCCTACCTTCACCACCTACACATTTATCGAACCACTCACTGATTTTGTATTACACCTCACCAATTACTAATTTGAGGGGGATCACCTTCATCCACACATGGGGAAATCACATCTTGTATTTTTCAATGTCACTTACCATTACAAGCTATGCAACAAAAATGGGAAAAATGTAGACACCAAAATTAGGTCACACTCCCCTTGGTCCCTTTTTGAATAGCCAACTTAAACATATCCACCTAACCATGAACCTTTTACCCCACATTAAGATTAGTTTAATTATTTATAATTAAATTAATACTCATCCTCACTCCATTCATTATTTAATTACCCTAATTAAACTAATTTCCACCTCACCTAGACACCTCATCATGGACCTATTCTTAGCATGTTTCCTAACTAACTAGGACTCAACCTCTTCTTAGTTTAATTAACAAAGACTTAGTCTAACCTTAAAAATTACATGCTTATTCATGCTCTAACCTCATTCCTAGTTATCTAAGTGAAAAAATCCCATTTTGATCCATGAGAATAGACAAAGTTGGCCAAAATATTACCAAGATCTGTCATTTTTAGTAAACCTAGGATTTCCCACCTTAACCGACATCAGTCAACCCTAAACTGATGGTTGTCATCCTAAACCATTGTAGATTACCATATATTCACTTTGGTAACCTTATTGGAGAGGATGGACACATTATCGAGTTTTGGAATGAAGGAGATCTGCATGTAAGAAATAACCAGAGCCCTTTTACACATCCAAAAATCCATAACCACTACCAATATGGATCTAAAGGTATTTTCATCCAAGGTAGCATTCTAGGAAGCACTTCCGTAGCACTAAGCACCATCCCACAAATCAAATATCACCATAATCCAGCCATTAAACCTATAAACACTAGTAAGTGTATCTCTAGCCTACATCATTTCATACTTATTCAGATTACAAACTTTCTTCATCTTTGTTTATCAACATCTATATGCATTTTTCATCCCACCCTTGTTACCTTCCTATGAATCCAACCATTCCATCACCCATAATCTTCTAATCACCTATACGCGATCATTGAATACCTCTAAGTACCCCTAGCACCATTGCAAACCTATCCTTTTTTCCTCACACCCACTGTCTTACCTCAAAAATTTCCTAAAACCCAGTTTATTGAATTTCTACCATCCCACCTTAGCCGTCGTCAGTTCCCACTTAACTATCGCTAGTCATACCTCACCGACGTCGGTCTCTGTATTTGGTAATCTTGCTAATAACATAAACTTAAAAACCTACATCCAAGAAACTCAAGTTACCCCGAATCTGACCCTAACCTATCCCAGTACCTTGACCACCTACCCTACTTCAAGATCTGATCATAACCTAGCCTATTATCTTAGATTTTCTTATTGTATTTGGATGAGATACCTAAATCATATCAACTACAGTAGGATTTTATTTATTTACGTTATTTCTTACATCAAATTATATTAAACAGTGGGTTGACTGCCATTAAGGAAGTACCACACTTCCTAGATCTAGCACACGCTAGGAAGCCCACTGACATATATTGTTTAACTCTCTTTTTTGGTCTTGTTGTGTATTTTAGGTAGTTCCTCTTAGCTAAAAGGAATCTCTCACAGTCAGCATTGGATCAAGAAGTCAGAATGCACACACGACCTTTAAAATGACCATCACAACGGGTATTCCTCCTTGACCCATTGCCTTATCTATTTCATCAAATCCACAAATAAAATGGTGAAACACTTAGATAGTAAAGTTTTAAAGTGTGCATCATACTCTCATATGCTCTCAGTCATGCCCTATTTAATCTCCTTTAGCGTACAAATGTTTTTCTTCTCAAAATCAAGTATATGGAACTCATCCAAGAAAGCATAACGCACCACGTTATAATCCACAAAATTATGATTCGGATCAAACTTCCTACACTAACTATGCACACACCCTTGCAAAGTAGTTACTTTTGATGAAGAATCACAGCACCCCTGAATGTCTGCAACTCGATGGGTTGAGACTCTCAGTGTGATTGCATAACATGGAGCTTTTCCCAAGTGTGGGACCTTGCAAAAATGGAAAAGCTCTCCGGATGAAGGCCGGTTCCTATTCCTCTGTTCAAATGCACACGTAAAAATGTAGAGGGTTTACTCAAAACCTAAACTAACTTGCCAAGGAGACAGGGTAAGAAGATGCATAAAATAAAACCTAAACTATAAAAGTGATGCACCGAGGAATGAAGAACACCTGTCTTGCCAATAAACACAAACCATAAAAATGCAATGCAAGATCATGCACAGATAACCAGATTTGCAGTGAAAGATCAAGAGAATGCAAATGAACATAGAGAGGGTTGAGAATCATCCACAGACATGCATTATTTGCTCCAAATATTGATACAACACACTACAAAATGCCAAGAGGAAAAGTTGCATTTCAGTTTTTAATGGGAGGTTTGAACTCCACAAATTCACCTGCCAAAGAGAAGGAGGGAGGGGAAAAACAAGAATTTCCAACCTTTAGAAAGAATCCCCTCCTTAAAATTTATAGGAAGAATGAGAGAGAAAAGAGAGAGGAAATCCAAAACTACCCCAACCACCTCTAGGTTGCATTTAATTCATCTCATTATGGTGGTTGGTGAGAACCCTAGCGACCCCAAAAAGTGGAAAACTTTATTTTGTATTTTTAAGAATTTTTTCTCACCCAATTAAAGATATCCATTCGTAGTTGGATAGAGGACCTCATAAGATTTTTGAAAAGTCCATCCTTGCATGAATCCAAGCTCCCTGTCAAAAGTTATGGCCATTTGAATATCTGCGCCCGAGTCTGCTTCCTGTCAGCGCTCAAAATGTTGCGCCTCCTGAAGCTGTGCCTTGGCGCATCCATCCTTATGTCGACATACCCTTATGTGTGCCAAGGCACACATTTTTCCATGTCGACACTTTGTTCATGTGCCCTTTCCCTGTGCCTTGGCGCATATATTTTCATGTCGACATCCATTTTCATGCGCCCTTGACCTGTGCCTTGGCGCATATATTTTCATGTCGACATCCATTTTCATGCGCCCTTGACCTACACCTTGGCACATATATTTTCATGTCAACATCCATTTTCATGTGCCCTTGACCTGTGCCTTGGTGCATATATTTTCATGTCGACATCCATTTTCATGTGCCAAGGCGTAACTTCTGCCATGTCGACAATCTCCTACCTACGCCTTCAGCTGTTGGTGATGCAATAAAAATCAGGCTCTAAGTTTCTTTGATTTCCATATTCTTCTATTTGTCTATATCTACCCAAGGGGGAGATATTTACAACAATTTGGCGACTCAACAGGATCACTTGCCTGCTAGGTAGAATATCAATGGCCTTTTAGCAATCCATTGGGCATGGAGTCATAAGTAATAACCTGAAACCAACTTGATCTCTGATCCCGAGCCTGGTATCGCAACTCCTTCTCCAACAGTACTCTGAACTATAGAAAACAACCTAAGAGTAGCCAAAACCTATGCCAGATCACTTAGGGAAATTGAAACCTAACTACAACAAGACAATGTGCGTACGCACTTAGAGGAATTGAAAACTAATCTAATATTAATAAGGGTAAACCTTTTCCTTTTAGTAGCAATGTTTAAGATAAATTCCGTTAACCGGAATCGGGAGTTATTCTCCATCAAATGTAGACAATTGGAAGGCATTACTACTTTTACATCTCGTGACCATGTAGGGGCCACTCCAAATGGCATCAAACTTGGAATGCCTTCCTGATTTTGCCCGATCTGCATCCCATTTCAGAACTAGGTCCCCCTCCTGGAAGGTCTTTGCTCTTGCCTTCTTATCAAACCATCTTTTTACTAAGGCCTGATCCTTTTCAATCATCAGAACTACATGTTCTCTTATTTCTTCCAATTCTATCAACTCTGCATACCTGGCATCCATTGGTTTGAACTCAGACAACTCCAACTGCTTCATGAGCTCCAATGCTGGCAATTCTAATGATATAGGCAATACTGCCTCTTTCCCATAGACCAACTTGTAGGGAGAATTACTAGTAGACCTCTTTGGTGTTATTCTGTCAGCCCACAATGCTGATCTTATCTTGGTATGCCATGTCCTTTGGTTTTCATCTAGAGTCCTTCTGATGATCCTTAGCAAATTCTTGTTCGTGGACTCTTCCTGTCCATTACCCTGCGGGTAATAATTTGAAGAGGTGCTCAAATAGATTCCATTCTTGACAGCCCATTCTGTAATATTGGAACCTATGAATGCTAATGCATTGTCTGATATGATAGTGGCCGGCACATCAAACCTGGTCACTATTCCTTCATAAAAGTCTAGTATGTTATACTCATTTGCTTCTTTGAGCGCTACTGCTTCGGTCCACTTGGTGAAATAGTCCATTGCCATGAGAATCCACTTGTGGCCTTGGCTTGAGTTAGGATTTATGACCCCAATAAATTCCAATCCCCATTGCATAAATGGTTGGTCAACCAAAATTGGGTGCAATGGAAGTGCTGCTAGTCTTTCTTTTCCTATGAAGAGTGCACATTTCTTACACTTTCTTATACATGTATAACAGTCACTAAACACCGTGGGCCAATAATACCCTACCTTCATTATCTTGAGAGCTGTTACTCATGGGGAAAAATGTCCTCCAAAATCTCCATCATGAAAATCTCGTAACACCCTCTCAATTTTATCTATCCCAATGCACCTCAATAGAACTCCATTGATGTCTTTCTTGAACAAAACACCATTAACAAGCACATATTGAATGGCTTGTAATCTGAAGTATCTCCTCTTTTCTTTGCTCATTTCTGGAGGGCATAAGCCTGTCTGTAGGAAGTTTATCATACTCTGAGTCTAAAAAAGAGTAGGCACATCATCATTTTCCTGTTCTTGACCACCCTGTAATACCAAGACAGTCTCTTTTTCATCACCTGCTTCAACTTGTTGACTCAAGGCTAGTTGTTCGCATAGTCCCTTCCCACGTACTAGTTTGGTGACCTTGATCTCGATGTCATATTCCATGAGACGAGTTATCCATCCTGCACGTTTCTCATTCAGATCCTTGTTTAGAAGGAAGTCCTTGACTCCCGCATGAGAGACCAATAATTGGATCTTGTTGTTTGAGACTAGGTGCTTGAATTTATTTAAACTCCTGATCACTGCAAGGACATTCTTTTCAATGAAAGAGTACCTAGTTTTGTATTCCTCCAAGCCTTGACTTAAGAAAGCAACTGGTTGTTCTAATCCTTCTTTGTTTTGTTGTGCCAGGATTGCAGAAATTGTGTCTCCACCACCAAAGGCATATAACATGAAATCCTTGGAGAATTCTGGATTGACGAGAGTTAGAGCTTGAGATATAGCCTCTTTTATTGCCTCAAAACTTGCCTTGCCTTCAGATGTCCACTTAAATGCCATGCTCTTCTTCAACATCAGTGTTATTGGCTTTATGAGAGCTGCAAAGTTTGGAACAAACCTGCGGACAAAATTGATCCTTCCTAAGAAGCTTTGAAGAGACTTCTTATGACTTGGCAATGGCAACGCTTGAATTGATTCAACTCTTTCTGGGTCAATCATCAATCCCTCCTTTGAAACAATATGACCTAGAAGTTTTCCTTCATGAGCCAGGAATATGCATTTTTTGGGATTCAATGATACCCCAAATCTTCTACACCTCTGAAATACCTGCCTCAGATGAAAGAGGTGATCCACTACATTTTTGGAGAATACAATGATGTCATCAAGATATATCAGAACTATTTTATTGATCAACCCATTGAAAGCCATATCCATTGCCCTTTGGAAAGTGGCTCCAGCATTTGATAGGCCAAATGACATCTTCTTGTAGGCATATGTGCCCCATTTGGTGGTGAAAGCTATCTTGAACTGGTCATCTTCCTTCACCATTACCTGATTATACCCTGAGTAGCCATCTAGGAGAGAGAATCTCTCCGAACCAGATACCACTTGCAATATTTGTTCCATTGAAGGAAGTGGGTAATGGTCTTTGAGAGATGCCCTATTGAGGTCTCGGAATTCTACACACAGCCTGATTTCTCTGCTCTTTTTCCTGACTGGAACCAAGTTTGCAACCCAGCTTGAGTGCTTGATCAGGAATATAATGCTCGCCTCTATTAATTTTTTTATCTCTTTCTTCATTAGAGGCTCGATGTGAGGGTTGACTGGTCTCTACTTTTTCCTAATGGGCTTAGCATCTAGATCCAATTCTATGGTATGTTGTGCCAACTTTGGATTAAAACTTCTTAAGTCTTCATAGCTCCAAGCGAAGGCATATGGAAATTCTTGGCAAAGTTGTATGAAATTTGATTTCTCCTTCTCAGTGGCCACTTTGTCAATTTGAAGTGTTTTGCCTTCCCCAACCGGAATTGGCTCTGAATCTTCTCTCTTGACCTGTATGTTAGCCTTTTCCTTACGAAATTGGACGTTAGGGTTGAAGATAGACTCCAATGTTACTAAACCCTTGGGAAGCTTATTTGTCTGCAACTCCACTACTTGATCCCCATACTGCTGCTCTAATCTGTCCTAATTCCTAGCTGAGAATTTAGCCTCTTCTTGTAAGAAACTGACGATCTGTTGATCGTTCTCAAACACCTGCCAGCTTGTGTTATTATCTGGAACTGTTGGCCTCACAATCACATGGATATGTGGCTGTGTTTTTTCCCTTTTGATGTTTTCAACCACATCAAACATTTCTCCAACAGCTGCGAGCCTATCCGCAGCTTCATTTTTCTTCCTAGGTATGGACACGATGTTGAAAGCTTCAAAATCCTCAATGAGGTCCCATACCCTGTTCTTGTAGTTCTTTAGTAGTTCATTCTTTGTAGCATGTTGTCCCCTGACTTGATTGACGATCAGCTCACTATCCCCGAGCACCTGCAAGTTCTTTATGCCCTTTTTCCTAGCCCAATGAAGTCCATGAATTAAGGCTTCATACTCAGCCATGTTGTTTGAGTAAGAAAACTGAAAACGGAAGGCTGATTAATACTTTGTACCTTGTGGTGAAATGAGCATAGCTCCTCCTCCCACACCTTTTCTACTCCTTGACCCATCAAAGAAAAATTTCCATACTTCATTCTTGTCCTTATGATCTGGCTTGGTGATGTTGGGGAGAGGTTGATTCTCTTCATGTAAACAATAAACTCCTAGCTCAGATTCTTCTATTTCTTGATAAGGATCAAAATCATGCACCTTGCTTGCCCATTCATCAAGAGTCAAATCTGGGATGCTTCCAATCTTGGTGTCAGCTTCATCAGTGCTTGGATAATCTTCTTGATCTAACACTGAACAGTTGGTATTGATTTGGCTTGGAGTATAAGGCTCAATGTGAAAGTTTGCAATAGGTTCAGATCTGATTGTGGCCTTAGTTCCATACCTTGTTATAAACAACATGTGTGACCAATCTACTGAAAGATAGCCTCCAATTTTGGCTGTGAAATCTCTTGACAAACATAGGGCAAAGAGTGGTGGCAGGTCTATTACTAAGACATCTTGCAAAACAACCACGTTGGGATAGGCATGCAAAGTAAGACTCAAGTTTTTAATCACTCCAACTGTTGTTACTGTTGTCCCATCCAACTGCACTACCCCTTTGGATATGGTTTCATATTGAAGTCCTAGCTGATCAGCTATTTGCTTGGGCATCACTGAGCTACTTGCCCCGGAATCAATCATGCAATTGTGCACCAATTGGTTTCCAATGATTAATGAGACATAAAAAGGAGGGGGCTTCAACATTTTACCTTGCTGTCTTCCATGATTCCCTTCAAGTTGGGCAGCATTTGTTAGCACATTCTCTTGCATTTGGACTTGCTGATTTGAAGTTGACAAGTCCTTCATGGCAGCTAGTAGCAAATCTCTTTAGCCTGGGATGGATAGTGATTCCCACATTGATATGTTTACGTTTGTCTTCTTCATTTGATCAATGATACCAAATGCTGATGAGGATCTCTTTAATGTCCTTTAGTCTGTGCATTCCTTTCTTGTGCATGGGTAGCAACAACTGGCATCTGATTTGGTTTAGGAGCTGGTTTGGGTACTCGTATGTTTGGAACTACATTTTTCTTACCAACACCTTGTGGAGTGATGGAAGGTTGTAGATCACTTGGAGCCAATGACTGCCCCTCACCAAAATTTCTCCTTTTTGACCTTGTGTTGGCTGCAACTCTTTGAGAGGGTATTTGATTCATACCACAGAAGTCTTCAGCCTGCCAATTGACAAGAGTAGTTTCGTTCGGAGATGTTCCTTGCTAAGGTGCTTCCTGCTGCTGATCTCCTTCGTGGCTAGACTCTTGCGACCCACTGACGGTTTGCACCATCAGAGCCTGATTTAATGCACCGTTAAAGCACATTGATTGGTTGTGTGGCTGGCTACATGGGAAACACCAATCATATTCCTGGGCCATGTTATTTTGCACCGGTACCAAATCTCTGGATGTGGATGCAACATTAGGGTTATAGGGCTGAAATGGTCTATTAGCGGGAGGCCTTACTTGGCTTTGATTTTTATTTGCAGCCTGAGCTGGTGACCTATTTTATTGGTATGGGGGCCTAGCCTGGTACTGCACTTGAGGCTAATATGGTCTAGCACTTTGAGCCTTTTGTCTTTTGATAGTCACCAACTCATTTCCAAGGTTTTGCAATTGTTTCATAACCTCCTGGAGTTCATTTGAAGCACTAGAGGATGAAGTAGAAGTTTCATTTGAACTTTGATTTCTATGAGTGGGAATAGGAGCCAAAGTGGGTGCTTGACTAGTGCTTGGATTTTTTAAGTTTGGATACAAGGGCATGGGAGGCCTAGGAGCCATCTTACCAGCTTGAATAAGACAGTTTTCAGCCCTAATGGCAATGCTATAAGTAGCAGGTAAGGTTGTGCCTCCCATAGATTGAATTAACATAGAAATATCAGAATTCAAAGCCTTAAGATGGTATAGAAAAGCACCTTCAGCTGTTGGCCTAACGGCCACTGGAACCGTATCCCAAGACCTTTGAAATCTGAAGTTGAGTTCAATCAGCGTGCTCATTGGGAGCTCTCTTGATAGTTGTCAATTGTTCTAGTAGAGACAAATTGTCTCCCTTTTCTCCAAACTGCTCATGGAGAACTATGCATAACTAATTCCAATTTTTGATAGAACCAGCTTCAAGGCTCCTAAACCATTACAATGCCTTCCCTTTAAACAATGATGCCAATAGTTTGATAGCCACATCCATTTCATTTATCTCATGGATTGCACAAATGTTAGCAATGTCTTTGACATGATCAACAGGAGTGGTATGATTTTCTCCAGTGAAAAATGGAATGTTCTTCAATGCTGCAATTGGAACTGGATTATGTGCATTGAGAGCAAGTGGTCTGCTACCCGTAAAATTGACAAATGGATTCGGTGGTTGCACCATTCTGATTGGTTTGAGAACCCTTGTTGATGCGAGAAAAGGTCTACCAGGTGGAGGTGTAGACAAAGTCCGGTTAGGTGGAGATGGTGATCTTCGTGGTCTTCTTCCTCTCCTTCCTCCTCCTGGTGATAGTTGCAAGTGGAAAAATATCCCCTCTTCTCGAGTATCAGACCTGGTTCGAATTCTTCTCATATGCCAGGGAAACTTTTGCTGCTAAACCACTGAATTCTATCCCCTTCGGAGTCACCAGATGTGTTAGATAATGAGCCTGAAAATGCTAGATCTGCCAAGTTACACACCAAAATTGACAATATTTAAACTCAAAAATTTGAAAGACCTGTATTTTTGAGAATTTAGGGTTTGGAATTTGATTTGGAATGACAGTCCCGAAAACCCAAAAATGCCAGACTTCTGAAATCCTGAAATCCGAAATACCAAAAACCATGAAATTTTAAAAATCAAAATTTCAAAAAACTAAGAATACCCTTTTAAATATTATCCCCCGATCTATCAACTGGTGAAATTTTGACTTGTTTTGAGCAAGTTAAGTCCTTCAAAATTGATTTCAAAGTTCAGCCTAGAAGGTGAAAATATGAAATTGTAAAACATGCAATTTCTAAGTCCAAATTTCTTGAAAATTCCTTCAAATCTTGTGGAATGACCTCTTGGTCCCACTAGGCGTGCCAAAACTATTGATGATGAATCACAGCACCCCTGAATGTCTACAACTCGATGGGTTGAGACTCTCAGTGTGATTTCATAACATGGAGCTTTTCCCAAGTGTGGGACCTTGCAAAAACGAAAAAGCTCTCCGGATGAAGGCTGGTTCCTATTCCTCTGTTTAGATGCACACATAAAAATGTAGAGCATTTACTCAAAACCTAAACTAACTTGCCCAAGGAGATAGGTTAAGAAGATGCATAAAATAAAACCTAAACTACAAAAGTGATGCACCGAGGAATGAAGAACACCTATCTTGCCAATAAACACAAACCATAAAAATGCAATGCAAAATCATGCATAGATAACCATATTTGCAGTGAAAGATCAAGAGGATGCAAATGAACATAGAGAGGGTTGAGAATCATCCACAGACATGCATTATTTGCTCCAAATATTGATACAACACACTACAAAAATGCCAAGAGGCAAAGTTACATTACAGTTTTTAATGGGGAGGTTTGAACTCCACAAATTCACCTGCCAAAGAGAAGAAGGGAGGGGCAAAACAAGAATTTACAACCTTTATAAAGAATCCCCTCCTTAAAATTTATAGGAAGAATGAGAGAGAAAAGAGAGAGGAAATCCAAAACTACCACAACCACCTCTAGGTTGCATTTAATTCATCTCATTATGGTGGTTGGTGAGAACCCTAGCGACCCCAAAGAGTGACAAACTGTATTTTGTATTATTAAGAATTTTTTCTCACCTAATTAAATATATCCAGTGGTAGTTGGATAGAGGACCTCATAAGCTTTCTGAAAATTCCATCCTTGCATGAATCCGAGCTCCCTGTCAAAAGTTATGGCCATCTGAATATCTGCGCTAGGGTCTGCTTCCTGTCAGCGCTCAAAATGTTGTGCCTCCTAAAGGTGCACCTTGGCGCATCCATCCTTATGTTGACATACCCTTATGTGCGCCAAGGCACAAATTTTTCCATGTCTACACTCGATTCATGCGTCCTTGACCTGCGCCTTGGCGCATATATTTTCATGTCGACATCCATTTTCATGCGCCCTTGACCTGCGCCTTGGCACATATATTTTCATGTCGACATCCATTTTCATGCGCCCTTGACCTGCACCTTGGCGCATATATTTTCATGTCGACATCCATTTTCATGCACCCTTGACCTGTGCCTTGGTGCATATATTTTCATGTCGACATCCATTTTCATGCGCCAAGGCGCAACTTTTGCCATGTCGACACTCTCCTACCTGCGCCTTCGGCTGTTGGTGATGCAATAAAAATCGGGCTCTAAGTTTCTTTGATTTCCATATTCTTCTGTTTGTCTATATCTACTCGGGGGGAGATATTTACAATAGTTACAAACTGACTTTCCTTACACTCATAATATGTAATCCACTTCACCCGCCATAGTATCTTTTACATGTTTATTTGTTTTTATGCATCCTCAATGCCTTTGTATTCTAGAAAATTGAAGAGACATTTCATAATACACTTGTTGAGGTTGTCATCCTTGTTTTCCCGATCTAGATCCAATATTCCTTCCTCCTCCAGAAAAACCAAATCCACTAGATCCCAAACCTATAGATCCTATTGTTCCCCTTTCTGTAGTGGGCACTGAGCCAAAGGATGTACTACCTTGTGCTCCAACATTCATGCTAAATTAAACTCTCAGTCTGCAAAGTTTTGATACTTCTAGATGTAATACCAACATTCTTTATGCCCATGTTCTTCCTCGAAGATGTGCAAGAAAATATACCACCAATTGGGCCACCAAACAAATAATATGACTACATGGCCATCTAAGAAAATCGTGTATTCAAAAGAAAATTATATCTACTTGTCACTACTCTCTCACTAACACTAACTTGATTCCCAATGACTATTTTAGGAACTTAAACACCAAGCGCAAGGGCGAGGCCACCAAGTGGGATCAGATGTGCACCTATAACACTTACTCTTTCCTCTTCCAAAGCACTCTCATAAGAAGTCGAAGAGGATTATTTTCCATGTTTTCCTAAATGGGGGAGTTCTTAATTCTAAGGTTTCATGTCCTCTGTGTGAACCTCGAATATTTCATGCATCATCTATGTCCATAACCCCATAGACTCATCAATATCATTCTTCCTTGTCAATTCCCTCTTCCACATTTAATTATTTTTAATCCTCCTTTCTTATATTTCCCTTTCTACCATAGGATTTTCCATCTTTCACCACACATGGTCCTTCCCTCACACACAGTGTAGTTTAGCTATCAATAGGTAGTTCTTCCAAGCTCACTACCACCATCAAGATCTTAATTTCCAATGGAATAGTGTGTAAATAAGATCCTCTAGGATCGTGCAAGAACTCAAACTCAGAAACCTCTGAGAAAGAATAAGTAGAAACAACGTACTCCAATGTATAGCTATGAAAAATACCACTCCACCAATGATCTATAGTGCATGTCCAAGTCACATCAGCATCCTCTATATTCTAGTAATCTTCCTGTGTCCAAAAAATATATTTTTACCTCTAATTTCTCTTTGATGCATATGCTACCATCCACTCATACAAATCTATAAGGAAACAACAAAATAATATCTCATAGAGCTCAAGATATATATGTTCTTCAACCCAAACGCGTGTATCAAAATTAGGTCTAGTGTTATATGTGTGATCAAAATTGTCCTCTAAATTTACTACCCAACTCTCAACATTGTCCAAATTCAACCAATATGTCTTCATCATGCACCATCCTTGCAACAACTTGAAAAGAGGTCCTAACAATGGAACCAAAATGTAGTCACTATATTTATACCCAAGTCCTATGTGCACTGAAACCTCATCCAGCCAAGACTGAATGCTCACCCAAAGCACGCAAACAAACCAGGTCCCTCTTTTGATACAATATTTTTCAAGGATTTGGCATGCATGAAGATACCTTATGTAACCATAACAAATACACAAGTACAAAGTGTAAGGGATTCAGATCACAACCGTATGTATAATGAACTATTTAAGGAACAATATGAGATCTAGTATACAATAACCAGCTACATAGACATCAATGACCAACAACCATCCATAATGATATATTATATTCATCCATCATAACACAAGTGGCTGAATACATCAAGATTATTATCACAAGATCATGCACATAAACATACCAACAACATAACCTTAGTACGGTCCCCTCTCATAATAGTGAAAATCAGTAGATATATATAGGTGGTGGGGACTTTCCCTTCACTGTTTGTGCACTCTCAAAAATATCTCACACGCCACAAATATCCATGTGTGTATTACAAGATAACTACAAAATCATGCAAGATTCACCTAATAATAGGTTATCTTCTATTTTTAACTATATATATAATCCTATTATTAGTTTGAACTTTGTATGATGCTTTATCTTATTTATGCATGTGATCTTCCTAAAAATAGAATTTTCTTTGAATCTAAGTCTCCATGCTTTATTCTAATCACAATACATTACTTTTTTTCCACTCCAACCATTCATCTTCCACTTTCATCCCCTGGCTCAAAATATGGATAAATCCTGAAGGTGTTCATCCTAGGTGTGAACATTCACACACTTCTTATTCTACTTCTATAAATTCCTCCACACCTACCTTCTGCTTGTCTAAAATTCTTGTGCCACTATATTTAGCGTATTTCAGGGGTGTAACACTGCGAAACCAAGGAGTGAAGTGGAAGTGTTGGGTTAAAGTCTGATAATTCTTAATATATACAGCTCTTTATCAATGGGGTTTTCTCCTTCGAGTTTCCCCATTTAAATATGGCATTTTCTATATCCATTTAGTTTTAGTTTTTTACTTTCATCTCATGTTATTAATCTCTATAATTCACTATCTGTAAGAATTTAAATCTGTGATTAAATTGACTCTTCAACATAATCTATAATATTTGGAATTTTAATGGTGAATCTATAAGATTTCAATTATATTTTCCCTTCATTTCCCTAACATGGTATCATATTTTGTGATTACGTGTGTGTAGATCGATGTGGAAGATTTTAATTTTCTAGGGTGAATAAGCTTTAAGTTTATTCATAGATCTTTGAAACCCTAATTATTTTGGATTCATCTTCAAGTTAATCAGGTTTAAATTTCCAATTCATGTTTTTTAAGCCTTGACCATCCTTATCTAGTTGTCTCATGCCTTTAATCCACCTCACCAAGTCATTTTGATGATTATTCCTAAATATTAGGCCTACTGGACTGAGCTAGTCACACTAGTTCCACTCATGCACTATTGTATTCATCATGTTGAGTGTATTTTCATCACACAACTACTAAAATTTCTAATACATCATCATGACATGCTATCACATACAATATCCTTCCTGTACAATCTACTAGCTCCTCAAGAATTCAAGTTTAAATTAGGTGTTCTTAATTATGACATCATAAGTTAATGTTATGCCTTTTCCTACTTTGTCATGCTCACTCCAAGCTTCCTCTTTCTCTCCTTCATCCTATTTTGTCATTAATTATCCTTTTACATCAATGAAAACTCAACTCTCACATTCCAATAGAATGACTACTTATCAAGATGGGAAGACACAACACCAACAAATGATTGTACAATGGTGACTACAGAAAGGCTCCTTTGTGAGAATACAATCAATCAATATGGATGTCCATTAATCCTTACAAGTGATAAAGGAACACATTTCCTTGAATGATATTATCATAATATTATTGCAATATTTTATGGTTACACACCACAAAACAACTCCTTATCACAAACAATTCATTGGAATGATTGAGGAATTCAACAAAATCCTAAGAAAAACTTTAACAAAGATTTACAATGTTGGACACAAATACTAGGATGATAAAATTTCAAAAACATTATGGTCATAAATAACAATATACAAGTGCTTCACTAAATAAACTCCCTTTCAACTTGTGTATAGAACGGAGAAATTTTTTCATTTGAATTCATGCAACCATCATTTTGCATCATGAAAATCACCAATTTGGATGATGAGGCTTCCATCACTAAGCACCTAACAAAGCTATTACACTTGGAAGAAATAATACTACATACGATATGGAAATAAAATAGAGAAAGCAAGACAAACGGCATGACATGATTGAAATATTAAAAATAATACTTTTATATTGAACTCAAAAATTTTACTATATCATTCCAAAAATGCACACCATCCTAGTAAATTCAAGACACACTGGCTAGGTCGTTATGATATAGTCACGATGTTGCCAACTGGTGAATGTCAATTTATGGACCTTAGTGG
The DNA here is from genome assembly GCA_019776745.2 of Taxus chinensis. Taxonomy (NCBI): domain Eukaryota; kingdom Viridiplantae; phylum Streptophyta; class Pinopsida; order Cupressales; family Taxaceae; genus Taxus; species Taxus chinensis. The sequence continues at coordinate 173,501,476 of CM034150.1, read as the reverse complement.
AAAACTTCTTCTAGGATACTTTAATGGATGTTAGTGTAAACCCTACCACCAATAAATTAGGGTTGTAATTCAATAAGTAATATTCCATTATATTAGTTGTCCTTTCAATTCTTAGTTTTAGTTTTCTTTATGAATATAATAAGTGTGTGAATTTTACACATTTGTTTTATGGATTATTTGGCTTGATTTGTGATCCAATAATATGTTTGTTATTATAATTCATATCAGAATAATAAGTTTAAATGTGTAGAGGACCATTTAATGTTTTATTTTGAGGGAAATTTGGTACCAAATTCACACTTGAAAAAAAATAGGTAGGAGAATGCTCATGAATTTGTTAGACACTTCTTCTAGAAAATGAAATAATGGGGAACTTAGAAACAATTTTGCATGTGAATTATAAGAAATAATTAGGTCAAATGGGGTCTTAAGAAGGGAATGATGTTTCACAAAGATCTATGGGAAATGGAAAGTGTGCAAGGAGGAGAATGTGCACAAGGAAAAGTGATGTGGCCTAGGAATGTAAACAAGAGGAGTAGTAAAGACAAGTAAAATCAAGGCATGTGCTATAAGAACATAAAATCAAGAAAAAAAAGGAAGAAAGGGATAGTTGTCAACAACTAAGCATTATTTACAATTATTAGATGGAAAAATTTACACACATGTGAATGACAATAAATAGAGAATTTATGACCTAATCTAAAGGTTATAAATAAGGGAGGGGTAACTCATTTGGAATTACCTTGTAGTTAAAATGGAGAGATATGAATGATAAAAAATATAATAAAATGAGAGAATTAATTCAATGCAATTTAAACCTGAGAAACCATCTTCCATTAAAAGAGTGTTATAGCTTTTACATTCGACAGAGGTTGGAAAGAGAAAAAGGGAGGAGCAACATAAAATTTCAGCAAAACAATTATTACCCTCGACCGCCATTAACATGATGGTCAAGTTCTTTAGGAATAATAAGGAACTTTGCAACAATAAGCCACCCATAGTAAATCAAAATGGATACTATTCTAAGTGCAAGATAATAGACCAATAGAATGATGTGCGAGTAAAAATATCCATGCAAGAATCTAGAAATCAATGTGACACAAGCTCACCAAGTACCACAGAATCAATTTTTGAATAATTCTCAAGCAAAGCAATTATTATATAGAAACATCAAGTGTTATACAATAATTTTTTATACAAGAGGAACTACAAGTCGGTGAAAATAGGAACAAGTTCTTCCATTCTATATAAGAAAGATAAGAAGACAATGGCCTCTAGTAAAAGAGTGAAGAAGGATCAAAGATCTAATTTTTTACATTTGAATTTTGAGATGAGATACCTTGAAGAGGAAATAAAACTATGGAAGAGGAAAACATAGGTATAACTAAAAAAATTCAACTTCAACCACCTTGCACATGGGCTAGATGGTATGATAGCTAAGTATCTATTACATGTAAAAAAATAAGGATAATTTAGGAAATAATATCTATCATGACATCATGAAGAAAATGCTAGATAAGGTAGGGGTTATTAAATTGGCCCACCTACCCTTCTTCAAAAAACTAATGGATTTATTTTAGTATTTAATCTCATGAGTGCACTAGGGCTATTTCTACTTAGCAGGTCGATGCATGAGAATTACCCACCACTTGATTAGCATGGAAAAAAGGTTTGATAAACACTAGAGTAGATCTAGCGCAAGCCTTGGAAGATGAAAAAGAGGTTGAGAGGTTTTGGAACTTCCTGAACTACAAGTGAGGAGGAAATTCATTCTCAATGGAGGAGATTAAGGACCCTAGGACAAGATACATGGTGCAAATACTAAAATTTAAGATAGAAGTTGGAGAAATGTGGATATAATTGTACAAGAAGTATTTGTGTATCATGTAAAAGATGTCATAAGGGAAAATATACAACTTGGACCGATTACTTTTAGATAACATAGTAGAATATGTGGAGCTTGCGCATTAAAAAGTGAGCAATAAATTATGATGGGGATAAATCCTTTTAATCTTGGTCTTCAATGAAATAGGCATACTAGAGGGTGATGGAGAACCAACATGGGTATTCCCTAAATAACACCACTCCCTTACCGAAAGATACAAGTAATTCCTAGTGTCCACGACCCTCAACAATGCATATAAAACACGGTTTAGTTATTGGCTAAGGAATTTGAATTATGTCTTTGAAAAATATCATAGGATCCCATGCCAATTTTCTAAAGATTTGGAAGGGGCACAATTTTTTGTTGGGATGCATTACAGTGTAGTGTGTTTTAAACAAATAGATGAAAAATGGTCTCTATAGGTGTAACTATTATGCTTTCACTACATAATATTTTATATGATCCATTAATAGTATCAAGGATGAAAAGAAGATAAGTATTTGTGTGATGAAATTTGATGCAGACATCCATACCCTCTCTAAAACCTAAAATTACCATCTCTTGAGAATCACATGTGGAAAAAAATGAGTCTGATATTTGTTCTATGAGAAATATATAGAAAATACTAGTAGGCAACATGATACATAGGTTGTTATTTTATCTATGCCCAAAGAAGAAGAAATCTATCAGGGTCATTCAAGAAGAGGATTCAAATGAATAAATGTTTATGTGCATGTGAGAAAAGCCCCGTGTTAGGGACAAATGGAAGGGCTAAAAATGGTACGACAAGAGAAACCAAGATTCAAAGAACAAATAGGCCATCCCTAAAATAGAAATAGAGAGTGTCTCTCAAACTCCCACTACCATGTCAAAGACCACCAAAAATGGAGATAATGGACAAATTGATAGTGTAGGAACTACGAAAATTTTAGGCCAATAACCTTCTCAAGAACAGTCAGGAATTTAGATGGGGATGGTTGGGGATGATCCAACATCACCCAAAAAAGGAGAGGAAGTGAACATAGAGGAAAAAATACAAAAAAACTCCTTAGTATTACCACATAAAAGATGATATTCAAATGGGGGACTTTCGACATTAAAATTTTCCTCCGTAATTTCTATTTTATTAATGTATGTATTATGAATAGGATGTTGTTAAGTATAATTAGTAGTAGCGTCTGATAGAAGATAATGGCGTTGCCGTTACGACGCCACCAATAATGTATAGTATGGTAACATTCAAAGTACAATAGGAATGTTGTGGTAAAAAGTAAATATTTTTCGTAAGCGGTCAGGTAATGTTAAAATGTCAAAGTTGGGGTAAGTAGAGAAGGAGGATCTACATGATTGGGAATTAGAAATACTATATTTGTAATAAGGACAAAGAGTGATGTCATAAATATTTTGTGTATTTTATTTGTGGAAAAGTCTAAAAAGGTGGAACCCATGTGATATGATAAGGTTTATCTTATCTTAGAAGATAAGCCTACATGTAAAGGCAATAGTTTAGGCATGGAATATGATTGGCCGGAAGAGATTTCCTATCCTATCTTAGAGATAGGGTCGATAAACTTGAATTCCTATAAATAAAGAGGCCACTCCCCCTCATTTAGCATAGAAGGAAGTAGTGAGAAATATTATATGAGTAAGTGTGTAAAGGAAGCCATTAAGAGGTGTAATTGTGAAGTTTCTCCCATAGTTATGGTTGGAAGGCAAGTGAAGTTAGTAACACTTGAAGTACCTCATGGGTGAGATTGTAACAATTTCATGTTGATATTATAATTTACACTTATATTTCATATTTATCATCATTCCTTCTTATCATAGTCTATGGTATTCTTGTGTTATGTTTGTTGTTGTGTTTCCAGATTACATCCACTAAACTAAAAGTTATGCATTAGTAAATAATCATAGCACAAGGAGTTCTCAGTGAAGAATTATCATAGTGTTGATTTGGTGATGACATTTTGGTTCCATCACCGGGACCATTCCTCGTTGGTGGATTTTCTGGAGTGATATTCCCACTTAGTCAGAAAACATTTGGAGGGTAACCTTGTTTTTACTATGCATAGTAGTTACCATGGTAAAGTCACTTTTTACCGTGAATAGTATTTACCGCAGTAAAGTCACTTTTTACCATGAATAGTATTTACCACAGTAACTTCACTTTTTACCGTGAATAGTGTTTACCATAGTAAAGTCATTTTTTACCGTAGTAAGTCAAGTTTTACCATAGTTTACTGTAGAAAGGTGTAAAGTCACTTTCTATTTTAGTGATTCCAATTATTTATGCACATAAATCATGTTGATTGTACTTGTGGGCTAGTATTTCACTGTGGTTACTTTTTGAAAATAGGGAAGATTCCTATTTTTTTAGCCCAATCTAATGAAGATGCTTCCTCTTTCATTCAAGAGTTTAAACGATATTGCATTTGTAATGGCCTTATAAGAAGGGAACAATGGACTGAATTTTTTCCTACCTTTTTGGATGGTTCAACCCTTAGGTGGTTTGAAACACTAGGTGATAATGTGAAAAAATCATGGGATTTATTAATTGAATTTTTTCTTGAAGAATTTGGTGAACAACAGAAATATGCAGATCTCATGATTGATATCACAAAGCTATCCTAAGGAGAGAAGGAGAAGATAAGGGATTATCATGCTCGTGTTCTAGAGCTAAGGAGGAAGCTTGATGCCCATATCCAGAAGGAAGGATTAGCGAATGGGTTGATGAATGGCATGGATAATCTCCTCTGTAAGCACTTCATTCTTGGGATGAAGCCAGAGATCAGACAACAAGTGAAGTATGACCACCCAACTACCATTGAACAAGCAAAGGAGATTACAAGAAGGTATGGAAGAGGAGCCCAAAGAAATTACTGCTAAGGTAGAGCCTACACCAACACCTTTGGTCTAAAATCCACAACCACTCTCGGTGAGCACAAATATTTTCCCTAGTACATCTACTGAGTATGAAGATCTGCTCAAGAAGATGGGTCAGTTAACTATTAATCTTCTTCAAGGAAAGGAATTTAGTTCTCAGGGAGGAGATAGAGGTCCAAAAAGAAATATAACTAAAGTTGTATGTTATGGTTGTCATAAAAAGGGTCATTATAAGTATAATTGTCCAGATAGAGCTTCTACATCTACTACAAGAGATAACGACAAAGGAAAAGCACCTGTGAATTCTTTCAATGTAGTAGATAGGAGCATAAATAATGAAGCAGATGTGTTTGTAATAAAAAGAAAGAAAGAAAAAGATAACCAAGATTGGAAATGATCCTAAGAAGATGAAAGGAGAAACTAGTAAGAAACATAGGAGAAGAAAGTTGGGTGTGTAGGATTTTCTAATTTCACAGGGACAAGGACCATACTCCATCTTAGAAGATCTATCCAAAAGGCCTACAAATATTACATATGGTCAACTTCTGGCTATGTCTTCTGAGAAGAGGCGGGAGCTGCGAAGTGGACTCAATGCTCGATGAAGGAAGGAGGTTGAGGTCCCTGTTTTGGAGGCAGAGGCAGATCCCTACACTCCACAAGCTAAGGCATTATGTAATGATATTTCATATTCATGATGTCTTAGTTGATGGAGGTGCTGCAGTTAATGTAATGACTAAGTCTGTAATGAATATGTTGGGTTTAAAAATTGATCGCTCCTCAACACTTATGTTAAGGTCATTAAATAAGGGAAAAACTAAACCAGAAGGTGTTGTTTCAAATGTGGCAATATCTGTTATGGGTGTTGTATGTGTGGTAGACTTTCAGGTGATGAAAAATGGTACTGTTATGTACCCAATGTTGTTGGGAAGACCATGGCTAAGGAGAGTTCATGCAAGAAACTACTGGAATGAAGGCTTCATGACACTTGGACATGGTAGAGAGAGGGTGAAGATAAATGTGATCCCTCAGCATCATAAGGTAGAACCTATGGATTCAAGTGATGAAACTGATGATTGGACATCCTCTGATTACTCTAGTACTAGTGAAGTGGACACAGAAGATGAAGAAAGTGAGGTTGATGTTTCGGTCATGGATATCCTTCCAGTCACACTGACTCATGAACCCATAAAATTATATGAAGAAGAAATTGATGATCGTCTCCAACAAATAAAGCTTGGTGATGCTGTGATAGAGAGTGAGAAGGAATCCTACCTCTAGCTCATTTAAAGGTACATACACCTATTCACTTTTGATTACAAGGAACTCTGTCAAGTAAGTTGGGTAGAAAATTCTATTGAGCTAGTAGATGGTGCTAAGCCCATAAAGCAAATTCCATATAGAATGAATTCTAATTTTTCCAAGACTGTAAAAGAAGAAATTGATAAGTTACTTGATGCAGGATTCATATTTACTGTGAAGAATTCAGAATGGGTTTCTCCCATTGTGATCTCAATAAAAGAAGAATGGGAAACTATGCATTTGTGTTGATTATAGGAAGCTCAACAAGGCAACAAAGAAGGATCATTACTTCTCTTCCATTCTCAGATTAGATCTTGGACGAAGTAGCTGGCCAGGAGTGTTATAGTTTTGCTGATGGATATAGCGGTACAACCAAGTTCGTATAGCATATAAAGATCAGCTGAAGACCACGTTCACCACTCCTTGGGGAATGTTTGCTTATAGAGTTATGCCTTTTGGGTTGTGTAATGCTCCGGCAATTTTCCAACGCTTGATGAATAGGGTGTTTGAACTCTACATTAGGAACTTCATCAGAGTATTTCTGGATGATTTTTACATCTATGGGAGCAAGATGGACCACCTGCACCAGATGGAGATAGCATTTCAAAGGTTAGATGAAGCAGAAGCCTCACTAAACCCTACAAAATGTGTCTTTGGAAGATAAGATAAAGATTTTTTGTACAGGGCATGTTGTATCCAGAGATGGTATTGATACTAAACCTAATAAAGTTTCAAAAATCAAAGAGTTACCATCACTCCTATGAATAGAAGTAAGTTGAGAATCATTTATTAGGCCATGTGGGTTACTATAGAAGGTTCATTAATAATTTATCAAAAATTGTATAGCCACTAACCCAGTTCTTGAAGAAGGATGTTACTTATGAACCAGGAAATATAGGTTTATGAAGCTTTTGAACAACTAAAGGAAGCCCTGGTGTCTGTCAGCTATTTTAAAGAATCCAGATACTGACGCAAGCCATTAATTGTGTATACTGATGCCTCAGATGCAGCACTAGATAAGTAATCTAAGCCAAAAGAATGATAAATGGGAATGATCATCCAGTTTACTTTGGGAAGAGACAAATGAGCAGTACTGAGGTAAATTATATTGTAACTAAAAAAGAGGCTCTAGCCATCATTTTTGCTGTAAATAAGTTTAGAAATTACTTGCTATGGCAGAAATTTATAGTTGTAACCCATCATCAGGCTCTAAAATGCCATATTGTAAATAAGCCTAACCCATCAGGGAGGATAGCAATATGGATAATTTTTCTACAAGAATTTATAATTTGATATTATAGATAGGTCAGGAAAGAAGCATGTTAATGCAGATGTACTCTCTTGAACCTATGATAGGTTTAGGTTCATCTTGTGTTGATGATGATTTCCCAGATGCAAAATTGTTATCCCTTGATTACAATCCCTAGTGAATACATAGATAGGTTTGTGAATTATCTAAATGAATTCATAGCGGATACAACCAAGTTCCCGTATAGCGGATAAAGATCATTGGTGAAGACCACGTTCACCACTCCTTGGGGAACGTTTGCTTATAGAGTTATGCCTTTTGGGTTGTGTAATGCTCCGGTAACATTCCCAGCGCTTGATGAATAGGGTGTTTGAACTGTACATTGGGAACTTCATCAGAGTATTTCTGGATGATTTTTACATCTATGGGAGCAAGATGGACCACCTGCACCAGATGGAGATATCATTTCAAAGGTTAGATGAAGCACAAGCCTCACTAAACCCTACAAAGTGTGTCTTTGGATGTTCTAAAGGTGTTTTGTTAGGGCATGTTGTATCCAGAGATGGTATTGGTACTGATCCTGATAAAGTTTCAAAAATCAAAGAGTTACCATTTCCTATGAATAGAAGTAAGTTGAGATCATTTTTAGGCCATGTGGGTTACTATAGAAGGTTCATCAAGAATTTCTCAAAGATTGCATAGCCACTAACCCAGTTCTTGAAGAAGGATGTTACTTATGAACCAGGAAATAAGGGTGCATGAAGCTTTTGAACAACTAAAGGAAGCCCTGGTGTCTTCACCTTTTTTAAAGAATCCAGATTAGAGCAAGCCACTCATTGTGTATATTGATGCCTTAGATGTAGCACTGGGAAGTACTCTGAGCCAGAAGGATGAAAATGGGAATGATCATCCAGTTTACTTTGGGAGCAGACAAATGAGCAGTGCTGAGGTAAATTATATTGTAACTGAAAAAGAGGCTCTAGCTATCATTTTTGCTGTAAATAAGTTTAGAAATTACTTGCTAGGGAAGAAATTTATAGTTGTAACAGATCATCAGGCTCTAAAATATATTGTAAATAAGCCTAACCCATCAGGGAGGATAGCAAGATGGATAATTTTTCTACAAGAATTTGAATTTGATATTATAGATAGGCCAGGAAAGAAGCATGTCAATGCAGATGCACTCTCTCGAGCCTATGAGGGTTTAGGTTCATCTTGTGATGATGATGATTTCCCAGATGCAACATTGTTATCCCTTGACACAATCCCTAGTGAATACATAGATATTTGGAATTATCTAAATGAATTCAAGTTTCCTGATGGTGCCAATGCAAAGACTAAGAGGAAGATTACTCAAGCTAGTCGTCCATATTCTATTATGCATGGAGTATTATTTCAAATAGGACCTGATGGACAGTACAAGAGGGCAGTTGGACGTGATCAAGGGAAGGAGCTGATAGAATAATTCCATAATGGTACATGTGGAGGACACTTCTCTGGACAACTTACAACAAGAAGGATCTTAGATGCAGGTTATCACTGGCCCACTCTTTTTAGAGATTGTTATAATTATTGTAAGACATGTGATATTTTTCAAACACATGGTAACCGTAAGACTTCATCAGCTCCATTATGCCCTATTCTTCCACTTGGTCCCTTTGAAAAGTGGGGAATAGACATTATAGGTCCACTTCCAACTACCCCATGCCAAAATAAATATATTGTAGTTGCCACAGATTATTTAACCAAGTGGGTTGAAGCTAGGCCATTGAAAAAATCTTCCATGGATGAAGTGGCAAGGTTCATATATGAACGCTTTGTCACTAGATTTGGTTGCCCATTAGAAATTGTAACAGATCAAGGAAGCCACTTCATTAATGAGGTGGTAGAAGCCCTAGTCAACAAGTTTTCTATTAAGCACAAGAAGGCAACAACATACAAGCCAAGCACAAATGGACAGGTGGAATGAACAAATTTTGTGTTGTGTCAAATTCTAGCAAAAGATGCAGCCTTACAGGTACATAAGTGGGATAAAAGGATTCATGCAGCATTGTGGGCATATAGGGCAACATCAAAGTCAGCAATAGGATACTCCCCATTTCAGTTGGCTTATGGCATTGATCCAGTTCTTCCTATTGAGTTTGATATTCCCATTGTGAGAGTTATAAAAAATGAAAGGATGGATGAAAGTGATTCAGTAAAAGAAAGGTTGGTACATCTTCATTTGCTAGAGGAAATGAGGGAAATAGCGAAGGATACAAGCTATAAGAAGAAAATGAAGCAGAAGGAATACTTTGATCAAAATATCCATTGGTCTCCATTTCATGTGAATGACTTGGTTCTAGTATATGATTCCAGATACAAAAAAGAAGAAGATAGAGAACATTTCTTCCAAAATGGATGGGGCCCTACAAAATAGCAGTTGTGCATGAAAATGGTACATACCAACTGGAGGAATTGGATGGTACTCCCATTATGAAATGGGTCAACCATGACAAGTTAAATATTTTCTAGGCACCAGCTTCAGAATGTCCATAAGAGTCTACTCCAAGGACGGAGTAGAAGCTAGGAAGGGGGAAAATGTCGACATTAAAATTTTCCTCCGTAATTTCTATTTTATTAATGTATGTATTAGGAATAGAATGTTGTTAAGTATAATTAGTAGTAGTGTCTGATAGAACTGGTACGATGCCACCAATAATGTATAGTATGGTAACAATCAAAGTACAATAGAAATGTTGTGGTAAAAAGTAAATATTTGTCTTAAGTGGTCTGATAGTGTTAAAATTTCAAAGTTGGGGTAAGTAGAGAAGTAGGGTTTACATGATTAGGAATTAGAAATATTATATTTGTAATAAGGACAAAGAGTGATGTCATAAATATTTTGTGTATTTTATTTGTGGAAAAGTCTAAAAAGATGGAACTCATGTGAGATGATAAGGTTTATCTTATCTTAAAAGATAATCCTACATGTAAAGGTAAGAGTTTAGGCATGGAATATGATTAGCTGGAAGAGATTTTCTATCCTATCTTAGAGATAGGGTGGATAAACATGAATTCCTATAAATAAAGAGGCCACCCCCCTCATTTAGCATAGAAGAAAGTAGTGAGAAATATTGTATGAGTAAGTGTGTAAAGGAAGCCATCATTTTAAAAGGTGTGTTAAATAATCCATTAAGATGTGTAATTGTGAAGTTTCTCCCATAGTTATTGTTGGAAGGCAAGTGAAGTCAGTAACACTTGAAGTACCTCATGGGTGAGATTGTAACAATTTCATGCTGATATTATAATTTACACTTATATTTCAGATTTATCATCATTCCTTCTTATCATAGTCTATGGTATTCTTGTGTTATGTTTGTTGTTATGTTTCCAGATTACATCCACCAAACTAAAAGTTGTGCATTAGTAAATAATCATAGCACGAGGAGTTCCCGATGAAGAATTATCATAGTGTCGGATTGGTGATGACAGGACCCCAAGGATATAGGTATAGGGACATCATCTATTCTTAAATCACCTCCAAAATTTATTGAAGTTGAGGATGATTCTATAAATTAAGAAGAATCATAGGACAAATGAGAAGTACAGAAGGAGAACATGGAGATTTGTAGGAGGAAACCATGGAGGAGACAAGGAGGAAGGGAAAAATTCCAAGATAAAGGAAAATGGAAAATATAAGAATTATATGAAGAGGATAAATTATTTTTGTAGGAACATATTAAAGATTCCCTAGCCACAAGGTGCTCCAAGAAAGTGATATCTTTTTCCGTGGATGCATTCATAGGAGATCCACTCATTGAGTTTCCTAGAGATTGTATAAATAGGGTTCCAAAAAAAAAGGTGATAGAGTGATACTTGTGGAAACTTATTTCATTTTTGAGACACAAGCAAGAAAAACAATCCTAAATATTGTTGGGGAAGTAGTGAAGAAAAATATCCATAATAGAAATTAATCCAAAATACACACGGAAAGGATGAGTAATGTGGAGGCAGAGCTTAAAGAAATAAGAATTAACTTGTTTGACTTAAAGTGAGAGCATAAGGTCCTAAAAGAGAAGTACGAGTGCATGAACTCTAAGGAAACAAATTTTGGTTGGGATGATTCTATTCCATAAGCCTAAACTCACAGAAGCACACTCACTCATTGAGGGGAGAAGATAAATGAATTAGAGAAATTGGTAAAATTTTTGTTCAAGCAAATTGAGGCTAACATATAATATGCCAAACAACTAAAGGGTGACCAAGAGAACATCAGGGTTGTTTATGGGAAGAAACTTGAAGCATGTGATACCCTCACCAATAAATTTAATGAAAAAATCATGAATTCTAATAAACTACTAAAGTGTTATTTCAAACATAACTAAATTATAAGTGATTTCATGTGGGAAGAAAAAACAAAGAAAACATGATTCGAAACCCAAATGGAGGATGATTCCCTTGATACGTCCACTCACAAAGTTGATGGAAGAGTATGAGAAAGTTAGTGAAGAAGCATCTAAGAAATAAGAAGAGCTTGAGTAAAAAAATTTAGAGTTAAGGAAGCTCACTTAAAAATTTGAAATTGAGTTAGAAGTTACGTGCACATAACTAAGAAAAAAGTTCAAAGAACTACATAAAGCAATTGCAACCAAATTTTAAGGGCCCAATGTGTTTTTACTAATTTAGCTACCTAGTTAGATAAGATAACCCCTCTCATCTAAAATGCCATCCAAAACTAGCAAGCAAATGCATATCTGCTCAAATTTGAAGTGTCTAAATTGTTTGAATAATCAATAAAAGTTTTTCCTAAGAGCAATCAATAGAATTAGACTGGGGGTAAGTACAGCAAGTTGGGGGACCAAAAAATGGACACCAAATCCCAAATTTTACAAACCATGATCACAGTTTAAAAAACCATGATCACAATCTGTTTTGTCATGTTTGGGAAGTCTGGAACCAAGACCACGATCATAGTTCTAAAGTGCAATCGCGGTTTATAAACCACAATCGTGGTCCTAACTGTTTCATCAAATTTGACCCTCAAGGCTCAAAAAATCCTTGTTTTTCCTGAACCAAAGCTTTGGGAGGTCATTATGGCATGTGAATTGTGAAAAAACTTCAAATTTTATCTTCCACAGACTTGAACCATACTGAAAAATCAAATACATGTCACAAAAATGTACCATTACGTAGGGAAGACTCTTAGCTTCGTAGAAATATTGATTTTAAAGTGAATAGAATAAGATAAATATCATTTTATAATTTTTTAATAACAATAGGTATTTAAGACACTTTTTCCCATGAATTTCCATGTCTACGTTTAAGACTACAACTTTTCTTTCAATTGTCAGAATGTGATAAAAACTATACCATCCCAAGCGCAGCGAAATTCTATACATTTAAAATAAAGTATTTGATTTCAAGAATTTTTTATGTAGTTATTGTGGGCAAATGGAAAGTGCTTTATTTTCTAAAAAATTTCAAACCACTTTCATGAAAAAAATCATAAAAAAAAAATTCTTGAAAAATTACAAAATAAAATCCATCCCAAGATAGATAGCGGTATATAACTTTTCACCAATGGAAAAAAAAATAACAAGTTTTGGTCATCCAAATTGTAGGAAAACGAACTACAAACTTATAGGTTTTTTCAAATAAAAAAATCATGTCATAGAATTTTGAGTGTTTAGTATAGCTAAACTTGTCCATTTTTTTGTTTTTTAAATAGTAGTTTAGAAACTAGATTCTAGATGATACGATTCATATTTATATAAATTTTGCTAATTTTGAGTGCGTGTATTGCTAATAATCCCTAAAAGTTTAGATTTCACCTTTTTTTGCAATATGACATCCACTTACAACCCCTTTTTGGTCCCCTAACTTACTGCACTTACCCTGGGGTGATGTTGGACCCCTAAGTTCATTCATTCTTTATCCTTGTGTCCTACATTATGACTAAGAATTCTTTATTCTTTACATTATTTGAAAGATGTGCAACACAATGAAGAAAGGTTTTGCATAGGAAGGAAAGGAAGGAAGTGTGCACGATGACCAGATATGAGTGCGCAAGGATGAAAAGAGGCATACAAAAAGAAGGAAGAAGACTCGCACGTAAGAGAAATGGGAGAACCTAGCAAGGAATTTTGTAAGAGATAGTGTAGAATATGCACAAAGTATTCTAGAGTTTAGCATGTAGCAAGGAAAAATTTGGACAAGGACATGTAAGAGTAGGAGATACCATATATATATAGGACTAGAAATAAACTAACATATTAAGATACTTTCATGGAAGCATCTAAGGAAAAGGTAAAGAAGAATGGAGATAATAGCATAGGGATAACTCACCAAGAAGATAAAGTAAGTATATTGCTAAGTATAGCCAAGGAACTATTAGACACACTCACCATGTAGGATCAAGTATTGGTGGCATGTGGGCTAGCCACCACCTGATGTAATAGTTTACTAGTAATTAGGACTCGAGGGATAAAAATAAATCTTGGAAGAATAGTGAATGGAAAGTCCCCACCAATATTTATACCCAATGAAGGGTCCATTGTAAATCATCATAGTCATTGTTATCTTATTTTTCCTTCATTTCTAGATGTGCATCAAGTAGCTTGATTTTTATGTACCTATGTAATGATTAATCAATATTGAATAAAAATATGTTTTAGATAAATAGTGTTGTTTGCACATCAATATGTTAATGATAATTATTTGGGTATTCATGTTATGCATTAACTATTATCTCCACTTCACATGTTGACCTTGATGGAACCCATATTTTTCCACACTTCAAGTGAGATCGCCATGGTTCCTGCTATGATGTGATAGGCCAGTGCAAAGAATAGAGATATTTGTGTGCACTAATTTCCATAGTTCATCTGCATAAGTATGGATGAATAGCACAACTAGACCCACAAAAATTACTCCATCTTGATATGGATCAATGTTTTTGTAACCTTTGGCCTTAATATTGTATATGTTCTTCAGGTCTTCATGTTCTTCAATTTTTTCAACATATGGAATTCCTTTTTTAGGTTCGATCAGATGCATCACATGTTGCATTCCATTTTTAAATCTTATGTTGTTATTTTTGAAGTACAAGTAGGAATTATTTTCATAACACCATGACCTACCAAGTAACACTAGAAAATATTTTCCTCTGCCAAGTTAATCACTTCAAAATATCTAAGGAGCTTCACCCCCATGATGCTAATAATAACATTCTTCAAAACTCCAATTGGCATAAACGCATCTTATTGGACATGAAAAAAATATAGTGAAGGATGAAGCACAAGTCTCCCCATCTTATTCTAGGAATCTATTGTCAAGATATTTTCAATACTTATACCCACCAATATGTCATTAATTTTTCACTCGTGTATATAGGAGTTAACAAGAACTTCCGTATCATATTCTTCTTTTCCAGATAGCTTGATTTCCTTTTTCTCATTTCCTAATTATTTTCTAAATGCCAGATTCTTGAGTGGATGAAATAAACATGGAATCAATAAAGGAATTACACCTTATGTGTGTAATAATATGCATACTTCTTAGAACTCATTCTTTTCCACATTATCAAATTTAGGTACTCTCTGTGTTTCATTTCTGGCATGCACTTATTCTCTCAAAAATGTAATTTATCACTACAACTTGCACACCAGTTATTTATTTTTCTATAGAACGTCCTTTTGTTGCCTTGCATTTGGGTAGCTCTTCCCAATTTTTAGATTTTCACATTGAATATTTTCCAATGAATATTCAAAAATTCATGCAAACATTGTATCTCCTCTAGTAGTTATCTATATTTTGTCCCTTGGTTAGCTCTTGGCATGCATCTAATTTTTATTTACCCTCCATTATGTTGCACATGATCTTGATCATTCCTACACCCTTCTAACTCTTTTCAAGCATGATCATGTGAAGATTAGAAATATTGCATTTTTGCTCTTTCTAACAACACTTGCATACATAAAATGCTAAGAAATCTTGTTGATAGTGATCTCAAGAGCCACACTTTTAACAATTCCTAAATGAAATCTTCCTCCTCATTCACCTCTTCCTTGAATTAACCCTTGTATTTTTCCATTGTACTCTTTGTCATTATTAACAGTGGACTTCCTTAACCCCAATGATCGTGCCTCATCTATCTAATCAATAATGCAGCAATCTTAAGTGTTGTGGGTGTGCACATCATGAATCTTACAATAGTAAGACACTTTATTTTGAACCATGCACTATAACAATGGGAATTTTGTAACATCATGTTCATACCCACATATCTCACCAGACATGATCATTTCCTTAACATTGCAGTGAAGACAATTATTCCTCATACTTCCATCTACCTTGTAATTTATACACAAAAAATTGTTACACATTTCATTGGCATTATTTGTAGTAAACTTATCCATTTGAGTCACCATATATGTAAATTTTTACTTCCATAAATGAACTAGTTACAATTTCCATACTGCCAACAACTCCTATATGCAATTTTTCTTCCAATTCTTCTTGTGGACATGAAAATGTCTCGTGAGACAATGCACATATGAAAGGTAAAATAAACCCCCAACAAACCATTATGCATGCTAGGTCAAATGAATCTTGCAGGATAACTTAGATATAATTTTTTTGAAACATGCATCACATGCATGCTTACTTTCAATGATATCACATTTGATCTCCTTGAGTTTTGATATGATTCAATGCTCAAATTTAGGGATATTAAATTCCTTTAAAAAATCATCCTCCAATTGGTCATAGTTTACAGCCTCATGTTTTGGATTATGTTTCCTATACTATGTGTCTTCTTGATCTAACAATGTTGTGGAAGATTGGCTTGCTTTACACTCTAGTGAAGTAATTACATTTGTGTGCAAAATTATTTCACACTTATGCACATGTTTTGTCACATTCTTAAATTTGTGATATTGTGGTAGGTGTAGAGAAATTTCATTAAAAAAAAATTGGCGTTGGCACTTGTTGCATAGCTGCTAGAACTCATCCTTGTATACATGAGCTATCTTGTAGTGCTCCAAAAGATCCACTTCCTCTAATGATTCTAATTGGCATAATTTTAGTGTTGATAGCCCATGCGGCCAACCCATTTTCCTAATTTATTATCACTTTTTAAAATTGTAAAGAACCCCTTATTTCTCCACTTCGCATGTTACTAGTTACTTGAGGTGTATATCCTCACATCATCATGCCAAATATTTCTACCTTTGGTGTACTATGATCATGTGAAAACTACAATATGTTTGGTGTTTTTTGTAATTTTTTGGACCAAAAAAGGAAATTTCTCATCTAGTACATCTTTTGGATTTATCTTCACATTCTCACTTTCAGTTTCTATCAATACTTAATTTTTAATATCTTTAGACCCAGTCAAACAAGAATCTTTGGTAGGTTTGGAAATGAAGTAATACACATTATATATTGCATCTTCATCATCATAAATGTTGTCATGAAATTTTTCCTAGCCAAAAAATTCAAACTTTGAAACATGATAACTACGCCAAATGTTAAAATTTGCTTCAAAGCCTTCTCAAATCCCTCTCCTGGTCAATTTGTCTCTTGTATATGATCATATTTACCTTGTAGGTTCTCTTAATGAATTTAATAAACATGTGAAATAATTTAAATTGGGATCATAAGGCTCATCATTACATTCAGCAAAATACAACTAAATATGAGTTCTCCAGCAGGCCGAGAAAGGCCAATTTTGGCCATTTCAAGGCATGTGTGCATCTTTTGGGAAGGTAACAATAGATAATAATAATCTAGAGGTTTTATTAGAGATATTTTAAATTTTTGGAAGTGGTTTAGGAAAATTTAGGTAATATTGGGTGGATTAGGGACAATCAGTGCAAAAGTGGGTTTTTCAGGTGTGAGGAATGAAGGGTCAAAATATGAACCCAAGGTTATGTAGATGATTCTAAGAGCTCCATAATGATTTATAATTAAAAAATATAATAAATGGAAATATTATATAATTCTCTTGTGATGGAAGAATCATATTTTACACAAGACATAAGAATTTCTCATGGCATCTCAACTTTTGTAGGTACACCTTGTTGTCCTAATCCAAAATGAGCCATTTTATGGATTTTCAAATAGATATAGGTTCTAAAACATATTAAATTGATCTTAAAAGGTATATTTGAGTCAAAATCATATACAATTTCACCTAAATATTATTTTCCAAGCTCTGGGAACAAAGGTCTCAAGTCTTCTCTAATGCAGAGTGTGTTGATCCCATACTTAGCCAATTTTTTTACCACCACATGTCATGATTTCCATCATATCACCCATTTTTGTACCTTTTATCCCTTTTCCAAGGGTAAATAGGGGGAAAAATTATATCCCCCATGCAATCCCCCTCTTTGGTCCCCCATATGACCCTCTCCAACTCCACAAGTGTCTTAACTGGCTAAACTCCTCTCCCTCACACTACAATGGATCTTGCCACTAATCAACATATTTCTCAAAATTCCCATTTACGTCCCTCTTATACCTTTTAACAAAGGGAATATAGGATACAAAAAATATCACCCCCATGCAATCCCCCTCTGTGGTTCTCCATGTGATCATCTTTCCATCCCCCAAGTGCTTATCATGTTAACCCTATCATCTACTCATTACATCACATGACGATACTTGTCAAGATATTTCTCAAAGCACCCATTTGTGTCCCTATTTTCCATTTTCACCAAGGGGATAGATGTGACATAAATTAGTTCCCATGAGCAACTCATTTAACCCTAGTTTTTAGCCACACCCAGCTTCCATTAACCAGGGTTAAACTGCATTTACCATGGAGACATGAAAATGGAGTTAGCTTGTCTCTAAGATAATTTCCTTACACATGTCGACCTATCCACAATTTTTAATTATTAAAATCTGAAAAAAATCATAATACAACAAGAATATTTCCCAAGATCTCCCAAAACAGTCATGGCTTCAAAAATGGAGATTTCTTCATAACTCTTCAACCAGAAATCTAATGGCACTAAGGTTTTCATAGTATACTCTCCTCCCAGGATCCTTTTTTTATCATATATATATATATATATATATATATATATATACCCTCCATCTTAAGGTTTCCTTTTTATTTGCAAGAGTTCCAGCAGAAGGATCATAGTTAAAATTGGAGCACGGGATCCCAGTGCAGACCTAAATCCAATGATGGTGTTTTCATTGCAAACTAACACTGGTATGTGCACTTTATAAAAATATAACATTCTTTAATTACTTACTAAATATTAATTATCTAAAAATAACAATATCCTATCACTCAGCACATTCAAAAAAGGTGCAAAACAACAAACAAGGTTAAATGGGAAACTTTCCCAAAATACCAGTTTCTGAAAAAACAACTTGCTAAAATAGAAAATTTCTAAAAATGGTAACTAATAATTAATGGAGGTGAATTAAGTGAGTTAGGATCTTTAAAAGACAAAATTTTATCAAAATTCTAAATTTTTCAAAATAACAGCTTCTGACCCTTCCTGCCAAAAATAGAAATTTTCAGATTTCATTCCAGAAAGTTGTTATTGTCTTCATTTTCAGTCATCTCAATAATTTTTATATAATTACATGGTTTTAATGTTTGTACATATCTCAAACAATAAAATTAACCCTCGGAAAGAATCCTAAAGCATAATTTTGATCACATTTGTGTCAAGGAACATGATAGAGTATATCGTGGCATAGCAGGTGAAAGTCAGGGACATTGTGTGGTTAGAAAAGGAATTGAAAAGAATTAAGAACCCCATCAGAATTAAAATCCATAAAATTATTTCATCTTGATCATAACTGAAATGAGAAACTCATTAGGCAATCTAAGAAACATCATGTCTTGAATCCATCATCATATCTCCATGAAGAAAATCAAAGTGACATATTCAATTCATGTGAGTATTCAAGACATCCTTTGAGAAAAATCAAGAGCTCGTCCTTTTCCATGAGAAACATATGATCATGAAGGTATGCATGCTTTCCCAAATCTGATTTTATCTAGGAAGTGATCTAGATTCAATAAAGGTAGTAGGTGATCTTCATGTGGGGCACCTTGTATGTAAGAATGAGAAACCATCCAAGATTAATTTGATGACATTTACATAACATTGTTCTTAAACACTCAATCAAACACCTAGTAGTGTGGTCAATCCTCAAAGGATGAAACATAGAAAGTGCAACTAAGAACCATTAATCATTAACCTTAAGAAAGGAAGATAATTAAAAGAGAGTGCACAATGGTTCCATATTCCAGGAGGATTAATAAGAAGGTAAGGCTCGTCATAGATACGATAGATCCTCTTGAGTCAAGTAAGAGCGATCTATCACAACATCCTTTCCTTAAAGGTAATCCAAGTATGTCTTCCCTAGTTTTGGAACTTTCTCATAATGAACAAGAAAGTGGTCCTCACTCTCACTGCGAGATCAAGAAAGAACCGTCATGAGTGATGTCTATACTCATCTATGGCTTGCACTGGAATGTCTCACAACAGTGTTTCTAAAAACTCACTTGGTATTATGGAATGTTCTTGCATCTTGTGAAAGGAGGAAATTGTGATTACCATGCTTCAAATCAGCAAGTTCTTCATCAACAATGGCTCCATCTTCATCAAATTAGTCAACCCCTTCACTTTCTTTCTTCTCTCTCTCTCTCCATATTCTAATTTTCAATTATAAATGTACTTTTTACTACTTTTTCCTATTCACTTAAGTTAACCTTATCTAAACAATGTAAGATTCCTTTTTCCAATAATAATAAAAAGACTCATTTCCTAGGAATATGAAAGGTCATAAGTGATGAGGATAGGTGAAGATTCATTTGGGGGGTAAATGAAAGGAAAAATTTTAATGCTATAAATTTTAATGGGTTCTCCATTCCAAGGGGTTTGAAATTGATTATTGAATGTATGTTTTTAATATTACCACTTTTACGTCAAACAATAAAAGTTGAAATTCTTCTCTTTCTTGTCTTATGTTCCTCTACTCTTTCGTTCCAACTTTGCATACATTATAATCTTGTAAAACCAGGAAAGGTTCCTACATCTTTGATAAATTATTCAATGTAATTTTGTGTCTATGATTTTTTGGTCTTATAGGTGTTTGCATTATTGTGTTATTATAATTGAATGTTAACATACTCTAGTTTTTTTAATATTGGTAAATAGTTTTTTGAAAGGGACTATACCCTTGTGTACAAAAGGAGGCCTAAAAGCCTGAATAAGAGAGAGGAGCAGAGAAGCTGTATCAAAGCACAAAAGTTACAGAAAAGAACACCGAAGCCTAGAAACAGCAACACAAACGAGACTTAACAGCAAAACAACGGCAACAAAACAGCAAGCCTACAGCCAAGAAGCAGTAGTAAAACTGGACTACTTCTTGGCCGCTTGATCAATACTCATCTTTACTTTTTTCCAAGCATGGTACATACCCAGCGTGGTCATATGAGCAGCATCCGTCTTATCGAGCTCCTCTCTGGTTCTTTTACTCTCTTTCTCATTGCCCCAAAGAGTCATCGGGACACCACTGAGATGCGAAACACTTCTTGCATGACCTTCGATGAATTCCTCTATGGCCCTGAATGCTGCAATATTATACTCATGCCTAGTCTTCGTTTTCCCAAGGCGGGAGTCAAGGGAGGTCAGTTTTTTGTATATTTCATCAAGCTGGCTATTGCCAATGCTCCCTTCTCCCTCAATGCTTTTTTTGCCTTTTTGCTTAGCAAGATTTTTTACCTCATCCTTCAGCAATTTAAGCTCAGCCTCTAAGGCCTCCAATCTTCTAGAAGGGTTATCCGTTGGTGCCGCCTGGGGACTGGCACTACTAATGTTCAGCAGATCACGAGCAATGTCATCCAAAGGTTCATCCCCCTCAGCAGTAGACTCAAGGTTGAGTCTCCTAGAAGCCCTGGTGACACGTTTAGAAGTAGATACAGTGTGGGTGGCAGGGGCAGCAGCAGGAGGAAAAGAAGGAGAAGCATGAGCAGCCTGCATGGGGGCATCAGCACCGGAGGCGGGGGCAGCAGCAGGGACAGCAGGGGAGACAGGACTGGCAGCAACAAAGCCCAAAGCCAGGCCGGGAGAGGAAGGGAGACCGGGGAATTTAATAAGGCAGTGCTTGTGAATAAGCAGAATAAGCCCTTGGTGAAGGGGAACCGCCCGGGTATGCTTCTGGAACTCCAAAATGGAGCGCTCAAGAGAGTTTAACATACTCTAGTTATTGTATGTGAACTCTTATAGTTTCTACTCACAATAGTAACCCTCTCTCTCTCTCTCCTTATTTACACAACTCCCCTTTACCTCTCTTCATTATAAATTCCTACCTTGTACCTTGTACAATTAATTTTCCATAGGTTCATTGAAGTGTTCCTATGTGATCCCCACCCTATTGGATACCCACATATTAAGGTAGCTTAGATTAATTAATGGGATCCCCCCATACATAAGAAGGAGGGGATTAGCCCCGTACCGTTGATGAAAACTTAATAATTTGTAACACAAATAATTATTTCATCAAAAAGACTCTATAGTTGTTTTGGCATGCTCTTCATATCTCCTTTGGACATATTCAATACTCCATTCTTCCTCCTACCATAACCACATACTTTGGTTTTTCCTGACAATTCCTGAAGTTGTCCTTTCCCTACTAACACCTTCTTTCAATATTTTTCATAGTGTTGCTTCCTTTAATACTACTCACTTAATGGGTCTATGTTGTAATAAATTCTCGATTCTATAGTTACCACTCTGACACTCCTAGTTGGCAAGTGTATTCGGTAGCCATCAACCTAGTTCTAGTTACATTTCAAGCATTTGTGTGCAACTTAATTTTTTAAATATTCATTATATCTTGTCGTAAAACATTAATTGAGTGTAATTCCTCATTGGTTTAGTTTCCTCCTACTCAAAACCACGTCAATATCATTCATGGGAGTTTCTTTTACAATTTTTTTGTTTTCGAGATTAAGAAATTGTAATAATAATATTTTTTTAAAATAAGAAAAAATGTGTAAATAATAATCAATCTATAGTTGTTTTGGCATGCTCTTCATGCTCCGAGATTGCTCCGCGGCTGCTCCGCGACTGCTCCGAGATTGCTCCGCAAACTGTTCCGCGGCTATTCCATGGTTTCTACGCGGGCTTCATCTAAAAATAGGGTTCGAGGAGGCACGAACGTTGCTAGAGGTTCGCCCCTCTCAGTTCGAAATGAGGTCCCTATTAATGGCGGCGAGAAACTAGTGGTATCTGTGGGAGGCGGATGCAAAAATGTAGAGGAAAATAAAGAACCAATCTCATGGATTGGTATGGCTTTCAATACTAACCAAGACCCCCATATCAAAACAAGGGTGTTCACTCATGGGACAGGTAAAGATGGTTCAGTCAAAGATTCATTATCTCCTTTAAAACTCAATACTGGTAACTGCAGGTTGCAAGAGACTAAGAGTGGATCTGGTGATGGAGGAAGAGGTACAGGGGTAAGCCAGAACCAGGACAAACTAAACAGTGACAAAAGGTCCAGATCTTATGCTTCAGCGGTCTCCAAACAAAAGGAGAATGTCAGAAATGAGCTCTTAAAACCCTCCCAGGAGGTCCCAACGCTGAAAATCGAAGAGGATTTACTTCTAAAGGTTCTTAAGGAGGAGGAAAATCTCTCCCAACTGGGGCTCATATGCAGATTTCACAAATTTTGGCCTAAGCTTTCTCAGCTTCATGACTGGATAGCCCAGAGATGGAGAGAAAAAATACAAGGTAAGATTGAGCTTTATCCTTGTGCTAAAGCTTACTTCATTGCTGTCTTTGAAACCCCTGAAGATAGGGATTTAATTTTTAGTCAACATTGGGTTTGGGGGGAATATGGGCTTATGTCCAAACCATGGTATCCATCTTTCGACCCATTAAAGGAGTCTTTTGATACCTACCCCGATTTGGGTTCATTTACCAGGACTCCCGTTGCAGCTTTGGAACAGATCTTGTCTCATTGCTATAGGGGATACTTTAGGCTCATGTGTAGCAGTCGATGATAAGACCTCCATTCAAACCCATACTACTTATGCTCGAATCCTGGTTGATCTCGATACCTCCAAATGTTTACCAGCAGAATTCAATCTATAGATTGGAGCCAGGCTCTGGGTGCAGAGGATAGACTATGAGAGACTTTCCTTCATATGTAGGCGTTGCTTCCAAATTGGTCATGTTACAGATGACTGTGAACACTCCAAACGTAAGACCAAAACAGCCTGGTGGAGGGATTCTCTACCTGAACATCTTACAATCGACTCAGATCTGGCTAAGGAATCGAGTGCCCCCCTGCAAGCTAACTCACCCATCATGGTTGATTCACAGACCAATACAGAGAAGCCTCCAGATTATTCTTTACAGGCTGCTGATTCAGTGATTAAAGATATTCTGACCTCCCATTTGGATCACTCCCCCATCAAACCTATTGCAGTTTTTCTGACTGTAGTGGATGTGGGAAATCAGGAATGGACAGTGGTGGATCGGAAAAAGAAGGGTAATGCCAAATCTAAATCCCCCACCATTTCGGAAAAGATTTGATTCTTGTCTTTTTGGGCGCTATTATTGCTACATTTTGGCATATGGCCTGCTACGCAGTTGCTAGGCAGCTGTGTTGTTGTTTTATTGCTGTTTTTTTGCTATTTTGTTGCAGCTGGTTTGCTTTTGCTGGTTCCTTTCTTGACAGTTTTTGTTGGGCTCTTTTGAGATGATCGTCTGGATGTTTTCTCCGTTAGTGGTCGGCCAGAGTACATTGTTATCATTTTTGTGGCCGGACCACTGCGTGTTTGCTGTTTGATCGTTGTCCAGCAGGTGTTTATTTGCTGTTGTGTTGATGCTGGTTGTTTCTTTGCAGACTGCGTTCTGCAGTTGGTCCTTATTGTTATATCAGGATGTTGATCCTTTTTTTCGAGCTTTATTTTCCTATTCTGGCTCCTGAGCCTTGCTGTACAAGGGTATAGTCCCTTTCAAAAAACTATTTGCCAATAATAAAATAAATAAATCAATAAAACAAAAATTTTACAATAAAATAGAATATTGATATTTAAAATTTAAACATAATGATGAAATGAGATAAATAAATTTTAAAAAATCAAGTGGAAAAGTGGCGGTGGACGTAATTGATTTAGGTAGGTGGGAGGAGGAGATGTGTAGTAGAAGTTCTGATAGGATATGGGTTTCCATATTAGCATAATGGAAAGTTTTCCTTTCTCAAATGTTATACAACTCCTCAAAATTGGCATGCATCCTCCTTGTCTAGGCCAAAAAAATTACATTATTTTTAATATGTTGGTCTAAAATCATTTTTCGATCTGCATCAAGGAAAATAAAATGAAGGAGGCATTGAATCTTTTAAGTGGATGAATTTGGTCAGGTGAGTAAACTATGCATCTTCCCTTTAAAATCATCTATATTATTTTGTTTTTTCACTGATCTAGATGCCTCAAGTGGCATGAGTCCAAGGAATATGTTATTTACTAAGATATGAAAATTAATTGATGGTATTCTTTGATTGCAAGGCATGTACAAAATCTAAAAACATGTGCAGAGAAAATGGATTTTATTCCCTCTCTTCCTATTCCAAAAAATGGAGTTGCTTTGGTCCAATTATAGTGGCAAGTATACACCAAAAATGATCCTTTAAACTAGTTTTGAAAGTATAATGGACTAAGAGTGGGGTGAATCATTTCTTATAAAATTTTAACCAATTTAGATTTTCTTACTTAAACCATAAACCATTAAACCATTCATTATTGTGTTCTTAACATTCAATCAAATCAACATAACCATAAAAGAGACACAATAACACAAGATATAGGTTTAAAAACCTCAAGGGGAAGAAAACCCAATGAAACTTATGATTATATGATTCAAATCAAACAAGCACCAGCTTCACAAGGAGTACCAACCGCTAGTTTAGTAGAGCACCAACCCTACAAGAAGCACCAACCCCTAGTTTAGTGAAGCACAAAATCCACAAGAAGGCTACAACCCCCTAAGATGATCAAACACCCACTCAACCACCTTTATATTAAGATATCTGATGTATTTTTTCTACCACAACTGATGGAGATCATAAATTCATCTCACACACCTTCAAACCCTCTCTTCTTCAACTCACTCTTTCTTATTCTTTAATGGATTGATTTGGCTTAAAACCCTTACAAAAATGCTCTATAAAATTCATAATTAATTTTAAAACTTCATCAGATCTGATTTTATGTCTTCATACTTATTTCACACTCACACTTGGGTCACACTTTTCCCCTCTCTCTTAGCTAGTTCAAATTTGAACCAAAACATGAACTTTATACCCTTCTCAACTCAAAAACATAAGATAGGTTGGTCTAGATAAATTATCACGACAAAAAAAACATTAAAAGATAAAAATTAATTCATAAAAATACATATAATGTGCCCATGTAGGTCATCCATGCTCAAACACACCAAATAAGCTCAAAAATTGCTCAAAATCCCATCACCTGATTCATCAAACATCACAAACCTTGTTGTCATGATTATTCAAGCCACTAAATAGATCACACATATAAAATATGACGTAAAAACATCATCCATGGTCATATATTATCTTGCACCAATCAAATTCTTCATAACACTAACAAGAAGGACCATTTCCTTCATAAAACAGTTATTTTGAGGAATCACTCTTCACCTATGGGCATCACGATCAAAAAAGAATATATAAATTATGGAATGCAACCACTAATTGTAAAAAAAATTACCTATATAATACATCCATGCTTTCGATAACTCTTGAAACATCCATCCATGCAAACCACACTCACTTTCTTCTTCACCAAACTGAGATTCCCAAAAAGTAATTTTTGAAACTCAACTGGTTTGCAACCTTGCTTCCACTTACATCATATATAAATTCCTTCACTAGGGAAAAAAATCATCCCTCTTCACTCTCCAATGGATTTAAAGCATCAACCAATCCATCTCATGTTTCTTCGACCTCCACTTCCTAGCCAGAGCAATCATGTCCTGAAAAACAATCAACCTTCTTCTTCACAAACTGAGTTATTTGAATTATAAAATCACCTCATAATGATAAAAAATTATACCATTGGAAATAAATATGAATCTAATTTCCATAACATATTACATTTCCTTCAAACTCCAAGTGGAAGGCCTTTAACCAGGTCAATCTGTGAAACTTCTCCAAAACTTCCCTATTTGGACTCAAGGGCTAGTCTTCATAAATAGGGCACATGTTTCCCTCTAGTACCTCAATCATGATCTGAAACTATAATGGAAATAAATCAAAAATTATATGATAAAAATAATTTCAATTTATTTCATACCTCCTTTGGACAACTTTGTCACAAAATGAACATCTTCAAAAACTTTTCTGTTTGAGTGGGATCCACAAATCATCACATGTTCTATCTTACCTTTCTAAAAATTTTGAGGAGTCTTATACAGCCTTGAATAATCATAATAGAAAAAAAAACATTTTTGAAACCTTCAGTGAAGATATCTCCCACCACTTTTGAGCTAGGGTTTCAAACTCACAAAAAGCAATTTACCTTCTTAACATTCATTCATAAAAATGTGAAAATTAAATGACCTAATTATTTTTTTGAAATACTCTTAGATAAATTTAAAAAAATCCTTGAAATCCACAAGGTCCCATGAAAATCACACAATCCATGGTGAGCATTAAAAGTTGCAATTCGAGCTGGAAATCACTCTTTCTTGGACCCTATTTCACATAAAACATCATAACTTGCAAAATCTTCTTCATAATGACTTGAAATTTTGTGAACACCTCTAGGCCACCCCTTTTCACCATACCTAATAATCTGGTTATCTCAAATATTTTTGTATCTTCATATCCCATCTCATTTGCATGGATAAACTTTAGGGTTTTTCATGGTTTAGGCTATGTCATAATAGAAGAATCTCATAACCCATAAAGAAACCTATCCAAAAGGTCCTAACACACATAATAAAATATTTATCACACCTTTACATTTCTCCATGATATCAAATGGATATATAACTCATTCTCATGCTCCATTTTACCTCCAAATACCTAGACTAGGTCTTGATGAACCCCTAAAACAAGGTCTTCAACCTGTACTTGCACCCTAAGACTCATGTGAGTCTCTCAAAAATATCTTAACATTGTCTACATGCCTCTAACATGATTCAAAGCCACCAAGAAACTCAAACCATCGTGCTCTGACACCTAGTTTAGCTAGATCACCTGATTAGGCTTGTTAAACCAAGCCAATTTCACTGAATCCACTCATGTTATCATGAAATAACCTCAAAATCCATGTCACGATCATTTTTAGCACCTTCTAATACTCCTCCATCATCCTATTTGTTATTAATGGTCTTTTAAATCAATGATAACACCTAAACTCAACATTCCAACAACTGGTATTAGAACTCATACGCATAATGGAAAGCTAGTTTTCTTTGTTGTCTTATTTCTCCTCCTACATCTTCTTAGAGTATGAAAAAATAAGATATTTTGATAGTGTATTGGATGCATGAAAAGTGTCTTCGACAGAGGATATTTAACTATAAGATTTGAAAAAATACACTGGTAACCCCATTGTCAACAATATATACATGATTCCTTAGAAAGAAAAATAGTAATTGACAATGTCTTTTTGGCATTTTGTTTCATTTTTAATACTTATATTGACCTTGCACACCCTCCAGCCCTATTGGTATTTGATTGATTTATCTTTTATGGCCTTGAACACTTGTTCTCGATAAGGACACTAGAGTCCATGCACTCTTGTCTCTCTTGGGTTCTTCTAACCCTTTCTCCCCTTTTCTCACTCTTTTGGGTCTCTTTTACATCTTAGGCATCTTTAATACCTTCGGGTTGGCCTATTAGTTGTTAATTACTTAATTCAAACAATGGAAGCATATATATACATAGTTATAGCTCTCAAATAAAGGGCAAGCACTACAATTATATACTATCACATAAGCTTACATCCAAAGGAAAAAAATCACTTCCAATCATTTATCTAGCACACTCATTCAAGGGACAAGTTTTTCATTCTTATGCATACATAAGATAGGAGGGGAAGTCTATTCTATTACATCCCACACATTCTATACATTTTTTTCAACCTAGATCTAGCCCACTATCATTGTGCAACTTACACAAGGGCATCCTAGGGAATCATTACACACTCTTACACAAAGAACTACATGGATTCTGAAATGTAGTACATCACTCGATACTAATTTCACTCTTCAGGTGACCATCAGGGTCATTCCAACTTCACATTCTACATCTTTTTTATTTTATTTGATGTGGTTTTTGGTCATGTGTAGGTAGACAACTTGTTTTTCAAGTTATATGTACATTTTGTGATTAAGGAGTTGTTAGTGCAAATCAGCAGCACCCTCTGGATGTTCTATCAGATTTATTGTTTTACATCTTAGCATCTAGTGTGATTGCACAACATTGAATCTTTTCCCCAAGTGTGGGACTTGTAAAAGTGGGAAAAGAATCTCCAGGTTAGAGGTTGGTTCCTCAACTCCTCTGATCAGGTGTATTACTTGAAAATTGCAGAGGTTTAAACTTAAAATCCTACTATAAATTCCAAGGGGACAGAGATAGAGAATGTAAAAGAATTAAAAATAATGCTAATAAGGTGATGCACCAAAGGAGTGGTGAGCATTTTTACTTCTGCAAATTGACACAGATTTCAGAAATGTAGCAAAACATAATGCACAAACTAATAAAATGTAATGAAAGATCATGGATGAATCAAACAACACAACAAGAGGACTGAAACTCATTCACAGAGCTTGTATTGTCATTTCCAATATCAAAATACATGCATTACATCAACAAAAAGGTAGAAAAATATGTAGCAGTCTCGAAAAAGGTCTAGTATTCCACAAAATAACTTTCTAGGGTGAAAGAGGGAGCCTGCAAAACATAAAAATGTCTAATACCTTCAAAATGAGCCAAATCTGGCTTTTAACAATGCCCATTCGAGCTCAGGAGAGAGAAACATGGGAAAACGTGAGATTAGCTTCAACAACCAACCAAAATGCAATAAAATAGCATGGGAATCCTTAAAATTCCATTCCCTGACATTTTTCGCCATGCTGGGAGAGAATGCAAGCCATTCTTCATTAAAAATGGTGGTTGAAACGTCATTTCTATTGATTTCCACATGTCAGAGGCGTTTTCCAATTTTCTCTCTCCAAAATCCACCAAAACACAAAATTGACCCTGTAATCATGTAGAGAATTTCACCAGCTTTCCATTTATATAAAGAATGTGAAAAACCAAGTGCTGAATCGAAAGTTATGCTCATTTGAAAATTTAGGGCAAAACAGGGCCAAAATGGGTTGGCGGGCCGAAATTTTGAAATTTTCCCACTTTTTTGCATTTGGGAAAATTTCCCCAAAAAACTCTATGCCCCACCATCTTGGTGTCATGTGGCATGATTTGATTAGTCGCGAGTTCTTTCTGCTTCATTTTCCATTGCCTCGATCTTCAGAAAATTTTCCAAAAATTCTTCGTCGGCTGGACGACCCGAAGAAATGTGGCATGATCCGATTTGTCGCGGGCCTCTCCTCCAAATTTTCCATCACTTTTGACCATCTTTTCTGACCTAGACACGTGGCACAACCCCATTGGACGTAGGATTTTCCTTTCATTTTTCTCTGCGGTCCTTCCTTATGTTTTTTGCCGCCACGTGGACACGTGGCATGGTTTCACTGGCTCGAACTTTGGGGGGCAGGTTTTCCTTTTGAATTTTTTCTTGGATTTTGTTTTGGGAAAAACTCCCAATCTCTCCCAGTGCTCCACTGGTCCAAGAACACATGGCATGATCTCATTTGTTGTGAGGGCCTACGGGCCAAAATCTCTCTTTAGTGCCCTCACCAAACACTTGGTAAAATTTTCAATCTTTCCTCTACCCTCCACCACTCCTTCGGCCTAAGGACATGTAGAATAATGTTATTGGACATGGGCCTCATGTTGAAAATTTTGTTTGTGCCAACCCTTGGGAAATTTTCCCAACTTCTCCCCGCCTGGACATGTGGTACAATCCCATTCGTCGGGGGGGCATTGGGCTGAAAAATTCCTTTCTGAATTTTGCCAACACTTGGTAAAATTTTCAATTTTACCTCCACCTCTGCCCTTCCGAGGACACATGGCCTCGTCTTATTGGCCCAGGATTTTCTAGGGAAAATTTCCCACAAAAAATCCATCGAGCCATAACTTCAAAAATACATGGCGTTAGGAAGAAGACTTTACCTTTCTGGAAAGCTCAGAAAGAGCTCTATCCAATGGTGCCATTTCCAGAACATTTTGAGTGCCTAAAAAGTAAAAAATTCTGACTGAGGCACAAGGGAGGAATGAAATGAAGGGATTTATCCACAAAATGAGCAAGGGGTTCATTTTGGATAACAATTTTGGTGACTCAGAGGGGTCATCTGCCTGTTGGATGAAGTTACCAGTTTCCTGAAGCAATCCATTGGGCATGGAATCATCAAATCTCTGCTCGGTACCCCAACTGATTAGAACAATGCAAGGAGGAAGATGGAGGGTAGAAAACCATCTGATTGGGCAAGGCCTACAAGATACATTTCTTGGAATAGCAAGCTTGTGCCAAAGCACTTAGGGAAAGCAAAGCTAATATACAACAAAACAATGTGCATAAGCACTTCGAGGAAAGAAAACCTAAGATAATATGTACAAGGTGGAGAATTTCCTTCAGTAGCAATGCTTCAAATGGATTCCATTGACTGGAATCTACAATTCTTCACCATCCAATGTAGACAATTGGAAGGCATTGTTGTCCTTACACTTTGTGACCATGTATGGGCCACTCCAAATGGCATCAAATTTTGAATGCCTCCTCGGTTTTTCTCTGTCTGCATCCCATTTTAACACTAGATCTCCAACTTGGAAAAAACTATCCTTGGCCTTTCTATCAAAGGTCTTCTTGATCAAAGATTGATCCTTCTCCATTGCTTGGGATGCCTGATTTCTGATTTCTTGGAGCTCCATCAATTTTGCATACCTAACCTCCATGGGTCCAAACTCTAGCAACTCCAACTACTTCATGAGTTCCAATGTTGGCAACTCAAGTGACATGGAAAAAATTTCCTCTCTTCCATAAACAAGCTTGAATGGAGAATTACCTATAGATCTCTTGGGGGTTATCCTATCAGCCCATAAGGCTGATTTTAATTTAGTATGCCAAGACCTCTAATTTTCATCAAGAGTCCTCTTGATGATCCTTAACAAGTTCTTGTTTGTGGACTTAGCTTGGCCATTACCTTGAGGATAATAATTTTATAAAGTGCTTCGGTAGATCCCATTCTTAACAACCCATTCAGTTACCTTGGACCCAATGAATGTTAATGCATTATCTGATATTATTGTAGTAGGTATGACAAATCTGGTTGCTATTCCTTCATAGAAGTTTAGGATGCTAGATTCATTTGCTTCCTTGAGTGCTACTGCTTCAGTCCACTTGGTGAAGTAATCTATTGCTATTAGAATCCACTTGTGTCCTTGGCTTGAATTTGGATTAATGACTCCAATGAAGTCCAAACCCATTGCATGAATGGCTGGTCAACTGAAATTAGATGCAATGGAAGGGTAGCTAGTCTCTCTTTACCTGTGAAGAATGCACAATTCTTGCACCTCTTGATCCATGCATAACAATCACTAAAAATCTTGGGCCAATAATAGCCAGCCCTCATGATCTTGAGAGCTGTCACTCTTGGTGCAAAATGACCACCAGCTGATCCACCATGGAACTCTTCCAACACTCTGTGAATCTAATTTTTCCCAATGCATCTCAACAGCACTCCATTCACATACCTTTTGAATAAAACACCACCAACCAGAGCATAAGGGACAGCCTACAATCTGAAGTGTCTCCTTTTGGTTTTATTCATCTCTGGAGGGCATAGGCCTGTGTGTAGGAAGTGCATTATGTCTTGGGTCCAAGAAGGAGTGAGGACATCATCATTTTCTTCTTCAATGCTTCCTTGCTTATGGCTGTCTTACAACGCCAAAATAACCTCTTTCTCATTGCATGCTTCCTTTTGTTTGTTCAAGACCAGCTGCTCACACAATCCTTTTCCTCTGACCAAATTGGTGACTTTGATCTCAATTTCATACTCAATGACATGAGTAATCCACCCTGCTCTCTTTTCATTTAGGTCTTTATTGAGGAGGAAGTCTTTAACTCCCATATGAGAAACCAGCAGTTGAACCTTGTTGTTTGAAACTAGATGCTTAAATTTCTTCAAGATCCTAATTACTACAAGAACATGCTTCTTAATGAAAGAATATCTCACCTCATAGCCCTCCAGGCTTTGGCTGAAGAAAGCAATTGGCTGCTCATCATTGTCTTTGTTCTGTTGTACCAAAATTACAGAAATAGTATCATCACCTCCAAATGCATAGAGGATGAAATCCTTAGAGAAATATGGGTTAATGAGAGTTGGGGCTTGTGAGATGGCCTCTTTGATTGCTTCAAAACTTGCCTTGAATTCTACTATCCATTTGAAAGCTATGATTTTCTTTAACATCTTGGTGATAGGCTTGACTAGGGCTGTAAAATCTGGGACAAACCTCCGAACAAAATTTATCCTTCCCAAGAAACTTTGAAGGGCCTTCTTATGACTTGGCAATGGTAGTGCTCTTATGGCTTCAACTCTTTTCAGATCAATTGCTAATCCTTCTTTGGAGACAATGTGGCAAAGGATCTTCCCTTCATGAGCTAGAAAAATACACTTTTTAGGATTCAATGATACCCCAAATCTTCTGCACCTTTGGAACACTTGTCTCAAATGAAGAAGATAGTCTGCTGCATTTTTTGAAAAAATAGTGATATCATATAGATATATTAGCACCATTTTGTTAATCAAATCCTTGAACGCCATGTCCATTTCCCTTTGGGATGTAGCTCCAGCGTTGGACAGCCCAAATGGCATTTTTCTATATGCATAGGTCCCCCATTTGGTTGTGAAGGGTGTCTTGAACTGATCCTCCTCCTTCACCATGATCTTATTGTACCCTGAATAGCCATCAAGCAATGAAAACCTTTCAGAGCCAGCAACAACTTGTAAAATATGCTCCATAGAAGGAAGTGGGTAATGATCCTTGAGATATGCTCTATTCAAATCTCTGAAGTCAACACACAATCTGATTTCTCCACCCTTCTTTCTAACTGGAACTAAGTTGGCTACCTAGCTAAAATTCTTGATAGGGAATATGATACTTGACTCTATCAACTTATTCAATTGTTTTCTTATGAGAGGCTCTGTCATCACCAATCCGGCACTATGATAATTCTTCACCGGGAACTCCTCGTGCTATGATTATTTACTAATGCACAACCTTTAGTTTGGTGGATGTAATCTGGAAACAAAAAAACAACATAACACAAGAATACCATTGACTATGATAAGACGGAATGATGACAAATCTGAAATATCAAAGTAAATGATAATATTAACATGAAATTGTTACAATCTCACCCATGAGGTACTTCAAGTGTTATTAACTTCACTTGCCTTTCACCAAGACTATGGGAGAAACTTTACAATTACACCTCTTAATGGCTTCTTCAACACACCTTTAAACTGATGGCTTCCTTTGCACACTTCCTATAATATTTCTCACTACTTCCTTCTATGCTAAATGAGGGGGGTGGCCTCTCTATTTATAAAACTTCCAGGCTTATCCATCTTATCTCTAAGATAGGATAAGAAATCCACTCTGACGAATCATATTCCATACCTTAACTCTTATCTGTACATGTAAGCTTATCTTTTAAGATAAGATAAACCTTATCATTTTACATGGGTTCCACATTTTTAGAATTTTTACAAATAAAATACACAAAACATTTATGACCTCACTCCTTGTCCTTATGACCAATATAATATTTCTAATTCCTAATCATGTAGACCCTACTTCTCTAATTACCCAAACTTTGACATTTTAACATTACCGGACCACTTACGACAAATATTTACTTTTTACAACATTCCTATTGTACTTTTACTGTTACCGTACTCCACATTATTGGTGGCACCGTACTGACGGCACCATTATCTTCTATCAGATGCTACTACTAATTATACTCAACAACATCCTATTCCTAATAGATACATTAATGAAATAGAAATTACGGAGGAAAATTTTAGTGTCGATAGCT
Organism: Taxus chinensis; assembly: GCA_019776745.2. Lineage (NCBI taxonomy): Eukaryota > Viridiplantae > Streptophyta > Pinopsida > Cupressales > Taxaceae > Taxus > Taxus chinensis. The sequence continues at coordinate 173,466,934 of CM034150.1, read as the reverse complement.
CCATGTGTGGATTGACTGCCCTTTGTTTTTTCTTGATGGGTTTAGCACTTGGGTCCAATTCAATAGTGTGTTGAGATAACTTGGGAATGAAACCTTTCAAATCTTCATAGCTCCAAGAAAACACATCAGGGAATTCTTGACAAAGTTGTATGAACTCATACCTTTCTTGCTTAGTTGTCATTTTACTAATTTGGAGTGACTTGCCTTCTTCTACCAAGATGGGCACTGAATCTTCTCCCTTGACTTAGATGTTTTCTTTCTCCTTCCTAAAATTATCACTAGGATTGAAAATGGACTCCAAAGTGATAATTCCCTTTGGTAGTTTGTTGGTTCTCAGCTGTACCACTTGATCACCATACTGTTGTTCTAACTTTTCCTGATTTTTAGCTGAGAACTCAGCCTCTTCTTGTAAGAAATGGATGATTTGTTGATCATTTTCAAACACTTTCCAAATTACATTGTTGTGTGGCACTAAAGGCCTCAACATCACATGAATGCTTGGTTGTACTTTATCTTTCTTGATGCTTTCAACAACATCAAAGGCTGCTCCAACTACTGGAAGCCTGTCAACAGCTTGGTTCTCTTTCCTAGGGATGGACTTGATGCTAAAGCCCTCAAAATATTCAATGAGGTCCCACACCCTATTTTTGTAGCACTTGAGTAGATCATTCTTGGCAGCATGTTTCCCCTTAACTTGGTTGACAATTAGCTCACTTTCACCAAAAACTTGCAAGTTATTTATTCCTCTCTTGATTGACCAATGCAATCCTTGCATCAAAGCTTCATATTCAAAAGTGTTATTAGAACATGCAAACTGAAATCTAAAAGATGAATAATACTTAACTCCTTGAGGTGAAACAAGCATATATCCCCCTCCTGCACCTTGTCTACTTCTTGATCCATCAAATAACAACTACCATACCTTGTTGTCATCCTTGTGGTCTGGCTTGGTGATGCTAGGAATAGGCTGATTTTCTTCATGCATGTAATAGAATCCCATCTTAGATTCTTCTATTTCTTGATAAGGATCAAAAGCATGCACCTTTCTTACCCATTCATCAAGATTCAAATTTGGGATGCTTCTAACCTTGGTGTCAGCTTCATCAGTGCTTGGATAATCCTCTTGATCAAACGTTGAACAGTTGGTATTGATTTGGGTTGGAGTGTGAGGCTCAATGTGAAAGTTTGCAATAGGCTCAGATCTGATTGTGGCCTTAGTTCCATATCTTGTTCTGAACAACATGTGTGACCAATCAGTAGATAGGTAACCTCCAATCTTAGCTGTGAAATCCCTTGACAAACATAGGGCAAAGAGTGGTGGAAGATCTATCACCGAGACATCTTGTAAAACAACCACATTGGGGCATGCATGCAAAGTAAGACTCAAGTTTTTAATCACTCCTACTATTTTTATTACTGTCCCATCCAATTGCACTACCCCTTTGGATATGACTTCATATTGAAGCCCCAATTGATCAACTATTTGCTTGGGTATTACTAAACTACTTGCTTCAGAATCAATAATGCAGTTGTGTACTAATTGGTTTCCAATTATCAATGAAACATAGAATGGAGGGGACTTCAACATTTTACCTTGCTGTCCTCCATGATTCCCCTCAGGTTGGGCACCATTTGTGAGTACCTTCTCTTGCATTTGGACCTGCTGATTTGAAGTTGACCAGTCCTTCATGGCAGCTTGTAGCAAATCTCTTTGGCCTAGGATGGATAGTGATTCCCACATTGATATGTTCACATTTGTCTTCTTCATCTGATCAATGATGTTGAATGGACATGAAGCATCTCTCTGCTATCCTTTGGCCTACACATTCATTCCTTGCACATGGGTAGTAGCAACTGCCATTTAGGTTTGCTTAGGAGTTGGTTTGGGTGGCCCTTGCATGTCTGGAATTGCATTTTGTTTGCCAATAATTTATGGAATGGTAGAAGGTTGTGGACTACTTGTAGACAATGGCTATCCTTCACCAAACTTTCTCCTTTTTGACCTTGTGTTGGCTGCAACACTTTGAGATATTGTTTGATTCATACCACAAAAGTCTTATGTCTACCAGTTTACAAGTGTGGCATCATTTGGAGCTGATTGTTGCTGGGATGTTTCTTGTTGTTGGTTATGTCCTTGACTCCCTTCACCCTCCACACTATTTTTTGTTACCATCAAGGCTTGATTTAGAGCACCATTGAAGCACATAGACTGGTTGTGAGGTTCATTACATGGGAAACACCAATCATACTCCTGAGCTATGTTGTTTTGTACTGGCACTAGTGCTTTAGAGGTAGATGTAGCATTGGGATTATAGGGCTGAAATGGTCTATTAGTAGGAGGCCTTGCTTGATTTTGATTTGCAACTGGATTGGGTGGTCTTTGAGGCTGATATGGCTGCCTGTTAGGCTGAGCTTGAGGCTGGTAAGAAGGTCTAAAACCTTGGGCTTGCTACCTCTTGAGTGTAACCAGCTCATTACCTAAATTTTGCAATTGCTTCATGAATTCTTGAAGTTCATTTGAGGCACTAGAAGATGAAGTAGAAGATTCACTTGAATTCTGATTTCTAGGAGTGGGAATAGGAGCTAAAATAGGTGCTTGACTAGTGCTTGGACTTTCTAAATTTGGGTACAATGGCATGGGAGGCCTAGGAGCTAGATTGTCAGCTTGAATCAAACAATTTTCAGCTCTAATGGCAATGCTATAAGTAGCAAGGATAGTTGTGCCTCCCATGGATTGAATTAACATAGAAATATTAGAATTTAAAGCTTTAAGGTAATATAGAAAAGCACCTTCTACTGTTGGCCTTACTACCATTGGAATTCTCTCCCAGGTCCTTTGAAATTTGAAGTTGAAGTCAGTCAGCTTCTCATTGGGAGCTCTCTTGATAGTTGTCAATTGTTCCAAAAGGGACAAGTTATCTCTCTTTTCTCCAAACTGCTCATGGAGGGCTATACATAACTAGTTCTAATTTTGGATAGAACTTGAAGCAAGGCTCCTGAACCATTATAAATCCTTCCCTTTGAATGAAGATGCCAATAGTTTGACAGCAACTTGCATCTCATCAATCTCATGGATTGCACAAATATTAGCAATATCCTTGACATGATCACCAGGAGTGGTCTGATTCTCTCCAATAAAGTATGGAATGTTCTTCAATGCTGCAACTGGGATTGGATTTGTGCATTGAGAGAAAGTTGGTTGATGCCAGTGAAATTTACATATGGGTTGTGTTGTGCCATTTTGATTAGCCTTAGAATCCTTGTTGATTGGATGAAAGGTCTACCAGGTGGAGGAGTTGATAGAGTTCTGTTTGGTGGAGATGGAGACCTTTGGATTCTTCTTCCTCTTTGTCTTCTTCTTGGAGATAATTGCAGATACTCAAACAATACTTCTTATTCTCCAACTCTTGACCTCGTGTTGATTCTTCTCATGAGTTTTCAGGCCTGTACTGCTAAAACAAGCTGATTCTTCTTCCTTGGAGTCACCAGATGTGCAATTCAGGGCTCTTTTAAGCAAGAAACTTGCAAAAAATGCACATCAATTTTGTTGCAATGGAGATGAAGACCTCTAAGGTCCCATTGGGTGTGCCAAAACTATTAGTGCAAATTAGTAGCACCCTCTGGATGTTCTATCAAATTTCTAGTTTGACATCTTAGCATCCAGTGTGATTGCACAACATTGAATCTTTTCCCCAAGTGTGGGACTTGTAAAAGTGGAAAATAATCTCCAGGTTAGAGGCTAGTTCCTTAACTCCTCTGATCAAGTGTATTACTTGAAAATTGCAGAGGTTTAAACTCAAAATCCTAATATAAATTCTAAGGGGATAGAGATAGAGAATGTAAAAGAATTAAAACTAATGCTAATAAGGTGATGCACCAAAGGAGTGGTGAGCATTTTTACTACTGCAAATTAACAAAGATTACAGAAATGTAGCAAAACATCATGCACAAACTGATAAAATGTAATGAAAGATCATGGATGAATCAAACAACACAACAAGAGGACTGAAACTCATTCACAGAGCTTGCATTGTCATTTCCAATATCAAAATACATTCATTACATCAATAGAAAGGTAGAAAATATGTTGTAGTCTTGAAAAAGGTCTAGTATTCCACAAAATCACTTTCTAGGGTGAAAGAGGGAGCCTGAAAAACATAAAAAATGTCCAACTCTTTCAAAATGAGCCAAATTTGGCTTTTAACAATGCCCATTCGAGCTTAGGAGAGAGAAACATGGGAAAATGTGAGAGTAGCTTCAACCACTAACCAAAATGCAATAAAATAGCATGGGCATTCTTAAAATTCCATTCCCTGACATTTTTCACCATGCTGGGAGAGAATGTGAGCCATTCTTCATTAAAAATGGTGGTTGAAACGTCATTTATGTTGATTTCCATGTGCCAAAGGTGTTTTCCAATTTTCTCTCTCCAAAATCCACCAAAACAGAAAATTGATCCCAGAATCATGTAGAGAATTTTACCATCTTTCCATTTATATAAAGAACGTGAAAGAACCGAGCTTTGGATTGAAAGTTATGCTCATTTGAAAATTTAGGGCAAAATAGGGCCAAAATGGGTTGGCGGGCCAAAAATTTGAAATTTTCCCACTTTTTTACATTTGGGAAAATTTCCCCAAAAAACTCCACGCCCCACTGTCCTGGTGCCATGTGGCACGATTTGATTGGTTACAAGTTCTTTCTGCTTCATTTTCCATCGCCTTGGCCTTTGGAAAATTTTCCACAAATTCTCCACCGGCTAGATGACCCAAAGACACGTGGCGTGATCCGATTCGTCGCGGGCCTCTCCTATAAATTTTCCATCACTTTTGACCATCTTTTCTGACCTCGACACGTGGCACAACCCCTTTGGATGTGGGATTTTCCTTTCATTTTTCTCTGGGGGCCTTCCTTATGTTTTTTGCCACCACGTGGACATGTGGCATGGTTTCACTGGCTCAAACTTTGGGGGGTGGGTTTTCCTTTTGAAATTTTTCTTGGATTTTGTTTTGGGAAAAATTCCCAATCTATCCCTACGCTTCGTTGGTTTGATAACACATGGCATGATCTCATTTTTTGCATGGGCCTATGGGCCAAAATCTCTCTTTAGCACCCTCGCCAAACACTTGGTAAAATTTTCAATCTTTCCTCCACCCTCCGCCACTCCTTTGGCCTAAGGACACGTGGCATAATGTTATTGGACGTGGGCCTAGCATCAAAAATTTTGTTTGTGCCAACCCTTGGGAAATTTTCCCAACTTCTTCCCACCTGGACACGTGGTATGATGCCATTCGTCGGTGGACCATCGGGCTGAAAAATTCCTTTTTGAATTTTGCCAACACTTGGTAAAACTTTCAAGTTTACCTCCACCTCCGCCCTTCCGAGGACACGTGGCCTCATCTTATTGTCCCAGGATTTTCTAGGGAAACTTTTCCACAAAAACTCTACCGAGCCATAACTTCAAAAATACATGGAGTTAGGAAGAAAACTTTACCTTTCTGGAAAGCTGAGAAAGAGCTCTATCCAATGGTGTCATTTCCAGAACATTTTGAGTGCCTAAAAAGTAAAAAATTCTAACTGAGGCACAAGGGAGGAATGAAATGAAGGGATTTAGCCACAAAATGAGCAAGGGGTTCATTTTGGATAACAGGAGTGAAATCAAAGAGACAAATAGGTACCAATAGTGAAGCTCCTCCTACACAGGAAGAAGTTGAACCATAGTATCTAGGTAGACACTAGTGCCCAGATCTAGTCACTAATACCCGGGTGCTCCTTTTCTCCTGTGGGTACTTCTTTCTTGCACAGTTTCATGTATCATAACCTCCAGTTTATAGTGACAACACTCTCCCTAGTTTGTTTCAGCTATTCACCTACCCAAATCACTTCTAGACTGCTCAAAAATTATTTGTCTTTTTATCTCCCTCTCTTGCTTAGGGTTTCATATTGGTACATTATTTTTTGTTTGCATCTTTACTATACATTAGCATTTGTATATCATACACTACATTAGTTACTCTTAAATTATATTTATATTAAATCACTCACGTTGGTATAGAATCGATCTTTCAATTATCACAATCAGAATGTATTTTATAGCATAGGCCATAGTAGAAGAACCTCATACGTACATCATGAAATCAGGATCCAAAACACTGGTAAAATACCTAGATAAAGGTAATTTCTCAAGTCACATAAATACCTCCATAGAGCTCACATTGGTATTTCAAAATCAGGTCCTCATGTATCATTTTTCAATTCCATATGAACCTATTGAATAGGTCTAAATGGGTACATTGAACCTAATCAGTGTTCATCCCTGTACCAGAACCCTGAAACTCATGTGAGTGTCTCAACATGAGAGCTTATCATGATAGGTATGGATACCTATAAAATGCATCCTGGAAAGGTGATTTTTAAACTCTACTAAACATTCTCTAGTCACCTAGACTAGACAGGTCACCTGATTAGGGTTATTAGACCAAGACAAAAGGCACATGGAATGCAATCTTGCACATCATGTCATCACCTAAATGTGGTCTCCATATCATGTGGTATTTACTAAGCATATCATAGTGATACCTCCAAGTCATTACGGCCTTTGTTATTAAGAAGATTTTTCATCAATGATAACTCACACATGCCAACACATGGAATTCCATGGTTGCATCCCTTTTTGAATAGAAGGGGGTTTTTTGACAAATGGGATAGAGGGGACATTTAATTGAATCTCATTGACATGTGTAAGATCCAAATTCCTCTAGTCTCCCATGTGAGCATCCTCTTCACCTAGATGCTATAATGGATGCTTATATGGATAACCCCATTTCCTATAGGACTTCTCATATTCTGAAACATTTCATGATCTCTCTCTAAGAACCCTTTTTTTCCATCTTGTAAAAATATGTTCCAAGGGGAACATATGGAAGACAAAAATGAATTCCCATGAGCAATATGCCCCAATGAAATGTGGTCTCTTCCATGAGACCCTTTGTCTCTAGCCTGCATCAAATATGGGTGCTTGCTTCTCTTCTTTCAACCTCATGAAAAATTCACTATATGTTTCCACCATGCATGATATTCTCTCCTACAGTCTCCCAAGATTTTTGTCCCTCTTGTAATCTTTATCCCAATAATGGTATAAAGGGAAATTAAAGATTGCAAAACAAATGTGCATGCTCCTCATAGGGTCCTCCATGCGAATCTAATTTCAATGCCCTGCAGGTGCTTGAAATTTATCTTTATATTCTACACAATTGTTCACACTTCACCATTTTCGGCTGATTAAAATATCATCCCGAATCATATCTCCAAGTTCCATTTTCTTTCCCTTTTTACCCCAAATAGATAGTGGATCTCTCTGTAATACCTAGTTTTTAATTCCACTTTAGGTTTCATTTAAGCATACCAGGTCAACACCTTGCAAAAATTTAGTAGGAAACACAATTAATAATGATGCGCAAAACTTGTTCTTAAGTTACACTTGTATTTACACATGTTGACGGTATTCACCATGTTACCTGGTGATGTGTAATGTCACTACAAGAACATTAGAAAATATACCGAACATGCTACCAAATTATCATTCTAGACATCATGTTTCTGATAGCCTTGGAAACTCATTTTGTCTGTCATATCTTTCAACTAAGTGACCCATTTTGGAGAAATGGAGATTTTCACATAATAATATACCTCCCAGGAAGATTTGAGAATCATATTTTCTACATATCACATGATTCTCTGGTTTATTTAGAAATATAAAATATGAATACCCTACCTCTAGCAATTTTATTTTCTAGCCACTTATCAAGATTTTGCACCAGAAGAATCAATGTAGAACAATTGGACGCATAATCATCTCGTAGAAAGGTAGCCAAAGTCTAATGAGAGTGTTTTTATTGAAAACTATAAATTGTAAGTGTACTTCATAAAAATAAAAAGTTTTCCTGTATATAGTCAAATATATAAAAATAGACACATCCTGTGTAAAATAACAAGCTCACATTACTTTTCAAAATCAGTCTTTTAGAAATAATGAAAAACAACAAACAAGGTCAAAATAGTACAACTTTCAACAACAAATTAGAAAATTGTCCAAAAAACCCTAGCTTACTAAAAATAGTAGACTGTTATGAAAAAATAGGTAAGCATCATAACATGGAGGTATATATAACCTGTTATAAGATATTCAGAAGCATTAATAATTTGAGAAAAAAGAAAATTTTCCCAAAATAACATGCTCCTAACCCTCACCTGCTCAAAAATAGAATGTTTTAGATTCTAGTGAAACTTCAAAGTTGTTGGCTTACATGTCTCTACTTATTACTTGATAATTGTTTCGAATTTCATTTTTAGTTGGAAAATTATATGCATATGTGAAATATGTTAATTGTAGGAGATTGACCATGTCATGTTGTAGGCATAATGACTAAGCTTTTGGTTGAATAAGTACCTTAGATAAAAAATTCATTCAATTAACAATGCACAATTATAAACCTTTAAGTAATTAAGATGATCCACATTCAAAGCAATACACATTAGGGAAAATGATTAAATTACACAAGATATATGTGGGATAAACCTGGAACGGTTAATTTGAACCCATGTAATGAGTCTGACATATATTACTCGTATTGGGTTCATTTTAAGAAGGACCCCTCTAAAAAATTACATTTTGAATCATTGGTGTAATTGTCATTGTGGGTTATATGTTTCGAATCGTGTGGGATGTATCCTTTAACTAAAAATAAATGAAAATTTCTATTGTTCTCCTGTGTGGAATTAATGAATGTACTCATTGTGTGCTTTACTAAATCCTTGGGAACTCAAAAGAAAAGAAACAAATTGATAAGAATGATCTAAGAGTAATAATTCTTGAGGGATGGGTTGCCATAGGTGGGCTAGACAACCTGGGTATGGACGGTGTACATTATCGCATCGGGTGGGTTAGACAGTGGGTTGAGACGAGTGGGGATTGGAAAGGTGAGGTTGGATCGAGTGGGGGTTAACATGGGAAGGGGTTGGGTGGGAAAATGGTTAGATAGGTGGGTTGGACGGGGTGGGGGTTGGACGGGAAGGGGATAGACATGTTATGGATTATGGATCAGGTGGGTTGGATGTGTGAGGACCCTAGACATTGACAAGGGTTGTGACATGACCATGGGTTAGATGGATGAGGGTTGGTCAGCTAAGGGTTGGATGGGAGAGTTGGAAGAGAATGAGTCTATCCTGGATGGACGTGGAGAAAAGGAATGCATTACAAAATGTATTTAATGTTCATTAATTATACCTACAAATTGGGCCATATAAATATAGTTTACAAGGTTCACTACCCTCTCGTGTATCCCTTTTATCCGTAGTAATTTCCAGGTGCTCCGTAGCTCTCTAATTATGTATGACCCAAATGGATTCACTTCTCCCTAATTTCAGCAATGGCCAGTACCACATCTATGTCCTACAATCCCATTAAGGTATTACAGATACAAAGTGTTACCTTGACATGTGCCCAGGGGTTAGATTTTAGCTCTTACTAAAAGAAAAACGACGCTCCAAAGGATTGGCTAGAAAAATCAGAATTAGTTCCGAGCTTGCAATACAGTGCCCCAGATTTGACATTATGATACATTAAGTCCTTGATTAAACTACTCACCTCTTATAGAGTTTAAAATTTTAGATGGAAAATTTGTCCATTCTTTTCGTAGCATACCAAAATTCCAATCATCAAGATGTTCTTTTAGGAGTAAATTGAACCCAAGGACATGCATCCTATTAACATGTTTACCTTTCAAAAATAAGTCTCATTTCATGTAAGGATACAAATGAAATTTTTCATGTGGGAACATGTAATTCACACACAAATTTTTATTAAGGAAAATAAAACTTACATCATACACAAATCCAAAATATTTATCCTTAAGAACAAGTAAACATAGTTATTCCATCCAAATCTTTCATTATATTCATAACTATGTGCTCATTACCACAAAAAGGATCTAACGTTTCCTTTCTGTATATTGCAACTCCTCTTAATCGTATCATCAAGAGGCCTTCTTCTACAAGGTATTACAAACAAAGTCTCTTTATTTATGTGTGTCTATTGTAGACACCCATAATTACGCCTGAGTAATTTAAATACTTAAATTGCGCTAATTATCTTCTTTCCTGCAAACTGGCGATATACTCGTCAAAAGCGCTTCACCTTCTCTCCTATCATCATTAATTAATTACACTACAACTAATTAATTAAGTCACCTATCCGAACAAATACCCTAATTAATGACCTTCTATTAATTAATTCTTCCTTCTATCTAGACTAATTAATTATTATTAATTAATTAGCTTCCCCTTTCATCTAAATCCATTAAATCAATATTTAATTGGTTTAATCCCCTTCTATAGTCTAAATCATGCTAATATTCCTATGAAAACTTTTATAAGCTTGCACATCTATTAATTAAACCATCTTGATCAACTAATAACCCCCCTTTATCCACATTAGCCACTAAAGGACAAGCTAAAATCTCCTAAAGTTAAATCAACCCTATCTAAACCCCCCCTTATCCACAAATAACTCAACATCTCTATTATCCCACATGCAAATGGATGTAGAGATTTCTTTATCCATTGGGCTGTATAAAGAGCCCTCCTCCTACCTTTACACTTACACCTAAATTCCTTGAGAAGATAAAAGCAAAAGCACATAGCAAATAGACTATAAATGATTTCCTTTGTTATTCTTAAGAAATTCACTATTTGAAGAGCTAAGCCTCCTTTCTTCCATTTTCTAGCCAAGTGCTTGGGTCATATGGGAATAGTCAAAGGGGTCTTGTAGCCAAGCTTTGATGAGCTCCCATTCCTAGGTTCTTGAAGATAAAAACAATCAATTTGTTTGTCATGGAGTCTACATAGGTCCATTTTACTTTTGTTGGGTAATCTAGAGAAGTAGAGGTTTTGAATACTTTAGCATGTTAATTTGATCTTAGTTAAAATTTAATGCATTATGCTTAGTGTTGATCTTGTTTAGCTCTCATCTTTGATGATGCTTAGATTTTGTCATTAGCTTTGTTATAGAACTATTTAGGTGGTAGTTCTTACTCATCTAACTTAGCTTAAACACAAATACACACACACATCTATTATAATAAACCCTCAACGGGTATTTATACTAGTGGGGACTTTCCCTTCAGTAGCTTAAACAAGAGTTATAATTATCCCTTGGGTTCTATTTTTAATAACTAACTATTACATCTAGGTGGTGGATATGCCACATACCTCATGTTTTACAATTTGATACTTTGCATGGTAGCCCATTGTTTTCCACCTTGAATGTATACTACTTTGATGACCACTTCTTTGTCTTGCATGCTTCTCTAGATATTCTTTGAAACTCTTAGAACTACCACTTCTCACACAACTTTTCCTTTGTTGGCATGCACACACTTAGAACTGCAGTTGCTTTTTTATTTTTATCTAAATTGTTCCTTTAGTGCCCATGAAACTTTCCTATGGATCCAACTATATACATGTATTCCTTCTCCAATATATCTAGGTGCATCTAAACTTGTCTTCATGCTTTATTTTTTCACGTAAATTCACCTTTGTCTATTATGAAGCTTGTGTGCGGATGTTGTAGCCTTCTTCCATCAAATGTGTGAACTCAAAGAATGAGGATGAATAAAGAATAAGAATAATTTCCTAGTGTGTGACTTAATCAATTAATGAAATAATTTATGGGCTCAAAAATCATGTGAAGTATGTGCACAAACATGGTATGATATGCCAACATAGAAAATATGCCATCATGTGAGCATATGTTATGAACATTCCTCCAAAGTGATTAACTCAATACAAAAATATAGGGAAATATACAGTGAAAATGAAATAGAAGATAACTATATTTCATTAATCTATCATAATATCATCACACCATTACATACATCTTCAAGGGGGAAACATCTTCTTATAAATAGCAATAAAATTATTTAATACAGTCCCTCCCTTTTCTATTACAAAATATCTTTATTTAAACTAAAATACTCAAGACAATTACTACTCCCCGCACATGTGGAAGAATAACAAATAACTTAAATACATCTTATAAATCATATGAGTCCAAATATTATATTACAAATATTAATATTAAAGAATTGAGTTCCAACATGTCCCACCCCTTGAAAATATTTTACCTTAAAACTTGATATGAGGAAATTATTGTTTTAACTACATTAGGGGTTCCCATGTTGCATATTCCAGTTGTATGTTGGTCCAATGCACTAAATATCTATGATAGTTTAGTTGTGGATCTCTTGTGATCACCTATATGGGATAGAGTCAATTTTCAAGAGAATATATCCTTCCATCATGCTTAATTGTCAATCCTGGGTAATGTAGTTTGGACTCAAACATGTTTTCTAGTGACTTATTTAAAACATGATGGATCTTGGATGAAATGGGGATCTCCAACTTATGCGACTGAACTAATATTCTCAATAACTTTATAGGACCATAAAACATAAGGGTGATTTTATGATGTCCCTTCAACTTAAAATAAAACTTCTCAAAAGGATGTAGGCGGAAAAATCCACGTCCCTGATGTGAAAAGAAAATTTCAAGTGGTATTGATCATTATGTTACTTCATGTGGTTTTAATCCAAATAGAGGTTATCCTTAAGAGAAAAAAGTCATTTTCATGTGTACTTAGAAATATCTAGAAGGTTTGTTTGAAGATATGGTGGTGGTTAACCATAAAAAAATTCATATGGTTTCATATTTTTGGTAGTGTATTATATGAATTTGTACCATCATTCAATGATGGTAACCATTTAACCCCCTGAATTTCTTAATTGCAAGAAAATAAATGCAAATTTGTATCTAAGAATTTGTTATGATTTTGGTCTTGTCATTGGTTTATGGATGGTAAGAAAAACTCATTATTGGTTCGGTATTATGGTGGTGAAAATTTCTTACAAATAATTACTAGTAAAAGTGTTATCCCTATCACAAACAATAGAGGTTGGTATCTCATGAGGTAGTAGATTTGATTAAGAAAAATTTGTTTAACCATATAATCATTAAAAGTGTAGTCGAGGAAAAAAATGGATATACTTAGAAATAAAATTCACCACTAGAATCATTGATTCCACACCTATATTTCATATTCATTCAAAAAAATCCATGTAAATTTTGGTCTAAACCCTGGTAGGAATAGATAGTAGATGCAGTAATCTTGGGGTCAAAATAGTTTCCCATTTTTTCCATTGACAAGTCTCACAGTCTACTATACACTATTTGATATCATGTTTAATTCCTTGCTAATAATTGTTGGTTAACATATTATTATGTTTTTTTTTTAACTTTTACTGGTTAGCTAATGGTGAGGCATGTAGTTCCTACATAATTTTATGTCATATAGCTGATTTGGGCACTAAGACCAAATGACCTTTGTGGTTCAAATAGTTCCCATCCCAAGAGTAATATAATCAAGAAAAGTATTATTGGATACTTTTTGGATGATAATTTTAGTGTGTGAATCTTGTACCTCTTGAACCCACTTTAGAATTCGAAAGGAGATGTACATAATGTTTTATTTTTTCCACATTAGAAAGATAACACATATATGACAAAAATATCCTCACCTTTCTTGTAGGTAATCTTGTAATCATATCCCATGATCTTGGTAACCCACTTATATTTCTCAGTAAAGTATACTCATTGCTCCAAAATTGCATAAGGCTATGGTGTTTAAATTTGAATTTAAAATTTCACCCGACTAAATATGAGTGTGACTTTCTTATTGCATGAATGATGGCCAGAATTTCATTCTCATAGATTAAGTGAGAAATGCACATTTTTTCATGTAAGATCCTTTATAGTAAAGGAAATGGGCTAACCTTATTACATTATAATATCTCTAATTTCATGAAAAAAGGATTCACTTTCAATGATAAATGGTTTGGAGACATTAGTCATCAATATAACTAGAGTATTCCACATGTTTTTGTTAATAATTTCAAAGGTTTTGGCTACCACCTTTGACTAGTAAAGTGTGTCCTATTTTAGTTGGGTCATTAATAGAGCTAAAATATTTCCATACTCCTTAAAAACATGTTGGTAATATCTCATGTGGCCCAAAAATCCATTAAGGCTATTAATTGTTTTGGGTTTAGGCCACTTTTCAATGCCGCAAAATTTTTTGGATCTACTTTAACACGCTCCTTAGAGATAATATGCCTAACGTGCTCAATTTCCTTTCAGTTAAAAGAGAACTTGGAAAATTTGGAAAAAATATTGTTCATGGAAAGGATCTAAAAGGTTTTATCTAGATGTAACATATGATCCTCCCATGTGTATCCATAAACTAGGATGTCATCAAATAATACAATGATGAACTTGGAAAGGAATGGTAAGAAAATCTTGTTCACTAAGCCCTATAAGGTTGACCTAGTAATAGTGATCTCAAATGGAATGAGAATAAATTCATAGTGACCATCACGAGTGTGGTACGCTATCTAAAGGATATTTTTATTCTTTGATGTCGATCTGGTGGTTGTTGAACCTCGAGTCGATATTTGAGAATAAGAGGGGTCCATTAATTTATCCAAGATTCCTTCAATCACAAACATGAGAAAATTTTCCTTAATGATGAATTTATTTAAGAAAAAAAATCATTACAGATTTTCTATATCACACCATTTGTGCATACTAGTAAAAGGGTGAAGAGTGGGGATTGATATTGGGGAAATTGACTGTAACCTTCAATAGTTCTTGCACTAGTTTTTAAATTTCAATTATCTATAGGAAGGAGTATCAATAAAGGAAATTTTGGGGGGAACACTACATGGAACAAGATGAATTGCATGATATTATGGGAGTTGTAGAGATTATTTCTGAGGCTCCACAAATAAGGTTGCATTTTTTAAAAATAGTTCTCGTAAATTCATAAAATAATCATAATCAAATGATTGAGTGAGTTAGATGGTGCAAAGCTTGTAAATAATACCATGAGATCCCTTCTTCAGAAAATTCTCTATCATATGAGAACTAATTATTATTACTAATTATGGGGCCAATACTTTCAATTCATATTACTATCCCTCATTTTTTAATTGCATCCACATCTCAGAAAAATATCAGGGTGTAGGTCCTATTGTCTAAATATATTGTATTTCCAAGACCACATCACAACCTTCTACGTGTAGAATAAACATTTCAAATTTAAAGTTATAATCCCCTACTAAACATTATACATTACGACATTTCCCCCATTTTATATCATGACTTCAAAGGGTGAAAAAGGATACACATACCAATTGAATTTTTTTTTCTAACTAGGGATCCATGAAGTTATGACTGCTGCCAAAATCAATGGAGATTATAAGGTGATGTTTTTTAAAGTACCCTTTGACCTTCATGTTTTGAGGATTGTTTACAGCCAATACATGTCATATAACTTCTGGTGCTAGATCAAAAATGATGTCTAGTTCTAATTCCTTTTATTTTTGTTGGGATTTGATTACATCTTACCATTGTATGGTTTCCATAAGTGACTTGATTTCAAGTAAATACTTTTATTTCACACATTTATGGCCACTTTGAAATTTTTCATTATAGTTGTAACATAACCCTTTTTCCCTATGTGGTCGCATTGAAAGGTGCAAACAATTTGCACAGAGAAAACACTAGAAATATTTTTTTTATTCAGATCATATATTCAACACAATAATAATTTTCTGATTCTCTTTCATGCAGAGTAGGTTACACATATATAGGAATATGTATTCCTAAAAACAAGGAGGTTGTTCAACAACACTCCCTCAAATCTCTCTCTCAACACCTATATACGTGATATTGTTTTAACTCACAACAATATCACAACTATCAAATAATACAGCCAAATATGTGAATAATTACTCACGTAATTATAATAATGGAGCACTAATAAATTATATTTCCTAACATTCCCCCCCTTAGTGCGAACATGGGGAAAACCTACCTTTGTACTTGCACCTGCTCATGATCTGGTGATTTTCATAGGATGATCACAAACCTCAGGGATGGTTTTGCAAACGGTTGACCACAAACCGAGAATGGTGGTTTTGCAATTGGTTTACCATAAACCACAAAGTGATGGTTTTGCAAATGGATTACCAACAACCAAGAATGGTGGTTTTGCTAGTGGTTTACCACAAACCACAAATGAAGGTTTTCAAGTGGTTTACCTACAACCACATCATGATATGCAAAGTACTATTCTCAGCCCTCAGCACATCTCACTGTAGGGAATAACATAGGAAATTTTGCTGACATCTGTTGCTCATACATACATAGAAAAATATGACATACTGGAAATGGAACATTGGATCATGTTCCCCCCCTCAATGTGAAATTTCCACTTATTGAAAACAAGATCACTGCAACTTGAGGCACACCACACTGGAAGCACTAAAATCAAACTGCACACACACCTGTCACCAAAGCTGATATGCGGCCCCGTCATTGGTGACTGACGAGAGGTCGCTGAATGACCTCCAACCTCCGATGCCTCCTGCCTCCGGTTTCATGCTGCTAGCTCAGCTGGATTTGATCATGGAGCTCAAATACATATCAGAGGACGTCGGATTTCACCGATAGTGCGTCTAGTTGAAATGCATAATTTTTTTTATTTTGACAATTTTCCTAATAATCACCTAAATGACGATAACAAAATGACACAAATATATTTTTGACACCTTGACTCTGACTATTTTGACAAAGACTAATCACTCAATTTTTGACTTCTGACTCGAATTTGAGAGGACAACATTTGACTTTGACTCTTTAAATGACTTGTGACACTTGACAACACTACAAATTTGACTATAACTGTTAATTATAATACAAGCTTTACTCTTAAAATATGAATAACAATATTAATGGACTATAGCACATGACACACTAAAATCTTACTACATAGGTGGGAGGACATGATTATATTGATCAACTAATTTTAAAAAAATGGAAGACCTATTTTAATTTAAAAAGTAATCGACTTTATTACTTTTTAAATAACATTAATACCCAATTTTCCTACGTCTAAGGGATACGTAATTGACAATGTTTGACTTAAAAACAAATATGAAACTCTAATCAGATCTCAAACATATAGAAACTTTAAATCTAAAACAACCACAACACATTAAACGAACAATCAAATTCAAAGACTACAATCAATATGAAATCAAAAATGGAATACCGATGCTATCTGACCGTGTATGGCAAGAAAAGTGTCGATATTTTTCCATCTGTTCAAAGAAAATGTCTGACACATTCGCTGAAAAAAAAATCCAAATGTGAATCGATTCGCTGATGAAAGCTTAAACATGTCTGGTAGGACAGAGGATTGCACAACCTCTTCTATTTCCTCAGTTGAAGGCCAAACATCCCTGAAGTAGACATCTTTTCCATCCTTCCCAACACCAAGAGGCTGTGTCTCAAAGTCAATGTCAACAGTTCCAGCAAAGGGCATAGGCAACGACAAGTTGAGGAGAAGCGAGGTAATTTGCCCGAGTCAAGGGATGAACACGCCTAGCAGGAGTCTTATCTATCAATGTCTATAGGATCTGTGTTGTGAAACACGTTTTTGCCCAGATACCCAGCAGTCAAGAAAATATCTACACACAAATGCAATTCTTCCTTTCACCTGGAACAGTATTCTCACATCAAAGCCACCGATGTTGATCTGACATGAGCGCACAGGTATTAAGAAATGCAAACTTCTAATTGTGATGTCCAAACACCAGAAGATATCGACCAATCAAAT
This sequence comes from Taxus chinensis, assembly GCA_019776745.2. Classification (NCBI taxonomy): domain Eukaryota; kingdom Viridiplantae; phylum Streptophyta; class Pinopsida; order Cupressales; family Taxaceae; genus Taxus; species Taxus chinensis. The sequence goes on along the minus strand of CM034150.1, from coordinate 173,449,143 downwards.
TTTTGTATAGGTTGGATAACGCCTAACAGCAGTTATCGGGCTTCATTATCAATAAGTGCGTGAGAGGCAAGACAAGTGGATCGACTGTCAAAACTGGCAGAATGCACCTTCACATGTAGGAGATACATTGCCTCCTTAACTTTCTCAAACACTGATGAATCATCAATTGTGCAAGGCAGACCTGTACCATATGCTACATAACGTGATTTGGAGTAGTCAAACCTTATTTCTCTATGACAGGCTGATAGATGAATCCAGATCCACGACATGACCAAAATCAATCCATATTTTTGATTTCCACAGATTTAACGTCGCTCTAATACCAATATGAAAGGTGCGAACAATTTGCACAGAGAAAACACTAGAAATATTTTTTTTATTCAGATCATATATTCAACACAATAATAATTTTCTAATTCTCTTTCATGCAGAGCAGGTTACACATATATAGGAATATGTATTCCTAAAAACAAGGAGGCTGTTCAACAACACTCCCTCAAATCTCTCTCTCAACACCTATATACGTGATATTGTTTTAACTCACAACAATATCACAACTATCAAATAATACAGCCAAATATGTGAATAATTACTCACGTAATTATAATAATGGAGCACTAATAAATTATATTTCCTAACACGCATTACATCCGTTGTAAGTGTTTAATGGGATTTATTTTAGAAGAAGGGTCTATTATGTGATTTTTTTATTTCAATAGTTTTAACAAGACAAAATTGGAAGAATGGTGATGGGTAGCAAGATTATCTACTACTAACTTGGCCAACCCAAAAGTTTCTATCATATTCTTAGGTTTGAACATTTTCACCTCTACATGAATAGCATATCTAAGGTCAATGATGAAGAAAGTATTGAAAAAAGTATCACATTTCCCTTCAATTTTATTTTCCAGTTTCTTAAATTTAGTTTTGCATTTGTGAACCATTTTTGTTTTCTTGAGTTTAATAAGGACTCTTATGAAATCATCATAGGTGCTAAGACAAAAGTGAAGTAGAAAAAATTACATAAAATGCTCCCAAGGTAGTTCTTGATGATATTTTTGGTACCATTACGAAGATTATTTTTCTAAGCATATGGAATTTATATGTACTTTATTTAATCTAAATGTGTTGAGTAGGCTAAAATATTATTCTACATAGTAGATCCAACTATTATAGTTTGGGCCATAAAACTTGGGAAAGTATAATTTGTGTAACAAGGCATGTTTCTCATAAAGAAATTATCTTATAAATACTATAACCATATATTATGTTTATTAGTTTTGCATTTTGTGCATTGAAACCATGCACTATTTGTTCTAGATTTGTGACAGTGTATCTTAAGTCAACAACTTCATAATCCATGTTCTTGGCATTTGACCAAATTGTCAAAACCATTACCAAGAGAGGTATTGAGATTTCAAAAACTTATTTTAGTTATGTGTTTATATGATAAACTTGATGAGATGATCAAAATGATTTAATTATAGAGAGAGAGAGAGAGAGAATTGAATTCTTTTTTACTTCGACAAAACAATCCTATGTGTGAAAATTCACTCAAATTTGTCGTAACTCACATTGTTTAGAAAATAATTGGCCTAGAATATTATTTGGCACTTCCATAACCCCCTTTTTATAATAATGGTAAACATAAGCACTCTACAAAGTTTATTTCTTCTCTAAATTCTATGGAAATTTATATCACTTGTTAATATTCTGGGAGATATCCTATGGTGGAGGTTTTTTACCAATTCTATATTACTGTGGTTATACACATTTGGGTGAAAATGGGAGATATTATTATTATTCGAAGGTTATTGAGACTTAAAATCCAACTTGATATATTTTTGTATATTTCTATATATGTGCACAATATTCAATGTATATGAATAGTATGGTTAAGACAAAATAGAAGATATGAAAAGATCCTTTAGCCCAAAAAAAATGAAGAGACAGGAAGGACAAAAATTCACTTCAAGTTGTATAAATTAATAAAAGGGAATTACATAGACGGGTTGATCTTGATTGGAATTGGTTTGAAACAGTAATATAATTCTAGTATTGATATATATATATATATATATATATATATATATATATATATATATATATATTGCACGTTTCATGTTATTTGTTTTCTTATTATGTAATTTAGCATGTAATTATTAAAATGTGATGTTGATTGAGTTATAATGTTATTTTTGAATATTTGAAGGCATACAAGTGGAATAATTATGTAAAAAATCATTAGAATGAAACATTAGCACATCCTAATAAGTGATTCCAAGGCTCATTGCTCACAATGGTTCTACTGTAAAGACTTGAAAAATGTTCAAATGGAGACCGAGACAAAGGGATGTACTAATATGGTTAGAGGATAGGATGGATTATTTTTCTAAAGATGCAGTGGTTGTGATGGGAATATATATGAAAAGCATAAAACTAGAACATATATATGGTTATATGCATGAAATTATTTGGTGGAAGCTTCTGGAGAGATTAGTTGTATGGATATCTGCATTGGAACATTATTGTTTTATAATTAGAGACAGAGATGAGTATGTGTGGAATGAATAGAAGTTATTAAATTTTCACAACCTAGACAAGAAGAAGACAAAATATTTAGATTACTATTTGTAGAATATAATTAATGGGTAAGTAACTAAAATTTCTATATAATTTTTTTGTTCTTTTGATTCTTCCAAAGAGTGGTTTCTTTGGTGATTGCATGAAACAATTATTTGGAAACTACATATTGTGGTAAAAATGTTAGTGGTGGAAAAGGAAATGATGCTAATTCCTCCTGATATAGATTAGTAGGTTAGGTGACAAGGTTATGTAATCCTATAAGAGGGGAGGTAAAGGGAAAGAGGCAATAAATGAAGAGTACTATTGAAGGGTCTAAAAGGGATTAGAAAGTAGAAAAGAAAAGGATAGAAAGGTTTCAAAGAGAGATAATACACTATAATAGATGAGGAGGCATGATTATTATAATGGGAAAGTTAAAAACAATTTTGAGTAGGAGTAAGATAGCTATAGTGATTGTAGAAGGAGGAAAGGAGTATCTAGAGAGGATATAGGAGGAAAAGGATGCGGAAAATAGAATTTATCTAGAGGTCACACATGGAGATGTGTATCTTGATACAAGGATATATTAAAGGATAGAAAGGAACACTAAAAATGAAGAGGAAAATAGGAATATGGAATTGGAAATATTTAGGAGTATATTTAGAACACGATTGGAAATACACCCAAAAAATCCCACTTTGAGACATTGATATTACAAAAATGGGGAAGGAGTAGTATACATTAAGGATTCAATGCTAGATCTATATAGGCCTAGAACAAACATGAATACCCCTCCTCTAGGATATATCCCTAGATCCATATAGATAATTTATTACTTGGGATTATATAAGTGAGTTGGAGAATATTGCAATTTTTCAAGAAATTAGAGCACAATAAAAATGTTTGAAAGAGATATAGGAGAAATTGAGCATTACATACCATGTGTAATCAAAGTTATATTCAAAAACCATGAACATATAAATATAATAACTCTTGAAGAATCCAAGATTTAATCCTTCTATGCAATCATTGTGTATTTTTCCCTATTAATAGTGAAATATGAAGTGATGATAGTAGTAATAATAGCCCAGTAATCCTGAAATATAGAGTGATATTCCTTGAGTCTGTAGAATCTAGTACTAGTTCCTCTAATTCTCATTATTTGAATTGTGCATCTAGTTGTAAAAGTTTGATTATATGTGAAATTAGTAATTATTAGCCTCCAAAAACTAATCAAAAAAATTGTAACAACTCGTCTCAACAAGGAGGGATTCATCCAACTAGGGGAGGCATGATGGAGCATGTTGATAAAATTTTAATGACCTCACAACCATATGATGGGCCTAATGACTCAAATCACCAATTTTAAACATGTGATATGAAATGGGGAGTAAAGGGGATCACCGATTTTTCCACAAAAATTATAATCTTATAGGATCTTTACAGGGAAAAGCTTTGAATTTTGTGTATACTATTAATTGAAGTTCAACTTCCCTACAGATTTACATGATGCATTTATTGTGGAATTCAATATAAGTTGTGTGCATGTATACTTTGCTTAATGCTAAATCAAATGAAACAAGAACTACCACCTAAAATAGTTCTACAATTTAGCTAAAACAAAGCATAAACACCATCATGATAAGAATTAAACAAGGGTTAGATGCTAGCATTCATCAATACAAACTTTGAAACTAACAATGCCAAATATCTAAACTTGTCTATTCTCTAACAACAAATAAATGAATGAACCTAAGTAAGCTCCATGGCTATCAAAATAGTTGTCCTTAATGTTCCAAGAACCTAGGAATGGGGGGCTAATCAAAGTTGGGCTACAAGACCCTTTTGATACCTCCCATATGACCCAAGCACTTTAAGAAAGAGGCTTAACTCTTCAAGATGATGAACTCTCAAAAGGGAAAGGTGCAAGCTCTTAGTCTCTTTGCTATATGCTTTGCATTTGCTCTCTAAGGAGTTTAGGTGTAAGTAAAAAGGTAGGTGGAGGGCTATTTATATAGCCCAAAGGATAAAGGATTCAACACATTCTCATGAATGTGGGATAAAGGTAAAACATGATTAGGAATGGATAAGGTTGCTTTATTAAAGGTAACCTTACTTTAGAAGGGTTTAATACATGTTTAGCAAGTCATGGGAGTTGGGGGTATTTTAATTAATCAAAGGTGATTAACTAATAGGTATGTGTAAGCTTATAAAAGCCAATTAGAAGAATATTAGTGTGATTTAGGCTATTGTAAGGGGATTAAATCAATTAAATATTGATTTATTGGTTAAATGGAAGGGAACGCTAATTAATTAATAATAATTAATTATTCTAGGTAAAAGGGGTGATTTATTAACGGAAGGTCGTTAATTAGGGTATTTGTTGGATAGGTAACTTAATTAATTAGCTTAGTGTAATTAATTAATGATGATACGAGGGAAAATGAGCACTTTTGACGATACGTCGTTGATTTGCGAGAAAGGGGATAATTAGCGCAATTTAAGTATTTAAATTGCTTGGGCATAATTATAGGTGTCTACATTTTCCCCTCTTTGGGGTGGCGTAAGTGATGCCACTTCAAAGATAGTAGACAGAAGAGATTTTGAAGGGATAGAAGAAAAATTAGTAGGAGGGAGAGATGCCCCCTCGAGTGTCGATGGGGCGATGAAGGAAGCTGATCGACGATCGAAAAATATGAGAAGTAGGCAGAAGAATGGGGACGAGGTAGGATGCCCCGAGGAGAGGGAGAATTAGGGGTGAAAGGAAAGTCATGTAGAAGAAATATGGATGAGGGGAGAGAAGAGCTTAACCTCTAGCCGCTTATTTGTTTGGAACAAATTTGACGTCATCATATTGCCATAGGAACTACATCATCGGTCCTTATGAAAAATATAAGCATACGACAAAGGTAGAATGACATGGAAAGCCATAATACGAACAATTGTCCATTGCTGAACGTACCAACTCCATGCAACATACAATAATGCAATGCAATACGAGAAGGAAACAAGCTCATATAACAGGGAAAATAAGTACGAATGCACATATCTAATCCAACAATGGTCAAGACAGTTGTACAAATATTTTTTTATCAGTGCTGAAGAGATCCACAAGTTCGTGATTGACGAAAAGGGTTAAAAATGATGCCCCAAGCAAGGATACATGCAAGGGGAAATGAAAATGGACATGAGGTTCATGAAAAGCATTTGTGCGCAACGAAACAGCACTAGGCAACCAAAAGTGCCCCAGAGTATAGACGAAGCAAGCAGCTAGCTTTTGTGAATGGTTGTGAATCCAGTGATCCGTGAGTCGTATTAATCGGGGAAGATGTGAGACAAACCAACAGGATATGGAGAAAATACCATGCGTAAGACACAAGTTTCAGCCGTAAGAAGCAAGTTACCATTTTGTAGGGTGTTTTACTTTTTAGGATTTTTTTGAAAAATTTTGCCTTATTTTTAGATATTTTTGATATATATATATATATATATATATATATATATTATTTTTGTTGTTTTCTCGAAACAATGTTCTATTGTTTTTGTGTTGTCTGAAACAATTTTCTATTGTTTTTGTGTTTTCTCAAAACAATGTTGTATTGTTTTTGTGTTTTTCTCGAAACAATGTTCTATTGTTTTTGTGTTTTTTCTCGAAAAAATGTTCTATTGTTTTTGTGTTGTCTGAGACAATTTTCTATTGTTTTTGTGTTTTGTGAAACAATTTTCTATTGTTTTTGTGTTTTCTCAAAACAATGTTGTATTGTTTTTGTGTTTTCTCGAAACAATTTTCTATTGTTTTTGTGTTTTCTCAAAACAATGTTGTATTCTTTTTGTGTTTTCTCGAAACAATGTTATATTGTTTTTGTGTTTTTCTGAAACAATTTTCTATTGTTTTTGTGTTTTCTCAAACAATTTTCTATTTTTTTTATGTTTTTAACAATTTTCCAAAGCTATGTGCAGGCAACCAAGAAAGCATGGATGCCCCCAGTGTTAGGTGGGGAATATACAAGGGCAGAAGCCACGCGCTTATGAACAAGAAGGTGAAGTTGTTGAGTTGCCCCCAGCGTAAGATGGGAAATAACGAAAGACCACGTACCTTACAGATGAATAGAAGAAGGCAAAGCCAGATCAAGGCTGGACTAGATGGTGTGCACAAGGAAACTCGAAGGTAGAATCAAGTCCAGGACAAAGAAAACTACCCTTCTAATACAGAATGCTTGTGAGCAACAAATCCTCCCAAGGTGCCGGAAACTGGTTTTCACCCAAGGACTTGTCCAAAGTACCACAATTGCGTGGTTTTCACTAGTGGACGACCTGTTTTCTCTTTTTTTTTTTTTTGATGTTTTTATATTTTTTGTGATTTTTATGACTTTCTTGTGCCATGTTTAGGAATAAAACCTCTTAAGATGCATGGAATTCATGGGCTCCCAAAGCTCATCACCATTGGGGTGAGCCAACTTGTATGCCCCTGTGACATACTTGGCAACTATGACATAGGGTCCTAACCAGTGTGGTTCAAACTTCCCTTTCTTTTCTCGCTCCGCTCTGGTGTTGAACTGGTTCTCCTTCATAACTAAATCACCCACCTCAAACTGGCGAGGGATGATTCTCTTGTTGTAGTTGCGGGAGATTCTGTGTTGATATACCTTTAGGTGATTAAGAGAGCGAATGCACCTCTCATCCAGGAGCTCTAACTCAGCCAATCTTGCCACTCGGTAATCTTCATCCTTATCCAAATAGTCCTGAAGAGAAATTCGCAGGGATGGGAGTTCAATCTCTAAAGGGATGATAGATTCTGTCCTAAACACTAGGGAATATAGCGTCGCACCCGTAGGAGTGTGAATTGATGTTCGGTAGGCCCAGAGGGCTGGGTGGATTTGTAGGTGCCAGTTTCGACCAGTTTTGCTAACCATCTTCTCCATTATCCTTACCAAAGTCTTGTTTATTGCCTCAGCTTGTCCATTACCCTGAGGGTAATATGGCATGGACCATTTCAATCTGATTTGGAACCGTTGGCAAAGACCTTTCACAATTTTGTTCTTAAATGACTTCCCATTATCTGTGACAATGGCTGCAGAGATACCATATTGGCAAATAATGTGATTCATGATGAATTTAGAAATTTTTGCTCCTGTGACATAGGTTAAAGGGATAGCCTCCACCCATTTTATAAAGTATTCTGTAGCTGTGATGATATGTGTATGACCATCAGATGAGGTAGGTGTAAGCTTCCCTATTAGATCAAGTCCTCACTTAGAGAATGGCCACATGGTAGTGATTGGTTGCAATGGTTGCGATGGAGCATGGATGAAATTTCCATACTTTTGGCAAAGCACACATTTTCTAACATAATTACAACAATCAGTTTCCATGGTGGGCCAATAGTAACCTACTCTTAACAGTTTCTTAGCTAAGACCATTCCATTTGTATGTGCTCCGCATACTCCTTCGTGTATTTCTTTAATTGCCTGGATTGACTCTGTCACATCCAGAAAACGTAACAGATTCCCATCGTAGCCACGAAGATAAAGTGTACCTCCTAAAAGGGTGTAATGAGCTATCTGGCAAATCAGGCTTTGCTTTTCAAAACAAGAGATATTGGGAGGGAAAGTACTATCCTTAAGATAGGTGAAAATGGGTTCGTACCAAGGGGAATAGGTACCAGCAACCTCACAAGCCAGGTAAGATTCTAGTACGTCATACGCGGGCTGGTGTAGATTTTCTACAAAAAATGGCATATCATTGTTCCCTAGCGGAATACGAAGCATAGATCCCACTGTTGCCATAGCATCTGCCGATCTATTCTGCGCTCTTGGGATCTGCTCAAAGGTAATGCGTACAAAATACTCCTTCAGAGTTTCCACCAACTTCTTGTAAGGTATGAGCTTGTCATCCTTAACTTTATACTCATCATTAACCTGTTTGATGATTAGTTGTGAATCACCTACAACCTTAACATGTTGAATATTCCACTTGATGGCTAGCTTCATCCCTGCAATGAGTGCTTCATATTCCGCAATGTTGTTCGTGTAAGGGAAGGCCAAGTGGAAAGCCTATGGTATAGGATCACCTGAAGGAGTAATAAGGACCACTCCTACACCTGAACCATGAAACGTAAAAGATCCATCAAAATGTATTTGCCATATGACAGATTCTTCAATGTAGAGCAAAGATGCATCTGGCATATCCAGAATCAAAGGTTCTATGCTTTGCAAAGGTGCTTCCGCTAGCTGGTCAGCAAGTACTTGTCCTTTAATTGATTTTTGATGGACAAATTCTATATCAAACTCACTGAGTAGAATGATCCAATTAGCCATTCTACCTGTGAGGGCGGGTTTGGACAACAAATACTTGAGTGGGTCGACCTTGGATATGAGCTTGGTCTTAGTATTTAGCAAGTAATGGTGAAGTTTCTAAAAGGTAAAAAACAACGGCAAAGAAAGCCTTTTCAATCTGAGGATAATTACGTTCGTAGGCGATGAGGGTGCGACTCAGATAGTACACTGCTTTCTCTTTATGGCTAAGGTCATATTGGGTGAGCAGTGCACCAATAACGTATTGCATAGTGGAAATATAGAGCAAAAGTGGTTCTCCCGGAGTGGGGGGCATCAGGATAGGTGGATTAGCCAGGTACTATTTAAGCAAAGAAAATGCTTGTTGTTGCTCAAGTCCCTAGATGAAAGTGATGTCCTTCTTAAGAAAAATGAGTGAATGAGTGACATTTATCTACAAGCTGGGAGATAAAGTGGCGAATGACTTGAATTTTCCCTTGCAAGCTACGCAGTTGCTTGATATTCTCAGGTGGAGGCATTTCTGTGATGGCAGACACTTTAGCAGGGTCTATCTCAATACCTCGTCTTGACACGATAAATCCTAATAGTTTTCCCAGATAGCACACTGAAGACACACTTCTTTTGATTTAGCCTGACTTTGTATTCACACAGGCATTCACAGATATGCCACAAAATAATAGAATGATCCTCTCTTGTTTTGGACTTTTCAAGGATATCATCTACGTAGTCCTCCATGATTTCATGAATCATATCATGAAATATTACTGTCATGGCCCACTGATAATTTGCTCCCCCATTCTTAAGGACAAATGGAATCACCTGATAACAGAAGGTGCCCCAAGGAGTTGTGAAAGATGTTTTGTGTTGCTCTTCCACAGCAATCTTAATTTGATTATAACTTGAAAATCCATCCATAAGTGATAGCATTTTGTACCCTATGGTTGAGTAAACAATCATGTCAATGTTGGGCAACGGAAAGTCATCTTTAGGGCAAGCTTTATTAATGTCCCTAAAATCTGTGTAAATTCGAATACCAATAGGTTTCTTCTGGACAGGAACAATGTTTGATATCCATTCAGAATAATCAATTGGCCTGATGAATCCTGCTATAAGTAACCTTTCCAACTCTTCTTTAACTAACAAGGACACTCTTGGGTGCATCTTTCAAAGCTTCTGTTTGATAGACTTAGCGTCTGCGTGCACAACCAGGTTATGCACGACCAAAGTTGGATCTAATCCGGGCATGTCTTTATAAGATCATGCGAACACATCAATAAACTCTCACAGTAGCATAGTGAACATCTTTTGTTCTCTAGCTGAGAGTGATGCTCCCAATTTTACTATCTTGGGATCTTCTTCAGTACCAATATTGACATCAATGGTTTCTTCAACTAAAAATTTTGATAAATCCTCCATACGTGTAGGATCAAGAGGTAGGTTGAGATCTTCATCCAAGGATGTCTCTACGAGATTTTCATCCTTGGCGTGGTCACTTTGTTTGTCCTTTGATTTTCTTATTTGTTTGTCAATCAATGCCTCAAAGAGGTTTTCACTATGTGACTTGGACTTCGATTTTTTCCGAGGCTTTTCTTTAGAACTCTTGCCCTCACTTTTCTTTAAATTTTGCTGACCACGAAGTTTAGCCTCCTCACCGAAGTAGGTGCAGGTGTCTAAGTCGATAAAGAAACCCTTCTTGTGATCTCCAATGGGAATTGTATCCCTTATGCCCATGAACTCTGCAATAGCCTCGTCGTTCTCGAATAAATCTAGTGGCACATGACGTTATTAGTCCCATTCAACAAGGGAGGGGTATACAAGGTCAAGGGTTGGTTTAGTGGGGGTGATGGTTAGGACAGCGTTATTCATGAAAAGGTTCGTGAAGGCTAGATCCTCATATTGGCTACAACAGGAATCTGTATCGCTGTCTAGATAATCGGAGCTATCCTCATGCTCAGAACAAGTCACATCTTGATCGTTGGGGTGTGCTCCATAAGGGTGAATCCTAATGCCATATCTTTCTATTTTGAAATGTGGAAGAGGGATTGGTTCTCTTTGTCCTAGTTCATTCCTCCCACATCCTAGGCCTTTGTAGCCCATGGAGTACATCATTCTGCTAGATTTTTCATATTCTGGGGTTTGATAACAAGATGGCTGAGTGTCCTCAGGGACCCAAGTAGTAGGTGGATCAAGTAATTTTTCCTCAGCTAACAAGCCTCCCGGTAGGAACGACCCAATAGTGTGTTCCTCTCTAGGTCTCATGAAGCGGTAGTTGGGCCGACCTCTAGTCTTGGGCGACAAGGAGAGGTCGGAAACCAAGAGCGCTTGTTGTACATTATACTCCCCACAGCCATATTCCAGAATTTTCATCTCCCATGAATTAAATGGAGATGTTGAAGTAGATTCCCCATGAGTGCAAGAAGTAAGATAATTTCAATCTACTCGAGATTCCATGGCCTTAGAATGAAGAGGGACAACTATATCTATGGAGGGACATGCATATGTACCCTTTCGTGCAAAGCTATTAAGATCTCTACAATGACCAAAGGGCTCTGAGTCTCCTGGTATTGTTACTGTATGTCCCTCATGATTCAACTTAATGCATTGATGAAATGTTGATGGCACTGCTTGCATGGCATGGATCCATGGTTGGCCTAGAAGCATATTATATGGAAGTTCCAAGTCTAAGACGTGAAACTTTGTCTGATGGCAAGTGGGGCCCACCTCCATTGGCAGCGTAATGGTGCCTGCTGACTCTCTTTCCGCGTTGTCGTATGCGATGATAATGATGATATGGGACTCAAGATCTTCTTCTATATGTCCCAATTGTTTGACTAATTTGAGTGTGCAGATGTTCAATCCAGATCCGTTATCCACAAGCACTCGTTTGATTTTCCTGCGGGTAACAACTACCTCAATGTATAATGGAAGATTATGTATAGGATTCTCGGTAGGGACCTCCCTATGGTTAAAAGTGAGATGCTCACTTGGTGTAATATTTGCCACCGCGGCTTGAAGTTATGCAAGATTGACTTCTAAAGGCACTCCCGACCCCTGAAGAGTTTGATACAGGATTTCCTTATGTACATTGGAAATCTTGAGAAGGTCTAAGATTGAAATCTTAGCAGACGTCTTCTCAAGTTGTTCTAAAAGGTTATACTTGCCAGTATGTAGGGTCGACAGAGAGGGGTCCGGAATTACGAGATGGGCGCGCCTTGTTACCACAGCACAGTCCTTTCCCTTAATCCGGATGGTGTTGACGCGGTCAGCAGGGGAGAAAATACATCTGATAAGAGAATCGTAATGATTGTTATCTCTCTTGGTATATAAGTAATTTGCGGATTTATAATTTTGGGATGACTCTCCCCGATCCAGTTTTTCCTTTTCTGACTTATCATGCTTGGGGAATGGTTCCTTATAAATCCCCATTTTCTCGTTAGGTGTTTGCATGTGGCTAGGGTTATCCACCTCTATCTCCCTGTTGTCAATGAGGTCTTGAATATAGTGGCAAAGTCACAAACATTTGTCTGTTTTATGACCTTTAACGTGATGCATTTCGCAATATTCATGCTCCTTATACCATGAAGGTTTAGGAGCATTTTCATCAAACGGTTGCGTTGTAGGATAGGTCATCATGTGGGCCGCATCCAACTATTTTAGTATGACGGACAATGGTTCATTGAGGGAGGTGAATGTTCATCGCTTTGGTGGTGGTTGAATTGGGCCCTTGGTCAGTTTAAAAGGTTGACTGGTTTGGACTATTTGAACACGTTTGGAATCAGTGATTCCGTCTCCCACCATGTTTTTGTTTTTGTTAAAGATCTTCGGCTTTTCAACGGGTTTGACACTTTGGTTGTCTTTAGATTGGGTTTTGAGGGTGCCTTTGGCAATGAGAGCCTTTTCTATTTGAATCCCTTTCTCGATAACCTCCTCAAAGGTGTGGACACAATGCATTTGGAGGTGGAAAGCTATATCTGGGTTGAGATTAGGGGTGAAAATACTAACCAGCTGCTTCTCAGGGAAAGCACAAGGGAAGCGACTAGCTATCCCTCTCCATCGTTGGAGGAAGCTAACGAAGGTCTCATTTGGGCATTGTTTTGTGCCGCACAAGTCTGACATGGTGATGTCACTCTCTATGTTATACGAGAAATGATGCATGAATATTTTTGCCAATTTTGGCCAGGTGAAAATTGATCCTCGTGGTAAGCACGTAAACCATTCCAATGCTTGACCTCCAAGACTCTTAGGAAAATTTTTGATGAGGTAATTATCACTATAAGACACCTCTTGACATGCCATGTAGAAATCTTTAACATGATCCCTTGGGTCTCCCTTTCCTTTGTATTTGTCAAACTTTGGCATATCAAATTTCTTTGGAAAGGGTTGAAGTGTCATTGTCTTGTCAAAAGTATAGGGGCATAGTTCTTCGTATTGGTATTTCCTAATACTCCCTATATTGCTTTCTTGTATGCTCACAAGTGTTGCTTTCTTAGATTGCACTTCTTTTGCAAGCAATTGTTCTTTAGTGGGAGAAGCGGGGATGTATACATGATGATACCCTATGTCTTCTTCTCCTTGGTTTTCTCGATGGAGTTCGTGGATCCTAAACTTAGGCTTTGACTTTTGAACATTCTTGTTTGTGTCTTTCTGTACCTGGAAAGTAAGCAAAGCTAGTTGTCGGCTTAGGTTAGTGAGTTGTTGTTGGATTGTGACTTGGTTTTTGTTTTCTTCTTCTAAAGGTTCTTCCTCTTCGTATTGTGGAGGTTCTTCCCCTGTCTCTTGTTCTATCTTGTTTCTTTGTGGCACTTTGATGAGGGGTATTCTATGCCCTACCACTTTATCATTTTCTGCGTAAGAAGTGGAAGCATGCCCACCTATTAAAATATCTTCCATATTGATAAGGGGGCGTTCTTCCTTAGTAGTGTCATTTGTAGGTAATATTAGTTCATTCTCGGTGGGCAATTTGGCCCCTAATTCCATGACCCATGCCAAAACTCTATCTTTATTTCTAAGGAGAAACTCATCTAGTAGAGTGGGGTCAAAATCAAAGTCTACATGTGGTGATTCTAATTCATTTCCACTATGGTCAACCATTTCTTCTATTTCCTTTTCTGCATAAAATAGTGGTCCTAGATCATGTTCGATAAATGTGTTTGACCCTTGTCTATTAGAGGTTTCCCAAGCTTGCACATGTTGTTCCTCATATGTTTGTTTCTTTAAACCTAGACGCATCTTGGGAGCCATGTTTTCGCGATAAGTTTCACTAAGGTAAGTTGTAGATTTGTTCAAAATTCAATGACTACCCCCAAGTAAAACACAAGATGTATGCGTTAAGAGTAAATTAACCGTGTGAGAATACCAATGTGATAGAGTGATAAAGTCAGCAATGAAACAATTGTTTGGTATCAAAACTTAATCAAATGAAGTACCTCCTAGACTACGTTTTAAAGTAATTTGTGACGCCAGATGATTAACAAGATGTCTCCACTTATGCCAAGTTCAAAGGAATGAACAAGATGTAAGTAAATACATGAAGTTAAATGCGATCTCCCAATCAAGATATACGATGAGCAAGCTCAAGTCTGATTAAGACCTATATCTCAAGAAGTGTCAATTACGATTTGTGAATGACACAACAATATCACCAAGATATGTTAACCCACTTTGCAAGAAAGTGAAGTATTGATATCGAGGTGTTATTGATATAACATGCACAAATGGTAGTGCCTAGCACCTTTTGAAATCGAGGTAATAATAAAAATGAACAAAAAAATGCTCAAAGTATAGCTAGGAATAGTTAAGAATGTGTGCAGCGTAACCGTACAATATAGGTATTTATGTCGAGTTTACAAGAAACAAGACGTAAATATCGAAATTGTAATGATACGAGACAAACAAGCTAACTCCTCTATGGAAGTCCACAGTGATGAACCATGCCTAACTACAATGACGATCTTGACGTGGGTATCAAGATCACAATGGCTACCAAATGACGTGAAAACACCTCCACTCACTTTAGACGTTTAACTAACCCAGCCGCAAACATGGATGGGCGTAAATGGACATAAAAGTGAGAAAAACAGTCGAATGGCAACACAAAGGTAATCACACCTCTTTTGATCAACAAAGTGTCAAAAGAATATGAAGGAAATAAATCAAGAAAAATGACAAAAAACGCTAGCCTCACTTCGGCAGAGTTTTGCCTCGCCCTAAGGCAAGTAAAAACTAGGCGAAAGTAATACGTCACACATTTCTCAAAAAGAAGGTTCACAACTCAACACTGTTTTAAAATGGTCAAAGTGGGCTCCTGGCCAAAGTATATTCTCCTAGGTGGTTCTCTTACCCTAGGTGTTACAAAGTTGCCACGAGCGAGCACGATTTACCCAAAAAGTCACACTGACTAGTTTGGGAGTATCTCCCTTCAAGAACAGTAGGCAACTAGTGTGTCTACGTGTACTATCACTGGGGTCACCACAATGGACAACTTGTAACGTTGTCTCACAAAGGAATCACTAGTCAAGTAGGTAGTGCAGAGCACTTCCCATTTCATCCACAAGGTTCCCTCTTGCATGGACTATTTTGGGGTTCCTGGAACCACCCCCATTGTTGTAGCTTAAGGCGTTATGCCAAAGGGGTTATGTTCCAGTTGAGCGGAGAGGGACGTACCCTTTTTCGAAACCTACAATACAGTGTTTTGAATATGTTGTTCTTTTCTACCTTGTTTAATTAGGTGTGGTTTGATTGAACACCTTTTGGCAACCTGTATAACAACTGTATTAGTAGTTTTTGATTTCATTTTGATTCCTCCTTTCTTTGACAAGCGTTTTTAGGTCCTGCACTTAAGCGTTAGTAGTTCTCCAAGAAAATCACATTATTTTTAAAAAAAGGATTAAGAGTTACTTTTGATTCTAAATATCATCCAAGGATGCAAGAGAAGAGCATACATAAAAAATAATCTAACTAAAAAGTAAAGAAAATCTTTTCAATCAATGAACCATACAAAATTCTTGATAAATGTTCATTCCTTTAAACCAAAAGTGAAAGATGAAGTTTCCAATTTACCAAATGTTATAAAATGAAGATTAAAGTTACTTTTGATTCTCAAGATCACCCTAAGGTGCAAGAGAAGAGCATACACAAACTTTATCCCAACTATATAGAAATGGAAAACTTCAAATCAAAGGACCATTGAAAAATGCTTTGTAAAAGGTTCATTCCCTTAAGCAAAATGAATAATCAAGTTTTCAAGTTTAATCCCAATGTTAACAAGATAGAGATCAAATTTGTTTTTGATTCTCAAGATCACCAAAAGGTTCAAGAGAAGAGCATACACACGCTTTGGTATAAATCGAGTAAGCATGGAAATACAACATTCATCAAAACATTAGACATGTTAGAAAATGACCAGTTTTAAAATAACAAAAAAACCTACAATTTCTATAAGTATAAATCCCAAATTTATGTTTTCATTGCATAGTTAACTTCAATACCTTTCCAATGCAAAAAAAAATGGAGTCATTTCGAGTTCGGGAGTAAAAGTTATGGCCTTCGGAAGATGGGTTACGCATATGCTCTTATGCTCATGGGTGTGCACTTGACATGCACTAAAAAAATGTCAAAAAAAACGTCCCTTAATCTACAAAATGGGAATAATTTTCGAACCAAGATTAAATTTTGAAAACAATCCATCACATTAATATATTAATAGAAGACTCAACACTATCAAACATTAACATACATGCTCAATAATTTAAGATTTTCAAGAAATTGACAAAACTAGCATGTAGAATGATGAAAAAGTAAGCTCTAAAAATGAAAAAATGATGAAATCTTGAAATTTTCTCACCAAGATTTAAATTTTGATAGCAACCCACCACATTAATATGTAAATAGAAGACTCAGCACTATCAAACACTAACCTATATGCTCAAGAATTGAAATTTTTTAAGAAATTGACAAAACTAGCATGTAAAATGATGAAAAAGTAAGCTCTAAAAATGAAAACATGATGAAATCTTGAAATTTTCCCACCAAGATTAAATTTTGATAGTAACCCACCACATTAATATGTAAATAGATGACTCAGCACTATCAAACACTAACCTACATGCTCAAGAATTGAAAATTTTCAAGAAATTGACAAAACTAGCATGTAAAATGTTGAAAAAGTAAGCTCTAAAAATGAAAACATGATGAAATCTTGAAATTTTCCCCTCAATTCAAATTTTGACAGCACTTCACCTCCTTCATACCTACAAGAAATACCCAACACATGCAAACTCAACAAAACAAGTTAAGAAAAACAAGTTAGATCAACATATGTAAAAGAGGGTTAGTAACCAAAAATAAAACTTAACTACAAAAACTTGAAATTAAGTGCAAAGGACAATGGATTAAGTCCCACCAGGTGTGCCAAATGTGTGCATGTATACTTTGCTTAATGCTAAATCAAATGAAACAAGAACTACCACCTAAAATAGTTCTACAATTTAGCTAAAACAAAGCATAAACACCATCATGATAAGAATTAAACAAGGGTTAGATGCTAGCATTCATCAATACAAACTTTGAAACTAACAATGCTAAATATCTAAACTTCTCTATTCTCTAACAACAAATAAATGAATGAACCTAAGTAAGCTCCATGGCTATCAAAATAGTTGTCCTTAATGTTCCAAGAACCTAGGAATGGGGGGCTAATCAAAGTTGGGCTACAAGACCCTTTTGACACCTCCCATATGACCCAAGCACTTTAAGAAAGAGGCTTAACTCTTCAAGATGATGAACTCTCAAAAGGGAAAGGTGCAAGCTCTTAGTCTCTTTGCTATATGCTTTGCATTTTCTCTCTAAGGAGTTTAGGTGTAAGTAAAAAGGTAGGTGGAGGGCTATTTATATAGCCCAAAGGATAAAGGATTCAACACATTCTCATGAATGTGGGATAAAGGTAAAACATGATTAGGAATGGATAAGGTTGCTTTATTAAAGGTAACCTTACTTTAGAAGGGTTTAATACATGTTTAGCAAGTCATGGGAGTTGGGGGTATTTTAATTAATCAAAGGTGATTAACTAATAGGTATGTGTAAGCTTATAGAAGCCAATTAGAAGAATATTAGTGTGATTTAGGCTATTATAAGGGGATTAAATCAATTAAATATTGATTTATTGGTTAAATGGAAGGGAACGCTAATTAATTAATAATAATTAATTAGTCTAGGTAAAAGGGGTGATTTATTAATGGAAGGTCGTTAATTAGGGTATTTGTTGGATATGAAACTTAATTAATTAGCTTAGTGTAATTAATTAATGATTATATGAGGGAAAATGAGCACTTTTGACGATACGTCATTGATTTGCGAGAAAGGGGATAATTAGCGCAATTTAAGTATTTAAATTGCTTGGGCGTAATTATAGGTGTCTACATAAGTAAGTGTGTGGAACAAACCATAAAATATTTAAAATAGATGAAATAGAAACATGAATCCATTTTATATTATGACCTTTGTTTCTTTGATGTGATGAAGAAGACTAATTTCATTTTTTATGATATTTGTACAGTTGTCTAGTTTGTAAAAGAACTACACAATAATATTTATTTTTCCATTATGAAAACAAAGTTCCCCATCAAATATTAGGAAATTAAGGTTTTCATAAGAGTAACGTAGATTGAATATTATGGGATAGTGTAGAAATGAAATCAAAGATAGATGTTAAGCTTGATGCAATAATGCACATGATAGAACAGATGGAGGAAGGGAAGAATCCTTATTTGAGAATTTGATGTGTAAAGTGTGGATAAAGACACCATAATCATGACTACCCAAGATCATGTGGGAACAAAACACATATCCATATAGATGGAAGAGTATAATATTATGAGATTTATAGAGTTTGGGTTCACCCCGTAAGGAATGTTACCTAATGGAACATTATATGTATCACCCCTAGAGTGTGGTTTTAAGATTTAATAGGTAAAAATAACATGAACCTAAATACTATAGGGCCTTGATGGATTCAAAATAGGGAATGAATAGGAATTTATTCACATTATAAGCACAATAGACCCAAAATTTTAAATCAACATGTATAGAAATGGATCTTACAAGTGGGTGGGATCCTCCATCCCCTCAACAAAATGTGTTATTGGGATGCACCATCTCCTCAACATAACACAAAATGAGCTCCTTCATCTCCACAAAACATGATGGATTGGGAACCACCTTCACCACATAACGAATCACAATGGAATATACCTTCGCATCAAGTTCTCTATGGAGGAGATCATAATTAGGATCATGGTTTTGGTACACCAAAAAGGCCATGCATTTTATTATAAGGAAGCTACCAATATTGGTATCAGTAAAGGAAGATAGGGCCTCATCCCCAAATATAGTAAGTAGTTTACTATCATTACGAAGAATGAAATCGCATTGCATTAAACTATCCATCTAATCCAAAATGAAATATTTACTATGCATACTGTATGGTGGTTGTGCAACATCATATAGATTGTACCACTTTGGAGAAGTAATTGCACAATGTCAAAAGGGTGAATATGGTGCCTAGAAAAAGTGAAAGTCTCCAAGAGGTTACTATATTACAGAGGAAAGAGAAAGGGTTGGGACACATGGAGATTCATGTTCATCCCCAAATTAGGTGTGCATAAGAGGATAGATATCTAGACCCCAAAAATAAAAAATATTTTCTAAAAGGATCAAAATGCTTTATGAACTCCATTTAGAGTAAGGAGGTTGGGAATCAAACCACTAATGAAGTTGAAGAACAAGTTTATAGGAAAGTAGCATGCATTATAAAGAAAGATGGATTAGTATCCACCATCATTTACCTTATCAAGCCAGTCAATGTATTTTTCAATGAATAAATTCACTATAACATAGCTAACTTACTCAAAACCATCTTTGAAAGCACTACTAGTGGAGCTACACATACTAACAAGGTAATCTGGTATGTTGAGGAAAATAAGTTGTTGGGATGTGTTTACCAGGTTGAACATAATTATTAGTATATATGAAATATCAGGGGTGAATTGTTTCATTTTGGGAGTACTATAAATATGATGTTGAATTAAACCTGGGAGGTCATGGGTGCACATAATTTTACGTATATTCCAATGTCCTTGAGTTTAGCTGATTCTAGGAGATTTTATCTAATTAGATGTTTATCTGATGTAGAAATTAGAGTTGGAAATCTTATTTTTTAAAGAGAATTTAAAGTTATTGATATGAAAAAAATGAGACCCCTATCTAGTGCTAATCATAAATAAATGGGATTGATATGGGAATATGACAATCAAGAAAACTACCAATCAGATGGAGTCTCACATGAATGATTTTGCAATTTTTATACCCATGAATAGAAATGAGAAAAACCATCTACCATTCCAAAAGATTCTATATACCCATATGTGTAGGATAATGAGATATATTTTAAGGTGGACTATTAGTCACGGAATTAGTTTGTAGGCATAAAATAAGGGGAAAATGAATGCAAAAGATAGTCGGAGTGAGAAAAATTTATACAATCCCTTAGAATTATCTAAATCTATACAGCAGGTCCCCTACCATGTCTAAATTAGAAAGGTTGTATGAATTCCAATATAGTAATCAAGATTATACCAATACAAATGTTTAAATGTATATCCCATATGATTCAACTTCATCAATCAATAAATATTTTGATGTGGATTGAATTAATGGATTCACAAGGAACATATAATAAGGCCAATGAAGATGGTTCAAGTAGAAGAGATAAAAAATCCCTCAACATTTTGGTCCTCATGTTAATATTAGTTCCAAGAATACTTTGTAAAATCCATGAAAACAAGTTAAGACCTTCAACCTAGAACTACTGTAACGCCCACCAAAACTGGCACCTAAATACAACAGTAAAAATACCAGAATAAATTTTTTTGACTTATATTATTGTATACACAATACCACATGGGAATGATTTGGATAATTCAACTTCACACAAGACATTTATACAAACATGGACCCACACATATCATAAGGTGGTAATTGATAGGCTTCATAAGGGAAGACGACACATATAACCAAACCTACCTAAGAGGTTTACATAGGGGAGAGTTCATCATTGCAACTACTTATTATCCCTCAAAGAAGGGATCCTGGCTAGCCTTTGATTCCTCTAAAGCAGACACAACACATCAAATTTGACAAGCCTCCTTTTCACTATATCATAACACACTCTTATACCTCTACTGAGACTAGCCACGAATCCCCTTGTTTCCTCCAAAATAACACCTACTTCTCCATAATTCCTCCCTTCACTATCTAACAATTACTCCTCCAATAAACAATGATGAAACATATTGGCATATGGGTTTTCACGCATGAAAATGACATGAAACATTAAGGTAAAGAAGTCTCTCCTAAATGAAGGTGAGGCTTCCTTTATTGAAAACCAAAATAGTATTTACATCTGTACATTCAAAATTGTATGTGGGGGGTGTTTTGGAACATCAATGGAAATAAAATTGAATGAGGGAGATGGAATGGACTGAACGAAAGGAATGGAAAGGAATGAATGGAAGGAACATGTAAGATTTAGGTAAAAGCATAGCCTAATATTACACGAAGAAGAACGATGAATAACTAACACAAATAAAACGTAATTTGAGTTAGCTAAACAAGAATGAGTAAAAGGGAACACACATGAGCAAGTAGATAATTAGAGCTTGTTCATTGTGAACTAGAACAACATATTAATATAGTTGAAAATAAGATCCAACACAATATTTGAATGAAAGATTAAAACGCTAACATCCAATGAACATAAGAATGCCAAATGTTACAAGAGATAATGAATGGGACACAAAGTTCATATTTCATTAACTCCAAAACATCTTATCAAAAGAACACAGTTTATTTCCTCAAAGTAAAGCTTGCATACAAAAGTTTTTTTTCTCCTCTTAAAATCACCCTTAAAAATGAGCCTCCAACTTCCTTTTATGACTCAAAAATTGGTTACAAAGTAGTTAGGGTTTACATGAACATTAAATAGGCAATATTAAATGACTTTGAATTGTTCGACCAACTTATAGTAAACAACTAAAAATAGAAATCACTTAAGTTATCCAAAGTTTTCCAAAAGTGAGTTTAACAATAACCCACTTAAAATACCATCTAATATATGACCAAAACCAGTGCCTTATCCATTGAAGTGGGGCCTTCCTATCTCAAATGTATGATAAATGAACTCTCCCTCTTCATTAGATACCAAAAAAGCTATCTCCTTATCCAATCAGTTAAATTAGGATCTGTTGCCTTCGCCAATTGAAAGGATTTGAACCTTCCCAATGTTTCAAACATATTTTCTTCCTTAGGAGTTTTGCTCGATCGAAGAACAACCTCACAAATCACCTATAATTCCAAGATCCTACCTAGTGTATCATTTAGATTGACCATCTTTGATTGAAAGTTTACAAACAATTTCCTTAATTTGCCACAACGTTCCATTGAAGCTGAAGAGAAATTGATGGCAAGAATGTACATGTCTTTGAATAATTATGAGAATTGATCCTTGACATGTTCTGATGAATGCCTCTAATTTTTATCATTTATAAGATCAGAAGGGGTCTCAGCTATGAACTCCTGAATCGAGGAAAGTGAGGTGAAGGATTCATTACATACACTCTCGTAATGGATCATAGAATCCTTAAGAAGTGTCTTCTTTGACTTGAGATGTAGAAACCAAAGAAAGCATGTACCTAGGCATTTGGATTCAAGGATTCCTTCAATTTCTAGAGTTGAGGATTCCATACTTGCCATCTCCTATAGACTAAGTAGTATCTCATCCAAATTTAATATGTTAGACACAAAATTTTCCTTAAAAGAAATAATTGGATAAAGATATACACTAATATCTTCATGGAGCTTCACAGCTTCTTTGATCATCTCTCCCTCAAAAATGAGAATCTTTGAAAGCCAGTATTTAGTGACATGGCCCAATGTGTTTATCTCCTTTGATAGATTGAGATTTTCTTCATCAAGGGAAGCCACTACATCAGGTACTGGGAAAATGGATGATATTCGAATTATCAGATGTTGAACATAATACACTAATTAATTCTTTTCGACCTTAAGATGAGAGTTTTGAGATTTATATTTATTAAGCCTCTTTAGCACAATATCTATTGAATCACAGACCATCACCATGTCACTTTCCAATATGGACTTCCCAAGTCCAAGTCTAGATATCACATAATTAGCAAGTGTCACGGAATTACGTTCCTTGTCAACTTGTGGGATGGCAAGATCTGTAAACTTGTTCTTGTCATCATCCACCATTATCCACGAGAAAACTTTAGGCTTCTTGGGAATGACCTCATTCAAAATCTTGAAAAGGGCATCAAATTCAATGTCAATTGCCTTGTCAACCCTCTTTCTTTTCTTTTTCTCACAATAAACCCAAGAAGGAGTTTCCTTTACCCATTCCGTATACAGGATCCTAGAGTCCGAAGTGACATTCACATTGTTCTCAATATCATTAGATTCTACAAGAATCCTTTCCACAACTTCAATATCAAGAGAAATAACCTCGATATTAACCTCTTGAACATCAGAGAGACCTAGAGAAATATCTTCATGAACTGTAGGTTCAGAAGCATTTGATATATGGACCACTTGCACTTGAGTAGACTCTTGTGAAAGATATGGCCGAGGAGTGTTTTTTATGAGCTTCCTCAAACTATCAGAAATGTGAGTAGAATAATCTCTACATGAAGTAGAAATTCCTGATACACACTCTCTTCCTTCACTATGGCTAGGACCCTTAGATGTTTCACCTTGTGACACCCTCTTTGGAGAATTTGATTTGGGAAACCACTCTTTTCTTACATGATGCATATGGGTAGATGGCACGAAGGTTGACTGAGAAGAAGCTTTGGTTGACTGGAAACTTCCTTGAATTGGAAATTTTTGCATTCCTAGGGTATGAACTTAAATTGATGGTAACTTGGAAATTTCTCTTTCATACCAGGATATGCTTCTTTTGAGGATCGGTTGATTCTTGTTATCAAGATAAAGTTCATCTCTTTTGATCCAATAAATTCGGGGCAACAGAGTCAAGGAAACGACATCATATGAGGGATCAATAACATCTTCATCATCATCTAGTAATGAATATGGAGGGTTTCTGATGTGAAAGGCCTTGATCTGAGCAAGGGTCGGGTGAGAAACTTCTTTCCTTCCTACTTCATGTTCATCTGAACAAGCAGCCCAGAAATATTCCATGGTAGGGGTTTGTTGATACTTTGCTCCAAGAATATTCTACATATATCCATTGATATCAAATTTAAATATCTTCTCATATTGATGAATAGTGATGAGGGAAAACTCTTTCTCCATGAGTTGTGTATTGAAGAGATTTGGACATTGATATTCCCCAATTTGGATTGGGAAATGAATTCCTAAACAATGTTTTTCATTGAGAAGACAATGAACTTGGAATAGTTATTGCACAAGCTCCATCAATTCCCACTTGTCACTGACATACTTAGGAAGATTCCATGGAGTACCTATAAATCCACTCACACGAATGTAGGAAAAGGATGGAAATTGAATAAACCATGTTCCCCACTGGGAAATGACATCCATGGCATCTTTGGAGAATCTTTCCTCTGTATTCCTATTCAAGTTTCTAATCACATGGAAGGTGAATGCATCGTTAACTCTCCTGAAATGATGAGAGATATTTTTGAAACTTAACTGTGGATAATGATGGAAGACATTATTTGATGGACCCATGATTCCTTTCATTTCTAGCCCCCAAAATAGCTTCCTTCTAGCCACTGCATAAGTCAGGTATGATGTCATGTAGAAACATCCAGTCATCTTCACTTCAATCAATTGTTTGTGAAGAGTATCACTGATGATGGTGGCCCAATCCACAAAATCTCTCTTGGAAAGGATGATACAAATAAACTCATACATCCATGGGTGGAAAATCCAGGTAGAGGGTAGACCAAATACTTGGCTCAAAAGAGTGATCATGTCACCAATTTCCTCCACAAACTCAATGTGGCACAGTTCCTTAGGAAGTTAGTTAACACGAGGCCACTTGGTCACTAACCAATTTTTATTCACCATATTACTCCACCTAAGGGGTTCTTCATCCCAAAAATATTTTGTTGAATTTCTGAGTGATGTAAGCATTCTCAAGGAATTCAAGTATACTCAGCAATTCTTCAATATGCTTTGGTGTGATCAAGAGGAACATCTTACAATTATCTTTATAAATTCCTTGCCTCTCTGGATCATAATGCTCTGCACAAGTGATGAACAGCTCAAGGAATTGCACCGAGATAGGAAATTTCTACTACTAGGTGTAAACCACTATGGTAGAGCCTATCTGAGAATACGGTTTTTCCTTTATCTTTCACCAAATCAAAAAATTGTTGCACCTTGATGTGTCCAAGATTTGTCTTAGTGATATTGTCATATACAGATTTGATGGAAGTGGGAGGATTGATCCCTTGGAATTCATATTTGAGTGCATGACTTATTTGACGTCTCCACTGGCTTCTTCGATTTTCCTGTAGATTTATTAGATTTTTCAGCCATTATGAATTTTCAATATAAAATAACTCAAGCACGCAAAATGATGTAAATGATGTCGGGTCTTAGTATTCGAACCACCATCAACACAAGAGAAATAAGGCTAGTTTAATTTTAATTATTATTATTATTTTTAAAAATAATAATAATAATTGATCCCAAGTTAGAAATTTTTAAAATGTCAATACGAACAAAAATATTGAGACTAAGCTCGAATTCTAGATCGGGCAACAATAATATTTTTTAAAAAAAATTAAATTCTCCTGATCGTAATGGATTTACATAGGATCAATTTTAATATTTTTAATTCACTATTTCTTCACCTCGCTTTATTCAAGTTGCTTCGGTGTAGGAACTAATCTGATCTTCTGACAAATACTTTGAACTTGTAATTTTTCTTGCAAAGGCTTTTGAATGTGTGATATTATTGAATAACTTGAATTTCCTGGAGAGCTCTTGGTTTATGTAAATGCATCAATAATTATTTTTCCTACATACTTCTCACCGATGTGTGATAAAAATGATTTATTTATTTTTATTAAATTCTCCCGTGGAATTTCTTCACCAAAAACCTTTGCGTTGATAATTGGAAAACTCCTGCTGAAATGTGGATTTTATTTGTTCCCTAATTCGCATTGGATTTTCTTGGAAAATGATAGAAAGTGGCACTCCTCCTTGAGTTCTTTAAAACCATGTGTGGGACTTCTTGGCTGTGTTGGAAATTGTTTCTGCTTCTTGGCGTGAATCCTTTCCTACTGGAACGTGTAAATCTTTCTTTTTCCCCCACATGACCAAATTGATTTTTGGTGCAGACTATACTACAAATCCTTGGCCAATGCTTGTCTATTTCTTCTAATCCTTTGCTAAAATTTGGATCCTTTACCTAGAAACTACTTCATGGATTATTTCTTTCTACGTGGAATATTGCAATTTCTCTACTACTTGGTATGAGTTCTTGCTAGATGTATTGGACCATTTTGTTTTACCAATGTGTGGTTGTTTTCACTTCAGGCTGCATGGTGAAGGCTTTGAATTTTATTTTCACTTTTATGTGATTTGCTTAAGTAAATGCATGGGCTTTGGTATTTTATCGAACTGTCTTCCTTTCCTTCAACATGTGAACGAATTTATTCTTTCTCATGTGAATATTACTGTAAATAAATTCCTCGGAATGAGTGGAGAATCAATGTCTGTGAAAAATGTGTTATGAATCTTTGGAAAAATATTCCTCTACAAATGTTCAGGGAAATAAGAATAATTTGGAAACAAAGAACCTCAACTTCTTACGCATGACTTCTTCCAAAAAATTTCATGTAGGATTTGTTGCGAGGATTAAAGAAGCTTCCATGTAACTATTTATTTATTTTTCTATTGGAATAACCAATTTCCCTTTCTCCAGGTAGTGGGACTTAGCTACCAGGGAAGTATGGGAAAAAAAAAATCATTTGCTACTAGCAATGGTAAAGTAGGCTAGCACTTCCTATTTATTTCCCCATGTGGGAAATTGGGAGATCTTCTGCTAGTTTTCCATCCAGTTAGGTTGGAAGTTAGCAAGATAAATTCCACAATCGAGGGAAATAGAAGGTTTTTCCAAGAAAGGGAAAATCAGGTGTGTAAAGACAATTTAACATCCCTGACATTGGAAGCGATATTCTTATTTCCCACGACAATAAATAAAAATTCTCGATTGATTTTCAATAAATAATAAATTAATATTCATTTAATTAAAAACCCCCAAAATTTAATAAAATGAATTATATTAAATAAACGGGTAAAAAATTAATTAAATATTAATTAATTAATTATTAACGTAGTTTGTGACCTGGCGGGATGAGTTCTCACCCAAAATGGACAAAACGAGGACCAAAATGATCATGAGAATAAGAAGATCATGGCGAGGGTGATAAAACACACAAAAGAATACTTTTGAATTTTATTTTTTTTAAATTTTCATGGTTATTAATTTTGCAAAGTAAAAATTATTTGATAACAACTGGCTCTAACTGGGGACAAGGACTTCATGGATGCAACATCAGATTCAAACCCAACAATTTAATGAACATGATCCTAAAAACAACGGTGCACAAATATGGGATGACAAAAGAGAGGAAACCGAAAAACAGGGAAATGAAACAAACCAAAATCCTAATTACCTATGTACATACATGGGACAACCCATTTTCAATATTGATAGTGCTTGAGATATTTCGCATTGTAGGGCAGAGACAAATGAGTTCCATTAGGATATGCCAAGTAATAGTTGTTATCTCCACAGAAATGCCTCATTTTGGAAGATCCCAGCTACAATGAATCAAATTTCCTGTGATTTCCTTTTGGTTCACGTCTCTTGTCCCAGAGAAGAACAAAGTCATTGATTTTAAATTTTCTCTCATTAGTTTCTCTGTCAATCAATTTATTCACTTTTGATTGGTGTTCCTTGATCATGTTTGCCACTTGACTTCTCTATTCTTCAAGATTGCTTAGGAACATGATCCTTTTATCCAATGCATTGGCAAAGCAAGCATTGTCAAATTCTTGATCCAATCGTAATGCTGGTAACTCCGAAGTGATGGGAATTTGAGCATTGGTTCCATATAATATTTGGAATGGAGACAACCCAAATTCCCTTTTGGGAGTTATGCAGTCAGCCCACAATGCATCATATAACTTTTTTTCCAAGTTCTTTTATTTTCTTCAACTAATTTGTGCACGATAATAATGATGTTTTTGTTACTGGATTCTACCTGGTCATTTCCCTATGGGTAGTAATCTAATGAATGAGATAAATATATCCCATATCCATAGTAAAAACCTATCATCTCTGTAAAATAAAAATTGGAGGCATTTTCCGTCACAATCTTTTGTGGAATTCCATAACGAACCAGAATGTTCTCTTTGATGAAGTCACATATTACCGCAGTTGATGTTTGTTTCCCTAGAATGGCTTCTACCCACTTTGTAAAGTAGTCAGTTATAGTGACCACGTGAATATGACCAGCACTGGAATTAGGATTCATAACCCTGATGAAATCTAAACCCCATTGTTGAAAGGGTTCTTCAATGACAACTAGCTTCAAAGGAAAAGCCGCCAATTTAGGTCTTCCAATGAATTGTTGAAAAGCTTCACATTTGGCTACCCATTTCTGAGCATCAAAAAACATAGTGGGCTGGTAATAATGTGCTCACAAAATTTTATGAGTTGTCACAAGTCCAAAGAAATGACCACCGCAAGCATGATTGTGAAAAACTTCAAGCAACTTGGGTTGTTGTTCCTTATCAACACATCATAGGAACATGCCATCAATACCTTTCTTAAATAAGGTGTTGTCCCAAATGACGTACCTAGCAGCTCTCAATTTTATAGCTCTTCTTTCCTTAGCTGTAAAATTATTGGGACATTCTCCATATGTGAGAAAGTAGGCTATATCAGAATACCATTCATCTGTGGTACTGACGAAAAATACCGGTGGTAAAATTTCTTCATCTGGTTCTTCTTTAGAGTCATCTTGTGGCTCATTCTCTGCGATGAGTTCGCAGAGTCCTCTTCCTTAAAATAACTTGGTAGGCTTGATGTCAAAGTCATATTCTTAGATATTGGAGACGCAATTACCTCTTTTAGATCTTAGATCCTATTGTGTCAACATTGAATTGATTATATGAAATGTTTCAAGGCTCTAACCACTGCGTACATATGCCTCTCAAGGGGAGTGTAATTCAGTTCACTCTTCTTGATTCTAGAACTCATGAATGCAATAGAATATTAAATTCTCTCTTGATTTTGTTGATTTAGGATGGTAGAGATCATGTGCAAGGAAGCGTAGCAATAGATTATGAAATCCTTTTTAAAATCGAGAGACACCAAAGTAGGATATTTCACAATAGCACCCTTGATTTTTTCAAATGATTCTCTACCTTCCTTTGACCATTTGAAGGATTATTTACCTTTCATCATATCAGAAATTTATTTGGTTAGCTCAATGAAATATAACATGAACCTTCTCAAAAATTTCACCTTCCTAAAGAATGAGTGGAATCCAGGCTTACGTGTAGGTAAGAAAAGATTCTTGATAGCTTGAACGTGCTCAGGATCGATCTTAGTTCCTTCTTTAGAAACAATATGACCTAGGAGTTTCCCTTCCATAACTCCGAACATGGAATTCTATAGATTTAGGGAGATCTTATGAAGTTTGTACCTTTGCAATATTTTCTCCAAATCTCTTAGGTGATATTCTCGTTTCTTTGAGAAAACTGTTAATTCATCTAGGTATATCATGATGATCTTGTCTTTATAATGTGTGGATGTTATATCCATAGCCCTTTGAAAATTTGTTCCAACATTGATCAAACCAAAAGGAATTCTTCTATACAAAAATGTACCTCAAGGGGTGGTGAATGCGGTCTTATGTTGGTCTTCTTTGGCCACTTCAATCTGATTATAACCAGAGAAACCATTTAGCATGGATAGCATCTTCAATCCATTTACTACCTACAAAATATGGTCCACGACCAAAAGTGGGTATTTATCCTTCAAGGAATCTTGATTAAGATTTTAGAAATCCACACAAATCCTAATTTCTCCATTTGTCTTGCGAATCGGTACATTATTAGCTATCCAAGTTGAATTTCAAATAGGAAAACTATTCGTTCATCTAACATATTTTGAACCTCATGGAATATTATCCCTGCTATCTTGGGATTATAATTATCTTTGCTTCTTCCTAAATGGAGTTGCACCAGGTTTCAAGGGTATGGCATGCTCTATTACTCTAGGTTGGAAATAATTCAAGCCTTCATATGAGAAAGTCCAAGAAATGTCAGAATATTTGGTAAGGATGATTACAATTTTTTTGCGCTCCTTCAGGTGAGACAACAGTTACCAATATTGACTATGCGAGGTTTGTCTTTGGTACTAACTGTGAACTTACTCATAGTCTAGTAGAATTTGCAATTCCTTCCTACTCTTTCTCTTTGATAAACCTATCATGCTTGTCTAAAAGTTATTCAATTGAAACCAATCATTTTGGAATTTTATTTTCTTTGAGTTGAATGATTCCATCGTGAAGATATTCACTTTCAACTCTTTTTTAAATAGGTGAAAGTTCATTGATTGGTGAAATGTAGAATCACTTCCTTTAAAGTACAATTGTTCAAAATTATCTCTCTTTTCCAAGAAGGCTATAATTTGTTGATCACCATTAAAGACTTGCCAATTTTCTTGCACTTGTCAAGAATGTTTGGCCTAAAAACCATTTCAATGGTGTATTTAGCTTGATCAAAATTCTAAATGAGATATCATCAATGAAGTTGAGACTGCTAGGAGAATATTCTTTGTCATTATTTTCATGAGGGATAAATTATATGGAAAAATCATCGAAGGTTTCTATCATGTCCCACACTTTTATTTCGGTAGTGTCTTAAACAATCATTCTTTACCTGAAACTAATTTTTTACTTGTTTTACAGATCAACTTTACATCTCCAAAAACTTTGAAAATTTTTAATCCCTTTCTGTTTTGTAACTTGGAGGCCAAGGATTAATTCCTCATATGCTGCAGTGTTGTTAGTATTTGAAAATTTGATTTTATACGAAAACATAAATATTTTACCATTTAGTATATATAAGCACCACTCCCATGCGCCAAAACTTGTTAAGAAAAAACTTCCATCAAAATCAAGATTCCAGATCTCATTAAAATCTTGGCAAGTGACCTCGAGGTACATAGAACCTCTTTAGTCCGTGATATAATTATCCATACTTGAGTTATGAAATAGGACTTGTGGGCAGGGATCATCAATTTTTGTTACCGTGAAATTTTCCTAAGTTTCCAGACATTATATTCTTCATTTTTCCACTGATGGGGATCATGGACATGAGACCAATCCATTTGAATCTCACCACTCTATATCTCTACAAAATTTCTTTCTTCAACAACATACCATATGAAGTGGGAATTTTGAAAACAAGAATGGCTACCTTGACTCACATTTTGAGGAAATTAAGCTAAAACCATTTGAGCTTCTTTAATCTACCCAATCAAATGGAACTTGTCTTGCCTCCATAGAGTAAGAAGATCTGAATGTTCTCATAAAAGTTCATCCCAAGAGCATGTGCTAATTTTGCAAGCATCACATTATCCAAGGCTCCAAAATCTATAATGTAATTACTTAATTTGCATCTGTTGATTAGAAAGGACACAAATAAAGGTTCAATCTTTTCATTTGAAGGTGTAGTGGCTGCCACAATGTTTTGAGTCTTCCCGTCTTTGTGATTTTTCAAAATTCCTTTAGAGGAATGAACAATAGAGTTGCCTTTGATAAACTGGACCAATTTCTTGAGTTGATCCTTATTGGACTTCAAGTACTTTTCCTGTGACATGGAAATTTTTGTTTTATTGATATGATCAATGATATCAAATTTGGGAAAATGGCCATACTTGATGTCTCAGATACTAGTTCTTTCAAACTTGATGACGACTCACCTTTGACCTTTGCTTCGGGATTGGTAGATATTGATGTGGAAGAAGAAACTTTCTTCGTAGTTGATTTATCAACTGATTGACTTGAAAAATATCCTCCTTTCTTTAAGATAGTTTTGACCTTGGGAACCTCAGTCATCTTGGACTCTTTAGGAGTATCATTTGTCTTGGATTCTTTGGAAGTTTATTTAGTTTTAGATTCTTTAGGAACTTCCTTGGAGATCTTTTTATCTTCCACCTTAGTGGTACTCTGCTCCTTCTTTTGAGAGCGTGTGAAGACAAGTGCAAGATTGACTATTCATATCTTCTACAATTTATTCGTATTCATCTTCTTCTTCTAAATGGTACTTGAATAAATGATTATTACATTCTCCTTCAGGATCTTTGAATTCAAGTTTAGATGTCACAGAGTCTGGCTCTTCTTCGTCAACTTTGATGACCTCAACTTCATCATCACTTTCTTTAATGACATCACACTTTGAGTTAGTTGCGGGAGACCACTTCAATAGCAAGCCTCATCGGAGCTGCCTACAATTTTGGATTTGTTGGGAATATAGCCTTTTCTTGGGATGTCTTTGTAAGGAGCATGTTTACTATTTTTAGCAACTTGCTTTTTCAAAGCTAGCACATCATTATCCAGCTTAGTGGGTATGGTCTCAGATGCATTGGGGGTTTCTTGACTCTTTCCCTTGAGGGAATTTTTCTTGAATTTTCCTACCATGATTAAGTCATCCTTAATTTCTATGGCCAAGGATTGAGCAAGTTCCAAAGTAGCCACTCTAGCCCTTCTCAGCTGATAGTACACTTCTAGTTATTGTGCATTAATAAAGAAACATTTTTTTCCATCAAGGATTCGAGTGGATTCCGGTAGGAACTTTGTTCACCATTTTGTTGAACTTAGCCACAAAATTCCTCATGGGTTCTATTAGCTCTTTCTTCACTTAAGATAGTTGGGTAAGAAGGGCATGTTCATCTTCTTTCCTTTTGAAGCTGTCTTCAAAATTAGTTTTCATATCATCACAGTTTTTAATGCATCCATTTGGGACATGATGAAACCAATCCACAGAAATGTCTTGCAATGTTTCAATGAAGATGTGAACAACAACATCTTCATATTCTACTAACAAAACTACACATGCAGCAAAGAAGGTAGAAATTTGGTCATCAGGTGATGTCTTCCCATCTCCATCGAATTTGGGAAGAATCTTCCTCAAACCTCGTGGGAGGTCATATTGAGCTGGTAAGGCCAATGGGCCTATGGCATTTCCCCAAGGTACATTAACTACCATCTTGGGAAAGGTGGTATGTGAAGGTAAAACAACGTGAGCAAGAACAAGTGCTTGACTTGTAGTGATTCCTCCCTTAATTTCTCTTTCAGGACTTGATGCAAGGCTTACAGATTTATGGGGAGTGTTCCTCCTTGGAGGAGATAACTTGAAACCAAAATTTCCTTGAAAATAAAAAATGGGATCAAATCGACCTTTATCTTTTTCTCCTCATGTAAACCTTTTTCCTGTGCAGTTTGAAATTTTTACTGTGAAGGGATCACTGGCATGTTCTGATCAACTCTAGCCTTTTCTCTTCACTCTCTTTCTTGATTTCTTTTCCCCTGAAAGACTCTAACAACTCTCACGGCTTGATTTTCTTCATTATCCAATATTGATGTGGCGAGATGAAAATGATAGTCATTCATACGCTTTTCCCAAATGGCTTGCCTCAAATGTGATGATATGTCTTCTTGAGTATCTCCAAAAAGAATATTTGGTTGCAAAATAGGTGAGTTACATGTAATAGTCATACAGATTATTGCCTTAGTGGAAGAGGACATCGTCTGTAAATAATGATCAACACATGTCCAAGAGGTATTCTAGCCACAAGTGTGGGTGCTCTTCTAAGGTCTTCAATGTAGATTTCTCTTTCAATGGCTCTATCAATAACCATAAATTGTTGTGAGCTTTCGCGGTTTTCCCAAGATACTCTCCTAAGTATGGAAAAAATGTCTCCTTGAAAATCTTCATTGGGCACAAGATTCAGTTGAAGAACTGGAGCTTGTGCAGAGGGGATAGTCATAAATATTTAACCAAGCACTGGTTAACGATTTCTAAATCCCCAATAGAGTAGTAAAAAATTGTTAGCATATGGATTCACACACATGAAAATGACATGCAACATTAAGGGAACGAAGTCCCTCCTCAATGAAGGTGAGGTTGCCTTTATTGAAAACCAAAATAGTATTTACATCTGTACATTCAAAATTGTATGTGGGGGTGTTTTAGAACATCAATGGAAAGAAAAGTGAATGAGGGAGATGGAATGGAATGAAGGAAAGGAATAGAAAGGAATGAATGGAAGGAACATGTAAGAGTTAGGTAAAATTAGAGCCTAATATTTCACGAAGAAGAATGATGAATAACTAACACAAATAAAATGTAGTTTGAGTTAGCTAAACAAGAATGAGTAAAAGGGAACACACATGAGCAAGTAGATAATCAGATCTTGTTCATTGTGAACTAGAACAACGTATTAATATAGTTGACAATAAGATCCAAGATAATATTTGCATGCAAGATTCAAACGCTAACATCTAATGAACATAAGAACACCAAATGTAACAAGACACAATGAATGGGACATAAAGTTCATATTTCATTAACTCTAAAACGTCTTCCTAAAAGAAAAAAAAGTTTCTCTCCTTAAAATAACGCTTGCATACAAAAATATTTTCTTTTGCTCTAAAATTCACCCTTACAAATGAGCCTCCAACTTCCTTTTATAACCCAAAAGTTGGTTACAAAGTAGTTGGGGTTTACATGAACATTAAATAAGGCATTTTAAATAACTTTGACTTTTTCAACCAACTTATAACAAACAACTAAAAATAGAAATCACTTAAGCTATCCAAATTTTCCAAAAAAGTAATTTTAACAATAACCCACTTAAAATACCATTTAACATATGAAAAAAACCAGTGCCATATCCATTGAAGTGGGGTTTGCCTATCCCACATGTATGAGGAATGGAATCTCCCTCTTCATTAGATACCAAAAAATATCTCCTCATCCCATCAGTGAAATTAGGATCTGTCGCCTTTGCCAATTGAAAGGATATAAACCTTCCCAATGTCTCAAACATATTTTCTTCCTCAGGAGGTTCACTCGGTCGAAGCACAACCTCACAAAACACCTGTAATTCCAAGATCCTACCTGGCATATCATTCAGATTGACCATCTTTGATTGAACATTTTCAAACAAGTTCCTTAATTTGATGCAACGTTCCATTGAAGCTAAAGAGAAATCAAT
The DNA here is from genome assembly GCA_019776745.2 of Taxus chinensis. Taxonomy (NCBI): domain Eukaryota; kingdom Viridiplantae; phylum Streptophyta; class Pinopsida; order Cupressales; family Taxaceae; genus Taxus; species Taxus chinensis. The sequence goes on along the minus strand of CM034150.1, from coordinate 173,413,917 downwards.
GGTAGAAATGTACATGTCTTTGAATAATTTTGAGAATTTATCCTTGATATGTTCTGATGAATGCCTCTGATTTTTCTCATTTACAAGATCACAAGGGATCTCAACTATGAACTCCTAAATTGAGGAAAGTAAGGTGAAGGCTTCATTGCATACACTCTCCTAATGGATCATAGAATCCTTAAGAAGTATCTTCTAACTTGAGATGTAGAAACCAAAGAAAGCATGTCCCTCAACTTTCGAATTCAAGGATTCCTTCAATTAATAGAGTTGAGGATTTCATACTTATCATATCCTATAGACTAGGCAATATCTCATCCAAATTTGATATGTTAGAAACAAAAGTTTCCTTAAAAGAAAGAATTGGATCAAGATATGCACTAATATCTTCATGGAGCTTCATGGTTACTTTGATCATCTCTCCCCCAAAAATGAGAATATCTAAAAGCCAGAATTTAGTGACATGGCCGATGTGTTTATCTCCTTTGATAGATTGAGAGTTTCTTCATCAAGGGAAGCCACTATATCAGGTACTAGGAAAGTTGATGATATTGTATTTATCAGATTTTGAACATAATCCACTAATTTATTCTTTTTAGCCTTGAGCTAGGAGTTCTGAGATTTATACTTTGTAAGCCTCTTTAGCACAATATCCATTGAATCATGGGCCATTGCCACTTTCAAATATGGACTTCCCAAGTCCAATTTGGGATATATCATAATCAGCAAGTGTTATGGCATTACGTTCCTTCTCAACTTGTGGGAAAACCAGATCTACAAACTTGTTCCCATCATCATCCACCATTATCTGTGAGAAAAAATTAGGCTTCTTGGGAATAACCTCATTCGAAAGATTGAAAAGGGATTCGAATTCAATGTCAATTTCCTTGACAACCATCTTTCTTTTCTTGATCTCGCAATCAACCCAAGAAGGAGTTTCCTTTACCCATTCCGCATATAGGATCATGGAGTCCAAAGTGACATTCACATTTTTCTCAATATCATTAGATTCTGCAAGAATCCTTTCCGCAACTTCAATATTGAGAGAAATAACCTCAATATCAACCTCTTGAACATTAGAGAGACCTAGAGAAATCTCTTCTTGAACTATAGGTTCAGAAGCATTTGATATCTGGACCACTTACACTCAAGTAGACTCTTGTGAAAGACATGGCTGAGGAGTGTTTTTTATGAGCTTCCTCAAACTATCAGCAATGTGAGTAGAAGAATCTCTAATTGAAGTTAAAATTTCTAATACACACTCTCTTCCTTCACTAGGGCTAGGACCCTTGGATGTTTCACCTTACAATACCTTCTTTGGAGAAGTGGATTTGGGCAAACACTCTTTTCTTACATGATGCATATGGGTAGATTGCATGGAGGTTGACTGAGAAGAATATGACTAAGAAGAATATTTGGTTAACTAGAATCTTTGGTTAACTAGAAACTTCCTCAAATTGGTAATTTTTTACTCTTGGGGTAGGAAATTGAATTCATGGTAAGTTGGCAATTTCTCTTTCATACCAATATATGCTTCTTTTGAGGATCGGTTGATTCTTGTTATCAAGAGAAAATTCATCTCTTTTGGTCCAATCAATTTAGGGAAACAGAGTAAAGGAAAAGGCATCATATGAGGGATAAATAAAATCTTCATCATCATCATCCAATGATTCTAGAGGGTTTCTGATGTGAAAGGCCTTGATCTAAGCAAGGGTTAGGAAAGAAAATTCTCAACAGGCAGCCCAAAAATCTTCCATGGTAGGGTTGTGCTTATACTTTTGTCCAAGAATCTTATACATATATCCGTTGATATCAAATTTAAATCTCTTCACATATGGATGAATATTGATGATGGAAAACACTTTCTCCATGAGTTGTGCACTGAAGAGATTTTGACATTGTTATTCTCTGATTTGGATTGGGAAATGAATGCCTGAACGATGTTTGTCACTAAGAAGAAAATGAACTTGGAATAGTTTTCGTGCAAGCTCCATCAATTCCCACTTATCATTAGCATAATTAGGAAGATTACATAGAGTACCTGTAAATCCTCTCACGCAAATGTAACAAAAGGATGGAAATTGAATAAACTATGTTTCCCACTGGGAAATGACATCCATGGCATTTTTGGAGAGTCTTTCCTCCATATTCCTATTCAATTTTCTAATCACATGGAAGGTGAATGCATTGTTAACTCTCCTGAAATGATGAGAGATATTTTTGAAACTTAATTGCAGATAATGATGGAAGACATTATTTGATGGACCCATGACTCCTTTCGTTTCTAGCCCTGAAATTAGCTTTCTTCTAGCCACTGCATAAGTTAGGTATGATTTCATGTAGAAACATCCAGTCATCTTCACTTCGATCAATTGTTTATGAAGAGCATCACTGATGATGGTGGCCCAATCCAAAAACTCTCTCTTGGTAAGGATGATATAGATAAAATGATACATCCATGGATGAAAAATCCTAGCAGAGGGTAGACCAAAGACTTGGCTTAGAAGAGTGATCATGTCACCGATTTCCTCCACAAACTCAATGCAGTATAATTCCTTAGGAAGTCGGTCAACACAAGAAGTCTTGGTCACTAACTAGTTTTTATTGACCATATTACTCTACTTGAGGGGTTCCTCATCCCAAAACTTTTGTGCTGACTTTTGAGTGATGTCAGCATTCTAAGGGAATTCGGGTATGTTGAGCAATTCTTCAATATGCTCTGGTGTGATCGAGAGAAACGACTTGTGATTAGCTTTATAAATTCCTCGTCTCTCAGGATCATAATGCTCTACAAAAACAATGACTAGCTCCAAACATTTCACTTAGACAGGAAATGTCAGTGCTTTGGGTAGACCACTATGGTAGAGTCTTTCCAAGAATATGGTCTTTCCTTCAGCTTTCACCCGATCACAAAATTGTTACATGTTAACGTGGCCAAGATTAATGTCGGTGATATTTTGGTATGCATACTAGATGGAAGGGGGAGGAATAACCCTTGGAATTTGTATTTGAGTGCGAACTTATTTGAATTTTCAATTGGCTTCTTCAATTTTCCTACAAAGTTATTGGATTTTCGACCATTATGAATTTTATAGAAAAATTACTTAGGCATGTAAAACAATGTAAACGGTGTCGGGTCTTAGTCTCTGAACTTCTTTCAGCACAAGAGAAATATGGCTCATTTAATTTTTATTATTATTATTATTTTAAAAATAATAATAATAATAATTTATACCGAATTACAAATTTTTAAAATATTAATACAAGTAAAATATTGAGACTAAGCTCGAGTTCAAGATTGGAAAAAACAATATTCTTTTTATTTATTTATCCTGATTATAATGATATTACGCAAGATCAATTTAATATTTTTAATTCACTATTTCTCCCCCTAAATGCGTTAATCTCAATCCTTTGCTTTCGATAGTGAGTGAATTATATTTCCTCTACATGCGTGAACTGTGACTTCTCTTCATTTGCATGCAATCATTACCAAGGAAAATTTTGGAACATGAGCAATTATTCTACCTGAATGCGTGATGGAAATGATTTACTCTTTGGCTAAAGCATGGAAAACTGCAACCTAAGCATGGATTTCATTTCTCAAAACCTGCGTGGAAATGCGCTTCCTAGCTTGATGAATGCATGGATGGATTTTAACTTGCACTTCTATGATCAAATATTTGGCTTATACTGGTGTGGGAAGAGTGTTTTTTTTTTTTTTGTGGTGTGTAATCCTCCTTGGCCACGTGGTTGTCTCCTTCTCCCAAAACATGCATTGGAAATTCTTTCTATGGTTGCGTGGTGGACTGATCTTCACTTCCTTTTACTTGTGTTTTATATCTGCTTCTCCTCTACGTGGATTTCCCTACTAAGGCAACATGGGTTCCTTCCTCCAGCACGTGGGTCTTCTCTGCTTCAACGTGGGCTCCTCTTCAACCTCTCCTTTCCCATGTGGCCTACTTCTCAAAACCTGCGTGGAAGATGGATGGAGCTTTAAATGTGTGGATCTAAATCTTTTGCCTTGGCATGAGCTTTGTTGCATGCATTAAACTATTTTGTTTTACCAATGCGTGGTTGTTTTTACTTCAAGCTACAAGGTGAAGGATTGACTTTTCTTTTCACTCTTACGTGATTTACACAAGTAAATGTGTGCACTTTGGTATTTTCTCATAATGGCTTCCTTTCCTTCAACGTGTGAATGAATATCTTCTTTCTCTCATGAATATTGTTGCAAATAACTTCCTTGGAATGAGTGGAGAATTAACGTCTGTGAAAAATGTGCTATGAATCTTTGGAAAAATATTCCTCTACAAACATTTGGTGAAACAAGAAGAACTTAGAAATAACACAAAAAAGTTAGAAATAAAGAGCCTCAACTTCTTACGCATGACTTCTTCCACAGAGTTTCACGGAGGATTTGTTGCAAGGATTAAAAAAGCTTCCTCATAACCATTTCTTTCTTTCCTTTGGAATAACCAATTTCCCTTTCTCCTGGTAGTGGGAATTAATTTTCAGGGAAACATGGGAAAAAAACTCAATTATTTATGTGTGGCAATGGCAAAGTAGGCTGGAAATTCCCATTTATTTCCCCATGTGGGAAATTGGGAGATATTTTTCCAGTTTTCCATCTAGTTAGGTTGGCAGTCATCAAGAGAAATTCCATAAGTGAGAAAAAAGAATATTTTTCCAGGAAAGGGAAAATCGGGTGTGGAAAGCCAATTTAACATTCTCGGCATTGGAAGCAGAATTCTTATTTCCCACGGCAATAACAAAAAACCTATCGATTGATTTTCAATAAATATTAAATTAATATTCATTTAACTAAAAACCCCCAAAATTTAATAAAATTAATTATTTTAAATAAACGGGTAAGAAATTAATTAAATATTAATTAATTAATTATCAACGCAATTTATGACCTAGAAGGGGGAGTTCTCACCCAAAATGGACAAAATAAAGACCAAAACGATCACGAGAATAAGATGATCGTGGCGAGGGTGATAAAACACACAAAAGAATAATTTTGAATTTTTTTTAAAAAGTTCATGCTTATTAGTTTTGTGAATTCAAAATTAGCTGATAATAAAACCTCACCCAAACAAAAAGACAAAGAAACCACACGATACACATGATGCAAACCATAACTACATTTCCCAACGATAAGGAGCAAACAAATATCATCTTTCCCAAAATGGTGAAGCACAACAACAATCCAACCACATTAAAAACTTATAGATAGGACCTTCCCATGACACGACACTTTTTACATATATATCCAATTTTTTACAATACATAATTATGAATCAAAATGACACCCATGGTTAGATGCACATTTCCCTAAACAACCCAAAACAATGACAACTAATACTCATTACAGAATTTGATAAAAAAAACCATTTTTATATAAGTAGTATTGTTGATATAAGCAATCCAATTACATTTTCCAAATAGCTGGTTACTAAGAATCATTAGTACACTTTACTTTCCTCATGTCTCGGTACCTACAACCACTGCATGGTTAGCACAAATATTAGCATGGCATCTACCTAACTCTAGCATAATTAATTTTTTTATTTTTCCATTTACATAATCAAAATAATTCACCCGCAACAAGAGAGGGTGAGAGACATATATTCATTTCATTCCATTTCCTTTCTTAACTAAGGGAGAAGAGGGAAAGAGAGAGAAGAGAGAGAAAACACTATTTTTCCAAAAATAAAATTTCTCAAAATAAGCCACCAATTAGAGTTTCATACAGTTACTTATAAGTGTTAAAAGTTTTCATGACGGATTATTTCCTTGACTAGGGTCATACGGCCTTCTTTTACCTTTTTCCAACTAGTTACGAAAAATGCCCAAATTTTATCTTGGAGGCTAAGAAACCACACTCAAAAAATGAATTACGATGGAAAAATGCACAACGAGGTGAATTCCTACATGCTCCCCTATATATTGATAATTCATCGAAGTCGACGGAACTGAGAACCAGAAAACGAGTTACAAACATCGAATAGATTTCCGGAACCACTGGTCGTAATAGGTCTAGTTTGACCTAGTCAAATAGCGACTAGAGGCCGACAAAACGCTTTTGCAAAACTAGCTAGAAATGCATTTTTCCCCAAACTAAGGGTTGTAGGAAATTTTCTAGTAAATATAATAGAAGTTTGCAAAGGCAGATAAGTATTTCTTTGCTCAAGGTCCAAACAACGAGCCGAAACGATACCCAACTTTTCACTTTTAGCAGCTTCCTAAAATTACAAAATGGGGTAACAAGGATCCTAAAGGGGTGGCGAAAAATGAAAAAAAGGTCAAATGGGATTGATTTAAGGCTTGATGTGACTCCCCACATAACAATGAATACAAAAGAAACTTTACATCTCTTTTCTGGGGTTTGGAAAGTTGTTTTGCGAATCTCCAAAAATCGTGACGTACTAGCCTTTACAAGGGAACAGTTGATAGGTTCACAAGGAATTTAATTCAATTGGTCAGTAAATGGGGGTGTGTTTGCAACTAATTCATTAGGTTACAAATTTTTTAGATCATCTCCGAATGAGGGTTTAAGTCTATGGTTTACACTAAGGGTTATTCACTTTGTGTTAGTTACAAGGTGAAATTTAATTGTTTGCAAAACAAGTTGGATCAAAATAATCCATTGTAAAATGAATCAAGGGTTTATATTTTTATACTTTGTTACAAATGAAGAACTAAAAGTATGAAAGTTATGGAATATGAAGGTAAGGGATACCATGCCTGACGGGAAACGAATCAGCCAAAGTTGTGGAGCTCGGTTCCGCATCTCCGCAAGGCATTACATCAAACGATTTGCATGCACCCAAAACACTCCTCCATTTTCCTTTGCTTGAAAGTGTCTAAAACTGTTTCAACAAAACCATTTGTGCACATACATAAATTGAAGCATTCCATATTATATAGATTTGTTATCTTGCTCCACTTTATAGTCTTAGTCATGCTCACATTGTTCATGTACGTGCAAAAAGCTCTCTAATTACCAGGAGTAATTTTACTAATAAAACCATGTAATGTCCAAGTCTGAAAGAGATTCCTTGATTTCTTAATTGAAGATCTAAAGTAATCCCTTAAGAATATGTTAATGAAACATCTTATCTTAATTTTTTTAAAATATGGTTTCCCCCTTCTTTTCAGATAATGATGCTAAAACCACAAGAACATGTAGCACTCTCAGAAGAGCGTGACGCTCTAAGAATAACAGAGCACAATCTGTATGTTCAATAGAATGGCCCTCCTTGAACTAAAAAATATATGCAAGTCATCCAAATTCTCCCTCATTGAATCTGTATCTTGTCATTGGTCACAACTTGTGTGAATGACCTTTGTACCAAGAGAATTCATTTGGTATATACGCCTTTGCATTTTTTTAAATGATCAAGCTCCAGCAACACATCAAGTAGTTTAAACATGGACCACGTATGGTTATTATAGGTCTTTTTATTAGTCTCTGGCTGAGAAAATGTTTCCTGTCAACTTCCCATTTAGATGCCACCGATGCTTTCCATCGTTAGATTTCACGAAGACGACTGATTTACAAAACTAGGACTCGGTAGGTTTTAACGTACAAATCTACTTGACTTTGCTTCAGAGAGTATGGTAGTTAAGAAAGAGTGAAAGAGATAAATCATGTAGAGACATAAGTGGGATGGCAGAAAATGGCACTTTCAATATCTTAAACAATACAACTACTCGAAATAGCAGGTAAAGAGCAGCAAAACGAAGTGGTAGCTGTCGACTACCCGAGAATGGTGCAGCAAGGTTATAGTGCACGTAGCACAAGTGCTTAGAAGCATAAAGGAAAAATCAATATGGATAGACGTCACACATGAATGAAATACCTCCTAATCCTCACTCTTTTTCTTCTTCTTCAGCCTACAAAAAACAAAACAACAGGAAAATAGTTTCTTTTCCTAAACAATTTAACATGCTTCTGGCCCTATCCATCACGCACGTTCGTGATGGTGGGGAGTAAAATCAAACCTCTGACCTCCTCCAAACAACTCCTGCCACCCACCAATGCGCCACAGCTAAATTTAGTATATCAAAGTCAAAAACTTAATTTTATTATTGACTGCAAACGTGCGTGATCTTTAGGGTACTCGGATCTAGATCAGCCAATTTTTATATTGTGAGATGAGGGGATATTAGGATTATAGGTATATCTCTACAAGCAAGGCTGATTTAATCCATAATGGGACTGATTTTAGGAGGCTAACAGTGAGAGCTCCCTTTAGCACAGTCCCCTATCACGTTCTGTTTATTTACTTAAGAATGTATATCTCTGAGTCGTGCACTCACTGCGACTAGCCAAACACTACTAAATTTACAATGTTAACATGGGTTTCACGTGGTTAATGCCTCTGGATCTCAAATAAAGTGGTTGTGTTACTAGAAATCATACGTGAAATGTACGATGGAAATGTCAGAAGAGGATGGAGTGAAAAATTAAAACTTGAGCAAGCAAAAAAGAGGGAGAGGATGAGGGACAATGAAGAAGGGTTTTGAGGAAGAAGATCATTGTGTTCCACTGTGTCATCTCTATTGTTATTGCATTACTCACGTGAGTGCAATTTATGCTTAAAAGAGAAAACGTAGAGAAAGGGGAAAATCCAAAAGCTACCATGTTTGAGACCCAAATGAAATTCTTAAGCACAATAAGGCCTTGAAGCAATTTATAACCCCCCTTTTTAATTTAAATATGGAGTAATTGTAGGAAAATAGCAAATGTGTGAACAATCATAAAAAATTGAGTTCCTCTATTATTTTGCCATACATTTCTGATGAGTGTATGTTTTAGATTAATACTCTAGTATTCGCATTAGCATAATATGAACTTAAAATGGCAAAAATAGAAGAAGGGGAAAATTTAATAAGTCTAAGGTCAAAACATAGCCATATTTCTTTCTTCAGGTGGCACTTTGTAGCCCCGTTTTTTAGTTCTAAGTACGATTAAATGAAGGAGTAATTACAGGGAAATTGATGATGTGTAAACAATAATTGATAATTGATCCCTTCTAGCAATTAGTCATATGAGCGACAAGTATATTTTATCTTATAGTTAAGCTCTACTATTGTTTAATTTTAATTTTTCTACCATCAAGGTTTTCGAAACGACGATGTTTGATTTGTTAGAAAAGATGAAGACATCACATAAAGAGAAAGTTATAAATAAACAATGTGAGAAATAAATACCGACATGCACCACACCTTTTTCCATGGCTCAAATTGTAACTCCCAAATAATATTTTCTCTTTTTGTTACACTTTATTGACTTGATCTTGTTTGCCTTAATCACATGAGTGCAATTTATGCTTAAATGGGCCAAAATAAATAATAGATGAAGGAAAATTCAATAGGTTTCATGTTTGAAACCCAACTAAAATTCTTATTTCTTGGAGCACTTTGTATCCCCCTTTACAATTCTTATCTCAATCAAGTGAGGGAAACATATGATGTCTAAATAATCATTGATAATTAAGTTCACATTATTCACTGTGAGTGTAATTTTTACTTAAAGGTGCCAAAATAAAATATGGGAAAAATACAATAGGTTGCATATAGGAAACCCAACTCAAAATGTTGATTTCTTGGATGCACTTTGTAGTGTCCCTTTTATAGTTCTAAGCTTGAGAAATTGGAACAAACTCTTGAATGTGCAAATAATTAGAAATGTTATCTTTATTTTACATTTAAGGTCACTTTTTATTCCCCCTTTACAGTTCTAATCTCAAGGCATGTGGGAAAATAGGCTATGTGAAAAAAACCATTAATAGTAATCATTTATTTATGTTCCCCTTTATCGCCACTTTGAAGTCATCCCAAAATGTCTTAGTCAACATGTTTTGAATTTTCATGTAGAAACACCCATCACACTGAGATAAATTCACAAATGTTGATTGATTTTTTTTATTCCACTGGAAATGCAAGGGTTGAAGCACTCTCAAACTTCTAGATCTGTAAATATTAACACATGCATAATGGCTCCAAATGATCTAGAACAATAGTCACTAAGCAACCAATAATTTAGCAAATGATTTTTCTTAAAAAAACCACTGAGGCATTTCTAAATTAAACTAGGGAGTAGTCTTGCAAGTAGGCTTATTCAATTGAGAAGCTCAATTTTTTTGTGGCCTTCTCATGGGGATGGCCCTCTTACCAATTTTAGGATCTAAAATTTTGTTGATTGGTTCCCCATGGAGAAGAGAAAACCACCCATTAAAGCCATGGGATTTGCGGGAAATTCCTTGGTTATGACTATGGAGGGTCTTACCATTACCCCAATGAGATTGGATTTATTTTCCTCATAGTGTGAGGGAATCATGAATCTGCAATAAATGTAATTTCCAGTCATCAGAGATGGAAAAAGAAAAATGATCACAAATAACATATGGCATTATAGGGTCTTTTCTTTCATGGCATTGGATCATCAAATCTGACCCACATCTAATTTCCATTCGATCATTTAAATCTTCCCCACTTAATCTCCGCTCAAATAACCCCCCCATGAATGCAAATGACAACCCCGATTTTCTAGTTTGTAATCTCAAGGTAAATGTAAGACTTAATTACAAGAAAATAGGTGATGTGTAAACAATCATTGACAATTGATCCCTTCTAGTGATTAGTCATTGAGTGACAAGTATATTTTATCTTCTAGTTGAGATCTACTATTTTTCAATTTTATTTTTTTACATCGTCAAGGTTTTCAAGTGGATGGTGTTTGATTTGTTAGAATACATGGAAGGCATCACATCAATAGAAATTTTTAAATAAATAAAAGTAAGAATTAAATACTTGCATGTATTACACCTTTTCCACATCTCAAATTGTAACACCCAAATAATATATGCTCTTTGTCTTACACTCTATTGACTCAATTTTTCTCAGCTTACCCACACGAGTGCAATTTATGCCTAAATGGGCCAAAATAAATGATGGAGAAAATTCAGTAGGCTTCATGTTTGAAACCCAACTGAAATATTTGTTTCTTGGAGTATTGTGTATCCCCCCTTTTGCAATTCTAAGCTCGATTAAGTGATGGAAATAGATGATGTGTGAACAATCACTGATAATTGAGTTTACATTATTCACATGAGTGTAATTTGTACTTAAAGGTGCCAAAAATAAAATATGGGAAAATACAGTAGTTTCATGTTGGAAACCCAACTAAATGCTTATTTCTTGGTGTACTTTGTATTCCCCTTTTATAGTTCTAAGCTTGCGTAGATGTAACAAAGTAGAAAATGAGAAAACAATTATCAATAATTATTCATTATCTTTGTTCCACTTTAAGCTCACTTTGTATTCCACCTCTGCAGTTCCAAGCTTGAGTAGGTGTGGAGAAATAAGTGATGTGCAAACAATCATCGATGATTATATGTTATTTATGTTCCCCTATGTTGCCACTTTGTAGTCCCTCTTTATAGAATCCAAACTTTAATTTTCACAGGAAACTCCCATCACACTTAGAGTTGATTCCTAATGTTGATCGATTGTTTTATTCCACTTGCAATGAAAGATTTGTTGCAATCATGTCCAAAATTGTTCAATCTATAGGCATTAACACATACAGTGATCTAATGCTCTGCAACAAATTCATGTTAACCAATAATTTAGTGTTTTTTCTTAAAACTAGAAGCATTTCCAAATTTAACTAAAGAGTTGTCTCATAAGTAGGCTTATTCCTATTGAGGTTCTTAAGTTGCATTTTTAGCCTTCACATGAGGATGGCCTTCTTAGACTTGTGATCTAACTATTTTGTAGTGGTTCCGCATAGAGCAAAGAAAACCACTCATTAAAGCCAGAAGATTGCAGGAAAATTCCCTAGTTATGGCTATATGGGAAATCTTATCGTTACCCAATGAATTGGATTTCTTGTCCATACTGTGAGGGAATTCCTCACTCTACGATATATGTAATTGTGATCCCTTAAAATTTAGATGGAAAAGGAAAATATCAGGTGGCACTGCAGGGTAACATGGCACTAGATCATCAAATCTTCCCCACATCAATTTCTTCTCAAATAAAATATAGAAATGTAAATGACTGTGTGATTAGTGATGGCAGGGAGGGGAAAATGTATAGCTGATACAAAAATGCAAACAACCAGTGTTGAAAATGGATTAAACTGACATTTCACAGATGTCAGGCATCACTTGTATTTTTATGGGACAAATCAACCCATTTTCAATGGAAAATATAGGACATCGATAAAGTCCCAACACGTGTTATATTCATGTACAATGCATGGGAATCATTTGACTGTATAAACTCTAGTCCACGTGGATAAATACAATGTTTAGTGATCCAAGCAACAATGGTACAGAAGCTACGTGGGGTAACGAACATCTTTATAGTATTATTATTTCATCAACAACCCAAGGTGAACTGGCACATCACTCAAGAAAACCTGAGTACTCATCCGAAGTGCGCAAGGGTGCTAGGTCCCTCTTTTATGGCATCTTGTTCAAGGAGTTTGCATGATCACATAAATATTCCAGATCCATAATATCCATTCAAGAATTAAACATAACATGAACTAGATTTATATCTTAACCATATGCAATATTAACTCATACAGGAATAAAGATTAACTTTTTCATGCAAGAACGAGTCACAGATATGTCAAAAACCAATATCCAACCACAAAGATCCATTATATTAATTGTTGTAAAACACAGAAGCTGCATACATACATAGCAATGTCAGCATAAGTCATGTGTGCACATAAACTAGTAGCATAACTCTAACAAAACATGGATGATGACTAACCCGTTCAAATCAATACATATTTATATGTAGTGGTGACTTTCTCTTCACTACTCATGCACTCTCCAAAAATAGGCTACATGCTAAGAATAGCCATGCGCCCTTACATGATAAATACAAAAGCATGCAAGCTCGTTACTAATAGATTATCTAATAATATCAACTACAAATATAATCATATTAATAGCTCCAAAACTATGCATTTCGTTTGATCTTTGACTCATCTAAATCATCATTTGTGTGTTTTCCAAGTCTTCTAACCAAATGTGCTCTAGAACCAACATCTATAATTAGCCTCATACTAAAAATGGCTAAGTCTTGACTTCATGCTTTCTCGAGCGCGCCCTTTTTCAATATAATTTTGTGTTTACCTACGTGCCTTATTCCCACGCATCCATTCCTTGTGTGCCTTCAATACTTAGGCTATAATTATTCATCCTAACATTACCCCACACTAATTTCATTGTCGCCCCAGAATAAGGTTAACTAGGATTGATCTTCCATGAATAAATAATAAGGAACGAAAGAATGACTGTACATAAAAAAATAATACTTGGGTGCTCTATCCCTCATCGGGTAGAATTAACTCTGGATATTCATCCTTTATCTCTACCTCAAGCTCATTCCAATCACTTAGCACCTTATTAGTTTTTTCTAAGATGTCTACAAGTACCCCTTCCAACTCATCCGAAGTCATGTTCTCACCTTCATTCTGCAACACCCTAATAAAATTTTCTAGGCTCGAGATCATCCCTTCCATAACATCCATCTATTGTGTGATGATTTTTCCAATCTCCTTGATCCTTTCCTTGTGAGGGTCCTGGGCTATTACAAGTTCATCGTGCTTCTCTTCTACCAAAGTGAGCCTCTCCTCACGCCCCAATGTCTCATTCTTCACTACCTTGAGGACCTCATTCTTCTCTTCCATATTCCTTGTCTTTATTATTATGTGAGGGGCCACGAAAATATTCAATACCAAATATGCCTTTTAAAATTCATCCTTCAAGATCATAAATATAGATTCATAGCTAGTAATCTTGCACGTTAGTGTTGCCTTTTCATTCTTTTACCTATACCACAACATCCTTTGGTTTTCGCATGCACACTAGACCTTCATCCATCACCATATGAAAAAGGGTGCACAAATAATGCATTACATAGGGGAAATTTTTTGGCACTTTATCTTCCAGATGCAGCCTTGTCTTCAAATTTTCATCTCCAATTTGTTCTGCCATACTCACTAATGTGTTTTCCTTTGGTTCCATAACAACTATAAATTTTTGTTCTTATAACTAATTCAAGCTCTGAAACTTAAAACTTGCATTCCCTAAATCAAACTTGAACCCCTAACTATTGATTCTCCTCCCCGCATGCCTTTGTTTCACTCAAATACCTTCTCTAATGGAGCATCAATCAAACCCATTCTCAAATCCATCTGGTTCAGTTTCGTATCACAGCTCCTTGCACTTAACACGCAACTCACTCAAATGCTTATTAATCGCAAGGTAAAATGATATCAAAACACCTCATTTTATAACCTTTGCAAAAAACAAATCATTTATTGCTCTCCACCTACCACCGTACTCATAATTAAATGGTGTTTCTTTTATTTTCCGCACTGATTTTTTTGTACCCCATTCATAAACTTCTAGCGCACCCACTACTTCTCATCCATCGACCTCCTTTCACATGCCTTCATGCACCAAAGTACATATCCCCTACAACATTCACCAAGTAGTCTCCATTAATGCATCCTACCTTGCGTTACATTGTGCATTCATTCATTTACTCATGGTCTTTATTTTAGAGCAATTCTTCTTTATCCGCACCCTTATTCCAAACACCTGGAAAAAAAATATCTATACATATCCATCTTCCAAAGCATGTTCAAACTCGATCCATTTATCCTTTATAGACTCCACCCCTCACTAAAAGTATGCATGGTCCTCTGCACATGAATTCAAAATATAGTCATCAGCTTCTAGCGCGGAAGCATGCTTATTGCACAAAAAATTGAACTAAATTGACAAAGCATAGCAACGATGAAAGGAAACACATATAAATGAAATGCATTAAAAGGAAACCTAATCTAAATGGAAATACTACCTTAGTACAAAAACCAAGAAGACTTATTTATAGTATGGCTTCAGCCTACTCCCGTTGAAGTAACCGGGAAATTGTGTCCCTTCCAACTCCTGTAACTGATAAGTGTTTGAATCAAGTATGTAAGTCACAACATACAGTCCCAATCAATGCACTTTGAGCTTTCAAGGGTGGCGTAAGAACTTAAAATTATAGAGAAAAACCATCTTTCCAACTTCAAGCTTCTTATTGTTGATATTCATATCATGTCATGCCTTCTTCCTAGCATTTTCTATCTTCTGACTTCATCTGGCAATAACATGTATTTCATCCAACAACATTAGTTTATCATTGCGCTCCTCAAGTGTTTGATCATCAGCCAAACCTCCTTTGCATGCAATATGTAGAGAAGGTAACATGAATTCCATGGACAAAACAACCTCTACACCAAACACCAACTGAAAGGGTGTGGCTTTGTTCAACCACTTGTATGTTGTCCTTGTATGCCCAAGGTATAGTACATACTTTATCATCCCAATCTTTCCTTCCAACATCACAAATATTTTTCAATGTATGTCCCAATATCTTGTTGAAATCCTCAGCATATCCATTTACTTACGGGTGATAGGATTTTGTTTTATGGTGTGTCACCATAAATTCTACCAATAATATCCTAATTATCTCATTAAGGAAATGAGTACCCCTGTCACTTGTCAAACTCAATGGGAATCCATACTTGTCGATAATTTAATCCCATAGAAACCTTTTTTTTGTAGTTGTGGTGCAATCCTTTGTAGGTTTTTCTTCTACCCACTTTGTAAGATAATTTGTACAAGTTATAATGTAGCGCAATCTAGTCTTGCACGTGGGTGGGGAAATAGGGCCCACAAAGTCAGTTGCCCACTTTTCAAAAGGTGTTACGCTCACAATAGGCCTTAAATGAATTCCATCTCTATGTATAGGATTTCCAAGGCATTGGAAATGATTGCACGCCTTGCAATATTCTTTACAATCCTTATACAGTGTTTCCCACAACAAACCATCCAACAAAATCTTGTGCACAGTATCATCCCCTGCATAATGTCCACCTAGAATCCCACCATGAGCTTCCTCCATAATAGCTTTGTGCTCATGCTTGAGTACACATTGGCACAAAACTTCATCATAACTTAGTTTATATAAGTCTCCACTAATCAACATGTAAGGCATGACACATATGGTAAGTTGTTTCTTCTCTAAACTCTTCATCCCTTCAGGTGCCACACCAGTATGCAAAAAGACAACAATATTTTCTAAGTCAGAGGATGTGCAGTTCATTCTGAATAGTTGTGCATCCGACTTTATATCCTCAATGATCTATGTTTCCTCACATAAATTAATCCTTGATAAATGATTTGGTCCAGTAATGTTTTTTCCTAGCTTAACCACTACTGTAAAATCAAATTCCTGAAACAACATAATCTAGTGGCATATGTGTCCCTACAAAATGAGATTGTTCACCAAGTACTTCAATGACATGTGATCAGTATAAAATATAAATGGGGTAGCTATCAAGTACTGTCTAAACTTATATAGCACGTAAATTGTGGACAATGCCTCATGCCCTGTAGTTGTATAATTCTATTCAACTAGGGTCAACTTCATGCTTGTAAATAAAATAGGATGATCAACAATACCTTCTCCAAGTTGGACTAATACTACACCAATGGTCATACCAGAGGCATCCACATGCACATGAATAGGTTTGGTCCATTAAGTAAAATGCATAATAGGTGTTGTAGTAATCCTTTCCTTCAATGTCTCAAACACACGTTATTGCGCTTCACACCAATGGAACTTTACCTTGCTCTTCAACAATTCTACCTAGGTCACAAAAATCCTAGCGTAACCTTTCATAAACTTTCTATAATAACTTGTGTGCCCTAAGAATCCACGCACCTTGCTTTGTTTAGTAGGCTCTTCTAAGCCAAAATAACAACAACCTTAGCAGGGTCTACTAACAAACCTTCTTTATAGATAATATGTCTCAACAAAGTTCCAAAGGGTGTAGCAAAAATGCACTTCTTAATGTTGAGAGAAATACTTAGTTTCCAACACCTTTCAAACATAAGTCATAAGTTGTCACAGTGGTCTTTCACTATTCTATACATTGTCCAATCATCCAAGTAATCCTGAAAAAACTTATGAATGAAGTCTTGAAATTCTTGCGCAACAATGCACAAAAAGACTATAGGCGCATTATTCAATCCAAAAGGCGTAACTGTGTATGCAAACCTTCCCCAATCAATGGTGAAATTTGTCTTCTCTTGATCCTCTTTATCAATCCTAACCTGATGATATCTAGAAAATATCGTGCCCTGCAACGAGTTCCAGAATCTCTTCAATAAAAGGTGTGGTAAAGGGATCTATTACACATGTAGTATTCAACTCCCTATAATCCACACAAATGATTATCCTTCCATCTTTCTTTATACTTATCATCATAGGGCTAACCCATTATGATTCCTCAATGGGCTCAATGATTCCAGATTTCAATATCTTATCACTTTCTTCCTTTACCTTGACTCACAGGTTAGGATTCATCCTGTAAAGCCTCTTCCTAACCAAACGTGCACCTTCCTTTAGCTTGCTCCTCATCTCACCCAAAGAGTGATATACCCCTTTCAATTCATGATAACCTCTAGGAAATAAATCTTGGATGTTGCGCAACAGCTCAATTATTTTTACAACCTCTTAGTCAGACCAGTAATCACCAATGATGGCCTCCTTAGGTTCAGCATATGTCCCAATGTTAACCTTCTTCATTTTCATAGGTCATGATATGCATGTGCCTTCTTATATGCACTATCCAAGACCTTGTGCATACCCATGGTATGTTTAACATCTAGATTCTTCACTTCTTCATCATCAATCACGTAGACAATTTTACCTTTTTCTTTCTCTAGCCAGGCGCACCCAAGTTGTTCTTCATTTGTCTTTTCTTTTTCAAGACGTGCCCCTAGATTTGACTCACCTAGTAACTCATGAATAATTTCCTCAACCTTTGCACTATCTCACATATTCAAGTGCTTCATAACCTGTAATTCTTAATTCACTGGAGGTTTAGTAGAAAAATAGTCAAAGGTTTGAATCATACCTACAATCAATTCTCACCAATTCCCTATGTGTCTATTCAATTCTGCATAAACATACCATGTGTGCATGCAACCTCACAAGGTGAAGTAGAACTTGTGCACCCATATTAAAGGTGGTAAGTCCTCCTACCCCTCTGTCTAGAGTCTCTCAAACTACTGAACATGATGCAAAGAAGAATCCTTCCCATGGAATTTACATGTTTTGGTAAGCCCATTGCTCTGGAGAAATCTCACAGAGAAGGTGATTCTTAATTCTTGCCACTCTAAAATACCATCTCTATGTACCATCCACTAGCGTGTTGTTGTCCCACACAAGATATACACTAGCATGTTCCTTCTTTCCACTTGATCTATCCACTGAACTTCCATAACACGCAGGAATACTTCAGGATTTCCTTCACCAATGTACCTTGGTACCTAGTTACTTCCCAAGTACCTAACACAATACTACTTACTTAGACACGTAACTACACTCCTCATCTCGTGCCAAATCATTTCATAAGTCCCATGTTCCTAGTTGTCACAAGAAACGCTAGTTGTATCACTCATATACTATGCATCATCCCATTGAATAACTCCTTCCTTTGATGTCTCAAGTACTTTAGGATCTCTAATGGTACGTACATAAATTTTGTTCAAATCCTCTTCACTCAAATTTTCTACATAAGGTGAATCTTTTCCGTCTATCAAAGGAATGATGACGCGCTCCTTTTTGTTTTCAAAATTGGTATAGCCTTGATTAAATCACAAATCAACATTATTCGCATAAAACTAGGGGACACCCAAGAAATGCTGGAAAATTGTCTACCACTACAAGCACCAAGACCTCAAAGCCCCCAGTAAACTTGGCCCCTTGCATCGTAATATTAGCATCATTTAAGACTCCAATGGGTGTGGCTTTATTCTTGTTCGCCATAAACAACACATTTGAAGATGCCTGTAATGGTGGCCTCCCCATCTAATTCCATGTGTCCAAAGTGAGCACATTCACTTATGCACCTGTATCAATCAAAATTTTACTCAAAATCCATTTGTCAAGAATTACATTTAGAGTGATATCTTTGTCATAATCTAGATTGTGAGGAGGTAAGTTAGCATGTAAAATTTGTTTCTTACGCTCAACTCCAACACATAGAATCTTCCCCCTTAGCCATTCCCCCAATAAATGAATGATGTGTTCTTGTCGCCGCATCTTAAAAACCTCCTTCAAATCATCAACATCCTTCTGAGGAAGCTCAACTATTTTTGTTAGCTCTAGTTTCGATGACTGTTACTTTAAGCATGTTATCTCAACCTGTAAGTTCTTAATATCTTCCATGGTTTCTTGATAAACCTCTTTCTCATGAGGAGGGTTTGGATAATTTGCATGTAATACCTCCTCTTTGGTAATGATATCATTATTCTTATGAACTTACCTGGTGCGCACAACCTCAACGCATGTAGTGAACAACACCGGAAACATCTCAGGATTAGATGCTAACTTTGGAAGCCACTGATCTTCCACAACGCGTTGTAATCCAACCATTCCCGTGCCCTTATCCTGTTTATGATTCTTTCTTAGGTGCTCATATAAATCTGGGCATTAGTCATAATTGTGGTTCTTTCCAAACAAGGAGAAAATAACATTTTGAGGGCATGTGTGCTTATAGTGATCAGGGGATCTACATCTGTAACATGTTCTATGAGGGAACTCACTTCGTCCACTGCTGAGACCTCAGCCTCTGAATCCTCCACGGTAACGTCTACCTCTACCTATACCACCACCAACAGAGAGCCCCTCATTGTAACTATGATCATGATGGTCACCTTAATCCTTGGAACTATTTACAACACTGGTCTGACATATACCAGTATCAATGGCATCATGAATCTGATCAATCAACCTGCAATTCTTTGTATCATGAGTGGTAGACCTACAAATCTTATAGTAACAGGATACATTCTTCCTTATCCCGCATTACAATAATGGGCACCTACTTGAGTCATAATCAAAGTGATATGTCTCGCAATCCAGCAATATGCCTTTTGGGTTTCAGAATGGAACATGGGTTGAAACCACAGTCAGGGAACAAATGTGTCCCTCCTCTTTAATGGGAGAGGTTCCCTTATTGAAATCTGGAAAAACAAATGTACAAATCTAAAACTATCAATGTTTGGATCCTAGTATTCTGGTATGTTTTCATACTCAAAAGATTATCAATCATAAGGAATGGAAGAATAAAGAGATGGGAGGAAGAAGAAAACAACAATGCTTTTGGGAAATATAGATATCATAGTATCTCCCTACTTACATTGAACCAAGAAAATATAGAAAAGGATCAATTACTTCACCACCGATGCAAATCTATAGACACAAAATTCTAAAGAATACATAGACTAGAACACAAAGTTTCTATTGAATGCAAAACAAATGATCCATTGAATCAGGAAGAGACAGAGAGACATAATGGAGGAAAAAGAAAGAAAGAACTTCTGTATTGAATTACTTCTAAATTTACAATGTTCCCATAAAACTCAAATCCCCCTTTCTGTGTCCAAAACCATGTTCTTATAACAATTCGTGTACATCCATACTTTTTCCCCAAGAAAAGAAAATCCAAAAGGAATAATGTTTGTTGCAGGTCCGATTTTGGAAAGTGACATGAAACAAACACACTCATTAAAACTAGAGGTTAAAAAAGGTGAATATTTCGTCAATTCGAGCATGATTACTTTAGCAGGGGGCATCTCATGATTTTCTTCTTTATGTGGTCCTTCCATTTCCACCTTTTAACCACTTTCATAGCACTCAAGTGCTTACTGATAAGTTTTCCTCCTTTTTATTGTGTATGCCTGATAAAATCCATTTTCTGATGATCAAACTTTACATCCCTTTAAAATTATCTATTTGGCTCCACAATAAACCAAAAATGCATCTCATGGAGAAACGACAAGGATACAGAGAAAAATAATGAAGAATGATCCATTTTTTTTATTTTACAAAGCTTTGGTTCATTAATGGCGTTAAAAACTAGATGAGTGATTTTGGCTATCTTTTCCCCCTTACACCTTCAAATTGGAACCCTACACATGGCAAGCTTTAAGCACCGATGACCTTAGGGGAGAAATCTGCATTTCCTGACATTTGGGAGAAAAGGCGTGATTTCTCATTTCACTCCGCCCCTCTGCAGCTCCACCAAAGGCTGAACACATGGCGCCATCTGAGTGGTTGAGGAAATGTGGTTCAAATCTTCCATTTAAACTCTTTTTAACAAAAATATCAAATTCTTAAAAACCTCCGCCAGCCTACTTTGACTTTTCAATGTGAATGCGTGGCACACCACAATTAGAGAAGGGGTCACGGCTCAATTTGCAACATTTTAACGCTTTGGTGAAAAAGGCTCAAATTCTCAATTTCTTCCACAGGCCCACTGATCTAATTTCATTCTTCAACACGTTGCATCACTTGACTTGCTACAGGAATGCGCTTCAATTTTATACTTTGTCCACTTTTGAAAAGGGGGAAAAAATACCAACTTTCCCCCGGAAGTCCATTCCCCTACCATTGAACTTTCAACGTAGGCCACATGTCTCTTTCTAATTTGTTGTGGGCCTCAACTTAGAATTTATCCCTTTGCATGAGTGGGGCTGCGGGTCATTTTAGAACTTTTTTGCCCTTTGTGGAAACAAAGCTAAAATTCCTAAAGTCCTTTGTCGTCCCGCCAAAGTGCATATGAACTAAAAAACTGCCAGGCGTCCCTATTTCATCCTTCAACACATGGTATCACCTGATTGGTTGTAGGCATGTGCTTTACTTTTTATCTGTTTTGAAAAGGGGTAAAATTCCAACCTTTCCCCAAAAATTCCATGCCTTCGTCATTTACTTTTCAATGTAGGCCATGTGTCTCTCTTTGATTCGCTACGGGCTTCAACTCATAATTTATCCCTTTCACGTGGGTGGGGCTGCGGGTCAATTTAGAACTTTTCACCCTTTCGCTAGAATGCCTTACAGAATAAAATGGATCCATTGTGCCGAACTTCTACCAAAACTACTCCAGCCAATCAAGGACTGGTGGGGATGCGGGGAAAATCTAACATTTTTTCTAAAATCACTAAAAGTGATAAGTTCAAAAAGAAACCCATCCAGCCACATCCAATGAGAATCAAACGCGTAGCTTCACCTTTTGAGAAAGAATTTGATAGGGAAAAGAATATAGGAAGTTGCAGGAAATGGGAAAACACCATTTTTGCTCCTGATGAAGAATTTCTTTCTCTGCAAAAGGTTAAAAATGAAAGATGCAAGGTCCCACGCATTCCAAACACATAAAAGAAGAACTAAAATCATTTCCCATCCATTGAAAATAAGTAAAATGTTTTAATGGCAATAGACTGAGGAAATTTTGATTAAAAACGTTGTGGGAAAGGCCCCTTTGGTCCCTTCATCATATTCACCTAGCAATGGCCCTCTTCACCCCACTAATATTAATTTAATTAATTAAATTAAATTAATTCATTATCCTCACTATATTTATTTTTTAAATATCTTAATTTAAATAATATCCACACATACACCTCACCTAGACACCTCAAAGCCAACTCACCCTAAAACCTATTCTTAGTAAGTTGCCATAACTAACTAAGACTTACCTAAACCCTAAAAATCAATGCCTACATTCTCTCTAACCACATTCCCACATGCTTACAAGAAGCTCCCAGTCTAATCCATGGGTTAACGACACAAGATCCGAGGAAATCAAGAGGATCTCCCTAGTTTAGTAAACCTAGGAAATCCCACCTTGACCGACGCCGGTTACCCCTAACCGTCGCCGGTTAAGCTAACCACGTCGGTTACCCTTTTAACCCCAAAACAACCTTATTCTCAAGGTTGGCAGAAGGTTGGAAAAGATTGGAAAAGTTGGTGAACATTAGCACATTCCAGAGAGATATCACATCTTCTGAGAGTGAATTCCAGCGAGAAACATGCATGCAAGGAAGGAGATCAAGCATCTTTTCCTGCACACAGCCATCCCAACAATGATCTGATCTAACCAAGCAAAGAGGAATGTAAATGCAGCCCATGTAGAAGCTTTCCTTCAGTTGGTGATCACCTGCAGCCTTCAAACCTCTCATCAGCACCTCTATCCCTCACTCACAGGCATCCAGGACCAGAATCCAAGTAAGTAAACATTATACTTCTCTGGTTCATTCCATTTCATCATTATATTATCATCTTTTGTTTACCTAGCCACCCATTGACCTCCTCCAACACTCACCCCTCCATATACCCATTAAAACCTCACCAAATCCTACCCAAATCACCCAATACCTCATCCCGACCAACCAAAGTCCTTTGTGCAATCACAAAGGAGACCTAAATCTCATTCTGTGGCATTCCCAATTTTTCACAGTAACCGGCACCAGTTACACCCAACCACCATCAGTCACCCTTAACCGACATCGGTCTCTGTATTTTCCCATACAACCCAGAATAGTGACCTATCCACCTAATTCCCTCTCACCCTCATTCACCTGTGATCTACCTGAGACCTCTGTCAGACCTGCAGAGACCCAGAACCAGTTACTTGACCTTCGGATCCTATTCTAACCTAGCATGTTAGATTAGATCTATTTCTTATTGTGTTTTAAGTGAGATACCTAAATCATTTCAAATTACAATAGGATTTACCTTATTTACCACATTAAATTGTTTAAAACAGTGGACTGACAGCCATCTAGGAAGTATCACACTTCCCGGATCTAGCATACGCTAGGCAGTTCACTGCATATATTGTTTAACTTTTTCTGGTGGTCTTGCTTTGCATTACAGGTAGTTCCTCCTAGCCAAAAGGAAGCTCTCACAATCAGCTGTGGATTCAGAAGTCATACGCGCGCAACAACCCATCAACCAACATTTGAACATGTATTCCTCCTACGCCCGTTACCCTATTTGTTTCGTCAATACTTCAAAGAAACGATCTAGAATCAGGTGAAACATTTTGGCACACCCGGTGGGACCCATCCGGGGTTCCTTGCATTTCATTCATTCCTAGGAAAAGTTGTGTGTTTGTTTCCCTTCTGAAAAGCATACACATTAATTTTCTTCCTTGGTAACCCACCTTTTCTTTCTATTTTCTCTAAAGGAAACCTTTCTTTTGGTGTAATTAAAAAGAACCATTTCTTCATGTTTTCTGCATTGTAGTGAAAGAGCATCCCTCTTCCTCTTCATCTTATTGTGTCATCCAACTTCACACTTCGATTTGGGCTTAAAAATAAGTGCATTGCATTCTGATTTATCACATTAGCTCACATTAATTGAGGGCAACCTATACGCTGGAAGTCATGACCAGCTGATGGTTGACAAACGAACCATAGAAAGCACTTTCTTTCTCTTTCTCTCTCTCTCTGAGTCTTACCAAACCTCACAAAAATTGAAAATACACACATTCTTAAACAACATCTTACCTGGAAGAAGCTATAGGTGATCACACGATCAGAGGATTAGTGGGCACCCAGCTCGCTGCTCTGTCGAGTCATACTTCAGAGCGAGGCCCGCCCCCACCATAACATACCTGAAACCTCACCTTTTAGATCTCCTTCTTCGTAGGAAGCCATCCTCACCAAAAAACTCTATTTCACAATTCATGTGTCAGTCCTTAAATAGCATAAGCTAAACAAACATAATAGAAAAGGCACTCCTAGGATCACATTTTTCTTAGTGTTTCTGCTTGGCTTGCATTTTGAGGTGAGAGATCATGTTCTTCATTTTTCTTGTTCATCCTTGCATGCTCCTCATCACAGCTGGTGTATTCTGGCTTCACCTGAGTGTGCCTGGGCCATATCATCATCATTCTCAGAATTTTGGGTCTGATTCTACATCAGATTTTAATTCACAACCACTTTTCTTTCATCACTATTTCAATTTCACAGTAACCATCGTCAGTTACCCTCTGACCGTCGTCGGTTATACCCAACCAAGTTCGGTTCCAGGTCCTTTTGTTAACCTACCCAAAAGGACATTTTATTCATTTTCTTCCACTTTTCACAGTCCCTATCACTACCATCATTCCCATTGACATTGTAAAACACCATCAGATTTGGCATACCTGTCAGATTTGACCTTCTACCTAGTTTTTCACTCACTGACCATTTTCTACAGTGACTGGCAGCGGTTACCCCTGACCGGCGTCAGTTTTCCTTAACCGGCATCGGTTAGCCTATTTCACTTTCCAACCACCATTTGGTACCTAATCCACTTTTTACCATCAGATTCACCTGTTCCTGTTATTTTCTGTGTCATTTACAGAGAAGCAGCCCTACCTGATCAGTACTGGTTCACATGGTGCTGACCCGAAGACAAGCAAGCACACTTGTGTTTCATGCCAGTTGTCAACCACTCCCACCTAGTCCTTCACCACCTTCCATTTTATCACCAGCCATGGATCCCATCCAACCTATCACTATCGCTACCGGAGATGAGGAGTTCACATGACTCCTTGACCAAAACCCTGTCCACCTTGCAGTTTTACCTTTCCCACTCATCCACTCGAGATGCCTCGGGTCAGTTGATATACGACATGCCCGTATCTATCCCCCCGACTCTCACTCCCACTCCTACATCGGCCCCATCTAGCTCTGTGCTGCCCGCATCTACCTTACCCCCAGTCATTTCACAGCTAGGTCCTATACCCACTATGACTGCCACGTCTGCCACCTCCGTTACCCCCGCCACATCCACCATACCCTCGACAACTACCCAAAACACAACCTCATCCACCCCTAATGTCTCACACATACCCATAGCTACACTACCACCTCCCGTGTCGGTGACCCCTACCCCTTTTCAGAACATGGTCCTTTCCATTCCACAATAATTAACCCCCATTGCCACTAGGGTTACCACGACCCTTCCACCTCCATATACATACTATCAGCCAGCCTCCCGTTTCCTCCATTATTCACTCAGGGTACGTACCCCCTGTTTCACTACCTTCTTCCCAATCAACCTACATGGCAGCACCATACACTGGAGTGCCACCCCCATTATATGCCCAAAACCAACCCTCTCACGCTACAGGAGGCACCCAATCATCGCAACCTACCAACGACCTAATCAAATTGATGTTGGACAAGATGCAGACATTAGAGGCATCAGTTTCTGGCTCCCACAACACTCTCACCTATGACGAGATTTGCAACGAGCCCATCCACCCATCCATTCCTATCCACCCATACCCCGTGCATTGGGAAATGCCTAAATTCAATCATTTCAATAGCAAAGAAGACCCGCAACAACATTTGCGGTCATTCAAACATGGGTGTTATCTGATCGCTCACGATGATGCCTTGCTCTTGAGAACCTTTCCCATGTCTCTGACTGGACCTGCATTAGATTGGTATAGTGGGTTACCTAGACACTCCATATTCTCATTCAATCAGGTAGCCCAAGCCTTCTTGGATCATTTCTCTATCAATATCATCAAGAAGGTTACCATGACTGACCTATACTCCACGCGTCAATATGAGGATGAATCTATCGCAGATTTTGTCACTCGCTGGCGTAGCTTGATCAACCAACTCACCTTCCAACTGCCACAAATAGAACTCATCAAGCTCTTCACATGGGCTTGTGCTAGACATATCTCACCAACCTTGCAGGTCCAAACCTTCTGAACATTCGATGAAGCATTCACTATGGCACGAAAGTTAGAGATTCGGGCCATCGAAGAGAAGAAAATCCAATTACGCAATAAGAATTCGGCATTCAAGTCGAATGATACCTCTTCTTCTTCCAAACCACAAAACAATTATTCAAAGGCTAAGGGCACCACTAACATAGTGGTACTCAAGGCCAGCCCAGCTCATCCATCAAATCAGGCTACCCCCTCATCTAATCTCTCACCCATCCAAACTTTTCAATTCAGACGAGAGCAGTGGAAATACACCCCAATTGGGGAACCTTACTCTTCTGTCTTAGAAAAGCTTATCAAAGCCAGAGCCATCACTCTTCCACCCATAAAACCACACACTGGTTTTGACCCTGCTCACCCCATGCCCGCATGGTATAAAGAACATGACTTCTGTAACTATCATCGAGTAAAGGGTCATAGTGACGGCAACTGCATCACTTTCAAAAATATTGTCCAAGAAATGCTCGAGAAAGGTGAGTTAACCATGTGGATAATCCTAATGCACCTACCAACCAAAACCTACACATCTTCAAGAAACCATTTCCCAACCATGCCCCTTCATCTGATCAAACCGGTGAGACCTCAACTCATGATACCCATACCCGCGAGGTCCACGCTATCTTTAATGACATACCTGTCACCTCCCAATTACCTCACATTCCTTCCATAGAGGAAATCCTAGCCCAAAATCCTCCTTCCACATCAGAACCAACCTCCCCTATTCCTTCACCCATAGAGGAACATCTTTCATCTCCTTCATCACCTATGGAGGAGTCTTCCACTAACATCGAGACCATCTCACCCCTGGCTTCTCCACTTAGAGAAATTTTACCCACAGTACCTCCTCCACCCATAGAGGAGCACCCATTACCTCCTCCACCCACAGAGGAGCACCTATCCATTCCTCCACTTGCAGAGGAGCTTCCATCACCTTCTACACCTACCATAGACCCAGTTGAGATACCTTTACCTCTTGGTGAGCATTCTCCATCCGCTACCCAAAATCCTGCAGACCTACTTTCGGCTCTCTTACCCACGAAGCTGAAGCTAGCCAATTTCCCATCTCTAAGACACATTTTACGGGAATTTCCATTAGGTCCTCATCAACTCCACCTACAGACGTGTCATTCTCACATTTGGCCGATCACTTAGATTATGTGGATAGAGCCTTACTATGGGGACACCTTTTGCTTCCTGTCTCAACGCAGATGCAGAGGTCACTTGCTGATACCTCCACTATCTACCCAAAAATATTTCGACCAATCAAACCAAACACAACCACCTCTATCACAACTCCTTCCATGACACCTGTCATAGCTCAAACCACATCCTTACCCATAGCCCAATCTATATCTAAACCCAAACCCACACCTATGACATCATCCTCGACTAAACCTATTACCACTTTAGGGGTCACCCCGACTACCAGCCTTACTCATCCACCTATCAAACTGGATTTAGCTACATCCTCCAAAGACAACACCACACCTACTCTGACACCCAAATAGAAGCACCACACCCATAGAACTCATACCCCAGCTGTGCCAATCACACCTGCACCTGTCCCATCCATCTTAGGATCTCAGCTTCCCCACATGGTCAAGAAACCTCCACCCACCAATAAACCAAAAACACAACAACCCATTCCTTCCTCACAAACCTCTAACCTACCCAGATGCCCAACATGACTTACACCCACACCTGCAGCATCTTTACCACCCATACCTCCAATACCCTCAGTTATTGCTTCACTACCCACTACACTTCAGTCATTGTCTCTCACACCCCAAGCACGACCCACATCATCTACCTTCACAGCACCCCCATTATCCCCATGGGTAACTCACCCTCTTCCCCCATCTGCTTTTCCTTCTAGACCTCATACACCCATATCACCTTTACCCAAGAAGGTGCAATCCAAAAACAAAATTCCACTACCCCACAATAAGGTAGTCAAAACAACCACACACCCTCCTACTCATTCACCTACTATACCCCTACCTAAACCAACACGACCGACACCCAAAACCATGCCAGCACCCAAACCCATAGCTCGACCCACTCCTCCTCTTCCAAAATTTGTTCCTCAACAATCAACCACACCTACACCCAAACCCACGTTCACTTCCCATTGCGATCCACTAGCAGGGTCCTATGCCAAAATTTTAACCAACCTCCTTGAGACTTCTGTCATCACATTACCGCCACTCAGGCCTTATGACCCCCTCAAACCCAAGCCAAAAGGGTTTGATGATACTAAAATTTGTGCCTACCATCGTGTGTCAGGGCATGATGTGGAAAACTACAAGGCCTTGAAAACCATCCTTATCCAGTTGTGTCCCCCAGAAGCCAACTTTGACGATGATGACCTTCTCGACGAGGATCCTACTTCACCAACACCCATTCCCACACTACCCACTCAACAACCACAACCTCCACCCTCACAGCTCCTAGAGCCACCCCCAAGATTTGAAATTAACATGGTTCACATCAGAGAACTTTCCATGCCACCACCCAAATGTCGTTGCGCCCAACTCACCTCACAGGGTTTTTCTCCTCCGTAGGTTTTTTCCCATCATGTCATTATACCACTCACCCTACACCTTCTCCATTTTCCAACTCCCCTCAGATCAACATGATTCACATCACTACACATGCTCAGAAGGATAAGGGTAAAGAAAAGGCAACTGACCCACCAACCAATCCTATACCCAACATACCATCTGCACCCATACCTAAAATCACTATCTGCGGCCCCACGTACCCCATTTCTAATGGCGTCACACATCACACCATGCTCAAACAATTACACCAGTCTCCCCTCAAAATGTCCCTATATGACCTCATCCAAACCTCAGAATCCCATCGTCAAGCTCTCATGGAGGTTCTTCAATCTATTGAGGTTTTACCCAATGACCCTACACCCGTAGCCTCCATTATCACACCCCATCATGTAGCCTCTCTCACCAAATTACCACCTTCATCTTCACCCCACCCTATTCACCAAGTGGCCTCCCTTAGCTTCTCAGAGGAAGAGATCGCCCACACCAAAATGATGACCCAGACCCAGCCCTCTTCATCTCTATCCACATCGATGACATGCAGGTACGTCATGTGATGATTGATGGGGGTGCTAGCATTAACATCATTTCATCCCATGCATTCACTCAAATGCGCATACCTGAAAATTACATGCATAAACATCTGGTCATGTTGCATTCATTCAATGATGCTATCACCTCTACACTAGGCACCATCATCCTCCACATTCACATGGGCCCCCGCACTATTCCAGAATTGTTTTACATTTTGGAAGGGGAATTCCAATATAACCTGTTGCTTGGCAGACCCTGGATTCATGTCATGGGTTGCGTTCCTTCCACTTTGCATCATTGTGTAAAGTTTGAACATGAAGGACACACCTATACCATTCCAGCTGACCCATCACCTTTTAAAACATGCAACATGCTTTACCGACCCAATGATGTGCTCATACCTATTAAGCCGACTACCTCCACAACCATTACTTCTTCACCTACACTTCCACTTACCAGTACAGCCGCTGCTTCTACCACACATACCTCCTCCATTCCTACCACTGCCATAACCTCCACGGCTGACCCATCAGCTTCCCAATCCGTTAACTCCACCTCCGCATCGACCTCTGACACATCATCCATTCCAGCTACCTACATACCAACCACTGATCCCTTGGAAGGTGTTTTTCAATGCCTCACTCTGGGGGAGTACCACCTATATAGTGTCAACACATTCCTTACTCCACAAGAGTATGGAAGCCTTCACCAACACCCTCGCTATGATCACCACATAGGAGAACACCTCCTTTATGGTCCTCCTCATCTTCATACTAGTCTCACCTATGGGGGACTTGATACTACCACTTACACACCCGAACCACCGCCACAAACTTGCCCCTTTTCCACTGACTTCCAATCACTTACCAATCACCATTTCACCCACACCTTCCTACACCGATGTGCATGGAAGGGTTTTGGTTTTGGATTTTATGAGCAAGGCCACCATACCATTATTCCATGTACCACCCGCAAACATAATGACCGTAGTGGTATCAGCTTTCCTGAACCACCTACCAAACAGGCCCGCATTGAACTCATTAAGGACACTAGCTCTTCTCCACCTTCTTCACCCACTCCACCTTCATCACCACCCTCACCGACGGAGTCGATGGATCCTGAATCTATCCCTCCTAACTTTTTTTTTCATAAACACCATTTCCTTGGGGCCTCTGACTTATCAACGTGAGGGCGAGGCCCCTTCCACTCTTCCCTTCCTGTATCCTGAAATGATCGATGATGATACACCTTCAATTAACATCATTCAATGTCAGGATGATGAATCTATACTCACCTACCTTGGTGCAGAAGACTCATATATTCATCAGTCATTACCTTCTGAGACACAAACCATGTTGAATGAATCGACTATCGAGATCAACATTCATACTCAGGATGACCCACACATCCTAAAGATCAGACAATCTTTAGATGCTGCTGAACAGGAAGCCATCACTTCTTTTCTCAGAGATCATAACCACACTTTCACTTGGTCTTACACAGACATGCCCGGTATTGACCCCACCATAGTGGTCCACAATATCGTAACCATTCCCGATGCCAAACCCATCAAACAAAAGCTGAGGAAAATGCACCCTCGCATTGCTCTTCTCGTCAAAGAAGAACTTCAGCACCTTCTTTCCATTTCCTTCATCTTACCCATTGATTATCCTCATTGGATTTCTAACATTGTCCCTGTCACTAAAGTGACAGGGGGACTCCACATTTGCATGGACTTCCATGACCTCAACCTAGCATGCCCAAAAGATGACTTTCCCTTACCTGGTATTGACCAGCTGGTTGACCTTACTGCTGGTCATGAGATGCTATCACTCATGGATGGCTTCTCAGGTTATAACCAAATTTTTCTTGCCCCAGAAGATCAACACAAGACCTCATTCATCACCCCTTGGGGGACCTTCTGCTATCGAGTCATGCCTTTTGGCCTTAAAAATGCTGGTGCCACATATCAGCGGGCTATGACTTACATCTTCCATGACATCATGCATCACATATTGGAAGATTACGTGGATGATCTCTTGGCCAAATCTAAATGCCACTCTGAGCACCTAACCATCCTCAAAACCATCTTTGACCATCTCATTAAATATTGCATCCACCTTCAGCCTAAGAAGTGCATCTTCGCGGTTCTCTCAGGAAAGCTCCTGGGATTTATCATTTCCCTCCATGGTATAGAAGTTGACCCTGCTAAAGTCAAGGCCATTCTTGAAATGCCTCCACCTACTAACCTTCGACAACTCCATAGCCTGCAAGGTAAGTTGCAGTCCATTCACCATTTCATTTCACAATTATCTGATCGATGTCAACCATTTCATCATCTGCTCAAAAAGGATGTCTCCTTTAAATGGGATGATGACTGTCACAAAGCTTTTGAGGCCTTAAAACAATACCTTCTCCAACCACCCATACTCATCCCACCTAAAGATGATCAACCTTTTTACCTATACATCTCAGCTACCGATCATTCCTTGGGAGCCATGCTCGCTCATCGCGATGAACAACACAGGGAGCAGGTGGTTTATTACATAAGCCATACTCTTTTGGACTATGAAACCCGATACACCCATCCCAAAAAAATTCTTAGCCTTAGTTTTCATTGCCACCAAACTCCGTCATTACCTACTCAACCACAAAACCTATGTTGTGACCAACACCGACCCCTTACACTTCATGTACGCCAAACCTTATCAAAATCAGCGTGCCGCATGATGGCTTATGCTTTTAGCTGATCTTGACCTCAAATTCATTCATCAAAATTCCATCAAGGGCCAAGCTATCACCAACCAATTGGCCACCGCACCTATTTCTGGGGATCAACCCTCTAATTTTGACTTTCCAGATGAGTCGATTGCTACCCTTTCCCTGGACGAACCCCCTTACCAAATGACACTCTTCTTCGATGGTTCCAAGTGTCAGCATGGGGGTGGGGCTGGTATTATCCTCATTCCTCTTGAGGGTGAACCCATGCCTTTGTCTTTCAAATTAGATTTTGAATGTACCAACAATATTGCCGAATACGAAGCACTCGTACTAGGTCTCCAAGCCACCTATGCCCTAGATGTCAAATCAATCAACATCTTTGGTGATTCTCAATTGGTCGTAAACCAAGTCAATGGTATGTACCAATGTCGTAACGAGATACTTCAAAAGTATAAACATCATGTAGACATACTTTTGACCACCTTTGATCGTTACACCCTTCAAACCATCCCACGTTCAACCAACAAGTTTACAGATACCATGGCCTGCTTAGCTTCCCAAATACCCACTTCACCCACCAATTCTACAATCTTTGTCACCATACAATGACTCCAATCACCTTCTTATTTACCTCACGATGTTTACTCGATCAGAACCACTACCCCTGACCTGAGTGACCTTTGGTATAAACAATACTCTGACTACCTTTCTCTCTCCATCTTACCTCCTGATCTCACCCGTAACGGACAACGTGCCTTCCTTAAAAAGGTCTCTCGTTACGTCATTCTGGGGGGCCTCCTCTATAAGCATGGCTTTGACAGTATTCTCTTACGATGCCTCACAAGTTCTGAAATTCCTTATACCATTAAGGAAGTTCATGATGGCATATGTGGAGGTCACTTCAGTGGCCTTGCTGTTGCTAAGCGTATTCTTCACCTGGGCTATTACTGGCCGACCCTTAACCATGATTGTTGCAACTACGTCAAACATTGTGTAAAATGCCAACAACATTCCAATCTTCATCATACACCCAGTCATGCCTTACAGGTCACTCGAGACCTTTGGCCCTTCTCTCAATGGGGTTTGGATCTTGTCAGAGAAATCAATCCTCATTCTTCCCAATGCCATCAATGGATCATCACTGCTACCGAATACTATACAAAATGGGTGGAAGCCATACCACTCATCTCCATGAAAGCTGAGAAAATATGTGAGTTCATTAACCACCACATCATTTGTCACTTTGGTGTTCCTCATCGCCTCATCACTGACAATGGAAAACAATTCAAAAACAAAACATTGCAAAAACTTTGTGACACCTTCGGCATTCAGCTTAGTTTCTCATCACCTTATTACCCACAAACCAATGGCCAAGCCGAATCCACTAACAAAACCCTCAACAAAATTCTTATGAAAGTGGTTGATGATACTGGGAAGGATTGGCATACGCACATTCCTTTTTCCCTGTGGGCATACCGCACTAGTATTCACACTTCCACTGCGGCCACACCATTTTCTCTGGTCTATGGTACAGAGGCAGTCCTACCTCTCGAAGTCCAGATTCCCTCACTTCACATTTCTCTCCATGACATGCTCAATGATGATGACTTTCATCAGGACCATTTAGCACAACTAGAGTTATTAGACGAACGTCATCTTAATGCTCTGGATCACCTTCAAGTTTACCAAAAATGTATCAAACGTGCCTACGAAAAACATGTCCATGAATGAACCTTCCAAGTCGGTGACCTTGTCCTGAAAGAAAATCAACACGTAACCAAAGTAGAAAAAAGTAAACGGGGAAAATTTTCTCCTAATTGGCTTGGACCATACATCGTGACTCATACCTATGGATCAGGTGCTTACCATTTATCATCACTCGATGGTAAACCCAACCTGAGCCCCTTAACACCTTGCATCTTCAACCATTCTATTGTTGACTTGTAGTCCTCCCTCACCTTTTGTCTCTTTCCATGCTCATCCCTTGAGCACTATTCACTTCATACACCTCACTAATGATTAAACAAGAATCATGTGAGTACCCGTCACTTGTTATCTTCTCTTGAATATGTGTACCATGGCGCTGCACATAGCATGATTCTCATGGATACTTTTCATCTACCTTTAGATGAGATCCCATGGTCATTTCACCTTGCCTTTTGAACAAGAGTCTTATTCTCCACCTTGGTCTTGTCCATGACTTCAAGACCTCACATGGGACCAAACTCCTTGAGTCAAACTTCTACTAAAAAGATGATGACTCCCTCAAAAGGACATCTTCCTCTCGAACAAATTGCTGCTATAAATAGATTGCTCCCTAGAAGGAAAGCTATGTAAAGCTCTTTAAAAAAAAAAAAAAAACAAAATGAGAGCAACCGAAGCTTCCCGCATCGATCAGCTTCACGAAGACCTCAAGGAGTTAAATTTTATTCATCCCATATAGACTTCCCACATCGATCAGTCTATCTCAACTATAAGTCAAAACACTCAACCTTTTTGTCATGGACTTGCCCATTGTGATCTAGGTTCTCTTGCTCCAAAGTGCATGCTACCTATACCATATAAAAATTACCCACTTTTCACCCTTCAAACCATGCCCACTCTCATTTCCTACTACCTCAAGGGACTTCTTGGAACTTAGACATTTGGTGATCATGTGACTACTTTTCACCATAGAACAGTCCATCATGCAATGTCTTTAGGGTCTTACGTTCATCACCTCTGCCAAGGTATGATCTACTCGGTATGATCCTACCCAATCAGGTGGCTTTATTGCCCCCTCTTATCTTTTAACCATCTTTGTTTACGTTTTGATTACCTTATACAGGACTTGGTCCTCGACACTTACTTTTGGGGTAATCTTCTTCTTTCACCACAATCGCCCTCACCTACATCATTTTACCTATAATCTACCCACACCTAACAAACCTAAACCCACAACATGCCCAAAAACCTACCAACTCATTTTCATACCTCCTCATATTCTTCCCTAGCTTATGGGAGAACTACATCGGCCTGAGGTCCCTTTTCACCGGGACTATGTAGGCAGCACTCCAGGGCATGGGGCCCTTGGAGGTTAGCTCGCCATCCTCTACCCTAAACAATTCATCTTCCATGTGCCTCACATTACATCACACCTAACTTCATTTCCCTTTTATACCCAAAATTGGAAATTAAACCACATACATAACAAGTTGTTTCATATTTTAAACATTATCACAACATACATTTATTACGCCTACCATTTCTCTATCATCACTATGCATAGATTATACCACATCTCACATATGACCCATATTATCATTCATTGCATAAAATAATGAATCACCACTTCACCTACTTTCGCCTTCAACCATGCCTAACCCTAACTCAACCATGCCTAACCAACCTGACTCAATCCATGCCTATTACCTGACTCAACCATGCCTACACTGACCTGACTCGATCCATGCCTAAATTAACCTGACTCAATCCATGCCTATAACCTGACTCAATCCATGCCTATAACCTGACTCAATCCATGCCTATAACCTGACTCAACCATGCCTAAACCGACCTGACTCCATCCATGCCTATAACCTGACTCATGCCTAAACTGACCTAACTTGATCCATGCCTAAACCAACCTGACTCGATTCATGCCTATACCAACCTAACTCCATCATGCCTAACTCACCTAATTTCCATCCATATCAACACAACAAATTCATATCTCATAAACACATCAACAAATCAAATCATAGCATGTATCTCATCATATAAATCAATGTGTATCTCAAATATACATGGCTATCTCATCATGTCCATCATCTCAAAATCATCGGCACACAGGCCGATATACAATACAAAATGTCATCGGCACACAGGCGGTCTCATATATACAATAAAATAATGAATCAATACAAAATCTCTTCAGGCACGTAGGCTGGTATATGCTCAAAATATACAAAATCACTCATACATCCTCACTGTCTTCGGCACATAGGCCGGTATGTGATCAACAATACAACTATCTCTCAGCACGCAGGCCGGTATATAATCACACAATCACTATCATACATCAAAAAATCAGGTGACCGCATATCAGGCATCTCAGTGGATGTCCTCCATCTCTGTATCACCTGTACCCTCGGCCTCCTGGGTCCCTGCTGGCACCTCAACTGGAGCTGGTCTCCATGCACTGGTAGCCTCTGCCTGATCAGGCCTCAGAGCTCGCTGACCCCCTGTGCTCTCCACACTGTGAGTGTGGGATCTCATCCTCTCACTGGACACCTGTTGTGCCCTGTACTCGGCATAGGATATGAAGTCTATCCCAGCCGCCATCAGCTGGTCCTGATAGTACCTAGCCTCACCTAGGGCATCCCGTAGCCTAGATACAGGCATGGTCTGTGGTGGTCCCATAGGTCTCAGCCCCTGTACCTACCCTGCGGGACCCTACCCCACCTGCCTATGAACTAGGACCTACTCTCGGTGCCTGTGGTGGTGCCCCCTACCCCTGTGCCTGTATCTGGGCCTGTAAGA
The DNA here is from genome assembly GCA_019776745.2 of Taxus chinensis. NCBI lineage: Eukaryota > Viridiplantae > Streptophyta > Pinopsida > Cupressales > Taxaceae > Taxus > Taxus chinensis. Next base: position 173,376,900 of record CM034150.1, on the reverse strand, counting down.
CCCCAATCTATGCCTGGGATGTGGCCAACTGGCCCTGTAAACCTACCACCTGAGCCTGTAAGGCTGCCACCTGACCATCCCCCTCCTCTCCATCTCCATCTCCTCCACTAGCCATCTGGGCCTGCAGACTGGCCACCTGTACGCGTAGCTCTGCTACCTCCACCTCCGAGCCCTCCAGCTATGTCTGTAGTATACCCAACTGGGTAATGAGCATAGCTACCTGCCCCTGTAGGGCATCTCTCTGCACTGTAATGGTAGCTAGATCTGGCTGCCCCGGTCTGGGTGGTATGGCTCATAACTGAGCCACCCACCACTACCTGTACCTGTCTGTGCACCTGGCGTCATCTATCTGCCGGTCCACTGGCTACTCCTCCTACCCTGTGGGCACTGTAGGTTGTGGTAGAGGTAAGGGCCTCTCCACGTCATCTCTCTGGTACTGTGGGAAGGGCAGAGGTATGTCCTGTACTAGCCCAAACTGCCATCAGACTCTGTCTACCAGGATCATCTCATCCTCCCCAGCACGGTGACCCTGTATCCATCTCTCTAGCTGGAGCTCAGCTAGCTCCTCATGCATATGCCTATATGAGGGGAATCCCACATATGGCCTCCATATAATGTCCACTCCAGACAACCCCTCCAGTAACTACCAGAAATGGGCCACATCATGTGTGGGCCTCTCAGATCTCCACTCTCCTATCACCGGCACCCATCTCCTGTACCCCACCCACACAAATCTCACTGGGAATGCATCTTCTCGGGGCATCCCTATAGGATGCACACAAACTATGTGCTCGTAGGCCCAACAGTGCAGTAAAAATGTACAACACAGGCTAAACCTGCGCAACCACCCATATGCCCACAACTCCCTGTACAGCTGCACCAAGAATGTTGGTGCCCAGGAAAAGTGGGTCTCATCCACCATCATGTCATGGAGTACCCCCATCAGTGATCAGGGAAAGCATCCACCCTCTGCATCTGGTAGTGCATAGCAGCACACTACCTCCATCAACAGAACCACTAGCCTCGTCTCCTCCAGATGGGCTAGGTACATCTCTCCATAGCTCAAACTGGCACTATGGAATCTCAGATCAGCCATCCCCTCTCCAAAAATAGTCACAATCAGCTCCTCTGAGGCCTCAGAGGAGATAGAATAAACCTGTGCACCCAATATGGGTAACCGAAGAATCTGGAACACATCCTCTAGGGTGATAGTAATCTCACCCATCGGTAGGTGGAACGTGTTGGTCATGGAGTCCCATCTATCGATGAGCGCGACCATCAAACTGGGCTACCAGACTACATGTCTATAGTGACGAACCCCACTCAAGCCCACTACCTCCACATGTTGCAGCTCCTCCGGGGTCACTGCACCATGCACTGTCACCAGTAGAGGTGGAACCCTGTCCCGCATATGTAGTTGCACTCTCCCCTGCATCCAATACAAGCACAACATTAATTTACATGTATCAATCCATATTCAACCATTATCATTTTCCTATACCTTATTTTCACCCTACCCATCTCAACTACCTAGCCCACATCACTTTTGGACCCTTGTGCCCAATAATCCGACCGGTACCGGTTCATCCTAACCGACCCCGGTCACCCTTTAACTGACATCAGTCACCTGTTTGGTGACCGATACTGGTTCACCCTTACCGACCCCGGTCACCCCTTAACTGGCATCGGTCACCTATTTGGTGACCGATACCGGTTCCACCTAACCGACGCCAGCCAACCTTGACCGACGCCGGTCACTGTCGCAAAAAATCCCATGATTTCCCAAAACCCCCCTCTCTAAAAAACCTCCCCCTGCCCCTTTTACCCCCCTACAATGACCTAAACTACCCTTGGACCTCCACCCACCTCCCCTATCCCATTTATTACCCTCCCCATTCCTCCTTTTACCCAATATTCCCCCCATTCCCAAATTTAATTTGTGCCCACCCACCAAACCAAAAAACAAACAAAACCTAAACCAACACTAAAATAATCCTCTAATCTATCAAATCAACAACGTAGAGTAGGGTGCTTACCTCATCACACTACCACCATCTCGGTGGCATGTCTGGCCACTGTACCGGTGGCCCACCTGATCCCTCTCTGGCCTCCGCCATCACCGAATAGCTACCCGCAACCTCTCACCAATCGAATCCCTCGCAATGATCCTGTGGACCCACTGCTCACCAACCAATCACTCGTCAATCACACTACCAGCTCACTGTTCCATTTCATCTGGACACTTTTCTCTCTTTTCTCTCTTTTTTGTCATTTTCTCACTTCACAAAATAACAAATGAATAACAAAAAATGTGGATTTTTTGTTTTTATAACAAACCCGACCTAACCGACGTCGGTTACCCTTGACCGGCATCGGTCATGTGCCCTACCTAACCATCATCGGTTTACCTCTACCGACATCAGTTATCCATGACCGGCATCGGTCACCATCACCTGCACATTGCCCTAAATTTTACCCTTTTACCCTACCCCTACTTCCTTTTTTTTTACCTCACCCAACCTTCACCCTGATCATTTACCTCACCCCACCTTTACCCTACCCATTTACCTCACCTTTCCTGACCTCATCATTTACTACCTCCCTTTGTCCTCCTTTGGGGACTCATTATTTTACCCCTACCTTGGCCTTACCCATGCCGTGACCTAGATATTTGGACCTGGACCATCGCTAGTGACCTTTGACCTCATGTGTTCACTATAACTTGTGGCACTGTTACCTGTGTTGTTGACCTAATGACCTTACCTAGCCTATTTTCATGACCATTTATCCTGACCCTACCTTTGGTGTACCAGAACATACCTAAATGTTCCTGCACCTAACCTACGTTGTGTTTCCTGACCATATCCTATACCTTGGATACCAAAATCACTTCAACCTTGTTTGGATAAACCTATCGACCTTAGACGATATAGAGTTTTCCTGCTCTTCAACTTGGTAGCGTGCTGCAGTTTATACATGTGCATGCATTTGACTGTTGCTACCTTTGACCCTGACCCATTACCTAGTTTACCCGAGTAGACCTTGCTCCCTTTTTTCCCCCTGTTACCCACCTTCCTTTTCATCACATTTACCTTTTATCAAACCACTCACCGATGCTACCTTCAGCCTCGTCAATTCCTGGTTTGAGGGGGATCACCTTCACCCACACATGGGGCAACCACATCTTATTTTTGTTAGCGTCACTTACCAATACAAGCTACGCAACAAAAAGGGGCAAAATGTAGACACTAAAATTAGGTCACACTCCCCTTTGGTCCCTCGACAAATAAGCACCCTTCATCACATTCACCTAGCCATGGCCCCCTTCACCCCACTAATATTAATTTAATTAATTAAATTAAATTAATTCATTATCCTCACTATATTTATTATTTAAATATCTTAATTTAAATAATATCCACACATACACTTCACCTAGACACCTCACCAAGCCAACTCACCCTAAAACCTATTCTTAGTAAGTTGCCATAACTAACTAAGACTTACCTAAACCCTAAAAATCAATGCCTACATTCTCTCTAACCACATTCCCACATGCTTACAAGAAGCTCCCAGTCTAATCCATGGGTTAACGACATGAGATCCGAGGAAATCAAGAGGATCTCCCTAGTTTAGTAAACCTAGGAAATCCCACCTTGACCGACGCCGGTTACCCCTAACCATCACCGGTTAAGCTGGAACCACCATCGGTTACCCTTTTAACCCCAAAACAACCTTATTCTCAAGGTTGGCAGAAGGTTGGAAAAGATTGGAAAAGTTGGCGAACATTAGCACATTCCAGAGAGATATCACATCTTCTGAGAGTGAATTCCAGTGAGAACACACATGCAAGGAAGGAGATCAAGCATCTTTTCCTGCACAGCCATCCCAGCAATGATCTGATCTAACCAAGCAAAGAGGAATGTACATGCAGCCCATGCAGAAGCTTTCCTTCAGTTGGTGATCACCTGCAGCCTTCAAACCTCTCATCAGCACCTCCATCCCTCACTCACAGGCATCCAGGACCAGAATCCAAGTAAGTAAACATTATACTTCTCTGGTTCATTCCATTTCATCATTATATTATCATCTTTTGTTTACCTAGCCACCCATTGACCTCCTCCAACACTCACCCCTCCATATACCCATTAAAACCTCACCAAATCCTACCCAAATCACCCAATACCTCATCCTGACCAACCAAAGTCCTTTGTGCAATCACAAAGGAGACCTAAATCTCATTCTGTGGCATTCCCAGTTTTCCACAGTAACCGGCACCGGTTACACCCAACCGCCATCGGTCACCCTTAACTGACATCAGTCTCTGTATTTTCCCATACAACCTAGAATAGTGACCTATCCACCTAATTCCCTCTCACCCTCATTCACCTGTGATCTACCTGAGACCTCTGTCAGACCTGCAGAGACCCAGAACCAGTTACTTGACCTTCGGATCCTATTCTAACCTAGCCTGTTAGATTAGATCTATTTCTTATTGTGTTTTAAGTGAGATACCTAAATCATTTCAAATTACAATAGGATTTTCCTTATTTACCGCATTAAATTGTTTAAAATAGTGGACTGACAGCCATCTAGGAAGTATCACACTTCCCGGATCTAGCATACGCTAGGCAGTTCACTGCATATATTGTTTAACTTTTTCTGGTGGTCTTGCTTTGCATTACAGGTAGTTCCTCCTAGCCAAAAGGAAGCTCTCACAATCAGTTGTGGATTCAGAAGTCATACGCGCGCAACAACCCATCAACTAGCATTTGAACAGGTATTCCTCCTACGCCCGTTACCCTATCTGTTTCGTCAATACTTCAAAGAAATGATCTAATAAATCTTACAGTAATAGGATACATTCTTCCTTATCGTGCATTACAATAATGGGCACCTACTTGAGTCATGATCCAAGTGACATGTCTCATAATCTAGTAATATGCCTCACACTGATGGACAAGGGAAACTATCCTTAGTATGTCCTTCTATTTCACAGTCTGTGCATAAAATACCACTACGCATCTCATGAGTTGAATTATTTGACAACTTTTCTAACTGTTTTCCCATAGATGCAATCTGAGCTTCTTAGAATGGGATAACTTTAGTGTCTATGCTCGCAACTGCCTCATTGCACATTGCTTCCTCAAGTGCCTTGCGCGGGTCTTTATAAGTCTTGCATGAGAGCGCCCTTCTGAAAGGTGTGATCAAACTTCCAATGAACCATTGAGCATGTTGACTCAGGAAAATGTCATAAGACAAATTTGATAATAAATTTTTAAAGTGAGCGTCATACTCCTTTACGCTCTCATTCATGCCCTGCTTGATGTCCTTCAGCACGTTAATTCTCTTCTTCTCAAAGTCATGTATATGAAACTCTACTAAGAAAGCATCACGCAACACCATATAGTCTACACAAGTCTGGGTTGGATCATATTTCCTGTACCAACTATGCAAACACCCTTGCAAAGTAGTTGCTATTTGTCTTGTCTTACATTCTGGAGCTTTAATCCCCTTAGCACATCATAGTATCTCACACATATGTGCGTGCTCAAGTGCATCATCAATTCCTCTATATTATGGGAGATGAAGAGACATTTAAAAATACAATTGATAGGGTTGGTGCAGTCCGTGCCTACCAGATCTATAGCCTGTAATTCCTTTTATGTTCCTTCCACCTCCAAAACCACCAAATCCACTAGATCCCGAGCCACCCCTCCTCCTATAGTAGGAAATAGACTAGAGGATGCACTACTTTTTGTTACAACATTTGTACTAAACTAAACTCCCACGATCTATGAAATTGTACTACTTCTAGATGTAATACCAACATTCTATGCGCCCATGTTCTATTTTGATGACACGCCAGAAAATATACCTCCAACTGGACCTCCAGATAACATAGATAATGATTGCGCCATGAATAAGCTATCTGATTAACTCTTGAACTTTATTATAAATTAACTCTACTTGTCTCTACTCTACTACCCACATTATCTTACATACTAATAATTGTTGTAGAAACTGGGAAACTAAGCGCAAGGGCTAGGTCACCTAGCAGGATCAAATGCATGCCGAGAGTCCTCATAGTTTCCATCGACGTGCTCTCATCTGAGGTAAAAGAGGTTTCTCTATTGTGCTTACCCAAATGGGGGAGTTCTGGATGCTCCGGCTCCACATCTTCTACGTGAGCTCCAAATCCTTCACGAGCCATCTCTCTTCACAACACCATTCATTCTGAAACTTACCGTTGTTTCTCCACATCCCTCTCACACGCCTCATTAAACTCAAGCCACCTTTCTTCTCTCTACCTTTCTACCGCCATGTCTGCCATCTTTCACCACACATGTTCCTTCCCCTATGCATGATGGGGTTTAGCTAGCCATAGGATGCTCTTCTAAATCCAGAGTTATAATCAAGATCTTAATCGTTAAAGGGATCGTGCGCAGATAAGATCCTCTTGGTTCATACAGGAACTAAAACTCAATAACCTCTAGACAAAAATAAGTATAAGCTACATACTCCAAAATGTAGCTATTCAAAAAACCACTCCACCAATGATCTACAGCGTGTGTCCAAGTCAAATCCGCATCATGCAGAGCCTAGAATTCTTCCTGTGTTCAACCAAGTGCTCTATAATTTAAATTTCTCTTTGATTTGTATGATACTAGCCACTTGTACAACTCTATAGGAAAATAGGTGAAAAACATCTCAAAGAGCTCATGATACAAGTTCTGTTCAACCAACATGCTTGTATCAAATTCAGGTTTAGTGTTAAATCTGTGAGTATTCTCTTCGCCTAAATCCTCTAACCTATCCTCTATGTTGGCCAAATTCAACTGATACGTCTTCATCATGCAACATCCTTGCAAACATCTTGATAAGAGGTCCTGTTATCCAAAATTCACCCCTCAAGGTAATTTTGATAACATGCATCAAATTATTCAGTCCCGAGCATGTAGATTGATTCAAGGCCCGAAATCATGTTTTTGGGGCCCCCTCGTCTTCTCTCTAACTCTCTGATCCAAGAAGAAATCCCAACAAGTTGAGAAAATGGAAAAAATGCAAAAAATAAGGTTTCAGGACTGTTTTAAAGCATTTCGGGTCTGAAGGGTTCGGGTCGTATTGAGGTTCGTCATACCAAGCTTGGGGCTGAAAAAACAAAGAAAATCAGCTAAGTCGAACATTTTTGTCCCAGGCAGTCCGCGGGACAGTTGGGACGTCGGGACGCGAGGGACGCGAAAAGCCGAATCGGCTGAAAGCAGGGAAAATCGTCAAGTTTTTATTTCGCGCGGTTTGGGACAGCCGGGACAAAAGTACGCGTGGGACGCGAATCAGCCGATTTTCCGAAAGACGGTCCATTTCGGGGTAGTTCGGGGATTTTTGTTAGGGACAACCGGGACAAAAGTGCGCGAGGGATGCGTGGGATGCGAAAAGGTGAAAAGGCCACAAAAGAGACAAGGAAGCCCGAATCGGCCGATGCGGGAGAATGTGTCCAGGACAGCCAGGACAAAAGTATGCGTGGGACACGAAAAGCCAAAACAGCCGAAGGAAAAGAAGAAAAGTCAACGTTTGACCCGTGAACTTCAAACGGCCATAACTTTTGACTCCGAGCTCTGATTTTCACAAAATTGGACTTTCTGGAATGAGCACGACATCCTCTACACCACAAAAACTAGATTTCTTATTTTTAACAAGGGTATATATATTTAAATAAAAGAAACATATTCGGCTCCAGTCAGTTAATGCTCATTCCTGTCAAATGACAGAAAACACCTGCCAGACCCAAAATAGCTGTCCGCACTCAGAAGGCCATAACTTTTGCATTCCTCAACAAAATCACACAAAATTGGTACCGTTGGAATCATGGCTCCGAGCCCGATGCACAAAAATCAAGAAATTACATATTTGATGAGATATTGATTGATATTTTTTAGAAAATGTGGACGGGTTCATAATAGTGTTTTATTTGGTGGTTGGGAGTGCAATTAAGAGGCATGGTCATCATTCTTTCTCTGCTGCAGCACCTAGGACAGTATGGGGAGCCTTTTGCAAGTAATATATAATAATTTTACTCCATTTAATGCCTCTTACAAGTGGTTGAAGGATAGATTTTAGGATTTCCATTTTCCCTTCTCTTTCTCTTCCCACTTTTTCTATAAATTGGAGTGTTGAGCTCATTATAAGAGGGGGTAGTTTTTGTAGCAAAGCTCTACCAAAATTACTTTGTGAAGATAATGTGTTGTAGGCCCTTGTTGTGGACTCCTTGCATGGTGATCCTGGCCCTTTTCTTGTAACCGATTGAACTGTGCGTATCAGGAAGCAATAAAATATAAGTTTGTGGATGCATCTTCCCCTGTTGTGTTTTCTTGCATTCTTCTTGCCCCTTCAACCTTGATTACAAGAATATTGTGTCTATTATTATGTTCATGCAGGGATCCATTATCAGTTGTGTATGTTTGAAATATTGTTGTAAAATGCGTTTTGCTAGATTATGGAGAACTGTTGTCACCTCTTCTAGTGTGCACTTTGTTTCTGTATTTCACGCATTTAAAGACTACTCTCACACCCTCCTTTTTTGGTGTATCACCGCTTGTAGTGTAGGCTTTCATTTTATGCATTCTCTCTCCCTGGTCCCTTGGAAATTTAGATTAGAATAGTTAGTTTCCCCTGCATTAGAGTAGATTGTGGCAAGTAGTTTAGGAGCAAGAACCAGCTTTCTCTGGAGGTCTATCTCAAGTAGCAAGTCCCACAACTTGGAGATAGTACCCATGTTATCCAATCACATCATGAGTTCAAGTATATGCACTTGTATAAACAGAGGGGTGCTGTGATTTGGTGATAACAGGTCCCGGAAACGGAACCAAAATGTAGTCTTATTATTTCACCAACATCCCAAAGTGCACTAGCACATCACTCAAGAAAACATGAGCGCTCACCCAAAGCGCGCAAGGGTACTAGGCCCCTCTTTTATGGCATCTTGTTCAAGGAATTAGCATGATCGTACAAATATGTCATATCCATAATATCCATTCAAGAATAAATCATAACATGAACTAGATCTAGATCTTAACCATATGCAATATTAACTTATACAAGAATCAAGAATAACTTTACCATGCAAGAACTAGTCACATATATGTCAACAACCAATATCCAGCCACAAAGATCCATTATATTAATTGTTGTAAAACATAGAAGTTGCATACATACACAGTAATGTCACCATAAGTCATGCACGCACATAAACCAACATCATAACTCTAACAAAACATGGATGATAACTAAACCATGCAAATCAATACATATTTATATGTAGTGGGGACTTTCCCATCACTACTCATGCACTCTCCGAAAATAAGCTACATGCTAAGAATAGCCATGCACCCTTACATGATAACTACAAAAGTATGCAAGTTCACTAATAATAGATTATCTAATATTATCAACCGCAGATCTAATCCTATTTATAGCTCCAAAACTATGCATGTCGTTTGATCTTCCACTCATCCAAATCATCCTTTGAGTGCTTTCCAAGTATTCTAACAAAACTTGCTCTGCACTCAACATCTATAGTTAGCCTCATACTGAAAACGGCTAAGTTCTGACTTCATGCTTTCCCGGGGACGCCCTGTTCTAATATACTTCCATGTGCACCTACATGCCCTATGCATGTGTGCCCATTCCTTATGCACCTTCAATACTTAAGTTGCAATTCTTCAGCTCAATAATTTGCAATGTGGATGGTAAGGATTCTTTTGGACGGTGATGTCTGACCTTCACCACAATCGTCAAATTTTTGCACCTTGCCATATTTCACAAGCCTCGACCCCCTTATTCTCATTTGAAAAAATGTCTTCGGTGTAATAATAGAGCTGATAGAATTTAGCTTTAACATGGAATTTGTATTGGTTAAAAGGGGTACCCATTTTTTTAAAATAGGTACAATGGAGAAAAAATAATTTAAGATGAAGTCAATATTGTTAATATACAGAAAAAAAGAATTCATTCCTCACTTATTTATACTTATAGAGTTTGTGATAAGTCTTTTCTTTCTCTTTAGTTTTTCATATTATCATTATATTGCATAAGATTTAATGTATATGAGATTATACTTTGGTTAGAATAAGTATCCACACTTCGCATTCCAATCTTCATTTGCAACTTGCTAAATAAGGGTGCAAATCTTGTTGATATGAAACAATTGTGGCTCCCTCGAACAATTGAATATTGATATAGAAAAACTCCCTTCTTTCAAGTTTTCTATTAATTTTCTTTAATTTTATTAAACATGAAGCCAACAAAAGTATTCGTGAAGAGATCAATAAGTCTTAATTGAATACGAAGACGCCTTGTGGTCATCTTTTAAACATATATTAAAATAATGACGTATCGCTAACTTAAGGAATCACGCGACTTTACACCTATCACACACCTTTTCACCATATTGAGTATCATAAATAATTCTTAAGAGAAACAAAATTGAACTCACTAAAAGGGCCCTATCATTCTTAGCTTCTTCATGATATCTTACCATGTTAGAATATTATTTTCCATTATTCATTTTAGAATTATTTTTCACTCATTCTTCTCTACCTTCTATTTTTTCTCACAATAACATATGTCAATATTTAACCTTTAACAGAAATTTTCACATAAAAGTAACTTTAGTCTTCGCATCTGACTGTTCACGTGCAATTTCTAGTTTATTTAGTACAATAGTGTATATAAAACCACGTTGCACATCTACAAACAAATGTATTGAAATCTTATGAAAAACATTTTCCATATTTACTCAAAAAAAACACAAATAATTTTATTTAATGAACCCTTTCCATTACAAATTTGTTTTCCTTAACATTACCACTTATCTATTGTATGTAGTCATAAAGGAAATTGTGGAGTAATATACATGGAATACACGTACCAACACCATAACTAAAACTGTGTTTTTCCTATTGATTTTTTTTAAGGGAATAAAAAAAATTCCCCTCGATTATTTTTCCCAAAGTAAGGTCGAAATTATTGTTGGAGAAATTGTGTCGCACTGTGAGAAATGCAGAGCGCAACAGACTGTGTGGTTATCATTGGGTTGACACCCAATACGGTGGGTAACACACTCGCATCACTCATAAACAACCCCTCTATTTTCCAAGTCTCTCCCTAGTCATCCACTCACGAGATCACGGGGTCGAATCCCATCCGGTAGCTCTCCATCTGATGTGTGGATATCACTGCAAACCATCCCTCACTCTGTTGCACTTCCTTCAGATACCTTTCAATGTCGGGTGTTTTCCCGTTCTCCACCTTGAATACACGCCCATCGCTAAGGTGTGTTCCAACCTCTGTTGCTCCTGCAGCGATAAGTATTCGCAGATCCCTCTCCAAACTATCCTCTAAATTCTTCTTATCACACAAATCCGTTATTTTGTAATCCACTTCCAACAATTTCTCCACTCTCCTGCTCCCCCTGTCTCTGATAAAAGTGCATTCCGTTGGTATTTCTTCTTTCTCTCCTTCATTATATATTTAAATATAATTCCCGGTTGTAATAACAGTTATGATGGAATTGGGAAGAATCTGTATTGTCTTCTTGTATATAAACAACCGTTAATGAAGCTTGAAGGCCATGAAATCCATATCAGAAAAGAACACAGGAGAGCATGGCAGAGAAAAGACAAAGTTGCCTTGCTTCCAAACCACTAAAACACCCATTCAACTTATTTCTCTTCGGGAACCATGAACGCCACCTTAGACTGCAAAGTGGACGGTGAGGATTCATTTCGACATTGACGTCCGACCTTCATCACACCCGTCAAATTTTTGCATTGTATTAGATTTTTCAAGGGTCCGCCCCCTTATTCTCATTTGATAGAACGCCTTCACCGTAATTATGCAAGGAAAGTGAGAGGCCATATAGGATGTGTCACTCTGCATGCTACTTTACCCTACCACACTGAAAATCAATGCCCATACTCCACGCCACCTCCCATCCATTCGCCATTACAACCCACCAACTCCATTCTCCCTCCATCACCCAAAATTCAATTTCATTCCCTTATTTTATTATTACTATTATTATTTCGTTTTTGTATTTTGTTTTACTATCCTGCCGAAGGCTAGGATATTGTTTTCACCACATTTATTAGTCATTTGCATTATTTCCAATTACATTGTGCCATGTGTATTTTAAAATGGTTGAACTAAAGTTTTATGCTCTAATTTTTTATGTTGGCAACATTTTATTGGTGAACCCTTTTATTTGCAATTGTTGCTGGAAAAGGGGATGTCCTTCCATGCATTTAATGGATTTAATGAATTTACTGTCTATGATGTGCATTTGGTCCATTTTGTGTGGCTCTAGGCAGAATCTGTTTTTTGGTTTCTATTGTGAAATTTCTCTCCCATTTTCATCAAGATGGAGGGAAATACATCAATCTAAGAGGAGCAGGTGCGCATCTGAGACTGAAACTTCTGCACAAAGGTTGTTTGCAACATTTTTTTGTTGATCCACAAATTTGTTCACTGTCATTTGATTGTTTGTAATGACTTTCATTTTTTTTTTAATGGCTTCTCTTCATGTTATTCGTGATTTGCTGAGGATTAGCACCGATAGAGGGGTTATGATTAGCGATGGCAAGACCAGATTTTCCATTGGGGGAAAACCCATATATCACTTCCTGGGTACATCCACATTCAGTGAATACACTGTTGCAGATGTTGGCTGTGTTGCCAAGATAAACCCGGAAGCTCCTCTCAGCAAAACGTGCATTCTCAGCTACAGTGTCTCCACAGGTATGTTAACATGAAAAATCTATTCATATTTCTCAATATTAGTTGTAATTTTTATCGATAATTATATCCCCCGTGTATCAAATCAGGGATGGGCGCAACCTTAAATGTGGCCAAACCCAAAAAGGACTCCACTGTAGCAGTTTTCGATCTTGAAGGTGTTGGGCTTGTTGTAAGTATGACACTCATTAATGGGTGATTTGTACAGTTTGATTAATGCGCTACAATTTAAAAGATAATTTCTATTTTCTTCAAGCTACTGAAGGAGCAATAATTGTTGGAGTTTCTTGGTTCTGCACAAAGGGTAATGATTTGTCTAAAAAAAGCCTTCCCGTTTTTTATGATAGTATCAGAGGTGAGTTGGATGGCGAGTATAGTAATGATCAGCTATATAATAAGAATATAGGGATGAAGAGCAAGTTTGTTGAGCTTAGGGATAAGGTCAAGGCTAAAGATTTCAGTTTAAGGATGGTCGTGAAGAGACTTTGTATAAGATGTGCAGCCAGGTGTGGGGAAATGGAGAAGAAAAGGAAAGGAGTTGGCCATTGAGGATGGGAAAGTAGTGAAAGTTTCCTTATGTTTGTTTCTTGTTTGTTTTTTAACAACAAAGAGCATTCTACTGGAGACATTCAATTCTTTTAGAACCGACTCTTCTTTATTTATGTTCTTCTTTGGAATGCGATTATTAATGGGAACTATATATTGGATGAACAGGGCATGGGCTTTTGAAGCTATACAATGATATCCAATCCTGCGGATATCAGGATGTGCAACTAATGTGGGAAATGTTGCAGAATTTTGAGACTACCTCGTCACCTAAGAGACAACAATCTGCATGGAAAATTTGCATATGGGCAGCACATCCTAGGTGAAGGTTAGATCAACAGAGGGTCTACAAAGCCATGGGTCAGGGTTGACCACCTATAAAATCTTTGTTAAGACCCCATCATCATGGGCATAGCTTAGTAGAAATCAAATATTCTACCAGATTATCTGCACTCTGCCTCTCTCCTAAAAATCATACCACACTATGAGGGTGTTTCCAAGTTTGTGGGGTGAGGTATGAAGTTTCCATTATTACCTGGCTTTCAGGTTTTTATGTTCATAATCACCTTTCAGTTGATATATGATATTTATATACCAAAAGATAAAAAATATATTGAAATATATTGCTTCACTGAGGGAGCATCTTTCCTCCGTTGGAATAGATCTAGGGTAATATAGTATTGGGTGAGGGTTGTTATTTGCTCGAAGATGATTTGAGGCATACTTGTGCCCAACTCTTTGAGTTGTACAGAATTTTAAGCAAGTGTTTGTGTCAAATACCTATTTCTTTCAATAAATTTCATTATTGAAAAACTATAAATTTTGAGCTAGAATGTGATAAAATGAAAATCCATTACACTGGTTGATTAGCTTTTTATATTAGTTATTGGCAAAGATTAAGGATGTTTAGCAATATTTGTTGCTTGTTTGTTTTTTACCTTTTACCTAATGCGTGAATGTTTAAGTTCATATTGCAGTCTATTTATTGACATCAAAGTGTGCAGTGGGAATTTTTTTTTCAAGACCTAATCATTATCCTGTAGGATAAATTCTCTTGGGAACTACTTTTTGCTTGCATAACCCATTTGTAATGATTTGTATGAGCATCTGAAGGGTGTGTAAATCAGTGGTTTATCTGTACACGAGGATGGTAGATTATCACTGCAATGAACTCAGAAATATCAGAAGGTTATGGAGACAGTTAATTTTAATTGTGTTCCCTAATGAACTTTTCTTCCTCAGCCACTAAAAACTTCAAGTCAACGTGTTGGCACAAGTTAAGGTTCAAGTTTAGAAAACCAAATGAATGGTGAAATTTCAAGTTAATGATTTGAGCAATGTGTCTGACTTCTTCATGGCTTATTCTCTATTTGACACACCACATTGATGGAAGGAATGTATAGAAGTATCTGCACACCAATTTGGATTATACATCCTGACAACGCCATAGACCAGGAGTGTGAGACAAAGCCTAACTTCTCCGAAATCGTTTGTGAGCTTTCAACATTTTGCTCTAATTTCTCTTCCATGTAAACTAAAAGTAAGAAAAATAACATAGCTAGTCATAAAGCAATAGCAGGGTCATTTATTGTTTACTGAGTGTGTCCTTTATAGTTCACATAAAATATTAGATGGACATTTTCATGTTAACTTGTTCAAAATTGTGCAGACTTATGCAATTTCCTTCAATCTTCGTATTCCTTAAAAGAATCCCCTCTTTTTGGAAAAATAAAATAAAATTTGTCAAATGCATAATGCACAGTTCCAGAATTGCAATATATGAGAGCGACAGATTATACTAGTTCTCTTATACAGACTTTATAAGCCTTAAAAATGTACACCTTTTGCTTGTTTCAAACTTTCATAAAAATTTTATGTTTACTTCTCCTCATCATTTGGACTAGCATAGTAGATACTGCCCCATTATGGGTGTTTTCTTTCTACAAATTTTTATATTAGTGCTACTTCAAAAGTGTGCAAAGTTATGCAATTTTCTTCAATCTTTGAATTATTATTTTTTTAAATTCCCTATTTTATGTAAGAAATTTTTTCAAATGCACAATGCGCACTTCCACATTTGTAATATACAAGAGCAGGAGATGTACACCACTTACTCTTCTATTGTTAGTTCTCAAAATTTGCAATTGGATGTCAATTGCTTTTACTTTCGCTACGAAACACTTCACAACATAATGACCATGTTATACTCTTCGCCATCCCCACTTACATTAGTTCCCTTTCGCGCCAATGGAATCCATGACCACCGTTACTATGCAGGAATAAGTGGATGTCAACCACTAGGGATATCTTTAAACCTCTCCACCGCAAGACATTTATTTCAAGGATTCAAACTACTATTGTTAAAAAAACAATGCTATAAACTCCCAAAGATGGTGAAATTAAGAAAACAACGAAATTTATAGTGTAGGTTTCAACCAACATACTCAAGCTCAATAACATCAAATGGCTTGGCTGAAACGTCCTCTTCATCTAAAAGACAGTGTGGTCTCCTTCGGAGAAGAGATGGTTGTAACCCAGTTTTCATTAAGCTACCACATGTAATTCCAAATCTCCACAAAGGCACAAACTAATTATAGATGGAAATGCTATTTCTCTACTCTTTTTTGCAGTGACTTACATGCCAAGGAACATGTTTCAAGGTAAAGCTTTTCATACAACTCTTGGTTTTGCTGTAAGGGCAGCAACAATTTCACTATTCAAAGATGTTCACTAATAATAATCAATGAATGTTTCTAAATCCTTAAGCCCGAATTAAAAAATAAACATAGTTATCCAAGTCAATAGATCCCTTACATTTTTGTGCACCGACATCAAAAAACACATGGATATCAGTCTTCTACTATGTATGAACCTTCTCACAATACAAAATTTCACAATGTTCATCCAAAAAACTCAAATGTCATCAATGTTCGGAAGAGCACTGGTTTTCTTTAAAGACTTTAACATTTAATGTGAAAACAGATCCAAAGTTCTGTCCTCTGCTTCCCTTATATTCTCCCATACAAACCACACATACATGTATGTTTTCTGCGTTGTCGTTCCCTTGCTTTTTGTAACACCCTGATTTTGTAAGTTATCTTGGTGATTATTTTTCATACTGTTGTATCTGCTAAAATGAAGGAAAACATGTTAAGATATATTTTGATCTTAAGGGAATGTGTTGCAAAATCTGGATTCTTGCATGCTGTAATTTATTTGCATGGGACAGCAGTTATTGTTGCCTGTATGTTACTGATGTGACGACAAATTGTCGTATGCTTGCTGAACTCTTTATGCTGTGGCCTTTTTGTAATCACTTTGTCGATTTAGTCTTGACTGAATTGTAGGTTGATATAAATGTGCAGCACCTGATTTTAGGTATGAGTAGCTGGCACGTAAATGCCAACGACAAAGGTTCGATTCTCGAACCATGCACTTTCGTACTTAAGACCTCGTGAGGCAGGAAATATCTGGACATGGGTGGCTCTGGCATGTGAAACAAAGGATGAAACATCCTACACTGCATTGACTTGAATGTCAGTAGGAAGACTGGATTGGAGGTTGATTTGTGTTAGATGTTAGTGGGAATTAGATCCTAAGCTAATCTTAAGTTCTACCTTACATCCTAAACTACTATCCTAAGTGGATTTTTAAATTCTAAAATGACCAACATAGACCTAAGTCCTATTAACCTAAAGACTAGGCTATGACCTAGGTCAAACACTAATGAACCTTAAACTAATCCTAACCTAAAGGGGACGCGCAGACCCTTGGGGGAAGAGGATAAGGATGAAAGGGAATTAATGGCAGTTAATGCGAGACCTTATGTGGACAGCGCCAGTTTGGCAAGGACAGGGAGAAAGATGGAGGTAGTTAGTTGGTTATGAGGCTAAATTTGGTTTTGCATGCAAAATTTGAACTTGGGAGTTCGCCAACCCAAGTCGGCGGTGGCATGGGAAAATAGGAAAAGGCTGAGTCTTTAATGCATTTAATTTTTTTGGTCTTCGTGACCAGTCCGCCTTGGAAAGTGTATGGAGGAAATGTTGATTGTTTATTGTGTTGATTCGGATTTTGAGAAGTTGCTCTGCATTTGGTTTTTTTTTTTGGTTCTGTCGAACCAGTTTCATTTGGATTTTATCACTGTTCTTTGGAAATTTGGAGGTTGTTGCTAAGCCTGAAGAGGAAAGGATTGTTGGACAGCTCGTGTTGTCGCCGTGGAAGGAAATACCTTTGGTAGCTGTGGTTTTCTTCGAGTTTTGGAAAAGAAATTGCAGGCATGTTAAGCCCTTCTCTTTAAAACAGTTGCTTTTTTTAAGCGTCTCATTAAAATGACCCTGCTCTTGGGTTTTTGATTTATCTGATTGTTGTCATGTTGAGACAATTTGGGCTAGTTGATTCTTGCTGTCATTGTTTGAAATGATATGGGTGAAATCGTTTTCTTGTTATTGTGATTTGATCCATCTTTGCATGAATTGAGTCGGAATAAGAACTTGTTGTGTTGGTTGTTGACAGTATTTGGGAATTCGAAATGGGTTTTTCTCTGATTTAATGCTATATAAGAACGGTGCAGGCAATGTGGGTTGTTTTCATTGCTGTGCGATTGTTCTTTTGTTATATGAACTTTTTTGATAAAATTTCACATGATGTACGAGTTACTTGATGTCGTTTCTATACTGAAATTTTTCTTAAAGGAAATAAGACTTTTCCTTTCCTTCTGCTGTTTCGAAATTAAAAGGAAATAACATTTTTGGATTTTAAAGGAATTGGCATTAGAGTTTCATCTGAGCATTATGAGCTCGGTTAGAGGGAAATGATAGTAATGTAATTATTGTTGTGCTTCTTCTTTTATATAAATGGACGAATACAATTTGGGTATTCGTGGGAGCTAGAAAAGAAATTGTTTTCTTTTGAACTTATAAATGAATACATTCTTTCTTGCTGGAATGAAAGGTTGATTTTTTTGTGTTTTATGGAAATGACTTGATCTTACAGCTCGGACAGTAGTCATGAAAATGAGCTTGGCTTGTATTTCTGTGCATTGAATGAATTATGTTGATTCTTGCTGTGGGGGTTGGATGATTTGTTGTGTTTTATTGATACTGTTCGATCTTCTAGTTCGGGCTGTAGTTGTGAACAAGAACTCAGCTTTTTATTTATGTATAATATGGAAAATTTTGGAAATAAGTAGGCGGTTTGGATCTGTCTTGACTGTACTTTGTTGTGCATCTGATATCCTATGCGGGTTTTTATTAATAAGGGTATTATTATATGAAAATCACATTTTGGGTTCTGTACATCATTGTGAATAGAAAAATGGATTTGGGTAGAAACATTTATTGGTAAGGAATTCTTCTTCTTTCTGCTGTTTGAATTGATAAAATCAGTAGTCAGGTGGTTTATTGAACTTTATAAGTTAAGTCTGTAGAGAGGATAGTGGCATTTAAATTATTTTCTGAGTGCTATGCTTTCTACACAAATGAAATATTTAATTGTTTCGTGTGGTCTTCTGATCTTGGCACTGTCATTTAGAAGAAATGAAATCGGCCTGAACAATTCTTGTTGAGTCTGAAGAAAATGGTTGTTTTCTTAGCAAAAGATTAAAGGAATGAAATTTTCTCTTTTTGCTGTTGAGTTTTGGAATAGCATTGGAAGCCTTATTGTGCATTATGATTAAGTCTTGTTGTAGGTAACAGCAATGTGTAAATTGTATTTTGAACTGTACGTGATCATGCATATAGAAGGTCACGTGATTAATTGATTGCATGATTGTATAACTGTTTAATTGGTTAAAAATACAGTGAAAGAAGTATGGGGTCTTCTAGTTCAGTAAATATATAGTATGCATCCTTATACTATTTGATCTATGATAAATACGATGTTGAACTAACTTGTTTTTGGGTATTCATATGAGCCTGATTTAAATGAAGTATCGATAAGGACGATAAATTCTTCCCTGTTTTCATTTAAAAGCTGATTATGAATGAAATTATTCTTGCTGCCGGAAAGTGAATTCCGAATGGATTTTGTAAGTTTCACTCTGAACTGTTATCTTGATTTGTGTCTCGTTTGGATCCATTTTTAGGACAGTCATAAGGAAAGAAATAGGACTGTGGATGGATAACTTGGAAAAATGATCTTTTCTTCTTTCACTCAGTTGGAAATCTGTAATCGTTAATAATGAATCTTGTAGTGCTTAGATATGAGCAATTATATGCATTGTTGTTTGCTTTCTCGTCTGTGCTAGATTGCTTGGAATCTAATGTGATGCATGAACTGAAAGGAAAGTAATTGGTTTACGTTTTAGTTAGTTTTACCCTTTGCATTTATTATTAATGAAAGGGTGGAAAGGATAACAGTTATGTTATATCAGCAGTATGCTACTTGTATTCCTAAACTTTATAAATATTGTAATTTGGGACTTGTAACGGTTATGTGGAAAAATAGGACAGCAATTCTCTAGCTGATTGGGATGGTATTTTGATGGTTCAGTTGTTATGCTGTCCCTTCTTTTGATGCTTGATTTTTTATTTATGATTCTTACGGTCGTTTTATAAAAGCAGGGTTCTTTTATTGAGACAGTTAATTAAAGCACCTCATTTTAATGACAAGTGCTTAATATGCTCAATTCATTGAACTGACCCGTGCAAGTAATTTTACAGATGGAAATTGATTAGAACGGAGACATGGCTGTTTTCTGATGCTTCTTTGATTGTCTGAAGATGAATTGTATGTGTTTACTATTATTTCTCTTCGAGAATTGTGAAAATAAGAAAGTACATTCTTCTATCTATGAGTTGTAATGATGTTTTATATAAACAAAGTCTAGTCAGTTGGATTGGCAGATGTACGGATTATGAGATGGATAATGAATACAAATACAATTGTGATATTCTAAATACTATATCAGTTTGATATTGTTGATTAATTTAGAAATATAATGTTATTCCTTGATTTGGGTTTATTTAATTGTCCTTGGATGGATGCTAAAAAGGAATTGATATCTATTCTTACCTAAATGCAACTTTTAAGTTGAAATGTGCAATTAGTTCATACTTGGGTAAAGATGAATTTTTAATTGACATTAAAAAGGATTAGGAAAAATATGATTCCATAACTGATAGGTATTCAAAATTAGCTTGGAAGCTAAGGAATATCAATAACTTAGGAGTAATCTAACTTCACTTTCGAACTCCATTAATAACCTCGTATGTTAAATTCAGAAAGAAAGGATATGGGATAAATATATCCAGAGCTAATGGACCTTAACTGTGTAAGGTTAAGGAGAATAAATGAATACATTTATTGGGAAATTAGACCTCGTTTAAATGACATCTAGTAAGCTAGAATTCTAAATTTAGTTACAGTTGTAAAAGTCTTGGTTAAGTTTAATAGGTTAAACTTATCACGTCCGTCGGTAACGGGCTGCTTAATCCGAAGATTAAGAAGAAATCCAAGTAAAGAAATGCAGCCCTTCGGTATGAAGGAGAAGATGCATAACAAGCTAAAGGACGGATTTAGTCTCTCTTAGCTTCGTATAACTGTAACAGGAACGAGGATAAAGGATCAGCATGGTTGCTGAAAGTTGATCTTAAATATTAAGATCATATCCAAATCACTTGAGCAGGATGTGTACTCTCGATGAGAGGATTCCGTAGGACATTGACATACGCCAGCTACAGCAAGGTGTCTTCATGAAGACGGGGTCTTCATGACGACACAATGTTATTGCTGACATATTACAATGCCCTCCCGAATTAAAACATCAAGAATACATAGGCTGAATGTGAAGTTCTTGACTGGGGATGGGAGTATGATCACGTATGCGGAGTGACTCCGAAGGACTAAAGATAACTAGACACACGGAGTCGTGGGGAACGACACCGTATGTCTGCGTATCTTTAGTTACCAAGAGTGCCTTCCTATATTCGTTCATATTGATAGTTGGAAATTGGAAGTTCAAATCTGACCTTAATTTGAAAGGACTGGTAAGAACCAGGAAAGACGATTCTAGATAACAGATCCATTGATGTGTATCACATCCAGGAATATGATCATGCAAAGCATGTGAAAATCTTTGGCCAAAGTATCGCAAGTGCTGGTTGCGTTGTCCTAATCACTTAATTTAAGATGCAGGATGTCAGATGAGTATCAGTAACATATATTCAGATAGGCTTCTTAAATGGATCACTTCGATAACCGGTAATGGTTAAGAAAACTTGTATATATAATATACTATGCATGAACGAACATGAAGGATCGGTTGTTTCCGAGTCATGAAATGAAGGATCGTTGAAACTCCGAGCCATGAAAATGGGAGATCGGCAGTTCTTCGAGTCATTTACAGTAGCATATAGAATCTGTTATAAGATTGAATGGCATTGAATGTGTGTTCCATATTGTAAATATGCGAACAGGGAACATTAGTTTTAAAAGGAAATTGTGTGTTCCAAACTGTGTTGTTTGGGCAGAGAACAATTATTAAAACTTGAACGTGTGTTTGAATTATATAATTCATAACAGAGAACGTTATACAAAAAAAAAATCCCTTGTTCTAGTATCTTAAAATGGGGATGTTACATCTTGGTATCAGATCTGAAGGTTGCATCTCTTAGACCTGATGAGTCCACGATATTAATAAGGTTTACATTTTCTTATTGAACAGAAAATGGTCAAAACAAGAGGGAATGCTGCGAATAACCCGTTACAGGGTGGAGAAGCAGCTACTGCTCAAAAGTTGGATGAAATCCTTGCTACCCTACTTGATACGAGAGATCGTTTGACTGTTCTAGAACATCAGTCCATGGGCAATGAAGAGGAGGAAGATGAAGCTGAAATGAATGATCAGCCGCCTCCTGTGGACAACATCAACAGAGGGAATCCAGGTGTTGATAATAATAATGTAATTGCTCCTAATCCCCCTGAAAATAAAAGGGCAAGATTAGTAGCTAAACTTATAAATGATATTAAGAGAATAAGTCCTCTAAAGTTTGATGGAACAACCCTTGGGGACGGAGCTGAGAATTGGCTCAGTGAAATGGAGAAATACTTTGCAATAAGAAACTTCTCCGAAGAGACTAAAGCGATATGGGGAGCATATCAACTTTCTCATGAAGCATCATCATGGTGGGACAACCGCAAGGTTGAGCTGAATATTGTCGAATCAGACATAACTTGGGATCAATTTAAGGGTTATTTTAGGCAACGATGGCTGCCTCAACTCTATTTTGATAGGAAAATGACTGAATTTTAGAACTGGTCGCAAGGAAGGCTGTCGGTGACGGAATACTGGGAAGGGTTTACTAAACTCCTTAAGTATGTGCCGCAGTACCAAGATGCCAAGATGACGAGAAGTTCAGAATACAAAAATTCATAATGGGGTTGAATCCCATCATTGGTGGCGAAGTGGATGTCCACGGCCCAACCACCATGGATGGAGTTGTCAAAAAGGCAATCAGACAGGAACAGAAATTGAGAGCAATATCTGCTCACAGGGAAGAGATAAGGAAGAAGATTCCCAATTCTTCTTCATCTATTGCACCAAAAAGGGGACCTTGGAAAAGGTTTGGTGTGAAAAAAAAAACTGTTGTAGATAACAACAAGAAATCTATGATGAACAGATCTGTAAATAACATGCGGAATTTGTAAAAGTTAATGGCATTAGACAGAAGTCTTATGGAAGCCAGAATGATAACTTCAAGGCTGGTAACAAATTTGAGCCTAGAAAAGGGCCAGTTGGAGGATGCTTCAACTGTGGAAAGGACCACTATGTGAATCACTATCCTCTAAAGAAGGATGATCGCAGTCAGTAGCATAGGATACACGCTGCAGTGGCTAACAGACAAGCTGAAAAGCAGGTTACGCCCATAGAAGTTTTGGGTAAGTTATTCGGTACACCTGTAGTCATACTTTTTGATACTGGAGCTACTGAATGCTTTATTTCTGCTAAAATTTCAATGAAATTAAAAAGAAGGGCTGAAAGAATGGATAAAACATGGACAGTGCGTTATGGGAATAATGCTGTCCATACAGTCGAAATGTGCCTTTTTGGGGCAATTCTTGATTTGCCTAGTTTCTCCACCGAAGTTGACTTGTATGTCACTCCTCTAGGATCGTATGATATCATTATTGGAGTTAACTGGTTAGCTGAACATAAGGCAAAGGTCAACTATTATGAAAAACAAATCTATTGTTTTGATGACCTGCAGAAAGCAGCAGTCATTCAACGTGTAAAACGTGAAGTTGCAGTTAGGAAACTGACAGCTATGCAACTAAAAAAGGGATAAAAATAGAGGCTGCACGTTGTATGTAGTAAAAATGACAGAAAAATGCTAAGGAAAATAATGATTTCATGGAAATATATCCATTGTTAAGGGGTTTCCATGAGGTGTTTCCGGAGGAATTTCCAGGTCTTCCACCCAAACGTGAGTTTGACTTTGCGATAGAAATCAAACTAGGAACTGAACCCATATCTAAAGCACCTTATAGAATGACTACCATCGAGTTGGTAGAGCTAAAGGCTCAGTTACAAGAACTTCTGACTAAGGGGTTGATAAGACCGAGTGTCTCACCTTGGGGAGCGCCGGTAATTTTTGTAAAGAAAAAGGATGGCACTTTGAGGCTGTGCATTGATTACAGAATGCTAAACAAAGAAACTATTAAAAATTGATACCCACTTCCTAGAATTGATGATCTATTCGATCAGATGTGAGGAGCATGAGTTTATTCAAAAATAGATCTTCGATCTGGGTATCATCAGCTGAGAATAAAGGAAGAAGATATTCATAAAACATCTTTTAGAACGAGGTACGGGCATTATGAGTTCACGGTGTTACCTTTTGGGTTGACTAATGCACCTACCGCCTTCATGAATCTGATGAACAATATTTTTCAAGAATACTTAGACAAGTTTGTACTTGTATTCTTAGACGACATTCTTATATACTCTAAAAATGTCGAAGAGCACTAGGAACATCTAAGAATAGTGCTGGAAATTTTAAGAAAGAGGAAATTGTATGGCAAACTGTCCAAATGTTCCTTTTATGATGCAGAGGTGCATTATTTGGGACACGTTATAAGAAAGAATGGGATAGCTGTTGACCCTTCAAAGATCACAGCTATAACTGAGTGGCCTGCACCTAAGAACGTGCACGAAGTGAGGAGCTTCATGGGCTTGGCTGGGTATTATCAAAAGTTCATTAAGGACTTTTCAAAAATTGCTACCCCAATCACTTCGCTGCAAAAGAAGGAAAAGAAATTTGTCTGGAAAGACAAGTGTGAATCTTCCTTTAAGAATTTAAAGGAACAGTTAACTTCAGCACCTATTTTGACTGTACCTGATCCAAATGGAAATTTTATGGTTGTAACAGACACCTCAAGAGAAGGCCTTGGAGGTATTCTGTTATAGAATAACCATGTTATAGCTTATGAAAGCAGATAGCTTAAGTTACATGAACAGAATTATGCTCCACATGACCTAGAGCTCGCTGCCATTGTTCATGCACATCAAATGTGGAGGAATTACCTTTTAGGCAAGCCTTTCGAGTTAAAAACAGACCATCTAGGGCTGAAGTATATTTTTACTCAACCAAATCTGAATGCAAGGCAGCGAAGATGGTTAGAATTTTTGTCTCAGTATGATTTCGATATAAGTTATATCAAGGGCAAGGAAAATAGAGTAGCAGATGCTCTGAGTCAAAGGAAGCATATCTCTGCTCTTATAACGTTAAGAACTCAGTTTAAGGATGAGGTGAAAGATGCCTTGAAATCAGATCCTTATTTCCAACAAGTCAAAACAGCACTTGTTGCAGACCCGAAGGATGTCAGGTATAAAGGATTCTATTTTGATAATGAAGGAATTCTGAGGTTCGAAAACAGGGTATATATACCTTTGGCAAATGACTTAAGAGGGAAATTGTTAACTGAATTTCATAATTCACCTTTTTCTGGACACCCTGGCATTACGAAAATGCTTGCTAATCTTAAGCAGCAATATTTCTGGAAGGGAATGAAAAAGGATGTGGTAGAATTTGTAACACACTGCTTGGAATGTCAGCGTGTTAAGGTGGAACATATGCATCCTACAGGATTATTGTATCCCCACAGTATTCTGTAGTACAAATGGCAAGTGATAACGATGGATTTCATTCAAGGATTGCCTATGTCAAGAAATAAGCATGACATTATCCTGGTTGTAGTCGACAAATTGACCAAAGTGGCACACTTCATTGCTGGTAATTTGAAGGACGATGCACCAGTGTTAGCAAGAAGATTTGTACATGAAATCTTTAGATTGCATGGAATACCGGAATTAATCATTCAATGGTTGATTAATTTAATGTGATATTTGATAATTTGTTAAACAATTAGATTATTTGGTTATTGATTAAATGATTAAATCCTAAATCGATTAGTAAATGATGATGAGATAAGAAAATGTTGGGACATTTTCTAGATTCATAAAAGGATTAAAGGGGACACAAGGAAAAGAAGGGCTCATGTGGGGTGATAAGAGGGTATAAATAATGAATTGGGGGTAAAACAAATTCATTTTCACCCTCCTATTTAGAAACTTTTAGATCTAATAATTAAAATACCTTGCAAATATGGTGAGGATTCCATATGATTAACATAGCATTGACAAATTTTGAGAGTGCCATAGGTTGATTGATGCATGACCACCAGTAGGTGATGCATTGAATTATAACATTTTTTTTGTGTTTCAGACGCTGTTATAGAAAAATAAGGTATATGGGGAGATTAGCATTGTTTTCATGAAAATGATGCCATTTTTCAAAAGATGACACTAGGATGATCACATCAATTTCAAAAAATAAATGATGGTGGGAATTTCATTTTAGAAAAAATGATGGTGTTGGAATGTCATTTTTTTGAAAATGAGCTTAGGTGATCTTTATTGTTATCAAAAATGAATTAGGTAAGTTAATGGTTAGGATGGAGAAAATTTAGTGATTTTTTGAACTAAGTGTGTGATTTCGATGATGTTGTAGGAGGCTATTGATATAGTGGTTTCACAGGAGTGATGTTCCTGAGTATTTACAACATTGCAACTATGATTAACCTCAAACAAGATTGATATTCTATAGGTGGTGGGGTCATTTCAAATATCCTTCATGCCTAAGATTAGGATAGATATGACCCTTTTGACTACACTTGTGGAGTGGTGGCACTCTGAGACATCACTTTCCACTTTTCGACAAGTGAGATTATTGTCACATTAGAGAACGTTTGGAGGATCCTACGACTGTCCCTATGAGGTAAGATGGTATACTGGAGGACCAAAAGGAGGACTTGGGCTATAAGGAGGATGAAAAATCATAAAAATTTGTAAATTAGTCAAGGTGGCATTGATGTACACCGGTGCTATGATCAAGGTTTGGTGAGAAGATTTTTTATGTTCTTGATGTCTCTTGTTAGTGGCATTATGATGTCTAACAAGATTAGTTGCTACTTCATGATCATATGACATATTTTATTAGAGATCTGAGACGACAGTTGACAGTGTTTTATTGAGGTTTATGTGTGTTAGCCTCGTTATATAGGGCTATGCACATGATTGCATATAAGGATGGACATGGATTATGATATGTTGACAGATATGTTCTTGGGAGCACATCATTATAAAGAGATATTTAGGGGTTCGATGAGTATGATATCTTGAAAATCCAATTTCTTACAAATAGGTGATGGAATTTGGTACATTGACATCACATATGGGTGACCTAGTGTATTATAGGATGATCATTGATGATTTGCATGATGACCAGATCATTGGTCACCATACAGTGCCTTACATATATGGTGGGAAGATGAACACTATTTGGATTATATTATGACTCCTTATTATGTTATGGATAAAAACTATTATGAGATAGAGAGGTATTATCCTGATATAGTGTAGAGATAGTTCAAGCTACAACAAGACATACATGTGGAGCTTATTCATATTTTTACAAAAGTTACCAGGGAGAGGGTCCATGGGGTCACTCTACAAGTAGGACCATAGATTTCTTGAGTTTTATCGTCTTAGTTCCAATTTTCTATGACCAATATGTAGATTTGGTGGAAGTAGGGATGACAATACCATATGATGCATGGTGGGTATAGATTAAGCTAGTATGGATCAAGTGGCATGTCCATGTGATAATGTGAGTGCCACATGTGCACATTTAAAAGATATGATAGCTACTCAAGGCAGGTCTACATGTGAGATGGGTGTGAGGCCTAGTTTATATTGTGAAACCGGTTCCTCCACGACATATTAGAGAAGGGTAGTAGCTAGTGCAAGGAGCACTATATGTGCAGATACATCCAATAGGGTATTGTTATCCAATTTTTCCCCTTAGGAAAATTTGGATAAACAGGACCTTGCACAGAGAGAAAATGGAAGGATTGCTTTGGCCATGGGAGCTCGCATTAGCAAGTCAAGGTTTGGATTAGCGGGAGAATGACACGAAATGATCACAGGGGTTTGGGCTCGGGTCAGTAATGACTCATTGAGCCAAAAGGCATAAAGATTTGGGGGGTCATGTTAGTGAAGCATCAAAGTGGGTCGAGAAAGCAATTTGCAAAGCAAAAAGGCCCAATGTCTGAAATTTTTGAACTTCGGGAATTGAAATCCCCAAAAGTCCAAAGTCTGAAAGGGATTGAGGGTTTTGGGGGTCAAATCCCATTTATGGATCACTGACACAAGAACTTTACAACTCAGCATTGGAGAAGTTTG
The DNA here is from genome assembly GCA_019776745.2 of Taxus chinensis. Classification (NCBI taxonomy): domain Eukaryota; kingdom Viridiplantae; phylum Streptophyta; class Pinopsida; order Cupressales; family Taxaceae; genus Taxus; species Taxus chinensis. The sequence goes on along the minus strand of CM034150.1, from coordinate 173,348,822 downwards.
AATTGGAAAGCTCAAAAGGTTTGAAACCCTAAAATTTTGAAGTCTAAAAGGGCTCGGGGGGTTTTCAGGGTAAACTCCCATTTTGGGGTCAACAGTGTAATAAATTTAGAGGTCGGGATTAGAGAATTCCAAATTAGGGAGTTCAAAAGGCCTGAAACCCCAAAGTCCAAAAGGGTTTAGGGTTTTTGGAGGTCAACACCTTTTCGGAGCCAACCATTTTGGGGGTCATTTTCAGAAGAAGATTTTGGGGACTCGGTGAATTCGAAGTCCGAAAATGGGAAAGGTCAAAGTCCAAAACCCAAACTCCAAATTTCAGAGTTCAGGATTTTATAGGTTCAAAGGTTTCGGCGAGTTGGGCAGATGAACAATGTCATAAGCCTGAAAAACAAAAGGTCTGAAACCTAAAGTTTGAATTTCAGACTTCATCATTTATGAATTTTAGAAAATTTAGGGGCTTGGGTGGATGAATAGTGTCACGTACAATGTGAATTCAGATTCCAAACTCTGAAGTCCAAATTTCAGACTTCGGAGGTTCAGCATTTTGGAACTCTCAAGCTGACCTGCCAGATGAACCTTACAGTGACCTCCGAAGTGGAAATGCCCGAAGCTTCAAATCCCAAAAGTCTGAAATTTTAGATTTGGGAGGTTGTAATGTATTATTGGAGTCTGAAAAAAAACAAATCAACCACTTGCATTTTTTTTGATATGGAACCCTCATCTTCAAATGGCCATAACGTTTGACTGAGAGCTTGGATTTTCACAAAATCATATTTTTTTGGAAAGCTCTGTGTCCTCTTCACAACCTCAACTGGATTTCTTAATTTTAATAAAGTTAAATATTTCAAAATGTGGAAGTATAGTCAGCCATTTTAGAAGGTGATTCTAGATTTATCACCTACCCAAAATGATGAGGGATGGGCTCTTTTTCTTTCCCAACAAGCAAGGGACAATGGAGTATGGGCCTTGTAGACTTTCCCATCACTCCTATAGGGACAATGATGGATTTTGTAGGAGATTGAAGTGCATATTTCAAATTTCTTCTCTCTCTCTCCTCATTTTCTTCCTCTATAAATTGTAAGGAGTTGCATTGTGTAAAGGGTTGATCATCTTTCTTCTCCCATGCACCCCATTTATTCTTAGGGATCTAAGCCTTCCTCCAAACTTTGTAATGGCTTCATGCCTTTCTTCCACATGCAATGTACTTTATATCCTTCATGAGCAATAAAAATTATGTTTTGTGTTAGTTTTTTAACCTTTGCATGATTTTTGACTCTCTCTTACCTCTCATTGCAACATGGTGTTCTGTGCATATTTCATAGTTATTACAGGATATGGGTGTTTTGTGTTTATCAGGAATGAATATTGTTTGCATTTCGAGTTTGTGTTGTATTTTTCCATCCTTCCCTTAATACATTGGTTGAACTTGGGTTTGTTTTACATTTTTCCAACCTCCTCAGGATTCATCCTTTCTCCATTTTACAAGGTTGGGAAGAGTGGTTAGGACTCCTTTTTTGGTGTATCATAGCTCGTAGTGTAGGTTTCTTTCATGCAATCCTTCTTTCTCTATCCCCTTAGAAGCAATAGATTAGGATTAGTTATTACTTTTTCCTACATTAGGAGTAGTTTGTGGCAAGTAGATTAGGAGTAGGAACTGACCTTGTCTGGAGAACTATCTTGTTTCACAATGTCCCACAATCAGGATAATTCAATGTTATGCAATCATGTTGAACACCCCATTTAAAACCGTCCATTCGGGGGCTTCTTTGATTTTGCATTAATAGGTATTCAGTAGTCTATAGCCTATGAATGTTGATGGGACAGGTCAAAGATAGGCCTCAATATAGATACAGGTACAAGTACTAGCACAAACACAATCATAGGTATATGTAAAGATAAATAGGTATGGGGATGGGGGATTAGATACTGGAAGAGTAGGACCTTCTTTCACAAGGTCAATAAAGGATATGATATTGATTGGAAAATTAAAATAGGAGATTAATGCATGTACATAAGAGATAGTATGTGATTTAAGAAAAATAGATTTTTGTAAAACCCTAGATATTGCAGAGTCACATATGATAAATAAAAGTTAAAGTAAATATTTGACACAAGTAATAAGCTAATGAAATATGAAACCCTAAGTGCAAGAGAGAGAAAGAGAGAGTAGAAGACTTAGTTGATTACGCACTTGATCCCAGAGTGTTCTAGACTGAAAAAATAATAAATAGGAAGGGGAAATTGTTGCAATTGTGCTTAGGAAATTATGTAACTATCGAACAAGCCTGGACCAAGGCACGTGGGACAGGACTAGGGCACCTAGGCTCTAAAGACCTCTATTAGGCCCTTGCGATTGTGCAAGACCTCAAAACCTAGTTTTTTTAGTGTCGTAAGGTGATCACTAACCTTCATTGTTCGTCACCTGTATGTCATTGGATGATCTCAAAATTCACATGTAACCTGTAAAGAGAAGATGACCTATAAAACCCACTAACTACATCAAATCCCAGAAATAAAAGATACAATATGGGGAGTCTGAATAACCCTGGAGTTCACCTTATTGAGTGAAATTATGACCAAACATTGCACTACATGTCAAACTTCATGTAGTTCTTGTGTGTATGTGTGAAAGAATCGTTCCCTAGGAATCCCTTGCACAAGTGCACTTAATAGCAGGCAATAGCTAGATATACCAATGTAAATAGATGTGTGGATGGAAAAATGAACTTCCCCTTCTTGTGAAATGTATGTAGAAAATGCAGTCTTTTTTCCCTTGAATGGATGCTAGATGCATGCATTTAGTTCTCTTAGATGCCTTTGGATGCAAGCTTGGTTGATGATAATAGATTCTTAGAGCTTGATCTTTTATTTTGGTCACATAGCTTTGTATTTAAATGATTCCCTTGGATGAATTTCGTAATTGATAGCTGGAAGGCCGACCAATAAGAAAATAAGAGGCCTAAAAGATAAAAGGGGATCAAAAGAGGAAAATAATATATAAAGAGGATGGGGCGTCCAAAGGGAACGACGGCACCTGGGCGGTGTTGTCTTTGTTGGGCACTATTTTCCAGAGTCAGAAAAGATAAATCAGTAAAGTACCAACTGGGTTATAGGGTGTGAAATACCAGAAAGAAGACATGAAACAAAACAAAGAGGCCAAAGATAGTTGTCAATTACTAGCTTTCTCATGTAGGAATCATGTAAATACAAGTATGTTATTAGGACCTAGAAATGTACCCAAGTGCATGATTTTGTTTCTACATTTTCCCCCACTTTATGTTGTTGACTGAATACTCGATAACATAAAGTAGTTAGAATATGTGTACCTTTTGTTCCTTGTATATTGATGGAAAAGGAATGGCGAGTGGACAAGTGAAAGTGTGAAGTGATAAAAATATGAAGTGTAGAAGTTAAGAAAGAGGAAGTGACCCTAAGGGTGAAGTGTATGGTGTTGTACCATTTTTACCTGTTCTTTTCCTTGATGAAGGGTTACTTCTTATTGCATATTAAGGACGAACCTGTAAAATAAGAGCAAAAGAGTGGTAAAATCCATGTATTATGAAAACTCTTATAAAAGTATGTAAAAGCATGTAAATGTGAAAAATTAGTAAAAAGAAAGTGTGCAACTGATCCATCAAGATCGAAAGGATAGAAAAATTCTTGAAATGTTGTAGAAGAGTGATTTTTTAGGGCGATCTCACGTCAAGTGTGAGTTTTTTGGGTGATCTCACACCTAGTGCAAATTTTTTGGTTGATCTCACGCCAAGTGTGAGTTTTTTAGTGATCTCACGCCACGACAGAAGTGTTGGGGAGAGAATTATAGTGTTTCCCTCCTTCCATGAATTCTTCCCATTTATACACCACTACATATGATGTGATGTTATTTTGTTGTGTTTAGTTTTGTATTGTACTGAGTTGAAATGGAAAAAGAATGCATTTTTCTTGCTGTAGGACTATGCTTATACTCTAAAAACTATTGTGAACCATGTTGAACTGAGAAAATAACTATAACTGTCCCTGGTTATAGGCGCACAGGAAAGGTTAGAAGCACTAAGGCACTAGTGTCTATATCTGGGTGTTGGTTTCTATGTTGAACTGAGGCACTAAGTCATATTTTGGGTTATTTCTGAAATTGTAACCTATGTTGATTTCATAATGTGCATATCTAAATTTTGGCTCTCAGTTACTATAAGAGGTGACTGATTCACCCAATGTATGCCCCCCTCATTTGGGGCACATGTGATGCTGAGAGGATAATGTGGTCTAAAGAAGACAACCTAAAACTGGTTTGAATTATATCCCTGCAAGGGGAGGGGTAATGCGCATGGTAGAAACCGAGGAACTTGCAAAAAAACTGGCTAGATACATGTGTTAGTACAATCAAAGACAAGTATACATATAAAATATGAAGTGTAATAAAGTAAGTAAGAAGACAAGATAGACCATGAGAAGTTGGTTTCAAACATGGGAAATTGCTCACAATGTCACAAGACAATAAGATTTGAAGTTTCCAAAAGCATATAGGTGCACATAAGACAACGGGCATAGCCTACAAATAACAACATATAATGGAAAATAGTGGAAATCAAGATAAATCAAAAAACCATGGTGGAAAATATTTCCTAGAAAGAAAATCATACACATGGAGCACCCGTTAGCAAGTTAAAAAGGTTAAAATTATGTCAAAGTGTGTATAAACTAGTGGAAATTAGTGTGCTAGTAGAAAGTAGTATATAATTGTCAACCATTTAACTAACCCAGAAGAAGGCTACATGTCAGACTAATGTTTGTAAAGAAATCCTCACACAGTGAATTTTGCTAAGGCCGAGAATCTAAAAAAAAATCAATTTTCAAACTTCGGAGTTTCTAAGCTCAATTTTTGAATTTCTGTTGAAGTTTTCTGAAGTTCGAATTTCCAAAAATCTAAATTTTCTTACTTTTGGGTTTTAAGACTTTTTATCTCATTTCTTCTAAATCCCTCTCAAAATTCCGAAGTCTAAATTTCTGAAAGTCTAAATTTTTAGACTTTCGGGTTTCCGGTTTTTAGATTTCGCCAAGTCATTTTTAGGATTTTTACTTGAAGTTTTTTGAAGTCTAAATTTTTAGACTTTCGGTTTTTCAGGTTTTGGACTTCTCAACCACCAATTCATCTTTTGCTTCCCATTTTTTCCGAAGTCTCAAATCCTGAATTTTCAGAATTTCAAGATTTTAGGTTTTGGAACTTCAGAAATTATGTGAGTAATTAATTTCCACCTACCTCCATGAAGATCAAATTTTTACCATTAATATCAGGATTGCTATATAAACTCATATTTTTACTTTTCATTTTTACCTGATACATTCGCTCTGACATTTCATTTTTGTACTTTGCGGCATCTTTTTCAAGGTATGTTTTTTGTTTAATTTTCTTTTGGTTTTAGGTCTTTTTCATCCTTTTTCTCCTCATTTGGGTTTTCTTTTATTTTCCATCTACATTTTTTTGTGATTTCATTCTTTCAGTTCACCATGTTTTGTTTTGTGAGATTCCTCCAGGTTTTCAAGGTTGTTCATAGGATCTTTTTAGGCCCTTCATACTTCATTTCATTTCTCGATTTCAAACTTAGTAATTACACATTTATTTTGTAGTTTCCTCCAGAGATCATTTGGAAATAATTTTTGGAAAATTCATTTTGGAGTATTCCATCAGAGATCACAAGGTGGGAAAATCTTCAATTTTTTTCAATTTCAGAGAACTATTGTTTTCAAGTTTTCAGAGAATTCTTGTTTTTGGAATTTCGGAGAACTATTGCTTCAGAAAATTGTTGCTTTTGGCTTTTCAGGACCTCTAGCTTCGGAATACTTTTCAACAAATTCATTTTAAAGATTTATTTCAGAGTTTTTGATTTCATAAGTTTCAGTTACGAAAACTCTTTTGGGGATTTTGGTTCAGTGATTCTTTTCAGATTTTTTCGGTTCAGAATTTCAAAGTTTTCTTGCTTTCGGGTTTTTGTAATTTGTGCAACATTCAATTCCCGAAACACAGGTTTTGATGTATGCCTCCACTTCAAATGGAAAAGAGAAGATGAAGTACACATGTCTTGGGGTTGCTCCCCAATCCTACTTGACCTTTGACTTAGGAAATATTAGGGACACTGATCTAGGACAAATTGATCTTCCCAAGTTCTAGGAAAGATTAAATGCCCCATACAAGAAGCCATGGATGTAGGCCATCTATGACAGTGGTCTTGCCCTTGCCGTCAGTTTACCCACATCTATGTAATGCCCAAAAATTTTCTTAGCGGCAGCAACCCACTACGATGAGGACTCTATGTCAATAAGGGATAGTGATGATAAGGTGGTGATCCGTTTGGAACCATATTTCTTCAAGGACTTGTTTAAACTTCCAGACGTTCAATATTACACCACAATTTCACCTAAAATAGTAGTGGAACACTCGGATAAAAAGAAGAAGTATGCTCAAAGGTTATGATGAAATCCTACCTGACTAAGAATTTCACCAAGTTGCCCAAAACTATACATCGATCGGATTTCATTCAAGAAGTCAACGATCTCATTGTGCTTTTAAGTAGAGTTTCAAGTCTTCCTTCTGTACAGGAATTCCAAGAATGGATGTTCTTGTACATAGAAAATATCAAGAAGAATGACAAGTTTATCTGATGGGGTGAGCATATTAGTAGTAACATTCGCTATTAGTTGGGAAAAGTGTCAGAAACTAAGACTTTCTACATGACATCTTTTCTAGTATATGCAACTACAGCTATGGGGGATTTTACAAGATTGAATACTAGGGGTGTTCGCAAAACCTCCCAAATATACAAGTTTTATCCCCAACTCACTCTGAATGAGTGTAGCAAACATTTCTGAAGATTCAACGATGCTTTCTTTGTTGTTGTCCTCTATCGTTTCGACAAAGAACTATATAATTGGAGGGTTTCCGATGAGGCTTTCCAAGAGGTGTGAGAATGGGGAGAAATCTACTTTCATTTTCCCACATTCACCTACATTCAGATTCTAGGTTTCATAGGTGCCCCAAGCAAGTTGTTGAGATTCCCCACTGATAAATCGATTCTTTTCGAATTGGTTCAGCAATTGTTAGATTACCATCAAATCTAAAAAAAGTGTCACAAGGTGGGAATGCATTTCCCTGTTTCAATTGGTAGGAATTCTTTCCAAAATATCCACAAGGCAAAAAACGTAGATGTAGAAATGGTTGAGGTAACCCTCCGGACCTTTCATCCGTAAACTAATTTTTACTATTGGGGTAATTTTGGGGAGACAGGTCAGTCCAGTGCTCATGTGCCCCAATTAGAGTATATATGGATTCATTTTCATGACGAATACATCGTGTGGCAAAGGTATTATGAAAGGTTAACCCTTAATGAGGTGCGGAAATTTGGATTGGCCTATGTGCCAAAGGACATGCAAGAAAATGATGAGGTCATAGATTCATCATACAATAATGATAATGTTGTTAATCAACCACTGCCATGGGTTGATTGGTATGTGGAAGAATGCAGCAATACTAAAGAAAGGGTGGGACCCATTCTAAAGAGAACTTTTAGTTGGTTAGCCACCTTGGAAATCTCACCCAAAGGTAAAAATCAACCTACAAATACAGGGTCTACATCACCACTAAACCAACCAACACCCACAAAAGGAAAGAGATCAACTCAAAGGGTTCCTACCATTCCAAAGAATATCTCATTTGTGGTTGGTGGCTCATCTCTTTCTAGGTTTGCTGCTCCCAAGATTATACTACAATGTCAGTTATAGAAGTAGTTGAAGTGAGTGACTCTCCTAGTATCATTCTGGATCCATCCCATCTTTCCCTTCCTCCATTATTAGTTCCAATATCATTTCCTTCCACTTCTACCATCATTTCTTCCTTCCCATCCCCTTCTATGGCCCAAGTATTTTTGTCACTTCCAGTTCTATCAGCTGGGGAAAATATTGGGTCACCCATTTCCTCTTCACTTCCTTTGACACTCCCATTTTCTTCAATTACAACCCCCAGCATTACTTTGTCAATTCCTATGGTTATCCTCACACCCACACCTTCCATCACTGTTACCTCTACTCAGATATCAGTTGGCATTTCTTGTGATCTTGCCCTAACTGATGCTTTAGAGTGGCTGTTTAGACAGACTCATAAGCAAAAGAAAAAAGTTCCTTTGGGAGATGTGATAGATCTCAGTATATTGGATTCCATGCCCAAAAGATAGGCTAAGAGACTGAGAACCGTATCAAGTTTGACAGTTAATCCATCTAGAGATCGTGTGATAGAAGTGGCTTCCCTTGTTGAGGGGAAAAATAAAGAAACCATCAGAGCAGTAGATTACCGGATATCAAAGTTCTCGTTAGGGAAAACTACTCATGAAATACCCAAGTAGGATGTACACACTACTCTTGGGGCCCTTTTAGAGAAATACGACAAAGACAAGGCCACCAAAGATGAGCTTAAGGCCAAAGTCAAGTAGCTCACTACACTGCTGTGTAGAGTAACCCAGCCCACTCCATCCGCTGACATCTCAAATACTACGGCTTTGAATATTTCATCTACAATCAATGATATTTCTTATCATGAGCTCGAGAAGCTAGGCTAGAAAGGGAGAACAGTGAATGGCTGGATGGAAATAATCTTGTAGGAAGCCAATCCTTTGATTAAGGAAGTCGTTGAGATTTATAATGATTTGCAAGTTGCAAAAACCACCATTACTAAGATGGACGAATCTTTCTTGGAAGAAAATAATAATTTAATATTAACTTTAGCAACATGGAGTGACATTAAAGAGGAATATTCTGACTTGCTTCTTTAGGAAGAGGTAATTGATGATGCCTCTAAATTGTTCAAATATCAAAAGGCTATGGAATTCCGGTGTCAGGTGCTACAAGATCTGATTAAGAAATTGGAGGAGAAGCAACTGGAGATTACAAATTCCCTCAATGATATCTCAGAAGAGTTTGACAACCAACACCCAAAAAAGGCAATAGGTTGACTCAAAGGGTTCCTACCATTCCAAAGAAGATCTCATTTGTGGTTGGTGGCTCATCTCTTTCTAGGTCTACTTCTCCCAAGATTACAGCATCTACAGTGCCAGTTACAGAAGTATTTGAAGTGAGTGACTCTCCTAGTATCATTTTGGATCCATCCCATCTTCCCCTTCCTCCATTATCACTTCCAATATCAGTTCCTTCCACTTCTACCATTATTTCTTCCTTCCCATCCCCTTTTATGGCCTAGGTATTTTTGTAACTTCCAGTTCTATCAGCTGGGGAAAATATCGGGTCACCCATTTCCTCTTCACTTCCTTCGACACTTTCATTTTCTTTAATTACAACCCCCAGCATTGCTTTGTCAATTCCTATGGTTGTCCTCACACCCACACCTTCCATCATTTCTACCTCTGCTCAAATATCAATTGGCATTTCTAGTGATCTTGCTCTAACTGATGCTTCAAGTATCAGATCTGCTACTCCATCTTCATCAGCTCTAGCCATACCAAAGTGGGTTTTTAGATAGACTCCTAAGAAAAAGAAAAAGGTTCCTTTGGGAGATGTGATAGATCTCAGCATATTGGAGTCCATGCCCAAAATACATGATAAGATACCGAGAACCATATCAAGTTTGATGGTTAGTCTATCTGGAGAGCATGTGATAGAAGTGGCTACCCCTATTGAGGGGAAAACTAAAGAAACCATCACAACAGAAAATTACTGGATATCAAAGTTCTTGTTAGGGAAGGCTACTCATGAAGGAACCAAGCAAGATATACACACTGCTCTTGGGGCCCTTTTGGAGAAATACGACAAAGACAGGGCCACCAAGGATGAGCTTAATGCCAAAGTCAAGTAGCTCACTGCATTTCTACATAGAATAACCCATCCCACTCTATCTACTAACATCTCAACTACTACAGCTATGAAAATTTCATCTACAATCGATGATATTTCTTATCATGATCTCAAGAAGCTAGGCCAGAAAGGGAGAATAGTGAATGGATGGATGAAAAGAATCTTACAAGAAGCCAATCCTTTGATTAAGGAAGCCATTGAGATTTATAATGATTTGCAGGTTGCAAAAACCACCATTGCTAAGATGGACGAATCTTTCTCCGAAGACAATAATAATTTAAATTTAACTTTGGCAACATGGAGTGGCATTAGAGAGGAAGATTCTGACTTGCTTCTTCAAAAAGAGGTAATTGATGATGCCTCTAAATTGTTCAAATATCAAAAGGCTATGGAATTCTGGTGTCAGGTGCTACAAGATCTAATTAAGAAATTGGAGGAGAAGTGAGTGGAGATTATAAATGCCCTCAATGATATCTCAAAGGAGTTTTACAACGCCAACTACAAGTTCTTCAATGAAAATATCGATGCTCTTCCCGAGGACTAGATTAAGGAAAAATTCAAATATTTGGTGAAGCGAGATGATGATCTTACAAAGACTTTCAATAGTAACTCCATTGACCAACTAGTCCTATGTCATAATTTCATAGGGAGACTAAAGAAAGTCACAAATAAACTTTGAAGGTTACTAGCCAGGATCATGAAAGATATCGAGACAGTGGATGTAGTGAATCACTATGCGTGTGGACCTGGAGATGAAGAAACCCAGGGTGTTATCAAGTGCTTCATCGAGTACAGACACTGAATGGTTGTATAGGAAGGACAACAGAAAATTTTAGAAAAAGGAGATGCAGATGAATCAGAAAAAATCTAAGCGGCCATGAAAGGATAGGTTCAAGCTCTAGAATCAGTCAAAGTTATAGGGTTGACTTGTTCAACTTTTGCAACAAATTTTCTATTTTTATGGGAACATGTTCCCTTTTATTAATAACATTACTATTTTTAGTAAAATGTTAGTTAAAGGCCCAACTATAATGGCTCATCCTAGGTACTTTTAAATAGTGGAATGCTTCCATTATTTGAGAGACATATTTTTTAGAGATTTCTGATGAAGTTTCTCTTTAAGCTTGGAAGAGTGCTTTTAGAGTTTTGTTGAAACCTTTTAATTATATTAAGATTTTCCTTGCACTTGAAGATATGTCTTATTATGTTGAATGATTATTCATTGCATGCTTTGTGAATGTGATTCCTTGGCATTATTGATTAATTTACCTTTATTTCAGATTATATGTTTCATATTGTGAAAATAATATTGTGGTTACCTTTCGTTAGTTGTGAAAAACTATTTTCCTTCTGTTGATTGAAAGTTGCATTATTATTATCACTTAAGTGGATATTTGACATGTGCTTGTGATTATCTTCTTCATAAATTATTTGTGTATCAAATCAAAGCTGATATTTATATTATGTATGTTTAAAGTTTGACAAAGGAAAACGTGCTTCTAGTCTGTGGTATTCGGTACCCTTTCTAAGTTGCAATAGGTGAAGGTGGCCAATGATGCGAGTATCCTACCCACATTAACCCTTCTGAAAGTTGAACATCTCTTTTATTAGTGTATCACCACTTCTAGTATAGATTTTATTTCTTCGCATTCTATCTCCCTAATCCCATGAAATATTATCATAGGTCTAGTTAGCCATCTTTCTTACATCAGAAGTAGTGTTGTGTTTAGTTTGGGAAGAGGAAGCCAACCTTCTCCGTAGATTCACCTCAAGAAAAAGTCCCATAGCTTGAGAGGTGATCCCATGTGTCAAAATCACACCGAATGTCGTGAGTAATTCCCAGGCCATTCGGGGGGTGCAGTTATTTGGAGACAACAATAATGAAATAATAACACTTGTCGTGTGTGAAAAATTAGTGTTGGAGCTCAAAATTGCACCCTTCCTTAATTCATAGACAACCTAGGATTTTGAGGCAACATGGGATTGTCTCCAAGTTGTGGGACTTGCAATGTGAGACAAACCTCCTAAGAAGGTTAGTTCCTCTACATAATCCTAATGCTAAAACTAATCCTACATTAGAAATAAAGTCTAACTAATCTTAATCTAAACACATTCCAAGGGACCATAGTTAGTAGGAGATGCATGAAAAGGGAAATCCTAAGGTAAAAGAGGTGATAACACCAAAAAAATGGTGATGGACACATGAAACACAATCAAAATGGAGCCTACATATGAGAGAGATATGCACAACACATCACAAGAGTAAAATACAAGAAAAATTCAAATAAAACACATGTATAGGGGAAAAGAGAGCCATAAACACCATATTTTATTGCTTAAAAGTGTGCACATTCCATTACATCTGAAACAGAAGGCAAGAATACATTTATAGAGGCCAACATAAAGGTTTACAACTCATAGTTGTTCAGAAGACCATTTTTACATGGTCCCTTTGTAGATAAGAATGTCCATCCTTTAGAATAAGCATCATTTAAAAATATATAGAGAATGAGAGAGAGAAGAGGGAACTGAGAGGGAAAGAGATCAAATCTGATCTTGTCATTAATGAAGATATCTTATTTTTCCCTACAAGATGGATCTTCAAACTTCAACCAACAATAGTCATGTATTAAAATATGAAAAACATTAGGGGCACCCTATTGAACTCGTCCCCCAATGTCCTTTTTCTTGTAGAAGAAGGAAAGAGGCCAAATCAGATCAGATCTAGGTGGTTGAGCTAACTGAATCTACACTTTAATTGCCAAAACTAATTTTTCTCCTTTTCTCCCACTGAACACCATCAAAATATTATTCTGATGATGCCAATTTGAAGGGCTCTATGATACATTTCAACTTATATGAATTTTGTAAGATTTGGAGCTCTAGATCAAAAGATATAAACAATTGAATATTTACATGTCATGGAGCATAGAAACATGACACTTGGCATAATTTGATTATCTTGGGGATTTCCTCTTCCTACATGTGCATTGCTTTGTATTTTCCACATTTTGGTCTTTCAGTAGTTTGTATTTTAGGCCTTATGAAACCTCCATAATCTATTGCAAAACAGAAACCAATGAGAAAGCTCCACGCATATCCCTTTGTAAGTGTTTTCTTGTAAGAAATCTGTCAGAGTGCAAAGCACAGATGAATGAGAAAGCTCCACACACATCCTTTTATTAGTCTTTCCTTTTTCTCTGACTGACAACCATGAAATGTGATCCAATTAGAAAGCTCCACATTCCTCACAATTTCAAATTATTGATCTTTTGTCATTTGCCATCCCCTAACTCCATCATGTTTCCTTTGACCTTTGTTGACTTTATTTTCCCCGCTGCTGGCCTGAAATATTATGTAATGTGGATTATTCCATGGGACTCATGTCTGGTGAAGCCAAAACCTTTTAGGAGATCTAGAATCCTCCCACCTGGCCTTCTGCTTGATGTTTGACATTGAATTTGACAGCCAAATGAACATCACACAACTTTTTAAATCTTAGCCTCCGATGGGTTTTTAAATGCCAACAACCAATGATTTGGAGAGGTTGAATTTGACAGAAGTTTGAACATTCCAGGATTTTTTAAATGGATAATTCAATTTTAAATGATTTATCTAAATTAACCCAAGGGTAAATTTAGGATAACAGATTGGAGACCTCCGGGGGATATCTTCCTGCTAGATGAAGAGACCAGTAGCCTTGAAGTATCCATTGAGCATGGAGTCAAGCCTAACCATGAAGAAACTTATCTTTTCCTTTGAAGATTTATCTCCTGGATCCTTTATGAACTTATATTGAATTGGAACTACCTGAAATTGATCTATGGAGCTCTAAATAAAGCTTAGAAATTGCTCTAATTATCTAATTCTTCCATGAACATTACTCAGGCTAATCTAGGGCTACCTTGGTCTACTCTTGAAGTTGATTTCCTTGAATTTTTTATTCACTTTATTATTGTCCCAAAAAATTACATTTTTTACCAAGCAACTAATCTTGGGGTCTAAATGATTGAGCATTTAAAATTGGCCCATATCTAATTTATCCATGAAATGAACTTTACACAACAACAAAATCTCATAAAAATTGTATAAAAAACATGAAAATCATACATGTTACAAATGGAAACATACAGACTTTGTATAATTCACTTCTTTTACTGAAAGCAAACCTACTCTACCCTACTATAATCGGAGGAAAAAGAAGCTAAAAAAAATCCTACAACAAGCAGGGAGAAGTAACTGCCTTTCCTCACAAATTTATACCATGTGATTAATTTGGCACTAAACATGGTCTTAATTAAGAGTGAAAAAATAATTTGAAGTTGGTTTTCCACCCTTTTCATCAAAGTGTCAACAAACAAAACAAATATCTCCTTTAGTTGTTATGCATTTGGTTGGAGGTGTTGAAGCTGACCTTTGGCACATTAGAGCTCTTCCTCATGCTTTGGAATAAGCATGATTGGTTAGAACTGTATTTTTGGCTCTAAGCTAGTCATATATCTAATTAGGCATAGGTTGATCCTTTATGTTTTCCCATTTCTTTGAATCTTAACCCCATGAATAGGGGTATCCTACAAATTTTCCTTTGCATGAATAAAGTTGTTTGCAATTTGATCTAATGCTTTCTCTGTTTCTACAAACAACTCTATCTCCTCCATCATGACTTCTAGTTTTGCAATGGATTCACCATGGCTCTCTTCATCCTCAAGAATAAATCTTGAGAGATCAAACTCATCCACAAAATCAGATTTGTGTAAGGATGAAGAGTAAGAAAGATCTGAAATTTCATCATTTAAAGAAAGCAAGGAGATTTCTATGATCTCTTCTTCACTCCAAACCTCTAAATTTGATTTATCCTCCTCCACAGCATGAAGCTCCTCATGACTAGTTGTAACATATAGAGATATTCTTGGTGGATCACTGTAATATTTCAAAAGTGCAATAATTTCTAAACATGCAAGACATTGGGGGTCACTACACTCAAATGAAACATCTTGTGCACTTGGAAGATTCTCTTCCTCTGATTTCGGTCCTTTAATTTTTTCCTCCTTGAGTTCGGGTTTTTTAATTAAAATATGAGGAATTTTTGTAATGGACTAGCTCACTTCTTCATCCATTATGCTCTCATATTCAGTCCATTATTTAAAAAGTATGTCATGATTCTAAAAAATAGGACTTGCCTCAGTTTATTTTGAAGAACTTGAAGAAGGTTAACTGTTAGGTTCTTAGTGATGATCCTTTCTAGATTCAAACCCATTACTCTAGTCCTTGAAGCTCTAAATTTGATCTACTCTATTTGGATCCTTTTCAACCTACCCCTCTAGGCCTACATGTGCATCTTGTTGTCCATAAGAGTGATGGTTAACCCTTTCTGCCATGAAAGATTCAATATATTGTTTAGTGGGGAATGGGTCCTTGAGAAACCAAGAAATTGGGCCCTTATTCTATTGGCTAACCTCTAGTTCTTCTTTATTTTCAACGTATTTTTCAAGAGGCTCAGGAACATGTAAATATGGTCTTGTGAAGTTAGGGAAGGGTTTATCCCTTGGCTGATTTTGTAAATGTTCAAGTGGTGGAGGAAGTGTAATTCTTTCTTGTGGAGGTGATGGCGATTTGGAAGAAAAAAGGGTGTAAATTGAAGATGAGAGGGAAGCAAAGGAGATGGAGAAGGTAAATCCTCAATGGGAGTAGTTATAAATCTAGGAACATGAAAATTAGGTTGAGATTGTGTAGGTTGGGGAGAGTAAAAGGAATGGTTGTGAGATGGTAGTGTAGGGTTGACCCATTGATAGGTTTTCCTAACACTAGATTAGTAAGCCTGCATTTCTTCGACCCACTCTTAAATTCTAGGCATCATCTCAACCATGAAGTCCAAATTCTATCGAGGGATGAAATAGTTTGGTATAGGGCCATCCCATGAACAAGGGACCCTGAAACCAATCTTGACTAGATTTAATGCACAAGTAGCTCTGATATGCACCATGCTTGCCTCCATTTCTTGAATTTTTCTCTGTAAATTAATATCTTCCATGAGATTTCCACCATCACCTACACAACCTTGTTCTTGATAAACATTTTGGTTAGGATAATAACCATATGGGTCAATGGAGGGTGGGTTATATGCATATTATTCATGATAGGGCTCATAAAACTGATTTGTGGATGGATTCTCGTAATATGGAGGTGGAGGGTAGTGATACTACTCTTAGAAATGAGGGTTCCAATGAGGGTATGAAATCATGATTGCACAACTTCATGAATGAAAGGGAAATAATGAATGGAAGGAAAGGGAAAGGTTTGCAACTCAGAAAAATGGGTTACTTAGATCAGTGCAATCGCTAGATGCACTTGAAAATGCCTCCAAAGGCTGAAATCTCACCAAGAACACATCCACTTGATGAAATGAAGATGTAAATATCTTTAATATTTTTCCCACTAGGCATGCCAAAAATGTTGGAGGTTAAAATTACACCCTGCCCTGAATCATAGACAACCTAGGATTTTGAGGCAACATGGGACTATCTCCAAGTTGTAAGACTTGCACTATGAGAGAGACCTCCAGAGAAGGTCATTTTCTTCACCTAATCCTAATGCTAAAACTATTCCTACAATAGAAAGTGAATCTAACTAATCCTAATATAAACATTCCAAGGGACCAGAGTTAGTAGGAGATGCAAGAAAAGGGAAATCCTAAGCTAAAAGAGGTGATATCACCAAGAAAACGGTGATGGACACATGAAACACAATCAAAATGGAGCCTAAAAATAAGAGAGATACGCAAAACATGTCACAAGATTAAAAGAAAGGAAAGATGCAAATAAAACACATGTATAGGGAAAAAGAGATCCATAAACACCAGATTTTATTGCTTAAAAGTGTGCACAATCCATTACAACTAAAACAAAAGGAAAGAATACATTTACAGAGGCCAAAATGAAGGTTTGCAACTAATAGCTGTTCAGGAGACCATTTTAACATGGTTCCTTTGCAGATAAGAATGTCCATCCTTTGAAATAAGCATCATTTTATAATTTATAGAGAATGAGAGAGAGAGAAGAGGGAATAAAGAGGGAAAGAGATCATATTTGATCTTGTCATTAATGAAAATATCTACTCTTTCCCTACAACACAGACCTTCAACCAGCATCAGTCATGCATTAAACTTTTAAAAACATCATGGACACCTTATTGAACATGTCTCCTTATGTATTTTTTCTTGTAGAAGAAGGAAATAGGCGAAATCGGATCAGATATGGGTGGTTTAGATAACTGAATCTACACATTAATGGCCCAAACTGCTTTTTCTCCTTTTATCCCATTAAACACCATCAAAATATTATTTTGAGGATGCCAAATTGAATGGATCGTGGAGACCTTTCCATCGATAAAAATTTTATAAGATTTGGAGCTTTGGATCGAAAGATATAAGAATTTTAATATTTACATGTCATGAAGCACATGAACATGAAAATTTGAAGAATGAAGTGTCAGTCCTTGATGACCATCCTGAATACATGCATATAAAATTTTAAATGTAAATATTTAACAGAAGGAAAAACATGCTTTTTAAATAAAAATCCATATATATATTATAATATATTCAAGAAGATAGTTAAGGATCATTACCTGGATCCAAAATAATTATTCAAGTAGAAATTTTATCGAGATCCTATTGTGCTTTCAACAAGAGATATGGCCAATGAATAATGGGAAAAACTTTTCATTATCAATTCCATAGTCAAGGATCTTATTAAATAATTTTTTTTAAAAGATAATACAAGGCAGGGGGAGGGAGCATCTTCTGCAATAGAAACATAGATAGACTCTCCTCATATTTAGAAAGAGTGAGATATAGGATAGTTGTCTTTATATTTTGTAATATTGCATTTTTTATGAAACATTAAGTTTTAATTTTCAATAAATTTATTTTACAAAGTTTTGTAAACATGTTACACAAATGTAAAAGTTTCAATAACTCTACATTAACACACACACACAACCACACACACACACACACACACACACACACACACACACACACACACACACACCACAACACACACACACACACACCACACACACACACACACACACACACACACACACACACATATACATATATGTGTGTGTGTGTACCATGTTTGCTAACTTATATGATGTTTTTATATTTTATGATATATGGAAGACAATGTTAAAAAATAATAACAAATTTGTAAATAAAAAAGTAAATTTACTACAAATATGTTCCAATCTAGAACATGAATATATAAATATTGGATATAAAATTTGATTTAAAAAATTACTATTTGTAATACATACCAATACTAAAACTCAAGTAGTTGAAACAATCCTTGAGCAACCTGTTCTTCATAATTGACATTCATATCTACCATATTTGAGTCATATCCTATCTTAATATTTAAATCATTTATATTGTTCGTATTAGTGATTCTTCTTCTTTCAGTGAGTGAAAGTATCCAAATTTCAATTGTCTTTTATTAGGAAATGCATCCATATGATAATGTGAAACATACAATCTCAAAAGTCTCTAAATGATTTTTATCCTATTTGTTTCCGAGTTTTTGATTTAACAAAATATAATGCACTATTTCATCTTCCACGAAACCCAAAATCATTGTTCGGCATAGTTCAAATAATTAAAAATATTCATTGATATTTTCTTGTAGGACGCTACTAGGAACATTTTTTTCCAAGCTTGTAATAACAACATTATTCGTTGATTCTTTAATATACTAATATTGATCAATAATTGTAATTTTGAAATGTGTCAATTGAGATGTCAATAAATAATTTTGGAAAATAAATTTAATTTCAAATCCATTAATCTCTACAGACTTAGTAAAATGCTTAATGAGAGTGCCCATGTATTTGATAAATAAATTGCATATTAGCTCTTCACCTTTAATAGTGGTCCAAAATATGGTATTCATCACTCCATGGCTTCAAGCAAGTCATCCCATTTAAAATGATATGAATTTCAGTAGACAATATTTGTGAAATATTTCTCAATTTCATCCACGGATGTTATATATAACAGCATTGTATAGAACACATATTACAAACACTTTTTAAATTTATTCTCATACGAAGTCAACTCATTTTTGGAAAGTGTGAAATGGGTGTCCCCAATCCTATTAATGATTGTCTATAAAATTGAATTTCAATATAGATTTTAGGATCCTTAATATTTTTTAAGAGTTTTCCAACTACTAAATATATGTCTTTGAAACTTTCTTACAAGTATAAACATATCTAGATTTGACATAACCCATTTTCTCAACCATATGAAGTAAACAATATTTATGGATCTCTCTTGAGCATGTTTCATAAATAATTGATTTCCTTTAATAAGGGGAGAATACAACATAATGCAAGAATTGTTTTCAGATATATTAACCAATACAACAAATATTTCGCCTTATCAATTTCCCTACAATATTTAAACATAAAACCTGATAATGATGTTCTATTAAAATGTTGCATTGAGAATCATAACGTGGAAAGCAATCTTGTATAAACATATTTTAGAATATTTTTACCATCATTCACTACAATTGAAATTTTTTGGAACTCTAAAAATATTTTTGGGTTATTTGACATATCATCGTGCAAGTCACAAACATGCCCTTCCACTTTTGTGACATTTTAAAAAATGCTAGTAATTTTTGTATGTAATATTCATTTTGTGAGCCATACAATGAATCATAATCATATATGGGGGTAATTTTTGTTTGTTGTCAAACACAGATAATTTATATACCCATGCATTATTGATGCACCATCAACACCAACACACACCAACTTTGTAGCCATAGCATAATCATCCATCCCAACTATATCCCTCAAATTAGAAATAACTCAATTGTAACAGTTTTCAACATTGCAATATTTTTCAATTTTATGTACAAAATAAAAGATGAGGTTGCCTTGAATGGTTCTCAAAAGTATAATATGAATTCAAACCCATGATGTGTTAACTATTGTGACATCATCAATGGACATTGAGATAAACTGTGCATTTTTACTTTTTCTTTCAAAAGCATGCTTCTTAACCATCACGTGAAATTTTCTAAGGACACATATATGACCTATGTGATTGTGGCACATTGTGAAATCCATTATGCTGAAATAAAATATTATAATATGAAAAATTAGAAAGTGGGAAACTTCCTTTTTTTAGAATATGGTACTATAGTAGAGAACTATATGTTTTATGGCTTGTAGATTAGACTACATATCCAAATCTTACATTGGTTATAATTGTTCACTCCACTTCTCAACAATATGTCACTATATGTTTCTGATCATTTTCACTACTATGTTATGTATCTTACCACGCATGAATTCTCATGCATTTTTTCATCTATATGTTATTTTTATTTTTCTATGTTTTTCACTTTACCAACACATAATTTTATCAACATATACATTGATCTCTTATTAAGATTGCATTACACAATGGATCCTATGATCACTAGTTCTCTATCTTACATTTGTATATCTAAATTTCATTCTGGAGTATCATTACTAATCGTTGGCTATAATCGTCTCAATGAATGGATATATTGATGCTGCTTATCATTCATATATCTTAAAAGACCCTTCCAAGTGTCTATCTGATTCTCTCCTCCTTCTGCACATGTATCTTATTAGTAATTCCTTCAATTGATTTTTCATTTTGATGAGTAGAAAAAAAAATTTGGTAGTTGGATCTCATCATTGGGAGTGTCCTCCATGTTAGAGATCACAAGAAATGAGAGCGGGGGGTGAATCAGTGCAGATTAAAACTTCTTCATCTGTACTGCCAATCTGTAAACACTTTAATGATGTGTGGTTTTAAACTATGAGCAATCAATCAAAACATATGTCATGCACAATAACGTCAATATTCACATAAATGACTGTGGGAACCCCTTCCAAGACAAAAACCACCAAAACCATTGCTTATATTACATAAAGTAAGGAATTGACAAGAATATTACACAACCTACAATATTTTCAGTTAAGCACCCACTCAAATCTTCTACAAAGTAACCCACTCCACAATTTTTAGCAAGCAACCACTTTCAAGGAGCATTAACCCCTAGATTTAATCTACTACACCTGATATTTTGCATGGCACTAACCTAAAAGGAGGATAAAACCCTCTTAAAATGCTAAGCTACAACTTAGAATTGATTTACATGTACATTTTGATCATCTAGTTACAATAAATTATGATCACTTTTCTGTGTTTGTCTGTGTTATTTGTTCTTCACTCTCTTCTACTCATCTGATTTGATCCCTCTACTCAATAAATCTTCTGATCCTTTATTCTCTTTTCTTCTAATGAATATTTTCTTCATCACTATGCTCTCCTCATTCCTCTCTCTTTTCTTCTGTCACTCTTTCTTAACTTGATTGCATCATATTCTCTCTTCTCCAGCTCTTTCTTAGCTCAATTACTTCTTTTCTTACTTGAGTAATGCACATAAATGGATCCAAGTTCAAATTGTATCAACAATTGACCCATTCCTTTCCTTCAAATTTTTGTTTCGAGTATCTTCGTGGCTTCTGTCACATGAGAATTCAAACTATTAAATGCATACCACTAACTCCATTAGATATTTGCATAGAAAATTTCAACTGTATTGTATTTCAGCGGCTATCTTCTAGACTTTGGTGGATATCACCTCATGTCCACGTCTTGCACAAAAATTTGAATAAGTTCCTTAGCACTTATCCTTAATCATTCTGAAAGTCTCTTTGACTGACACTACCAATCAACCTTCATTTCTTTTCCAGCTTACTCACTTTCCATACGATGGTTGATCCTTGAGACACTTGCACATCAATTGCACTATACTTGATATCAACTTAATCCATCAATGTGACTTGACATCAATGACAACATATATGACATTGACAAAGGTTCAACAATCTCCCCTCTTTGTCATTGATGGCAACACTCCAATCTTTCCACATCATAAACCTATAAAATTTGATGGAAAAATACTTTTCATACCTAGTTTATGGTAAACCCCAGTCTTCTTTATTTTTTGTTACCGATAACTGATTTTCTCTCCTTTGACAATCTGATTTATGATCTTAGTCTACTCTCCCCTTTCTTACTTTATAAGTTGAAAAAGGTTTCTGACTTCATCTATTTCTATCCCTTTGACAACAATGACAAAGGGCCAACTAGGACACATTATATGCTTACCTCATGTTGGTAAGCCCTTAGATACAATGTGTTCTTACCTTAAGAAGCCCCCCTAGACTCATGCTTCTAATCCACTATGATCTAGTATCTCCGCAGCAATGCTCCCCCCTGAGCTGATGCATACTTTGATAAAATTGAGCTAATAGATAGCTCCCCCTCACATGGGGAATATTGTTTTAGCATTGTTCAGGAGATGATATTGCACCTAATAATTCTCCCTTGCCTTGTCTACACATCCTTTCTAATTATTGGTGGGATTAGGAATGTCCCCCAATTCATTCCTTAGGTGTTCAAATGTTTCTCTTGGTAGCAGTTTGGTCATTATATCTATAATTTCCTCTTTAGTGCTCACATATTCTAAACTGGTCTACCTGTCATTTACTTGTTCCCTCAAGAAGTGATATCTGATTGGAATGTGCTTGGTTTTTGAGTGGAACATAGGGTTCTTAGAGACACTTATTGTACTTGTACTATCACATAACAAATGGATAGTTTTTTTATCATATTTTACCTTATAATCCTCTAATGTCTTCTTCATCCTTAGAACCTGATGTGCAACACATCATGGAAACTATATATTATGTTTCACATGTTGAGAGAGCCACTGATGATTGTTTCTTACTTAGCCAAGATACTAATAAATTTCCAACAAAGAATGCTCCACCACTTGTACTCTTCTTGTCATCAAAACTGCCCACCCAATCAACATCTGTATAGGCTTTGATGTTGAAGTCACTACTTTTGGGGTAGCATATTCCATACTCAACTGTGCCCATGAGATATCTTAGGATTCTCTTGACTGCCTTGAGGTGTGTTTCACTTGGATCTTCTTGAAATATTCTAACCAGTCCTACCACCTGCATGATGTCAGGTCTTGATGCTATGGAGTAAAGTAGACTTCATATCATGGATCCGTACATTAGTTTTTTCTACCTGAGGTGAGCTATCATCTCTTCTCAACTAGCATCCTACATCCATTGGTGTACCTATTGGTTTGCAGTCTTCCATCATAAACCTCTTCAGCATTTCTTTGATGTATTTGGTTTGGGATATGAAGATATGTCGTTGTCTATTTGATTGATCTGTAAGTCCAGAAATAATGAGAGGTCCCCTAAGCATAGAAATTTCAAACTCTTCTTTCAGTATATCAGACAATCTCATAACTCTTCTTTCATCATGTCCTCCAAATATGATATCATCCATATTGACAATGACAATCTCTCCTTCTTCCTTGATGTATAGATTACTATATGTAGCAACACCTTTTCTGAAACCCTTTCTCAATGAGGTATGAATCCAATATATTGTACCAAGCTCCAGGATATTTTTCTAATCCATACAAGGCCTTTCTTCAACCTACACACATGAGTCCTTTATCTTCAATTAGCACAAATCCATTAAGTTGTTCAATGTATACCTCTTCATTCAAAACACCATTCATGAAGGTTGAATTCACATCCATCTGAAATGCTTTGATCTTTTTGTATGCCGCGTAAGACAAGAATATTCTTATTTCTCCCATTCTTTACCATAGGTGCAAATGTATCATCAAAATAAATTCCTTCCATTTGTGTGTATCCTTTGCACACAAGTCTTGCCTTGTTTCTTGTCACATTCTCCTTTCTCATTCAACGTGTTCCTGAAGACCCATTTGGTTCCAATCACATTCTTGTTCCATGATCTGGGTACCAGAGCTCCCATGTATCATTATTTTCAATTTGATCCATCTCTTCATTCATTGCATGTCCAGCAAATGTTGATCCTTGTTTGCTTCTGCAACATTCTTGGGTTCTATCATTGACAGGAGTGCTATATCGTTATGGTTCTAATGTTCTATGAGATTTCTTCTTGTGAGAATTTTGCCATATTTTTTCCAATGATCTGATTAGAAGGATGGTCCTTTTTGACTTTCCTGTAGGGTGCCTTAGTGTCTGGCCTTTTTTTCTTCTTCATCTACTTCTCCACGCAAAATGTCTAACTCTTCATCATTGTCTTATTCTTCAAGGCTGCCATTATACTGAGTGTTGGTTTTGGCATACTGTGTCTCACCCACCTTTACATTTTTTATTTCAACAATATTTTGCAACCATTATTATAGCACCTGTAAGCCATGTTGACTGCTGGATAGCCAAGGAATATACCTTCATCACACCTAGAGGAAAATTTTCCAAAGTTTTCTTCATCTCTTTTGATATAGCATTTTTCTACCAAAGACTTTTATGTGTTTTACATTTTCTGGTGTATTCTTCTACAACCTCATAAGGTGTCTTGTCATTATTTATTTCTCAATGCTGAGATTTGATCAAAATATAGATCGTGGTGTAAAATTATTCACTCCAATACTTGTTTGTGAGTTTGGATTCATTTAGCATGGTTCTTGTCATCTCTTGTACAGTCATGTTTTTCCTTTCAACAACACCATTTTGTTGAGGTGTGCTTGTGGCTGAGAATTGTCTTATAATTCCATGTTCTTTACAAAATTAATCAAACTCATTTGACCATAATTCTCCACCTCTGTCTGATCTTAGGCATTTGATCTTCTTATTTTTCTCATTCTCTACCAGTGCCTTGAATTTTTCTAAGGCTTCTAATTTTTGTTTTAAACATGCTACCCATGTCATCTTAGTGTAATCATCTATTAGAAGTATAAAATATAATTCACCATTTATACCATCAGTTTGGGTGGGGGCCGCAAAGGTTTTGTATGAATCAGCTCTATTGGTCTAGTTGTAGAATATTCTTTTGACTTAAATGATCTCCTTGTCTGTTTTCCATGTAAACAAGCTTTGCAGAGCGTATCTCGGGTTTCATAATCTTTGGCATATGTTTGACACAGCCTTTTGCACTTAATTTTACCATATTTTCAAAGATCATATGCCCCAAGCTCCTATGCCACAACCAACTGTAGTCAAATTTTCTTGTAAATCACTTTTCTTTATTTATTTCGGTAAAAACATACATGTTCTTTTTTATCCGCTTGGCCTTTGCAACCTTCTTTCATGTTTTGCATTTTATAATATCACATCCTTTGTCATGGAATATCACATTGTATCCCCTTTTACACATTTGAATCACACTCAGTAGATTTTGTTTGAGACCTTCAACATATAAAACATTTTCAGTTATGGTTTTTCCATTATCTAAACTCAAAGTTCCATTCCTAACTATGTTTTCTGAGTAGTTATCACCAAATATCACAGTACCTGATGCATTATTAGACAAAGTAATGAACTTAATTTTGTCACCTGTCATTGGCTTAGAGCATCCACTATCCAAATACTATATTTTATCCTCATTTTGCACATGAAATGTAGTCTGCACTATTGAACAAGACTCTTTTCTCTTGTTCTCATATTTCTTTGCAACATACACCCATTTATTTATTTTAGGCAGTTCTTGTTTATTGGTTGAATCTGCATGATACTTTTATTATGATAATTATGTTGGACGTCATTATAGTTTGATCTGGTGTAAGATGGGCCAATTTTTCTCTTATAGCCTCTAGAGAATTTTCTACTCTTGGCAGCTTTATGTCCAAACTGATTACATGAATAACAATAACCATAAAAATAATGTGTGTACCTCATAGCATACGTAATTCTGGGAACAAAATTTATTATTTTTTGTGGTATGAATAACCTTTTTGTTTGTGGCAGATTAGGTGCTAGTAGTTGATACAGTCTTGTCTTCTTCATTATTTTTTAGCTCTTTTTCCTTACTTTCTCCCTTGAAGCTGATTCCATATTTATCAGTTGTGTCCCATTAACTGTTGAGCATGTCAGTTAGCACGGTTGAAATTTTATCTTTACTTTCATATATTGTTAGCTTTTTGGTCAATTGGTTCATCTCAAATTTTAGCTGCTCCATTTCTGAATTCAATTTTGTGCATTCTTCTTCTTTTGATTTGTAAGAACTTGAAATCTTTTCAAGTTGGGTTTCTAGCTCCTTGAGATCAGTAGCCTCTTCTTATTCCCTTTGATATTGTCTTCTTTCAAGGATGTAGATTTTTTATTCATAATACTTTAATGTGCATCTCAGCTTTTGATTCTTCTTTCTACACAATTCTAGTTCTTCAAGAGTGCATACTAACTCTACTTCAAGATTCACTTCATCTTCTTCTTCATCAGAGTCTTCAATATCAATTATGTTCTTCCCTTTGGAGTTGCTTTCTTTAGTTGCATCCATTTCCATAAATAAACATTCTAAGTGATCTTCATCATCTTATTTTTTAGAGATACTAGGATTGCTTTATTTAGAGTCACTTGATTCTTCCTTTGAATAGAAGTTCCTTTTTTTCTTGAAGAACCTTTTCTTGTAGTTTTCCTTTGTATATCCAGTCTCTTTCTTGTTTTGTTTATGATTGTCCTCTTCATGTTAAGACTAATTATATTTATTATTGTTTGGAAAATTTCCAGCAAAATGACCTACTTGTCCACATGCAAAACACTTAAATGGGAGTTTTCCTTTATACTTACCCGAGCCTCTTTTTAGTATTCTCACAAACATTGCTTCAATATTTTCATCATCCAACTCATCTCCTAAAGTTGAATCTTCTTCTTCTTATTGCTTGGACTAAGTTTCCTTCTTGAATTTGAATACTAATTATTTCTTGGGTGTCTTGGATCCAATGGTCCTCATCTCATATGCTGACAGAGTGCTTTCCAGTTCATCCATCGTGAGATTTTTCATGTCTTTGGCTTCCTCTATGGTGGAAACCTTTGCATCATAATTGTTGGTTAGGGATCTCAGAACCTTCTGAATAATGAAAGATTCTTATAAATTCTCTCATAAACCTCTTATCATGTTTATGAATTCATCTGTTATTTACATGTATGCCTCTATGCTCTCATCATCCTTCATTTTCAGATTCTCGAACTAGGCTCTGTAAGTTTGCAGCTTTTCCAACTTGAATTTATAATCTCCTTCATAGATACTCTGCAGCTTGGTCCATATCTCCTTTGATGTTGTGAAATGCATTACTTTGAAAAATTATGCTTCTGTCAAGCCTCATAGAATGGCATTCATTTCTCTTGAGTTGTATTCATATTTTACGTTATCTACGGAAGAAGTAATTGGTGTGGCAGGAGGAGTGTATGCTTTCTCAACACATTTACATATATCAAAGCCAAGTGACATCAAGATATGTATTCCTCCTTATTCTCTAGAATGCAAAATTCATTCCAGTGAAGAGAGATGATCTTGAGAGTGAAAAACCTGCATTGTGCCCTGATTTGGTGCCATGTTTGTGATAGAGAGGATCTTATTGAAGATGCTAAGCTTCTATTATAAGGATGTTTTCTCTGATACCAATTATTAGAGATCACAAGCACTGAGAGGGGGGTGAATCAATGTAGACTAAAAATTTTACAATCAATACCAATCCATAATTCCTTAGTAAAGTGCAAAAATATACTATGTGAGAATTTAAATCAAACATATGCTCATGACAAAGATAACACTAAAACACAGAAATTACCGTGGGAAACCCTTTCGAGAGAAAAACCCACCTTTAAAACCATGGATTTATTAGGAACACCAATTCCAAAATATTACATACAATGATTTTCAGTTGAGCACCCACTCAACCCCTAAAGCACCCACTTCAGATTCTTCAAGCGCCAATTTTCAAGGAGATAACACCAACCCCACTTTAATCAACTAGATATTTACTGCAGAACCCACTTACAAGGAGGCACCCACCCCTATAATGCTAAGCACCCACTTAGAAATATAATTTTTATTACATATACATTGATCATTAGAATTAAGATTGCTTACACAATGGATTATGATCACTTTTCTCTATCTGTCTTTGTTTTCTATGTCATTCTCTTGTGCTCATCTCAGTTGAAATAATTTTCTCAATCAATCCATCACACTGATGCTCTTCTCATTTGATATATCATCAAAAATTCATTTTTTTCTCTCATCTTCTCTCGCTCTTTTCTTTTGTAACTCCTTCACCTTGAATACATCATTTTCTCACTTGAGCAACAACCGTATTCGCATGGAGTTGTTCTTTTATATGACAATCGACGCATGCCCCCATCACTTCCTTGGCATGGTTCGTGCACTTTGTCTCTCTGTTTCCTAAGTAATATCTGACCTGTATTAAATACATGCAACAAAATGCCTTATTTATTCTCTCTATATTCGGCTTTATTTTGTCTATATTCAATGTGTTACTTCATGAAGCCATTTATGAGAAAATACCTAAACAAATATAGATTCCCATCATTTTATAGGATTTTTCAACTTGATTAAGATGAATGATGCACTTTTATCCTTTGATATTTAATTTCACCTAGTAATCAAGAATATTCATAGATAATATAGCTGCATTTCTCTAAAAATTCAAAGAGCATTAAATTTTGACAGTTGGAACTGGAGATTTCTCAAATCGGGTTTGATTTTTTCATGGAGCACAAGAAATGTTCAACCTCTCTATTTGATATTCAGATCATTATCAATTTTGGAGAAAAAAGTCCTATTTGACCATATTCAAAATAATTTGATTGTTCTCGAGCCCTGTCTAATCCCTGTTTGTTCATTCTCATGGATTTCTTTAGGCTTCTGTGACATTTTCCTTTGTATTGTGGCTATATCCTTTGATCTACTGGTGGTTTTTCCTTTCATGGAAAATTTTTTAGTTATCCATGTGGATTTCCTTTACTTTTCACGGATTTTTCAATATTCCACGGATTTCCTCCTTTACTCACTACTTTCTTTAGTACTTCTGTGGATTTGTTTCCATGTCCACGGCTATATTCCTTTACCTACAACTCTTGTAGTTATTTGTGGTTATCTCTATGTCCTTCATGGATTTTACCCTTTATCTCGTTTCTTCCTCCTAGACTTTTATTACTTCCATGCAAATTTTACTTTTACATCTCGCACGACTTCACCTTTCTCACCTGCATGGATTTTTCCATTTTCTCATGGCTCTTGCTAAGTGTACTGCAGTTTCTTCTAGAATTTGACCGATAACTCCTAATATCCACGGCTTGCACAAAAGTTGATTAAGTCCCTTAGAAATTATCCTTGCTTATCTTGAAGCCCTCTAATAATTGACACTACTAATCAAACTTCACATTTCTTTTGTCAATTATTTCTTTCCATACATGGTTGATCTTGGGATACCTACATAACACTTGCTTTATAATTTTTGCCACTTTTTGCCATCAATGTGACTTGACATCAATGACAACACATATGAAAATGACAAAGGTCCAACATCTATGCATCGATTCAATTGGAGTATTAACCATGTGGTGGGTCCTCAAGCCACCACATGGCCTACTAACACATATCCATATGACATCAAGTCATGACTGAGATGCTCTATTGAGCTAGAAGTGAGTTGCATTTACTGAGTGGACCGACCTACACACAACCAACTCAGTGAACTACACATACTCGGTGAGCCCAACTTTGGAAAAAACAAACGTGTCTACGTGGCCCAAGCCACGTTTTGTATGGTTGGTGAAAGGCTTATTAAATCCTTACTTATCTCCTCCCCACACAATGTGGGATTTACCCATGCCCAAACCAAATGCCACTACATGGGAGTGATCATTTTGATGATAATGGATACCATGGTAGGGCAGAACAAATTGAATTGGTGATGTGGCAGGAAACAAGAACAATCTGCGATAACAAGGGATCCACTGATATTACCGTTAGCACTCAGGGATGTACATGGTGAGTGTGTTGAAATCCTCGTAGTGATCAGTAAAAATAGATAAGTCCTAGGGAGGTTTGAAAACTGGACCTACCTCCTGTGAACATAGCGGTCCAACTAACTCAGCTAACCAGGTTGGTTGAGATAAGATATGGTGATAATCCATATAAACAAGAACTTCAGGCCAGTCAAGGCTATAAAAGGCCTCCCCCCTCTCCATTGAACACAATCCTCCCTCTCTCTAATACAAATCTCAAGGCTTGAAGGACTATTTTGAAGGCTTAAGGAGGAATTTTTGGAAGCCTTAAGAGATGTTAAGGATATAAAGAAGACCTATACTATATTATTATTGGAATTATTATGGAGAGATAATTCCTATATTATTATAGGAAATTATTTTGGAGGACATAAGACCTATTAATATTTTGATAGGAACATGAAGATTTTAAAACCTATTATTATAAGAAATTATGAAGATCTATTTAATTAAAATGCATTGATGAGATAATTCCTATTATTTAGGCACTTTGTAAAAATTGGGAGTTATTATTTTAACTCACCGATTAGTGGAAAGGCCAAATAGACACATTATTCTCGTACAGGAGATAAGAGACGTCATAGTGAAGCCAAAGGACTTGATGAAGCTTGGAAATGTCATTATCAATCCAAGGA
Source organism: Taxus chinensis (assembly GCA_019776745.2). Classification (NCBI taxonomy): domain Eukaryota; kingdom Viridiplantae; phylum Streptophyta; class Pinopsida; order Cupressales; family Taxaceae; genus Taxus; species Taxus chinensis. The sequence continues at coordinate 173,318,397 of CM034150.1, read as the reverse complement.
TCATAATGCAACACTAAGAAGTACACACATATTGAAGCTCATATTATTAGTACGTCAAGCGTATAGCTAATTTAGTTGTTTGGATACCACAAAGGAGAGTCAAAATCATTGTTAAGCTCATTGAAGAGACATCGGATTGAATCATCACTCTACATTGAGGCTGATTGAGGTCATGTAGTATAGTGGAATCAAATTATCATCAACACCAGACATCAGGTCAGTCTTATCTCTGCATAGATGTTGGAGGACCATACAACAGAGTGGAGAATGATCGACATTGTCAGATATATGGAGAATTAGCACCATGTAATGGTTATTTTTCCATGCAGTGGAAGCATGGAGGTCATCTGGAGATATCAAATCAAGGAGTTTTGCTAGAGCACTAAGCTTTCCAAGACTAGTTCAGATTCTATTGAATCAATTCGTGTCAGGAGCTATGTTAGAGCACTAAGCTTTCAAAGATCAATTTAGATTCTTTCGAATCAACGAGTTCCAAAATTATCTTTGCATAGAGGCTGGTTGAGGCCATGCAATAGAGGGAATTCATTATCAAATATTTTCTAACTTAATACTGTGTAGAGGCAAAGACAGTGCAACATAGTGAAGTTCAACAAGAAAGCATCAAAGCAGAGAGTTGTGCTAAGAACTGAGATTTCCAAGACCATTGGGTTTAGAGGATCAATTGGCACCAAGTTCAGTTAAATGTCCATTATAGTAATGTAAGTTTATTATGTACTTATATTCAAAAAGTTATAATGGATTGGTTCATCTAGTTTGTGAACCCAGAGACGTAGGCATTTTTTCAAACTTTTTTATCAACTCTTATGCAGTGTGGTTCTTATTCTTACATTGCATTTGTTTAAAGTTGATTTATTTTGGGTGAAATTGGAAGTAAATTAAAAATACATATAAGGGTCAGTGGCCACTGAAAAAAAATGGTTAGTTTACGGATTAATAGAGCACACATTCATATGAACCGATGGATCGAGCATTGTTTTATTGATAGTATGATACCCGATAAAAGCATAGATGTGTAAATAATTAGAAGAGAAAATAGCATGATAATTATGGTTAGAAAATGTAAAAATTTGAGGAAATGCGTCTACATTAGCAACTAGAAAATCAAGAGGCCTTGATGAAGGAGGAGGCACTGCATTGTATGCATGATTGGCTGAAGAATCCGCAACTTTCTTTTCATGATTAGGTAGAGGATCATCAAAGATATTAATATTTTTGTTTTCATTCACCATATTAGATGTCAAAGGCTCAGGGATATCGATTGCATTGTTGTCAATAAGATCTAGAAGAAGATTCCTGAATTTGAAACAGCGATCAGTAGGATGTCTAATGCATTGGTGATAGTCACATCTAGTATTTTCATCGTAATTACGTAATTTAGTGAGAGATGGATCTAGATTAAGTGGAGGAGGAAGTGTAATAACATTTATCTCGATAATTTGTGGTAATAGAATGTGTGAAACACAAGGTAATTTTGTGAATGCATGCTTTGGAGGTTTCCATTAAAGCTTTTTAGGAGTAGAGGCAGCGTTAATAGTCACTATCACTTCAGAGGGCTTAGGAGATGGCTTGAAAGTTGGTTTTTTTATGAAACCGACTAGAATATGATGGAGCATGATCATGGTACTTGAGTTTTCCCATAGAAATAATTTTTCCTTCACGTAACTTAAGAGTATGATATAATTGATCAAATGAAGGAGATGTCTCAAAAATTACACTCTCTTGGAAAGTAGATAAGAGACTTTAAACAAATAGATCTTGAAGTTCTGAATTAGCAAGTTAATTTTTCATCTTAACTATATTGTTCTTATATCATAAAACGTAGTTTGTTAGATGCTCATTGGATCCTTGTTTGATTTGTGCAAGTTGAGAAAATGATATATTTGAACCGATATTTATTGGAAAATGAGAAATAAAAAAGCATTTGTTAAATGCATAAATGATGTTACCGAATGAATAGGAATATCATAGAACCAATGTATAGCATGATCTTGAAGACTTCTAGGAAATATATTTTCTAATAGAATAGGATCATCTATATCATCTAGACATGCCAAATGCAAAGATAAAATATGATCTTAAGGGTCACCATGGCCATTGAAGGTGAGTAGCTTAGGGTGAGGAAATTGGGAGGAAGTACACAAGTAGAAATGGTAGGCATGAAAGGAGTATGAAGAAGTAAAGTGGAATCAAGAGATGGAGAGGCACGAGAAGTATCCTATTATAGTTTACATATTTGACCTTGGTGATCCTAATAGAGAGATGATAGATCTTGAGTGCCAGAAGAGGATACTTGTTGTGCATGCAAAGTAAGAGGCGGAGTGAAATGGCTGGTAGGAGTAGGAATGGAGATGGGAATAGTGCAATTGGGTGGAATGGTATAAGGAGGGGATTGAGTATAAATATGCATAGAGGTTATAGTAGAAGTAGGGACACTAATCTCAGCTATATTGATGGCCTCCTCATGAGCAATGAATAAGAGCATATCTAGATCTTGCAGATGCTCAGAAACATGCTCATTGAGCCCTTGAAGGTGGGATTCAGTAAAGGGTTCATAATATTGAGCCATGATAAAACTATTGCAAAAATGCCTAGAAGAAAGGTTGGGTCTGAATGGATGGGTTTAACAAATGATTTAACAAAAATATATTTTTTGTAAAACCCTAGATATTACAGAGTCATGTATGATAAATAAATGCTAAAGTATAGATTTTACACAAGCAATAAGCTAATGAAATATGAAACCCTAAGTGCAAGAAAGACAGTAGAAGACTTATCCAATTTCACACTTGATCTCGAAGTGTTCTGGATTGAAAAAATGATAAACAGGAAGGGAAATTTTTTACAACAATGCTCAGAAAATTCTATAACTGTTGAACAATCCTAGACTAGTGTGTCTAGGATGGGACTAGGGCACCTACGTGTCAGATACCTCTGTTAGGCACCTATGACTATGCAGGAACTCAGAACCTAGTTTGTCTAGTCTCACAAGGTGTTTGATAACCTTTGTTTTTGGTCTCATGTATGTCATTGGATAATCTCCAAATTCACCTATAACCTGCAAAGAGAAGATGACCTACAAAACCCTCAAACTACATCAAATCCAAAAAATAAAATATGTAGTGTGGGGATTCGGACTGACCCCGATGGTCATACGATTGAGTGAACTTACAACCAAGTTCTACACTACATATCAGACTCCATGTAGTGCTTATGTGTGTATGAAAGAATCATTCCCGAGGAATCCCTTAAGTAAGTGCACTTGATAGCAGGCGATAACTAGATGTACCAATGTAAATAGATGTGTGGATGGAAAAATGAACTTCCACTTCCTATGAAGTGTATACAGAAAATGTAGTCCCTTTTCCTTTGAATGGATTATAGATGGATGCCTTTAGTTCTCTTAGATGCCTTTGGATGCAAGATTAGGTGATGATAATATATTTTTAGAGCTTGGTCCTTTACTTTTGTCAAATATCTTTTTATTTATATGATTCCCTTGGTTGAATTCCGTAATTGACAACTCAAAGGATGACCTATAAGAAAATAAGATTCCCAAAAGATAAAAGAGGCCTAAAAGAGGTGAGTAAGATAGAAATAAGATAAGGGTGCCTAGAGGGGATGAGGGCGCCTGGGCAAAAACGTCCTGGTTGTGCATTGGTGTCTAGATTCATACAAGATAAAGTAGTAAAGTACCAACCGGGCTATAGGGTGTGAAATATCATAAATAAGACAAGAAACAAAACAAAGAGACCAAAGATAGATATCAATTACTAGTTTTCTAGCTTAGGAATCATGTAAACGCGAGTATGTTGTTAGGACCTAGAAATGTACCCAAGTGCGTGATTTTGTGTCTATAGTAGGGATGCAGGCTTAGTAGGAAGTGGAAACTACTTAGATTACATAATTTTTGTTACAAGTTTAGAAACTATCTATCCATATTGAATTTTTGATAAGGGAGTTAGATCAATTACATAAATAGATGCATTAACTCTAGGTAGAGAGAGATCAACTACAAATAGAGAGATATTATTTGGTCATGGCTACGCCTCAAGGTGATGTTTTGGCCATTTATCAAGATTTTTTCCAATCAAGAAGGTAGATTGAGTATTGGAAAATTTTATATGAGTAGGATGTTTCACAAAATCATAAAGCTCCCTCTTATATAGAGAGTCAGTGAAACAAGTCTTCTAGGATATCCTCACTAAGGTCCTCTATTATAGGGTCTCTACCACCACCTCATATACCTCCATCTCCCAGAGCTATGTGTGAGAGATAATGTATAGATGATCTTTTTTATGTTTTATTCATTTTGTTAGCTACATGATGTATATCAAGATACTTTTTGTTTATGTATTCAACATTGTCTCGACATTTTTGATCATGTTGTATTTGATGATGGATATTTTGATTTTATGGGCACTTTGATAATTATAGATATATGATGATGTTGATTATATTAATTATTGATGGATATCGTTACGAGTATGTTGTGGATGTGATGTTTACTTTTCATTTGTGTATATATGTGCATGATGAGTTATTATGATGATGATTATGATGATGATGATGATGATGATGATGATGATGATGATGATGATGATGATTTTTATGGTTTGTTTATTATGGTTGATCATGGATCTATAGATGAAAGTGATGTGGATTTAGATAGATGTTCAATTTATATATGCTCATGATGGATTTTTTATGATTATGGGTGTCATTTTATTTTCTAATGATGTGATAAGATAGACATAGGATGTGGTAGATGATATTATTTGATGATGTATTTTTCTCCTACTTTTTATGATGATAGCACACTTAGCCCTTTGGATGTTAGAAAGTGTTAGTAATGTGATGATGATTATATTTTTTAGATGGTTATAAATTGATATTTTCATGATGTTAGATATATGAGATAAATTAATAGTTATGATGATGATGTGATGATTAGATAGAACATAATGATTGATGTGTTATGTTCCTTTATTCTAAGCCATCTTGAAAAAAAATCATTATTTTGATATAGCATTAAGTAGTATATAACATGATTCATAGTTGACCATGATGGTTTGTGTACCATAACGCATTTTGAGATTGAATCAAAACTATCCTCATATCATTGGAGAATAACACCACCCTCTTATCCTCATGTAGAAATTAACAAAATTTGACTAGTAAAGGAAAAAATTATAAAACAACATAATTAAGAACACACACATAACAAATAAACAATACATATAAAACACACAAATGTTTGGGGTGGATATCATGGTTGATAGGGGTCAATGATGGGTGATAAATAGTATATGCAAGGAGGTGGGATGATGATTATTTATAGGAGAGGATGTGAATTTACCCATTTTGAAGATCCTCATATTGTGGGAGTGAGTCTTAATTCAACATATCTTGGTGTAATTTAGTTTATGTTTGGCCCCAAGTGGCAATAGATGCCCCTAGTTTAGTTACATGTGATGGTCATAATGACTTTCTCTAATAGTAACAAGGATGGGAAATGTTACAAGAAACAAATGAGTATGATGTGGTAGGGATATAATGGTAAGCTGGAGAGCATAAGATAGGATTAGAATGACTGGAAAAGGAATCTAATTACTAGATATGACAAGGGTCAAGAGGATCAAAGAATGAAAGAGAAGAGAAAAGGATGGAGAGGTGGTGGATGATAAGGCCAAGCTCAATAGAGGCTCATCCAAGAGTTATAACATCATCATCCTCTTGTGCTCCAAATGCTACTTCCATTCTTCTATAACTTGATTGATCCTTATTGTTTAACTTGATTCTTCTTTCTTTCATTTTATTTGTAATTTGATGCAAACTCAAGGCATGTTCCCCAAATCTTGTGTATAATTGAAATCTTGGCCAAGTTCAAGGGGATGAGGGGATTGATGGGATTAAGGGATGAAAGAATAAGATGGTGTAGGGGTTTCCCCCAAGCATATGAGGTACTCATCATTACAAGTGACATCAGAAACCATATTTCATAATTATACCTACCAAGGTGCCAGAGAGCTAGTTTTCACCATTGGATGATTTGTTTTGGATTTCAGATAGATGATGTAGTTTATCAGAGATAATAGTGACCCAACTCAAAGTGTAGACTCCTAATTCATAGCTATTTTGTAGACTCCTAATCCATACTTGGAAATGATGATATATGGTCCAAGCCAGTTAGGCAGGAAATTACCTTTCTTTTTCTCGCTCAGTGTTTATGTTTATTTGATTTTCCTTTAGGACAAGATCAAAAATTCAAATTATTTGGGCTGTAATTTATTGTTGTATTATCTGTGCAGCATGTTTTGATATTATTTGATATGATTTATATCATTAATTTTTCTCTCATCTATGATTTCAAGCTCTTGGATTCTTACAGTATCGTATTCTTCTTTGTCAATGAGGACTTGTAAGGATATATGAAGGTATGGTAACTCAATATCAAGAAAAAACATAACTTTGGAGCTAAATACGACAGAGTAGGGAGTGGCTTCGGTGGGTGTGTGGATGTTAGGCCCACAAGGAGGGAAAATTTTGTAGATACCAATTATGGCTAGCATCAGTGACTACCTTTTTCAAGATTTGAGTGATAATTTTGTTGTTGGATTTTTCATGGCCATTTCCTTGGGGATAATATGGCATGGAATATATTTGATGGATGTGAAAATACTCACAATATACTTTAATATATTTGTTTGTGAATTATCATCCATTGTTGGTGATGATGATGGAAAGGAAATCAAAGACACAAATGTTGCAATTGATAATGAACTTGGAAATCTACTTACTAGTGACTTAAGTGATTGGCATCACTTCCACCCACTTGGTGAAGTATTTATTAGCAATGATGATGCATTTTTGTCCATTAGACAAAATGGGGATTAACTTTGCAATGATATTGAATCCCCATATGGAGAAAGGCCACAAAAAGGTGATGGGATGCAAATCTTATGATGGGGCATGGATGATATCAACATGATTTTGACAGGATACACATTTCTTAACATACTGGCAGGCATCATTTTTCATTGTTGGAAAATAGTAATCCATGTGTAATAGCTTTTTGGTAAAATCCATTCCACTAGTATGTGTGTCATAGGTTTCATCATGGAATTCCTTGATCGCTAGGTTGGCCTCATCCGAGTCTATGTAACTTCACATGGTTCTGTAATATCCCTTATTATGATAGAGGGTGCCACATAAGATGCTGAAATGGGAGGATTTTTGGGTGAAGGCTTTACATTGGAATTAGGTTGAATTAGGTGGTAAGGTAGCATCATGGATATAGTTGTACATATCTTGGTACCAAGGGGAGTTGGGACCAATAATTTCATATACCATATTTTATTTTGGGATATCATAGGTAGGGATCAAGATTTGTTCAAACAAAAACTTATATTGTTATGTTTCTAGAGGTATCTCAATAAAATATCCAATTGTATCCATAGCATCTGTTGATTTATTTCTTCCTCAAATAACTTGTTCAAATTGGATGTCTTAAAAATATTTCTTAAATATGTTAACCATTCATTTTTACGAAATTAACTTATCATTAGTTTTTGATATCCATCCTTGAATTTCTTAATAACCAAATGGGAATCACCATAAACTTAGAGATTTTGAATGTTGTATTGAAGGGTAGTCTAAAGAGAAGATAGGAGAGATTCATGTTCATAAATGTTATTGGTGCAAGGGATGTTGAGGATGAAGGCTTTAGGGATCAAGTATCCTTGTGGTGTGACAAAAAGGATTCCTGCATCGTATGGATGATGAGTGAAGGAAACATCAAAGTAAATATTCCATGTATATTATTCTTTGATTGTCAAAATTGACTCATCAAGGAATCCAATAGTTAATGGTTGATTGTATTCAACAAAAGTCTTTACCAATTGATCTGTGAGCACTTGTCTATTGAGTATGGAGCTTAATTGCTTCACAAGAAACTTAATTTTATGTGTTACTCGTTCTGATAGTAACCGGTATCGGTCAGGATGTAACCAGCGTCGATCAAGGTGCAACTAGTGTCGGTCATTCTAGGTTAGGAAGTGACCATCGATGGTTAGGTAGTAACCATCGATGGTTAGGTAGTAACCATCAATGGTTACTTGTGCAATGTTGCTTTTGTTTTTTGATGAAAATTAGAATAAATCACTTGTTTTAAATATGATTTATTGATTGTAAAATCATAGTTAAGTTACCCAAAATAGTTATATATGCATGTAGGCATTGTAAGAGGGTAAGTAAGAAGAAGAGAAGAAAAATAGCAATTGTTTGCATGTAAGTTTTCTTGGTGAGCAAGAAAGAGTAGCTGACTGAGGGAAAAGCATTGAACATCATGTGAGGTGTTGGAAGACATCAGATCTTCATTGTATTTCCTTTGTAAAGCAATGAATAATAATATTGGTTGTTTCTTAGTGGACATAGCCCACACTGGGTGAACCACGTTAAATCTGGTGTAATCTTTCTCTTGTTTATTTTATCTTTTGGTTATTTCCGCATTCATTGCTTATATACTTTATCTGATTATAGATTTGTGCAACACTTTTATATGGTTTAACCCCAACAACTAGTATCAAAGCTTTGTTTAGAGGTTTTTTGTGTTCATAGGATTTAATCACAGAGGGTTTTCTGATTGAGTGGGAGTAGAGAAATGGCAGAAGATAGTAAATACCAAGTAGAGAAATTTGACGGTCATAATTATCAACTATGGAAGATGCAGGTGGAGGATTATTTGTATTAGAAAGATCTACACTTACCATTGGATGATCATAGAAATATGAGTATGATGACTGATGAAGAATGGAAGGTTCTAGATAGAAAGACTCTGGGATCTATAAGATTGAGCCTAACAGCATCGGTGGCTTCAAATTTTGTAGATGTAAAAACCACGATAGAATTGATGAAATATTTAGAAAAATTGTATGAAACTCCTAGTGCTTTGAATAAGGTATATTTGATGAAAAAATTGTTTAATTCTAAGATGCAAGAAGGTGGATATATATCTAATCATTTGAATGATTTCTGGTCTATTGTAAATCAATTAAAATTCGTATAAATTTCATTTGATGATGAAGTGAAAGAAATTTTATTATTATGATCTTTTTCAGATAGTTGGGATAGCTTGGTAATGGTTGTTAGTAATACAACAACTGCTTCTAAAGGATTGAAATTTGATGATGTGGTTATTGTAATCCTTAATGAGGAAATATGTAGGAAAATCTCAGGAGAAACATCATCTGGAAATGCTTTAACTGTTGAAAGCAGGGGAATATATAAAGAGGGATCACCTAAGAATAAGAAGAATGGGAGATCAAAGTCAAGACATGGCAGATCTAGATCCAGGTACAGAGATTTACTTTGGTGGAATTTTGGAAAGAGAGGACATGTAAAGGAGTGCTTGTCTAAGGAAAACAAAGAGAATACATCATACAAAGGTAAAGAAAAAGGTAAGGAGGAAAACTTTACAAGTGAGGTAAAGCAAGATGCCCTTATTCTCTCCTTGGATAATAAATTATAATTTTTGGTGTTAGATTCTGGAGCTTCTTTCCATCCTACCCCTAATAAGGGTTATTTCACAAATTATGTTCAGGGTGATTTTGAACTAGTTTATTTAGGTGATGATGATCCATGCAATATTACTAGGAAAGGTGATGTTTATCTAAAGTTGAAGAATGGAAACCTATGGGTATTGAAAGATGTAAGGCATGTGCCAAGCCTTAAAATAAATCTAATATTTGCAGGGAAACTTAGTGAATCTAGATGCATCGTTACATTCACAGCCGACTCTTGGAAGGTTACCAAGGGATCTCTTTTTGTGGCAAGAGGTAAGAAGGTAGGAACTTTATATTTGTCTACCTGTATTACTGATTCCTTTTATGTGTTATCTACTACAGATTAAGATGCAAACATGTGGCATAATCAGCTAGGCCATATGAGTGAAAAAGGAATGTAGATCTTAGAGGCTAAGCGTAAGTTATCATATTTGAAACAACTAGATCTTGAATTTTGTGAGCACTACATATTTGGAACGTAGAAGAGAGTGAGATTTCTCAATGTTGGGCCAACAAAGAAGGAGCATAAATTGGAGCTTGTACACTCAGATGTGTGGGGACTAGCCTAGGTAGCTTCTATTGGAAGATCCCAATATTATGTGACTTTCATTGATGATGCCACAAGGAAGGTATGGATCTATTGTATTAAGCATAAATATGATATTTTTGAAACTTTTAAAAGATGGAAAACCCTTGTAGAAAATGAAACAAATTTAAAATTGAAGTGCCTTAGATCTGACAATGGTGGTGAGTTATGTAGCAAGGATTTTAATGATTATTGTTCAAAGAATGGTTCCTAGAAATCCACATGAGAATGGAGTTGTAGAAAGAATGAACAGAACAATCATGGAACGTGCTAGAAGCATGAGGATACATGTCAGCTTGCCTTTGAATTTTTGGGTATAAGCAGTGGATACAACAGTATACTTGATCAACCATGGGCCTTCAACAACACTGGATGGTGGAATATCAGAAGAAGCTTGGTATGGAAAAGAGGTATATTTTTCTTTTCTTAGAGTTTTTGGCTCAGAAGCTTTTGTGCATGTTGATAGGGAAAATAGGAGGAAGTTGGATGCTAAATCTAAGAGATGTATTTTCATTGGTTATAGATCTGGTGATTTTGGATATAGATTTTAGGATTTAGAAGATTCTAAGATTGTTAGGAGTTGTGACATTGTTTGGAATGAAAGAAGAATGTACAAGGATTATGGTTTGGTGCCTAAACATGAACAGGTTAAGGATATTTTGAAGGAAAATCCATTTTTGGACCTAAAGCTGACATCCACAGACAACAACATAAGCTCTACAGGAACAAATGTCAGTCAGGCTAACTGGCATTGGCTGACAGGATCAAGTTTAGAGAAGTCAGCTACAAGAACCTGGGTTAGTACTCCTAGAACCGATGTTGGTAAGGCAACCGCAGTCAGTCAGCAGGCAGAGAAACCGTGATCGGTTACAGATGACTGGTGTCGGTCACTGACAGAGATTGACATGAATTTGTAGCAGGCACAAAATGATCCCTAGACACCCCATATCTTAGTGAGAAATTCACAAAGGGTAAGTAGACCTCCAGAGATATTTTCACATTCCTTTTTCTATTTATTACTGACTAATAGTGGTGAATCAAAAATATTTAAAGAAGCAATGCAGTTAGATATGCATGAGCAGTGGGAGCATGGCATGGATGAGGAGATGGACTCCTTGGAACAAAATCAGACATGGGATTTGGTTAAGTTGTCAGCATGTAAGAAAAGCACTGCAAAACAAATGGGTTTACATAATCAAGGAAGAAGAGGGTGGATTGAAAAGGTATGAGGCGAGGCTTGTGGTAAAGGGATTTGCACAGAAAGTAGGTATTGAATTTGATGATATTTTTATCATGTAGTTAAGATGACTGTTATTCATATTGTTCTACGTTTCGTTGCAACAAAATATTTGGGTTTAGAACAACTTGATGTTAAGATGGATTTTCTTCATGGTGATTTGGAGGAAAAGATTTATATGTAGAAGCCGCTTGGTTATGAAGTCAAGGGTAAGGAGAAACTTGTGTGTAGATTGAAAAATAGCCTATATGGGCTCAAGCAAGCCCCAAGGCAATGGTATTTGAGATTTGACAGTTTTATGCATGAGCATGGTTATACGAGATGTGAATCTGACCATTGTGCTTATTTTAAAAAGCTTGAAAATGGGAGCTATTTTATTTTGTTATTGTATGTGGATGATATGTTGATTGTAGGATCTAGTGTGCAGGACATTGGTAAACTTAAAGAAAGGTTATCTCACACATTTGCAATGAAGTATTTGCGAGCTGCAAATAAAATCCTTGGCATGCAAATTCACCGAGATAGGAAAAAAAATAAGTTGTATTTGTCTCAAGAGGCTTATATCAATAAGGTGTTGGAAAGGTTTAATATGTAAAAATCAAAACCTGTTTGTACACCTATGGCTAGACACTTCAAATTGAGCAAATATCAGTGTCCTTCATCACACGAGGAGGTTGAGTACATGGCACATGTTCCCTATGCTTTAGTAGTAGGAAGTCTTATGTATGTCATGGTTTGTACTAGACCAGACATTGCACCGGCAGTGGGAGTTATGAGAAGGTTAATGGCTAATCCAGGTAAAGAACATTGGAAAGTATTCCCATGGATTCATAGGTATTTGAGAGGGACATATGGCATGGAGTTATGCTATGGAGGATCAAATACTTCTTTACACAGCTATATTGATTAGGATATGGATGGATATTTGGATGGCAGGAGGAGCACCACTGGATATATTTTCACAATAGGTAGAATGGTAGTTAGCTAGATTTCAATATTGCAAAAGGTTGTGGCTTTGTCTACTACAGAAGCAGAGTATGTTGCAACTACAGAAGCTAGAAAGGAGATGATATGGATGAGCAGGTTCATAGAAGAGTTGGGTAAGGAGAAAGAGGATTGCAGATTATATAGTGATAGTCAGAGCATGATTCATCTGGCAAAGAACTTAGCATTTCATTCAAGAATGAAACATATTCATTTGAGGCATCACTTCGTACAGCAGGTGTTAGAGGATGGAAAACTAAAGTTAGAGAAAATCCATACAGATGATAATCCTGTAGAAATGCTAACAAAGCCATTGGTAAGGGATAAGTTAGATCTTCACTCCACTTCTGTTGGTCTTCAAGTTTAAGACTTAAAGAGGAAGAAACAGACCAAGAAAAAGGAACCAAGGATGGTGATGTATAGTACAGTGCAGCAATTGATCTCCAAGTGGGAGATTGTTGGGTATGGAGCTTAATTGCTTCACAAGAAATGTGCTTTTACATGTTACTGGTTCTGACAGTAACTGAAATCGGTTAGGATGTAACCTGCGTCAGTCAGGGTGTAATCAGCATCAGTCAATCCAGGTTAGGAAGTGACCGTCGACGGTCAGGCAATAATCATCAACGGTTACCTGTGTGACATTGCTTTTATTTTTTGACAAAAATTAGAATAAATCCATCATTTTAAAGATGATTTATTGATTTTAAAATCATAGTTAAGTTAGCCAAAATAGTTATAAATGCATATATGCATCGTAAGAGGGTAAGTAAGAAGAAGAGAATAAAAATAGAAATTGTTCGCATGTAAGTTTTCTTGGTTAGCAAGAAAGAGTAACTGAGTAACGGAAAAGCATTAAACATCCTGTGAGGTGTTGGAAGACAGCAGATCTTCATTATATGTCCTCTGTAAAGCACTGAATAATAATATTGGTTGTTTATTGGTGGACGTAGCCCACATTGGGTGAACAACGTTAAATCCAGTGTAATCTTTCTCTTGTTTATTTTATCTTCTGGTTATTTCCGCATTCATTGCTTGTATGCTTTATCTTATTATAGATTTTTGCAACACTGTTATATGGTTTAACCCCAACATTATCCCTTGATAGATTTTTTATTGACGTATTAAATATCAAATTCAATCAACAACGTGATACAATTGGCCATCTACACATTAAAGATTACTTGGATAAATGATATTTCAACGAATCCACCTTGGAAAGAAGCTTAGTCTTATTATTTAGCATGTAATGCTACAGCTTTTGAGAATAGAACACCACTTAAAAATATGTTTGTTTAATTGGAGTATAGATGAAATCCTAGCACATCAAGGTGTAGCTAAGATATTATATTATCTTTTCTTTCTCATGTTCATCATGTTGCATTAAAAGAGCTCCTAAGAAACATTGAGTTGTTGATAAACATAGGATCAAAGGTTCTTCCAATGTGGGTGGAACAAGTCCCTAGAGGATAATAGAATATTTTTTTTATAACATTCAAAAGCATGTTGACAATCATTTATTCCAGTGAAAATATCACCCCTTTCTCAAGTAAATACATGTCAAATGGTTGAACATTTATCAACTAGATGAGAGATGGATCGACAGATAACTTGGATATTCTACCTTGTAAACTCCTTAGTTTCTTGAGATTTTATGGCATGAGGCATGTTCAGTAATGGATTGAACCTTTGCTCAAATCAACCTTAAATACCTCACCTAAATACAATAAATCATAATAATTTTTCTGGTGTGATCCAAAAATAAACTTTTTGGGATTGAGGAAGACCTTATGCTCTCTTAGTCATTAAAATATATTTTGTAACACTATAAGGTGATCGGCCTTAGTATTTTATTTTCCTATAATGTCATCCACATAATCTTTGATTATGTCATGTGTCATGTCATGGAATATTACTGTCATTCCCATTGAGAAGTTACACTTACATTTTTTAGTCCAAATGGAATTACGGTAACAAAAAATTCCCCAATAGGTGGTGAACACTATGTTGTGTTGATTCTTAGGTGTAATTCTGATATGATTATCTTAATTAAATTTTTCCATGATTGATAACCTCTCATGTCCAATGGTGGACTCCATGATCGTGTTGATGTTTGGTAGTGAAAATCATCTTTCTGACATCGTTTGTTAATGTCTCTAAAATATATGTAGATCTGAATGCATCCATCAGGATTTTTGATGGAGAAAATGTTGGAGATCTAATCACAGTATTGAATTGGGTGGATGAAAATTGCATCCCAAAATATTTTGTAATTATTTCTTGACTAACAAGCCTTATTTTGTATGCATTTTATTTAGCTTTTTCTTAATTTGTTTAGTCTTGGGACATATTACAAGATGATGGACTACCAATGATGGATAAAGACCTAACATATCTACATACGACCATGTGAGGATATAGGCATATTATTTAAGTAGGGTTGTGAATTGTTCATGTTCTTGAGAGGTGAGGCTAGCCCCTAATTTTAGGATCTTTGGATCTATTTTAATACCAATATTAATATCAACTGTATCATTTTATCTTTCATGTATGTCCTTGGGAATTTATTTGAGTAAATGATCAATCCCTTATGATTCTTACATGCTAAGAAAGTCTTTAGACAATGTATTTTTAGGGCTTTGTGGTTCCTCATCGCCAGATTCAGAGGACATGTGGTTTTTCCCATCTATTGGAACCTAGGAAAGGTTTTCACTGATAGCAATGTACTCATTTTATTTTTATTTTTTTTACTTTTTCTTGTTTTACCTACTAGATCCTCAAAGAGTTTTTCATTAGTGTTCTGTATTTTTTGTTTTTTCATAAATTTTTCTTTTGAATAGTGAAATCCACTTGCTCTCCAAAATAATTGCAAGTGTCTATGTTCATCTCAAATCCATTTTTATATTCTTCTGTGGGGATATGATCTCTGAGTCCTATAAAATATATGATTGCTTCATCATTCTAAAAAATTTCCAAGGATGGTGGATCTTGTTGGTCCTAATGGATAAGGGGAGGATAATAAAGGTCAAATTCAATCATTAGGATGATGATGTCATTGATAAGGTTAGTAGTGGAAAGGTCTTTGTAACAGCTATGGATGAACCATGTTTTGATTTTGTACACAAAGAAGGATTCCTCATAAACCAAATAATTATCTGTGATGTCAGCTTGAAAGTCACCACTTGGTGGTTTTACCCTAAGCCAAGATGTGGCAGGTTTTCTTCCAGAGAAAAAAGTTCCAAGATTCCTTATTCCCATGGACCAAGCTATTTTCCTTTATATTTCATGATTTGGCACATGTGAATAATGTTTGGATACTCTCGATGTTAATAACAAGAGGCTACCTCATTGTTGGACAACCTAGAGTCATCTAAGTCTTCGATATTTTCATCATCTAGCAATTCGGAGTGGTTAAAAGTGGATGATCTGAGTTGGTAGGTTTTTCTTTTTGGTTTTCTAATGGTGGGTTTCCCATAGTTACATGGTGATGTAGGAAGGCGACCAACATAGAATGCATCTTATATTTTATACCCTCCACATGTTTTTGGGATAAGCTTAGCAAGTTGTTTGATGGAGGGAGCCTCAGAATTGGATCGAAGATCATTAGCATGAATGTAATATGGTGATGATGTAGCTAGTTCTAGCTGGTAGGAATGGTCCATGGTTGGAATAGTCCATGGTTTTCATACAATAGACATTTTTAGAATATCATCCTTCTAATAGCTTGCAATATTGAAAGGGTTGGGAATCACCAGAAATTATGACCTCCATACCAGAATGATGGAACTTGAACAATCATTCAAGAGTGTCAAAACTCCTCCAAGTGGAATGACTACAAAAGGAGCTATAGAAAAAGGTATTATAAGGATACTAAATGAAGTATTATATGCAATAAGAGTTGTGCAAGAAATGATGTATGTTTATGAGGAAGATAGGAGAATATATTTTATACCTATTAGGGATGTGAGTAATGATGAGGAAGAATAATATGTTGATGGTGAACAAAAAGGAGTGGTGAATTTAAGTAGGGTTTTGAATTGTTCGCATTCTTAAGAGGAGAGACTAGCCCCTAACTTCAGGATCTTTGGATATGTTTTAGTGTTGATATTAATATCAATTGTATCTTCAACTAAGGATGATGGTATTTCCTATATGTACTTGGGAATTTATTGGAGTAAATGATCAATCCTTATGATTCTTCCATACTAAGAGAGTCTTCATGCAACATGTTGTTAAGGTTTAGAGGTTCCTCATCACCAGATTTAGAGAACGTCATTTTCCTCATCTATTGGCACCTCAAAGTGGTATTCACTGATAGACATATCTTCATGTTTATTTTTATTTTTTTGACTTTTTATTTTTTACCTAATAGATCCTCGGAGAGATTTTCACTACAGGGTTATGTATCTTGATTTTTTTGTTTTTCTCGATTTTTTCGTATTTTTTCCTTTTGACTAGATAAATCCATTTTCTCTTCAAAATAGGTTCAAGTGTCTAGGTTGATCTTAAATCCCTTTTTATATCCTCCTACAGGGATATGTTCTCTAAATCCCATAAAATATATGATTGATTCATCATTCTAAAATTCATCTGAGGGTGTGGATCTTGTTGGTCCCAATGGATAAGGGAAGGATAATGGAGGTCAAATTCAATAGTTAGGATGGAAGTGTTGTTGAAAAGGTTAGTACCGAAAAGGTATTTGTATAGGAAATGGAAGTACCCTATTTTGATGTTATACTTAGGGAAGGATTCCCCATAAACCAAATAAGTATCCATGATGTCAGGTTGCGAGTCATCACTAGGTGGTTTGTATCATAGACCAAGATGTGGTGATTTTTCTTCCAAAGAAACAAGTTCCAAGACTCCTTATTCCCATGGAACGAGTTATTTTCCTTTATATTTCATGATTTGGCACATGTGATTATCTTTTAGATACTCGTGATGTTGATAACAGGAGGATACCTCATTTTTAGACAATCGAGATTCATCTAAGTATTCGATCCTTTCATCATATAGCAATCCAAAGCAGTTGAAATTTGAATATCCAAGTTGGTAGGTTGTGATTTTTGGTTTCCTTGTGGTGGGTTTCTCATAGTTGCATGGGGATGTAGGAAGGTCACCAACATGGAAGGAATCTTAGAGTTTATACTCTCCACATCCTTTTGGGATAACCTTAGCAATTTATTCAATGGAGGGAGCCATGGAAATGGATGGAAGATCATTGGGATGAATGCGATATGATAATGATTTATTTATCTCTCGTCTATTGGAATGGTCCATGGTTATCATACATTACACATTGTTATAATAGAATCCTTCTAGTAGCTTGCAATATTGGAAGGGTTGGGGATCACTAGGAATTATGACCTTCATACAAGAATGAGGGAACTTGATACATTCTGTCAGGAATGCAAAAAATCCTCCAAGTAAAATGGATACAAGAGAAGCTATGGAAAAAGGAATTTTAGGGAGACTAGATGAAGTCTTATATGTATAAAGATATATGCAAGAAATTATGGAAGTTTACGAGGAAGATAGAATAAGAGGTTTTATACCTAGTAGGGATGTGAGTGATAATGAGGAGTATAATAGGTTGATGATGAACAAAATGGAGAGGATGTTGAAGAAGAGAGAGGTGTCGGTAATGAGAGGATATAAATGGATATATCAAAAGTTGGGAAAGGAACAAAATGGAAGTTTCATGTTTATTAAAGACCTTGGACCCTGAATAAAGGATTGATTAGCTAACTAAAATTAAGGAATACTTTGACTGCAATGAAGTAGAGGAACCCAAGAAAGTGAAGGTGACACATACATACTTTATGAACCATGTTGTACTTTATTGGAAAGCAATGAAAGCTAGGAGAAGGATAAAATGAAAGGAAAATATCACTAAGTAGGACATAATTGTGGTGAGGATGAATGATAAGTTTTTTGCTACGTAACTATCAACTTGATTTGTTGAAAAAGTTGTAAAACTTCAGATAAAGAGCGCTCAGTGAAAATAATTGTACCAAGTAATTTTAGACTACAATTAGGTATGATTATAATAGGATGGACCATGATAAAGTTACAAGGTATATAAATAATTTGAGGCTGAATATACAAGAATAGTTAAGCATGGTGTGGGTGTACATAGTTAAAGAGGCTTATCAATATGCACTAAAAGACAAGGAAAATTTTTCAAGCAATAAATAGAACTTTATTAGAGGTAGAGGTGGGTTCTTTAAAGGAGGGGGATAAATTAAGGAAGCAAGAGAAATGAAATAGTATGTTCGAGAAGATGAAACTTCTCACAATTAATTAAACAATCATGGATCAAGTGGAAGGACTTATCAATTAAGAGGTTGAGGTAGAAGAAGAGGTTTCCATGGAACCTATTTTAGTTGTAGTCAAGTTACACACCAATCATATGAATTCCCACATGTGATGGTATAAGTATCAAGAATATTTGAGGCAAGTGCACATGTTGCACAATGCAATAATGAAGATCTTTTGAATATATTTATCAACCAAATTAATGTAATCAGTTAGAAAAAATCATGATGAAAAGGAACTTATTAAAGTTTGCAAAGAAGGAAAAGGATCCTATTCAGAGAAAGATACTATTCGATAATGTTTGCAAGTCATGAGGTAAGTTTTGCAAGGTTATCACTTATATTAGAATTACTATCAACCTAGTTTAAGAGGAAATGGTTGAGAGGTTAGGGTTGAAAATAGTAGACCATCCAAACCCTTACAAAGTGTCATGGTTGCAATAAATTCACCAAATTTTGGTGGATATTCAATACTTAGTAAGTTTCAAAATAGGAACCTATAAAGATGAAGTGTGGTGTAATATAATACCCATGGATGTGTGTCATATTCTCTTTAGAGTACCATGGAAGTTTGATAGAAAATTTATACATTATGGCAAGGGAAACACCTATATGCTAGAAAATAATGGTAGGAAGCATACTCTTAATCCACTAAAGATCAAGGATGAAGAGGTTGAAAATGGTCCTAAGGCATTGTTAAAAAATGATATAAAGTTCCTTAGAGATTCAAAACATGAGAAAATGTGTTTTGTAGTCATTCCAAAGGTGTTTTAGGTGGGACCAATAGGTGACAATGGTGATGTTCCGTTGGAGGCACAAATTTTACTAATGGATTTTAAAGAAATTGTGTCAAAGGAAATTCCTATAAGGTTACCCCCAATAAGAATCATAAGTCATATGGATTTGATTCCTAGATAAATCTTTTCAAACAAGGATTCCCAAAAGGATAACTCCTACAAAGAATGAGGAAGCTATAATTTTAGTATTAGATTGCACTAAAAAACATTATGAATAAAACAAAAATATAACATAAAAAACTTAATTCATTCGGGATGATTTTCATTATGAAGAGATTACATATAAATAGGTAAATGACATCCTTAGTATAAGGAGTCAAACCATATCACACATCAATTACCAAATCCCCACTTATCTCTGCAACATGATTCTCTCCACCTTTATATTCTCACAGCTATCAAATAGTGAGTTGTTCTCACAACTCACGTACCCCCAAATATAATAATAATATCTCACACTATTACAATAATATATTATCATATGTATAATATAATTCCACAAACATTATTAATGTTCACACTAACACATTAATTTCCTAACAAAAGCCAACAAGCAAGTGCATGAGATGTTAGAAAGAGGTCTGATTAGAGAGTCTTAATTCATGTGCAATACTTGTTTTACTATCACTAAATTAAGATGGAGAGCAGAGGATATGTACAAAATCAAGGAAAATGAACAAAATCACAATCAAATATAGGTTTTCATTTCTAAGAATGGATGGTCTCATGGATTGTTTAGGAAGAGACAAGTACTTTAGCAAGATTGACTTCAAAGGTGGATAGTATCATATCAAGATAAGAGAGGGATATGAATGGAAAACAACATTTAAGATCAAGGAAGGATTATATGAATAGTTAGTGATGTCATTTGGGCTAACCAATTCCACATGTACATTAACAAGGTCAATGAATGAAGTGTTAAAGCCATTTTTAGGTGACTATGTGATTATCTACCTTGATGGTATTTTAATTTTTAGTAATATTAGATAGGATCACATGTTTCACATTAGACAAGTCCTATAGAGGCTTACAGAGAATGAGTTATTGATTAACCTAAAAAAGGGAAATTTTATGAAAATTAAATTGGTGTATTTGGGATTTTTTATCTCATATCAAGGATTAAAAATGGACACATAGAAGGTGAAGGTAATTTTGGAGTGGCCTATGCCTAGAAGCATGTTTGAGACAAGAATTTTCCAAGGTTTAGCAAATTTTATAGAAAAAATTTATAAGGTATTTTAGTGAATTTGTGCTCCATTTATTAAAATCGTGAGAAGGGACATGAAAGAGTTCAAATGGACAATGGAAATAGAAAAAAAGTTTTGAAATTTTAAAGAAGGGAACCAATGAACCTATTTTGGGATTGTCATAATTTTCCAAAGTATTTCAAGTGGACCATGATGCAAGTGGAACTACCATTAGAGTAGTATTTATCCAAGAAGGTAGACCCATTTCTTATTTTATTGAGAAAATAAATGATGCCAAGAAAAATTATTATGTCTATGATCAAGAGTTATATGACATTAAACATGCATTGAAGAAGTGGAGGAATTAATTTTTTCCTAAGGAATTTGTTTTGCACACTGATTATTAGGGATTTTAGTTCATTAACATCCAAGGAAATCTTAGTGAAAGAAGTATGAAGTGGATGGAGTTTCTCTAGAGCTTTACTTTTGTTCTTAAATATAAAAGGGGAAACTCAAACTGTTGTCCGAATCGCACCCCCGTGAAATTTTGAACAACTCATCCAAGTTAGGAATTAGGCACTTTTTTCTCAAGAAACTCGTGGAACACTGAGTTATTCTTCCATGGGATGCATGAATGCAGGGTTCCACAGGTTATCCTAACTCACGAAACAAAGTAGTTGGAGCTCAAGACTTAGGCATATTTTTTATGGAGTTAGTGCTTCATGGAGGATTGAAGTTATATGTTAGACCTTCATGGAATTTGTAAAGGAATCATTATTTTATGGGATGAAGGAAAATTTAGACCACCATGGAGTTACACGTCCATAAAAAGTTGGAAAATCAGCTAAGGATAGGATCTGCAAAGCGAAGGAGTGGGAAATCTTAGTGCTTCGTGACATGGAAAATATAGTGTTGTGCAAAATTGGAATTCTAAGGAGTTGGTTCCATTTCACAAAACAAATGTTATAGTCCATTGAGGAGAAGCCGTGATGTACGAAAACAGTGTTGAGGGGCACCGTGTGGCAAAGGAAAACGTATTTGAAGTTCACATGCAACTAAAGTTAAAAGTCGAGGAATAAGAACTATGTGTTATGTGGTTTCTGAAGGTATAGTGTTCCCCAGATTTCAAATTCCGCGTAACCAAGGGACATCGTCGCAAGGCTAAAATCCTTGAGGTGAAGAAATGGACCACTGCAACATGTGGAGAAATAAGTTAAGTGTGTAGTAAAGGCCGCAAAAGTTCAAAACTCGTGATGAGCTTTTAGAATGCAGTAAATGTCGTAGGACGATATATATATATAGGAGATGTATTACCAAGCGTAATCAAGATATATATATATATATATATATATATATATATATATATATATATATATATATATATATATGTCCACATGAAATTGCATGATGCACATGAAAACCACATTTTTCCAAGTGAAAAGGTACAAAACAACGACCCAGCTACAATATAAATACATGAATAGGCACTTTCCATGACACACCATTTCCATGGTTACATATTTACTTACAATCGTATTTAATTATTTGACCTTAATTATTTGAAGAGAACTTAACATATAAACCTTCATTCCCTATAAAAACTAGGCTGCATTTTCTATATTTCATTTAACATTTTACCTAGAATGGTTCTATTGATTTTGCTTGTTTCTCTTATGGAAATTACTTTATATAGCACGATGGTTAACAGGAAAATTTACACACACATGAGTCTACTAGTACTTGTTCTAAGGATTCATCTCGAAGGAGCATGTTTACTAGGTTTTTATTTTTACCTTCATTGCCAAAAAGGGAATTTCACGTGGAGAGAGAAGGAAGTCTATTAGATATAAGGGTAGGAAGATTTTGTGTTCCTTTCTCAATATAACACTTAAACATTATGGATATACTCCTTTCGTTTTCAAATTATTACAACCAACTGTGTAATTTAATTTTTTAGTTTGCATTACTCGTGATGTGATTCACAATCCAATTACCCAATTAGGATTCCTTATTTTCAAAAATCATGTTACACATGGAAGAATACATTTCACATGTGTTAACATTATAGAGTTTTTACAAATAGTTAAGGGTCAAGTCTCAATTCCACTTTACTTCAAAACCATCATCTTAATAATGTAATATCGATACTTACGAGTTAAAAAATACATGTTTTGGCCACAATTAAACTTCCTAAGTGTTCCTTGGTTTAATATATTTCCCTTTAATTCTAAGGGTTCTACTCCCTATTACAATTCAAACCTAGAGTGTGCAATATTATTTACTCACATGACCTTCATAAAATCCAAATGTATTTCATTACTACCTGCTAAGGGGACATTTTTCTCAACCTTATGGCTTAGGAATGTCGTTGCGGGGTTCTTTCACTATATGATTTTGGCCCCATTAATAAGTCCCTCATTCAGTATTTGGGAAGGCAAAAAGTTGGCCCACAAGGGTAGAGAAGGATAATTCTTGTGGACCATGCACAAAGGATGGATGAGGTACAAATTTTACCTACCCCAAGAGGGTCATGAAGACATGAGTGAGACCCCTTTTCTTGGCATACGGGAGAAACTAATATCAATATAGCAATGGAATGACATGGTTAAAATTTTACCAAGTTCAATTCCACTATGGAAATAAGGTACGAGGTAAACTCAAGAGGGTCATTCCTTACAAAAAGATTTTTTTATTTCAAGCTTTAAGTTTGATTATTATTTTTTGTCCAAATGAAAACATGTTACTACAAGTTGTTATTTTTCTCAGGAGAGTAAGAGAGTTCCATAGGTCAACACATCACTAGAAAATAGATAAAATATGCTATTCTTAAATTTTTACTATCCACATGCACAAATTTAGTTCTTAAGATGAAACCCACATACTCTAGATATTTTTTAACCATTATCATTCCTACAGGGTGGTTTTGTTGTGGGTTAGCACACTCTTATTGTACATATCCATAATCAAAATTGAGTATACAATAAATAAATACAGAAATAAACTAGAAGAACAATACACAAGATATAATGTGGTTCACCTAGTGTGGGCTACGTCCACCAAGGAGCAACCAATCTATTAATATTTGCTTTACATAGGAAATACAATGAAGATCTGCAGTCTTCCACATCTCCTTTGGATATACAATAATTTTCTCTCACAAGATTTTCTTTTCTCTCACCAAGAAAATATTCCTTCAATTATGATTAATCTCATGTTCTAACCCTAGCATTTTAGCTTATATACGCATATAAAAACATATGGCATTTTAGCAATACAATTACAACCCTTAGATCACATTTTAATCAAAGGTTATATCTAATCCCGCGTCTTAAATAAAAACATAAACGCATAGGTAACTGATGCCAATTACCCCAATTGATGTTGATTGGTCCTAGGTGGCCGACGTCAGTCAGCCAACCGATGTCGGTTACTGTGTAAACCTGCAAGTTGTAAAACATACTATTTGTGAATCCATTTAGCTCCATAAATCAACAATATCCCACTTGGAGATAAATCATTGCACTTGTACCATATAACTTAATCCTTAGATACTTTCCTTGGCATATTTCTTCCTCTTCAAGTCTCAAACTCGAAGGCCAATAGAAGTGGAGTGTAGCTCCAACTTATCCTTTTCCGACGGCTTCGTTAGCATATCCGCAGGGTTCTCATTTGTATGAATTTTCTCTAGTTTCAGTTTCCCATCCTCCATCACATGTCGTATGAAGTGATATCTCAACTGAATGTGTTTCATTCTTGAATGAAATGCTAATTTCTTTTCCAAATGAATCACACTTTGACTATCACTATATAATTTACAATCCTCTTACTCCTTTCCCAACTCTTTTATGAATCTTCTCATCCATATCATCTCTTTGCTAGCCTTTGTAGTTGCAACATATTTGACTTATGTACTAGACAAAGCCACAAACTTCAAAAATCTTAAAATGTAGCTAACTTTCATTCTACCTACTGTGAATACATATCCAGTGGTTCTTCTCCTACCATCCAAACATCCAGCCATATCTGAATCAACATATTGGCATAAAGAATTATCTGAAACTCCATAGCATAAATGCATGTTGGACGTCCCTCTCAAATATATGAGTATCCATTAGACTGCTTTCTAATTGTCTTTACCTGGATTGACCATAAATCTGCTCACAACTCCCATTGCCTACGTAATTTCTGGTCTAGTACATACCAATGCATACATAAAACTTCCAACCACTGAATCATATGAAACTCATGCCATGTACTCGACCTCCTCATGTGATGTAGGACACTGATCTTTTCTTAATTTAAAGTTTCAAACCATAGGTGTACTTACAAGTTTTGAATTCTACATTTTAAACATTTCTAACACCTTATTGATATAATCTTCCTAAGACAAATACAATTTCCTGTTCTTCCTGTCTCTATGAATTTGCATGCCAAGAATTTTCTTTGCAACTCCAAAATCCTTCATTGCAAATGTATGAGCTAACTTTTCTTTAATCTCAACAATGTCTTGCATATTATATCCTACAATAAGCATACAATCTACATACGGTGAAAAAATAATATAGCTTCCATTTTCAAGCTTCTTGAAATAAACACAATGGTGAGATTCACATCTCATATAAGCATGCTCATGGATAAAACTGTCAAACCTCACATACCATTACGTTGGGGCTTCCTTGAGCCCATATAAGCTCTTTTTCAACCTGAACACAAGTTTCTCCTTACCCTTGACTTCATACCCAAGTGGCTATTGCATATATATCTCTTCCTCCAAATCACCGTGAAGGAAAGCCATCTTAACATCAAGTTGTTCTAAATGCAAATATTCTATTGCAAATAAACTCAAAATAGTACGTATGGAGGTCATTTTTACTACAGGATAAAATATCTCACAAAAGTCAATACCTGCTTACTGTGAAAATCCTTTTACCACAATTCTTGCCTTGTATCTTTTATGGCCATCCTCTTCTTCCTTGATCCTATAAACCCATTTGTTCTAAAATGTTCTCTGACATGTTGGAAACTTAATCAAATCTCATGTCTAGTTTTGTTTCA
This sequence comes from Taxus chinensis, assembly GCA_019776745.2. Classification (NCBI taxonomy): domain Eukaryota; kingdom Viridiplantae; phylum Streptophyta; class Pinopsida; order Cupressales; family Taxaceae; genus Taxus; species Taxus chinensis. The sequence goes on along the minus strand of CM034150.1, from coordinate 173,292,656 downwards.
AGGAATCCATGTCATAATCCTAGTTCTTGTGGGTTTCCTCCTACATTGCTTCTTCAAAACTTTCTGGTTCATCATTATCAGTCAATAATAGATAAAATAAGGAAGGTGTAAATAATTTTGGAGGTATACTTACCCATTATGACCTTCTTAAATAAATTTGGGGTACCGAAGGTTCATTCTAAAAATTTGTATCAACCTCTGACAGTGACCGACATCAGTCACCTATAGCCAACGTTAGTCCAAGTGACTGACATCAGTCTAGATCTTCTGTATCAGATGCCGGTTCTGGCTTCCGACGTCAGTCATGTGTCTACCGGCACCAGTTTCCCTCACTGATGTTGGTACCTATAGATGACTATTTTAAATCCAAGAATGCATTTTCTTTCAAAACATCTTCCACTGATTCATCCTTGGGTATCAAAATCTAATCCCTGTACATTCTCTTTTCATTCCATTTAATGTTATGAATCCTAACAATCTTAGAATCATCTAAATCCCAAAAATGGGATCCAAAATCACCAGAGTCATAACCAATAAAAGTGCATCTCTTGGATTTAGCATCCAACTTCTTCTTATTTTTTTAATCAACAAGAAAAAAAATCTTTTGAACCAAATACTCTAAGAAAAGAAAGATCTACCTCTTTTCCAGACCAAAATTCTTCTAGTATTCCATTATCCAATGTACTTGAAGGCCCACGGATGATTAAATATATTGTTGTGTCTACTGCTTCTTCCCAAAACTGTAAGGGTAATCCAGTATGTATCATCATGTTTCCTGCATGTTCCATGATATTTCTATTTATTCTTTCAACCACATCATTCTCCTATGGTGTTCTAGGAACCGTTCTTTCTCTATGTATTCCATTCACTGAATAGTAATCATTAAAAACCTTGTTGGAGTAATCACCACCATTTTCAGATCTAAGGCATTTTAATTTTAAATTGGATTCATTTTCCACAACATCTGTCCATATTTTAAAAGTCTTAAAAACATCATACTTGCTTTGTATACAATAAACTCATACCTTTCTTGTGGAATCATCAATGAAAGTCATGTAGTATTGGGATCCTCCATGAGAAGCTACTTGGGCTGGTCACCACACATCTGAGTGCACAAGCTTTAATTTTCGTTCCTTCTTTGTTTCCCTAACTTTGAGAAATCTCACTCTCTTTTTCTTTCCAAATATGCAATGCTCATAGAAATCATAATCTACTTATTTCAAATCTGATAAATTACCCTTTTCCTTTAAGATATGCATTCCCTTTTTACTCATATGGCCTAGTTGATTATGCCACATGCTTGCATTTGAATCTAAAGTAGATAGAACATAAAAGGAATCAGTATTACAAGTATACAAATACAATGTTCCTACATTCTTTCCTCTTTCCAAAACAATAGCTCCCTTGGTAACTTTTTGAGATTCGGTTGTGAATGTAACCACTCAACTAGAATCACCTAGTTGATTTGAAGAAATTATATTTCTTCTTAGGCTTGGCACATGCCTCACATCTTTCAATATCCATGTATTTCCATTCTAATATTTTAGATGAACTTCCCTTTTACCAGTAATATTGCATGGTTCATCATCTCCTAAATAAACATGCCCAAAATTTCCTTGGACATAATTTCTGAAATAACCCTTATTAGGGGTAACATGGAAAGAAACTCTTAAATCTAAAATCCGTGATTCTATTTTACTATCCAAGGGGAGAATTAGGGCATTTTGCATTACCTCAGTTGCAAAATTTATTTATTTACCTTTGTCTGGTATATTATCTTTGTTTTCCTTGAACCAACAATACTTTTTTGCATATCCTTTCTTTCCACAATTCCAGTAGGTTATTCCTCTACCTCTGGATTTGGATCTTCCATTCTTAGACTTTGATTTCCAATTATTCTTGTTCTTTGATATCTCATTCTGCCTTCCTCTACTTTCTACATTGAAATCATTTCCAGATGATGACTCTCCTATAGTTTTCTGACATAATTATTCATTCAAGATTATACTAACCACATCATCAAACTTGAAAATATTAGAAGCAGACATTGTATTACTAACATCCATCACCAAGTTATCCCAATTATCTGGAAAAGAGCATAAGCATAAAAGTGCTTTCACTTCATCATCAAAAGGAATATTAACTGATTTTAATTTATTTACAATGGAACGGAAATCATTTAAATAAATGTATACAGATTCACCTTCTTTCATTTTAGAACTAAATAATTTCTTCATCAAATAAACTTTATTTGAAGCACTTGGTTTATCATATAAGTTAGCTAAATATTTCATCAAATCTACTATAGTCAGGGATAATTTTAGTGCCAAATATTCATAATATGGTGAAAATTTCATTTTAGGAAAATTTGAAAAGGTGATTTTTTAGGAGCGGGTCGGTGTCCTGTTCACCTAAAATTTATAGTATATATTTTTTTGGGGGTCAGCTTCGCATACATTTGAAAACATCTCCTATAAAAACCTAGGTGATTCATTGGGTAGTATACTACAGTACTACCACCAGTAGCTTCCCAATATCGTGAACTCACATACTCTAAGCACTAGAGATTACTCATAGCATGTTAGTAGTTTAGAGTAGGAAGATAAATGATATTTGCTTACGCACGATCCATTGAATTTGTTGACATGTGACAAAGGGGTTAGCTGTTGACAAACGATAGGGATATAGTTGACACGCGACAAGGAGGTATTACATATGCACAAAAAGGGGGTTTTTTGTTGACACATGACAAGGAGGTATTGCAGAAGTGCGATAAGTGGGTTAGTTGTTAACAAGCGACAGGGATATAGTTGACGCACGATAGAGATATAGTTGACACATTTTTTGACACACGATAGGGATAGTTGACACGTTGTTGACACATGATAAGAGGGTTAGTTTTTGACACATGACAGGGACATAGTTGACGTGTGACAGGAATATAGTTAACGTGCAAAAAGGAGGTATTACAGACACACGAAAAGGGGGTTAGTTGTTGACACGTGACAAGGAGGTATTCCAGATGCGTGACAAGAATGTTTTTCTCTGACGTGTAGCTTGGTTCTTTTGCTGACGTTGGAATCTATTCAAAATAATGGAAGGTGCTAGTCCTCATTATGTGAAGACCCTAAAAGTAACTAAGAAATCTTAGAAGTCCTTGTTTAAGTATTTTGGAAACTCTTCTGATACAGATATTGCAAATACCAACAACCATATAGCTGCCACCAGAAAGAATCAAAATACTGATTGTGTGGAAGGTAATATTGAGGTGGACATGCATTTTGCACAGTATTAAACAAATGACACCTACGATAATATGCCAAATATTGAAGATATAACTGTTGAGATGCCATATCCTAAAGATATTATTCTTGTTGGGGTGTAACCATGAGTGCATCAAGATATCACACATACAAATACTTAGCAAAATGGAACACATAAATAAAATTCAAATTATGGTTCACAAAAGAGAAAACCAGGTGATTGTGATATTGCTCAAAATTCTACTTAAAAAATTAAAACATTGAAAACGAACAATAATATGTGGACCATTGGGAGGACATACAAGTTTGATTGGGATGCCAAATTTTTGTTTATCAAACCTATACAATCATCTAATTCAGAAGAGATCCCATCAAAATGTACATGTACAATATGTACATGGAAATTGGAAAATCAGCCAAAGATGCAAATGAAGCTGGACACTATAGAAAAACATTGTGGAAAACAATATTTGACTGTAACGGGGGTGGATGGCTAGAAAATCAAAACACACATGTGGAAAACTAAAAAAGAATGCATGCATGTTAAATACACAACGGATTATGAAGCAAAGTAGAAAAAATTTAGACATCTCGTGGAAAAGGGAGGAATGATCACATCGCAAATTAGTAAGATGAATCAAACAAATCTACATGCAAAACGCATACAGCTCTCTACTTTATTTCACATACTAAAGAAAGAAAGACCGATTTTAGATTTCCTCAATTCCAAAGTTTTGTATCAATATAATGGAATGTCAAACGTACATCGGTCTCATTAGTCTGAAAGTAGTGGATGGGAAATGGCAAAATACCTTTCGATGATAGAGAAGGAAGATTTGAAAGAGAATGTAAAAAAATCAGAGTTTATCTCTCTTTCAATTGATGAAGTGACATCAGTCGACAACATTGCATGGGTATGTATCCACATCTATACTTTAGAAAATCATATAAGGACACCTCATCTACTGGGTGTTATGAAAATGGTTGAAAACTGTAATCCTGAAAACCTACTTGAAATAGTTGTTTCTCATTCAAAAGATATTGTTGGAATGATTGATTATGAAATTGCTACAAAGTTGGTATGCATCAAAGAAGATGGTGCATCTATCATATAGGGTCATCGAACAGGGTTGTGTGTTAGATTACAAACAACAGTGACCCTATATATGCTACCAATTCACTGTATGGATCACAGAATGAATTTAGCATATAAAATGGTAAGCAACTATGAAGATGTTGCTAAATTAGAAGACCATATAAGAGAACTCCATGCCTATATGGCAAGCAGCCCAAAGTGATTTCTTGAGTTCCAAAAATTCACAATTGAAATTATAGCTGGCAAAAAAATTCTGAAATATGTTAGACGAGATGGATCTCTTTGTATGAACCTGCATGTAGAGTTCGTGAGGAGTATCCTTTGTTGGTTGGTTTCATGCAAAAATATCGTCATGAAGTTGATAGGGCAAGGGACTTGTTGTTCTGTTTAACTGATTTGGAGACATTGCTTACATTGGTTGGTATTTTTCCAATGTTGGAAGAGATCAATACATTGATGAAGCATGCATAGGGGAGATTAATCTATATCGTGGATTTTATACGAATGAGAAAAATAGTATGTCAAAGTCTTGATATCTTGTACTCTTCCCAGGATAGTTTTGATACACCTGTTTTCAAGAATTGAAAAGCTTTATTAGATCTTAAAAATCCTCGTAACTATTTGAGATTTAATATCCAGGATCACCTCTACATCAATGTTAATGGGAGGGACATACCACTGTACATTTTACAAAAACGTCAAGATATTACAGGATCGGAATGAGAAGATGTTTCTGTGACATGTAATCTCTTTGAGTCTATTATAGCTGAAACAAGAATAAAGCTTAAAAAAATTTCAGAATCCTTATCATCATAAATTCGAGAACGTTTCTCCAAAGATAAAATTCTTGAAGCAATGGGTGTGATGAATCCTAATTTTTTGAATATTGAAGGTGGTCATGCAGACTTTGTAAGAAAACATTTCCATAAATCCATGGGTACAATAATGGAATATTTCATAAAGACTTCAGATTTCAAGGGTATGGAAATCGAAGGTATACTAAATGCTAATTTCTTAAATTTTCAATCAAAAAATTTTGCAGCAACAATGAGGAGCCAATATAAAAATTTAGACAAACCTTCTAAAAGTGGTGTTATTACAAGGTTGTGGCGAGGAATCTATCAAAGTTATATCCTACAAGAAGACATAAGTGAATATTTCAGATTATATGAGTTATGTCAAACAATGATTTTGGAGTTTGCGGAGGAAAAAAGGGTTTTCAGTGCTTTATCATTTATAAAATCAAAAATAAGAAATAGGTTGGATAAAAATCTGGAAAGTTGCATGAGGTGTTATGTATCTCGCTACTCCATGGAAACCTTTCCTTTCGACAGAGCAATTACGCATTGGAATTCCCTTTGTAAAAGAAGAGTTGTGAATAATACAAGTATAAATGTTCCCAACGATGAGAGTGAAGTTGGCGCATCGTCACACTCTATACAAGAGAACATCGAGTTTGAAGAAGCTACTGATAATGGATTGTTTCAACTTTAAATAGGTATCTCCTTCACCTTACTTTTATTGTTTTTCACCTTATATGTTTACAGGTATATATTTACATTTATTTAAATATGATTATTTCATCTTCTTTTTTTGAAAATGTGGGTTGACATCCATCCAAGGAAGCTCGCACATCTTGGGACTGACAATGTCAGGAAACTCACCCATCTATCTAATAATCTATTTCTCATGTTGAGTTTTCTTAAATCAAAGATCTAGCACACTATGAAGGATGATTTCATAGCCATCTAAAACATTAGAGATAACTTAAACCCTATCATATGACATTTCTTGTTTTTTACAATTATGTTTAATTTATTTTTATATTTGCAAAATGCTTTGATATATTTTTTTAACTTTGTGGGATAAAATCACACAATTGAATTTTCAAAAGAGGAATATTTTTCCATATTATATAATTCATAATCCACTATCCATTATACAATTCATCATCCATGATCGTGCTTGTAGCTAAATCTACGTCCACATAAAATTCATCATCATTCATATATATCATATCATTATCATATCATAATCCTGACACTCCAATTATTATTAAATTCATCATATCATTATCATAATCTTGACACTCCAATTAGTATAGAAAATAATTATTTATCTATTTTAAATGTGCAGAAACGTCTCTTTCCTAACACATTCCATTTTTCAAAAATAATTATCCATTATCATCATTCATCATCATATATATCCATTCTAATGTCATCATATCATTACAATTATAAAGAAGAAGATTTTGAGAACGTTTAAATGTCTCGGTCGTACTACATTCCAAATTTTCTTAAAACAATTATCCATTATCATCATCCAGATTCCATGATCGTGCTTGAAGCTAAATCTACGTCCACATACAATTCATGATAATCCATATCTATGAGACTATGATTCTATTATAATGTGATCATCCACATCTAATGTAATCATCATTACAAGTAGAGAACAAACATAAACACCATATACAATCGAGAAATTCTATACGTAATATATAGGAAGTTATAAAATTAAAGATTATATAGTATTTCGAATTTTCAAAGGCTATCAAATTCAAGTTTCAACTTTCAAATCCAAATAATAAAATTCAAATGTCATGACCATCACATTCAATGTTTCAAAGTTTCCACACTCAAAAATGAAATTTTTCAACCCTCAATTTTATGTGCCCCTTTCCACTCCTGTACTCCTTTCCTCAATGGCTTCTCTGCCTGTACCCCTTTACCCAATGGTAAAAATAATCCAAGAACTTATGAGATCTTCCGCAGCAATGTCTAGATTCTTTAAAATTCTTTCTTCTTACTTTATCGCATCTCCATGGGATAGCAAATTTGGATCAGCAGTTGCTTTGGTTTTCAAATAAAATTTCAGGGTCGAAGCCACGCTCTTTAATTATCCACTTCAGTGTATTGTTTTTTTGTTAACCAAAACAATATTTTCCTTCAAATTTTTCGTTGCGGATAAACTGTTCTTTGCGGTTTCCAAGTGAACTTGGAAAACCTTTTCTTCACTCTTCAAATTTTCATATTTCAACAGCACAAAAGAAGTGATGTCATTTCAACATATTACTAAAATAAGAAAACTTCAAATTAACAAAAAATATTGTTTGAAAGTGATAATACTTACGACCGCTCTATCTCTCTCTGCATTTGCAACTACTACCAAATCCTTTTCCTTAGACCATTTGTTAAAATATGTCTGGGCCTCAACACTAATATTTTCTAATTTATTTAATGTCTTATCCAAAATGTCGTCTTTATAATTGTTGTTATATGTAACAGTCCCACTTCTTACTTGGGTAAGTAAGGAATCCATCTTCATAGGTTGATTCTGGACTGCAACGTATAAACTATCCCTTTTCCAAAAAAATTCATAACGACTTATTATCTCATTGATAAGTACTTTAGCCCTGCTCTCCCATTCTATGAGCTGACTAATATGAGGTAGAATAAACTCATCGACATGGGATTGACAATCATAACCAATTAATTTCTCTAAAGGAAAAGGTAGCAACTATTCACCATATATATCTGAAGAAGATGATCTTGCTGGAGAGGTATGGGGGCTTTTAAGTTGATCGACTGCTACTTGTTTCTGCCTTTGGGTGGCCTGATCCTGTTTGTGATAAAATAAATCAATATTCAAAAAAATAAATCTAAAGTGAAATGTAGTGAAAGTTGAATAAATTTTGTTGAAATAGAAGTATACCTGTTGGCCTTGAATCATCTCACGTATATTGAAAAATCCTATTTGGTCATTGCTATCAATTCCCAAGTAATTTCATCTAAATTTATATTATTTAAAACCGATATGCCCGTTGCGCTAGGAAAGCCACCAAGTGAGAGGGTTGGAATTCAAAACGAGGAAATGTTTACTGTCCCACTAGTGGCCAGAGTAATTGGCATGTGTTTACCAATGTTCTTTTTTCCTAATCCTCTGGTTGGCATTTTGAATATTATTAGTGGAGGGGGCGGTGCTGCTCTTTGTACAAAAGGTAGAGGACTACAATTTGCTGAAAATTTCAAGAAAAATCATATGAAAAACTAGAAAACTATGCAAAAACTACAAAATTAAACGAAGTACTATTCAAAACTTGTACCTTATTGTTGAGGGGTAGCTTGTCGCAGTGCTTGAGGTGGCCATGTTGGAGTAGTAATTGGTGTTTTTTGAGTTTTCTGTTGCTAGGATTGCTGAGGTGGTTGTTGAGAAGACACAAATGCATGCAACTGAACTGAGTGAGTTGGGGAAGATGGTTGACTTCAAGAAGCACGCATATGATCCAAATTCCCTGTAATGTCATCAACATATGATTGTATGTCAATTCAATATGGTAAAATATAAATGGGAAAATGAAAATAGAAATTTGGAATTTGTAAATAATACATGTAAGGGTATTACTTCTCTATCATTTAACGAATTCAAATGGTTGGCAGTTCAGAGATGAGTGAGCTTCCATTTCAGATTATGAATCTCCCGATGCCTAAGTGTGTTGTTGGCATCTTCCTCTTGATGCCACCTTTTTTCAGGGAATGGCCTCCAAAATCCTTCTCTGTAAATAGTAAATAGTTAATACATGTTGTCAGTCTAATGTCAAAATACAAACTTTATAGTTTATACTTGTTGTTCTTGAAATGGAATTGAAAAATTCATCAATGCCTCATCCGTGCAAGTGGGAATTGGTTTTTCTTTTAAATTTACAAGAGCCTTGTAATAAAGGCCAAGGAGATAGTTTGTGGTGTGAATGACTGGTTTTTATGAAAGCTTTGAATTTGTAATGTCAGATCTCTTTTTTTTTGATAAAAAGGTGCACCAATCAAATTTTTGCTTTGCAATAGCTATGAGAATGTATGCAATGGCTTAGTTTGGTATATCTATTTGTTGACCCTACTGTTAGGAAATAAGTGATAAAAAATGCGGAATAATCCCTCACAGAATCACAACAGTAGAAACTAATATGTAGAAATTATTACAGATCTCAAATAAAATTACAGAATAAAATAACACAACACAAAGAGACAGTATTTAACGTGGTTCACTCAATTTGGGCTACATCCACCAAGAATCACGTGCTCAGATTTTATTACAAGCCACCGTTCTCTCAATATAATACACAGATCCATTTGGAGCTATGCTCAACAAACTCTACAGAATTCATAACCGAATTCAAAGCACATCTGTAATGTTTTTCATTATACCCTACCATATGCATAAAACCATATAAGTAGGCAATTGCTTAAGTAATTTTACAATACCGTGGGTATCAAAACCATGGGCCAAAACCAAAAAAAAACTATGGGTCAAAAATCTCACCCATATGAGAAGAGCACGTTTCCCGATATGTTGGGTGCATTTTTTCAAGGTAAAAAAATAATTTATGTCCAAAAAATTGCGAGGATACATGAAAAGTGTACAATACTCTTAGTGTAAATTCTTCAACACTTTCACACATGAAAACAGGCTCCACAACCTAACACCTACAAAACTATTCTGGATTGAAAGAAGGAAATCATAGCAGCTAGAAATTGGTGTGCAATTCCTTGTGTATCCACACTACGTATGGATTTATTGACATGAGCTGAAAATTCCAAAAAACCATTGGAATTAATATAAATTTGAATTGTATCAAAATCAAAAACTTAATACAAAATGACGAATAAAAACAGTTTACACTTATAATCAACATGGAAACCAAAATTCGATTCTAGATATTTCTTATCGTCTTCGACGAGTGTTGCCTTTGTTGTAACAATGGGTAAATTTTTGAATGGGAGGCCTGTAAACTGATGAATATCAGCAGGGTTAATACCGAATTGAAACAATCAGCTAATCTGTAAACTTTTCAACTTTGGAATTATCCACAAAATCACAAATTAATCATTGATGTTTACTTTCTATTAGAAAATAACAGAGATAGCTAGTGAATGAATTACTATTGTGCTTAGAATCAACAATTGTAGTAAAGGAAAGAATATAAGCTCATAACACCAACAATTTTATTCTGGAAAACCTCCAATGGAGGAAAAACCAGATGGGAAGGGAAATTGCTCTTTCTTCCCACTTCTATTGGCCAATTCAAATCAACAGGTACAAAATTTATAATAAGTAAGAAAGAGAAGTAGCTAATATCTCAACACTTCCTCTTGGTTACTTGCTTGCTCTGTCCAACACTCCTTTCTTCTACAAAAATATAATTTCCAGCACCAAGACTTCTTGCTCACTTGTTCCCATGCTTCGATGATCTTCTACACTTCTACAATCATGTATTTATAGTCTTTCTCATGTCCTCCCGCGCATTGGAGAATGGGAAAGGTCGCGAAGGAGAAGAGAAATGAACATCCTTTCAAATTTAGAGGTTTTTCATTTCGATTTTAGTTTTCTATCCGTAATGGCCAGGACCACTGCCTTGTGCAAACCGGCGGTTCTATAATCATCGCCTTGCACAGGGTGGTGGTCTTGTTACTTAAAAGATAGAACCTCTATTTTATTGTTTTCCTTATTTTTGCTGATTATTTCTAATGAAGTAGAGTTATTTCGTATCCCTATGGATCACACCTCCCTTTCTTAGGAGGCTTTTGGTCCCACAAAAGCTTAGTGGGGAAGTAGATGAGGGAACAATTCCCTCATTTGCTCCTTCGAGTACCACCAGGTCTGCTTTGGTGTCTTTCCTTTCAATCCAATCTATCAAGACTCATACGGACCTCTTCTAGTCTCTCTAACCTTCTGTTGTAGCACTACATCCTCCTCCAGTTCACCTCGTGATTCAAGATGCGATCCTCAATGGAAGGTAGAAACTGTAGTTCTTCAACTTCATCCAGCATGGATGGCTCATAGAGGTGCAAGTTCTCGCAATTTACTATAGAGTACATCCTCATGAATGATGGTAAGTCAAGTCAAAAATCATTTTCCCCAACCTGCTCCAATATGGTGAAGGGTCCATATCGTAGTGGCTTGAGCTTCCGTGTTTGACCTTGTAGTCTATCCTTGCTCAAGTAAAGCCAAACTTTGTCTCCAACATGAAGCTTGTGTTCCCTCCTATGTTAATCGTGCCTAGCTTTGTACTTTGCTTGAGATATTTCTAGTTGTTCTTTGACCTTGAGATGGATTTACCGGATCCTCTCAATGAACTTGTTCACTCTAGCCACCTCTGTATCTCGTGTATCCCCCTCATCCTGCTATCCAACTATTATGTCTAGCGGATTTGTAGGTAGATATCCCAAGCATGCTTCAAATGGTGACTTCATAGTGGATGTGTCTACTGCCCAATTATAGGAATGTCTAAGGACTCATCCCAAGTCCTTGGGTACTTACTGTTATACCCTATGTTCAATTGTACCAAAGTCCTATTTACCACCTCTGTTTTTCATGTCGACATTAAAATTTTCCTCCGTAATTTCTATTTTATTAATATATGTATTAGGAATAAGATGTTGTTAAGTATAATTAGTAGTGGCATCCAATAGAAGATAACGGTGTCGTCAGTACAGTGCCACCAATAAAGTAGAGTATGGTAACAAGCAAAGTACAAAAAGAATGTTATGGTAAAAAGTAAATATTTGTCATAAGTGGTCCGGTAATGTTAAAATGTCAATGTTGGGGTAAGTAGAAAAGTAACGTCTACATTATTATGAATTAGAAATATTATATTTGTAATAAGGATAAGGAGTGATGTCATAAATATTTTGTGTATTTTATTTGTAGAAAAGTCTAAAAAGATGGAACCCATGTGAGATGATAAGGTTTATCTTATCTTAGAAGATAAGCCTACATGTAAAGGAAAGAGTTTAGGCATGGAATATGATTGGCCGGAAGAGATTTCCTATCCTATCTTAGAGATAGGGTGGATAAGCCTGAATTCCTATAAATAGAGAGGTCATCCCCTCTCATTTATCATAGAGAAAAGTTGTAATAATTATTTTATGAATAGAGGATTCTTTGTGAAGGTGTGTTAAGGAAGTCATCAAGAGGAGTAATTGTGAAGTTTCTCCCATAACCATTGTTGGAATCAAGTGGAATTGGTAACACTTGGAGTAATTCATGGGTGAGATTGTAATAATTTCATGTTAATAATATATTTTACAGTTGTATTTCAGATTTGTCATCATTCTTTTTTTGTCATAGTATGTGGTATTCTTGTGTTATGTTTGTTGTTGTGTTTCCATATTACTACCACCAAACCAAAAGTTGTGCATTACTAAAATAATCATAGCACGAGGAGTTCCCGGTGAAATATTATCAGAGTGTCGGATTCGTGTTGATAGTCCATCTATCTGTGGATGGAAAGTTGTGCTTCTCTGTAATCTAGTATCCATCTTGTCCCACAAAGTAGTCCAAAACTTCTCCAAGAACCTAGAATCCCTGTCAGAGATAGTAGACTTTGGAAAACCAAAATGCACCCATACATTAGCAAAAAAAAGATCTACTACCTCATGTACTTTTATTGTCTTTTTACACACCATAAGAATACACATTTTAATGAACCTATCAACAACAACATAAATATAGTCATGGCCATGTTTAGACATAGGTAATCCTCCTACAAAATCCATAGAGATGTCCTCCCATGGACGAGTAGGTAGCGGTAAAGGCATATACAAACCCTCCTTCCTAGTTTTACGATTGCTAGTACAAAAAAGTTTACATCCACGAATAAATTTTGATACTTCTTCTTACATGTTGGGTCAATATACATACCTTTGCAAGTGGGATAGGGTCTTACCAACACCGAAATGTCCCTCTACTTTAGAGGTATGTGTTTCCCTCATCAATAGAAGTCATTCTTCTTTAGGCACACAAAGTTTCCCCCATCGGTAGAGCAGCCCGTCCTTGAGATAATAGTCTTCAATCCTCATCTTTCCAGCCCCTTGGGACTGCAACTTCTGAAATGTTACCACAAAGTCTTTTTCTTGGGAATATGCCTCTCTGTAATCTTCCTTCATGAAGGGCTTGATTTGAGAGATAGTGGCCAAACAGGAAAAATTTTCCTTTGTGGGTGGCCTAGACAGCATGTCTGCCACCAAATTTGTACTACCTTTCTTGTATTTAATCACTAGATGGAACTGCTGAAGAAACCCCATCCATTTGTAGTGCCTTACCTACTGCAATTTAGACTGTGCTTGCAAATACTATAGAGGTTTATGGTCAGTGTGCACAATAGTTTCTTTACCCAACAAATAATGTTTCCATTTTTTAATTACCTGAACTAGTGCATACATTTATTTATCATATACTGAATATCCTTTAACTGCTGAAGTGAAGGTTTCAAAATGATAACATACAGGTCTACGTCATTGAAGCAACACTATGCCCATAGCATAATCATTGGCATCTGTCTCTACTTCAAAACGCTGCTACAAACTAGGAAGAGAAAGTACTGGAGCATGAATAATCTTGTATTTCAATAACTCAAAGGATTTTTCTTGTTCCTTACCCCAGTAAAAGCCCTTACTCTTTGTGGCCGCTATGGATAGAGATGTTACAATTGCCGAGAAACCTGGAATGAACTTCTGCATGTACTGTACTGCTCCCACAAAGCTTCTAGTCTCTGTGGCTCCCGTTGGTGTTGGCCAATTTGTGATGGATTCCACCTTCTTTGGATCCACTTGTAGCTCTCCCCTTCCAGCCACGTGCCCAAGATAAACAAGTGACTGTTTGGAAAATTTACATTTCTTCATATTACAAAGTAGTTGTTTCACCTTGAGAACTTGCAAGACTTGCTGCAAATGCGTTAGATGTTCTTCCCATGTGGCAATAAAAATCAAGATATCATCTAGATACACAATGACACATGAATCTATGAAATCCCACAATACATCATTCATCAGTCTCATAAATGTATCGGGTGCATTGCATAATCCAAAAGGAAGTAACCATTCATACAAACCCTATTTTATTTTGAAGGCAGTCTTCCATATATCCTCCACCTTCATCCTGACTTAGTGATAACCTGACTTGAGATCCAACTTCTTGAAAAATTTGGCATGCTAAAGTTGGTCCAAGAGATCATCTATACATGGAAGTGGATATCGGTTCTTTATGGTGATCTTGTTCAAAGCGTGGTAGTATATACACATTCTCCAAGAACCATCCTTCTTTGGCACCATCACAATAGGCAAACCACACGGTGAGGTTTTCGAACATAACACCCCTTGGTCTATTAGTTCTTGGAGTTGTTTCTTTACCTCAATACTCTCTAGCAAGGATTTCCTATACAACCCGATGTTCAGTAGAGGTGACTCTAGCAATAGCTGAATCTCATGCTTTACTTCCCGTTTTGGTGGTAATCCACTAGGAGCCTAAAATACTTCCTGAAAAGGCTGAATAATACTATCCAAATCTTGTTCTCCTTGGTTAGAAATATTTGAAAATTCAACCCCATCTTGTTTATCCTTTAACAAAAGTAAACAAAACTGATTATGATTTGATTGAATAATCCATTTTGCTTGGTTAGCACTTACCATAGTAACCAGTGTCTTACGCTGGTGTGCCTAGATGTTTCAGCTAATCCCATCCTTAACCCATCTGTATCGGCTTTCCATTTGCATAAAGATAGCATCCCTAACATACAAGTAAGGACTCCTAAATACCACATCAAAAGCATCAAGTGGAATAACGTCAGCTTCAAAAACATCTATATATTGGGAATTTATCCCAAACTTGACCTTACATCTTCTTGTTACCTGAATTTCAACACCCTTCTTCACCTAACCCAAAGGATATGGGTGCGAATGCTCATAAGTCTCAAGACCAAGCTTATTTACAACTGCCTCAGAAATCTAGTTATATTGAGAACCGGTATCAACCAAAGCATTTACCATAGTCCTCTTGATCTGGATTTTGATTTAGAATAGTCTACTCCTCCTCTTCGTTGTCCATGTTGGTGGCCGTGCATCCAAGCCTTTCGTCTACATCAGATTCATATTCGATTTCCACCTCCCCTTCTGTCTTTACAGTTGTCATGGACTTCTTAGAGTCCTTGGTTTGGTTCTTTGGATGTAACTCTGGATGAAACTTCCAACATGTAGCATCAGTATGATTATTGTTATCACAATTCTTGCAAAAATTCTTGGGATCTTTACAAGTATTTAAAGTAGTGGCAGCTTGATTACCTTTCCCTTTCCACTTACTCTTGTTACTTGTTTGCCCATAATCCTTTTTCTACTGATTTTTTGACTGCTTTACCCTCGGATCTACTTCTCCTTGCTGTTTATCATCATCTATGTAGTATTCCTGTACACATGCTTCATTGAGATCCTTGGGATTTGTGGAGATGACTTTTCTTCAAAGGTGAGTGTGAAGTCCTCCTAAGTATTTGGTCAGAATATCCTCATCCTCCAAATCCATGTTCAGCAACATGGCCTGCCTTCAAAACTCCGTAGTATAGTCTTACACACTTTGACCACTGCCTTGTCTAAAATACTGCCATTTAATCATTTGGTTAGTTTTATGGCCACTAGGATAGAAGTTAGATCTAAGTAATTCCTTAAATTCTTGCCAAGATTTCACAATAGGATGTTTCTTCTTTTCACAAGTAGTTAGATGAGTTTCCCACCAAACTAGAGCGTGTCCCTCCATTTTGAGACGTGCAAAGGTGATCCTTTGTGCCTCAGTGACATTATGGACGCTAAAATAGAATTCTAACTATTTCAACCATTTATCCAATAATTATGCATCTACTTGTTCTTCAAAGCTTTTGATTTCGACTTTAGTCTCAACTTTAAAAGGAGTATGTTCAGATTTTACCTTTTCTCTTGTGTTAGAAGTCTCTTCTTCATGCTCTTCCCCATAATCTTCCTCATGGTGACTCTTGCCTATACCAAATAATTCGGCTAAGCCTCAAACCACCCCGTCCATGGAGTCTTGCTTGACGGAAGCTGTCTTCTAAAAATCTACAAGTTCTTCTTGTCTTCTAAACATCCTATCCATCATGGTCTCCAGCATCTCTATTCTACGGACCAAGTTCTCTTCCTCCATTTCTCTCGAAATTCTCTGTTTCCACTTCTTTGTAGAAATCTCTGGATGGCAAGGTAAAGCTTCTTCACCTTTAGATCTTGTCACTGTCATACAAATTCAAGAATGAAATACCACAGTCCTGGATACTTGTTGGCTCTAATACCAAAATGATCTGTAAACTTTTCAACTTTGCAATTATTCACAAAATCACAAATTAGTCGTTGTTGTTTACTTTCTATTAGAAAATAATAGAGATAGCTAGTGAATGAATTACTATTGTGCTTAGAATCAATAATTGTAGTAAGGGAAAGAATATAAGCTCATAACACCAAAAATTTTATCCTGGAAAACCTCCAATGGAGGAAAAACCAGTCAGGAAGGGAAATTGCTCTTTCTTCCCACTTCTATTGGCCAATTCAAATCAATAGGTACAAAATTTACAATAAGTAAGAAAGAGAAGTAGATAATATCTCAACACTTCCTCTTAGTTACTTGTTTGCTTTGTCCAACACTCCTTTCTTCTACAAAAATACAATTTCCAGCACCAAGACTTCTTGCTCACTTGCTCCCATGCTTCGATGATCTTCTACACTTCTACAATCATGTATTTATAGCCTTTCTCATGTCCTCCCATGCACTGGAGAATGGGGAAGGTCATGAAGGAGAAGAGAAACAAACATCCTTTCAAATTTAGAGGTTATTCGTTTTGATTTTAGTTTTCTATCCGTAATGGCCAGGACCGCTACCCTGTGCAGACCGGCGGTCCTGGGACCACCACCCTGTGAAAACTGGAGGTCCTAGGACCACCACCCTGGCTGGGCAGCAGTTTTGTAACCACCGCCCTACACAAGGTGGCGGTCTAGCTACTTAAAAGACACAACCTCCGTTTTACTGTTTTTCTTCTTTGTGTTGAATGTTTCTGATGAAGTAGAGTTATTTCGGATCCCTATGGATCATCGATCGTCGTTCACAATAACATTAAATAGACCTTCCTCTATATTGTATGAGGAGAGAAGGTAGTTCAAAATATCTTGGTTTATTTTGAAATGGGGAATATTAACGAGACCACCAAACTCACATGCATCGATCAAATCCTTGTATTTAGAATTCATTTGTAAAATAGTCTAGATGTGGGGGCACAAAGGGTTCCTATAGAGTATCTTTCCCGTGGATAGGGCTTGTGGGTTGACTGGATTTTCCTCTTGATTTTTGTCTTGAGCTTGAGATGCACTTGTAGTCACCATTGTAGTTGTCCTTGAGCTTGATTGTACCTGACATGGATAATGGATTCTTTTATCCAAGAAAATTCAAGTGCCGCAAAGTGTAAATGTGAAAATGACCAGCGGGAGGGTATTTATAGGACAAAAACAGGGTTTCAAAGGCTCGTTGATGTGCGTCAACAACTTTTTTGACATGTGTCAACCATGCATTAGTGTCTGCAACTCTGCAGTCTCTCTAACTCAAAAAAAGTGGGCAAAAATTCAGTTTTGACAAATTGGTAAATTCACCTTTCATTGAAACCAGTTCTGGGGATATTCGTCAGGTATTTTCCATCTCCAATTTCCAAGAGGTCTCTTAAATTGAACCCTGACTGTATTTTTTTCTTTAGTAATATTCGAAGCTACAGATGCTATCAAGCTCAATCTTATAGATCCCAGAGCCTTTCTGTCAAGAATATTTCATTCTTCATTAATCATCTTTGTAGGATTCGCACTCACATCCAACAGTAAATATAAATCTTTCTAATATAGATAATCTTCCACCTGCATCTTCCATAATTGATAATTACAGTCGTCAAATTTCTCAACTTTGTATTTATTATCTTCTTCCATTGTTGTACTCTTACTCAATTATAAATCCCTCTATGGGTAAATATGTCAACACACAAAACCCTCAAACAAAAAATATCAAATACCAGTTGTTGGGGGTTAGCACACTCTTGTTGTACAGATCTATAATCAAAATTAAGCATACAAGAAATAAATACATAAATAAACAAGAAGAACAATATACAAGATATAACGTGGTTCACCTAGTGTGGGCTACGTCCACCAAGAAACAACCAATCTATTAATCTTTACTTTATAGAGGAAATACAATGAAGATCTGCAATCTTCCACACCTCTTTTAGATGTACAGTAATTTTCTCTCACAAGCTTCTCTTTTCTCTCACCAAGAAAATCTTCTCTCAATTATGATTAATCTCATGTTCTAACCCTAGCTTTCTAGCATATATAAACATATACAAACTTAGGGAACTTTATAAATATAATTACAAGCCTTAGATCACCTTTTAATCAAAGGTTAGATATAATCCTGCATCTTAAATAAAAATATAAACACACAGGTAACTGATGTTAGTAGGTCCCATGTGACTGACGTCGTTCAGCCAATCAATGTCAGTTACTGTGTAAACCTGTCAGTTGTAAAACATGTTATTTGTGAAGCCATTTAGCTCCACCAGTTTTTAGGGGTTTGCACACTCTTTTTGTAAAAATCTATAATCAGAAATGAGCATACAAGAAATAAATATGAAAAAAAAATGAGAAGAATAATACACAAGATATAACGTGGTTCACCCAGTGTGGGCTAAGTTCACCAAGAAACAGTCAATCTATTAATATTTTCTTTATAGAGGAAATACAATGAAGATCTGCAATCTTCCACACCTCCTTTGGATGTAGAGTATTTTTCTCTCACAAGCTTCTCTTTTCTCTCACCAATAAAATCTTCTTCAATTATGATTAATCTCATGTTCTAACCCTAGCTTTATAGCTTATATAAGCATATACAAACTTAGGGAACTTTAGTAATACAATTACAACCCTTAGATCACCTTTTAATGAAATGTTAGATCTAATCCCATGTCTTAAATAAAAACATAAACTCACAAGTAACTGATTTCGGTTGGTCCCAGGTGACCAACGACGGTCAGCCGATCGATGTTGATTAGTGTGTAAACCTGCAAGTTGTAAAGCATGTTATTTGTGAAGCCATTTAGCTCCACAACTCAATAGGTTTTGTGAAAATGTCGATAAGTGTACATGTTATTATGGTAACCTGAATTTGGACCCCTATTTCTCTTAAGCTAGGAGGTGCCATCGAGTATAGGGAACTAGGCTCATCCTAAAATTTTAGTTTTCTACATTATGAAGGTGATGGCACAAGAAGGGTAAATCATACAATAATTTTGCTCAAAGGTTGACCTTTTATTTAGGTTCCTTTCCTAAAGTTACAAATTAATTACTACAACACATAAGAGGTTCATTCATTAATTTCACACTAGAGCACACTATAAAATATCAATTCATTTACATTTAGCATATGCATCCACCCTACTTTAATGATTCACATACTATCAATAGCTTTCTTTTTGCATCAATTTTTGTAGTAATAAGATACAAACAACTTAATTTACCTAACCAACGTATAAGAGTATGAGCAAGTAGGAATTTAGTCAACATTTAAAAGATCAACTAAGTACAAAATAGCACACTCTCCTAATAGACTAACAATGTTGTATTCATCA
The DNA here is from genome assembly GCA_019776745.2 of Taxus chinensis. NCBI lineage: Eukaryota > Viridiplantae > Streptophyta > Pinopsida > Cupressales > Taxaceae > Taxus > Taxus chinensis. Next base: position 173,272,810 of record CM034150.1, on the reverse strand, counting down.
TGGAAAACAAAGAACAACAATTTTATTCATAACAATAGCACTGATATATCATATATAAATACAATATTTTCAAAATCACATGTTATTATGCAACCATAAGCAACACTTCACTTTGTCATTATCCTGGCACCTACAACCAACACATGGTTAGCACAAACTGATGGCATGGCCTCTACCCAAAATCTAGCATAATTCATGTTATCATCGTTTTCCCATTCGCATGATTATAATACTTATCACACAACAAGAGAGAGTTAGAGATACATTCATTTCATTTCCTGACTAGATGAGGAGAGATAAAGGGAGAGAGAGAGAAGTGAGAGGAGAGAGAAAGAAACATCATTTTTTCGACAATCAAATTTATCAAAACAATCCACAAAAGAGAGTTTCACACAATCATATATAAGTGCCTACAATTTTACTCATCAAACAATTGGCTTGAAGAGGGTCCTACAACATTCTTTCGCATTTCCCTACTAGTTTACAAAAATGACCAATTTTAGCCCAAGGGCTAAGAAGACGCAATCAAAAATTAACTTCTGATGGGCAAGCATACCATGAGACAAATCCTATATGCTCTCATATATACAGGGAATTCACTGAAGATGTAAAACTTAGAATTGGAAAATAGGGTACAAATGATGACTACTTTTTTGGAGCCACCAGTCGTAATTGAGCTAGTTTGACCTAGTCAACCAACGACCAAAGGCCTACAAAACCCCCTTGCAAAACTAACTTGTGAGGTGTTTTTCTCACAAACAAGGGTTGCAAGAAATTTTCACGAATAAATACTAGAGGTTTATGTAGGCCAATATCTATTTCTTCAATCAGGGTCAAAATGGCAAGCCAAAACTAAACTCAACTTTTGATTTTCAACAGCTTTCCAAAGCCGCAAAAAGGGTTAACAAGGCTCCTAGAGAGGTGACAAAAAGTATACAAATGGTCATTCAAGGTCATTATAAGGTTTGATAAAACCCCCAACATTACAGGGAACACAATCACAACTTGAACTTCCCATTTTGGGGTTCAAAGGGGTGTTTTGTGAGTCAACGAAAATCAAGTTTTGTTAACTTTGCAAGGTAAACAAAAGAGGTGGTTTAGCTGATGACGTAACTCAATCTCGCCAATACAAGCAGACACATGTATCTAGTTTTGATACATTGGTTTTTCAACATATTAGGTCTTGGTTTCTGAGTATGGTTGATGGTTGAAATAATCAATTAGGTTGTATAGGTAAGAGTTCCCATTTTTTACTAAAATTTATTTAATTAAACTGTAATTTTGTCCTTAATTTATTAGAATTATGATTTCATAGCAAAAGGGAAACCATCAATACAAGGAATTGTGCAAGTCAAAGGTTAGAAAACCATGCTTGTACCTAACGAGACAATGAGGGAAAGGTGTGTTCGAGTCACTTTTACACGCACTCCACAAAGCCACATTATTTTGATACATTTTGTCATTCATTCTCATGCCTTCGATAAGATTCCACATAACCACCATAAGTTTAACTATGCACCAAGAAAATAAGTCCATGCAACCATCACAATTTTTATTAGCATGTTGAAGGTAAAGTTAAGATTTTCCTCAATGCAGTTGGGCGGCCAAGAGTTCTAGACATACCCTACAGATTAATATATACAATTTTGCATGATTTTTGTGATGGCACTCTAACCATTGAATTATTGCAGCCCTCAACTACTGAACCTATGTAGATGAGTGTTAAATAGAAAAAACATAATGAAGCTTACATGGTCAACGCAAATTCCATGAAACCAATCTCTTTGAGGCATTTTGTCAAATAGCACAAATGCCTTGCTAGTCAGCAACATTTGCATACTTACCTACCAGCGCACTGACAACAAAAAAACTAGATAAAAATCTCACCCCTTCTCCATTACAGTTTGATGTATATCCATGTCCTACTCCAAAGCTCAACACATAGGTTGGGAGTATGCTAGTAGTGATGAAATGCCCAGGTTGCATTTGGAGAACCAATGGTGCTATTTTAGGAGGATGCACATACCCTGTTCCAAAACTCCCATTTTGGTTCAACTTGAGAGGATAGTGGAAATTTTGTGGTGTTTGGCTTTACATCAGCCAATGCATTTGCTAGAAGTTTCTAAGCCTTTGCAAAAAAATATGATTTATGTGAATCTTGCAATTGTTAGGTTGTGGAGCCTATTTTCATGTGTGAAAGTGTTGAAGACTGTACACTAAGAGTATTGTACACTTTCCACATTTTTATCACCAGGGTTCAGAGCAAGGTCGGGGCTCAAGGGAGGTTCCAGAGGTGCATCCCTTGAAAAAAAATTGGCCTCGATACAAAATGTGCCTGATATATCAGGAAATGTACTTTTTCCTCATATGGGTGGGATTTTTGACCCATAGGTTTATGGGATGGTTTTGGCCTATGGTCTTGATACCCACAATTTTGTAAAACTGCTTAAGCAGTTTTCTACTTATGTGGTTTTGTGCATATGGTAGGTATTATGTAACAGTGCACATGTGTTTTGAATTCGGGTGTGAATTCTGTAGAGTTTGTTAAGCATATCTCCAAACAGATCTGGGTATTGTATTAAGAGAGTGGTGTCTTGTAATAAAATCTGAGCAAGTGATTCTTGGTGGACGTAGCTTAAATTGGGTGAACCACATTAAATATTGTCTCTTTGTGTTGTGTTATTATTATTCTGTACTTTTATTTGAGATATGTAATATTTTCTACATATTAGTTTCTACTATTGCGATTTTGTCAATGATTATTCCACATATTTTATCTCTTATTTCCTAAAAGTTGGTATCATAGTGGTTTGGTTTGCTGAAGTGTTGAATTGCAGGAAAAGTTTTAGCTTGAGTGGGAGCTATGGCAGATGATGGAAGATCAAGGGTTGATAAATTCAATGAGTAGAATTTCATTATTTGGAAGATGCAAATGGAAGATTACCTTTATCATTAGGATATTTATGTTCCATTGTCTGAGAAGGTGAACAAACCCTCAAGCATGATGAATGTGGAATGAGATATTTTGGATAGAAATGCACTTGGGACAATCCAGTTGTGTCTTTCATCTTCGGTATTATTTAATGTTTCAAAGGAAAAAACTACAAAAGAACTGATGGATGCATTAGGGAAGTTGTATGAAAAACCCTCTCTAACAAGATATTTTTAATAAAAAACGCGTTTAATATGAAGATGTCTAAGAATGGTTCGGTAGCAGATCATTTAAATGATTTTAATACATCTGTAAATATGCTAGCTTTGGTTACAATAGAATTTGATGAAGTTAGGGCTTTATTAATTTTGTTCTCTTTACCTGAGAATTGGAATAGATTGGTAATGGTGGTAAGAAACTCGGTTCCAACTAGCTCAAAGTTGAAGTTTGAGGATGTTATAGGGGTGATTCTAAGCGAGGAAAAGTGAAAAAAAATCTCTGGTGAATATTTTACTTCGGGGAATGCTTTGACAGTGGAAACTAGAGGGAGAAAGAAGAATAGAGGAAGCCTTGGAAAATCAAAAGATCAGGAAAGGTCAAAATCCAAAAGCAAGATAGTATGTTGGCACTGTGGAAATTCTATGCATGCAAAGGACTATTGGGAGCTTCATGACAAGAAGAAAAAATAGTAAGAAAAAAAGGATGCAAATGTGGCAAATGGTAATGTATATCAGGATGCTTTGATTCTTTCTTTGCACAATATTGTTGAATCTTGGGTTTTAGATTCGGGGGCTTCTTTCCATGTTACTCCACATAGGCACTATTTTCTTGATTATGTTCAAGATGATTTTGGGCATGTTTTTTTTGGTGATGATGAGCCTTGCAGTATAGTTGGAAAAGGATATGTTCGGGTTAAGATGCAGAATGGGAATACATGGCTATTGAAGGATGTCAGATATGTGCCTACTTTAAAATAAAATCTGATATCGGCGAGCCAGTTGGGAAGTGATGGTTGTACTGTGATATTTACAATGGACTCTTGGAAGGTTACCAAGGGTGATCTTATGGTGGCAAGAGGTAAGAAGGTTAGAACCTTGTATTTAACCACTTATAACACTAATGTTTGTAATCTTGTGGCACTATAGGCTCGGTCATATGAGCCATAAGGGCATGGAGATTATAAAGAAGGATTTTATCAGATATACAGAAACAGGTTTTGAGTTGTGTGAGGAGTGCATATATGGGAAACAAAAGTGAGTAAGGTTTCTCAAGGTTGGACATGCAAAGACATAGAGTAAGTTAAAGTTGGTGCATTCTGATGTGTGGGGGTCGGCTCAGATATCATCTCTTGGGAGTTCAAGTTATTATGTTACTTTTATTGATGATGCAACAAGGAAAGTTTGGGTTTATTGTATTAGAAACAATTATGATATATTTGACACTTTTGTTAAATGGAAATCCTTGGTTGATAATGAAATGGGTCTTAAACTAAAATTTCTCAGGTTAGATAATGGAGGGGAGTATTGCAGGAATGAAATTGATTATTATTATTCTAAGAATGGAATCCATGGGAAAAATATGGTTCTAGTAACTTTGCAACAGAATGGGGTGTCAAAAAGGATGAATAGAACAATAATGGAACGTGTTAGGAGCATGAGATTACATGTAGGACTATCTTTTTCTTTTTGGGTAGAAGCGATGAGCACAGTTGTGTACTTGATAAACAAAGGACCCTCAAGTTCCTTAGATGGAGGAATACCTGAGGAGGCTTGGTATGTTAAGAAAGTTGATTATTCATTTCTTAGAGTCTTTGAATGTGAGGTGTTTTTCTATATAGACAAGGATGATAGGACCAAGCTAGAGGCTAAATCAGAAAAATGTACTTTCATTGGTTATGGTGGTGATGACTTTGGATATAAATGTTGGAGTATTAAGGACAAGAAAATCATTCGATCTAGGGATGTGGTCTTTAATGAGAAAGTCATGTATAAGCAGCAGTTGTAGGAAAACAGGGAAGAATCCAAGAAAGAATATGCAGCGGTAGAGGATCTTTCGGATGGGAAAGTGACACATGAATCAAGTCAGGAACCTCCACAACAAGAACCCCAAACTCCTATATTGAGGAGGTCTTCTAGGGTAAGAAGAGAACATAAATGTTTTTCTCCTTCTTTTTATGATTTATTACTCACTAAAAGTGGAGAGCCAAAGAGATTTGATGAAGCAATGCAGGCAGATACCAAGAAGAAGTGGGAGCAAGCTATGGATGAGGAGCATCGGGCTCTCATGGAGAACTAGACATGGTATTTGATGAAGCTACCTGAAGGCAAAAGAGCATTACAGAACAAGTGGCTATTTAGATTCAAAGAGGAAGGAGGAAAGAAAATATATTAGGCCTGGTTGGTGGTGAAGGGGTTTGCACAGAAAAAATGTATAGATTTTGATGAGATTTTTTCTCCTATAGTAAAAAGGACTTGTATTAGATCTATTCTTGGAAAAGTTGCAGCAGAAGACTTGCACTTAGAGAAGCTTGATGTAAATACTGCATTTCTCCATGGTGATTTGGAGGATCTATATATGCAGCATCTAGAGGGCTATGATGTCAAAGGTAAAGAGGAGATGGTGTGCAAACTGAAGAAGAGCTTGTATGGCTTGAAACAAGCTCCACGTCAATGGTATAATAAACTTGATAGCTTCATGATGGAGCAAGGTTATATTAGATGTTATTCTGACCAGTGCGTGTATACAAAGAAATTTGAGGATGGTAGTTATATTATCTTGTGTATGTATGTGGATGACATGATGGTTACAAGTAAAAACATGCACGAAATAAAAGTACTCAAGAAGCAGCTAAGTGAATCCTTTTCTATGAAGGATTTGGGAATAGCCAAACAAATCCTTGGTATGAGGATATCTCAGGATAGGAAGGAACGGAAGCTGAATTTATCTCAAGAAAAGTACATTAAAAAGGTCTTGAAGAGGTTTAATATGTAGGATGCTAAACTAGCTGGGACTCTTTTGAGAGCCCATTTCAAGTTATCAAAGAAGCAGTGTCCCAAGACAGAGCAGGAGAGAAACCAGATGTCCAAGGTACCTTACTCATCAACAGTTGGCGGTTTGATGTATGCCAGGGTGTGCACCAGGCCTAATATTACCCATGAAGTGGGAGCAGTGAGTATATTTATGAGTGATCTGGGAAGAGATCACTGACAAGCAGTAAAGTGGATCCTTCGATATTTGAGAGAGGCCATGGAGACAATTTTTTGCTACAGTGGATCAAACACCACTTTTTGTGGTAATGTAGATTCAGATATGGCTAGAGATGTAGACAGTAGGAGGAGTAATACAGGTTATGTTTACATTGTACGTGGGACAGCAACAAGCTGGATTTCACGACTACAGAAGTTGGTGGCTTTGTCAACCACAAAGGCTAAGTATGTTGCTGCCATAGAGGCAAGAAAATAAATTATTTGGTTACATAAATTGCTTGAGGAGTTGGGGCATAAGCAGGAGGAAGGAAAGCTACATAGTGATAGTCAAAGTGTTATACACCTAGCTAAGAACTTTATTTTCCACTCTAAGATGAAGCATATATAGTTAAGGTACCATTTCATCAGGACAACTTTGGAGGAAGAGAAGTTGAAGCTGGAGAAGATTCATACCAGTCAGAATCCTACAGACATGATGACCAAGGTGGTCACAAGGGAAAAACTGAAGTTGTGTTCAGCTTTGGTTGGTCTTCACGAAAACTAGTGAAGGGTTGAGAAGCTTTCTCGGAGGAAAATTAGTTTCCAAGTGGGAGATTGTTAGGTTGTGGAGCCAATTTTCATGTGTGAAAGTGTTGAAGATTGTACACTAAGAGTATTGTACACTTTCCACATTTTTCTCGCAGGGGCCGGGTCCCGAACGGGGCTTCAGGGGTGGTATCCCCCGGTAGTAGGGGTTCGGGGGCGCATCCCCCAAAATTTTATTTTATTTTGGCCTCGAAACAAAACGTGCTCAATATACCAGGAAATATATTTTTTTTCTCATATCCGAAGGATTTTCGACCCATAGGTTTATGGGACGGTTTTGGCCCATGGTTTTGATACCCATAGTTTTGTTAAACTTCTTAAGTAGTTGTCTACTTATGTGGTTTTGTGCATATGGTAGGTATTATGTAACATTGTAGATGTGTTTTGAATTCAGGTGTGAAATCTGTAGAGTTTTTGAGTATAGCTCCAAACAAATCTGGGTATTATATTGAGAGAGTGATGGCTTGTAGTAAAATCTGAGCAAGTGATTCTTGGTGGACGTAGCCCAAATTGGGTGAACCATGTTAAATATTGTCTCTTTGTGTTGTTTTATTATTATTCTACACTTTTATTTGAGATCTATAATATTTTCTGCATATTAGTTTCTACTGTTGCGATTTTGTGAGGGATTATTCTGCATATTTTATCCTTATTTCCTAATAGAAATCAATGTTGGTTATGAGAACAAAACTTATCAAGGCCTTTTCCCAAATAGTTCACTTTCCTTTTCTATTCTCCCACGTTGCCAAGTTTGTTGAGTGGGGTTCACACCTCCATAAAGCATTTTTGAGAGAGTTCCCAACGCCTTTTTCTTGTAGTTCATAAAGTATTTTAAAGAAAACCATTATGGGCATAGTCTACAACCAAGCATTGTCTTATTTCATCAATGTGTTTTGTCAAAAAATTCATATGTTTAGCTGGGCGTCCACTATGCCAATACCATCCACTAAAATCTTAGGCTTAGAACATATGTAGGGGGGCAAGCTGAAGGAGGTGATTCCCATTTTCTAAAAAATTTCCAAGCCCTCTTCAACAAGACCCATTTTTTGCATACACTGCAAACATCATGCTCCATGGGTCCACATTTCTCAACATGTTTTTTTAAACAATCCATGGGCCTACAACCCCTTGCAACTGCAATACCCAAGGAAATTCCTTTGTCCATTATACTTTTTTGGACATCCATATTCATAGGAAAATATCCCAAACTGGTGTGGGAAGGGAGGATGTTGGCCAGGTTGTGAAGGATTGATTGCACCTATAAATTGCATTTAACTTGTAAGTCCAAACCAATGCCTAATCCAACAAAGACAAGGTGTGCAAATTGGGGAAGAGATGCGTGCAAGGGTGAACTGATCATACTTGAGACCTATTAGCATACGATAGAAATCAATGTTTTGTGTGAGGATGCACATGTCCATTGTATGTTTCATCTACCATTCTCACCCACTCCTGCCACCACCTTACTCTCTCACCATCGTTTAAATTTCCACCTCTCCCAAAACCATAAGTTTTCTTTCCAACCTCCGGTGTTATATATTTTATTCATTATAAATTTTCTATGTCTATTTTATATAATAAAATTCCATTCTTATATATTATTTATTTAATTATTAAATTATTTCATAGTGGTCTATATATATATACATCTTATTTAGAATCAATTTGTTTGTTTTCATTTTATTTTGTTTTATTTTATCATTTTAAATCATCTTACGATTGTTATTTTTAAATTCCTCCTTATATCGTTATGATTTCTAAAACTCGTTACTAACAATCATACTAACGACTCCCACAAGATGATGATGTCGGGGAAATAATAGGAAGAAGCTACATTGGAGAGGAAACACACTCAAATAACATTTTGACGACCATACAAAATGAAGATTTAACAATTAAGTCGTGTAAAACGGCAAAACAAACAGATTCCCAAATTTTATTTCTCACCAAGACGCTTCCCAAATCAAGGAAAATGGAGTGGGCACTACAAAGAACATCTTTATTTTGTTGCAATTAATCTAATTGAGGGAAAGGAAGAAGAAAATGAAAATCCAGAGCGGAGATAGAGTTTATTGCATAAGAAGAAGCATAACAAAGTTCAAATCAGCTTGCAAACACCCACCATCAAGAGGATAGTGTCCCTGATAGCTCCATTTATGGATTTTAATATGAGGAAGATGGGAAATTCAAGGATCATTCCTAACTCAGCAAAATTATTGCTCCTCATTAGTTATCTGCTAAGCTAGAGCAAAAATAGAGTTTTCACTGGTCATACTCACTTAAAGCAGGAGGAAAGCTTCAAAGCATCCAAGGTATTCTAAAATACCTCCCAATTCAAATGAGAGAGACTAAAGGAGGTACACATTCTTTCTTAGTTGGATACCTTGTACAAAAGGAGTGTGGCCATGTATGCCGGCCATCATTTCAGCTGTTGCCAGTTGATGCTTCCATGGCCCCAGTTGGTAAGAAACAAAGGTAACTTGTCCCAGTGTGTGTCGAACTTTCTTTAGCTCCTTTCCTTTGTTAGAGCGATATTGTGAGCAATTATTGCAACACCATGTGCATCTGCAAGCTTTTGCATGTTTCCTCCACTTGGAACATGGTAGGATCTAAATCTTGTATATAAGTTTTGGGAGTCCCTTTACAGCTATACACAAACCACTTAGTTCCTCCCTGCCATGGTAGAAAATCAGAATATTTTAGGGTAGTTGCCAAGCTTTATTCATAGCTCCAAAATATTAGCGTCAGATGGCAACTTCAAATCAATGTTAATTTCATGTAGATTTGGGGACAATTATAAAGTTTTAAGGATTATATTCAAGTTTCAGGCTTGACTCCATGCCCAATGGATGCTTCAAAGGCTACAAGTATTCATCATTTAGCAGGCAAAATCCATTGGAGGTGCCAAACTATTTTCCAAAATTACAACCCCATGTAATCTTGAACAACTCATCAAGTTGGGACTTAGGCACTTTTTATCTCGAAATCCACATACACTAACTAGTCTTTCATAGGGTGAGTGAATGCAGGTTTCTCTACGAGTCCTCCTAACCTAAAAAATGAAGGAAATGGAGCTCCAAAACTTAGGTGTATTTTTTTATGGATTTAGTGCTTCATAGATGATTAAAGTTAGATGTTAGGGACCTTCGTGGCATTGGTAAAGGAATCAGTCCTTCGCGAGATCAAGGAAAAGTTAGAGCACCGCGGAGTTACACACCCACTTAAAAGTTGGAAATTCGGATAAGGACGGGATTTGTAGAGTGAAGGAGTGGGGAAAGATTAGTGTTTCATAGCATGGAAAATATAGTGTTACATCAGACTTAGAGGATATGGAATTCTAAGGAGTTTGTCAATTCCATAAAACAAAGGTTATACTCTGCCAAGGAGAAGCCACAAGTGCAGAAAAAAGTATCATGGGTGTTGCATGGCAAAGGAAAAGGTATTTGAAGTTTGAATGCAACTAAGGTTAAAATCTTACGGAACAAGAAGTATGTGTTTCCACGGGTTCTGAAGGTGTAGTGTTCTACGGATTTCAAATTCCGTGTAACAAAGGGACGTCGTCGCAAGGCTAAAATCCCAAGGTGAAGAAATGGACACACCACAGCATGTAGAGAAATAATTTAAGTGTAGATTAAAGGCCGTAAATTTCAAAATCCATGATGATCTCACGGAACGTAGTAAATTCCATAGGACAAGGATTGAGGGCCGCGAGTAGTCTAATGCATTGCAAGGTTGATTGTTGCTTACGGATATTAGAGGAGGTCAGAAACAAAGTTGTGGATCAGGAAAAAGAAAGCAGTGATCACGAGGGAAATAAACACGAAGGAGAAGTCGTGGATCAAATCAGAATCATAACAAATCCACATAATGCACAAATTTGTGCTTCATTTGAAAATTGGATGCTCAACCACCTCAATGACCAAAATTTAATGAAGTATGAGTGACATCCTCCTCCATTTGCAATCTAATGGCATCTTATTAGAGAAATATCAGGTGCTTCTTCTCTCTCCTCTCTTCTTCTCTCTCATATGTTCTATAAAATGACAACTCAACTCAAAGTAAAAGAGATCCTCTCCCGATTATAATGACACTATGTCAAAATGGTGGCTAACTTCCCACGAGTTTCACACTTCGGATTCAAGTGTCTGTGGTGCGTCCAACACCTTCTAAGTGTTCGTAATGATAATGATTTAATGAATATTGTGGCTCCTTTTCACCTTACCTTTTTTTTTTTTTTTTTTTTTTTTTTTTTTTTTTCGCTTGTAACTGTTACCAGGCTGGAGTGCAGTGAAGGATCTCCAGCACAATTGTAAGCTCCGCCTCCCGGGTTCAAGCCATTGTCCGTGCAGGCTCAGCCTCCTGAGTAGCTGGGAGACACATGTGAGCGCCACTAAGGCCAAAAAAATGAATTTGTTTTTGAGCTAGAGACGGTTCTGGTTCACTGTCTGTTAGCCAGCCTGCATCTCAATCTCCTGACCTCGTAGATCACGTTCTGCCTTGAATCTTAAAAAAAAAAGACTTTTATTTGACAGTGAGCCACCTCAATGGCCGGGCATGGATGTATATTACATCTGCAATAGCAACTTTTGCCGCAATCAGCGCAGTCTCATGTTTGCCATATGGACTACTGGTTACAATCTATTCACTGCAACTCAAGCCTCCCGTGGTTCATACCAGCCTCCCTGAGTAGCTGGGATTACAGACAACCCACGCCCAGATTTATGCCTTGTATCATTTTAGTCTTCTCATAGGGGTTTCACCATTGGGCCAGGCTATGAACTTGAACTCCTGACCTCAATCTTTCCTGCCTCAGCCTCCCAAAGTAGCTCAGGATTTTGACAGGCAGTGAGCCACCTCTTGCCTGGCTCCTCATGCTGCAAAAAGCAAAGAATGGCTCACCAGCTTTTTTTTTTTTTTTTTTTTTTTTTTTTTTTTTGTGAATCTCAAATGTCTGCTTTGCAAGTATAGTGGTGTATGGCCACAATTCTTGGCTGAATGTTTTTAATTTCTAATAATAACAAATTATTATTCTCCTGCCTTTTTGGTCTCCAAATTTCAGCTGGGAACTTATATGAATTATGGCCCCACCAAGCCTCAAAATTTTGTATTTTTTAATTAGAGACGAAACCATGTTATTCTCCAGTGAAGGTTGGACCTCAGGTTGAACTTTGGTATAATTGAATCTCTTAAATAAAGGTCAAATACATTTAAAATATGTCCTAAATAAATGTATCTAATGCTTTATTACATGAACAATACTGTACTGAATCAGGCCTGGCAGTTCATTGCTATTCAGTGCTTTACTTTGATTCAATAGCTCACTGAGGCGCCTCGAATTCAGCCATTCTCAAGCAAAACTTCTTTTTCCCAGAAATAGCATTCCTGCTCATCCCAGGTTATGTGAGATTTTCTCAAAATTAAAAAAAAATTTTGAAAAGCGTGGAAAGCATAAGGTATGAATGTTTCTCCTGTGAGTTTTTATGGCGAAAGAGGGTGAAAGGTCTTGCCATTAGTTGCTCAGGAGTTCAGGAGTCACCTTATCCTTTTTAAAGGTTGGAAATATTTGTCTTGGAGGGTTAATTTGGTGTATCAGGACCCTCCTCTATCTTTTTTTTTTTTTTTTTTTTTTTAAGTTCTTGCCACCAGCCAAGAAGCGCTCCTGAGGTGGAACGTCAGCTTTTCAGTCTGTGATTTTCCTAGACATCTTTTCTTTTGCTTTTTTGTCTTCCTTTGCCTTGTATAATTATTTACATGTGGTATGAAGTCTCATCTCAGGCTTGAAAATGATTGTCTTAATGATGAAGAGGAAGTTGATCAAGTTTTTTGCTGGTCCTTAAGTCTCAGCATTGTAGCTTTCCATTTCTTAGTGTAAGTAGTTATGCATTTTTTGGACATTTAATTAAATTGCCACTTCTTTTTTTTTTTTTTTTTTTTTTTTTTTTTGAGTTGATGGCTGGCGCCGCAACACCATGCCCGGCTGATTCGAATGATATTGTCTTCACCTAGAGACAGGGTTTCACTATGTTGGCCAGGCTCTTCTTCCCCTCATGGAGAATGATCCTCTTATTTCTGGTGCCATCACCTCCTTCCTTAGCTGGGATAGGTTTCATTTCCTGCATTCCAGTCTAGCCATTTTGATATTGCATCCCTAATTTTGATGCATTGATTAGGATTAGTTATTTGTTAGCTTTTTTTAGGGGTAGTGTTAGCTCCATGATAGATAGGTATATTAAGTCAGCATTCTCCAGAGGATGGTCTCAATAGTCAACTCCCACATTAAGAGTATCATCACTATGTTTAACTAAGTATGTTGAACTTAGTTTCAATAGGGTGCACGATCACTTTAAGCGTTAACACAAATATGCATGAGAGATGCATTAAGCATAAGGGTATTGTTGATGAATAAAATTTAGACTGAAGTTTTTGGGTTTGATGTAGTGAGAGAATTGTATAAGGAATATGCATATTGTAAATATGTACGGAAGGAATCCCTTGAACAAACTAGCATGGATAGAGCACCATGCCTAGATTACTTAATACAAGGTGGAATCATTTGTGTAGAGGAAAAATATTATGCATATCTTTAAGGATAAATGATGGAAAATATAATCAAATAAAAGCACAATGGTACATTAGTTAGATGCTTTGGAGTGAATAAGACATTATCTCATCTAAATTACAGATATTATTGTCCAATGATGGGATATGGAATCAAGATATTTGTTCATGGCTATAGAGTTTGTCAATATGTGAAGGGAAGAATTAGTAATTCAATACTTTATTAGCCACTTCCAGAAGTAAAGAGACCACTGGGACAACATTAGTATCAATTTTGTGTTTGGGTTACCTAGAACTCAAAAAAATAGCGATTTAAGGTTTTTTGTTGTTTAGGATAGATTCTCAAAGATGACACATTTTTGTAGATTATAAGAAGATGCAAACAATGCCACACACATAGTGCCTATTCGATTATTCAAGGATATCGTTAGTTTACATGGATTTCCACCAGAGCATAGTTTTAGACATAGATACTAAGATTGTAGGTCATTTTTGCAAGACCTTATGGAAGAAGTTGAAAATAAAATTGAGATTTAGTTTTACATACCATCGAAAAATTGAATGGACAGATTGAAGTTGTAAATATAAGCTTTGGAAATCTTGTTGAAATGTTTGATAAGTAAAAATCACAAAGAAGCGGGATTTAGTGTTGCCACATGCATAATGTGCGGCCATATAATGACAATGTCAATAGGAGTGTAGGAAAATCATCTTTCCAAATTGTGTACGGGAAAAAATGGAGAGGAGTTTTACAATTAACAGATCTTGTAGACCCAAAGGTGGAGATCAGGCATAAGGTGAAGGATTTGATGAATACATGCAAGAATTGCACAAAAAAAAAACAAAAAGAGAAATTTAACTCTAGAAAATATAGAAACAAAGGGAATGCAGACCGTAAGAAGAAAGGAGAAAAAAAAATGAGATTAGAGATCTTCTACTTCCTCATTTAAGGACAGATATTTTTTAAAGACAAACCAAAAATAGATTAAAAGTGTAAGAAGATAGAGCCATTAAATATTATTACAGAAACTTTTCACCAAATGCATGTGAGTTTTAATCACCAGTTGACTTTCAAATTTTTTATTTTTATGTATATTATGAAGGGGAAACATCATAAGATGATGAGAAAGGAGATGAAACATAAGGATTGTAACAATAGAAAAAAAAAATTAGAAAAGGAACTAGAGGGACATTTAGTCAATTATGAACTCAAGAGTGGTTAAGAAGACTCAAGACAAAGAATACTTTGTCAAATGGATGAATAGGCATCTAAAGGATGTATTGTGGTTGAACCATGTTGAGATTAAATAACTTGGGTTTTGTTTCTAAAATTTTCACATAGAAAGTAAGTAGGGGCTCAAATTTCAAACTTACCTAGGATGTATGATGTAGGAGCATCCTAGATTTATAAGACATCCTAAAAACCAAAAATATATTTGTTTCATTTTATTGTTTCATGCCCTAGTTGCAGATTTAATGGTCACTAAGGGAAATGAAGATTTTAGTGCTCACAGAGGCTGCAACATAGTGGAATTAGATGAAAATAGAGCATGATCAAATTTGAGAACCAATATTTTGTTCATTCTTAGCTCAAAAATTTTATTATTAGAGGATCAAAACTTTGAATTCATGATACTTTCAATAAGTGGAACAAATTAGAAAATTATACCAAGTGCTTTGTAGACTAGAAGTTATGAAATTAGACCAAATGGAATCATCATAAAGTCTTAGACTTTTGTGGTCACAAAGGGATCACCAAAGGTTCCTTTTGGCTTAAAATATCTAAGAACAAGGATTCCCCAATCTAAGAGAACCTTCTTATGAAGGTCACTTGAGGTTGATATCATTGAATAATGGAAAAGAATGGGTTTGAGCGAAGAACGGCCAAAAAGGAAGCATTTGAGGAGATACAAAGATTCTAATGCATGTCACAATCCTGGTGAATCATTTCGCAAGGTTTAATAGATATTTTAGCTTGTGATATAATATATGAGACTATGAGGTGGTGATAAGTGTCACCATCCAATTAAACCTTTAGGTGTCAATAATTATGCACTCGTATCACTTGAAGACTTCACAAACTTGTATCTAGGATTTTCACACCTTCCAAGAGCTTTAACCTCATCTCTAATACTGTATTGGTGAATTCTAAGATGGGGAATTGAATTAATAAAGGTATTCCCATGCAACCAACTCATAGTACACAGAGGTTTTTTTTTTTCAAAACATTTCAAGTAAGGGAAAACATGGAAATTAAAAAACATCAAAGTTTTTATTGATTTCCAAAGAAAAAATTTATCTTATAGGCTCACTAACATTCATAACACTAGAAGAAGAAACTAAAAATAATATTCTAACTAGTTTATATGAAGAATAACAAAATAAAAAAATGCTACACACTACTACTACTCGAATAATTTTTTCCTAATGTTGTCACAGTGAACTCTAATATAATTGAAACTATTGTTTCACCATTTTCTTTACCAAGGGTAAGGGCCAAGGAGGAATACCTGTTTATGTTGGTCGGTTGATGGTTGTTGCACGTGTTCTGACTTCTCGATCCAGTGCCGATTGTAAGAGCTTCCTTTTGGCTAGGAGGAACTACCTGTAATAGAAAACAAGACCACAAAAGAGGAGTTAAATGATATGTGACAGTGGACTGCCTAGCGTGTGCTAGATCCAGGAAGTGTGATACTCCCTAGATGGTTGTCAATCCACTGTTTAAAACAAACTTAATGCGAGAAATAAGTAAAGTCCTACTGTAGTTGATATGATTTAGGTTTCTCATTCAAGTACAATAAGTAAATCTTAACATAACAGGCTAGGCTATGGTCAGATCAGAAAGGTAGGTAGTTGTCAGGGTGTTGGGACTAGTCAGGGTCTGATTCTGGGTTGTTTAGGTCAACTGATGAGAGGTTGTTAGGTTCTGTTCTGGGTCAGGGTATAAACACAGAGACCGATGTTGGTCTTGTACGACTGATGGAGGTTTATGCAGAACTGACGATGGTTAGGGGTAACCGATCGGTAAGGTCAGGGTGTAAGAGAATCAAGGAAAACTGATTGCAGGGTTTGATCTGGGATCTGATAAGGAGGGTAGGGTGGATAAAGAGGTTGATAGGGGTATCAGGTATACTCAGGAATGAACATCAGGTGAGAATGGGTGATTTGGCGATGTGGGTAAAGGAAATATTTGAGTTATAAACTAGAAAGAGATGGAGGAATGAGCATGCAAAGTATAAATTGATGACAGAAATAACAGAAGCTAACTACACTAGAATGGACAATGATGGTGGAAATATACTTACTATGATGTAGATTTGATGGCTGAATGGTAATGGTAGTTGATCAGAAGAATGGTGTTTTGTATCATAGCAGTGGCTCCCAGAATGATTCCGTGAGTGCAATGCTTCAATATCTGTCCTGGTGATGGCTCTAGATGTCTGGATACGTGAAAGGATGCTGGTTTCACTTGCATGCAACTCTGATCTCCCTCCTTGCTCTCAGAATGTGCCAACCCAAAAATAAAGTTGCTTAGGTGAATAAATGGTAACCGACGACGGTTCCGGGTTGACCGGCATCAGTTAAGGTGGGATTCCCTAGGTTTACTAAAATGGGTAGATCTTTCTGATTTCTTTTGGCCCAGTTCATTTATTCTCGCAGATTAGAATAGAAACTTCCCTTCTAATGAGCGGGAATGTGGTTAGAGAGATTTTAGGAATTGATTTTAGGGTTAGACCAAATCTTAGCTCATTAACGGAAGTAAGAGTTAGTTATTCTTAGTTATGGAAACATGCCAAGAATAGGTCTAGGGTAAGGTGGTTGGGTGAGATGTCTAGGTGAGGTGGTGGGGTAGGAATTAAGATAATTAGATAATAAATATTGTGAGGATATATATTAATTAAATTTAATTATTAATAGTGATGTGGGGTGGAAGGGGCCATGGTTAGATGAGTATGTTTGAGGTGGTTATTTGACAAGGGACCAAGGGGAGTGTGACCCAATTTTGGTGTCTACATTTTGCCCCTTTTTGTTGTGTAGCTTGTATTGGTAAGTGACGCTGACAAAAATAAGATGTGGTTGCCCCATGTGTGGGTGAAGGTGATCCCCCTCAAACTAGGAACGGATGAGGTAGAAGACTAAATCTGTGAGTGGTTTGATAAAGGTGGATGTGATGAAGAGGAAGGTGGACAGTGGGGGTAATGGGGTAAAGGTCCAATTGGGTAATCAAGGTAATGGGCCAGGGTCAAAGGTAGCAACAATCAAACACACGCACACGTATAAACTACGGCCTAGTACCAGGTTGAAGAGCATGCAAACTCTACATCGTCTAAGGTCGATAGGTTTATCCAAACAAGGTTGAGGTGATTCTAGTATCCAAGGTATAGGATATGGTGTGGAAGCACTTCGCAGGTCAGGTGCAGGAACATTTAGGTATGTTCTGGTACACCAAAGGTTGGGTCAGGATAAACGGCACGACATTAGGCAAGGTAAGGTCATTAGGTCAAACAACACGGGTAACAGTGTCGCAAGGTATAGCGAGCACATGAGGTCATAGGTCACTAACAATGTTCCAGGTCCAGGTAGCTAGGTCATGGAACATGGGTAGGGCCGAGGTATGGGTAAAATAACAAGTCCCTAAACACAATTAAGGATAGGTATAGGTAAGGTAAGGCTTGGAGGTTGGTTGCGATAAGGGTGGGTAAGGTCAAACGGTGGCTGGTTTGGTTAAGTTTTGGTCAGAAATGGGGAAAGGGTATGGGCAAGGGTATGACAGGTAACCGATGCCAGTCATACGTAACCGGTGACAGTCTAGGTAAGCCGATCACAGTTTATTAGGGTAGATGACCGATGTCGGTTTGGGTATAACCGACCACAGTGTGCTAGGGCACAGGACTGATGTCAATTTAGGTATAACTAACGTCGGTCAGGTCAACGTGGGTATATAAAAAGAAAAAATCCGTATAATATAGATTCATTTGTACGTTTTGGCTTTTGTGAAAATGACAGAGCATTGAATGAGTTGTGCTTTGTCAGGAGGAAAGGATGAGGGATGATATCCTGCTGAGGTGGAGAGATATGGTTGGTTAGAGGAGCCAGGTAGATGGGTCCACGAGCACAGGGGATCGATTGTGATTGGGTGGAGCTCAGGAGGATTGGATTTGGTGATTAGACATGGTAGAGGTGGGAGAAGGTTTGGGTGGACCACCGGCACAACGGCAGACGTGCCACCATGCCGATGGCACCGAGATGAGGTAGGATTCTATCTGATCCTATATTTGTGATTGAAATAGGCTATTGAAATGGGGTTGGGTGAAAATTTGGGCGTAAGTTTATTATTGGGAATGTATGGGTAAAAAAAGGGAGGAAATGAGGGGTGGGGAGGTCCAATGTAGATTAAATAGGATTGGGAATGAAGCTAGGATAGGTTTGGGTAGGTTAGAGTGGGGGATTAGGGTAGATTTTGTGAATTTTTGAAAAGTAGGGTAGGGGTTTGTGGATTTTGACGTCGCGACAGTGACTGACGTTGGTCAAGTGTTGGCTGATGTCGATGGTATTTGGCTGGCATCGGTCAAGTAATGGGTGATCAATGTCAGTTACACATGACTGATAACGGTCATTGTTGACCAGTGTCGGCCGGCTTTATGGGAAAATAGGGCCATAGAGAGAAGGGTAAGAGGTAAGGATAAGTCAGGAGATGTAAGGGTAGGTTTCATGAGAGGAAAATAGGGGAGTAGGTATAAATGGCATGAATATATTGGTCTAGCAAGGGGTAAGTGGTTGGGTGGGTACGATAAGAAGGGAGGGTTAGATATGAGGTTGATGAGGTAAGGGGTGTGTTTGGTATGGTAAGGTTTTGACAATAGTGTGTGTTGTTGGGTGTAGGTGAGGGACCAGTTACGGATGCGGGATAGGGTACCTCCCTTGCTCGTGGAGGTATGAGGGGGTGTGATGTTGAGGACTGGCACCATGTTGCAGAGGTTGGCCTAATTGGGGTCAGACGCTACCGGCACGTGGTCTGGGAGCCAAGTTTGATGGTCACTCTCATCGACAGATGGGACTCAGCAACCAATACCTTCCATTTACTGATGGGTGAGATCACAGTCACCCTGGAGGATGTGTACAGGATCCTGCATCTACTGATAGTGGGGATGCAGGTGTATTCTATCTCCTCAAAGGCTTATGAGGAGTTGATGTTGACTGTGTTTGGTGAGGGGCTAGCGGAGATGAGGTTCCATAGCCCTAGTATGAGCTATGGAGATATGTATTGGGCCCATCCGGAGGAGATGAGGCTAGTAGTGTTGCTAATGGAGGTAGTTTGTTGCTTTGCATTACCAGATGCAGAGGGTGGGAGATTCCCATGATCATTGATGGGGGTTCTGCATGACATGGTGGAGGACATGACTCATTTTGCATGGGCACCCGCATTCCTGGTTCAGTTATATAGAGAGTTATGGGCTTATGGGTGGTTACAGAGATTTAGCCTGTGTTGTACTTTCCTACTCCATTGTTGGGCGTATGAGCACATTGTATGTGTGTGTCTAGTTGGTATGCCCCGGGCTGATGCATTCGAGCCAGGTTTTGTTCAAGTGGGCTTCAAGCGATGGGTGCCTGCGATTGGGGAGCACCGAGTAGCTAGAGCTACACATGATGTAGCCTATTACAGGTGATTTCTAGAGGGGTTTTCTGGTGTGGACATCATCTGGAGGCCCTATGTGGGTTTTCCATCATATGGGCAGATGGCAGAGGAGCTACAGGAGCTACAACTACTCCGGTGGATAGAGGGGTGACATGCAGGAGAGCACGAGATGATACCTGTGGATAGGGTTAGATGGTAGTTTGGGCTGCTTCAGGATATACCGCCACCTTTCCCACAATATAGGAGGGATGATGTGGAGAGGCCTCTGCCTCTACCACAGCCGACAGTGCCGACAGGGTAGGAGGAGCAGGTGAGAGACCAGTGGATTGATGATGTTGGGGTTACAGATAGATACAGGCAGTGGTGGGCTACACATTTACGAGTAGTACCACCGAGGCTGGGGCAGCCAGATTTAGCCACCATCACAGTGCAGAGGGATGCCCTACAGGGGTAGGTGGCGACCCTGATTACACAGTTGGGTATAGTGCAGGGGTAGCTGACAGGCTCAGAGGCACAGGTTGCTATTTTACAGGCACAGGTGGCCACTCTACAGGCCCAGTAGCATAGGGATAGGTACCCACATAGGGTGGAGATGGAGATGGGGTATAGGTGGCCACCCTATAGGCATAGATTACAGGTTTGTAGGGCCATTTGGCCACTACACAGGTGCAAGGTTGTGGCCCTTTAGGCCCAGATACAAGAAGGAGTAGGACAGGGTCCCTCAGGACAGGCACAGGCATAGGGACATGGTCCCTCTTTACAGGTACCAGCGGGACAGGGTCCCGAGAGACAAGGTATAGGGGCTGAGGCCGATGGCACCACCACAGACAGTACCGATAGGTAGGTTGAGAGATGCCTTAGGTGAGGTCTAGTATTATCAAGATATTTTGATGGCTGCAGGGATAGATTTTCTATCCTATGGGGAGTATAGAGCACAACAGGCCTCGAGTGAGAGGACCAGGTCACGTACCCATAGTGTAGAGAGCACAGGGGGCCATCGAGCCCCGAGATAGGGTCAGGGTGAGGCCACCAGTTCACAGAGGCCAGCCCTAGGTGAGGTACCAATAGAGATCTGGCCAGGACCGATGATGGGTGGTGAGATGCTAGTTGGACATCATATAGGGGTAGAGGAGGAGGAGGAGATAGGTGAGATAGATATGGAGGATATCTAGTAGGGTGATATCTGATAGCCGTATGTACCTCCTATTTTGTATAGTTGTTTATTTTTGATATATACCGGCCTGCGTGCCGAAGAGAGTGAGGATGTACATGAGAGTTTTGGAGATTTTTGATGATATACCGGCCTACGTGCCAAAGATGGTGAGGATGTATCTGAGAGCGATTTGAGATGATTGTGATTATTATTGGGATATATGTTCACATGTATTTTTATACAGACTATCTGATTTATAGATGATGGTGTTTATAGTATGGATGGTATACATGTGTTAATTTTCATTGTTATATATATATATATAGGTGGAAATCAAGTGGATTAGGCATGATAGAGTCAAGGTCGTGTAGGCATGGTGGAGTCAGGTTGGTTTAGGCATGATGGAGTCAGGTTGATTTAGGCATGATGGAGTCAGGTCATAGGCATGGATTGAGTCAGGTTGATTTAGGCATGATTGAGTAAGGTTGAGTTAGGCATGGTGGAGTTAGGTTGGTTTAGTTTGGTTTAGGTTGGTTTAGGCATGATTGAGTCAGGTTGGCATGGTTGAGTCAAGTTGGTTAGGTATGGTTGAGTTTCTAATTCATTAATTTGTGCAATTAATGATGATGTGGATCATGTTAAGATGATTTGTAGGGAAATGTATGATTATGGTAAAGAAATTGTAGACAAGATGAAATGAATGTGTAAGTTATGATGGTAAAGATGTTAAGCAATTGTTGTTTGTTTGGTTTAATTTCCAATTATTGATATAAAAAGGAAACTAACTAGGGTAGAATGTGAATAGGAAAGGGGAAGAGGGAATTGGTTAGGGTAGAGAGTGGCCGAGCTAACCTCCAAGGGCCCCATGCCCTCGGAGTGCTTGCCTACATAGTCTCGACAAAAAGGGACCTCAAGCCGATGTAGTTCTCCCATAAGCTAGGGAAGATTAGGGTGAAATAGCGGAATGGGTTGATAGGTGCTAGGCATGGGTGATGTAGGTCATAGGCATGATTGATTTTAGGTTGTAGGCATGGTTGAGTGATTTTTAAATACAGGTGTCAAGGATCTGGTCCTGTATAGGATAATCAATAAGTAATGAGGAAGGTGAATGGTAAGAGGTGGTAAAAGAGTTGCTTAATTGATAAGAACCCTAATGAGTCTACCATACCCCAGATGGGCTTATGAATGTAAGACCCTACAGGCCTTGCATAATGGACTATTCTAAGGGTGAAGAAAAGTCACATGATCACAAAATGTCACGTTTGCGGCAAGTCCCTTGAGTAATGAGGAATTTAGGTGAAAAAGGAAAGGAGGTGAGAATGGGAGGTTTAGCGTAACTTAGTGTATGACGACGTGTATTTTGGAACAAGAAACCCAGAATCCAAAATAGGCAAGTCCATGACAAAAATTTCATCTTTTTCTTTATTTGTTTGTTTTTAATAGACTGATCGATGTGGGAATTCTATATGGGATGGGTATATTATCTCCTTGAGGTCTTCGTGAAGTTGATCGATGCAGGAAGCTTCTGAATATTTATTATATGTTTGTAATGACTGTATATAGTTGTCCTTCAAGGGAGCAGTCTATTGATAGTGGTAGAATATAAAGAAGATATGTCCCTTTTGAGGGAGTCATCTTTTGCTGGAAGTTTGACTCAAGGAGTGGTATCCCTTTTTGTTTTTAGACGTTTAAGTCATGGACAAGACTATAGAGGATGATTAGGTTCTTGTTTAGAAGACAAGACCATAGCACACAAAGATTAACTGTGAAGAGGAGGTTTCAAGTGATGAACGACCATGGGATTCCATCTTGAAGAAGATGAAAAGTATCCATGAGAATCATGCTATGAGTAGAGCCGTGGTACTCATATTGAAGACAAGGCTAAAAGGTGATGGGTAATCACATGATTCTTGTTTAGTCATGGATCCTCAAAATGGGTAATATGGAAGGTGAACAACACTCAAGGGACAAGTGATCAATTGACAGAAAGTGATATAGGACTTGATATCAACAATAGAATGGTCGAAGATGCAAGGCATTAAGGGGCTCAGGTTCGGGTTTACCTTCGAGTGAAGACAAATGATAAGCACCTGATCCATAGGCATGGGTAACGATATAGGGTCCAAGCCAATTAGGAGAAAATTTTCCCCGTTTACTTTTCTCCTCTTTGGTTACATGTTGATTTTCCTTCAGGATGAGGTCACTGACCTGAAAGGTTCATTCATGAACACATTTTTCATAGGCACGTTTGATACGTTTTTGGTAGATTTGGAGATGGTCAAGAGCGTTGAGACGACGTTCATCTAATAATTCAAGTTGTGCCAAATGATCCTAGTGAAAGTCATCATCGTTGAGCATGTCTTGTAGTGAGATGTGGAGGGATGGAATCTAGACTTCAAGAGGTAAGACAACCTCAGTACCATAGACCAGAGAAAAGGGGGTGGCAGTAGTCGAAGTGTGAATACTAGTGTGATAAGCCCACAAGGTGAAAGGAATGTGCGTATGCCAATCTTTCCCAGTATCGTTGACTACCTTCATAAGAATTTTGTTCAAGGTTTTATTGGTTGATTCAGCTTGACCATTGGTTTGCAGGTAATAAGGTGATGAGAAACTGAGTTGGATGCCAAAAGCATCACATAGTTTGCGTAGGGTTTTGTTTTTGAATTGTTTTCCGTTATCAGTGATAATGCGGTGAGGGACACCAAAATGACAAATGATGTGATGGTTGATGAATTCACATATTTTCTCAGCTTTGGTGGAAATGAGGGGAATGGATTCTACCCATTTAGTGTAATATTCAGTAGTGGTTATGATCCATTGGTGGCATTGTGAAGAATGGGGGTTGATCTCACCGACAAGATCCAAACCCCATTGAGAAAAAGGCCAAAGGTCTCGCATGACCTGTAAGGCATGACTAGGGGTGTGATGAAGATTAGCATGTTGTTGACATTTCACGCAACGTTTGACATAATCACAACAGTCACGGTTCAGGGTTGGCCAATAATAGCCTAGGCAAAGAATGCAGTTTGTGATAGCCAAACCACTAAAGTGACCTCCACAAATTCCATCATGGACTTCCTTAATGGTGTAGGGAATTTCAGAACTTGTAAGGCATCGCAAGAGAATGTTGTTGAAACCACGTTTGTAAAGAAGACCACCCATGATGACATAACGGGAGACACTTTTAAGAAAGGCACGTTGTCCATTACAAGTGAGATCAGTGGGTAGAATGGAAAGGGAAAGATAGTCTGCATATTGCTTATACCAAAGGTCACGTGGGTCAGGGGCAATGGTTCCGACGGAGTAAACTTCACGAGGTAAATAAGAGGGTGATTATAGTCTTTGTATGGTGACAAAGATTTTAGAGTCAGGGGTGAAGCAGGTATCTGAGAAGCCAAGCAGGCCATGGTATCCAAATTTATTGGTAGAATGTGGGGTGGTTTGAAGTGCGTAACAGTCAAAGGTGGTCAAAAGTATGTCTACATGATGCTTATACTTTTGAAGTATCTCATTACGACACTGGTATATACCATTGACTTGGTTTATGACCAACTGAGAATCACCAAAGATGTTGATTGACTTAACATCTAAGGCATAAGCAGCCTGGAGACCCAATACGAGTGCTTCGTATTCAGCAATATTGTTTGTACAATCAAAATTGAGTTTGAAAGACAAAGGCATAGGTTCACCATCAAGCGGAATGAGGATAACACCAGCCCCACCCCCACGCTAACACTTGGAGCCATCGAAGAAGAGTGTCATTTGGTAAGTGGGTTCATCCAGGGAAAGGGTAGCTATAGACTCATCTGGGAAGTCAAAGTTAGAGGGTTGATTCCCGGAAATAGGTGCATCAGCCAATTGGTCAGTGATAGTCTAGCCCTTGATGGACTTTTGATGGATGAATTCAAGGTCGAGGTCAGCCAGAAGCATAAGCCAACATGTGGCACATTGATTTTGATAAGGTTTGGCATACATATAGTGTAATGGGTCAGTATTAGTAATGACGAAGGTTTTGTGGTTGAGTAGGTAATGGCGGAGTTTGGTGGTGACAAAAACTAAGGCTAGGAAAAGTTTTTGGCATGGGTATATCTAGTTTCATAGTCAAGAAGGGTATGACTTATGTAATAAACTACTTGCTCTTGGTGTTGGACATCGTGATGAGTGAGCATGAGACCTAGAGAATGGTCAGTGGTGGAAATATATAGGTAGAAGGGTTGGTCATCCTTAGGAGGAATGAGCACTGGTGGTTGAAGGAGGTATTGTTTCAAGGCTTTGAAGGCTTTATGGCATTCATCATCCCATTTGAATGAAACATCTTTCTTGAGAAGATGATGGAATGGTTGACAACGGTCGGAAAGCTGCGAGATAAAATGACGAATTGATTGCAACTTTCCTTGTAGGCTGTGAAGTTGACGGAGATTAGTGGGTGGTGGAATTTCAAGAATAGCCTTGACTTTAGCAGGATCGAACTTCTATGCCACGCAAAGAAATGATGAAACCTAGGAGTTTTCTGGAAAGTACCGCAAAGACGCACTTCTTTGGTTGAAGACGAACACAATACTTGATGAGGCAGTCAAAGATGAATTTAAGAATGGGTAGGTGTTAGGTTCGATGCTTGGATTTGGAAAGCAGATCATCTACATAATCTTCCAATATGTGATGCATGATGTCATGGAAGATGTAAGTCATGGCTCGCTGATATGTAGCACCAACATTTTTTAGGCCAAAGGGCATGACTCAATAGCAGAAAGTCCCCCAAGGGGTGATGAAGGCAGTCTTGTGTTGATCCTCGGGAGCTAGTAATATTTGATTGTAGCCCAAGAAACCATCCATGAGTGATAACATTTCATGGCCAGTGGTGAGATCAACTAGTTGGTCAATGCCTGGTAGTGGGAAATCATCTTTGGGACAGGCGAGGTTGAGGTCATGGAAATCCATGCAAATGTGGAGTCCCCCTGTCACCTTTGTGACAGGAACGATGTTAGAAATCCATTGGGGATAATCAATGGGTAGAATGAAGGAAACTGAGAGAAGGCGTTGAAGCTCTTCTTTGACCAGAAGAGCAATGCGAGGATGCATTTTCCACAGCTTTTGTTTGATGGGTTTGGCATCAGGAATGGTTATGATATTGTGAACCATGATTTTTGGGTCAATACCAGGCATATCGGCATAGGACCAGGAAAATGCATTGCTATGGTCCCAAAGGAAAGAGGTGAAGGCTTCTTGTTCAGTAGCATCTAAGGATTGGCTGATCTTTAGAATGTGTGGGTCATCCTGAGTATTAATGTTGATTTCAATGGTCGATTCATTCAACATGGTTTGTGTCTCAGAGGGTAACGACCGATGAATATAAGAGTCTTCTACACCAAGGTAGGTGAGGATGGACTCATCGTCCTGACATTGAATGACATTAATTGAAGGTGTATCATCATCGATCATGTCAGGATACAGGAATGGGAGAGAAGAGGGAGCCTCGCCATCATGTTGATAGGTCAGCGGTCCCAGGGAAATGGTGTTTACGAAAAAAAAAGTTAGGAGGAATAGATTCAGGATCTATGGACTCCGTGGGTGAAGATGGTAATGTGGGTGAATGAGAGGGGGAAGATTTCTCATCCTGGATAAGGTCGACGTGAACCTTCTTAGAGGATGGAGCATCAAAACCAATGCCACTATGGTCATTGTGTTTACGAGAGGTACAGGAAATGACAGTATGGTGGCCTTGTTCATAAAAACCAAAGCCAAATCCTTTCCACGTGCACCAATGGAGGAAAGTGTGAGCGAAGCGGCAGTTAGTGAGGGAGTGTAGGTCAGATGAAAATGGTTGGGTTTGGGATGGAGGTTTGGGTTTATAGGTGGCCATATCAAGTCCCCCATATGTTAGGTTGGTGCGAAGGTGGGGAGGGCCATAAGGGAAAATGTCACCGATGTGGATGTCATAGCTGGGGTGTTGACACAGATTCCCATACTCTTGTGGGGTGAGGAAGGTATCGATATTGTATAGGTGGTATTCCCCCAGAGTGAGGCATTGAAAAACACCTTCTAAGGGATCAGTAGTTGGTATGTGGGTAGCGGGTATAGATGGCTCACTAGATGAAGGGGAAACAGGGGCACCAGCGGTAGAGGCTACAGTTGCAGTGGGGATAGCAAGGTTAGATGCAGCAGAAGTAGTGGCAATTTTGGTGGATGGGCTCATGGGTGAAGGTGAAGTGGTGACAGTGGCAGATGCCTTGACTGGTACAAGCACATCATTGGGCCGATATAGCATGTTACAGGTCTTGAAAGGTGAGGGGTCGGAAGGGATGGTGTAATTATGTCCCTCATGTTCAAATTTGAGGCATCGATGTAAAGTCAAAGGGACACAACCCATAGCACGGATCCAAGGTCGGCCAAGCAGCAAGTTATACTGGAACTCCCCTTCTAGGACATAGAAAAGTTTTGGGATGGTGCGGGGACCTACACAGACATGGAGAACAATGGTACCTAGTGTAGAGGTCATGGCATCATTGAAGGAACACAACATAATAGGGTTACCATGCATGCAATTGGCAGGTATTTACATTTGGTCATATGCATGGGAGGAGATGATGTTAATACTAGCACCACCATCGATCATAACGCATCGTATGCGTATATTATCGATAAAGATAGAGATGAAAAGAGTGGGGTCGAGGTCATCAGACTAGAAGGGAGTGATCTCTTCATCTAAAAAGCTGAGGGTGGCCACTTGGTGAGTGGGTGGAGGTGTAGAGGAAGGTGAAGACCTAGTGAGAGAGGCTACATGGTGAGGGGTAATGATGGAGGCTACGGGTGTGGGGTCATTTGGTAAGACTTCAATAGATTGAAGGACCTCCATGAGGGCTTGACGATGTGACTCTGAGGTTTGGATGAGGTCATATAAAGACATTTTGAGGGGGGATTGGTGTAGTTGTTTTAGCATTGTGCGATGTGTGACCCCGTCAGAAATAGGATATGCAGGACCTCGAATGATGACTTTGGGTATGGGTGCGGATGGTATGTTGGGTATAGGGTTGGTTGATGGGCCAGTTGTCTTTTCTTTGCCCTTATCTTTCTGAGCATGGGTGACAATGTTGATCATGTTAATCTGAGGGGAGGTGGATGAAAAGGGTGTGTCATGGAAGGTATAGCTGCATGAGGGACAAAACCCTAGTGGTGGATACAATCCTTGTGAAATGAGTAGGGTGCATTGGCATTTTGGTGGTGGTTTGGCCAACTCTCTTATACGAACCATGTTAATCTCAAATCTTGGGGATGGATTAAAGAGTTGTGGGGGTGGAGATTTTGGTCATTGAGTAGGTAATGGGAGAAGATCTGTGGAAATTGGTGAAGGTGAAATGGGGTCCTCATCAAGAAGATCATCATCGTCAAAGTTTTCTTTAGGAGGACATAATTGGACTAGGGAAGTTTTTAAGGCCTTACAGTTCTCTACATCGTGTCCTGGCACATGATGGTAGGCAAAAATTTTGGTTTCGTCAAACCCTTTTGGTTTGGGTTTGAGTGGGTCGTAAGGTCTAAGAGGTGGTAATGTGATGACAGAAGTTTCGAGGAGATTGGTTAGGATTTTGGCATAGGACCCTGCTAGTGGATCACAATGGGAGGTGAATGTGGGTTTGGGTACAGGTACGGCTGATTGTGGAGGAAGAGTCTTTACAAGAGGGGGAGTAGGTTGGGCTACTAGTTTGGTGTGTGGTGTGGTCTTAGGTGTTGGTCATATCTGCTTGGGTAGGGGCAAGGTAGAAGAACTGGCGATGGAAGGTTTGGTTGGTTTAACTACCTTATTGGAGGGTAGTGGATTTTTAGCTTTAGGTTGCATATTTTTGGGTAAAGGTGATATGGGTGTACGAGATGTGGAGGGAAAATTTGATGGTGGAAGAGGGTGGGTTACCCATGGGGGTAACTGAGGTGCTGTGGAGGTAGGTGGTGTGGGTTGGGTAGGAGGCATGAGTGAAAGGGAAGAAAGTGTCATGGGTAGTGAAGAAGTTATTGATGGTAGTGGAGGTATGGGTGGTAAGAAGGTCACGGGTGAGGGTGGAAGTTGTGTGGGTCACTTGGGTATATTAGAGGTCTGTGATGGGGAAATGGGTTGTTGCATTCTTGGTTTACCGGTGGATGGGGGTTTCTTGGTCAGGGTTGAGGGGTGAGGTCCTAGGATGGACGGAAGGGGTGAAGGTGATAAGGACATGGTAGGTGAGGTTGGGGTATGAGGTCTAGGAGATTGGATCTTCTTTTTAGGGGTCCAGGTGTAAGTTTAGTGTTAGTTTTGGAAGATGTGGCTAAATCTAATTTGATGGGTGGGTGAGTAAGGCTAGCTGTCGGTATGACCCCTAAGGTAGTGATAGGTTTAGGTAAGGGAGATGATATAGGTGTGGGTTTGGGTGTAGATGCATGTTGGGCTATGGGAAGAGGTGTGAGTTGGGCCATGAGTGGTGCCATGGAAGGTATTGCAATAGTTGTGGTTGTGTTTGGTTTGGTTGCACGAAACACCTTTGGATAGATAGTGGAGGTGTCAGCGAGTGACAATTGCATTTGTGTTGAAACAGGAAGTAGAAGGCATCCCCAAAGTAAGGCTCTATCGACATAATCCAGGTGATCAGCCAAGCATGAAAATGGTGTTGTTGTAAGTGGGGCCGACATGGATCAAGTGGAAATCCCCATAAAATGTGTTTGAGATACAGGGAAATGGCTAGCCTCAGACTCTGTGGGTAAGAGAGACGAAAGCAGGTCAACAGGATCTTGAAGGTCTGATGGTGAAGGGTCATCAAAAGACATCGGTACTTCGATAGGATCCTCTATGGGTAGAGGAGAGGATGGGCCAGCCAAAGTGGACTCTCCTTGTGTTGGTGTAGGTGGTGGACCTGCATCTTCTATGAGTAGGAGAGGTGCCACTGACAACTGCTCAGAATTTTGAGGGGTCAAAGGTGGCGTGCTGATTATAGGCTCTTCCACAGGTGAAGGGGAAAATGAAGGGGGTTCCTCTATGGGTAGAGGAGTAGATGAAATAGATTTTGGTGTAGGTAGGGGAGCGTGGGCTAAGATTTCATCTATGGAAGGAACATGAGGCAATTGGGAAGCAACTGGTATGTCATCAAAAATAGCGTGGACCTCGCAGACATTGCTATCATTGTTTGAGGTATCACCAACTTGGTTGGAAGATGGGGCATGATTAGGGAATGGATTCTTGAAGATATGCAGGTTTTGGTTAGCGGGTGCATTTGGGCTATCCAAGACTAGATCTCCATTGTCTAACATTTCTTGGATGATATTCTTGAAGGTGATGCAGTTATTGTCGCTATGACCTTTGACACGATGATAGTTGTAAAATTCATGTTCCTTATACCATGTAGGCATGGGGTGCTCAGGGTCAAAACCAGTATGTGGTTTTATAGGTGGAAGGGTAATGGCACCAACCTTAACAAGATTTTCCAAAACAGAAGAATAAGATTCTCCTATGGAAGTGTACTTTCATTGTTCTCGTCTAAACTAGAAAGCTTGGATGGGGGAGAGATTAGAAGGAGGTTTGGTTGGGTTTGATTGATGAGGGGGGCCAGCCTTGAGAATTACGGCATTAGCAGACCCTTTGGGTTTTGAATAGTTGTTTTGGGGTTTCAAAGATGAAGAAGCATCATTTGATTTGAACGCAATGTTCTTGTTACGAAGTTGAATCTTCTTTTCTTCGATAGCACAAATTTCCAATTTCCATGCCATGGTGAATGCCTCGTCAAAAGTGTGAAAGGTTTGCACCTACAGGGTTGGTGAGATGTGTCTAGCACAAGCCCAAGTAAATAGCTCTATGAGTTCAATTTGAGGTAATTGAAATGTGAGCTGGTTAATTAGGTTGCGCCAACGAGTGACAAAGTCAGCGATAGACTCATCATCATACTGTCATGTGGAATAAAGATCAGTCATGGTAACCTTCTTAACAATGTTGATGGAGAAGTGATCTAGGAAGGCTTGGGCTACTTGATTAAATGAGTAGATGGAGTGTCTTGGTAGCCCACTGTACCAGTCTAATGCAGGTCCTGTCAGGGACATTGGGAAAGTCCTCAAAAGTAAAGCATCATCATGGGAAATCAGGTAACACCCATGTTTAAAGGACCACAAATGTTGTTGTGGGTCTTCTTTGCTATTGAAGCAGTTGAATTTTGGCATTTCCCAATGTATGGGGTATGGTCGAATAGGAATGGATGGGTGAATAGGCTCATTACAAATTTCATCATAGGTGAGGGAATTGTGTGAGCCAGAAACTGATGCTTCTAGTGTCTGCATCTTTTCCATCATTAACTTGATGAGGTCGTTGGTAGGTTGTGGTGGAAGGGTTCCTCCTGTGGCATAAGGGGGCTGGTATTGAACCTGTGATGGGGTGTGTATGGTGATGCTAAATAGGGAGGTTGAGAATAGGGGACCGACATAGAGGGTATGTATCCAGAATGGGTGACAGATGAGATAGGGGGTTGTTGATAGTATGTGTATGTAGGTGGGATGGTCATCGTGACTCTAGTAGTGATTGGGGGCAGTGTTTGTGGGATGGAGAGGACAAGATTCTAGAATGGAGTAGGGGTCACCGACACCATAGGTGGTTGTGTTGCAATGGGTATTTGTGAGACAATGGGTGCAGACTGGGCTATGGCCTGGGTGGTTGATGAGGGGACAACAGATACGATAGGTGCGAGTGATACTGCAGACGCAGCGGTCATGGCGGGTATGGGTCCTAGTTGTGAAACTACCGGGGGTGAAGCAGGTGAGGGTAACACCACATTATTAGGGGCTGATGCAGAAGCAGGAATAAGGGTAGGAGAGATGGATATAGGCATGTTGTATATCAACTGACCTGAGGAGTCTCGGGTGGAAGAGTGGGAAAGGTAGAACTGTAAGGCCATGGGATTCTGATCAAGGAGTCGTGCAAATTCTTCGTCACCTGTAGCAATGGTGGTAGGTAAGGTTGGATCCATGGGTGATAGGACAGAAGGTGGTGAGGGACTAGGTGGGAGTGGTTGATGACTAGCATGGAATATGAGGGTGTTAGTCTGGCTGCGAGTCAGCACCATGTGAACAAGTGCTGACTTGGTAAGACTGTATTCTGTAGATGACACAGAAAATAGTAGAAACATAGAATAATGGGGTCTAAAAAGGTGAATCTGGTCAATGTCTAGATTTTGAAAATCAAACACAGGAAACCGATGATGGTCAGGTTGACTGGTGATGGTTGAGGGCCAACCGATGATGGTTACCAAAACCGATACCAGTCACTGTGGAAGAAAACCAGTCTCAAAGAATGAAACAGGAATGTTGGATGTGTACTGGGAAACTATGTATGACAGTAGGTATCAACAGGGGAGAAATATGATGATGCCCTGAGGGCCAGAAACAGAACAGAAAGAGTGATGAAGGCTATTCCAGGTAAAGTAACTAGAAATCTAGAAGCCGACACCGGTTAGGGTTTAACTAACGATGGTCAGATGTGAACCGGTGACGGTCGCTGGACCGACGTCGGTGACTGTGAAATTAGAAAGAAATGAAGAAATTGGGTTTTGTGAATTAAATTAAGTGAAGAATCAAACTCAGAAACCTGAGAATGAGGAGATGGGGTCCTGGCACACTCAGAAAAAGTCAGAATACTCCAACTACGATGGTGGAGTGTGCAAGGAAGAAGAAAAATGGAGAGTCGTAGTCTCACACCTCAAAACACAAGTCAAGAAGAATGCTAAGAAAAAGCATGATCCTAACAGTGATTTTCTTATGTTTGTTTAGCTTATGCTATTTAGAACTGACTGTGTGTATTTAGAACAAAATTTTTTGGTTAGGAAGGCATCCTACGAAGAAGGATATCTAAAAGGAGAGGTTTCAGGTATGTTATGGCGGGGGCGGTCCGTCCTCTGAGATGATGACTCAACAGAGGCAACGAGCTGGGGAGTACCTGCCAATCTGATCGTGTGATCACAGACAGATGTTCCCGGGTAAGATGTTGTTTAAGAAAGATGTGTATATTTCAAATTTTGTGCAAGTTTGGTAAGACAGAGAGAGAGAGAAATGTGCTTTCTTTGATTCTTTGTGTCAACCATCAGTTGCGCATGACTTCCAGCATATAGGTTGCCCTCATTTTAATGTGAGCTAAATGCAGAAAATTAGAATGTAATGCAACCAATTTTAAGCCCAAATCAAAATATTATGTTCGATGACAAAAATGGTGAATAGGAGAGGGTATGCTCTTTCACTAAATGCAAAAAAATCAAGAAGAATGGTTCTTTTTAAATGCACCAAAAGAAAATGTATCCTTTAGAGCAATTAGAAAGAAGAGAAGATTACCAAGGAAGAAGATTAATGTGTAAGCTTTTTGAAGGGAAACAAACACACAACTTTTTCCTAGGAATGAAGAAAATGCAATAGAACCCCTGATGGGTCCCACCGGGCGTGCCAAAATGTTTCACCATTTTCTTTACCTTTTGAATGATGAAACAGATAAGGGTAAGGGCCAAGGAGGAATACATGTTTATGTTGGTCGGTTGATGGTTGTTGCGCGCATTCTGACTTCTCAATCCAGTGTCAATTGTGAGAGCTTCCTTTTGGCTAGGAGGAACTACCTGTAATAGAAAACAAGACCACAAAAGAGAAGTTAAATGATATATGACAGTGGACTGCCTAGCCTGTGCTAGATCTAGGAAGTGTGATACTCCCTAGATGACTATAAATCCACTGTTTAAAACAAATTAATGCGAGAAATAAGTAAAGTCCGACTGTAGTTGATATGATTTAGGTTTCTCATTCAAGTACAATAAGCAAATCTTAACATAACAGGCTAGGCTATGGTCAGATCAGAAAGGTAGGTAGTTGTCAGGGTGTTGGGACTAGTCAGGGTCTGATTCTAGGTTGTTTAGGTCAACTGATGAGAGGTTATTAGGTTTTGTTCTAGGTCAGGGTATAAAACACAGAGACCGATGTCGGTATTGTACGACCTATGACGGTTTATGCAGAACTGACGACGGTTAGGGGTAACCAGCGTCGGTAAGGTCAGGGTGTAAGAGGATCAAGGAAAACTGATTGTGGGGTTTGATCTGGGATCTGATAAGGAGGGTAGGGTGGATAAAGAGGTTGATAGGGGTATCAGGTATACTCAGGAATGAACAACAGGTGAGAATGGGTGATTTGGTGATGTGGGTAAAGGAAATATTTGAGTTATAAGCTAGAAAGAGATGGAGGAATGAGCATGCAAAGTATAAATTGATGACAGAAATAACAGAAGCTAACTACACTAAAATGGACAATGCTGGTAGAAATGTACTTACTGTGATGCAGACTTGATGGCTGAATGGTAATGGTAGTTGATCAGAAGAATGGTGTTTGGTATCATAGTAGTGGCTCCCAGAATGATTCCGTGAGTGCAATGCTTCAATATCTATCCTGGTGATGGCTCTGGATGTCTGGATACATGAAAGGATGTTGGTTTCACTTGCATGCAGCTCTGATCTCCCTCCTTTGCTCTCAGAATGTGCCAACCCAAAAACAAGGTTGTTTAGGTGAATAAATGGTAACCGACGACGGTTCCAGGTTGACCGGCGTCGGTTTAGGGGTGACTGGCGTCGGTTAAGGTGGGATTCCCTAGGTTTACTAAAATGGGCAGATCTTTCTAATTTCTTATGCCCAGTCATTTTATTCTCATATTAGAATGGAAACTTCCCTTCTAATGAGTGGGAATGTGGTTAGAGAGATTTTAGGAATTGATTTTAGGGTTAGACCAAATCTTAGCTCATTAAGGCAAGTAAGACTTAGTTATTGTTAGTTATGGAAACATGCCAAGAATAGGTCTAGGGTGAGGTGGCTGGATGAGGTGTCTAGGTGAGGTGGTGGGGTAGAAATTAAGATAATTAGATAATAAATATTGTGAGGATATATATTAATTTAATTAAATTAATAGTGATGTGGGGTGGAAGGGGCCATGGTTAGATGAGTATGTTTGAGGTGGTTATTTGACAAGGGACAATTTCATTAATGGAACCTCTACAATAGACACTAAATCTAAACCCACATGTCCTGATCACACTCCCAAAGAGGATTTTCCCTCATTCTTGTGTAATACCCTTCAAATCACCACATGTTCCTTGTGAGATTCATCCTTCCTTGTGGTGTACGTGAGATTGTGAGATGATGTATGCCAAGGTACCACAATACTTTGCATAGGGTGCAAAGTGGAGGACGTGGTATACATGAGATTGTGAGATGATGTAAAGTACCGTTATCATTATCAATTTATACAAAGGTTGTCATTATCCTACAAATTAATATTATAAGAAATATTTATGTACTCATTTATTTCCAGTTCACATGATATATATACTTTCTTGGTCATAACTCCTACCTAACATCGTCACTCATTCCTTATAGGAGCATAGCCAGGAACCAAGTCCCCATCTATATATCCTTTCATCCTAACATTTATGATTATATTCTACCACAAAACAATGAACATTTAGAGTGGATTGGAGAAATGTACAAATGGTTGAAGACTACCACCAAACTTATTGAAGCACACCACTGGGACCATTCCTTTATCATCACTCCAATCCATGTAACCTTAAGTAAGGGACCAAAGAGGGATGTATGATTCTCCTCCTACTACCCATCCACCATGGTTTGCTTATCATTCTCATTACTAATCTGATTTTCATTCATACCAGCAAGAATCTCCCAAGCACACTCCTATCCACCTCACCTCCTAAAATTTCCTATACAAGGAAGTGGGTAGGAAGAAAACAATGACAATAAAAATCGTTAACCCTAAACATTAGCACAAAGACACTTGATTCAAGACCACATCTAGAATTCACATTTTACAAGGCATTCAATATTTCACTCAATTAAGATATCATATCAAGAAGCGTTATAGAAAAGACAAAAACTAGTAAACACTAAATGCCATAATCAACAAAAACCATTAGTGACATGAAATCAATGATTCAATAAACTAGAATTCGCATTTTACAGGACATTCAAACTTTCACTCAATTAAGATATCATATCAAGCAACATTATAAAAAGGACAAACACTAGTAAACACCAAATGCCATAATCAACAACCATTAGTGGCATGAAATCAAATGATCCAATAAACTAGGTCTAGCATAACTAAAGGTCCATCCATCAATTAAATCAATGACACGATACCTCACTATAAAATACAACTTAGTCTGTCCTTCAATACACATCTAATATATCAACTAATGCTTGTATCAATGTCCCTACAATCAACCAAGGTGGCCATTCCCCATTTGGGTCAACATGGCTAAGTATAACAAGTGGGTTAAGTTAAGCCACGCCAAAACCATTTCTTCTTTTCTTATTGCCAAAATTCACTTGTGTCATTAATTAATTTATTTTGAGCCAATCAAAATAAATAATTTAAACAACAAAATATGTAAACCAGAGTTGAAAGAAACAAAATTTTACCATATTTATCATAAATTTATCAAACATATGATTGGTTCATAAATCATGGCAAGACGTTTTTTCTCCTTACTCTCAAGGATTTTAATAATTACAAAATTATAACAATCATAAATTAATGTTAATTGACAATACTATTTCAATATATATATATTTGCACAAAACTATAACAATCATGAATTAAAGTTAATTGACAATACCATATTAACATATATATTTGTTTGTCCCTAAAGTATTTTGAATTCATGTCATACTTTGTGTCATGTTTATATTTACTTGCCCCCACTATACTTTAAGTTTATGTCATATTTGTGATAAATTGTTTACAAAGTATGGCTAGGATTAATTGTTACTCTTATTTATTACTAAAGTAGTAACATCCCCATTATTAATTTTTGATTAAAAATACTAAATTACCAATGCCAAATAATGTTTCCCTTTCACCCAATCACAAGTAGACATTTAAATTGTACAAAATTCATATTATCATTTATAAATAATATTTATTTCGTATTAAAATAAATATCAATTATTTTATCACAAAACATGAATATCATTTAAATATGACAATGATTGGTATGTCACGGCGGTTATATAATGGCACAATTCAATCTTGAATAAATCAACACATCCTGCTATTACATATAATTTAGCCATTAATATAATTTACAATGCAAAGGCAGGGGCTAACCATTACAGGGTCCTTGTTTCTTATAAGAAATTATATTCATCCTTTTCAATTCCTCTATTCACTTTCCTAATCTATGAAATAAAATGTTTTTTGTCCTTCGAACCTTTTCAACCCCTTTTTCTAATTGTTCAACTTCCTTTGCAATTGCTTGTGTTCCCTCCTTGACCTTTTTCTCTATTCTAGCTACTGGAGGGAGTTTGGGGCCACATGTGTTGTCAGTTCTCTTGAATTTTTTGAAGTCCAATCCCACCCTTCCTGCAGCATCTTCTAACTTGGGGAGAATGGTGGAAGGAAAAGTCGGAGTCCGTGTATAAACAATAGCACCTCCATAGCCTTCCCAAGCATCATTTCTACCTCGATAATATATGAAGATATAATCATCTGGTTTATTTTCTATATTGGATGAAAGTATATACCTGCAAAACAATACATACAAGTTTAACATGTTTAAATGTTGAAAACTGAAAGAAAACAAGAAATTGACTAGAGATTTAAGAGACTAAATCACAATCTCTGCAACATACAAGGCGGTTGGTTATAACTAGTAATATTGTGATAAATATCTATCATATTATCACAGCTTCTATGTTTAACAAAATCTGCATGCATAATTTTCCCTTTTAGATGGCATTCTCATAACCCAAAATGGATTGCACATAACCCTCACTACTCATTAGAAAAACGTCATAGAATGACAACACACTAATAATGTGACAATTGCAAAAGATACAAAGAAATGAATTCATGCAAGGGTTTTGAAACTTGGCACTTATATATGTCTACACAACACAAAAAATGCTCAATAACCAAACAATGAGCTACATAGTCAAAGACTTTTGATAAAGCCAAAACACTTTTTCCACATCCTACAATAGTTTCTCTTTGAACTAAGAAATATTATCACTATTCAATTGCTCATAAAATTGGAAACAAAGTGCTCAATAAGGACAACCAAGTTTTCTCAATAGCCAAAAGATCCTTATGAAGGATTTATCCTCCAATCTATACAACTTCATTTGCAAAAATGGAAAGAAGAGGTACTCAGAATAGTCCCTCCAAAAATAATCAACGGATGAAGAGAAGTCATTTGTCAACACTAGATCAAAACAAGCCATCCACAAATGAATGGAGAGATTGAAGCATGTTTGGATCACTCTTGCCAAATCAGCATGGAAAGAAACACACATTTAGCCTAAGAACAAGCCAATTTGATCTCAAAAGTGACCCTTGAGAAAACCCAAATGAAGATCCGTGAGGAAGACACATGTGCATCCCTAAAAATCATGAGAATAGATGGATAAGAAGTTGTCACTTGCTTGAGAAGATCAATTCTTCACCCTTGAATCATTGTGATAGCTTATTTCCTTGATATACAACATAATTGACTCCTCAATGCACTTTGGTGGGACCCAAAAAGGGGAGATGACTCGAAAGCATCTTCCAGAAGAGACCTGGATAATCCAAAAGATTCAGAGAGCAATTTGGGTGTCATTAAACTAAATAGAACAAGCTAAAGATACCAAAAACTTTATCATGAAAATATCCAGAGTCCCTTTACCATTCTTTCCAAACTTTAGATCAATGCAAAGCACTCTCCAAGACCTTTTTAATGGTACCAGTTGCAAGTGATTTGTAGCTCCCAATCAAAAGATATGAGTAAAATACTAGAGCCATGTCATGCCTCCATTAACGTCCCAAATCTCACTTTTGTATTGAGTTAAACCATCAAATTTAATCTTGTGACAATCTATCCATCCAACCACTTAACGCCATGTAACTTCCTTTATCTATGCCTTAAAACCAGGTCTTCGTCAATTTGAGACATGTAGCCTCAATCGACATGACCATTCATCATGAGGTCTTAAGGCTTAGATTTAGTCTTATGTATCCTTGGACCACTGATGGATGACACGTGGTTGTCGTCGGTGACACCACTTCATGCGAACCTTAGAAACCTTAGACTTCACTAATTGTGCCACCGATGGATGACATGTGGCTGCCATTGGTGCCATCGCCTTCCACGAGCAGTCAAAACCTCAGTTGCATGTCTTCTTATTATACCAATCATTGAAACTTGTCCCTTATCAACTTACTTGGGTGTCACATGATTTGATTTCACAAACTCTTGACTTTTCTCGGCAAGTTGAAGCTAAATGCTCATCTCAGGCTCTCGAGTTCCTCCTCATCCCTTTAATTTTACCTCGTGAAGCTACTAGGTCTCAAGTTCTCAGGTTCTTGAGCAAGGCTTGGCTTAGCTTTTAAAACTTTCACGTGAGTCGATTAATGGCACATGTCCGTAAGGATGCTTGGCTTTGATCAATATCGTCGGAGAGTTCAATTGTCTGATTTAAAGTTGACAATTTAGAGTTAATAGGAAATGCATAATAAATCTATCAAGTGAACATCCCAAGGCCAAAAACTCCTCAAAAACTTCAATTCCTTTTGGATCCAACTTGCAAAATGATAGAGCAAGCAAGGGCAAGCATTTTTGACATGTTTAGATCATTAGAATATCCAAAAATGTGTATAGTCTCGCATTTTAAACCATTAAACTCCAAGATTTTGACTATAAGGCCCCCAAAATTGAAATGAATAATTTTGGGTGCCAACAAGAGTCATGAAGATGGTTTCACAAAGAGACACCATTCTCATGTGAGACACTAGCTTGAGGGTAATAATGCATGGACGAAAGCATTACAGTTGTGAGGTGAAGTATTTTGTTGAAAAGTCTATTGGGAGAGTAAACTTCAAAATTTGAGTATGAGGTGTGGATTCCTTTTCCTTGTATTTTCTATTTTTTAGAATATTAAAGAACCTTTTATTTCCATATTTGCTTGCATACCTTGTTTTGAATTATTGTAAATATGTCAAGTATTGCACTTCTATAATTGAGTCATTAGGATTGACTACTTATGACCCATGCAAAAACACTGGAAGCATCAAACAACTGGAATTTTGATAACATTTCCCAAATAACTGCACCAAAAAAAGGAATCTAACTTTAAACAGGTTATTTGGGCATTAACAATCAGAACAAGCCTCAATGTTCCTCTTCACTTAAGAGACTTGAGATAGGGGATTCAAGGAACTCACTCGAGAGCACTTGAGCTAATAAATTCAAGGTACTCACTTGAGAGCACCACATGAAAGTTTGAATGAGTGTCCTTACAATTATAGGTGTGGGTAACCTCACTTTTGACCATGATTGTTAGGGTTTTCTACTAGCACCAACAATTGTGTTGAAGTTCAAAACCTTATTTGAGATTCTCTAAATCCATGTTATATTTGATAGGGAAAGAAACAACATTGTGAGTAAGGTTCGAAATGCACAATTTCGTATTCCATTGTAGAGAGAGTTTCTTTGTACTTATATTATATCTTGTAATAGTGCTCAAGTTACCTCAAGGAGAAGGCAGGAACGTAGGGGTACCACAACTTGGTATTAGGGTTTCATACCAACAACACGAGTGCCTTGAAACTTGTTGGTGCTATAGAGTACTCTGATACCTTCAGAGCCCATAACTGAGGAAAAAAATAAGATCCATAACTAAGGCAAAATTTTCAACTATAGTGATCTATTATGTCCACATGTATAAAATTCTCCTCCAACATATGATCCTTAACAGTTAGTATTTTCAACATAATATGCTTTGTTGCTTAGGAAAATAGGTTGAAATACAAGGCATTTTAAAGCCACTTAAGTAAATATTTCATGCAAACCAAACCAATTTTTGGGAAAAACACATCCTTGAGTATGGGAGACATGAGGTTTGTAGGGAAAACATTGTAGTTACATGAATATATGCAACTTTGTGGACACATCCATTAAATATATGAAACATGCAAATCGTAAGAAATTTTTATATAACAAAATATTGCAAATTGTAAGAACTTTTATATATAACAAAATATTACAACTTCCCAAAATGGAGAAAATTGAGAATAGTAGAGCTAATTCTATACATAGTAAATTGAATTAAAGAATGAGTCATATGATAGAAAGATAAAATTGCATCAAAAAATTCAAATCATAAATAGAAAATGTGGAAAAAAGAAAGCACACAACTAAGTCAACATATTAAATTACAAGAATTAATGTCACATTAAAGTTCAACAGGACTCATGAAATTAAAATAAACATGTAAAAAACAGAAACAGATATGAAATTGCTCATGTTTGTTGGTTCAAAGAGAAATTATATAAAAAGTCATGTGATGCAAGAGCAGTTGGGTTCGCGGGTAATCTTGTACCAACCAAAATATGATGAGTATGAAAATAAGCTAAGTTTAGCAATGCACAGTCTTGTTAGACACACAGAGTTTTTGCAAAATTTTGCATAGCTAGCATGTGTTACGTTTTCTTGTTCACCTATCTAGTAAGGGTTCCTATTTCTTTGTTTGTAAATAATTGTGTGGCATTGTCAGGATGCTCCAAATAGTTTTGCAGCACTTCACTAATCACATAGTGGTCTTCAAAAGTTGGCACAAACTTATTTTTATGGTGTAAAGTAGACAAAGGAATGTCTTATGACTAGAATGTTTTATGGTGCAAGCTTATATTTTATGGTGCAAAGACGAGAAAAGAATGTTTTATGGTCCAAGCTTATGACTAGAAGGCCTTATGCTAACAAAAAAATGTTCCAAGGGCAACGCAACACACCTACAATATACCTACACTTCTCAAGGGATAATGTAAAGCTTGTAAGCCTTAGCATGGAACCAAAACCATTTCACATATGATTAAAAGATGGTGTAGAATCGAGAACCATTCCAAAGTGCATGGCAACAAATGAGACATTATTAGGGGCTCACATTAGAAGGGGAACTCTATCTTGACTCTTGACACTCACGTATGACGCTGCAAAGTCATTGGTCCACCACATAGGGAGTTCTTGAATATGATGTGCCTAGAGTTACCACACAATAACATGGAAGTTTCGTTGATAGCGCAAATTGCAGAATCATCTAATTAATAGCCTCGAGATTTAAAAAATGGGAGTTGACAAATAATCAAATTATGTTTGTTGGTTTGACTTGTGTTTCCATCGAGTTCATCTATGAAATGGGTCCTTCAGGCCTTATCTGTCATTTAATCTTTGCAACACAATTAATATAATTATGGGCCAAATGCAGTTGCGTTGACTATTGTAAATAGTTGATTATGTGTCTATATAAACACATCACTATGCTTTGTGATAAGGGATCCAGATTTCGGCAAACTTAGATTCTACATTGAGTTTATGAAGAGTACTACATGTAGATCTATGTGTAGGTATGGGAGGAATTGAATAATCTACGGAACATTACCATGTTGATGTGTTTGCAAGCCATAGCGTATGTGTGTGTTGTAATAATCCATTAGCGGGAAGTGTGTGTGTGTGTGTGTGTGTGTGTGTGTGTGTCTGTGTCTGTGTCTGTCTGTGTCTGTCTGTGTGTGTCTGTGTGTCTGTGTCTGTCTGTCTGTCTGTCTGTCTGTGTCTATGTCTGTGTCTGTGTCTGTGTGTGTGTCTGTGTGTCTGTGTGTATGTGTGTGCGTGTGCGTGTGTGCGTGTGCGCGTGCGTGTGCGTGTGCGTGCATGCGTGTGTGTGTGTGTGCGCGCGCGCGCGCGCGCACGCGCGTGTGTGTGTGTGATCAACCTCAAGTTTTTGTAATTCATGTTTGAGAAAATATTAAGTGTTGTTATCCATAAGTGTGAGTGATTTCATTGTGTAATTCTAAATGTGGCAAGGTCTAAAGTACCTTTCATTGGGATCCCTAACCATCATTGCATCATTTGTTGTCAAAGTGAGGGATAACGTTCAGATTGAAGAGTGAAGTTCTTCATTCTTGCAAAAGTGGGTAGAGAATGTGGGAAAAGAAAGTGACAAAAGTGTGATCTATGTAGGTTTGCATGTGGTGCAGAAACAAATCTGCAAGTGTGAAAGTGGACAACCTACGTAGAATTGTAAGAGGTGCAACATTGGGTTAGATGTGTGTACAAGGATAATTGGCAATATAGGTGAAGAGTATGCATCCCTATTGGTTGAAGTGAAGTTTGAGTTACAAATTGAAGTGGTATATGACACAAAATATTAGAGGAAGTGTGTTTGGGTAATGCCACACATCGCGAGGATAAAGAGGAAGGTTAGATGAGAAAAAATAACCTTGTGGTTCATTGAGGAAGCTCTCACATAGGCTAGAGAAGAGGAAAGAGTAGAAACATGTCTTTCGGAAGACATGGTGGTAGATCTTCTATTTGTGAAAGAAGAGAACACAAATATGGTGATTGTGGTACATGTTTGTGGAGATCCATTGTTTAAATGGGGAGAAGAAGAAGACCATCTCTTGATTGTTGACAAGGTGAAAATTATTGAGTGGATGTTTGAGAACTTGGATGCAGATAGTGAGGACACAACAATAGACAATGATGAAGAGAGTAAAGACATGGATGAACTTTTTGAAGTCATCTTGCATGCTAACACAATGAAAGAAGATACTTTTATAACAGAAGTGATGGAGTTATTTTAGGTTGTGATGAGAGAAACAAAGTTGAATGACATGAAGACCATTTTGGAGTTACCAGTGGAGAAGATAAGTAATAGCTGTGATACCCATAGAGGTGATAAATCCTTTGTTTTGCAAGCTAAGAAGAAAGGGGTAAACGCAATGGAAATTGTTGAGTGCACAGATTAAACGTTAAACTTGAGGCACTCCATGTAGAACGAAAGAGAAAACTCTTCGTCAAGTGTTGATAGTTAGAGGAAAGAACGCATATGAAGAGTTGGCACAGAAAAGCGTCATGAGAAAGGGAAAGTGAAGAAATGAC
The DNA here is from genome assembly GCA_019776745.2 of Taxus chinensis. NCBI lineage: Eukaryota > Viridiplantae > Streptophyta > Pinopsida > Cupressales > Taxaceae > Taxus > Taxus chinensis. Next base: position 173,228,790 of record CM034150.1, on the reverse strand, counting down.
ATGAAGTCATTGATTCAAAAGATGGATTGGAAAAAGAGAAAGAGATGCAATTGGTGGAGGTGGATGGATTGTGCCCACACAATGGGAAGAGGGTGGATGAGCAACGAGGAGTGTATAGCAATGCAAAAAACATTATGCAAGAGAATGATGGTGCAAAGATGAGGGTGATACCATGTAGAGGAGAGAAGTGCATGCAGTAGCTCAAGGGAGCACAATGCAAGAGAGACAGTAGCATGGAGATGTTGCACGACAAGAACAAAGGTGGAGAAGGAAAGAGATACCTTGAAGTTAGCGTAAGGAGGGGAATAGATGGGTATGAGTAAAAAGAACCTAATTTGGTGGAGAAGGTCAGTCACATACCAAACTACCACCTACATTTGGAAGACGAACAATATTGTTGGCACGCAAGCATGCCAAGACCTTACCTGAAGGTTGAAAGGGTGGTTTTACCACTTGACCCACGTGGGTGAGAACCTAGCTTACACACTTTCTTACTGAGGTGTCTGAAGCAGAAACATTTGGGTTCACTTTTAATCGTACATCAACCAAATATGATAGAGTAGGAAAAATAAGCCATGTCTACCAATGCTCAGTCTTGTTAGATGCAAAGTGTTTTTGCATAGTTTTGTGAAGCATGCATGGGCTATGATTTCTTTTGCACCTATCTACTAATGGTGTGTATGTTTGTGTTTATAAATATTTGTGTGGCATTATCAAAATGCTCCGGGTAGGTTTGTGGTACTTCACTAATCACATAGCAATCTTCAGAAGTTGGCCCAAACTAACATCTTATGGCAAAAAGCAAAAATTGATTTCATGATTGAAACTCTTTCACAGGAAAAAGAATGTTCTATGGACATCACATAACCCCCATGACATACCTACACTTCTCAAGGGATGGTGCAAACCTTCTACGCCTTTGCATGATACCAAAACCATTGCATAGACGACTAGAAGATGGCACAGAACCAGTTAATGTTCCAACATGTGTGGAAATACATGAGACTTTTAGGGGTTCACGTTAGAAGGGGAACTCCATCTTGATAGCATGTTGTCACATACGAAGTTGGAAAATCATTGGACTACCATACATGGAGTTCTTGGAACAGGGTGTGCCTAGACTTACCATGCAATAACATGCAAGGTTCTTTGATGGTGCAGATGACAGGATCATCTAATTAACAGCCTCAATATCACAAATGGGAGCCACGATGAATCAAATATGTTTGTTGGTTTGACTTGTGTTTGCATAAAGTTCAACTATGATATGAGTCCTTTCAGCCTTATCCATGATTTAATATTTGCAACACAATGAATATGGTCATGGACCAAATGAACTTGATCCAAAAATTGTAAGCAGTTGATTGTGTCTATATAAACACATCACTACTCTTGTGAAAAGGCATTTGGATTCCGGAAAAGACTTACGAGTCTAGATTGCAGTTGCAAGGAGTACTGCATGTAGAGATTTGTCCACACGTCTGGGAGGAATTGAATCATCTGGGAAACACTGCAGTGTTGATGTGTTTGTAAGCCTATGGGATATGTGTGCGTTGTGTTGTAATCAGCCATTAGATGGCAGGTTGTGCATGTAAGACTGTATCATTGGCAATTGGTCTCAAGTCTGTCTAATTACTTGTATGAGTGAATATAAAGTGTTGTTATCAATAAGTGTTGTTGTTGAGTAATTCCGTTGTGTAATTTTGAATGCAGCTTGTTCTAAGGTATCCTTTCATAACAAGCAAACTATGCTTTCTAGATGGTTGGCCTTGTTTATCTTTTGTTTAGTAATGTTTTGAGTGAAGGACATATGCTACACAAAAATGGATCGATGTTGAGTTTTATCTTACAAAGATGATGATGCATGCCGAGGCTTTCCTCTTCTAAGTATATCCATGTGCTGGATTTGGGACTATGCCAAAAGGGAAACAATGTCAAACCACTGAAACAGAACCTTGGTCTATGGTTAGGCTGATTTCTATCCACGAATTACTGAACAATTCAGATTCATTGGTACTGAATGAAAATTTGCAAGGACAATCGTTTGTATATTTCTATAAACATGTGCCAAAGAGTTATTTTCTGCATTTACATGTGTAGTATCTCATCTGCACATGGTTATGTTGCATTCGATAGAAAAACATTTAAATTGTAACGGTGGTGAGAATGTGTTTCAAACATAAACTAATAGCAAAAAGAGTTGAATCCACTAGATATGTAGAAATACCATTCTTGCATTATCCCTAAAATGTATTCTAGAATTTAATTCCAACGCAAAAGGAATAATTGGATATTAAAATGGAAAGCCAAGCGCTGGAAAATAATAGTGCCCATAAGTATATATTTGAAATGCAAGCATTTTGAAGGAAACAAGGACTGCCATTGTGAACCAATAAATGTTTGGGTCTTCTTATGGGTATTTGTTGGAAAACAAATTGTGCAACAATTGTCATGTCATCTAGGGGTTGGTCTGGATGAATGGACTCAATGTCACACCTATTACCAGGCAAGAATGTGTCTTATCTTGACATATTAAGGTCTAGAATCAAATGTGATGCACTTGTGCTCATGAAATAAAGTTTTCTTTGACCAATCAGAATATTTTGGGGTGAGTTTTTTTCTTTACCATTTTATTATGAAGGAAAACGTTAGCTGTTGATTATGCCATATTTGGGGCACTGACTAGGGAAATTATTGTATTCATTTTCCATTTCCCATGTTTAAATAGGCAAATAGGAGCAAAAATACCACATAAAATCAATAAAAATGTATTTCAACCATAGTTACGTGGGGACGCGTCCCCCCCAAATTTGACACATTCAGGACGTCCTGGACATCCTGGGGACGTGGGGACGTGGGGGAAACATTTCCCCCATGTTTCCCTTTTTTTTCTAGGAAACGTCCTGGGGACGTCTAAAAATGTTGGGAAACGTCTTGGGGACGGGGAAACGTGGGGGGACGTCCAGACGTCCCCCACAAATTTATTTCCTTTTTTGGCATTTCTTTCCTTTTTTGGATTTTTGGTGAAAAAAACACTAGCACAGAAAAAAACAAATTCCATTTTTGGAAAGGGTCCAGGAAGATGTAGCAGCAAAAACTTGCATGTGCCATAACTTTCATTCTGTGGCTCCGTTTTAGGTGCCGTTTTCTCTAAAAGTGCATATTTTCTTGAGCTCTACGCATTGATGGCAATATTTTTCTTATTTTCATAAAATCAATTTTCGCACCTTTTTGGACCAAGCAACTTCTTGCAATCTTCTAAAAGAATCATGAGTATTAAGGAATGTATTTGATGTTTATGAGTCCACGTTTCACCTTATTTAAATCTCAAATGGTTTTATTTCAGCTTATTTATATAATTTAGTCACTATATCTTTATATTTTAAATATTTATATATTTTTTAATTAGCCATCCCCAAAATTTAGAATTTTTTTGCCGTCCCGGAAACCCCGTCCCCTCGGCTCAGGTAACTATGATTTCAACCAATAACTACATTAAAGTAGATACAAATAGAAATGAACGTTTAATGAGACATTTGTGTACATGTGTGGGATGGAGTAACATACCAGTCATCCTGATAATGAAGATATTCATTATCATGATTGTAGAGTACACCAGGTTGAGAGAAATCTTGCACAAATCTTTGGATATCATGACGAGTGAAGAAACCACCATCGGGCGTTGATATTCTCCATGACAACTTTCCTATAAGATTTTTTGATGTAGGATAAAATTCATGCACTTGGCAATCATAGGTATCAAACAATGGATTCAAGCCACCACTTATATACCACCTTCCACTGAAATCTGCGATGTTAAATTTTTGTACAAGAGCTGAGGGATCTGGAACAGGGGATGTCCCTTCACCTTTTTGCTGAGGGACACACTTTTTCCGGGATAGTGCACATTGATTAAACTTCTCTACTACACTGTTCTGAAACAGATCTCCACATCTTATCTGGAAACAGGTTCCAATGCTTGGAATTACAAATTTGGATTGTAAATGGTACAAATTATGAGAGAAGAAATCTAGCATTGTACCAGCATAATGCTGGTTAATAAACTTCCATCTGTTCTGTAAATGAAATTCAAGGCAGACTAAAATGTGTGTGTGTGTGTGTGAGAGAGAGAGAGACAGAGAGAGAGAGAGAGACCTGACATTCTGTCTCATTGGAACGATTATTACATATTTCGATGCAAGCAACATTTGCTGCACAAGCCGGGTCAGCAATGCAGCGTGCCAATTCCTCCCTACAAAAGGAGATAATTAATTTTAAAAGCAATCAAGTTTATTCAAGGCAATGAAAAGGAAACTAATGCTGTGAAGATGGAAAATTGCATTTGGAACAAAATAAAAAAATTATTTGCGTATTGCAATTTTATAATGGGCCGCCTGCATGTAAAATGTTCAGTAATAAGAGAAAACCTTGTATACTCATGATACACAACTGCCATTAAAAGGGTTTCCGAGGATTGCTCCCATTCAAGCTTTGGGAGTAAGAAAAGGTTGGAGAATCAATTTATATGTTATGTATCCTTCCAGTTGAAATGTCATTCTTTGGTCTTCTTTGATAATGAGGCTACAGTGACTGATCATATCTCACCACAAGCATTAGGGCATACTACCCCAGTCTATCAGGGTGGTCCCAGGCCTAATATAGCTTCTTTTGCATTAGGTAAGTGGACAAAAGACTATGGCACAAAATCAGGCACAGAAATATAACCCCAGCACTACCATGTAACATTTTCACAAAGCCCATTGGAAAGAAAAATCTGGTTGAATGTGGTAACATTGGACATGGATATGTACATTTGTTGGGAAATGAGCACCCAGAAGCAACATGGGCTTCTGGATTCCACATGGCAATAACATCATGGTAGAATCATTAAAACTGAGGATAAACGCCCTATGAAATAGGAGGAAAAGACCCCTGGTATATTATGAAGCCATACCTTCATTTGTATGGTCCAAAATGTATAGAATTAAGGAATTGAGGATATTTTTATCAGATATTAACTTTATGGTCTAACTTAAAGACAAACATGATAGGCCTCTTAAAGGACTAGACACGGCCATGCTGTCTAACTAAGAATATTTTTTATTTCATCATTTTACTGTCAGTCCATTGCAAACAATGTAGCAAGAAATGTGACAGGTACAAGCAGTCACACATTCTGATAGCCCCAAACGACCATGCTGCAGCACCATGGAAACAGCTGTTTAGGGCCATTTTTAAATTTGTTATTTTTCTAATTTTTCAAGTTCTGATGTTTAAGTTTTTAATAATAAAATTAAATATTTCAAAAGATTAGAATAAAAAACATATTTTTCAGGAAAAACTGTTTCTTATACGCGATCTATACCAGTCCTGTTTCTCGTCACATGTCTGTTGTGGTCATATTTCTCATTTCTTGCAACATAGATTGCATGTCGTGGGAGATGCTTCCTCTCTGACAATAGGACCATCTGCAGCTTGAGGTGCCTATAAACCAAAGGTTTGTACAATTTCTTTCTAGATAAAAAATGTGACCTTGAGGATCCCATACAACTTTCAAGGCATACACAGAATTTCGATCTCATTTTCAAGCCAAAAAACAGCTCTGACTAGAATTAATGGTGGAATGATGCATACTTGGGAAACATAATATAACTTTGCTAAAGGAACCACAGATGCAATTAGAAGAATAGTGAAAATTGTATAAATTTTTTGGGTCCAAATTGAGAAGGTTTCTAACTGCAATCCCTCAAACAAAGAAAGGTTCTCCAGGGAAAAGATGCTAAATGTAGATGTACTGTTGCATCTGAAAATGTCATTTTTTTCTTTATTCGGCTATTTAGAGATTGCATGGGCCCCAAACAAGTAAAGGGCTTTGCGGTTTTTTTTCCTAAAAGTATGTTATTATCCGATCAGCACTTTGCACATTCCTCTTTAATCTTCATTCAATTTGATCACTTATAGATTTGTAAAAGACTAATGGCTTTTATACAGTTGTTTGAAACAAGCAGAAACACGCTGTAAAAGACTTATGGAGGTGTGTGGGGGCCCAAGAAATCTTTCTGCATCTTCTGGTTTTTTAAAAACAGGTCTCAGAGATGGGTTTGTGCAAACCAAACCCATCTTTATGCATATATGAAGAATTTGATCATGACTGAGACCATCCTAGAAACGACAGAACACAGAGACATGTATGGCAATGACCAGACTCGTCACCAGTACATCAATTACCTGTTTGATCATGATTGAACCCATCCCAAATAAGACAGAAATGAAGCTCAATTGACCAGATTAGAAGTTAAAGCAATTGATATGTCGGCTTTTGAATTGGTTTCTGAATTGGAGCTTCCAGTGCCAGGTTTTCAGTATGCTTTAGTAAAAGGGTTTTGGAAGGCAGAAGAAGTGTCATCTAGAGTTGGAATAAGAATTTCAAAGCATGGGAAAGGGTTTGATAATAAAGAACAGAGATTGAATATAGAACAAGAAAAATAGGTTGATGGTTGTTTCATGGCCTTGTGAGCTTGTAACGTTAACTTCTTGTTGATAGTGGATTGCAGGCGTAACCCCTCGCGCTGGAGTTTCCCAGACTCAGTTTCCCCAAGATAATTTTTTTTTGTTTACTTATGGTTATGTTTTACTTTTGTTACATGTTTCTCTTCCGTGTTTCATGTTCAATTGTTTTTCCTTGATGAAATTCTTCTAATATGGCAATGCCATGAATGTATGTGCATAAAAATGATTCTAAAGTCTGCATATGTTCACAAAAATCAGTCATAGACTAAGTAGGATTTGTGTTGATGAGTTATACACTGATATAATCAGGCTAGCTAGGGATCATTTCTATCCTATGCAGCCTGATGATTTGGTTGGTTGGAGCTTTGATGCCTGTGAATTTGTTCTTTTTTCCCTAGTTATAAAGCCTAGGGTCATCTCATGAAAGTTCATGGAGATAGTTTCTAGTTGCCTCAACCATTGTACTCCCAAGACCACATCAGCACCTCCTAAGCGTATGGTGTACATATCTGAAATCACCCATAGAAAACTTTACACCATGACATTTCCTTCAACGTGTAATAGCCTTTCCATCTGCTATCATAACTTGATAGACAGACATTGGGTAAGGAAAACAATCTAGGTCAGATGTACTCTTTCGATCAATGATGTTGTGAGTGCTCCCCGAATCAAAACATACCACCACCTTTTCTTCTTGATGCATCCTTCTATTTTTAGTGTTTCAGTAGCGTTGATCCCACGTAGTACAAGTACTGAAACACAAATCCCTTCTGAGGATTTTGGCTGTTCCTAATCTCACACATCTTCCTCCTCCTCAATCTCTGACTGTTCCCTTATATCAGTCTCTATAAACATTAAATGCGTTTTTGGTCACTTATGTCCACAACTATACCTTTCATCACAATGATAGCTCAATTACTTGGCTCTTTTTTCTGCTTGTTGCTGAGCTGTGAGTCGGGCTACCGGCTGGGAATTGAAGGTGTTGATGGAACTCATGTCTCCTGAAGTTTGACCTTGGAACTGAAGCTGTAGGTAGTGGTTCTTCTTTTCCAAATTGGTGTCATTTGCATAGCTTCCCAAACAATGGCAGGTCTATGAACCCTAAATTCATACTCAACAAACTCACTCAAATCTTTAATGTAAAGTTTTAACTTCTTATAGGGATGCAAATTTTAAGTTCTACTGTACAACTTAAGGTGTTGTGAGTTTTACTCTGCAACTGACCTTATTTTCATTAAGTTGGAAAGTTGTGAAAAGACATCCCCGGTTCATGCATTCTCAGAGTTAAGTGTAATTTCCTTTTAAAACTAAGTCCAAGTGAGTGGCGGTGTTCTTTCTTTGCAGATCCTTCGTAACATTAATAGAGGTTTTCTTCCAAAACAAAGGTAGCAAGGTCCACCTTCAAATATTCATGTATTGTCCATCAAACTTCCGTGTTTCTAGCTTGGGAAGGTGGGGTTTTGGTCCAAAATGTGGTCCTCCAAATCTTTAATTATTAGTCATATATTTTTCTCCTATTGTGCACCCATTGTTTTGGTTGGCATAAGATCCACTAGCCAAAGAAGTTATAATAGATGCAATAGGTGGAATGTTCCAAGGAATAGGCAATCCTCTATCATTGAAGAGTGGCATGTTCACATACTCTTCATCAAAGTTTGATACCACGTGCATGTTAATATGATTATACAAAGGCGCATTATTGGGTATTACGCTTAGGATGTTGATGCCACCATCTAACATACCCATTGTAGTGCCATGTCCTCCAACATTGGTGGTGATGTTTCCATGTGACCATTGAAGTGCTTGTCCTCCTCCAAATCTGGACTGATTCTTACTATTTGGCATCCCAATGGTGAACCCTGTCCTCCTCCCATCCTTGATCCAGAACCACCCATGCTTACTCCTCCCATGTTTGTTCCAGAACCACTCATGTTTGCATAGTTCTCAATCATTGTCATTAACTTATTGATGCTTTTGTTGACACATTCCAAGCATGATAGAATCCCGCACCATAGAGGCAGGTTTAAGTGATAATAATATAGTAATTGCTCTCTTTTAATATGCTAAAATTGGCGGCCACTTGTAAGCCATGATTCGTCCTCTCTAGGTCCTTCTCCATTATGATCATGTTTGTATGAAGGCACATACTTCCCATGCAATTCCTTCATGAGTCGTATATGGATTTTCCTTTCATTCTGCATAATTGGAATAGGTGGGTAGGTTTTTTTATGGGTAGAGACCATTCAAGGTTAGGGTTTTGGAGGGAAAAGAGGCTTACAAGTGACTTGGATGCAATCAGATCAAAGAGACAAATCTAAGAATGTAGGACTCAAAACAGGGGTGATTGTGGCAAAATAGCTAGAACTGTGCGCAGGTGAAAAAATTATGTTTGTCACAGACCTATGTGGTTATGATCGTCTCTTCCAAGACAATTCCAATGATTGTTATGTATGCCAACCCCTTAAAAATTCACTTCACGTCTTTTTTACAAACACCCTATTGTTTAAGGAGAAAACCTTAGCTTCATGGATTGAAAGATAGCTTTTGTTGTTGGTATTCCAAAACACAACTACCTGGAATGAAAAAGTAATTAATACTGATTAAAAATCTGGAAGAAATTGACCGGAGACTAGTTCACAATAGTCCATGACTCTTCCTCGCGCCTCATAATTTCGCCCAAAGTGCTGCTCTAAGGACACTAGTAATTAAAATACTATATTGAAAAAGAAAAAGAAATTCTTAGAAATTCTTGAAAACATCAATAAATCAATCATGTAGTGCACGTAATTCTGAATAACAATGATAACCTAGTGCAAGCATTCATCCAAAATAACAAAACTAAAAGAAATTCTTAGAAATTCTTGAAAACATCAATAAATCAATCATGTAGTGCACGTAATTCTGAATAACAATAATGGCCTAGTGCAAGCATTCATCCAAAATAACAAAAGTAACCCAAGCCATTATGTAGACAATAATGCAGAGTAGAGCAGATCTAATATTTAAGTGATGCCATGAGGCAGAAAATAGTAATACCAAATAATCAAGGTATGAAAGTAGTGCCGCTTCAAGGGGGCAACCTCCAGAAAGCAAAAATGTAAACAATGAAGAAATAATTCCATGATTGACGCCCAAAAACGAACTACCTGGCCTCTACTTCTAGTTGTAACTAAAACTAGCTTGGGGCATCCCCAAAGTCCTAATGGATCTGACTAGATAGAAATTGGCGATTCTAGAAACTACCATTGACTGGTCAAAGGTTGTGTGTGCCACATGTTTGCTACTCCATAACCCTACGTTACATATGATGACAAGACAATAACTATGGATAAAATTATATTCCATTGTGAGAATGAGCTAGTGACTTAAGGTCGACCGGATAAAATTGTGACAAATATTGCAAAGGAGATTGAACATGCTCATGTCAAGTTATTCAGCTTCATTTTGGGCTGTGGTTGAACATGCTCATGTCAAGTTCATCGGAATATTTTCCATTTTCCTCTTTGCTGGATCATCTGGATTAGGTGTAATGAAAATTTCCTTGGAATATTCAATATAGGATGAAACATGTGTAGGATTGGAAACTCCAGAGATTGGTTCACAAACAAATCATATTCCATTGTGAGAGTGAACTAGTGATTGAAGGTAGACCAGATAAAATCATGATAAATATTGCAAAGGAAGTTGACTCAAAGCTTTCTAAACTAAATAGAGAGGATTTGAAATACAAGGCTCCCTAAGCGTGAAACCTTTCCTCTTCCTTGATGATTCCACGCAAGGCAATCCCAGTACAGCAGAAACAGAGGAAGCAAATTTACCAATCATGGTCAAGGTTGGAAATTAGAATTCTCAAAAAAGAAGTAACACATCTCAAATAACATTTGCGGCTACTAGATATTCCTTGAGGCTTGCCCTTACATGAAAACGGGATCTCCTCTTTTAGTATTTTAAGAGACTCGCTCCTAGCCATTTGACATAATGGTCCATTGAAAATTTAATCTTAAATGATTTCCCAAAGGAAATTAGGAGGCTTTTGCTTTCCTACAGAAGTGGTCACCTAGTCATGTCTAGAAAGAGCTTCATGTGGAAGCCAATCTTTAGCCAAAGCCGGCAGAGCAAATGTGTTTTGGCCCTTTGGATATAAATAGGAAGAGTCTGACTTATGATGTCAATTGATGAGATCGGTCATGCCCTATGTACCTCACATGATGTATCCCTGTATAGTAAAATTTTTATCATGTCCGCCAGATCAAAAATAATTGTTGTGTTTGGGCTTGGAAGCAAACCAAGTTTGTTTTCCAATAATGTAGAGCACACATTAGGGATGCCTTGCACATTCCTGTGATTTATTTTTCATTCAATCAAAAGAAATGTTTTTATAAACAAAGATGTAGATCTTGTAACATGAGGTACATGTATAAAAATATTTACCATCACTTCCCTTTCCTAACCATATAAATGTATAATGTGCATGCAGTTTTAAGGATCCCCTTATTTCGAAAGATGGCCAACTAAATGGCATTGTAGTTAACATGCAAAAAATAAAGCTAAACAGACTGTTCGAAATTAAAAACATCAAAGACTGAGGAATATTGCCTTCAATAAAATTTATCATTACAAAAGAGAAAACATATAGTCCATGATTTTTTAAAGGCAGTGTAATACCTGCACCCTTTCAACAGACAGGCATATATCTCCAGCCCATTATCAGCAGCATAAGCAGGCAGACCAAACAAAAGAATCCATAATAGGAATAGTGTTGCCATTGTAATCTTGGGGCTGTACTTAAAGCTAGCCTCACTTAGCCATACTTTTGTGTTTTTAATACCTTTCCAGATTTGTCTGTTCCATCTGTTTATATTAATGTTTGCTTGATCTGCACAAATGTCAATCTGCGAATATATGGTTGTTTTTTGTGGTCCGAAAACAAGTACTTTTCTTTTGTAACCAGTTATCACAGGGTCAAAAAACTTGTGTTTGCATTCAAATTTATCTTTTCCACAAACTGCAAAGTTACGAAATTGATGCTTAGGACATAGCCTATCCCTGTCCCACGTCCAGCAACAAAAGACTGTACTTCTACATCTTTTGTTTCCAGCCTGGGAGGAATCATTTGAACTCTTGAAAATATACTTATTCTGGTAGAACCTACAGATAGAGGATGGAGGTAAAGCCATAGAAATAATTGAATCACCTGCACAGAACCAAAGAAAAATATTCATCAAACCGAGAAAACTCCTTCTAAAAATGCCTAAGGTCTCAGGAATATGTTTTGCATAAACAAAAAGGTCACATCACAAAGCCTTAGTTACACGTATGTTGCACTGGTTTGATGCAGATTGATCAGAAATGAAATCAAAATCATATTTGAGAAACTGGTGTTTGTCCCTTTCTTTGCATGGGACCTCAACTGGATATTGCTACAAATAGTCTCGGAGACCACTATTTCACATGTATAAATATCTCAAGCTACCTATTAGGATTTTATAATTGAAAACAAAACTATACCAACACCTAGCATTTTAGAATTGTAATGTTTCAACCATAAAATCAAAATATCAATTAAATATGTGGCGAATATACTAACTACAACTATAAATCCCCCTGGATTAAAGGTCCTCCATCATTATGGTGAAGAATGGAAGATTTCTTTTGCACGCTTTAACCTTGTAGTCATGCACTTGGTGGAAACATTATGCCTATTATTTGATTTTGAAGAAACTGTCATCGGTTACTTTGAGGAGTTTTTTAAAAATCATCTAATCTCAGTTTCAAACTTTTATCCTATTTTCTATTAAGAAGAGCATGAAATATAATGGCAATATTATAGGTATACACAAGGACAAAGTGTGCAAGAATGCTTCGCCAAATTTAAGAAGCAAGTAATTCAATTGATGTTGTGCACACAAAACCAAAGCATGTGGTTAAGTACCTAATAGGAATTCATAGCCGGAGATCATTCAAGAAGCACATGGTCAAACTCACTACATAAAGATGGATAAATAGAAGGGACCCCAAGGTACATTATCCTCTTCAAAATAGGAAGGCACGTCCAAGTCTAAGGGGAAAGAGAAATAGAAAGATGGGAGATCTAGCACCACTATTTGCAATAATAAAGATGCCAAGAACTATTGTGGGCATTGTGACATAGATGGATACACTTAAAAAATGTTGGAAATTGAACTCAAGAACTGCACCAAAGGGAAGCCCAAGAAGGCCATGACCAGCTTAGTAGAATGGAAAGAGATTGTTACCAGATCTGATTTTGATGACAAGATAGCTTGCACTTTCATTCAAGGTAGGTATGTTAGAGAAACTGTGAATTGACTAAATATTAAATTCAGATTATATTTTATAATGAAAATTTTTTATGCTATTTTCAATTCATTATCACAAGAAAATCTAATTTTACAAGCTGGAGGATATAACAATCCTTGTCCATACTCATTAGGGCAGGTGAAGCAAGAAGTTGGAATTCAACTTATGAAACAATGCAAAGTAAAGTTTAGTGTTTATGGACATGACATTAATGAAGTGCAAGTAGATATTATTCTCTTTGATGCTCATGGTACACTGCTTGGAATCCGATACATGTAAGAGAGGGATGCAATCTTCAGGAAGAGATAAAATAAATACTGAATGGTCAGGGATGGAGAGAGCTTCATCATCAATCCATACATAGGAAAGTCTAAAATTTCTTTGGCAAGTGCCAACCAAACCAAAAAAACTCATCAATGCATGTGGGAAATTTGCTTTACTTCTTTTGAAATATAAGCAAGAAGATGAAGAAGTGCAATAGAGTTACTCATAGTTGTTGGCATGTGTGTCCAGTGCTCCCCGTGAGTTTCATGACATGGATTAACTGCCTCTCGTAGATCCTAACTCTGGCAATTGTAGCGGAGACTAACGCCTATGGGTTTTGGTCTAACGGCAATCGTGGTCCACAAATGGTATCAGAGCGACAGGTCTCGAGTTTGAAACTCACTCGGGTAACGCTGAGGGGGAGATTGTTGGCATGTGTGTCCAGCGCTCCCCATGAGTTTCGTGACATGGACTAACCGCCTCTCGTAGATCCTAACTCTGGCGATTGTAGCGGAGACTAACACCTATGGGTTTTGGTCTAACGGCAATCGTGGTCCAACAATAGTATGTGTACAAGCAAAAAGAAAAAGGTCAAAAGTAAATGGAAGAGTTGTTGCAATACTTTAAAAAGGGTTTTTGAGCTCCCAAAGGCAAACCATCTAAGGCAAAGGTGGAGCATGAAATACAATTGCTACCAGATTCGCCACTTCCCAATACAAATCTCTATACGCAATCCATTTTGGGGAAGAATGAATTTGTGGAAGCAACTCCAAAAATTGTAGGATAGAGGAGTCATTTTCTCATGCACATCCACATGTGATTTTCCCATGGCCATTGTCCCAAAGAATATGGAACATAAAAGATGCACATGGACTATAGAGTCTTGAACAAGATTACAAGAACCATTATATTCTTCCAGGAATAGATGATTTGTTGAATCAGCTGCAATATGCCAAGTACTTCACAAAGCTAGAGTTGATATCTAACTACCACCAAGTAAGGGTGAAGGAAGAGAATATATGGAAAACATCATTTGAGAAATGGTAAGGTTTCTGTAAATGATTGTACTTTATTTTGGTTTATGCAATGCACTAATTCAACGAAGCGTTTTTTTTAATTCAACATAGAGAAGGAAAACTTTTGCGACTGAACCGAAAAAAGCGAGAATGACTAGGGTTGAGAAATAGGGACGCGTTTACAGACATCCTGTCCCGGTTTCGATTCTCGTTGCCTCCCGCGAAATATTGCCAGGAAAATGAATACAAAGAAAGAGAGGGAGAGCCATGTCTATATGGCTAAGTTAGCAGAGCAGGCCGAGCACTATGATGGAAAAACGAATTGTCGGGGAGCGATGGAAGGAAAAGCAGCGAAGCTGGTGAAGGGCGTGAGCGGCCTTGGCCACGGAAGGGTTTTGACTGTGCATCAAGGAGAGCCGCTCGGGCGTGGCTAGGTAAAAGGGGGGATGCGGCCAGATAACAGAGAAAAGGGTAGTGGCGACAATCCTAGGTCTGCGGAGGAGCCGTGCCCTAACCCTAGGGAAAAATCTATTGACTCGCCTGCGACGGGGAGTGTTGGATCTGGCAAGAATTTTAACAAGATTAATGGGGGAACTACAGGCAGTACGGGCCTGTCTCATTCACATAAATCCACTTCATTTAAAGACATACTGGAAAATCGGGGCAGTCGACTTCCTGGTTCAAATCCTCCGACCAAACAGACCTACTTGGTCGATCTGGCTAAGGATATCCCTTCTTTAATCATAAAGAACCCCGAAGTGGAGGAATACTACAAAAAGTTGTCTCGGGATGCTGTGATTGGAAGATTCAATGGATTTTGGCCTTCCTCCTCTGCTCTTTATCAATGGATCTTCGAAAACAGGACTAACAAATGCAAAATCTCTCTTTGCTCCAAGGGATTTTTTGTTGTCCATTTTAGGGAATCTGAGGATTATCAGAGCTGCTTTTCAGAGGGCCGGTGGTTTTGGGGGCATGCTGGGTTATTTTTAATACCATGATTTCCAAATTTCGATCTGAATTCTTATTCAGTTACCAAAATGCCTGTTTGGGTCAGGCTTCCCAACCTCCCTTTGCATCTGTGGTATGCCCTAGAGGACACTGGAAACATTTTGGGAAGGTTTTTAAAAGAGGACTTGGATAGAACGGATTCACGTCTGTGTTCGTTTGCACGAATATGTGTTGAAATTGATTTTAGCAAGGGTTTTCCATATCGAATTAATCTGAAATTTGGGAAGTTTTAGCATTCCCAGATCTTAGACTATGAGAATACTACCTTTAGATGTAGAATATGCAGAAATCTGGGTCATCTGCAAGCCTCTTGTCCTCATAACAAGAATCAAAAATCTACAAAACATAATGGATCGACTTCTTCCAACGGGTGGGGTACCTTGAATCGGGAATTGGTTTCTGCTTCAAAATTCAAGGATGATCCGCGAAATCCTCCCACCAAGGGTAACTTAGGTACAGAAAAGATTGATAATGAGATGGAAATACAGGAAAATGGTCAGATTGCAGGTGGAACAAAAAGGGGCATTTATCTGAAAATTCAAAATCGGATCGGGATTCCGTGTCTGAAAACTTGATAACATCGGTTAATCCCAACGATCTGGCACTGGTTATTGCGTCTGATTATGGAAAATGGCAAGAAGTGAAGAAACGGAAAAGCAAAAAGGGACGAATGGGCAACATTGACGATTATTTTCCATTGCATGATGGGAAGTAAATAGAGTCTTAATTTGTTTTTTGTAAGTGGGCTACTTTTCTGCAGTTTCTCTAGCCTTTAGGGCATTTGTTTTTTCCTAAGGATCTGGCCTCATTTAATTTGCAAAGGGAACGGGTCCCTTCAACCCACTTTATCAATAAAAAAAACTAATTCAACAAAGTTATGAATGACGTTTTCAGCATAATTACTTTCATGTGAGAAAGTGTTGAAGACTGTACACTAAGAGTACTGTACACTTTCCACAGTTGTCTTGCTAGGGTTTAGGGTTTAGGGTTTAGGGTTTTTTGCCCGATATATATCGGGAAACGTGATTTTCTCATATGGGCGGGTTTTTTGACCCATAGGTTTATGGGATGGTTTTGGCCCATGGTTTTGATACCCACGGTTTTGTAAAACTGCTTAAGCAATTGTCTATTTATATGGTTTTGTGCATATGGTAGATATAATGTAAACATTGCAGATGTGTTTTGAATTCGGGTGTGAATTCTGTAGAGTTTGTTGAGCATAGCTCCAAACAGATCTGGGTATTGTATTGAGAGAGCGGTGGCTTGTAATAAAATCTGAGCAAGTGATTCTTGGTGGACGTAGCCCAAATTGGGTGAACCACGTTAAATATTGTCTCTTTGTGTTGTGTTATTTTATTCTGCACTTTTATTTGAGATCTGTAATATTTTCTGCATATTAGTTTCTACTGTTGCGATTCTGTGAGGGATTATTCCACATATTTTATCCCTTATTTCCTAACAATTGGTATCAGAGCCTGGTTTGGTTTGTTGAAGTGTTGAATCGCAGGAAAATTTTATCTTGAGTGGGAGCTATGGCAGATGATGGAAGATCTAGGGTTGATAAATTCAACAGGTAGAATTTCAGTCTTTGGAAGATGCAGATGGAAGATTACCTTTATCAGAAGGATCTTTATATTCCATTGTCTGAGAAGGTGAACAAACCCTCGAGCATGACAGATGCGGAATGGGATTTGCTGGATAGGAAGGCACTTGGGACAATCCGGCTGTGTCTTGCATCTTCGGTATTATTTAATGTTTCAAAGGAAAAGACTACAAAAGAATTGATGGATGCATTAGGGAAGTTGTATGAAAAACCCTCTGCCTCTAATAAGATATTTTTAATGAAAAAGTTGTTTAATATGAAGATGTCTGAGAATGGTTCAGTAGCAGATCATCTAAATGATTTTAATACGGTTGTAAATATGCTAGCTTCGGTTACAATAGAATTTGATGAAGAAGTTAGGGCTTTATTAGTTCTGTGCTCTTTACCTGAGAGTTGGAATAGCCTGGTAATGGCGGTAAGCAACTCGGTTCCAGCTAACTCAAAGTTGAAGTTTGAGGATGTTGTAGGGGTGATTCTAAGCGAGGAAATGCGAAGAAAAAGCTCTAGTGAATCTTCTACTTCAGGGAATGCTTTGACAGTGGAAACTAGAGGGAGACAGAAGAATAGAGGAAGCCATGGAAAATCAAAGGATCGGGCAAGGTCAAAATCCAAAAGCAAGATAGTATGCTGGCACTGTGGAAAGTTTGGGCATGCAAAGAAGGACTGTTGGGAGCTTCGGGACAAGAAGAAACAACAGGAAGAAAACAAGGAGGAAAATGTGGCAACGGGTAATGTATGTCAGGATGCTTTGATTCTTTCTTTGCACAATATTACTGAATCTTGGGTTTTAGATTCGGGGGCTTCTTTCCATGCTACTCCACATAGGCATTATTTTTTTGATTATGTTCAAGGAGATTTTGGGCATGTTTTTCTTGGTGATGATGAGCCTTGCAGCATAGTTGGAAAAGGTTTTGTTCAGGTTAAGATGCAGAATGAGAATACTTGGCTATTGAAGGATGTCAGACATGTGCCTACATTAAGACGAAATTTGATATCGGCAGGGCAGTTGGGAAGTGATGGTTGTACTGTGATATTTACAACGGACTCTTGGAAGGTTACCAAGGGTGCTCTTGTGGTGGCAAGAGGTAAGAAGGTTGGAACCTTGTATTTAACCACTTATAGCACTAATGTTTGTAATCTTGTGGCTTCAGAAGTAGATACAACATTGTGGCACTATAGGCTCGGTCATATGAGCCATAAGGGCATGGAGATCATAAAGAAGGATTTTCCTGGATATACAGAAACAGGTTTGGAGTTTTGTGAGGACTGCATATATGGGAAACAGAAGCGAGTAAGGTTTCTCAAGGTTGGACCTACAAAGAAAGAGAGTAAGTTAGAGCTGGTGCATTCTGATGTATGGGGGCTGGCTCAGGTATCATCTCTTGGGGGTTCAAGTTATTATGTTACTTTTATTGATGATGCAACAAGGAAAGTTTGGGTTTATTGTATTAGAAACAAATCTGATGTATTTGACACTTTTGTTAAATGGAAAGCCTTGGTAGAGAATGAAACAGGTCTTAAGCTAAAATGTCTCAGGTCAGATAATGGAGGGGAGTATTGCAGCAATGAATTTGATGATTATTGTTCTAAGAATGGAATCTGTAGGCAAAAGACGGTTCCAGGAACTCCACAGCAGAATGGGGTGTCAGAAAGGATGAACAGAACAATAATGGAACGTGCTAGGAGCATGAGGTTACATGCAGGACTGCCTCTTTCTTTTTGGGTAGAAGCGGTGAGCACAATTGTGTACTTGATAAACAGAGGACCCTCAAGTGCCTTGGATGGAGGCATACCTGAGGAGGCTTGGTATGGTAAGAAAGTTGATTATTCATTTCTTAGAGTCTTTGGATGTGAGGTGTTTGTCCATATAGACAAGGATGATAGGACCAAACTAGAGGCTAAATCAGAAAAATGTACTTTCATTGGTTATGGTGGTGATGACTTTGGATATAAATGTTGGAGTATTAAGGACAAGAAAATCATTCGATCTAGGGATGTGGTCTTTAATGAGAAAGTCATGTATAAGCAGCAGTTGTAGGAAAACAGGGAAGAATCCAAGAAAGAATATGCAGCAGTAGAGGATCTTCCGGATGGGAAAGTGACACATGAATCAGTTCAGGAACCTCCTCAACAGGAACCCCAAACTCCTATATTGAGGAGGTCTTCTAGGGTAAGAAGAGAACCTGAACGTTTTTCTCCTTCTCTTTATTATTTATTACTCACTGATAGTGGAGAGCCAGAGAGCTTTGATGAAGCAATGCAGGTAGATGCCAGGAAGAAGTGGGAGCAAGCCATGGATGAGGAGCATCAGGCTCTCATGGAGAACCAGACATGGGATTTGGTGAAGCTACCCAAAGGCAAAAGAGCATTACAGAACAAGTGGGTGTTCAGAGTCAAAGAGGAAGAAGGAGGCAAGAAAAGATACAAGGCCCGGTTGGTGGTCAAGGGGTTTGCACAGAAAAAAGGTATAGATTTTGATGAGATTTTTTCTCCTGTAGTAAAAATGACTTCTATTAGAATTGTTCTAGGAATAGTTGCAGCAGAAGACTTGCACTTAGAGTAGCTTGATGTAAAGACTGCATTTCTCCATGGTGATTTAGAGGAGGAACTATATATGCAGCAACCAGAGGGCTATGAGGTCAAAGGTAAAGAGGAGATGGTGTGCAAACTGAAGAAGAGCTTGTATGGCTTGAAACAAGCTCCACGTCAATGGTATAAGAAATTTGATAGCTTCATGATGGAGCAAGGTTATATTAGATGTCATTCTGACCATTGCATGTATACAAAGAAATTTGAGGATGGCAGTTATATTATCCTTTGTCTGTATGTGGATGACATGTTGGTTGCAGGTAACAACATGCAGGAAATAAAAGTACTCAAGAAGCAGCTAAGTGAATCCTTTGCTATGAAGGATTTGGGGGCAGCCAAACAAATCCTTGGTATGAGGATATCTCGGGATAGGAAGGAACGGAAGCTGACTTTATCTCAGGAAGAGTACATTAAGAAGGTCTTGGAGAGGTTTAATATGCAGGATGCTAAACCGGTTGGGACTCCTTTGGCAGGCCATTTCAAGTTATCAAAGGAACAGTGTCCCAAGACAGAGCAGGAGAGAAACCAGATGTCCAAGGTACCTTACTCATCAGCGGTTGGCAGTTTGATGTATGCCATGGTGTGCACCAGGCCTGATATTGCCCATGCAGTGGGAGCGGTGAGTAGATTTATGAGTGATCCAGGTAGAGATCACTGGCAGGCAGTAAAGTGGATCCTTCGGTATTTGAGAGGGACCATGGGGATAGTTTTGTGCTACAGTGGATCAAACACCACTTTGTGTGGTTATGTAGATTCAGATATGGCTGGAGATGTAGACAGCAGGAGGAGCACAACAGGTTATGTTTACACTGTAGGTGGGACAACAGTAGAGCTGGATTTCACGACTACAGAAGTTGGTGGCTTTGTCAACCACGGAGGCTGAGTATGTTGCTGCCACAGAGGCAAGCAAGGAAATGATTTGGTTACAACAATTACTTGAGGAGTTGGGGCATAAGCAGGAGGAAGGAAAGTTGCATAGTGATAGTCAGAGTGCTATACACCTAGCTAAGAACTCTGCTTTCCACTCTAGGACGAAGCATATACAGTTAAGGTACCATTTCATCAGGACAACTTTGGAGGAAGAGAAGTTGAAGCTGGAGAAGATTCATACCAGTTAGAATCCTGCAGACATGATGACCAAGGTGGTCACAAGGGAAAAACTGAAGTTGTGTTCAGCTTTGGTTGGTCTTCACAGAAACTAGTGAAGGGTTGAGAAGCTTGCTCAGAGGAAAACTAGTCTCCAAGTGGGAGATTGTTAGGTTGTGGAGCCTGTTTTCATGTGAGAAAGTGTTGAAGACTGTACACTAAGAGTACTGTACACTTTCCACAGTTGTCTCGCCGGGGTTCGGGGGCGTAGCCCCCAATTTTTTTTGGCCTTAAAACGTGTCCGATATACCGGAAACGTGATTTTCTCATATGGGCGGGTTTTTTGACCCATAGGTTTATGGGACGGTTTTGGCCCATGGTTTTGATACCCACGGTTTTGTAAAACTGCTTAAGCAGTTGTCTATTTATATGGTTTTGTGCATATGGTAGATATAATGTAAACATTGCAGATGTGTTTTGAATTCGGCTGTGAATTCTGTAGAGTTTGTTGAGCATAGCTCCAAACAGATCTGGGTATTGTATTGAGAGAGTGGTGGCTTGTAATAAAATATGAGCAAGTGATTCTTTGTGGACGTAGCCCAAATTGGGTGAACCACGTTAAATATTGTCTCTTTGTGTTGTGTTATTTTATTCTGCACTTTTATTTGAGATCTGTAATATTTTCTACATATTAGTTTCTACTGTTGTGATTCTGTGAGGGATTATTCCGCATATTTTATCCTTTATTTCCTAACATAAGGATTTTAACAAAGCATGGAATAAGCATCTAATGCGATTTGAAACAAGTGTTGCAAGTTATGTAGTAGAATTTAACAACTTCACAATAAGGAGAAACGTGCATTTGATAGCCAATCACTAGTCTA
The DNA here is from genome assembly GCA_019776745.2 of Taxus chinensis. NCBI lineage: Eukaryota > Viridiplantae > Streptophyta > Pinopsida > Cupressales > Taxaceae > Taxus > Taxus chinensis. Next base: position 173,207,512 of record CM034150.1, on the reverse strand, counting down.
TTTAGATTTTGTGGTTGATGAAGGAGAGTTGAGGATTGATGCAACAAAGATAATGACCATTCTCAATTGGCTGAAACATTCCAATGTGATTGAGACAAGGACCTTTGTGGGGATTGACTAATATTTGAGGAAGTTTGTTGCTTCATTGTCTAGCATCCCCATTGCACTCCATTAACTATAAGTGATAAGTCTTTTACTTTAAAAAAACAGCAATGTGCTTTTGATGAGTTGAAACATAGAAGAGGGAAGGAACCATTATTGGCTTACCTAACTTGTATCTCCCCTTGATGAATGCAAACACCTATGTCATGGTGTGGTTCTCTTCGAAGAAGGTAAACTAGAATGTTATTATACCAAATTATCATATGGGGTGGTTTTGAATTTCCCGCCTATGATATAGAATAGTCTATACTTGTACAAGTAGTTCAGAAATAGACGCATTACTTATTGGGTAAAGAAACTATTGTCAATACCAATCATGAACCTCTTCAATATTTGTAAACAAAAATTAAACTGTTGCAAGCAAGGCACTCTAAGTGAATGGATTGTTTCAACAATTTCATTTGGTGTTAAGGATAAGAAAGGTGTTTCTGACAAGTTGGCGGACAAGTTGTCTAGGCCATCATTGATTTCAGATTAGGGCACCATATCTCAACTTGAACCATTCATTCATGAAGCGTATGGGGAGGAGTATGGAAAAGATGAAAACTTTGGTGAGGTGTTTCTGTGGTTGTTAGGAGCACAAGGTGCATATTTTGAGGCCAATGAAGACTATCACCTCAAGGCCTTCCCTACAAGTTGAAGAAGTTGTGTTGGCCAAAGGGAAAAATAATTCAGCTCTTGGATAAGTTTGCACCTCCAAAGTATTTGGGCACTTTGGAGTGGATAAAACATTGGAAATTTTGTGAAGGTATGTCTGTTGGCCACAAATGAAATATTCTTCAAAGTTCATAAGGGGGTGTATTTTCTGTAGCATCAGCAAACCAAACAATAGGAAATTGGGTTTGTGTATGTCAATGTGGGTTCTCACAAGACTACGAAAAATTAGTTCTATGGATTTTGTAGGCAGTTTTTCTGTGACAAGAAAGGTCTGTGACTATCTTTTTGTTGTAGTAGACCAGTTTAATAAAATGTGCATACTTAATCCTTGCAAGAAGACTATCAAAGACCATGAAACAGCTGAATTGTTTTTCACCAATGTTTAGGTGCATCTATGTTTTCCTAATTCCATTGGTTCAGATAGAGATCTGATAGTTTTAAGCAGATTTCGTATCATTTGGGATAGAATATACACCATATTGATTAACTCTACCAGATTTCAACAACAAATGGATGGAAAAACAAAAGTAGTCAAAAGAAAATTGGTGCAGCTCTTAATAGGGTATGATAGGAGTCGTCCAAAGACATGGGATGAGAAATGATCATATTCAAAATTCACATAATAGGGTAGCACATATATCCACTGATAAGTCTCCTTTTGAAACACGTGTTTTCACTATTTTCTGCCTAACCCCTTTGATATTGTTTTGGTGAAGCCAAAAGGGAATGAGAAAGAAGAAAAGTTAACAATTGATAGGGCTGGAAAATTCATTATCAAGATTGAGAAAATCCATCTTCAAGTTCAAGAGAAACCTAAGGAGACTCAAGCTAAGTATAAAGCACACCATGATTAGGAAAAAATACAAGTTGGAGAGTAGGTACAGTTTTAATTAATCAAGGATCGACTCCAAAGGAAAGAAAATTAGATTAGGCCACTAATGTATGGTCCTTTTTAAGATCGTGAATCAAATATATGGGTAGCAATTCTTTCAATCTCAACCTATCTTTTTACACAAAGATGTACTGTGTTGTAAATGTTGAGAACTTACATATCTTAGATCCTTCCATGTCAAATGAGGAAGATGAATGTCCGTTGTTTACTTCAATCAAGGAATTTGCAACAATTGTACAAGAGGAATAAAAGGATAAAATGGTACTTCCAAGAAGAGAGGAGCACAAGCATTGGTTGATTGGTTTGAAGGGGAAACTACCGAGTAAGAAAAAATGGTTCAACAAGGAGGCGTACGAATCACATCCTCATTCATTAAGTAACTAAGTTTTGGGGGACCACAAACCCTCCCAATATTGGCTAGGTGTGATAAAAAATGAATCAATTGAAAATTTGTATACACCTCATTTTTTAAATTTACTAATGATTTCTCTTTGTAAGTTGTTGGCCCATTAGCCTCCTTGAGTGTGTGCCATAAGGGGAGGATTGAGAGTGAGGTTGGGCTACTTGAAAGTACCTAGTGAGAGAGTTTTCATGGCATCCCCATAGCTTTCCCTAGCATGTGTTCCTACTACCTCCTTATTATCACTTTATGACCATTTGATATCCATAGTATTACCACCTTCATATCATCTGTCTATAACCTTCATATCACCTTTAGATCCCCTTCATATCATCTTCATACATGCTCAAAATGCTTGTTCTGCCTCCATTATCTCTCCTCCCCTTTTAGTTTTTGTGGTCAACAGCATCGATGAACCCTTGATCTGGCCAACTACATCGACAAACCCTTCATCTAGCTGACTACATTGACCATTTTTGATGTCATTGTTTAAGAGAGATCGTGACTTCAGGTTATGTTCCCCTATTTATAGGTGTCATTGTTGTCATTTCTCTGTATCATCATCACATAGTCTAATCTACTCGCACTTGCAAATCTTCCCTTAGTGGTTTAGGGTTCTTATACTTGGAGGTCATCTTTGGAGCATTGGTTACTAGAAGCAACAAGACTAGGAGTTGTAGCAACAAGGTCCACCCAAGCTTTAGAGTCTCCAAATGTGATCTACTTACGTCTTGTACGTATCCCTCATGTAATTCACCCACAAAAACTCTCTCATGAGGTACTACTAACCCTAGAAGGGGTTATTGTGCTAATAATGTCTTCACAAAAGTAAGTATCCTTGACCCTTTTCTTTCCTTTATGTTAGAGTGATTGATTATGTTTGATGTATCATGTATTAGACTAGGATAGTGTAGCATATCCTTTTCTATTGTGTTACTTCTTTACAGCCGGTGCTTATCTGCCAAATGGCATAACACCCCGCAATCTAGACTTACCTCTTGCTTATTATTGTTACTCTTAAAACCCTAGGATTCTAGTAAGACCCCGCCCTCTTATCTTAGACATAGGTTTTGCAAACCTATGCCTTTGATAAGATTGTGGATTATTCTCTTCTAGATCAATGACTATTATGTCATTGGGCTCTATCTTTGGCTTGTGTGTTGGCCCTAGAATGGTCCTCCACTTATATCTTAATCTATAATCTTGAGAAGAGAGAGGATAATCATATTAACCATGTAAACTAACATACAAAATCAATAAATAGATTCCATCACCATTACAATTAGACAAAATACACTAAACACTCAAAATCAACAAGTCAAAGACCAAAGACGACAAGACAAGAACAAGCATGGATGAAGGAAGTTATACACAGAAATAGGATTAAAGCAAGAAAAAGGTCCCAAGGAATGTCAAGACCCTTGCAACCCCTTGAAAGGTTCAAGATGAAGAAACACAGTCATCTTGACAAGTTCAGCCAATTCCAAAATTATCACCCTATGGTTAGTCAAACCTAACATGTTCAGCTCAAGCCAAGCTCATCATAATATAGTCAAGCATATCTAGCATAGGCCAAAATATTTTAGATATGATAGGATGGGGAGAAGACCACTCCAAATGGAAGTTCATAGGATTCAAATGGCCATTCGTTGAGTTCAAACTTCCTAGTAAGAGTTTAAGACAATTTGTTAACAAACTTTAAGCATGAATAATTGTGAACGGACCTTGAAAAAGGCATTCAAAGTTGGTTGTAAGGTTGTAGAAAATTGAAGGAAGTGTGCTTAGCATAATTCTCAAGCTAAGTAGTGTTTTATTTGCACAGCAAATCTGAAGGTCATTTTGAGAATCACCTGTCGTTTCACAATGGTTTTGTAACTCTCCATAGTTGAGCCAAGGATTATATTCTTGCAAATTGGTAATTTGGAAGAGACGCAGGCACATCTTTGTTGGATCTTTCACCTAAAATGGGTTTCTTCAAGGTAAAATTTATGTTCATGGTGATGTGTATGTTACATTTTACTTATTTTCAATTTCCATGTTCATTTCCCTTATGCTTATTTCATTTCCACCACTACGCAAAACAATATAGCTCTATGTTAAAGCTAATTTCATGAGAATGCACTAAGGAATAGAAAATTATTCATTTGAAATCACTCATATATAGTTTAGAATCTGTTTTGGTGAATTTTACGTTGGTATAATGAAGGTAATTACAAATCAACACTAGCACATAGATGAGTTGCACTTTTAATTTGTCAAAGGCACACAATCCTCGAGTGGAATGTTGTCTTTGTGTGCATGATCTATTTCAATGGCCATGAGATGCAACAAAACAAAATGGGAGCCTTTGATATTAGTTCGTGAGGAATAGGAAACTAAAAAGTTCTATGAGATTACACAGGCAAAGGTAGTACTTGCACAATCAATGATAGCCATGCACTAATTTTGTTTTATGCCAGAGGTACACTTGCATTGCAACTTGTGTTGTGAAGTATCTCTAAGTCACATTTGCATATTGAATATGTTCCTCTTGTATCTTTCTAGAGATAGGATGTCGTCCAAATAGACAAAGACAAAGGAAATTCTCAAGGGCTTGAGTATGTCACTCATTAGGCACATGTAGCCATGCCTTGGTCTAGCTGAATGTCATGATTAACCATTTGAAAATTTTCCTCTAAGCATCTCTATCACTGATAAGTAATTGGTAATATTCATATTTCAGGTTGGGCTAGGCTGAGTATTGTTCACCTGGGATCTAATACATTGCCAATGCACAAGAGAGAATATTAGTTCTGAATAGTGATCTTGTTGAGTATGTGATGGTATTGCACAAGTGCCATGACCCATCCTTACAAGGAGCAAGGACTATGGACCTACCATGAGGAGATGCATTGGGCCTTATTTTCCAAGGTTGACGAGTAATTTTTGAATCTGCCATCTGATCTTGCCATTCTTACATGATGATCTGTGATAAAGTGGGTCATTTCGAAGAGGATATATAGGATGGCATTGACATGATGCTTGATAAATAGGTGCATTAGTACACTAGGATGCTACAACACCTGAATATTGTTGTAGGAGTTGTTCCAAGTTGCTTGGTTGGTACTAAAGGATGTGCAATATGCATAGTGAGAGATTGAGTATGCATTGAGGTGCATGTTACATCTCTATGTGAACTATGAGAATGGGAAAGGTTTGTGCATGTGAGTTGAGTTTCTTGCACCACTTTTGTGATACCAACGTGGATTGATCTTCAAAGGGACTCTGGGAGATATTACATATTTTCATTGAGCTTGATGGACCAACATTGTGGCTTAACTATGTAGGATCCATTGTAGTCATAGGTGTATGATATTTCGAGTAAGCATGTCACAGATGTTGAAGGGTGCAATGTTTCAAGTGACTCGGTCGCACATATGGTGGATAACATTCCTGAAGATACCATAATATATTCCCTTGAATTTTTTATCTCATTGAAGCCACCCGAGAGAGTATGATTGAGATTACATGACAATTGGCAGGCTAAGTTGACCATGTTATGTTGTGTTCCATTGTTGATGACGACATGTGAGTGGTTTTCCTTTAACCCAACATTCATTTGGTACAAAAAACACATTCTCATTCTTCTGCCACCTCAACTGGTGAATCAATCAGTTTGCCTATAACATTCAAATAGGTTAGAGTTGTAGGTGCAGAACCAAGCCCTTGATTCTTCTTTGATATGGATAATGTTATTAGGGCAATCCTTGTCTTGAGCATGTTTCAACTTCTACAATCGTGGGTAGTGACTTTACAAAAATCACACCACTTGTTGCCTTTATTTTACTTCTCTTTGTCTTATGTTTGTGCCCTAAGGTGTGTCCGTCTAAAAAGGGGGTGGTCTGTGTAATGATTTCCCTTTGTGTTGATGTCGTGGCACAAGTATGTTCTTCATGTTTCCTAAAGGCTTATTTTTGTGTGCAGCCTCATATGAATTTGTTCTCATTTGCTTGGAATAAATTTTAATTCTGTGTTTAGTCTTTTAGGTGTGATAATCTACCTTCCCCATTGTTTTATATTTGAGTAAATCCATCTCAACGTAGATGTATTGATCAATGTTATGTGTATTTTTTGTTTGGCTTCATGTGCATACAATCCAACGAGAAGAGATTGAAACTTATTTGTATAGACTTGTGTCATATATTTCCATTGCCTCAATAGTTACCATTTTATGCATTGATCGTTGTAGTGCTTCAAAGGGAAATGTTCCTCATCCAAAGCTTCTACAAACTTGTACCGATTGTTAGTAGGACATTTTCTAGATTGTGTCGTTTGCTACGAAATGCCCATTGGAAAAGCATTGGAGGGGACATATTAATAGCAGCAATGGTGATCTTCTCTTCATTGGTAAAGTGATTGGTGATATGTCTCCAACTACTACATCCAATTTCCAAGTGCTTTGGCATCAATTTTTCTTTATAACATCAGTATGTAGATGTTGACTTGCACATTGACCAAAGCTGGTTACATAACAAAGAATTTCAAAATGTGTGATACGGAAGGACCTAGAAGGGCCTAGGTGTAGAAGTAAGCCAAAAACTGGATGAAAAGGGCAGTCTTCTTTCTCCAATGCTTCTTACAAAAACTGTCAAACATATTCAAAGTGTTCGAAGGTTTTCTTGAGAGAATCAGCCATATTTGTCATTATACATCTTCTAGGAAATTGTCTCTTGGATGGAGCATTGAGAATTCTAACATTCAAACACAGCAAGATCCTATCTTTTTTTCCTATGTTTTTGGTCTAATCCGGGGACTCTACTCAAAATTGGCTTCAGATTCTAGAAAATATATACCTTTTTGCTTTATCATTTCTACTTTAGGCTTTATATCTTTGCACTATTGTATTGTACAACTAGGTTTATTAATGGTGGACCATTTTTTGACTATGGTTACGTGTTCTAAGCCAGCCTATTCTAAGAAAGTCTTCTATGCCAACCCTAGTGGCATTCTATATAGGGGTTTAGGAAGCCTTTTTTCTTTCCTAATGGTGAAGGTGGTAGGGTAGAATCTTCCTGAGGGATTCTCCTCTTATTCATTAGGAATAAGTTCCAAAGGATCGTCCCTTACAACTATCTTGTCAAATGCTCTTGGGGTCAAGGCTAGGTTATCAAACTAATTTTGGATAGGGATTAAGGATTATGGATTTAATAGCCTCTCTTTTCATTTTTCCTATCCTGCTGAAGCTTGTAAATACTTTTTGTCTCTTGGCCATTCATTTCTCACAATGGTTTGAAAATCATTCCTATATTCCAAATTATCTTCTTTGAGTGTCGAAGGACAACCCATCCAAATGCCAATGGTCATGAAAAACTATGCATTTGAAACTGGAGGTTCTTATAATCAACAGCTGTTTCCAAAACAACTGCTTGAAGTTTTAATCAGATTTTTCTGGAACTCGTTTACTAAGATCCACTTAACAAAATGTGGGAAAAGAAGTAAAATGTTTATGCCTGGCAATAGAGGAAATGAAAATGAACTTGCATAGTGTTTCACCATTCCTTTCCAGGTTTGATTCTCTTCAGAGCTCGAATAGAAGGTTGAAGAGCCTAACTCAGATAAGAGCTTACTTGGGTTCTTATAGAGAGAATTCAAAACAAGAACTCCATAGTCTTAACAAAAAAACCCTAATATTGTCGAACCACAACCCTCCAAAACCACGTGCCATGTCTTCCTCCAAAGTGATGACTGTACCATGCATGTAATAAAAACCCATTGGCCCTAACTTGATCCATAATTGGCTACTCTATGAGCAGCCACAATTCACCATAAAATATTATTTTCCTAAATAAAAGAACACCAAGATATTTGAATTGAAATTTTCTAAATTTTATGTATGACAAAAAGAAACTACATATTATAATGAACACAAATTTAAATTTCTTAATCGTTTGTCAAAGAAAAACAACTACAAAATCTACTTACCAAAATACAAGAAAATATACATCAAATATTGATGTTCAGAAATCCTCTTGGGATGGAACACTCCACTAGGTAATATAAGAAATTACTTTTAGTCTTTCTAAAACATTTTATGACATAGATACAAACGTACACATTCACTTTAGAATAATTAAGCACAAGAAGAATCTGCAGCAGACTCCTCTGGCCCTAGACTACATTCCTCAAGCCCTCAAAATTAGCCTTCAAGGATGATTTAAGATTTCTTCTTTGATTCCTTGTTTAGTGAACAAAAGGCAAAACAACTTTTTTCAACTAAATAATCTACTTTCTTCCCCTATTGTTGTGGCATTTGTGGGATGTCTCAACTTAGTGCTTCACATAGTTCTGGTTTCTTAGCACAATAAAAATCATCACTTGGCAGAATATTGAATTATAGACTTAGCAAATTTTTGGCATAGTTACCAAATCTGGCTGGATCTGCACAAAATCTGGCCAGATCCGGATACATTCAGTCAAGGTCGGTCCTGTTATTTTTTCCCAATTCTTTTGCATTAAGAAGACTCCCAACACACTCATAAATTATTTAATATCAAATACATTAACATTTTATATCATATTACTAATGATTTTCTCTATATTTGTCAAATTTTGCATATTTATAAACTATGCTCATATATAATATGTATATATTCTGCATCGAATTTTTCCAAAAATTTTCAAGAGTTTGAGATTGTCAGATTTTTTTACCCTCCCAACGGATCCAGATTTCCAGACTTGATAACTATGGTTTTAGGCCGTTTGGCTCATTTTCCTCCAATTTTTTATGAGATATGTCCATCTGAAACTAAAGCATACTTCATCAATTTATTTCAAGCATATGTTTCAATACTCTGGTTTTGAAAATAAAATTCAAACATGTCTGATGAATAGAATGGAATGCAAGCTTCTCATGCAGATTCGGCTCCATGAGATGCACTGCATGGCTAAATGTTCAGTGGGAAGAGCCCAGATTATTACTATCAGGGCAAAGGACAAGTCATGTAATGCAGTCTTGCATAAAACTTATTCAGCTAGGAAATTTCATAGGGATATATACTCTGCGACTAAACCTAGCAAGGGCACCTCAGGGGAATTTCTCCAGACAAACACTTCTTCCAACACAAGATAACTGTCAACTTCCCCCCTCAACAAGGTGTAAGAACCCCAAATCAGATATAGGCGCAATAGGGATTGGGTTTATGTCCAAGAACATAATGAAAAAACCCTATTAACACCCATTTCAGATTACTCATGTTTCAATGCTCCAGTAACCCATGATAAATCTTTGAAAATGTGGTTCTATCGGATTCTACTGAAAAACAACTGAAACCAGTACGTGTATGACCATTCTTTGTACAATGAACGTTATTTTCTTTATATAACCAAACTTAAATGCCACAGAGAGCTTCTTTGATGGAATGTACAAACAAAGTTAATTAAAACAGAGACAAATACATTTTTGCAAAAAACTATGAAGGGCATTGGTTTGTAATACATTGTAGAACAGTGGGAAACATACCAGGATTTGAGGCAGAGCTCCAAAAAAATGGTGGAAACACAGGTAGTTTGGCAATAAAGTTGGCAAACATAGCTTACCACAATACACTTATAAATAGTTGTATCCTGCAGACTGCGAACTACCTGGTCGGGCTCCAAACCGTCGAATTCAAAACAAAAAAAAAATTCCTTTTTTTGGATCGAATAATTGGAGATGTGCATCTGAAAGGAAGTGATGTGAAAGGAAGTGATGTGAACATTTGTCTATTTTTTTGTTCAGAAAACGTGCCCCAAATAACTTCTCCGTTGTTTTCATTGACGAAACGTCAAAGTCGACTGTGCTCTGCTCACTTTAATTGCTTGGATTGAATGGACACTTATTGTCTTTTTCTTTTTCGGGGACTCGGTCACAATGATTTATTTTCATGGTGTTCACCCCATAAAACGTATGGGAAATCTAAACTGACGTCTTTACAGATTTGGAGTTTAGGGTTAAATTTGACGTCGTTTTAGACGTTTTTCATGATTTTACCCGGAACATATTTGAATTACCAAATATTTGAATTAACTGTCATATGTGACTTGTATATTTTAAGTATGACAGTTATTTTTTATATAAATTTATATGTAAAATATAGTCATATATATTAAAAATAATTAAATATATAGTATAAGTTTTTATATATTTTATTAATAGTATAGAAATAATGATATTTTATATTTTTGAAAGATAATATTTGATAATAATTGTCTCCTGAAATTTTTTTGATAGGCATAGGTGCTCGTTAAATTTCACCCCTGCTTTGAACGATTTGTTTATTATCTCTTTTTTTTCGTTTTACTTTGGGCAGGTATAGGTATATGATATAAAATGCAAATACATATAATATTTCATTAATTTTAAAATATTTAAAACAATAAATTAGTACTAGTTTTTAAGGTGTGATGATATATTAAGGTTAACAAGTTTAAAAGTTTATTGCCTTTTCCAATTGTAACATATGGTAGGTAAATAATAAATTAAAAAGAATATGAGACTTTAAATTTAAAATGATATCTAAACATTGAAATTTGAAATTTGAATATTCTCTAACTCAAAAAAATAGAAATGCGAAAAATATATTGTTATAAAATGTGTTTATCTTAGTGGAGACAAGAATCTTGAAACTTAAAAATTGAAAAACCTTAATTCAAAATCCGGGAGTAGTTTGATAATCTCAAATACGATATTTCACAATCCATACGCATAAAGAATAATGTATTTCCAGAAGAAAAAAAACAAATTGTGAGGTTTAATTAATGATTCGGATCACACTCCATGATACATCATTGAAAAGAGAATGCAAACCCTAAAACCTGAAAAAGTCTTTATTCGAGTGATAGACAAAGTGAAATACATAATGCTACTTCCAATATCACAATTCCCTATACTAAAAACCATGAAAAAAGTAAAAATAAGATTAATATAAAAAGTGACTATTCTATTTAAAACTTGAAAATCATAACCAAAACCTGAAAACATTAAACTTAACAAGCCGTATAACCCAAAATACAAAATGTGAAACCTAAAACCGAAAATCAAAAACCAAAAAAATAAAACATGATATTTCTGAAACTCGAACCCTAAAATATCTTAATATTATATTTCTAAACTTAATTCCTGAAATATCTTAATTTGAAAATTCTAAAATCTTTGAAACTCAAAACCCATAACTTAGAAAATCCAAAAAACTAGATCATGGGAAACCTAAATAATGAATCCCAAATCCCATAAGGTTCGAATCTAAAACACCTGAAAAACTCCAAACCACCTAACAAGGAAACCCTGGAAACATAAAAAAGCACAACGATATAAAATTCCTCTAAAACCTAAAAATCAAAACCTGAAACCCAAAATGTGATAACCGAAATCTTTAAACCTAAAAGCCTAAAAACAAAACAAAAAAAATAGAAATCTTGAAGTCTAAAATATGAAAGCCCCAAACATAAAAAAATCCAAAAATTATGAAACTTGGATCCCAAAATCTAAAAACGCCAAATCCTAATATATAAAAACCACTAACTCAAAAGTATCAAATTTGAAAACCCCAAAAAATACTAAAAGTTGATTGAGATAAAGTACCCTAAAACTAGAAACCTAGAAACAAAAACCCAAAAACTTAAAACATTGGTAGTTGAAAACCTTGAAAACATGAAAAACCCAAAAAAAAACTTGAAATCCCCAAAAACTAATCTTGAAATATGAATCCCAAAATTGGGAAACCCCAAAACCTAACAAACCTTCAATCAAAAAATCGCAAACAAAAAACCCCCAAAAACACAAAAAGGTGACTCATATACAACATCCATGAAACTGCATGCACAAGATCACGCACATACTATTATTCTACTATACTGCCAAGTATGTTGTTTCTATATGTGGATCTTGCGTAAGAAAAGTATTCACTAGTGACACACTGTCTAATTCGTCTTCTTGTTTTGAGTGTCCCTATTGTTTTTTTATCTCTCACATTTCTCACTTCTACATCCATTCCTAGTCAGGTCACAAGGGTCCATGTCTGTCAGTATTCTCACATTTGTCATCAGTTGTCTTAAGACATTAGCGCCCAATATTGGACACTAGCACCTGGATGTTTTTGTCTAATATGGGCGCTCCAGTCATCTTTGTTTTTGTTCACATTTTTTACATTTGTGGTCAGCCTTTTCGGTTTTCTTACTCCTATCTCAATGTCCTAATCAGCATGTCGTGTCACTAGTGTCGAAATTCAAGCAAGAGATCCCTATATAAGCACAACATATATCAAGGGTTGTCTATCTACATACTCAAAGGGACTACATCTTGGGCTTATTATTATGGATACACACTGCATAACAAAGGGAAGTTCATTTTTTCATCCACACATTTGTATTTTATTTAGCTATCACACACCATCTTGGCATCGCCGGCACAAGGGAAAACTAGGAGCACTATTGCACACACAAACACATAGAACTACAGTGGGTTTGAGATGCAGTGCAACACTCGGTCGTAAGTTCACTTTGTTGACAACCGAGGATAGTCTGACCCCTCAATTTGCATCTTTATTTTTTAGTTTGATGTAGTTTGAGGGTTTTGCAGGAAATTGTTTGTGTTGTAGATTTACAGGAACCTCGGTGATCTAAGTGCAACATACAGGTGATCATCAACGAAGGTGTGGGAATTCAATAATTGGAGATGTGCATCTAAAAAGGAAATGATGTGAATCTTTGTCTATTTTTTGTTCATAAAACATGCCCCAAATAACTTCTCTGCTATTTTCATTCTCGAAACGTTATAATCGATTGTGCTTGATCACTTTTCTTGCTTGGACTAAAAGGACACTTCCTGTTTTTTTCTTTTTGGGGGACACTTTACAATGATTCATTTTCAAGGTGTTTGCCCCATAAAAGGTAAGAGAAATCTAAACTGGCCTCTTTAAAGCTTTGGACCACTTTTTTATTATCTTTATTTTTTTCATTTTGCTCTGAGGACGTGTATAAGAGATAAAATGCAAATACATATAACTTTTATTAATAAAACAATAAATTAGTACTAGTTTTTAAGGTGTGATGATATATTAAGGTTAACAAGTTTAAAATTTCATTACCTTTTCTGTTTGTAACATATGGCAGGTAAATAATAAATTAGAAAGAATATGAGACTCTAAATTTAAAATAAAATCTAAAGATTGAAATTTGAAACTTGGATAATCTCCAATTCAAAACTTTTAGATACACAAAAAATACATTGTTATAAAATGTGTTTATCTTAGTGGAGACAAGAATCTTGAAACTTAAAAAGTTGAAAAACCTTTATTCAAAATTCAGGAAGTAGTTTGATAATTTCAAATACGATATTTCACAATCCATGTGCATAAAGAATAATGTATTTCTGAAAAAAACAAATTGTGAGTTTTAATTAATGATTCAGATCACACTCCATGATCCACCATTGAAAAGATAATTTAAAACCTGAAAAGTCTTTATTTGAATGATAGACAAAAGTGAAATACATAATGTTACTTCCAATATCACAATTCTCGTTATTAAAAACTTTTAAAAAGGTAAAAATTAGATTAATATAAAAAGTGACTATTCTATTCAAAACTTTAAAACCATAACCAAAAACCTAAAAACATTAAACTTAATGAGTCGTATAACCCAAAACACAAAATGTGAAACCTAAAACCAAAAATCAAAAACCAGAAAATTGAAACATAATATTTTCTGAAACCCGAACCCTAAAATATCTTAATATGATATTTCTAAAACTTAATTCTTGAAATATCTTAATTTGAAAATTCTAAAATCTTTGAAACTCAAAACCCATAACTTAGAAAATCCAAAAAACTAAATCCCAAATCCTAAAAGGTTCGAATCTAAAAGACCTGAAAAAATCCAAACCACAAAACAAGGAAACCCTGAAAACATAAAAAGAACAACGATATAAAATTCCTCTAAAACTTAAAGCTAAAAACATGACAACTAAAATCTTTAAACCTAAAATCCTAAAAATAAAACAAAAAAATTGTAATCTCGAAGCCTAAAATATGAAAGCCCCAAACATAAAAAAATCCAAAAATTATGAAACTCAGATCCCAAAATCTAAAAACACTAAATCCTAATATAAAAAACCCCTAACTCAAAAGTATCACATTTGAAAACCCCCCAAAATACTAAAATTTGATTGAGATAAAGTACCCTAAAACTCGAAACCTAAAACAAAAACCCAAAAACTTAAAACATTGGTGGTTGAGAACCTTGAAAACATGAAAACCCCAACAAAACTTAAAAGCCCCGAAAAAAATATTGAAACATGAATCCCAAAATTGGGAAACCCCAAAACATAACAAACCTTCAATCAAAAAATCTCAAACCAAAAAACACAAAAAGGTGACTCATATACAACATATGTGAAACTGTAGACACAAAATCACACACATAATGGTATTCTAGTATACCGCCAAGTATGTTGTTTTTATTTTTGGATCTTGTGTAAGAAAAGAATTCACTGGTGACACACTTCCTAATCCGTCTTCTTGCTTTGAGTGTCTCTATTGTTTTCTTATCTCTCACATTTCTCTCTTTTGCATCCATTCTCGGTCAGGTCACAGGGATCCATGTACGTCAATCACATTCATTTCACACATTTCTCATGCACCTCTATCCTCTTCTGAATCCTCTTTTGCAACCATTACCATTACTATGCCTCTTGCATATGAGTCACCTCCTTACATACAATCACGACCTAAGCTTCCACCCCCTTCATTAGTTGATCCACCTCCTCCGAAGGCTCTCATTGTATAACTCAATCCTATCCATATTTAATGTATATAACTAAGAACTTCGAAAACATAAAAAAACATTAGCATAATTTCAAAATACAAAAACATTCATATATTTGAAAAAATACAAAAGCAGGACCTATATACCTCTCTTGAGTTGTTAGCACTTTACATTATACACGGTGTTTGTCACCTTGATTTGTTGGATAATAAGTTTATTTACTCTTTACACACATACGTTCATGGGCTATTTTGAGCATGATGCATGATATACATAGAGAGTTACATGATGATACGTGTTGGTCAACCTTTTACCTATAATTCTTATACATCTGGGGGCATCTATTTTACACTACATTCAGGTTTTATTGTTCTTTATAGTTCCTTTCTATTTCCTCGTTATGCTTTATTACATATATTGTGTACATGTTATCTTTTAAGCTAACATGACTAACATGTGTCTTGTGCAGTGATGACATTTCTTGTTTCACATATATGGGCTATTATATCATGTTATCATGTTTTAACACTCCTATTTCATGCATACTTGCTTGTGTGCTTGTATTACTATTTTCTCTTTTTGATTGGTTGTGGCATATGTGCCTTGATTTTCTTGCAACATCATGGGTGTCCCATGTTTGTGGGGTTACGCCTATCTTGTTTTATTTTTCTTTCCCTTGTTTGGAGTCCCAATGGCCCTTATTATATTGTGCAACTGTGGTTGTACCGTATTTTTGATTTTACACCTTTTATGTGACATTTTATGCATACTTATAACATTTGATTTCATTATTGTTGTACTTACATGCATCCATACTACTCTTGTTATTGGCTCTATGGTTTATATCTATTACTATCATTACTTTTATTTACGCACCATGATTGTCACCATACACAAACACCTTCCTTTTTATAGGTATAGGTTTTGCAAGGTGGTCACCTCTTCAACATTCTACACTCTTCTACAGTTTCTCAAACATCTTGTGTATGGGAAACATCTTTTATTTTGAGCAAAGTGCTCAACATGATTTTTGCACATGCCTCAAAAGGGGGGCATTCATCTAAGTATAATCTACACTTACAATAGACAAAGGTAGAATTTTGTGATAAGATACAAGTACAAACAAGGTAGAGGTACTCATAAATATAGTCAAACATATAAATGCAGACAAAAATGCACAAGTTCAAAACCATACTAATTGGTCAAGATTATATGTATGGTCCTAACCCTACCACACATTTTTACCCAAGGGGCATAAACATAATTTTTCTCACCAGTTTCAGATTTTCATTTATAGTTTTAGGTTTTTGGCACAATTTCAGGCTCAGTTCACTCAATTAAGACTAGTACAAGGGGGCATGAAGTACTTCACTCCTTCACCATGATAAATTCAGTTTCTACTAAATTTTTAGGAATCTTGGGGGCATACACCTCCTTCCTCCAAAAACATTTTATTATGTTACAATTTATATTCAATTGTAAGGTATATGGGAAGGGCAAGGGGGTACATATTCTCTTTTTTACCGTGTGTCCTTATTTACAAAATCGAGCCTAGATCCTTATGTAATGGTGTGGCCCATGGGGTTATTGTTAGAGTAGGTTACCTTAGCTCATGTTCACCTAGGTACTTTGTTTACCTTTATTGTATTTATCCTCACCCACTTATATGTGTGGATATTTCTTTTATCTTATTTAGATATTAGGAGATATTATCTAGTTGTAGGTATAGTTCTTTCATTGATCTATGGTATTGACTAGATCCTTGATGTCTAGTTCTCTCCTAAATCTATGGTCTTGACTATTTCTGTGATGACTAGTTATTTCCTTGATTTATGGCTTGATCTATGACCTTGACTGGTTGTTAGATTGTTATTCCTTACCTATTTAAGCAAGGCCCATTCTCATTACATTGCATTGAGTTCCATAATAATATATGATATTCTTTCTCATTTGTTTGCAAAGGTTTTATGTAAAGTTATTCTGGCGAATTAATTTCATCTTATTGATCATGGTGTTTGATTAACATCTATGTTCTTGGCTTGGTGCGATCTGGTTATCGTTCCTTTCATGGTATCAGAGCAGGAGATTGTTGTTGACATCCGTCTGTAAGTTTTATTTTGTAAATAAAATCTTTGTATATTCATATATTTGGGATTTGGTCACATTTTGTTGCTGCATGCATTTTTATGTAAAATAGAGGCTTCCATTGGATACAGAAGGCGTGAAAACCCTAAGGTCGACTGTAAACTCGGCCATTTCTTGAGGCAGTCATTTGTTGTGGTTTTTTTGTGGTTGTAGTGAAATACACAGGGTCATCTCGGGATTTGCACCACATGCTTAAGAAACGAAGGAAAATTTTTTTTGGGTTTTTTGGATTTCATGAGATCTACATTGGGTTTTTTTCTGGTACGGCAAATCATTTTCAGGTTACGTGCAGAAGAATTTTGGATCTTTCCTTTTTGGCAAGGGTCCACGAATGTTGTGCACGGTTTTAACTATTTCGGGCAAATCCACAAGTTGCTATTTTCAGCAAACAAAGGTCACTGTCTACAAAGTCCAGAAATAGTAATTTTTACTAGAAGAGGCAGTTGGATGTGACTTTCTCGAAAACACGTGACACACCCCAGAATAGTAAGTTGTGCAAAGACCCATTAAAATCCTTAGCCCTTGGTCATATGGTATGGTCATATGAGGGATTAATGCTTATCTTCAGCCCCCTTTAATTTTATTTGTGTGGTAAAGGCAACAATAATTTATTTTGTTTTAGTGGCAACTAAAATAAATAACAGAGCAAAATATTAAAAAGCTTGTAACTTTTCATCGATAACTCGGTTTTGAGTGCCATTTTTTGCAAAAGTGCTTGTTTTTTTGTGCTCTTTCCATTGGAAACATTTATTTTGAGACTTTCACTATAATTATAAAGTTTCAAATATGGAGGAGTGTTGTAATCAATTGTGGACGTAATTTCGGTTGAGCCCGATGTCCTAAAATTTTGGGAGTTGTAGTTTGTACCTATCATGGATTCTAAGAATGATATGTTTTTCTCTGAAGTATGTGGACTTCAAGAGGATATTGTAAAATTTTTGGAATAAAATAGATCACTCAAGAAGTGAAATTCTCTTCTACAGTCACTCATTCACATTAAGGATACAATAATACACTTCCTACAAAACAAACTTGCTAGCCTACAACATCACCATCATATTGTGGACAGCCATATCCATGCTCCTAGTCCACTTACAGCTATTGCTCATGAACCCACTGACATTGATATGTCCATCTTTGAGTTTTTTCCTGCTCTTGATGCTCATACACCTATGAAGCTTGTTACTACATGCTCTTCCACATCTGTGCCTATTACAACACCACATGTTGTGTATCTTATTTTTGCTCAGTTGCATGGCTTTTTTGATAAGCATACCACTGCATTCAGATCTCGCATGCTCCGTTCTACGGGTTGCACTAGCGGAGTCATTGGCAGACATTCACAAGGTATTGTTTCCTCTATTCCACATGTTAAGTGGAATTCTCGTTATGAAATTAGTTTTTGAGCAAATATTTCATTGGGATCACACATTGACAGAGCTCCTTTTTTTTGTTCGCTTGACTCTTTCTAAGGATCATGAGCAACACATGAGTTATGCACCTTCACCCAGGCTTGAGAAACCTGAGATTTCAGTTGTCAGACATGATCAACCTGACACACATTCTGATGTTCTTTTACATGCACCCATTGTGCATTTTACACCAAGTCATATGCAGGCATCTTCTTCATCCATATGTGTTGATTTGGGGTGGATATCTGATCACTCGTGGTGGCGACACATGCATTCATTGAGAGGAATCTATAGGCGTGGCTCCTCCACCATTCGGCCTCTTGCTCCACTTTCTATACCTTCTGCATTGTGATGCTTTTTGTTTTAAGAATTTTCTTTAGCAGGTGTAGTGTATCTCTCTTGTTTGTTGAGAGATTTTGTATCTATTTTCCTTGATCTATGGTGTTATATTTTCTCAAAAAAAAATTTACTTTGTTGTTACTATTTTTGGGTACCTTGCGGTGTCCTTTTTTTCCCAATTATTATACATGAGTACCTCATCAGGCCTAGTTGTCGAGACTCATAATGTGGACATGTCACTTCTATTTTGGCCCCTAGCTTCACTTGAGGGCGGGTGTTAGACTAGGTATTTACCTTAGCTCATGTTCACCTAGGTACTTTATTTACCTTTATTGTATTTATCCTCACCCACTTATATGTGTGGATATTTTTTTTATCTTATTTAGATATTAGGAGATATTATCTAGTTGTTAGGTATAGTTCTTTCCTTGATCTATGGTATTGACTAGATCCTTGATGTCTAGTTCTCTCCTAAATCTATAGTCTTGACTAGTTCTTTGATGACTAGTTATTTCCTTGATTTATGGCTTGATCTACGACCTTGATTGGTTCTTAGATTGTTATTCCTTGCCTATTTAAGCAAGGCCCATTCTCATTGCATTGCATTGAGTTCCATAATAATATATGATATTGTTTCTCACTTGTTTGCAAAGGTTTTATGTAAAGTTATTCTGGCGAATTACTTTCATCTTATTGATCGTGGTGTTTGATTAGCATCTGCGTTCTTAGCTTGGTACGATTTGGTTATCGTTCCTTTCAGTTATGGAAGGTATCAAAATGACTAAGTTCTTCGTAGGAAGATTTTTCTTTCCTCTTGCACTCAAAAGGGAAGATATCAAAGTTATTGAATAAATTTGATATATAGTCTTCTTCCTTAGCGGGGTATTTCCACACTTCATTCTTCTTCTTGTCTCATCGACATTATATGTTGGGTTGCATGCAACTACACTCTGGTTTCTCCTTGACACAAATTGGGATTGATCACCCCCAATTATTTGGAAAAGTTTTAAAAAAATTAGTAATGCAAAATATTCAAGCACAAATAAAGCATGAGAGTTTCTCCCTATGTAAACAAACATGTGTATTCATTATTTGTTTACATCTCTTTCATTTCATTTTTCTAAAAATGCAAATCTTTCATGTCACACTTTACATTTGAGTTAAAGTTCAATTCTTTATCGTAGAGATTGACTACACTCTATGTTGTAGGTTTCATTGTGGAGCATATAAACACCAAGCATAACAAAGATTCTACAAAAACCTCTGAGAAAAGACAAAGTGTGTCTACACACTCAGGTATATTTTCCTTTAAGCATGTGTAATTTGATTTGATACTTAAAGGAGGGGCAAATGTAGACACTCAAATTTGGCAATCTACTCTTTGGCAAATAGTTTTGATAATGTATTCTTGTTAAGATAAATGCAACCTTCCCATTCCCACTTAGCACATTCTAAGGTATATTGTTTACCTTTTTTATCCTTGCACACTGACATGTCATCGAAGTTTAAGAGCACAATGCGTAAAATCCATAAAAAAAAACATTAAGTAACAAGTTCCAAACTTCATATTACATATTTTCATTCCATGGGAAGGGTCGCATAGTTTGGTTAGGATATTATTTGCAGTCTTAGCCAATTTGTATGGTATTGGACCAACATGTCCTCCAACTTTACTGTCAAACTCAATTTTTTGGGTCGTATAACCTCTTTGGGTTAACGTTTCCTCAATAAATCATCTGTAGAACCATATATAAGAAAGTAAAACTACTTCATTTGCTAGCATGGAAATAATATGACACTACATTGATGCACTCACTTCCACACTTTTAAAAGGCACCCAAGACTCCCTAAAACCAATGTACATTTTAGTGGTGAATCTTTGTTAATTCACAAATATTTGAGTTTTTGAAATTTGGATTTGGCTAATTTTAAGGTGTTGGTTTTCTTTCTATTTCACCTAAATTTTTGGGGTTCAAGTTAATTTTTTGCATTGATTCACCTAGCATTTACAGTAATAGTCAAATTTTTATATTTAAGTCGTCTTTACCATGTGCACAAAAGAGAAATTTATCATCATTCTACAAAATTATGCTACCGACTGATAACATTATGATGTCAGTCAGTAACATTATGTGACCAGATGGCATTTTCTACTAACCGAAAATATTTCCTTTCAATTTATTACATTCACCAAGATTTTGAAAGTCATTTTTAGAAATTCGCCAAGTAATATCTATGATTTTTTAGGGGGGTCTTAAAATTTACATACCTAAAAATCACAATAGCACACCTACAATCATTGTGGAAACAATTTCTATAGGTCTAAAGCTTCTTACTAGGTCAAGACATTAGTCTCTTTCTTCTACAAGCACTCCACCATCCCTTCCCCAAGTATCTTAGAAATAACTAACTCATTTTAATAATTGTCAAAGGTGGTTGTTAAATCTAGTTACATTCATTCAAAGAGCACACACTAGGTGGATAATAACATATAATTTAAGGCATATTCACAGTAGTGACAACGTTAGTGGTGAAAATGGGTACCCACAACCCAACTAATGTTTATTTTGTAGGACTTCCCATTCATGACTAGGGTTTGAGATCATGTTAAGAGATATTCACAACATGACCAAAAACTAGGGTTTGACAGTGGTAGATAGTTCTAGACAATTGATAGAAGTTACATAGATAAAAACCAAGTGGGACCAAGACTCTACGGTAGGGTCAAGGCCATACAAACAGTCTTGAAAAAGTTGTATAGTCTTGCCTCAGGTTAATTCCTAGTTATAGACTCCAAAGTGAAGCATAGTCAAGTTCAGATCCCCCTATTCCAGCAACATATCCTCTCAGAAATTTTTAGAATCATCTGTAATTAACTAACTGCACTCATTGCTTTGCGTTATCGAGTGTGTATCTTGTTTAGCTTATCAATTACAAGTATAAAATCCTTATTCTAATCTTCATAATTAATGTTAGAAGTTAATTAATTAAAATAATCATTGGTTGCTAACCTTTACATTATGTAGTGTACTAAGTCACGAAAATCATTATGTTTTATGTTAAATCTAATTAGGGTGTAAACAATGGCTATCTTGGGTTTGTCATGTATTACATTATTAATAGCTCCATTACATTCTTTTCAAACTTCTCGTTGACTTGTGATATATAATAACCTTAATCTAGGTATGACACTATATCATGCTCGAAGAAATATTTTTGGTGAAAAAAGGGGCTCCAAACTACAATTTATGTCTATATTACATATTTCTTAGATTGACTTCTCCAGCCAATAATTTTTTATCACAAACAACGTGGCAATACAAATGTCAAATTAATATCTGAAATGATCACAAAATAATACACACGATGTATCGTAATATGATTGAATCAACATAATAACAAATAATATGTGTGGTGTAAACATATTGGTCTAACCATCAAATCAAAATTGCTCTTTGTGTAATTTCATTAGGAAAATCAAATTCCGTATAATTATATTTACTCAATTAATTTAAAAACTAGTGGAAAGAGGTGATAGATAAGGTTTAGAGGTGAATTTTGAACAGTGTGAGATCTAGTGATAACTATTAAGATTAGATAGCAAAAATATGCATCCATATGTAATACATGGGCAATCTAAAAAATTCAAGTGAAACAAAGAAACTTTATCTAGCACTTTTTATTCTCCTAACAATATACATAGTGTATTAATGCTTTTAAAAAAGTGCAAACAAGCCTAATTTGTTTTTAATACATTCCCCTGGTTATAATCTCCAACAAACTCGCTCTTGCGTTTTCAGTATGTTCACCTACACAATATAAAACCTACTTCTTGTCCTAATTAAGTAGTAATATCTAGAAAAACCAAAGGAAAACAAAATATAGTTTGGGGTTTGTGTAAAACCGGAGAACAACAAAACTAGCTTATATTTTGTCATGCCCATAGATAATGACAATGTAAAAAATAGTTCACATCAATAATTGTAATAATTTATCAGCGAGAATAACCAATGTTATGCAATATATGATCGAACTTCATGTAATGATTGCTCATTCATCAATAAATGCTCAATGATTTATTGATTTATTCTAGAATGCTTACAAATGCTCAATAATTTCTCTTGAGAATATCTAGTGTGCATAATTATTTCTTAATGAATGATTTTGATATTTGTTTATTTATTAAACAAACTAAATTCGAAATAGCACTATTGTTGTTGAAATCAACCTCTAGTGATCAAAACGTGAAAAATGGGAGAATAAGAAACACTAGTATTGAAACCAAAGGGGTTGCAAAACCATTGTCATGAGTGTTTACTAACATTTCTTGAGACTATACAGACGCTCCATACAAATGACTATAACCTTCAAATGAAACTAAAACGAGTAACTAGAGGACTCCAAAAAAAATATCAAAAACTTATAAAACATACCAATGATATTCAATTTAGATCAATAATCAAATAGACAAACATGTTATTAAGATGCCTTCAACTTAAATAATTGAATGATTTATAACAATAATATGTACGATATTTAAAATACATGTTTAGAAAAATAAAGTTAGCCAACTCGTTAAACAATTTATGGAGGTTATACAACTTAACAAACAATTTACAAATGTTATATGTAAAAAGGTGGGTAGGATTGTATATCATTAATTGGTTTATAATTAGTGTCTTACATTTTACTCTCTATTAAAAAAAATACTGCTTAAAATTGTAATTTTAGATTGACCCATGTTTTGTAATTATTCCATTTCCTAACACCTAAGATATTTGTCATTATTGTATTTCCAACTTAAGATGGACGTTTTCTCTTTTGCATGTCAAAAATGACGTTACAAAAAACAAAACTTGCCCCCCACTCGAAAATGCGTAGTTTAGTTTTGTTGGCTAGTGTAAATAGCTTTTTAGGACCAACGAGCAATAATTGGAAAGAAAAGGGTCAGGGTTTAAGCCTCTAGTGTAAAAAGCTCAGTCTTTTGCATGATGTTTTTGAAATAAATAAATAAACGAGATAGTCTCGTTTCTATTTTTTTTGGGGTAGTAAACAAAATTAGTTAAAAAATAGCCCGATGGAGGGTATAAGAGAGTTAATACAGTAAAGAAGAATAATATACAATCTATATCAAAGGCAATACATCGCATTGAAAACATCCTAACAAAATATATTGAGTATAAAGGCTGAATAAATACAAAGAATTATCTCATAAATTTCAACAGTCCTTGTGTTTAAAGTGACATTAATGCAAATTTTTCCGTCCTTTGATTGGGTTAGAGTTGAATAGATTTCGCTTTAATTTGCTCCATCTGGTGAGTGGTCTCTTTATTCTTTCTAGACAGTACTTGTTTTTGGGAAAATAAAGATGTGATTTGAAAAAATATGTTATAGTAAAGTCTTGAAATTATAGCCACCTGATGAAATTTAAAGCTAGAAAATACTGCTACACATCTGATTTTCGATAAATGCAACAAGATAACAAGTCTAACTGAATCAACAATCACATCGTTTTGTAGGCCCATTCTAAACAAAGCCTCTTTCCAGTTCAAAAGATGCTAAAATATCGTTGGTTGAGATCTCTAAAAACAGCTGACATTTGGCTCTTAGCATAAGCACAGTACCAAAATATCAGTACTTTAAATTTTCATTTGATTGACAAAATGGACATTTACTTGTGTGAACAATCATACATTTCAGTCTATTGGCAACATGAAACTTGTTATGTAAAATTATCCAAGCAAAGAATTGTGCATTTGAATCTAGCTTTAGAGTTCCAAATTTGAGCATTTAATTTGGCCCACCACTTATGGCTAAATTTGCATTTCCATTTAATATTCAATCAGGGAGTTAGGGACATTTTGGGAAGGAGAATGTCATAAATTTGCTTCAAGGGAAAGAATGAAAATGGATGTGAGGACAGCCAATGCTAGTCTTTTAAAAAATTGCATGGAGTTGGAGTGCATATTTTGATTGTTAACTCAACAGGAACTAAGGATTGCACAAAAATAAGAAACTGCTGAAACTTATTGATCAAGAAAAACTCATCTTTAGTGATCTGCTAAGGTAACCACTGTAAAGGTAGTGAAATCCCAGATATCACTGAATATGTCAGATCCCTTTCTTGAACAAATAATAAGCTTGCTTGGGAAAACTGATAGCAAGAGATTGTCCTTGATACTGTATATGTTTGTTTCCACCAGATGAAAGAAGATGCAAAACTAAAGTCATGTTATAATGAATCTTCTTTCCATTTTAAGAACTGGCAAACACGCTGCCAGGATTTCCAAATAGATTGAATAGGAAATGACACTTCAATTTGAAAGAATGGAGCAAGAAGAAATCCTATCCAACCAGCTCACATTTGCTTTTAGTTTTAGCTTTTTGATTCTGTATCACATCAGAATTTAATAGTTATGTGTCACAACCCTCAGATCCATTTTCCATGAACTTGTTTTTTGGGTCTATATTTCTCAGTTTAACAACCCTCGTGATCCATTTGGGCCCTCGTGACAACAAGGAATAGA
Organism: Taxus chinensis; assembly: GCA_019776745.2. Lineage (NCBI taxonomy): Eukaryota > Viridiplantae > Streptophyta > Pinopsida > Cupressales > Taxaceae > Taxus > Taxus chinensis. Next base: position 173,182,198 of record CM034150.1, on the reverse strand, counting down.
CCCAATGTTTTAGGGTCTATAATTCCCAGTCCTCCTTTGAGTTTAGTTTGGATGCAATGATATCAAAAAACAACTCTAAACCCAACAATCCCATCCCATTTAGTCCATAAAAAATTGATGGATACGTTTATTCAAATCTTCATACCCCTTATTGGAGAGCATCCAAAAATAAGAATAATACACATAAGTGTGTGAGAAAAATAGTTTATTAAGCTACCTGAATTTTTCTAGCCAATGATAAAAATATGTTGCCCCAATTAAATAGTTTATTTTTTGGTCTTTTGAGGTACCGTTTCCACATATTTGAAAGTGAGACTCCCAAAACCAAATGGAATACAAAGATAACGAGTTATTTCACCATGTTTAATTTGCTTCCACTCTTTGGATATCCATTGAGGAATGGGGTCAGATCGTACCATCATAAACTTAGTTTTATTCTATGCTAATTGAGATCCCGACACAGAACAATACAAATTTAAAATATCAAGTGTTACTAAGTTGTTTTCCAAATTTTATAGAATTAATATGTTATCATCAACAAAATGTGAATTTATTACAACAATGCTCTGTGGGATATAAATGCTAGATATAAGATTCAATTGGTTGGACCTTTGTAATAAATAATCCAATGCATCAACTATGAGCACATATATGAATGGAGATGAAGGACAACATCCCTATCTAATTGAGCGTTGTAAAGGAAAGGATCACTGAAACTGAGTTATTAATCACTATATGAGCATTGGCATCTTTGAACAACATTTGCACATGTGCACAAATTTGAGGCCCAAAACCTAGCCATTGCATCATTTTAAGGATGAAGCTCCAATGTATTTTGTCATAATTTTTATCCAAGTCAAGCTTAATCAACAAATCTTTTTTACTAGATTGTTGCACTCATTCCATAGTTTCCCATGCCAAAATTAGGCTATCAAGAATATATCTTCCTTCGATAAATTTAGTTTGTTCAGCTCTCAAAATATCCTAAACAACTGGTTTGATTTGAATAGACAATGCCTTTGGAATGATCTTGTAAGAAGTATTTAATAAGGTAATACGACATTAGCTAGAATTTGCGTCTTCATTTATCCCCTTTGGAAGAAGTTCAATTAACCCTTTACTTATATCAGGGCTTAGGGATCCTTTTTCAAGAGATTCCAAATAAAGATAATAAAAGTCATCCTTGATGTATTACCACACAGTTTGATAAAATTCCACCAGAAGCCCATCAATACTTGGACTCTTGTTATGTGCCATAGAGAAAAGAGCACATTCAATCTCCTCTAAGGTAAGAATTCAGTCCAAAAAATGACTATATCCAAGATCAATTTTGTTAAGGATATAACCTTTGACTATTTATTTAAGGATTTCTTGAGTTTCCTCCTACTATTTCTTCTTTAAGAGTTTCCCATAGAAAAAAACAATTAGCTTGGAGAGATTCGCGTGCAAGGAGCCATTCTCATTAGTTATATTACATAGTTTCACTTTTTTATGCTTATAGTTCAAATAGTTAAAGAATAATTTTGAACCTCAATTACCATCCTTAATCCACATAATTCATGATCTTATCTTAGTGCCTCGTCCTTTATAGTTATCAACTCTACACAGTTGTGTTTCAACAGAATTAATAGAGGCTTGAATCCTAACATTAGTAGGATCAGTGATAAGCTGGTTTCTAGCATGTTGTAATTTCCCTCTAGAGAGATTTTTCTATTTATTTAGGGTGCCAGGCCATTCTTCTTCCAAAGGATTGAAGGAATTCAATGTATTGGGAAAGTGCAGAGCACCACCACTTAGTCCAAGATTCCCTTTCTTGCTGTTTGGGTATTGAATTCCAAATTCCAAAAAGTGCAAGTGACACAACCAGTTAGGATTTTTAAGGTGTGAGATGTTAAGTATAAGGGGATTTGAGATGATATGGATGTATTTGAGAAACTGAGATGGTGCAAAAAATGGGGAAATGGTCAGAAAGTATGGTCAAATAATCAACTTATATGAAGTACTAGGCTGAGAATGGACGAAATGGATATTGCGAGATATATAAAATCTGTCCAACTTGTTGAATTTCTTGTCCATTCCAGATCTACAATTAGACCATGTGAACCACTTATAAATGTGGCTTGAATATTTACCATGAAGAGGATCAATCAACACCCGAAGAGTTTTGAAAATAAAACTAGTTCTCAAATTCGTCTTGATGAGTTCAATGGGGCTCCACCAGTTAATCATTATGGTGCTCCTACCTTATTAAGTCTCCACCTAAAATCCAATCAGCGTTTGGGCAAATACCAAGACATCCAATCCCAAAGAGAAGTCCATCTTTGTCATTGTTAGGGGCATAAACAAAGGAATAAACCAATTGTCTGTCCATTAATAAAGGTACTGGACCCAAACACAACCTATGAGATGGATCTTCCCCCTATCAATGACATATTTAGAAATCCATGAAGACATTCCTATCATAGCTCCTCCATCTTCCATATTTATGATATGTATGCAAGAAAAGAGGATCCTTCCATATATTACATGTGAAGATAATCAAGACGAATGTAACTTATTTTGACTTCTTGGAGAAATAAAATATCATGTTTTTATTTGTTAATTTCCTCTTTAACTCTATACTTATGAGGAGGGAGATATATCCCTCTCACATTCCATGATAGTATGTTTCACTTCATGACGATGAAGGAGAGATTGTATGATCCTTTGAGGGAAAAACTCTGAAGCAATTGGGCAGTAATATACATTTCTCATTATTGTCATGATCTCTAATAGTATTTGATGGGGATCTGTGATGTCTAAAAATAGTAATTTCATGAATTTTTCACATACGTAATTCACGGAAGGTGAACCAATCATCTCCCTCGAGATTGGTGACCTTCCACAATACTCTAAGTGTCTCTTCATATTTCTAAAAGTAGGTATATAAGTATATGTAACTTGAAAGGGAAGGACACACATCTCCTTATAGAGATAATTATTATAATCTTAGTCTTCTATACATCTCTTTTTCAGAGATATGTTTATTATTTACATTTGACACAATTGTTATTATGTCCTTTAATCCTAAAAAACCTACATTTTGGATCAGTGGTATTAGAGAGAAGTTGTCTTGAGACTGTATGATTCCCAGAATGAGGTCAGAATATAAGAAGCTTGGGTCGTCCACCCAAGATCCTTCAAAATACTTGACTTCTCGTTGTATGCAACCTCAAATGGAAGACAACATCAAGGAAAATAATCCTCTTAAGAGAAATGTGAATGAATCTCTTGTGGAGAAAAAGGAGAATATGTTACAAAAATTCACACAGATCCTTCAACATCTACAAATGGGAAATCATGCCTCATTCTCTGCAAGTAAACCCTTTGGTGCCCTGACACCCTTTAAGGTTCAAGTAAATTTTAATACTTCCATTTTTTAGGGTAAAAAAAATTTGGATGCCGTAGAAAAATAGCTAGACCAATTATCCTCCTACTTTTCTATCAATAATTTCACTTATAAATAGAAAATAACATTTGCTCTTCTAAAATCATCACTTTCTGTCAAAAATTGGTTGGGGTGTACGAGAATGGACTCAATAAGGATGAACTGGGAATTGAAGAGGAACCCATATGGGATGATTTTTTTGATTCTATAAAGGAATATTACTACCCTATTGGAGCCTATGATGATCTATAAATACGGTGGTAGTAACTCTGCCAAAGTAAGGACCAATCAATTCAATATTATACCGACACTTTTCATTCTCCGTTTACAAGATTGGGCATTCAAGACACAAAACAACACACATTCCTCAAGTATTGAAGTGGACTACAATGGTACATATGGGAGGACATGGAGCTCTTTTAATTTCATACCCTTGGAGATGCGTATAAGTTTGCAATCAAGATTGAACAAAAGTATAGAAAGAAAAATACAAAGAACAAACCTCTAAGGGGGGAAAATGATAAGGAAGGTCAAACCCAAGGTTAGGGCTGGAAACAAAAGGATTCACAAGGAAATAATCAATAAAAAGAGAAGATAGGGAAGTAGTTTGACCTCCATAAGACTAATCATCATTCCAGGGATGAATATTGAGCTATCAAGTACTTACTTGCCAAGTCACCATCTTCAACACCCACTACTCCACTTGTGACACACCTCGAGGTCAGAGATGAATAAGATGAAATTGTAGATGGTGACCTGGATGTGATCATTGCCACCTCGTAAGTCAAGAATATATATGAAAATGAAAGGCTATTTCACTCCAAGATTTGGGTAAAGGGTAAGCCTCTACATTTTATTCTCGATAGTGGAAGTCAAAAGAATTTAATTTTTGTTGATTTTGTGAAAATTATGAATCTACCTGTAAAGTCACATCCATATCCATATAGTATTGTTGTAGTTGAACCCAGGAAGATATCTACGTGTCACACAATAATGTCTCCTCCCATATGCAATAAAACCCTTCCACGTTGAAGTCTTGTGTGATGTTATTCCATTAAATGTTTGTGATTTGCTCCTTGGATAACTATTCATGTGGGAAAAAACATGACATCTATGAGTCATGACCTCAAAGGGTCACCATTAACATTGGGATTCAGCGGTATCAACTACCCAAGGTCATCCCCTCCAAATATGTTTCTCTCATTAATGTCAAGCAATGTAAGAAAATGGTAGAAAAAACAAAGCAGTTCGCCATCCTGATGATCAGACCACAAATCATTGAGATAGTTGTTACTGCTACTATGATCACACATTCAGTGCAACAAAAGAAGTAGTTGAATCCCATCATAGCTGAGTATGGTGATCTATTCAAGTCACCCAAAAGAGTGACACTTCAATGCGAGATAAAACATGTTATTGATTTGTTCTTGAGCTCTCCTTTACCCAACAATCTTGTGTATCATATGTCAATCCTTAAAAATGATGAGATCAAGAGGTATATCCAAGATTTGATTCAAAAGGGACACATTAGGCTGAGATCTTCACCCCGTGGATTCCAATTTTCTTGGCACCAAAGGAAGATGGAACATGGAGACTTTTCATTAACTGTCAGGCCTTGATCAAAATTGCTATGAAGAATCACTACCCCCACCCAAGAGATGATGATTTCCAAGACCAACTCTATGGTATGAACGTATTCACCAAAATTGATTTCAAATTTGGCTATCACCAGATTCCCATTGAGTCCACATATGTCTGGAAGACTACAATTAAATCTTAGGAAGGTCTATTTGAATGGTTGATCATGCCTTTTGTCCTAGCTAATGCTCCTGCGACATTCATGAGGATGATGGATGAAAATCTGTGGCCCTCCACCAATTCTTCTATGGTTATCTACTTAGATGATATACTCATATATAGTCAGATGTGGGAGAAAAATCTACATCATGTTCAAGAATTACTTCAAACACTCTGAAAGCATGGGATGTATGAAACTCTATAAAAATGCACATTTGGGATAATGAAGGAGTCCATTTTGACCCAGAGAAGATCCAAGTTATTTAGAAATGGCCTACTATAAAGACTCTTATAGAGCTTTGTATCTTCTTGGGTCTTACCAATTTCTATCACTGATTTGTCTTGGTATTTTCATATATTTCTTGGCCACTGAAATAAGTGACTAAAGGAGGAAACATGGATAATTTATGATGGGGGAGATGCAATAGAGAGAATCCAAAATTGTGAAAGAAAGATTATGTCTAACCCTTGTTCTCTCCTTAATTGACCCGCATCAAAATTTTGAATTAATGACAGATGCATCTGAGTATGCCATGGGAGTTGTTATCATACAACATGGCCACCTTGTTGCATATCATAGTGAAACATTCATTGACACATTCAAGAAGTACCCAACACATGATAAAGAGCTTTATGCCATCATCCAAGCATGTAAATAATGAAAGAACTAAATTTTAGGAAAGGAGATAGTCATCCAAACAGACCACATGCCATTGGAGTTCCTTCAGACGTTGAACAAGCTAAGGAATGAAATACACTAGAAGTGGGGCACATACCTACAAAAATTCCCCATAACAATAAAACATAAGAAGGGAAGTGCCAATTCAATAGCAAATTTCCTAATCCGCCCTCCAATTGTATCCCTCATAACTATCATTGACCTCTATGGACATGAGACTTCTAGTTGATGCACTTTGTATTAGACAAATCCTGAATTTTTTGATACTTATCAGTTCCTCTGAGGAAGAAATCATATCCTTGATTTATATCTACAGGATAATATCCTCTGCCAAATAGGACACATCTATGTTCCAGCTGGTGAACAACAAAATTTGATGTAGGAGGAACACTTTATTAGGACAACTAGACACTTTGGCATGGAAAAAATATTGACAATACTTCAAATGCACTTTTACTGGCCTAACCTACAAAATGATGTGGTTAAGTACATCAAATCTTGCATCCCTTGTGTAATTACCAAACCAACTAATAAGAAACAATGATTGCACACACCATTTCCGGAACCAACCAAGCCTTGTGCCTCCATCTCAATGGACTTCCTCTCAGGTTTTCCAACTTCAAAACATAGAAATGATTGTGTTTTTGTTGTAGTTGTTTGAATTTCTAAAATGGCTATAATGATTGCTTGTGAGAACAATATTTATGTTGAAGAAACTATTAAACTCTATTTTAGTCATGTATGGATCACCTTTAGGCTTCCCTGATGCCAACAACTAGAGGAAACTAGGAGGAAATTTATTAAACACCCTTGTTTTAGCTAAAATTGTCTCTAAGCGTGTAGCCCTCTCAAAGCACAAAGCTTATTGTTCTTACAAATTTAGAAAAAGTTATAAAATTCTGAGGGTAGTTCTAGATACCCTTTTCCTTCAACTTGCTTCACACAATTTTTTAGATCTTAACTCCTTTATTTTGTCTTCCAAGTCACTTCTTGTATATTCCTAATTAGGCCTCTCCAAGCATCTATATGCTTGAGGGAAAATTGTCAAAAAATATTCCTTTTTGGAGCAAAACCAAATAACAAAACCCATAAAATATGTTACAGTGAAGTGATTAGATGATTCCTTCCAAGTTTCAAGTTTAGATACAAGGTATAAAGCCCTCAAACTTAGAATTTCCGTAAACCCTACGCATGGTTTTTGTGATAGCTCGAGTAGAGTCAAAAGCTCCAAAAATGGAAATTTATCAATATCATGACCTATAATTTGTCATGTAGATCTATTTTGTACCTTCTAACATTCTTGAGCAAACAATGAATACAAAAAATTCAAAAACCTTCAAAACATTTCTAGTTTCTTACTTGTTAAGCGAGAAGAACATGGTTCTTGGTACACACAAAAGAAAATTAGGAAGAGAAGAGCATTTTAAATTCAATTCATTCATAAAAATACTTAAAACAATGCTTATACAACCTCCTGCAGGTGTTCAAACAAAGAAAACACATTCTTTTTCAAGCAAAATGTATATTACCACACGATTGTATGAAAAAAACAGTCTTAAATAGTTTTTAGGTGCAAGAACAAAGATAATACCTCCCTTTTCTTGATTTATCCTTCCAAAATCCCTTAAACACAAATTTGTTTCCTCATGAAAGTTTTTGTAATTAACTCTTTTATCAAGATCTCTTCATTTTTCTTCGTATCTACCTCTAAAATTGTCTTGGTGATGTAGATGATATGTAAAAACATAGGAAAAGTGCATTTTACATTTTAAAGAGCACTTTTTCAAATTACGCCCTCAAGAGTCACTTAGAGTATTAAAATACACCTAGCTCACTCATCCTAACCATCTAAAATTTTGAAATTCACTTTACAAACCAATTTTTTCCCAAAATAAGGTTGAAAATTCAAATTCTCACTTTGGGCGGGAAAAAGAGAAACTGAGAAAAATTCAAAATGTTGAGCACTTAAAGACCTAGAAAAACCTCCTAATCCCTATGAGTACTTACCTAACATGACCGAAAACAAAATTTTGCTCTCCTAACTTGTCCAAGTTGATGCTCATTGCATCATTCTCCCAAGGACAAGAAAAGTTATCTCATGAACTCCTATTCTTGAGATCTTCTAGAGTGATACCAAGTTTGTTGATGTCATTATCTATCATCCAAGTGGAATCCTCTATAGGATGGTGTTTCCAATTCACATATTGATAATGTTCTTTACCTCTAGTTCTTTTTGTCACTTTATGATACATAATTGACTCTGGTTCTTTGTTTCTTTTGGAAATTGCTTTGTCCAATCTTGGATTGTTGCTTCTTATTCTTCAATTATACATTCACCTTACTCTCCCTATTTGAAGGGATACAGATCCAACAAATTGAAAGTGGGATATATTCCAACATTTATTGGAAATTCTAGCTCATATGAACTGTTAGAAAAATTCTTGATGATCTTGGAAGGACCTATCTTCTTCATTTTTAGTTTGTTATATTGACCTTTTGGGAATATTTTCTTCCCAAGATGAGATAACACTATATCTCCCACTTGAAAACTGACCTCTCTTCTCGTCAAATCAACATGTTTCTTGGATTTTCTTACATTCTTCTCTAGATGTATTTTCAACTGTGCATGGATTTCCTACATAGCAATGGAAAAATCTTCACCATCAACACTTCTCTTTTCCATTCTTCCTAAGTTTCTAAGCTCAAATAACCCTCTAGGATGCATTCCATATAATATTTGAAATGGACGCGTGCCTGTGCTTCTATTAGGTGAAGTATTGTATGTAATTTATTCTTGTGAAAGTACCAAAACCCATTGTTTAGGACTGTCCTTAGTTAAACATCTCAACAAGTTCACTAAACTCCTATTCACCACCTTAGTTTTTCCATTTTTTTGAGGATGATAGGCTAAACTGAAATTTAGATTAATCCCTAGCTTCTTCCAAAATGTTCTCCAAAAGTGTCCTATGAATTTTATTACCTTGTATAAAACAATTATTCTTGGAATTCCATGGAGTCTAACCACTTATTTAAAGAACAAATAAGCCACATGTGTATCATCATTGGTTGTCTTACATGGAATGAAATGAGCCATCTTAGAAAATTTGTCCATTGTTATAAAAGTTGAATCATACCCAGCTTATGTTCTTGGAAATCCTAATACAAAATACATGATAATTGAATCTCATGGTTTATTAGGCATTGGTAAAGGCTGATACAAACATGCATTAGTACTCTTTCCCTTAGAAAATTAACATACTTTACACCTTTCATCAAACTTCTTTACATATGCTTGCATTCTAGGCCAAAAATAGTGAGCATTCAACTGTGCTAAAGTATTTTCAAGGAAAAAATGACCCACTAAACTCCCACAATGCTTATATTTGATCATATTTTCTCTTATGGAACTCTTTGGCACACATAGTTGCACTCCCTTGAACAATAAGCCATCTTGTAACGTATCTAATCCAACCATGACTCTTTATTTTGAAGAGTAGGATACTTACAAAATTTGTAGGCTTCCTTGAATTCTGAATCATCCTCATTAAGATATTTGAGTGCATCTATTCCTCCACTTTCTAACTAAATTTATTATACCAATAACACTATTCTTCTCAATGCATCTGCTACCTTTTTAGTTTTCCATTTCTTACGATTGATAAAAAAATGTTAAGTTTTGTAAATACTCCACCCATTGCATATACCTCTGATTAAGCTTATGTTGGTTGGTTATGTATTGTAGTACTTTATTACATGTGTATAGAATGAAATCCTTAGGCATCAAATAGTGTCTCCACTTTCTCAAGGCTTGAACCATAACATAAAACTCCAAATCATAAGCTAAATACTTCTTCTTATCTTCATTTAACTTCTCACTAAAGTATGTTATAGGTATTCCCTCTTGACTTAGAAAAACTCTTATGGCACTCCACTTGCATCACATTCTACCTGAAACACCTTATTGAATTTTGGAAGAGCTAACACTGATTTCTCTGGAATTTTCTTCTTTAGAAACTAAAAATTCTTATTAGCTTTATAAATCCATTCAAACTTCTTCTTGTCTTCCCTAATTGTATCAATGATAGGAGCAAAAATACCACTGAAATTTCTAATAAACTTCCTATAAAAGCTAGCCAAACCATGGTATCTTCTTACCTCATACATTGCTTTTAGAGTTGGCCATTCAACAATATATATTACCTTGTCTTGATCCATCTTCAACAATCCTTGTGAGACCACAAAACCCAAGTAAACCAACTCTTTCTTGAAAAACACACTCTTCTTGAGATTATTCATCAACTTCTCTTCTTGAGTCTCTCTAATACCTTCCTAAGATGATATAAATTCTCTTCCTTTCTTGCACTATAAATCACAATATCATCCAAGTAAACTATAAAAAACTTACCAATAATTTTTTTCAAAACTTCATTCATAAGCCTCATGAATGTGCTAGGATAATTTTTTAAACCAAATGGCATTACAAGCCACTCATATATTCCTTCATTAGTCTTGAAGGTTGTTTTCCATTTATCTCCCTCTTTTATCTTTATTTTATAGTAACCAATCTTAAGATAATTCTTAGAAAAATAAGTAGCACCACTTAAACAATCCATCAATTCTTCAATTCTTGGCAAGGGAAATTTGTACCTTATAGTGATTTTGTTGATTTCTCTTGAGTTTGTACACATTATTTAATCTCCCTCTTTCTTAGGTACTAGAACAACATGCACCACACATGCACTAAGACTCTCTTGAGTCAGCCCCTTGTCCAAAAGTTTTTGGATTTTCTTATTGATCTCACATTCTCTTTAGGTGTCATCTTGTAGGCTTCTTTGTTTTGAAAGTTTTCTCCTAAAGTGAATTCAATGTGATGAATAATCCTTCTCATATGTGGAAATTCATTGGGAATCTCATCAACTAAAATATCAACAAATTATTTTAACATATCTTGAAATTATTTAGGTAGTTCTTGCAAGTTTGTGGCTTTCATAACAATCATAGGCTTGGTTATCACTCCAAAACCCAGTTCTTATTCTTTCATATCAACCAAGAATTCCTTTTCACTTACTACCATAACATTGGATTCCCCTACTTTCTCATGTTCTTATTCTTTAAAGGACATAAGTGTATGACTTACACCATATATTTAGAAAGTACACACATTCTTCCTACCATCATGAGTTATTTTCCTGTTATTTTCCAAGGTCTTCCAAGAAGTACATGGAAAACATCCATATGAATTATGTAACACAACACTTTGTCCTTATAACCTCCAATCTACAAGTCTACCCAAAATTTTTCACTCACAATAACTTGTTGTGCTTTTTGAAGCCAAGAAACCTTGTAGGAGGTAGGATGTAGTATTCTTTTCAAACCAATATTCTCTTCCATTTATAAAGAGACCAAATTATCAGTACTACTTGGATTTATCACCAATTTACAACACTTACCTGGTGATTTACAGATTTTATTGAATAAGGTCTTCCTTTATGCAAGTTATTTCTCCTTTGTTTTCTTGATCAACACTCTCTTTATTAGCAAAGATTCGCCAACATCTGGCTCTTCTATATGAGATGGAGAATACACACTCTTTTCCTATGCTTGAACCAACTAGTTTTTATTTTTAGTTCTTGAATGGATTTATTTATATTCTTATGTGCATTCCCATGACCTATGACCTGTAAATTTATTTTATTTGAAGCATTTACCTGGGAATCCTATATTCCCTCTTCTACATATATCCTCCTCTATTGGAAAATCTTCTTCCTCTGAATCCACCTCTTGAAGTAGAAGCTTGTTCTAGTGAATTAATAGTTTCTCCACTTGTCCTTTGTGAAGAAATTCTTCCTCCTTGTTGTCCTCTTCCTCTATAACTCCTTCATCTACCTTTTCCTTGTTGGTTTTTCCTTATACTCAACTTATCCTCTTCTTTCAATGCATATTGATAATAATTTTCTAGAGTTCTAGGACTCACCAAACTGAGTTCATCCTGAATATTATATCTCATCCCATTCAAGTACATGGCTACCTTCTCCACATCTTCTTCCACATGCTTTGATCTGATTGTTAATTTGTAGAACTCCTTTATGTAGGACTTAACACTAATTTCCTTTTATTTAAGATTAAAGAATTCCTATATGACTTATCACTAGGTAGGAATTTAGCATTAAGATTTTCTACTATCCTATCCCATGCCTTAATCCTTCTCTTATCTTGTTTGACTCTCTCATCCTGTATGAATTACCACCATATTACTACATGTAATTTTAATATGGTACAAGAAAACTTCACTTTCTATTCCTCTGGCACATTTTCATACTCAAAGTACTTGTCCAAAGAGGTTATCCAATTAATGAGTTCTTCTCCATCAAGGATACCTACAAATGTAGGAATTTCCAACTTTGTTTTTGACCCTTGTCATTTGTTTACTTTAAAAAACATGTCAATTTCACTCTCTTCAAGATATTTTATCTCTCCTTGAGTCGAGGTTGTTTGTGGCTCTTCTTCCCTATCACTCACATCACATGTCATGATTCCTCTTATTTGATTAGCTTCAATTTCTTTTAACCTTGCATAAGAACTAACAAGGTCATGTTTCTCAACTATTCCAGGATGACATCTCTAACTTGAAAGCCTCCTCTACCACCTCCTCTCACTACTCTTACTAGAGGAAAGTTAGAGTAATTTGCTTAAACACCCCTATTTTACCCAACATTGTCTCAAGGATTATAACCCTATCAAAACACAAATCTTATTGTTATGAAATATTTATATGGAGTTATAAAATTATGAGGGTATTTCTAGATACCCTTTTTCCTCAACGTGCTTCACACAAAGTTTTAGAGCTTAACTCCTTGATTTAGTCCTCCAAGTCGCTATGAGTATTTTCATAATTAGGCCTCTCCAAACATCTACAGGCTTGAGGGAAAACTATCACAAAACGCGCCTTTCTAGAGAAAAACCAAATAATAAAACCCCCAAAATCTATTACAAGGAAGTGTATAGATGATTCCTTCTAAGTTTCAAGTTTGGATATAAGGTATAAAGCTCTCAAACTTGGTTTTTCCTTAAACCCTAGGTAGGGTTTTTGTGACATCCCGAGTAGATTCAGAAGCTCCAAAAATGAAAATTTCTCAATATCACGACCTAACATTTGTTCTGTAGGTCGTTTTGTACCTTCTAACATTCTTGAGTAAACAATGAATCAAGAAAATTCAAAAACCTGTAAAACTTTGCTAGTTTTTTACATGTTAGGTGAGAAGAATAGGGTTCTTGGTACACACAAATGTAAATTAGGAAGAACATAGATTTTTTACTTCAAATAATTCATAAGAAATCCTTGAAACAATGCTTGTACAACCTATTTCATGTGTTTAAACAAATAAAACACATTCTTTTTCAATAAAAATGTGTATTACCACATGATTTTATGAAGAAAACGACTTTTAAATAGTTTTCAAGGTGCAAAAACAAAGATAATCCCTTCTTTTTCTTGATTTGTCCTTCTAAAATCCATTACACATCGTTGTTTCCTCATGAGAGTGATTGTAGCTTACTCCTTTATCGAGCTCTCTTCTTTTTTCTTCATATCCACCTCTAAAACCAATTGTCTTGGTGATGTATATGATATGTAAAAACATATGAAAGGTATATTTTACATTTTTAAGAGCACTTTTTCAAATCTTACACTTAGTATTCATATAGATTATGAAAATACACCTAGCTCACTCATCCTAACCATATATACTTTTTAAATTCAATTTATAAACCAAATTTTCCCAAAACAAGTTTAAAAATTCAAATACTCACTTTGGGTGGGAAAAAGAGAAACTAAGAAAAATACAAAACCTTGAACACTTAGAGACCTAAAAAAACTTTCTAACCCCTATGAGTACTTACATAAAATTACTAAAAATGAAATTATGTTATCCTAATTTGCCGAAGTTGATGCTCCTGCATCATTCCCATGTTTGTTTTTTCTGATAGGGACACCAAGTTTTTGAATAAAGAAAAGGGGAGTAATTCAACAACATTTCAGAAAAGTAAGATGTTTTAGAAAAGGGAGAAAAATACATTATTTCTAGCCATCAATGATAAAGGAGGATATTGTTGAAATAATTTTCATTGATGTCAAAGAATGCTTTGGAGTCTAATCAAACTACTTCAGCATCCTACCAGAAAGCTTCGAAGTTTGACCGAAGAGATTTAGAGTCTGACCAAATTGCTTCAAATTCTAACTGAAGAAATTTAGAGTCTAACTAGACTACTTTGGAGCCTAACAAGAACAATTCAGAGTCTAAACTGAATGCTTAAGAGTTTTTCTAAAGTTTGTGGTTGGGATTGGTCTAGGACCAATAGTCTTGGCCAACGGTTGTAATGCATTTCTAAGATTGTTGAATCATTTCTATGATCATGTTTTGTGTATCTTCATCTTATTTGGATGTCAAAGTTAAGAGAGGGAACATGTATAAAAGGAGATATAAAATTATTATATGGTATGGAATTTGAGTGGAAAGAAAATATTATGTGAAGAGTGAAGTTGTGAAGGGATTTTTCCTACATGGATATTATGGAGAAGTAGAGAATGAGGTTGACCATGAAGATAAATTACTCTATTTTTATAGATTATGGTGTGTTAAATGTGCAGGTGAGGAGAGACAATGATTTATTGTTAAGGAGGAGGAAATGCAAAAGGTAGAGCAATATGTGTGAGAGGATGTATCAGAGAGAAGGGACAATGAACTATTGAGTGGATAATGTGTAATTACATAGCGAATGTACAATAAATATGCAACTAGTATACAACAAGAATGTAGCAAATACGCATCATATATGCAACATGTGTTAAGTGGTGAGAGAAATCCAAAGGTATTTAATTGCAAACTTCTTATCTAACCATGGAAGGCCAAAGTTCATTAAACAATGAAAAAATATAATCATTAAGGAGTGTTGGTGGTTATTTTAATTTGGTGTTTTATATTAAAATTCTACTCCTTTCAAGTTATTTTCGCGCGTAGGAAAACGAAGAGTCACGTAAGAATATCTAAATACTATTGAAGTTGAAAAGACAACAAAATATTGAAGTGGTAGATATAAAAATGAATTAATTTGTTTTCAAGAGTGTTGATAGAAAGGAAGGTTGATGTCCATGTTGAAAGAGTGATACTACAAAAGAATAAATAAGAAAATATTATTTAGAATAGATAGTTGAAAAATGTACAATAGAGTAGATAACGAAGGAAAATTATTTGTTGAAAGATGTGTGTGTGTGTGTGTGTGTGTGTGTGTGTGTGTGTGTGTGTGTGTGTGTCAGACTTCGAGGATAACAACAAAGAAGAAGTAAAATTGCCTTCATTTGGTTGAAGAAGTAACTACAAAAGTTAGAAGATCGTATTGTTGAGGTTGGTTCTTCACGCAATTTGGGGATTGGTGTCACCAGTGAGTTGAAGCTCACAAAAATTTGGGTGAGTTGGTGCTCATCTTTGGGGATTAGTGTCTCCAGTAGGTTGGTTCCTAGAAACATGTGTAAAGCATTTAATTTGGGATAGATTTGGACGCTGGATCCAAACAATCTTATTTTGTGGTTTTTTCCAAGAGAGGGTTTTCCACGTAAATATGTTGTTTCTATGTGTTATGTTGTTTGAATGGTTTTTCATTTTTTTATTTTGGACGTAAGTTTTAATAGCTAAAATTTTATTGTATACAGATTCACCCCCCTTAATGCAAGCATGTGTTTAACATACTTAATTCTTGATTAATATCTAATTGCTCCCACATAAAAGGTTGACAGACTATGTGTATTTCGTAGATGTTAGTGGCTTCATAAACTACTCATCAAATGGTCATGTAATAGAGGGCCATACTTGCACATAGGAGAACATTAGCTAAGATGTTAAGAGTATGAAATAAATGTATCAAAATGTATTAGAAATGTAAGAATAAGTATTTTTGACAGGAATCGATTCTGATCAATGTAGATCCATGTGATAGTTTCTGATTGCTATTTATAGGTATGTTTGTTATCATAGATGTTTCAAAATGCCAATTTTCTAAGCGAGTGATTAGATGGGGATGTTTTGGGCTTGGATGCTTGTATAAAGTAAACAATGTTATTATTGAATCTAAAAAATGGCATACAAACTCAAATAAAGTGCATATCTTTGTGGCAAAGTCAACTCAGATGATCGAATGATGAATATGGCTTCTATAAAGGGACGTTGGTGTAACAAGGTGATTTTGATTCTTTACACCAATAGGAGGGCTTCAATTAAACTCTCCAAGTTATTAGTAAAAAAACCTTGTCACTTGAAATTTCATTAGATCCTTGGGAAATGGCCTATGTTGGTTTATATAGAATCAACACCATTTAAGGGAATAAATGTCATTCTATAATGAACAATACCAATTTGGGGAATCAATACCCATTCTAGGATTTTTTTAGGGGTTTGAGTGGATGTGATTACAAACACATTGTTTTTGGGGTTGATATGAGTTGTAATGATTTTAGGGTGGTTTTGATTCCGTGGGGAGGTTTTTAGGGGGTTGGGGTTGTTTTTATTTATTTTTGTTTGTTTTATATGGGTATGGGTGGTTGGTGAGGCAAAATTTTGAATACGGTTATATATATGGCTTAGTGAATATTATGATGGGTAAATTGGTCATGTATGTTTACGGAGGGGCATTCTAAGGTGTGTATATACATGTATGAATTAAGGTGACCTAATTATAGTGTCTACATCACACTTCCTTATTTTTTAAAGAATTGGTTTCCTCACTCTATATGTTCATGGGATCTTATGTGAGTGGATACACGCATACCATCCATTATGCCTTCTCAATACATTTATGTTCACTTTATTACACATCACACACATTCCTACATAAATCTTAAACAATTTCTACATATCATTTACATGCTATCAATGAACACATAATCACATCAAATACCAATGCCACCATCAAAAATTGAATCACATACAACCATGATATCAATACAATATATCCATACATTTCATCAAGTATGCTACAAATGACATCAACTTTTCACCAAAACACAATGTTTTCATGGTAAAAAATCCATATTTACATATATATGTTGCAAGTGTCATAAAAAATATCAATACCATATGGTGATGGAGTCACCCTTTATGCATTCACTCATCCTAACCACTACTCTCAATAGAAATCAAAGATTGAGATCTTGAGGCTCCACTTATTTCTTCACAATATCTCAATTGTGATCTCACTCGATAATGTGACAATCCCTTGCACAATGTTGAATTCTCCACCAAAACCTATGTGGAATGATCTTAATCTCACCACTAGATATTATAATGATTTGGTACTAGGACAAGGCTTTAAATGACGAGAAAGATCTTCTTGACTCTTATGTTATTTAATTTATAACCCTATACATGTGGTTGTTACCACAATTCCTAGATTAAAAAAAAAATGCATTCTCACCCATAATCTTGTCAACAAACTTGAGTATACCTCTAATAACCATGTCCCCCAAAATACTCTGAACTAATGTGTGCATTGATGCATATATAATGATGGTCCAATAAGCATTGACTGCAATCATAAAAACATATACATTAGCACCAGCCACATTGACAAATTATTTCTATATATCAAAAATCCAAACTCAATCATATAATATTTATATTGTGCCACTATCATTGCTACAACATCTCCACCAAGGGAGTTTCTCTCTCCCTTGGCTCCACCACCCACATGTGGAGGAATATTTGTACCTCCTCCTCCTTCAAGTGTCACAACACATCCCAGATCACTAACCTAAATGAGAAATAACAATACCCATCCAACCTCCACCCACCACTTTGTGTATGTTTCCATATAGCCTGTATTATCCCTGTCACTCAAGAAAACCACTAGATCTACCTAGTCAGCTACATAGGGCAATAGATCAACTAAGACAAACCCTGGATAAGCCCTCTTTGAATTTTCATGATTCAACCATCTCCATAGATATGATGTTGGATGCACTTCATACATAATCCTAAACTATCAAGTCACTCACTTATACTGAAACAACACCCCTTGGTGAGGAAACTAATCCTCCAACCACATCGTGCTTCTGCCACAACTCTACAACATCCTATGTACACCCTTTGTAATCCTTGTACGGTCTCTAAATGATATCTAATTATGGTAATATATCTAAAATAGATCTATATTCATAGTATCAAACCCTCATTTCCTTGTCATGATTCATCTCGCAAAAAATATCAGGATGTGTCCAATCTAGATATTGCCCACCAATCAATTGTATAATAACAATATGCTAATATTCCCACACATGTAATAATGTAATTGATGTTATAGCATCACCCCATCTCTCTAAATAAAACTTGTATAAATTGGGTTGTATAGGTGGTAAAACATATCACGATCCTAGGCATAATATGTACCTTACACCTTTATGGACTAACATATCGATCACACCATGTATGAAATAGATGTCCTACTACAATCCCTACCACAAAATATGCCAACAACACACAAATATATTTCCAAAACCCCATAGTATCTGACATCATAATGGAACTCAGTCTAATAGATGACTTTCCAATACCACCACACCCTAAGAAAAAATTATGTGCATGTTTCACATGTGAAATAACATATCTGGGGGAAATACCTGCACCCTCTTAACCACAATAGGAATCCAAAGAATATAGTATACATCCTATAATGTAACACTCGTTTACCCTATCAGGATCCATAAGTTACATGTATATATATTCCACCACTCACACAATGCAGTGATCAAATGTATGTTTGGGGGTAATTCCCCCAATCTGGCTACATGCCATAATGTGAACCTTACCAATATATTCCAATAAACATCATCCATTCATAATGTAAATAATGTATTGATGTACCAACCTCTATGGAAATATTTCACAAGACATCTCTATGCAAATATAAAACACCCAATCAAAACATTGACTTAGTGTACCTAATATCGATAAACTCTTCACAAATCAATAAAATCTGACTAAATTCTCTCTAATAGATTTTTACCATCATTTTTTAATACCTTGGTTAGAACCATATGGATCAATTCATGACCATATGGGTTCTAGTTGGGATAGTACTAATCCATATGGTTCCACCTTGGATCCAAAACTGGACCATTCGGTCCATTTTTGCCTATATATACTAATTTTGAAAAAATCCAAAATTTTCAAAATTTTAGGAAAATATATACTATTTGGTATAATATCAAAATTAATGGCACTCAATTTCTTATGGACATTCTAAACTTGAATAACATCTGCTACTCGCTCAAATCATGATCAAATGGCTTATCTGGCTTGTGGCATTATCTCAGACTCAAATTTCCTATCACAATTAGTTGCAATCACAAATGAAAAGTAATTTTCACATTTCCAAGTCACTATTTATAGAAAAATTCAATTATTTCATTAAGAAACCTAAATTTGTAGCTACTTTAATCCTCCAATCACAACCCCACAATGATATGACCCATATTACGTTCCTTATTTCACTGTTTTACACACCATTTACAACGTTGTAATAATGTTTCCATCTTCTTCCACTTTGATACATCACTACACTATACCGCACACCCTATACAGTTAGTTGTGTGCATATTATTTTTCCACCACTTTGAATTTTATTCTATTACACACATACTCCTACATACTATGATCTCAATTCTTGTACACCACATTTCCTTATCTCTAACGTGTTCTCATCTCTTCACATTCATATTGTTTCATATTATCCCGTTTTCCAAAAGGAGTGAAAATCTATAGGATGACCATACAAGATCATCTACTCCTCGTCTTAAGAGATCAATCACAAGCCCATCCTTTTTTATCATAAATTACAAACAAATTAAGAAAAATTGGCCATGCATGGTTACTCTATCTATTTTTACGTAGTTCAATATAAACATCATAACCACATGGTCAAATCTAGTTACAAGAATTAACTAAATATTGAACATACATTATTGTGAGTGACACATACCATTGTATTTCATAAAATATGGGGGTTAATTCAAACAAAAAAGATCATTGATACATACAATTTCAAATCATACACACATGCCTAACATGGTGGGGGAAATGAGATGTCATATCCTTTAAACTTTGCATAGGTTTTTCAAATCCTCATGATCAAGATTTGTCTATAGTAATGTGGTCCCATTTTTTGGGAAGTGTTATAGGGAGTGACTACAAAGCTCTATGAAACTCTTCCCTTGGTGGTGGGACACACGATTCCCATGATATTTAAAAATCAATATATTTTTGGGGATTTGATCAACCCCAACTCTAAAAATATTCCAAGCACAAATCCCCATATCTCTAAACATTTCTGTTTGTAAGTATGATATCTCCTTTTTAACACATAATAGACTTTTCCCTTATCTCCCCATGGGTCAATCAATGACTCATGTTATTCACCATGTAAAATTACCTTCTCTCAGCATGCTTACTCTTATTCTTGCTTCAACACTTTTTCAGGTATGGATTTCTTATCCTTTACACTATTTAATTTAATTCACTAGCATAAAGGGGAAAAAATGTAGACACAAAAATATATAAAAAATCATCATTACATTACACTTTTATTATATTTTTATATACATGAGTTTTTTATAATGAAACAATGTATTAGTGGTATCAATCTTTTTTGTAATTCTCTTTATAGCTTGATTCAAACCTATCTCTTACTATTTTACCACTTTGGTTTGATTATGAGATACCTTATAGAGAACTTTGAAAATTCCATTTTATTTTTTGGTTATATATGATCTTGGTCCAAAACCATACAATAAGGTCAGAATAACAGTACCATCAGTATGGTGCCGCCAATAATGTAGAGTACGGTAACAGTCAAAGTACAATAGGAATGTTGTAAAAAGTAAATATTTGTCGTAAGTGGTCCGGTAATGTTAAAATGTCAAAGTTGGGATAAGTAGAGAAGTAGGGTCTACATGATTAGGAATTAGAAATATTATATTAGTAATAAGGACAAGGAGTGAGGTCATAAATATTTTGTGTATTTTATTTGTAAAAAGTCTAAAAATGTGGAACCCATGTGAAATGATAAGGTTTATCTTATCTTAAGAGATAAACTTACATGTACAGATAAGAGTTAAGGTATGGAATATGATTTTTCAGAGTGGATTTCTTATCCTATCTTAGAGATAAGATGGATAAGCCTGGAAGTTCTATAAATAAAGAGGCCACCCCCCCTCATTTAGCAGAGAAGGAAGTAGTGAGAAATATTGTATGAAGTGTGTAAAGGAAGCCATCAGTTTAAAGGTGTGTTGAAGAAGCCATTAAGAGGTGTAATTGTAAAGTTTCTCCCATAGTATTGGTGGAAGGAAAGTGAAGTTAATAACACTTGAAGTACCTCATGGGTGAGATTGTAACAATTTCATGTTAATATTATAATTTACTTTGATATTTCAGATTTGTCATCATTCCGTCTTATCATAGTCAATGGTATTCTTGTGCTATGTTTGTTTTTTTGTTTCCAGATTACATCCACCAAACTAAAGGCTGTGCATTAGTAAATAATCATAGCACGAGGAGTTCCCGGTGAAGAATTATCATAGTGCTGGATTGGTGATGACAGGCCCAAGGCATGGGTGACTTTTGCCGGCATGACATTATCGGAAGCTCCAGAATCAATTATGCAGTTACTTAGTTTGTGGCCATTGATTAGGAGGGAGAGGTAGAAAGGTTCTATCTTTCCTGATGCAGAATTTAAGGTAACATTTATGTGAGATGAAGGAGGGGTGGAAAGGATTCCTTTTGGGGAAACCTGATTATTTATGACCACCTGACTTTGGATGTATTCAGTCCACCTTACAAGCTGTTTGGGGTTTGACTGAAGGTACTCGGCTTTGGACATTTGAATCTTGGTCTTTTTAGTGTGGTCAATCATGTCAAACGTGGCCAAGGGTTGCGTTGATGGAGGAATGAGTCCTTCATTTCGCGATGGTAGGGTAAAGTTACTGGTCTTCATGGAAATAGAAGAAGGCTGATTTGGAGGAGAGATGGGAGGAAAATATTTCTTTGTAAAAGACTTAATAGGGGGTTGAGCAGGAAGAGGATTACCTCTTTTAGCAATGGTTGGGGGCATGGATAACGTAGCCTTCTCTTTCTACACATTGGCAGCAACCTCTGCTTATTTTCCTTGAAGCGGGTAAAAACAACATATGATTGTCCACTTGCATATCCTTGGGTACCCTCTTCTTCATCAGATTCTTCCTCATCAAATTCCATATACCCGATAGTAGAGTCGCCAGTCGGTTCACCGACATCTTGATAATATTCACCTTGAGATGAAGGTTCTTCATAATTTTTCTCTTCTTCTTCGATTTCGGCTAAAGCGTTGACGAGAGGAGCCTCAAGCGCCAACCGCAGAGCAGTTGTAGGCAAATGCGGCCTATGCGGGATGCTGTTGGGAGTGAAAGTTCTTCATGTAATATCCCGGTACGAGGAACCGGGGGAAGCTTGGGCCAACTGCTTCTTTAATGCAACCAAGTCATTCGCCATCTTTTGAAATGCCTGATCAGATGAAGTAGTGGGAGAAGGGCTCGAAGCTTTAAGCTTGGAAGATTCCCTTTTTAATTCGCCAGATATTAGGAAGTTATCTTCGATTCAGATGGCAGTAGCCTAGGCGAGAATCAAGGTAGCTACTTGTTCTTGCAGGAGTAAGAAACTTACTTTCGAGCTCATAGCGTTTACGAAGAAACACTTTTGATTTTTCAGTGTTGGAAGCATGGTAGGCGGAACACGGTTGATTAGTGAATTGAAACGGGCGATGAAGTCACGCATAGTTTCATTGGCCTCCTTCTTTAGGTGAGTGATCTTGGACAGTAACATGAATGCGTCTTTGGAAGGCTTATACTTGTCTTCGAAAGCAGCCCGCAAGGTGGCCCAACTAGTAATAGATCCAGTTGACAAATGCTGAAACCATTCTACTGCAGGCCCTTGCAAAGTTTCCAGAAAAGGACGAACTGACACATCTTCATGGGTCACATCTAGGATACTGCATGACATGATGAATACAGATATGTGTGAATTCGTGCTTTGGTTTCCACTCCCATCAAATTTGGGAAAAATCTTTCGGTTTCCATGTGGGAGCGCGTGAATAGGATGTGGCAAAGCCACGAGGCCCATAGCATTTCCCCATGGTACTGCCATTTGGACGGCCGGAAAAATAATGCAGGCTGGAAGCACAGTTTCGCTGAGTAGCAAGGCACTACAAAGTGATGTAGACATTCCTGATGAGAGATGCTTCCTTCATGGAGGTGAGACACTCATGGATGACCGGTCAGCTGAACTCAGTGACAAGAAGTGAATTGGTGTTATACTGAAGTTGTGCCTTTGAAGCAGGTCGAAGGTAAAATCGACTTCTCCGCCAGCTCTCCTGCTACGAGTAAATGGTTCACCTTCCAATGTACCTTCCAAATCTGCAATTTTTGGAACGGATTTAAGAACTCTTTTTGGCTGTACCTGCTGATTTTCTGATTATTCTGACAAAAAAAATCAGCAGCATGTACTTTTCTGAATATTTAAATTTTATCCTCCTCTTAAAAACCGATTCCAGTTTATTTGTTTAATTAACAAGGATAAAATGATGGTAAAGCTTAGTAAGCTGATTTTTAGATCTAGAGTTGACTTCTCAAAGAGTTTGAAAATTTTGGTAAACTGTCAGAAACTCAGATCTAGGAAAAATACAGATTTTTGTAAAAACTCAGTGAACTAAAGATCCCTATCTAGCCCAGATCTATGGATCTCTGAAGAAAGTTTTTCAGTTTAGGTCACTTTTGCAAAAATTTTGGGTTTTAAGCAAAAGTTCAGATTTTCAAATAGGTAATGATTTTTCTAATTTTCACTGATTTTTTAAACACACCACCATCATAGATCTGATAGATCTATTCGATCCCCAACGAAGTCGCCAAAAACTGTTGGTTTGAAAATCTGTCGAGTGGATAGATCTATGGATAGATGAGCCAACAATGTGTAGGGCATAGCCCCTCTTTGAGTCAGCAAAGCGAAACTGGTTTATTGTTATTCTACCAGCAGGAATCTTGTGCAAGTCTCACAATATTCTTGCCTTCAGGGGTTGGGATCTCATCCCAGTAGAGGTATTTCCAACTGTAAAAGAAAGGAAAGAAACGGGGTGGGGAGATAGGAAAGATCTGAAGGGAGAAAAGAAATGAATTCCAAAGCAGAAAGGTCAGAAGGTCTATGATTTGGGTTGGTAGTATATAGAGCCGAACCTACTTTGCATAGACGAATAAAGCAATACTGATGAATAAATGACAACAAAGTAGAAGTAGATTCAACAGAACAATCACACATATCTAACATAAGAAAGGTCTGATGTAAAACACATGTATTCAACACAAAGTCTAAATATTGTATTAATATTCGTTTCTGTTATAAAAAATTCAAAATATTTTCTTCCTACTTCTATTTCTCATCTGAAAAATATCCACCCCTGAATACAACAAGTATTCAAGTATATATAGAAGAAGAGAAGAAGAGAAGGCAAAAACGAACCAACCACTTAATTACAAAAATATCTTACAAAATATCTCAAAGTCATTTGTTGACTTTTGACAACTTTGTGGATGACATCATCCCATGGTGCAACATGGATGATGTCATCATTTGTGTCAACATACTTTAGATAATCACAAGGAGAAAGTCGAGGAAGAATGAAACTATTCATCATCGTCCCGCGGCTGAAAGGGGGTATCTTTCTTTTGTTGCTGCTCAGGTGACGAGATGTGGAACTGGGCATAGTATTCCATGAACTTGGTGATCATGGGTTGAAGTTGATCCTGGGAAGGATCCTTGTGTCGATCACTGATAGCCTCGCAAGTCTCCCGCTCGTCTGTGAGCTTTTCTGGGAGTTTGGAATATTCGTTTTCTGCGTCTATCAGGTACCCAATGAAGTCACGATAGGCCAACAGGTTGTTGATGGATTCGGCGTCGAAAGTGACTTCTGGTCCCAACCCTTGTGAAATGATCTCCTTGAAGATCCAAATAGTTTCATCAACCTTTCTTAAGGTGAAAGAAGAAGTGAGAAAGCCCGAAGACATTCTCAGGATAATTTGGTCCATTTGATGCATTGCATCCAGGGCTTCCTCCTTGATCTCGTCAATCTTCTCTGGGACGAACTCCAGCTGATCGACCCGGTAATCCAGAGTAGAAAGGATTTTGTTGAGGGCTCTGGGGTGCCCAAAGACGTCGAACTTGACCAGATCTTCGACTGAACAGTTGAGCATTTTCTGAAAGGTCTCATGCTGCACCCTGGCATGGTCCAGCTCTTCGGAGATGGGTCCTGCTATCGCCCGGAGCTCTTTGTTCACTCGATTGATATTCTGATATAAACTGGTGAACTTGGCGATCACTCCCTCACTTTATTTGAGGATTTGGCTCCTCCAGGTGGAAACTGCCATACCCTGCTCACCGATTTTGGCGTATTCATTAATCTTGTCCTGGCTCAGAGGCTCAGGAGTTTCGGCAGCAGTTGTAGGAGGTGCACTGCCCATTTTCTGCAAGGCATGGAGAAGATGTTTATTTTTTTCCTTTAACAACCTCTTTTCTTCCTTTACTTCCTGGAGCTTCTTGCAAAGGGCGTCAACTGCTAGATAGGGCCTCTCCTTGAAGGCTTTCTGAAGATGTCCCCATTGTGACTTGGGTCATTGTATAATCTGTTGAAGACAGATCCTTTTTATCCTTTAAAGGATTAGGGTAAGCTATCTCCATTACTCTCTCTCCTGATGCACTCTGAGAGAAGCAGGTTATAGGCTTTTGCTTCTTGGCCCCCTTTGATGGGATGACGAAGAAGTCCATCGGTGTGATGGGAAATTTCCTCTTTTGTTGGCTCAGGTGCTGAGAGATCCATTTATGAAAGTAGTGGGCATCAGGAAGCCCAAATACTCTGCTTAGGAACGTGATGGTATCATTGAGTTCCTCTGAGAAATCACTGCGATGAATGACTTGTGGCCATCTGGTCACCACCTTCTTGTTTTTCAAGTATACCTCATTCATTAATTGCATACACTGATCCTCATTATCTTCCCAAGCCTTGGTGCAATCTTCTTGGCTTATGGCCACAAAGTGCCGGTGGTGAGGAATGCCAAGCATTATTTCGAAGTGCCGGGTAGTGAGGTTGATCACGACCTCGCCTTTCTCATTCTAGACACACCTTGTGTCTTTGTTGTAGCAGCGGGCTACTACCATCATGAACTCATTGTTCACAGCACTGACTGGGATCCCTCCAGCAAAATGCAGGCTACTGCCTACTAGTTTTTCCATCCACGTACTTCCTGTGACCCTTCTGGTTCTGGCCTAGAAGTCCTCCATATCGATATGACCAAGTTTTGAGTCTCTTATATCCAGGTCACACTCTGCCTGGGATTCGGGCATCTTGACCCTCTGATATTTGTACTTCATTTCTTCCTCTGTAAGCTTGGCTTTACCCTTAGACTTGGTAGGTCTCTTGCTTGATGTAGACATATGTATTTCTGAACTTAGTTGTTGATCTGCAAGAAGAAGAAGCGAAACCTAACGCAGGAGATTCATGTTAGTTGTTTGATCTCCCATTGAATTATTGACAGAAGGAAGAGTTAACAATTTTAAGGCATCAAGGCGCAGGGTGCATGGATACTGTAGGCTGCAGGGCTAAATAGTGTGGCACACAGAAAAATGGTGTTGCAAGGGAAAAATCAGCGCTAAAGGGTGCAGGGTGCATGGATACTGCACATGACATTTTTTGTTGTTGCAAGCGGGAGTGCACCGGCGCCATTTATATGTGTTTTATACTGGGCGCATGTATTTTTCATGTTACACGGGGATTTGGTGCGCCAAAGGTGCTCAAGTTTAGCATGTGTAACATAGACTTCAGGTGCGAAAAAGGGGAACTTGGTGCGGTGCATGGGAGGTCTGCATGACATGATGTTGCTGCAATAGGGGATGTGCCTGCGCTGCTAACAGTTTTATACTTGGTACAAGTACAGTTGGTGTTGCATGGATGTAGGGCACGCCGATGGTGTAATTTTTTGCAATGTTACACATGTGTTTGGGTGCGCCAAGAGGGTGCAGGGTTATTACGTGGCATATGACATGTTGCAGCGATAAGGCAAGTGCGCGTCCATACGAGATTAGTTTTCACAAAGCTGAGAGCTCATGTGCTACAATTCAAGGCAGTGCACCATAGGCACGACTGTGCTTCTTGTTACAAGGGTTGCGCGTGCGCCAAGGGAAAAAAAACAGTAGTTTATGGAAAAGCCTATTCTTCTTCCCTGTCTGACAGATCATGATTTTTAGGCTTACTTCACATTGCTTCAAGTGGTGAAGGGGGGTACAGGAAGGAGACTTTTGGATTTTTGCTTTTGGGGCAGAGTTATCCTAACCAGCAGATCTGGAAAAAGGATGGGAATGGCTCTGGGAGGGAAAAAGCTAGGAAAGCAAAGGAGCTTCATGGTTCTCAAATCTATTTTATCCTACCACTCAATCAGAAAAACAACCAGCAAAACCAAAACATGAGAAAAACGAGGACCACTTACCCGAAATATATAGAATGCGAGAGATGAGAAGGGGTCCACGAATGTGACACGAGGACGACAGGCGTGCTGACAGGTGTAGAGGAAAAAGATCAATCACGTGTTTTCTGACTGGTGATAATGACAGGGCGGATGCGCCTATATATAGGCAAAGGTGTAATAAATGCGCCAACCACTTTTTGAAGTGGCGCATCAAAACACCTGTCGACATTGCAAAACTTGCGCCCTGTGGCACACCAAAATGTGTGTTAACATGTTGTTATGTGCACCTATGGCGCATAAAAAGTGTTGTCAACATGGCAATACGTGCACCCATGGCGCACCAAAATGTGGCGCAACAAAAATATTGTTGACACGAAGGCGCATGCGCCTTGGCACATGCAAGAAAGGCGCAACATGGTGAGGTGCACCAAAATGTGTGTCGACATGCTGTTAGGGTGCGCCAAAGGAAATGAAGGGGGCACAGATTTACCCTGTGTTACATGGACAATAGGTGCGCCCAACCCAAAAAGACCAAAAATGGCTAAGTTCGGAAAACCAGATTTCCCGGGAAAGGGTTTTGCAACGTTCTGAACGCAGAGGGGTCCCTGACGAGGGACCAGAACAAAATTTTGGTATGGTTACCCGTAAAATTACCCTTGCCAATTTTACGGGATAACAGCTGGCTCTTTCTGGGGACTATCTCTGAATGGAAATCAGGGGTAGAGAATCCTAGATCCACACGTGCCTATCCATTGGGTACAGAGTCAAAAACAAGGGCGACTGTAAAAGGAAACACACAACCAACAAAAGAAAACACACGACAAAAACAAACACACAATTGAAGCAAACTGTACAAAGAAGAGAGCAAGCTCTACTTCCTGAAGATTTTTAGATGCTGCCCGCTATAGGGAAGTGGGAGTCCAGTTCCATCTGGATACGAGAGATAGAAGTTGTTCTCTCCATTGAGCTGTTTGATCTTGAAAGGTCCCCTCCATAGGGAATCAAATTTTCATGCATGCCCTTTGGCTCTCTTCGTTTGTCCCACAAAAGGACGAGGTCTCCCACCTAGTACTCTCTTTGCTTAGATTTTTTATCGAACAATCTCTTGACCTGATTCTGATGTTCGGTGATCCTGTCGACCACTCTTACTCTCTTTTCTTCGAGCTCTGCTAGATACATGATCCTCTTTTCAAGGGAATTTTGGAAAGTCTCATCTTCGATTACTCGTGCCAAGTGCACAGAGCAGGGAGTTCCACAGAAATGGGAAGCTCGGCATCGGTGCCATATAACACTTGAAAAGGTGACATGCCGAGAGACCTCTTGGGAGTGATGCGGTCCGCCCACAAAGCATCGTATAATGACTTGTGCCACATTCGTTGATTTTCATCCACTAGCTTTCGTATGATGGTTACTAAGTTTTTATTACTCTATTCTGCCTGACCATTTCCCTGAGGGTAATAATCTGAGGCGTGAGCCAGAGTTATTCTGTATTCATAGCAAAAACCAACAACTTCTCGTGAGGAGAAATTGGAAGCGTTATCAGCAACAATCTTGTTTGGAACGCCAAACCTGACAATGATATTTTCTTTGATAAAACTGCAAACAACTTCAGAAGTGGCATGTTTGATAGGTATGGCTTCCACCCATTTCATAAAGTAATCTGTTGCCGTCAGGACATAACTATGTCCGGCACTTGATTGGGGATTGAGTGCACCAATAAAATCAATTCCCCACTGCTTTAATGGTTTGTCGACAATGACTGGCCTGAGGGGAAAAGCAACCAACTTGGGCTTGCCGACAAACTGCTTACAAGGCTCACACTTTGCTACCCAGGTGGTTGTGTCTTGGAAAAGCGTCGGCTAATAGTACCTAGCCCGGATGATCTTGTGTGCTGTCATGGAAGAGGAGAAATGGCCCCCACAGGCCGAATTATGAAAACTCTCAAGTAACTTCACTTGCTGTGGCTTGTCAACACATCGCAAGAAGATGCCATCTATTCCGTGTTTGTATAAACCGTCATCCCAGATGATATATTTGGCTGCTCTGAGCTTTATAGCACGCTTCTCCTTTGTGGTTAGATGGGCTGGGCATTCGCCATAGGTGAGAAAGAAAGCAATATCAGAATACCACTCGTCACTGGTTGCGACAAATAGGACCATAGGCAGTGAATCGGGTTTCTCCAGCTGGCTTTGTGCTCCATGGGTGCAATCATCTTTTCTTCCGGAAACTTCTGAATCTTGGTTTTCAGCCATAAGTTGACATAGGCCTTTGCCTCTTACTAACTTGGTTGGTTTTATATCTAGATCGTACTCCTGGACTTTTGCAATCCAATTCCCCCACAAGCTCCCTAACTCCTGTTGAGTTAAAATTGACTTGACTGCCGTGTCAGGGACCAGCACTACTGTATGAGAGTTTAGAATGTAATACCTGAAGTTCTTGACTGCTTTGACCATGAAGAAGGCATGTTTTTCTAACTGAGACATCTTTAATTCATGAGGCTTGAGAGGAGAGCTCATAAACGCAATGGGGGATTCAACATTTTGAGAATTCTTTTGCATTAGGATGGCCGACATAGTGTGCTCAGATGCATAGCTATACATAATAAAATCTTTGGAGAAATCGGGACATACCAGGACTGGCGCGTGAGTGACGGAAGCTTTTATTTCCTCAAACGACTTCTTCCCTTCTTCGCTCCATCAGAAAGTTGGTGACCCTTTCATCATGTCTAGTATATGACGAGTCTTTTTCAGCAAAGTTAGGAACAAAGTGCCTGAGAAAATTCACTTTTCTGAAAAAAGAGTGAACGCCGGTCTTGCTTGTAGGTAAAGTAAGGCTCTGAATAGCCTTAACTCTTTCGAGATCTATCTTTGTCCCTTCTTTGCTAACAACATGTCCCAGCAATTTTCCTTCTGTGACTCCGAAAACAGACTTTTTCAGATTTAGGGAGATCCCGTGCTCTCGGCATCTAATCAATACTTGCTCCAAATGATCACAATGATCATTTCGTTGTTTGGAGAACACAATTAAGTCATCTAAGTAGACTACGATGACCTTCCCCATCATACCTTTGAACGCGAAGTCCATCACTCGCTGGAAAGTGGCACCAGCATTGGTCAGGCCAAAAGGCATCCTGCTGTAAGCAAACGTACCCCAAGGAGTAGTGAATGTTGTTTTAAATTGGTCTTCAGGTGAGACTTCAATCTGATTGTAGCCTAAAAAACCATCAAGCATGGACAACATTTCTGATCCAGTTACCGCATGTAGAACCTGATCCATTATGGGAAGCGGGTAGTTGTCCTTCGGGGATGCCTGAATCAGGTTACGAAAATCTACACATATGCGTATCTCGCCATTCTTCTTACGCACTGGCACAATGTTTGCCACCCAAGTACTGTGATGGATAGGAAAAATGATCCGTGTGTCCAACATTTTCTAAATTTCAGCCTGGATAGTACCTGAGATCTTAGGGTTATAGTGTCTCTGCTTCTGGCGAAAAGGTTTGACGTCTTCTTTCAACGGGATATCATGCTGGACGTCCTTCGGCTTAAAAGACTTTAGATCGGCGTAGGACCATGCCAATACATCCATGTATTTCTTCAGCAGTTTGACAAACTTCCGCTTCTCTTCAGGTGTGCAACATTTTCCAATGTTCACAAACTGCGGATGTTCTACCGAACCTAAATTGACTGGTTCGGTTTCTGGGGAGGAGTTAGGATCATCTCGCCTTTTCTTTTTAACAAAGTGATCATGCCTATCGAACAACCACTCTAGGGAGACCAGGAATTTTGGGATTTTATTTCCTTTGAGCTGGCATATGTCGTCGCTTCCTTTTGATTCTTCATTTTGATCGGTAACTGATTCGCGGCATGTAGAAGTGGATCCTTCAAAATGAAGTTCACTAAAATTTTCCACCTTTTCTAGAAATGCAATGAGTTGATTGTCATTGTTGAATACTTGCCAATGCTGAGAATTGTCCAGCACGCTTGGGTGGAAAACCACCTCAATGGTATATTTGTCTATTTTCAAACCTAGGTGAGGGAGCATGAGGGATGCTGAAATGGCCAACGAATCGGACATGTCATTCTGAGCTCTTGGGATGGCTTTTATTGAAAAATCATCAAACTCCTCGATGTTGTCCCACACCGCATTGCGGTAATGTCTGAGCCTTTCATTCTTCACTTGGTATATCCTCTTAACTTGATTTACGACCAGCTCTGCATCACCTTGTACCTTAAGATTCTTGATCCCTCTTTCCTTCGTGGCTTGCATGCCAAGTAGCAGAGATTCATACTCAGCAGTATTATTTGTGTTTAAAAATTGTAACTTGAAAGAGAGAGGAATAATCTCTTCTTCGGGAGATATACACACGGCGCCAGTGCCACACCCACTAGTCACGCAGCTGCCATCAAACTGCAAAGTCCAGATCTTGTTAAGATCCCCTTCTTGGATGAGGACATCCATTTTGTCAGACTCGGTAGACAAGAAATAGTTTCCCATCCCTGATGATTCGAAGAGAATTTGGGCTTTAGGGTCATCGGAGTTAGTAACCAGGTACTTCCTTTGCGATTCAGGCTCCAAAGTTTGCATTACACCTTTGACGGGGATCCTAGCCTTAGACCAGTCCATATGAATCTCCCCCCAACTTCACTGCAAAAACTCCTTCCCAGCAAAATTCCATAGGCTGCTGGAATATCGGCAACAAGGATGGTCATTTTTACCCTTTTCTCCGGGAATGCTGCAAACGCAAATTGTGCGTCCTTGATTTGACCGATCAGCGGAACTTGCTTGGTTTCCAAGGAATAACATCGGCCAAAAGGCTTGGTAAGGGTGAGGCCCAGAGCATGGGTGACTTTTGCCGGCATGACATTATCGGAAGCTCCAGAATCAATTATGCAGTTGCTTAGTTTGTGGCCATTGATTAGGAGGGAGAGGTAGAAAGGTTCTATCTTGCCTGATGCGGAAGTTGAGGCAACATTTATGCAGGATGAAGGAGGGGTGGAAAGGATTCCTTTTGGGGAAACCTGATTAGTTATGACCGCCTGACTTTGGATGTATTCAGTCAACCTTACAAGCTGTTCGGGGTTTGATTGAAGGTACTCGGCTTCAGACATTTGGATCTTGGTCTTTTTAGCATGGTCAATTATGTCAAACGCGGCCAAGGGTTGCGTTGATGGAGGAATGAGTCCTTCATTTCACGATGGTAGGGTAAAGTTACTGGTCTTCATGGAAATAGAAGAAGGCTGATTTGGAGGAGAGATGGGAGGAAAAGATTTCTTTGTAAAAGACTTAACAGGGGGTTGAGCAGGAAGAGGATTACCTCTTTTAGCAATAGTTGGGGGTGTGGATGATGCAGCCTTCTCTTTCTGCACATTGGCAGTGACCTCTGCTTCTTTTCCTTGCGAGCGGGTAAAAACAACATATGATTGTCCACTTGCATATCCTTGGGTACCCTCTTCTTCGTCAGATTCTTCCTCATCAAATTCCATATACCCGATAGTAGAGTCGCCAGTCGGTTCACCAACATCTTGATCATCTTCGCCTTGAGACGAAGGTTCTTCATAATTTTTCTCTTCTTCTTCAATTTCGGCTAAAGCGTTGACCGGAGGAGCCTCAAGCGCCAACCGCGGAGTAGTTGCAGGAAAACGTGGCCTATGCGGGATGCTGTTGGGAGTGAAAGTTCTTCGTGGAATATCCTAGTATGAGGAACTGGGGGAAACTTGGGCCAACTGCTTCTTTAATGCGAGCAAGTCATTTGCCATCTTTTGAAATGCCGGATCAGATAAAGTAGTGGGAGAAAGGCTCGAAGCTTTAAGCTTGGATGATTCCCTTTTTAATTCACCAGATATTATCAAGTTATCTTCGACTCAGATGGCAACAGCCTGGGTGAGAATCAAGGTAGCTACTTGTTCTTGCAGGAGTAAGAAACTTACTTTCGAGCTCATAGCGTTTACAAAGAAACACTTCTGATTCTCCGGTGTTGGAAGCATGGTAGGCGGAACACGGTTGATCAGTGAATTGAAACGGGCAATGAAGTCACGCATAGTTTCATTGGCCTCCTTCTTTAGGTGAGTGATCTTTGATAGTAACGCGAATGCGTCTTCGGAAGGCTTATACCTGTCTTCAAAAGCAGCCCGCAAGGTGGCCCAACTAGTAATAGATCCGGCCGGCAAATGCTGAAACCATTCTGCTGCGGGCCCTTGCAAAGTTTCCAGAAAACTTGAACTGACACATCTTCATGGGTCACATCTAGGATACTGCATGACATGATGAATGCAGATATGTGTGAATCTTTGCTTTGGTTTCTGTTCCCATCAAATTTGGGAAAATTCTTTCGGTTTCCATGTGGGAGCGCATGAACAGGATGTGGCAAAGCCAGGGGGCCCATAGCATTTCCCCATGGTACTGCCATTTGGACGGCTGGAAAAAGAACGCGGGCTGGAAGCACAGTTCCGCTGAGCAGCAAGGCACTACAAAGTGATGTAGATGTTCCTGATGAGAGATGCTTCCTTCATGGAGGTGAGACACTCCTGGATGACCGGTCAGCTGAACTCAGTGACGAGAAGTGAGCCGGTGTTACACTGAAGTTGTGCCTTTGAAGCAGGTCGAAGGTAAGATCAACTTCTCCGTGAGCTCTCCTGCTACGAGTAAATGGTTCACCTGCCAGTGTACCTTCCAGATCTGTAATTTTTGGAACGGATTTAAGAACTCTTTTTGGCTGTACCTGTTGATTTTCTGATTATTCTGACAAGAAAATCAACAGCATGTACTTTTCTAAATATTAAAATTTTATCCTCCTCTTGAAAACCGATTGCGGTTTATTTGTTTGATTAACAAGGATAAAATGATGGTAAAACTTAGTAAGCTGATTTTTAGATCTAGAGTTGACTTTTCAAAGAGTTTGAAAATTTTGGTAAACTGTCAGAAACTCAGATCTACGGAAAAATACAGATTTTTATAAAAACTCAGTGAACTAAAGATCTCCAACTAGCCCAGATCTATGGATCTCAGAAGAAAATTTTCAGTTTGGATCACTTTTGCAAAAATTTTGTATTTTAAGCAAAAAGTTCAGATTTGCAAACAGGTAATGATTTTTCTGATTTTCACTGATTTTTTAAACACACCACCATCATAGATCTGATAGATCTGTTCGATCCCCAGCGGAGTCGCCAAAAACTATTGGTTTGAAAATTTGTCACGTGGACAGATCTATGGACAGACGAGCCAACAGTGTGCAGGGCATAGCCCCTCTTTGAGTCAGCAAAGTGAAACTGGTATATTGCTATTCTACTAGCAGGAATCTTGTGCAAGTCTCACAATATTCTGCCTTCAGGGGTTTGGATCTTATCCCAATAGAGGTATTTCCAACTGTAAAAGAAGGGAAAGAAGCGGAGTGGGAAGATAGGAAAGATCTGAAGGGAGAAAAGAAATGAATTCCAAAGCAAAAAGGTCAGAAGGTCTATGATTTGGGTTGGTAGTATACAGAGCCGAACCTACTTTGCATAGACAAATAAAGCAATACTGATGAATAAATGACAACAAAGTAGAAGTAGATTCAACAGAACAATCACACAGATCTAACATAAGAAAGGTCTGATGTAAAACACATGTATTCAGCACAAAGTCTAAATATTGTATTAATATTCGTTTCTGTTAGAAAAAGTTAAAAATCTTTTCTTCCTACTCCTATTTCTTATCTGAAAAATATTCACCCTCGAATACAACAAGTATTCAAGTATTTATAGAAGAAGAGAAGAAGAGAAGGCAAAACCGAACCAACCACTTAATTACAAAAATATCTTACAAAATATCTCAAAGTCATTTGTTGACTTTTGACAACTTTGTGGATGACATCATCCCATGGTGCAACATGGATGATGTCATCATTTGTGTCAACATACTTTAGATATTTACAAGGAGAAGGTCGGGAAGAAAGAGATTATTCATCGTCATCCCGTGGCTGAAAGGGAGTATCCCGATTTTGCTGCTACTCAGGTGACGAGATGTGGAACTGGGCATGGTATTCCATGAACATGGAGATCATGGGTTGAAGTTGATCCTGGGAAGGATCCTTGTGTCGAAAGTGGGCCTTTCCGAGAAGTTTTGCTTTAGATTTAGCAGCTCCAGCTCAACAAATATCTCCCGTGCTTTGTGGTGAGAGAGACAAGTGTACCTGCCCACTGTGAGGGGGAAAGGAGTTCCACCCTTCTTTCTCTTCAAGCACTTCTCGTTTGGCAATTTGGTTAGTTCCCCCAAGAAGTTGGCTACCCTTAGATAAGTGAAGGTGGGGAATTGAGTGAACAAGGCCCCCCATTTCTCTGTTGCTGCCATAATGCTCTTGGTTGTACGACCGTGAGTCATGTTTGGCCTCAAAAGGTAGATGATGCCGTAGAAGAAGGCATCGTTAATCTTTGAAAACAGGGGGATACTATTTTCCAGCTTCAGTTCTGGATAGTATTCATATATTTTGACTTGGGGCCAAACCCCGCACCACATTAACACTGGATAATCTCTTTCTGAGGCTGCAACATAAACTACGTAGGAGTTCATATAGAACCTCCCCGTTGTGGTAAGTTGTTGGAGCTGCTCAGATATAGTGTTGCTTATGATCTTCGCCCACTCGAAGTGTTTATCTGTTACATTCTTATTCATTGTCTCTAGGTATCTAAGCATCCATTTATGAAAGTAGTGGGCATTAGGAAGCCCAAATACTCTACTCAGGAACATGATGGTATCACTGAGTTCCTCTGAGAAATCACTTCGATGAATGACTTGTGGCCATCTGGTCACCACCTTCTTGTTTTTCAGGTATACCTCATTCATTAATTACATACACTGATCTTCATTATCTTCCCAAGCCTTGGTGCAATCTTCTTGGCTTACGGCCACAAAGTGCCGGTGGTGAGGAATGCCAAGCATTATTTCGAAGTGTCGGGCAGTGAGGTTGATCACAACCTCGCCTTTCTCATTCTGGACACACCTTGTGTTTTTGTTGTAGCAGCGGGCTAATACCATCATGAACTCGTTGTTCACAGCACTGACTGAGATCCCCCAGCAAAATGCAGGCTACTACCTACCAGCTTGTCCATCCACAGACTTCCTGTGACCCTTATGGTTCTGGCCCAGAAGTCTTCCATATCGATATGACCAAGTTCTGAGTCTCTTATATCCAGGTCACATTCTACCTGGGATTCGGGCATCCTGACCCTATGATATTTGTACTTCATTTCTTCCTCTTAAGCTTGGCTTTGCCTTTAGACTTGGTAGGCCTCTTGCTTGATGT
Source organism: Taxus chinensis (assembly GCA_019776745.2). Classification (NCBI taxonomy): domain Eukaryota; kingdom Viridiplantae; phylum Streptophyta; class Pinopsida; order Cupressales; family Taxaceae; genus Taxus; species Taxus chinensis. The sequence goes on along the minus strand of CM034150.1, from coordinate 173,145,435 downwards.
AGACATATGTAGTCCTGAACTTAGTTGCTGATCTGTAAGAAGAAGAAGTGAAACCCAACGCAGGAGAGTCATGTTAGCTGATTGATCTCCCATTAAAGTATTGACAGAAGGAAGAGTTAGCAATTTTAAGGCATCAGGGCACAGGGCGCATGAACACTGCAGGCTGCAGGGCTAAATAGTGTGGCACACAGAAAAATGGTGTTACAAGGGGAAAATCAGTGCCAAAGGGCGTGAGGCACATGGATACTGCACATGACATTTTTTGTTGTTGCAAGCGGGAGTGTGCCTGCACCACTTATGTGTGTTTTATACCGGCGCATGGATTTTTCATGTTGGACAGGGACAGGATACGCCATATGTGCATATATTTTTCATGTTATATGGAGATTTGGTGTGCCAAAGGTGCGCAAGTTTAGCATGTGTAACATAGACCTCAGGTGCGAAAAAGGGGAACTTGGCGCGGCGCATGGGAGGTCTACATGACATGATGTTGATGTAATAGGGGATGCGCCTGCGCCTTTAAACACATTCTTACACTTGACGCAAGTAATGTTGGTGTTGCATGGGTGCAGGGTGTGCCTATGGTGCAGGTATTTGATATGCGACATGGGAATTGGGTGCACCCAAGGGTGCAAATTTATTACGTGTAGCATATGACATTTTTGTTGCAGCGATAAGGAAAGCGCCTGCGTCCATACGGAGACTAGTTTTCAAAAAGCTCAGAGAGCTCATGTGCTACAATTCAAGCCGGTGCACCATAGGTGTGACTATGCTTCTTGTTACAAGGGTTGCACGTGTGCCAAGGGAAAACATAGTTTTGGAAAGTAGTTCTTCTTCCCTTCTGATAGATCTCAATTTTTAGGCTTACTTCACATTGCTTCAAGTGGTGAAGGGGGGGGAGAAAGGAGGTTTTGGATTTTTTCTTTCGGGGCAGAGTTATCCTAACCAGTAGATCTGGAAAAAGGATGGGAACGGTTCTGGGAGGGAAAAATAGGAAAGCAGGAGGAGCTTCATGGTTCTTAGATCTATTTTATCCTACCACTCAATTAGACAAACAAAAGCAAAACCAAAACACGAGAAAAACGAGGACCACTTACCCGGAATATATAGAATGCGAGAGGTGAGATGGGGTCCACAAATGTGACACGAGGATGACAGGTGTGTTGACAGGTGTAGAGGAAAAAGATCAATCACTTGTTTTCTGATTGGTGATAATGACAGGGTGGATGCGCCTATTTATAGGCAAAGGCGTAATAAATGCGCCAACCACTTTTTAAAGTGGCGCATCAAAACACTTGTCGACATTACAAAAATTGCTCCCTGTGGCACACCAAGATGTGTGTTAACACGTTGTTATGTGTGCCTTTGGCGCATAAAAAGTGTTGTCAACATGGCAATACGTGTGCCCATGGCGCACCAAAACGTGGCGCAACAAAAATATTGTTGACACGAAGGCACATGCGCCTTGGTGCATGCAAGAAAGGCGCAACATGGTGAGGCGCAACAAAATGTGTGGTGACACGCCAAAGGGTGCACCAAAGGAAATGAAGGGAGCGTAGATTTACCCTATGTTGCATAAACAATAGGTGCGCCCAAGCCAAAAAGACCAAAAATGGCTAAGTCCGGAAAACCAGATTTTCCGGGAAGGGGTTTTTGCAATGTTCCGAACCCGGAGGGGTCCCTGACGAGGGACCAGAACAAAATTTTGGTATGGTTACCCGTAAAATTGCCCTTACCAATTTTATGGGATAACAATTACTTAATACCCAATTGCACTATCATTTGGGGCATGTTATTTCCTCTACAAGGGCATTTTCTATAGCCTTACCTATTTACCCAACTCTCATATGCCTATTTGACACTCAAATTTTCCTACTCGCTATACCTTATAACATTTCTACTCATGTTGTTTTTCCTACCAGCCTTACCTTGCCTCATGTCATTTTGTTTGTCCTAACTTGACTAAACCTATTTGTGCTTTAGAATATACCTAATGCCCATTCCATAACCTAGCCTCGTTTTATTTCCAAGACCGTATCTTTCACCTTGGATAATTGAATCACATCTGCCTTGTTTGGATAAACTATTGACCTTCGAAGACGTATAGTTTGTGAGCTCTTCAACCTCATGCCTTGTCTCATTTTATATGTGTCCATACATTTGAATGCCCCCACCTATTACCTATACCCATATAACCTTTCCCGTGCCCGTATTTTACCTAGTTAGTTTCACCAGACCTACCACATTATCAAACTCATCACCAATTCAGCCTCTTGCTTCATCAACTTTTAGTTTGAGGGGGATCACTTCCACCCATACCTGAGGAAACCTAACCCTCACTCACATTTGGGTCAAACAATCCTATTTTTTTCACCATCGCTTATCAATAAAATCCACGTGACAAAAAGGGGAAAATGTAGACACCCAAAATTGGTTCATAATCCCCTAACCCCCTTTCAATCAGATAATTCTACACTAAACCTAGCCATGACCTATTTCTATACATTAATATTAATTTAATCACTCATAATTAAATTAATCCTCATCCTCACACTATTATTATTTCAATTATCTTAATTAAACTAATATAAACATCATCCTGCCACATCAACCCTCCACCTCATCTTAAGACCTATTCTTATCCTATTAATGAACCTAGACTAAGGCTCCACTTATCCTAACCACCCAGGACTCTTTCTAACTCTAACCAATTCCACGATCCTATTAACGCCATTTAACACTCTAGACCTGGATAAAATCGAGATCATTAGTAAAGACCAGCCTATTTTTGGCAACTTGGACAAATTATCCTTAACTGATGTTGGTTTTCCCTCGGCCGACACTGGTTCCCTAACTGCCATCGATTAGGTTCAATAAGAGTTTGTAACTCTTTATTCAAGTCCTGAATCTAACTTCTTTGGCTTACACTTCTCGCATTCACACGTTGAAGCACTCCTGTGACCTTGCGACCTTCCAAAGCCTATCACAACATTCAAATGTCATATAGATCATCCACAGGTTCTTCTAGAGCTCTAACACATGCAACAGAAGGCACCATGCCACTTTATTTCTATATTCACTCCAGATCACTACCTTCTACAACCACCACCACCATCAACTTTCAGGCTACATTCAACAAGTGTTGTCTCTCCTTTTTTGTTTGTAGTTGCTTAATTTTTTTATTAAGTTATCTACCATTCCTTTTATTTCTATCTTTCTTAAATCTAATCATAAGTTCCACCATCTAACCTCCTACCGATTTTACCTTCCATACCTTGCCTAATCCCACCTATCAGTATCTGTGAGTCTTAATAAGAATTTCATGCACCTATCTCTATCCCCATCACTATCTGTGAAATCACAGAGAGTTCCCAATTCTCAAGTTTTGGCATTATCACCTAATTTACCCTACCAACAATGGTCACGTGAATGGCATCAGTCACTACCCAATACTGGTACTGGTCACCTAACCAGCATCAGTCTCAGAGACTGTCAATAGTTATAAAAACCATTAAACTTATATCTCTTTTCAAATTTCCCAGAACTTAACCATACCTTTCTTAGACCTCTGTAATAGCCTTTTTCACACCTTCAGACCTCCATCTACCTACTACCTTTCTCATATTTTTTTGTATATGAATTTATTAGACTATATTTGAATTATTGTACTTGTGTAGGTTACCTAAACTACATAACTACAGTAGGCCCATTTATTTCATGTTCTTAGAAAGCATTAAATTATCTTAAAATGGGGATTGATAGCCTTCTAGGAAGTATCTCGCTTCCTAGATCTAGCTCTCAATAGGAAATCCACCAATTGTTACTTTTAACTTTGTTTTGTGGTATTGTTTTCCATTTTAGGTCGTTCCTACTAGTGAAAGGGAATCTCACACAATCAACTTGGATCAAATTCTACAGCGCACATAATGCCTTCTTTTTTCTACATAATCATAGGTATTCCTCATACGCATGTTACCTTATTATTTGTTTTAGCACATTACTTTAAGGTGAAACATGACTGTATGTGAATGTATTTCTATAGGATGTTGGGACAATGTGATTTTACTCGATTGATGTAACAGACTTACATATCTTGTTTAGTAAGAGCCAACATGTTGTTGGGAACTTATGTTTTATGCCATTAATATTAAAAGGACCTAACATTGAATTCTAAGGCTATTTTTTGAATTTGAACGGGGCCTAAGTTATGGTTTATAAATTCAATTCGTGAAGCTTGTACCTATAATAGTTAAGCCTTGACATATATTTAAAAGATTTAATCATGGATTCCTATGCTGATATTTTGAAATATTAAAGCTTTAGCTATGTTGATAAAGTTGTGGGCATAAAATTATACTAAATTAAGGTCTATGGTTTGAAAGTTCTCAATTTGGAACTAAGGTTTGTACTTTTGGGCCAATGTTATATTAAAATTGTGTCATAGGATTCGAGTGGTGAGTTTTCACTTCCTTCTCTACATGTACTCTGCCATATTTATAAATTTGTAATTAATTATCACCACTATCAAATTAGTGGAAGACCTAGCTAAAAATAGAAGTCATGCCTATGTTTATGGTTAAACTAATTGGAAAGTGGTTGATGTGCTAAGTTTAAACTTCTCTAAATTTAAACGGAGGAAATTGGATGGCAAGAAAAATGGGAAGAACTAACACAATCCTCACATACATTAATGACATTTAATGTTAGCCCACATATTTTGGGGAATGCAAGAGGCAGTTGGGGGAGACTAGGAGTTTTTTTAGTTTATTGGTTTCATTTATTTTATTGTTTCACTCATCAATATCTTTGAATATCTGCATGGAGTTTCTTATGAGATATTTGTAGCATGTAATTTTTAGTTGTTTTAGAATCCACCATTTTTGGTACTATGTAGATTCTTATGCTAATTTGTGAGTCATTGAAGAAGCCTTTATGATCAAACCACCATGTTTAAAATTGGTTGGTGATTTTTTACAGGATGTTTTTACAGGTTGCGACCTATTGTAAGCATAGAGGATTTTGAGAATTGGGAAATTGACTTTGTTGGCCCAACTGCACTAGCTGTGTGGAGGATAGGCATGTGTTACATGATTACATACATAGGTTACTTGAAAAGTTGGGTAGAGGTTGCACCTATAAAATAGTACACTGCAGCTACAACAACAAGGTTTTTATTGGAAAATATCATTAGTAGGTAAGGTTTCCCATTGAGCCTTAGCAGTGATAGGGGAACTCATTTCCTAAATGAGAAAATTACAATTTTGTTGACAGAGTTCATCGTATCTCATCACAATACTAACCATGTCACCCATAAGCCAACTATATTGCAAAATATTCCAATAAGATCCTGGGACAAACATTGGCAATGATCTATGATATATGAAGGAAATATTGGGATGACAAGGTATCACTAGTTTTATGGGCATATAGAAATATGTACAAGAGGTTGAATAATGCCACACCTTTTCAATTGGTGTTTGGAAAAAACTAAGTTTTTCCTATGGATTTCATGTTACCCTCCCTATTCATTACACATGCAGGAGAACTTGTTGATAAGAAAGCAGTAGATGAGTGCATTTATAATTTGATGCAATTGGATGAGTGGTGCACAATTACGTGATGGAGTCAAAAGACATAAAAATTTAGACAAAAGTCTTGGAATGATAGGCATATTAAGAATAAGTATTTTACAATAGGGAAAATGGTGCTTTTGTATGACTCTAAGTTTATTTGTTATCCTAGAAAGCTCAAGGTGCATTGGTTGGGATCATTTTAAGTAACCAAGATATTGGAATCAGGTTTTTATCAATTACAAGAATTGGATGACACTATGTATCCTGATTACTTCCATGGAAGTAGGATGAACCCCTACTATAAATAAGATTCTTTTGTGTTTGTAATAAGGCAATATTTCCAATTAGATTAGATTTCCTTTTCTATCTTGTTTTGTTGTAATTATCATTCATGCGCAAGAGCTAATTACTCTATTTTAGACTGATGCACAGAGGACCGCGCATGATTTTAGTGTGGGGTAGGAAGTTAAGGTACGTGACAGAAAAATTTGAAGGTGTGTGACATGAAAAATGAAGGATAAAAGTAGTTGGGAGGACAATGAATGAGCACACAATGGGGTGAGATAATGATGCACGTAAGAAAGAATCATGACTGGTTAGATATGGTGTAGTGGATAAATATGTAAGTTGTGAATGAACATGAAGTTGATAGAATTTTCCTTAACAAACCATGATGAAAGAAGAGCCACGTAGTGTAATGTGAGGGAGGAAGCGAAAATGTAGACTAATTGGTAAGTGGCGCAGAAGGATATGTGCGGCGTAAAGAAGATGCACATGTAAGGTTTGTAGCTAGGTAAGTAGTAGTATGTAAAAAGGTTACGGACTGGCATGCGTTGGAGATGTTTTTTGAGAAACATAAGAAAATCATGGGAAAATCATAAAAGCACTTTAAAGCTAAAAAATGGTGGTAGGCGAGTTCAATTAATGTGGATCAAAATTGGAAAATATATAAAGGGGTGTGAACAAAGTCATTCCTACCTTCCTATTTGATAAATTGTGTGATAGAGAGATCACTTACGATAAATTTTGAAGTGTAAAGATTGAACCAGAGAGCTATGATGAAACATGAACTAGAGCTGAGTGGGAATGAAAATCAAACCTTGAAAGCAGTGAGCACCTTGTGAAGAAGTGGAAGTTAGGAGAAGGGTTTGAGAAAGATGTAGAGCTAGGGTTCGTTGGTGAAGACATTGAGCTAGGGAACAAAGTTTCATATTGACATAGGACATGAAGTTGAAGTGAACATGTAGAAGGATTAAGAAAAAATGGGAATTTCATCACCAATGGAACAATTTGAGAAAGAAGGTGTTAAATTCTCTGCACCTAGGGCATAAAGCTCACAATTTTAGGGGTTATACCAATTAAAAGAAAAATGACACCATAGAGAGCACCATAGAACAAGAAGATCATGGATCATTCACCTAAATATTGGTTTTATGAGATGCCATATCCACCAGAGGTAGTAGTAGGGAAAAAATGGGTATTACAATTGAGGAAGTGAAAGATAAGTGAATACAACCATCATGCATAAGCACATGAGGTAGACATTATCAAGGATTTCTTGTAAGAATTTAATACAAGGACTGCAAAAGGATATGTAGTAGTTGATGAATCAGTGTACAGGACCCTGTAAGAGGTGGGGATGGTTCAATTGTATGAGTTGCATTACTTTTGGAAGCCCACATGTTTTTTTTAATGGTTGATGTTACACATGCATGAAGATTATTTTTACTTTACAAGTAGAAGGATGTGACTAACTATGGGGTTAATTAGTAGAGTGACAAGATTACATGACACTGATGAAGAAATAGATACTAAATAATGTGAAAAGATAAATATAGAGGAGATGGCCACCAAATTTAAATACCATAGTAGAAGCTGTTGATGCAAAATCACAGCACCCCTGGGACTCTGCAACGCGATGGGTTGAGACTCTCAGTATGATTGCATAACATGGAGCTTTTCCCAAGTGTGGGACCTTGCGAAAATGGAAAAGCTCTCCGGATGAAGGCCGGCTCCTATTCCTCTATTCAGATGCACCAATAAAATGCAGAGGTTTACCCAAAAAACCTAAATCTAACTACCAAGGAGACAGGGAGAGAAAAATGCATAAAAATAAACCTAAGCTAAGGAGGTGATGCACCGAGGAATGAAGAACATGATGTCTTGCCAATAAACACAGACCATTAAAATGCAATGCAAGATCATGCACAGATAGCCAGATTCACAGTGAAAAGATCAAGGAAGGATGCAAATGAATACATGTAGAGGGTTGAGAAACATCCACAGTCATGCATTAATTTGCTCCAAAGGTTGATACAACACACTGCAAAATGCCAAGAGGCAAGGTTGCATTACAGTTTCAAATAGGAGGTTTGAACTCCACAGATTCCACCTGCCAAAGAGAAGAAGGGAGGAGGGACAAAACAAAAATGTCGACCTTTAGAAAGAAGCCCCTCCTTACAATTTATAGGAAGAATGAGAGAGAAGAGAGAGAGGAATTCGAAATCTGCCCCAACCACCTCCAGAATGCACTTAACTCATCTCATTATGATGGTAGGTGAGAACCCCAGCACGAACCCAAAAGTGGCGAACTGTATTTTGCATTTTCGGGTAAGAATTGTCACCCAATTAAAGATATCTAGTCCACTTCCTCGTAAGATTTCCAAAAAGTCCAACCTTGCATGAATCCGAGCTCCCAGTCAAAATTTATGGCCATTTGAATCTGCGTCAGGGTCTGCTTCCTATCAGCACTCAAAATGTTGCGCCTCCTGAAGGTGCGCCATAGGCGCATTCATGTGTGTGTCAACATCCTCTTGGTGTGCACCGCGACTTCTGTGTGCCTGGGGGCGCATTTCCTCTGTCGACACTCATTGTCGTGCACCACTTCTGTGCGCCTTGGGCACACCATTTCCTCTGTCGACACTCATTGTCGTGCGCCACTTCTGCCACTTTCCTGTGCGCCTTGGGCGCACCATTTCCTCTGTTGACACTCATTGTCGTGTGCCACTTCTGTGCACCTTGGGCGCACCATTTCCTCTGTCGACACTCATTGCACCATTTCCTCTGTCGACACTCGTGTGCCACTTCTGTGTATCTTGGGCGCATGTCAAGGGATTTGAGCTTCTTTGATTTCTCCATTCTTCAGCTTGTCTATATCTACCCGGGGAAAAGATATATACAACAATTTGGCGACTCAATGGGATCACCTGCCTGCTAGGTAGCAGATCAGTGGCCTTTTAGCAATCCATTGGGCATGGAGTCATAAGCAATAACCTGAAACCAACTTGATATCTGATCCCGAACCTGATACCGCAACTTCTTCTCTGACAGCATTCTGAATTGTAGAAATCAACCTGAGAGCAACAAAACCTGTGCCGAAGCACTTAGGGAAATAAAAACCTAACTACCACAAGACAATGTGCATACGCACTTAGAGGAATTTAAATCTAGGCTAATATTTACAAGGGTGAACCTTTTCCTTTTAGTAGCAATGTTTAAGATAGATTCCATTAACCGGAATCGGGATTTCTCCTCCATCCAAAGTAGACAATCGGAAGGCATTGCTATTCTTACATCCTGTGACCATGTAGGGGCCACTCCAAATGGCATCAAACTTTGAATGCCTTCTTGGCTTTGCCCGATCTGCATCCCATTTTAGAACTAGGTCTCCTTCCTGGAAGGTCCTTGCTCTCGCTTTCTTATCAAACCATCTTTTTACTAAGGCCTGATCCTTTTCAATCACCTGAACTACATGTTCTCTTATTTCTTCCAATTCCATCAACTCTGCATACCTAGCCTCCATTGGTTCGAACTCAGACAACTCCAACTGCTTCATGAGCTCCAATGCTGGCAATTCTAATGATATAGGCAACACTGCCTCTTTCCCATATACCAACTTGTAGGGAGAATTACCTTTAGATCTCTTTGGCGTTATCCTGTCAGCCCATAATGCTGATTTTAGCTTGGTATGCCATGTCCTTTGGTTTTCATCTAGAGTCCTTCTGATGATTCTTAACAAATTCTTGTTCGTGGACTCTGCCTGTCCATTACCCTGCGGGTAATAATTTGAAGAGGTGCTCAAATAGATTCCATTCTTGACAGCCCATTCTGTAATCTTGGAACCTATGAATGCCAATGCATTATCTGATATGATAGTGGCCGGCACACCGAACCTGGTCACTATTCCTTCATAAAAGTCTAGTATGTTAGACTCATTTGCTTCCTTGAGCGCTACTGCTTCAGTCCACTTGGTGAAATAGTCCGTTGCCATGAGAATCCACTTGTGGCCTTGGCTTGAGTTTGGATTGATGACCCCGACGAAGTCCAATCCCCATTGCATAAATGGTTGGTCAACCAGAATTGGGTGCAATGGAAGTGCTGCTTGTCTTTCTTTGCCTGTGAAGAGTGCACATTTCTTGCACTTTCTTATCCATGTATAGCAGTCACTGAAGACTGTCAGCCAATAATACCCTGCCTTCATTATCTTGAGAGCTGTTACTCGTGGGGCAAAATGTCCTCTAGAATCTCCATCATGAAAATCTCGTAACACCCTCTCAATTTGACTTATCCCAATGCACCTCAATAGAACTCCATTGATGTCTTTCTTAAACAAAACACCATCAACAAGCACATATGGAATGGCTTGTAATCTGAAGTATCTCCTCTTTGCTTTGCTCATTTCTGGAGGGCATAGGCCTGTCTGTAGGAAGTGTATCATATTTTGAGTCCAACAAGGAGTAGGCACGTCATCATTTTCTTGTTCTTGATCATCCTGTAGTACCAAGGTAGTCTCCTTTTCATCACCAGCTTCAACTTGTTGACTCAAGGCTAGCTGCTCACATAGTCCCTTCCCACGTACTAGTTTGGTGACCTTGATCTCGATGTCATATTCCATGACACGAGTTATCCATCCTACACGTTTCTCATTCAGATCCTTGTTTAGAAGGAAGTCCTTGACTCCCGCATGAGAGACTAATAATTGGATCTTGTTGTTTGAGACTAGGTGCTTGAATTTCTTTAAGCTTCTGATTACTGCAAGGACATGCTTTTCAATGAAAGAGTACCTAGTTTCGTATTCCTCCAAGCCTTGACTGAAGAAAGCAACTGGTTGTTCTAATCCTTCTTTGTTTTGTTGTACCAGGATTGCAGAAATCGTGTCCCCACCACCAAAGGCATATAGCACGAAGTCCTTAGAGAAGTCTGGATTGACGAGAGTTGGGGCTTGAGATATAGCCTCTTTTATTGCCTCAAAACTTGCCTTGCCTTCAGATGTCCACTTAAATGCCATGCTCTTCTTTAACATCAGCGTTATTGGTTTTACAAGAGCTACAAAATTTGGAACAAACCTGCGGACGAAATTGATCCTTCCTAAGAAGCTTTGAAGAGCCTTCTTGTGATTTGGCAATGGCAATGCTTGAATTGCTTCAACTCTTTCTGGGTCAATTGTCAACCCCTCCTTTGAAACAATATGGCCTAGAAGTTTTCCCTCGTGAGCCAAGAATATGCATTTTTTGGGATTCAATGATACCCCAAATCTTCTACACCTCTGAAATACTTGCCTCAAATGATAGAGGTGATCCGCTGCATTTTTTGAGAATACAGTGATGTCGTCAAGATATATCAAAACTATTTTATTGATCAACCCCTTGAATGCCATATCCATTGCCCTTTGGAAAGTGGCCCCAGCATTTGATAGCCCAAATGGCATCTTCTTGTAGGCATAGGTCCCCCATTTGGTGGTGAAAGCCATCTTGAATTGGTCACCTTCTTTCACCATCACCTGATTATACCCTGAGTAGCCATCTAGGAGAGAGAATCTCTCTGAACCGGATACTACTTGCAATATTTGTTCCATTGAAGGAAGTGGGTAATGATCTTTGAGAGATGCCCTGTTGAGGTCTCGGAAATCTACACACAACCTGATTTCTCCACTCTTCTTCCTGACCGGAACCAAGTTTGCAACCCAGCTTGAGTGCTTGATCGGGAATATAATGCTTGCCTCTATCAGCTTATTTAGCTCTTTCTTCATTAGAGGCTCCATGTGAGGGTTGACTGGTCTCTGCTTCTGCCTAACGGGCTTAGCATCTGGATCCAATTCTATGGTATGTTGTGCCAAATTTGGATCGAATCCTCTTAAGTCTTCATAGCTCCAAGCGAAGACATCTGGAAATTCTTGGCAAAGTTGTACAAAATCTGATTTCTCCTGTTCAGTGGCCACTTTGCCAATTTGAAGTGTTTTGCCTTCCCCAACCGGAATTGGCTCTGAATCTTCTCTCTTAACCTGTATGTTTGCCTTTTCCTTACGAAACTGGTCGTTAGGGTTGAAGATAGACTCCAATGTTACTAAACCCTTAGGAAGCTTGTTTGTCCGCAGCTGCACTACCTGATCCCCATACTGCTGCTCTAATCTGTCCTGATTCCTAGCTGAGAATTCAGCCTCTTCTTGTAAGAAATTGACGATCTGTTGATCGTTCTCAAACACCTGCCAGCTTGTGTTATTATCTGGAACTGCTGGCCTCACAATCACATGGATATGTGGCTGTGTTTTTCCCCTTCTGATGTTGTCAACCACATCAAATGTTGCTCCAACTACTGCGAGCCTATCTGCGGCTTCATTTTTCTTCCTGGGTATGGACATAATGTTGAAAGCTTCAAAGTCCTCAATGAGGTCCCATACCCTATTTTTGTAGCTCTTTAGCAAGTCATTCTTTGTGGCATGTTGTCCCCTAACTTGGTTGACGATTAGCTCGCTATCTCCAAACACCTGCAAGTTCTTTATGCCCCTTTTCCTGGCCCAATGAATTCCATGAATCAATGCTTCGTATTCAGCCGTGTTGTTTGAACAGGAAAACTGGAAATGAAAAGCTGAAAAATATTTGATGTCTTGTGGTGAAATCAACATTGCACCACCTCCAGCACCTTGTCTGCTTCTCGAACCATCGAAAAATAATTTCCAAACTTTGTTTTCATCCTTTTGTTCAGGCTGAATGATGTCGGGAATGGGTGAATTTTCTTCGTGTATACAATACACGCCCAATTCAGATTCTTCAATTTCCTTGTATGGGTCAAATTCATGACTCTTGTTTGCCCATTCATCCAAAGTTAAATCAGGAATTCCCTCGACCTTAGTACCTGTTTCTAGATCACTTGAACACTCCTCCTGATCAAAAACTAGAGCAATTTGCATTGATAGGATTTGGTACATGAGGCTCAATATGGAAATGGGCAATTGGTTCTGACCTGATTGTTGCTTTGGCTCCATACCTTGTCCTAAAAATCATGTGTGACCAATCTGCAGATAAATATCCACCGATTTTTGCAGTGAAGTCTCTTGATAGACACAACGCAAAGAGTGGCGGAAGGTCAATCACAGACACATCTTGCAAAACTGTAACATTAGGACAGGAATGTAGAGTTAGGCTTAACCCCTTGATGACTCCAACAGTTCCTACTGCCGTTCCATCTAGTTGTACTACTCCTTTCAGCACTGGCTCATATTTCAAACCCAGCTGATCCGCTATTTGCTTCGGCATCACTGAACTACTTGCCCCAGAATCAATCATGCAATTGTGTACTAATTTATCCCCGATGATTAATGAAATATAGAATGGAGGGGGTTTCAAAAATTTACCTTGTTGTCCTCCATGATTCCCTTCAGGCTAAGCAGCATTCCTGAGGACCTTCTCTTGCATATGGGCCTGCTGGTTTGAAGTTAACCAATTATTCATGGTAGCTTGCAATAAATCTCTTTGTCCTGGGATGGATAAAGATTCCCACATTGATATATTCACGTTCGTCTTCTTCATTTGATCAATGATGTTGAAAGGGGATGAATTGTCCTTTTGATGTCCCTTACTTGGTGTAAACTTTTCTGGAGCTTGAGCATGTGCGTGTGTTGCTACAACAGGTACCTTGGGTTGATTTTGCACATTTGGAGCTGCGTTTGGTCTACTGACCCCTTGTTGTGTAAGAGTGGGTTGAGAAACAACTGGATTACACGATTGTCCCTCTCCTATATTTCTCTTCTTTGACCGTGTGTTGGCAGCCACGCCTTGAAAAGGCTGTTGGTTAACTCCACAGAAGTCTTCCGTTTGCCAATTTGCCAATGTGGTTTCTGTTGGAGGTCCTTCTTGTTGCGTTTGTTGCTGTTGATTCTCCTCCTGGCTTGGTTCTTGAGCAACACCAATGGTTTGCACCATCAAGGCCTGATTTAGTGCACCATTGAAACATGCTGACTGATTGTGAGGTAGATTGCAAGGGTAACACCAGTCGTACTCCTGTGCCATGTTATTTTGTGTTGGAACCAAGGCTCTTGAGGACGTCGTTGCATTTGGATCATACGGTCGAAATGGCCTGGCAGCTTGAGGTTGTCCTTGGTTCTGGTTTTGATTTGCAGCCTGAGGTGGTGGTCTATTTTGTTGGTATGGGGGCCTAGCTTGGTACTGTGCTTGAGGCTGATACGGTCTAGCACTTTGAGCTTGCTGTCTTTTGATAGTCACAAGCTCATTTCCAAGGTTCTGCAATTGTTTCATGACCTCCTGCAATTCCTTTGAAGTATTTGAAGAAGTCGACGCCTCATTATTGCTTTGATTTCTAGGAGTTGGAATGGGATTCAACTCTGGTGCTTGACTGGTTGTAGGATTTCCCATGTCTGGATAGAGAGGCATTGGTGGCCTTGGTGCAAGCTTGCCAGCTTGGATCAAACAGTTCTCTGCTCTGATCGCTGTGTCATAGGACCCCTGGTAGTGTTGTCCCTCCCATTGATTGGATCATCATGGCTATGTCTGAATTTATAGCCTTTAAGAAATAAAGGAATGCTCCTTCGGCAGTTGGTCTAACAGCTATTGGGATCCTGTCCCATGTCCGTTGGAATCTGAAGTTGAAATCTGTCATTTGTTCGTTAGGAGCCCTTTTGATTGTTGTCAGCTGTTCCAATAAAGATAAATTGTCCGCCCTCTCCCCGAATTGGCTGCAAAGAGCAGAACAAAGTTGGTTCCAATTCGTAATAGACCCTGCTGTAAGGCTCCTAAACCATTGTAAGGCCTTACCTTTGAAAGATGAAGCCAACAACTTGACTGCAACATCCATTTCATTTATTTCGTGGATTGCACATGCATTAGCAATATCCTGGATGTGATCAATAGGAGTAGTATGATTTTCTCCTGTAAAATAGGGTATATTCTTTAGTGCTGCAACTGGAATTTGATTCTGAGCATTTAGGGCAAGTGGACTACTGCCCGTGAAATTGACAAAGGGATTCGGTGGTAGATGTGCCATTATGATTGGCCTAAGAACCCTGGTCGATGCGAGAAAAGGCCTACTAGGTGGAGGTGTAGACAAAGTCCTGTTAGGTGGAGATGGTGATCTTTGTGGTCTTCTTCCTCTCCTTCCTCCTCCTGGTGATAGTTGTAATTGGACAAATAGCCCCTCTTCTCGAGTATTAGACCTAGTTCGAATTCTTCTCATATGCCTGGGCAACTTTTGCTGCTACACCGCTGAATTCTACCCCTTCGGAGTCGCCAGATGTGTTAGAAAGTGAGCCTCAAAAGGCTAGATTCTGCCAAGTTACACACCAAACCTGACAATATTTAAAAATAGAAATTTGAAAGACCTGTATTTTTGATATTTTAGAGTTTGGAATTTGATTTGGAATGACAGTCCTGAAAATCCAAAAATGCCAGACTTCCGAAAACCTGAAATCCGAAAATCAAAAAACCATGAAATTTTGAAAGTCAAAATCTCAAAAATCTAAGAATACCCTTTTGAAGATTATCCCCCGATCTATCAACTGGTGAAATTTTGACTTGTTTTGAGCAAGTTAAGTCCTTGAAAATTGATTTCAAAGTTCAGCCTGGAAGGTGGAAAAAACTGAAACTGTAAAACCTGCAATTTTTTAAGTCCGAATTTCTTGAAAATTCCTTCAAAGCTTGTGGAATGACCTCTTGGTCCCACCGGGTGTGCCAAAACTATTGATGTCAAATCACATCACCCCTGGGACTCTGCAACACGATGGGTTGAGACTCTCAGTACGATTGCATAACATGGAGCTTTTCCCAAGTGTGGGACCTTGCGAAATCGGAAAAGCTCTCCGGATGAAGGCCGGCTCCTATTCCTCTATTCAGATGCACATGTAGAAAATGCAGAGGGTTTACTAAAAACCTAATCTAACTTGCCAAGGAGACAGGGTAAGAAAATGCATAAAATAAAACCTAAACTACAGAGGTGATGCACCGAGGAATGAAGAACACATGTCTTGCCAATAAACACAGACCATTAAAATGCAATGCAAGATCATGCACAGATAACCAGATTCACAGTAAAAGATCAGGAGGATGCAAATGAACACAGAGAGGGTTGAGAATCATCCACAGGCATGCATTAATTTACTCCAAAGATTGATACAACACACTGCAAAATGCCAAGAGGCAAGGTTGCATTACAGTTTCAAATGGGAGGTTTTAACTCCACAAGTCACCTGCCAAAGAGAAGAAGGGAGGGGCAAAACAAGAATGTCCAACCTTTAGAAAGAAGCCCCTCCTTACAATTTATAGGAAGAATGAGAGAGAAAAGAGAGAGGAATTCAAAATCTGCCCCAACCACCTCCAGAATGCACTTAACTCATCTCATTATGATGGTAGGTGAGAACCCCAGTGAACCCAAAAGTGGCGAACTGTATTTTGCATTTTTAAGAATTTTTTCTCACCCAATTAAAGATATCCAGTTGTAGTTGGATAGAGGACCTTGTAAGCTTTCCGAAAAGTCCAACCTTGCATGAATCCGAGCTCCCAGTCAAAAGTTATGGCCATCTGAATATCTGCGCCAGGGTCTGCTTCCTGTCAGCGCTCAAAATGTTGCGCCTCCTGAAGGTGCGCCATAGGCGCATCCGTGTGTGTGTCGACATCCTCTTTGTCCAAGGGTGCACCATTTCACTTCTGTGTGCGCCTTGGGCACACTACATTGTCGGTTCACCATTTCCTCTGTCCTCTATCGACATCCATTGTCGTGCACCACTTCTGTGCGCCTTGGGCGCACCATTTGCCCTGTCGACATCCATTGTCGTGCGCCACTTCTGTGCGCCTTGGGCGCACCATTTTTCTGTCGACATCCATTGTCGTGCACCACTTCTGTGCGCCTTGGGCATGTCAGGGATTTGAGCTTCTTTGATTTCTCCATTCTCCTGCTTGTCTATATCTACCTGGGGGAAAGATATATACAACAGAAGGTTCAGGGCTCATTGTAAAGGGTTGGACGTTTCTGTTTTGTGCCCTCCCTTCTTCTTTTATTCTCAGAAGGATTTGTGGAGCTTTTTCTAACCTCTCCTTTGGGTTGTAAAGCAAGTTTTTCTTCTTGGCCACATCAATATACTATATTGACTCCTGATTAATAATATATATGTATGTGGATGTTTCCTGACCCTCTCATGTATTCATTGTTGTCTCTCCGATCTCTTATTGCAATTTGGTCATATGTGCATAGTGTTTGTATTACATTTCGTGGTTTGTGTTAAACTACAAAATGAGGGTCTAACATTCCTTTGGTGCATCAACTCGTTAGATTAGTTTATTTTCCTGCATCTCCTCGACCGTGTCTCCTTGGTAAAATATAGTAGATTTAGAATAGACCCTATGCAATATATTTTTATGCACCTGAACAGAGTAATAGGAACCAGCCTTAATCCAAAGATCTCCCTTAACTCGCAAGGTCCCACACTTTGAGAGAGATGTTGTGCAATCACACTGAAATTCTCAACATGTTGCAGACATTTTGGGGTGTTGTGATTCATCCACAAATTCTCAACTATCTATAGACATTTTTGTTGTGATTCTACACTAACAGTTTTGGCATGCCTGGTGGGACAAGAAGTCTTCATTTTTTACTACAGCAAGATTGATGTGCACTTGTTGCAAGTTCTATCTTTTAAGAAGCTTTGAAACTGCACATCTAGTGACTCCAAAAGGGATAGAATCCACTTGTTTCAGTAGCCCAAGCTTGCCAAGGTCATGAGAAGAATACAAACAAGTTCAAGAACCAAAGAAGAGGGAATGTTTGTCTAGCTGCACTTGTCCCCAGATAGAAGGAGAAGGGGGAGAAGACCCCAAATGTCTCCATCTCCACCAAACAGAACCTTGTCAACACCTCCTCCTAGTAGGTCATTCCTTCAATCAAGAAAGGTTCCCAGGTTGATCAGGATGGCAAAAAAATCCTTATGTCAATTTCACTTGTAGTAGCCCACTCACTCTTAATGCACAAAATCCAGTTTGTTTTCACTTGTAGTAGCCCACTCACTCTTAATGCACAAAATCCAGTCCCAGTTAAAAGAGCATACCATATTTCACTATAGAGAACTAGACTTCTCCTAGTGACCATATTCAAGACATTGCAAATGTTTGTGTAATCCATGAGATCACTAAGATGGATATTACAATCAAGTTGCTAGCCTCCTCAATCAAAGGTAAAGCTTCACAATGGTTCAGAAGTCTAACAATAGGCTCTATTCAAACTTGGGACCATATGTGTAGAACTCTTCATGACCATTTTGGAGAAAAGGGAGATAATCTATCCTTGTATGATTAACTGACAACAATCAAGAGAGCTCCTAACGAGCAGTTGATAGATTTCAACCTCAAATTTCAAAGGACATGGACATGATTCCAGTGGCGAAAGCCCATAGATGAAGGTGCCTTCTTATACTTTCTCAGAGCCAAATTCTAATATTGATTTAATGATTCAATCAATGGGAGGCACAACTTTACCTACCATAGATGAAGGTGCCTTCTTATACTTTCTCAGAGCTCTAAATTCTAATCTTGATTTAGGATTCAATCAATTGCTCCTGAGGCACTCCTTTACTCTACAGCACTTAGGATATCCAATCACTAGCTAGACACTGACACTTGTCCTAATTCCTACTCCTAGGAATCAAACTTGCTCCTTGAAGCCTCCACCATGCCTCTATACCTCACAATTTAAGGATAGTTATGAAACAACTACATAACCTATGAATGAGTTAGTACCTATCACACTAGGCTCCTATAGCCTAGAGTTCTAAGACATCAAAGTTCAGCCTGAAGCCTCCACCTCATCCTCTAGACCCCCTCAATCAGCTTTAAGAATAGTTATGAAACAGCTACATAACCTACGGAATGAGTTAGTAACTATCAAGCCAGGACAACCTCAAGCTGTAGGACCTTTTCAGTCTCATAGTATCAGATCCATATCAATAAAATAGGTAACAGCTCAGGCTATAAATCAAAACCAAAGCCAAGGACAACCTCAAGGGCCTTTTCTCATATGATCCAAACACAGCTTCAACGTCAAGGGCCTTGGTCCCAGCACAAAACAATATGGCCCAAGAATATGATTGGTGTTTCCCATGCAACCAACCTCACAACCAGTCAATGTGCTTTAATAATGCACTAAACCATGCCTTGATGGTATAGACCATTAGTGTGTCACAAGAGTCTAGCCAAGAAGAAAACCAGCAGCAAGGAGCTCAACAAGAGGCACCTCCAAGTGAAACTATGTTTGTTAATTAGCAAGCTAAAGACTTCTATGGAATGAATCAAACCCCTTCTTAAAGTGTAGCTTCCAATACACAATCCAAGAGTGTATAGGAGAAGGGAAATCACCAAACTTAGGTAATCCAACCCTCCATTACACAAGGTATTGGCACTCAAAATGCAACTCCCAATATGCAGAGTCGGTCAAAGAAATATAGGAGAAGGGAAATCACCACCTTAGGTAATCCTCAACCCTCCATTGCTCTACAAGGTATTGGCACAAAATGCAACTCCCAATCAGTCAGTCAAAGTAAACCCACTCCCATCAGTTGTAATGCAATGTGCAAGAGAAAAATATATCAGGCAGGGGGCAGCAAAAGGATAACTCATTTAATATCATTGAACAAATGAAGAAGACAAATGTGAACATTTTAATGTGGGAGTCACTAGCCATTCCAGGACAAAGAGATCTATTTTAGACTGCTATGACCAATTGGTTAAGCTCAAATAGGCCCCCTAGCCAACAAGAGAAAGTGCTTACCACCTGTCCTGTCCGCCTTTTTGAATTTTAGTTGTTGACTCTACTCCTCTTTGGGCCTGGGAAATTTGGGGGTCTGAAGCTTGTTTGAGTCTTCCCTTTTTATTCAATCTTTGGAGGTGTGTCATTTGGAATCTTTGGAGGTGTGTCATTTGGACACTTGGCAGCGACCGTTGTCTCCTCCATACTTAGTCATTTTTGGGGCTCGTTCTGAACCATTTTTAGAGCTCGAAGACTTCGAACCTTCACCATTCCTTATCCTTTGAACCTATGGTTTCTTTGAAACTGTCTTCTCCTTTCTCGACCCTGCTATTCCATTTTAGAGCTCGCCTAGTCTGTTTGCTAGATTTGAAGAATGGGTTCGTTCAACGGAGTTGTTTTCTTGGATTTCTTCTTACATGGGGTCGTTTTATCTTTCACAGGCCCTGCCACTCCATTGTAGAGTCCCTATTTTGCCTGAATGTAGGATTTGAATGTGATTTATCTGGTTTCTTCTATGTGGAGTCGTGGCTAGCCAATTTTATCTGGGGGGGAAAATTGGGATAACAAGTTGGTGACTCGCAGGGGCATCTGCTACTCTACTTGATGAAGGGACTAGTAGCCTTGAAGCATCCATTAGGCATGGAGTTAAGAATGATGGCTTGATACTGATCTTGCCTCTAATCTGTGAGCCCAACTGTTTGCACTCTCAATTTTCATAAGAAATATTAAAACAAGGCTTCTAAGAGTAGAAAATTGTTTAGACTCGCGGCTTTCATCTGTCCTTGAATGGAATGTTTCAAAGATGGTTTTAGTTACTCTGTATTTGTTTTATTTTGAAATTTGTAATTGTTACAGGAAACTATGGGTCTTCTACCATGAATACTGAAAGGGATAGAACATTCACTTGTAGGCATGTTGAATTGTGTAACGACGTAACCTAGAGCAACAAATAACATGTGCCACAATATTTAGGGAAACAAAACTATGCTACAAAAAAACAACGTGCATACAAACTTAGGGAAATTAAAATCTTATGCTAATATTTATAGGGGTGGAAACTTCCCATTCAGTGGCAATGTTTGAGATGGATTCTATTCACTGGGATCTGTAATTCTTTGCCATCCAATTTAGCCAACTAGAAGGCATTGCTACTCTTGCACTCTGTTATCATGTAAGGACCACTCCATATGGCATCAAATTTGGAGTGTTTTCTTGGCTTTGCTCGATCTTCATCCCACTTTAGAACTAATTCCCCTTCCTGAAAGGTCCTCGTTCTTGCCTTCTTGTCAAAACTTTTTTTATCAATGCTTGATCCTTTTCCATGACCTGCTTTACATGCTCTCTTGCCTCCCCTACCTCCATCAACTTTGCATACCTGATTGCCATAGGCTCAAAATCAGCCAACTCCAACTGTTTCATGAGTTCCAATGCAGGAAACTCCAATAATATGGGCAATACTGCCTCTTTTCCATATACAAGCTTGTTTGGGGAGTTGCCTATGGATCTCTTTGATGTGATCCTATCAGCCCATAGAGCTGATTTGAGCTTTGTATGCCAAGTCCTCTTATTTTCATCAAGAGTCCTTTTAATAATCCTTAATAGGTTCTTATTTGTGGACTCTGCTTGGCCGTTACCTTGAGGGTAATAATTTGATGAGGTGTTGAGATACACACAATTCTTAATCTCCCATTTAGTGATCCTTGTACCAAGGAATGCCAATGCATTATCTGATATAATAGTGGTAGGGAATCCAAACCTGGTGGCTATTCCTTCATAAAAATCCAAGATGTTGGATTCATTTGCTTCTTTTAGTGCCATTGCTTCAGTCCACTTGGTGAAATAGTCAATTGCAGTAATTATCCACTTGTGGCCTTGGCTTGAATTTGGGTTAATGACCCCAATGAAGTCTAGTCCCCATTGCATGAATGGTTGTTCCACTGAAATGGGATGAAGGGGCAGGGCTGCTAGCTTCTCCTTTCCTGTGAAGAATGCACATTTTTTACACTTCTTGACCCATGAGTAGCAGTCCCTGAACACTGTAGGCCAATAATAACCAGCTTTCATGATCTTGAGAGCTATTACTCGAGGGGCAAAGTGACCTCCTACTTCTCCATCATGGAATTCATGCAACACTCTCTCATCAGGTGAGATCGCTCATTTTTTCCAAGAATACGAGCCATCGAGGAGTTCGATAAGCTTATCTCACTCGGTTGAGCTAAAACAGTGTCAAATTGGGAATAAAGAGACGAGTCATCAAAGGAGTTCGTGCCTTGTCCTAACTCGGTCATAACTCAGATCACAAGCCTTAGATGAGTTCATGAGTAGGAAATGTAAGTTCGGTTGTCCAAATTTGGCTTGTCATAAAAGAGTCTCGATAGAAGCGGAGGATGTTTCAATGGTTGGCTCATTGAGGCAGAGAAATGATTAGTTCGACCCGGTTTAATTCAACATGGAGAGATTGATGTTTCCTTGTTGGAATATGAATTTAGTTTTAATGACTCAACGGAGACAATAGCTGCCTCAAGATTTGGTCGAGCTTCTTCCATGGAAGAGAATTCTTCGCCATTAAATGTAGCTAGTTGGAAATAATTTCTACTCTTGCACTCTGTGATCATGTAAGGGCCACTCTAGATGGCATCAAATTTGGAGTGTTTTCCTAGATTTGTCTGATCTTCATCCCATTTTAGAACTAAGTCCCCTTCCTGAAAGGTCCTCATTATTTCCTTCTTATCAAAACTCTTTTTTTATCAATGCCTGATCCTTCTCCATGGCCTACATTGCATGCTCTCTTGTCTCTCCTACCTCCATTAGATTTGTATAACTGATTGGCATAGGCTCAAAATCAGCTAGCTCCAATTGTTTCATGACTTCCAAAACAGAAAACTCCAATGATATGGGCAATAGTTCCTCCTTTCCATATACAAGCTTGTATGGTGAGCTACCTATGTATCTTTTGGATGTGATCCTATCAGCCCATAGAGCTGATTTGAGCTTTGTATGCCAAGTCCTCTGATTTTCATCAAGGGTCCTTCTGATAATCCTTAATAGGTTCTTATTTGTGGACTGTGTTTGGCCATTACCTTGAGGGTAATAATTTGACGAGGTGCTGAGATACACACAATTCTTAACTGCCCATTCAGTGATCCTTGTACCAAGGAATGCCAATGCATTATCTGATATAATAGTGGCATGGATTCCAAACCTAGTGGTTATTCCCTCATAAAAATCTAAGATGTTGGATTCATTTGATTCTTTTAGTGCCACTGCTTTAGCCCACTTGGTGAAATAGTCTTTCCCATTGAGTATCCACTTGTTGGCTTGACTTAAATTTGGGTTTATCACCTGAATGAAGTCTAGTCCCCATTGCATGAGTAGTTGTTCCAATGAAATGGGATGAAGGGGAAGGGCTGCTATCTTCTACTTTCCTGTGAAGAATGCACATATTTTACACTTCTTAATCCATGAATAGTAGTCCCTAAACACTGTAGGTTAATAATAACCAATTTTCATGATCTTGAGAGATGTTACTCGAGGGGAAAAGCGACCTCCTGATTCTCCATCATGGAATTCATGCAACACTCTCTCAATCTAGCCTATCTCAATGCATATTGATAGAATACCATTGATATCCTTCTTAAACAAGACACCACCAATAAGCACATATGGGATAGCTTGTAATCTGAAGTATCTTGTCTTTGCCTTGTTTCATTCTAGGGGGCAAAAACCTGTTTGAAGGTAACACACCAAGGCTTGAGTCCAACATGGAACATGTATATAATTATCTTGGAGGAAAGTTGAAATGTGTACCAACGTAACCTGGAGTAATAAAGAACCTATGCCACAACACTTAGGGAAAAAAAACTACACTATAACAAAACAACGTGCATATGCACTTAGGGAAATTAAAATCCTATGTTAATATTTACAGGGGTGGAAGCTTCCCAATCAGTAGCAATGTTTGAGATGGATCCCGTTCACTGGGATCTACAATTCATCACCATTAAATTTAGCTAGTTGGAAAGCATTGCTACTCTTGCACTTTGTGATCATGTAACTGCTGTATACGATGGATTAGAGTCACATCATTCAAGTGCTTTCATAAAATTTTCCCGAGTCAGGAGATCCCAGGTTTATTACGGTGCAGAATGAAATCCCATTCGTAAAAGCTCAGCATTTCTTTTCCTAGAAACGAATTATCAATGTGAAGGTCATCTTTGATCAATACCCGGTAATCCTTCTCCATGGCCTACATTGCATGCTCTCTTGTCTGTCCTACCTCCATTAGATTTGCATACCTGATTGCCATAGGCTCAAAATCAGCTAGCTCCAATTGCTTCATGATTTCCAAAGCGGTAAATTCAAATGATATGGGAAATACTTCCTCCTTTCCATATACAAGATTGTATGGTGAGCTACCTATGTATCTTTTGGATGTGATCCTATCAGCCCATAGAGCTGATTTGAGCTTTGTATGCCAAGTCCTCTGATTTTCATCAAGGGTCCTTCCAATAATCCTTAATAGGTTCTTAGTTGTGGACTCTGTTTGGCCATCACCTTGAGGGTAATAATTTGACGAGGTGCTGAGATACACATCATTCTTAACTGCCCATTTAGTGATCCTTGTACCAAGGAATGCCATTGCATTATCTGATATAATAGTGGCATGCATTCCAAAGCTAGTGGCTATTCCTTCATAAAAATTTAAGATGTTGGATTCATTTGATTATTTTAGTGCCACTGCTTCAGTCCACTTGGTTAAATAGTCTGTCCCAGGGAGTATCCACTTGTTGGCTTGGCTTAAATTTGGGTTTATCACCTGAATGAAGTCTAGTCCCCATTGCATGAATATTTGTTCCACTGAAACGGGGTGAAGGGGAAGGGCTGCTATCTTCTACTTTCCTATGAAGAATGCACATATTTTACACTTCTTAATCCATGAATAGCAGTCCCTAAACACTGTAGGTTAATAATAACCAGTTTTCATGATCTTGAGAGATGTTACTCGAGGGGAAAACCTCGACCTCCTGATTCTCCATCATGGAATTCATGCAACACTCTCTCAATCTAGCATGTCTCAATGCATATTAATAGAATACCATTGATATCCTTCGTAAACAAGACACCACCAATAAGCACATATGGGATAGCTTGTAATCTGAAGTATCTTCTCTTTGCCTTGTTTCATTCTAGGGGGCACAAACCTGTTTGAAGGTAACACACCAAGGATTGAGTCCAACATGGAACAAGTATATAATTAGCTTGGAGGAAATTTGAAATGTGTACCGACGTAACCTAGAGTAATAAGGAACATATGCCACAACACTTAGGGAAACAAAACTACACTATAACAAAACAACGTGAATACGCACGTAGGGAAATTAAAATCCTATGTTAATATTTACAGGGCTGGAAGCTTCCCAATCAGTAGCAATGTTTGAGATGGATCCCATTCACTGGGATCTACAATTCGTCGCCATTAAATTTAGCTAGTTGGAAAGAATTTCTACTCTTGCACTCTGTGATCATGTAAGGGCCACTCTAGATGGCATCAAATTTGGAGTGTTTTCCTAGCTTTTCCCAATCTGCATCCCATTTTAGGACTAAGTCCCCTTCCTGAAAGGTCCTCATTCTTTCCTTCTTATCAAAACTCTTTTTTATCAATGCCTAATCCTTCTCCATGGCCTACATTGCATGCTCTCTTGTCTGTCCTACCTCCATTAGATTTGCATACCTGATTGCCATAGGCTCAAAATCAGCTAGCTCCAATTGCTTCATGAGTTCCAAAGCGGGAAACTCCAATGATATGGGCAATACTTCCTCCTTTCCATATACAAGATTGTATGGTGAGCTACCTATGTATCTTTTGGATGTGATCCTATCAGCCCATAGAGCTGATTTGAGCTTTGTATGCCAAGTCCTCTGATTTTCATCAAGGGTCCTTCCAATAATCCTTAATAGGTTCTTAGTTGTGGACTCTGTTTGGCCATCACCTTGAGGGTAATAATTTGACGAGGTGCTGAGATACACATCATTCTTAACTGCCCATTTAGTGATCCTTGTACCAAGGAATGCTAATGCATTATCTGATATAATAGTGGCATGGATTCCAAACCTAGTGGTTATTCCTTCATAAAAATCTAAGATGTTGGATTCATTTGATTATTTTAGTGCCACTGCTTCAGTCCACTTGGTTAAATAGTCTGTCCCAATGAGTATCCACTTGTGGCCTTGGCTTAAATTTGGGTTAATCACTTGAATGAAGTCTAGTCCCCATTGCATGAATAGTTGTTCCACTGAAATGGGGTGAAGGGGAAGGGCTGCTATCTTCTACTTTCCTGTGAAGAATGCACATATTTTACACTTCTTAATCCATGAATAGCAGTCCCTAAACACTATAGGTTAATAATAACCAGTTTTCATGATCTTGAGAGATGTTACTCGAGGGGAAAAGTGACCTCCTGATTCTCCATCATGAAATTCATGCAACACTCTCTCAATCTGTCCTGTCTCAATGCATATTAATAGAATACCATTGATATCCTTCTTAAACAAGACACCACCAATAAGCACATATGGGATAGCTTGTAATCTGAAGTATCTTCTCTTTGCCTTGTTTCATTCTACGGGGCACAAATCTGTTTGAAGGTAACACACCAAGGCTTGAGTCCAACATGGAACAAGTGTATCATTAACTGGTTGTTCTCGATCATTCTATAAAAATAAGACAACCTCCTTTTCACCCACTAACTCATCCTAATGCTTGGAGGTGAGCTGTTCACATAGTCCCTTGCCTCTAACCAGTTTGGTCACCTTGATCTCAATTTCATATTCCATTACGTGGGTGATCCAACCTATCCTCTTCTCATTCAAATCCTTATTTAAAAGGAAGTCCTTGACACCAACATGAGATACTAGTAGTTGAATCTTGTTATTTGAGACCAAGTTCCTGAACTTCTTTAAGCTCCTAATAATAGCGAGGACCTATTTTTTAATGAAAGAATATTTTACCTCGTATTCCTTCAAGCTCTAACTGAAGAAAGCTATGGGTTGCTCTGAAATTTCATTGTTGGGATAGGAAAAGATGGCTGATATGGTGTCTAACCCTCCAAAATCATATAACATGAAGTATTTTGAGAATTCTGGGTTAGTGAGAGTTGGATCCTATGATATTGTGAGTTTAATGGCCTCAAAACTCTCTTTGCCCTCTGTTGTCCTTTTAATGCAAGAATTTTCTTTAACATCATTGTTAAAGGCTTCACAAGAGGAGAAAAGTCAGGTATAAACCTATGAACAAAGTTTATCCTCCCCAAGAAGCTTTGGAGAGACTTTTTATGTTGTGGTAATGGAAGTGTTTGGATGGTTTCAACTCTTTCAGGATCAATTGCTAACCCTTCTGTAGAGACAATGTGGCCTAACAGTTTCCCTTCATGAGCCAAGAACACATGCTTTTTTTGGTTTAATGACACCCCAAACCTTCTACATCTCTGAAATACCTATCTAAGGTGAAAGAGATGGTCTGTAATTTTTTTTGAAAAGATAGTGCTATCATCTAGTTACACCAGGACTATGTTGTTGATCAAGCCTTTGAATGCCATATCCACATTTCACTCAAATGTTGCTCTAGCATTTGATAGTCAAGATGGCATTTTCCTATAAGCATATGTTCCCCATTTGGTGGTGAAGGCTGTATTGAATTGATCTTCTTCTTTCACCATTATTTGGTTATAAGCTGAATACCCATCTAATAATGAGAACCTCTCAGAACCAACTAAAACTTGTAGGATCTGTTCCATTGATGGAAGTGGGTAGTGATGCTCTATTTAGATTGTGAAAGTCCACACAAATCTTGATTTCTCCATTTTTATTTCTCACAGGTACCAAGTTAGCAACCCAACTTGAATGCTTAATAGGAGAAATGATACTAGCCTCAATTAGCTTGTTCAATTCTTTTCTCATGAGAGGCTCAATGTTGGGATTTATTAGCCTTTGCTTATGTCTGAAATTCTTATCTCTTGGATCCAACTCGATGGTGTGTTATGCCAGCTTTGGATTGAAACCTCTTAAATCTTTATAAGTCTAGGAAAAGACATCTGGGAACTCTTGACAGAGTTAAATAAATTCAGATTTTTCTTGTTGAGTGTTTACCCTACCAATCTACAATGTTTTTCCTTCTTCTATAAAAATAGGTTCTAAATCTTCACCCTTTACCTAAATATTTGCCTTCTCTTTTCAGAATTGGTCATTTGGGTTGAATATTGATTCCAAAGTGACAAAACCCTTTGGTATTTTTTTGGTCCTCAGGTGTACAAATTGATATCCATATTTCTACTCTAATCTGTCTTGATTCCTAGATGAGAATTCAAATTCCTCTTGTTGAAAGTTGAGAATTTGTTAATCATTTTCAAAGACTTTCCAACTTGTGTTGTTTTCTGGGAAATTTGGCCTTATAACCAGCTTTCTATGGGGTTGATGCTTATCATTTTTGATACTCTCCACAACATCAAATGCTACCCAAATTGCTGCTAATCTATCTGCTACTTCATTCTTCTTCCTTGGGATGGAGTTAATGCTGAATACATAAAAATATTCAATGAGGTCCCATACTTGGTTCTTGTAACTCTTTAATAGGTCATTCTTGGCAGCGTTTTTTCCTCGAAACTAATTAGCAACTAGTTCACTGTCACCAAACACCTGTAAGTTCTTGATTCCACGTTTCCTTGCCCAATGCATTCTATGGACCAAAGCATCATGTTTTACTATGTTGTTTGAACAAGAAAATTGGAAATGGAAATATGAGTAGTATTTCATACCTTTAGGTGAGACAAGCATAGCTCCTCCTCCGAATCCTTGCCTACTTCTTGAGCCATCAAAGAATAACTATCATACCTCATTATCATCTTTTTGGTCTGGCTTAATGATGTCGGGAAGATGATAATTTTCTTCATGCAAACAGTAGACTCCTAGCTCAGACTCTTCCATCTCTTTATAGGGGTCAAAAGCATGTCTCTTATTCACCCACTCGTCGAGAGTCAATTCTGGGATACACCCCACCTTGGTATCTGTCTCACAAGTGCTTGGGGGGTCCTCCAAATCAAAGGTTGAACAATTTGCATTGATCAAGATGGGTACATAAGACTCAATATGGTAATTTGTAATGGGCTCAGATCTGATTGTGGCATTATCTCCATACCTTGTTTTGAAAAGCATGTGCGACTAATCAATAGACAAATAGCCTCCAATCTTAGCAGTGAAGTCTCTCGACAAACACAATGCAAAATGTAGTGGCAAGTCTATGACTAATATGTTTTGTAATACAATCACATTGGGGCAAGAATGCAGTGTGAGGCTTGAATTTGTAATGAATCCAATGTTTGTCACTGTGGTCCCATCCAATTGCACTACCCCCTTGGAGATGACTTCATATTGGAGACCCAGTTGATCAGCTATTTGCTTTGGCATTACAGAGCTACTTTCCCCCGAATCAATCATGCAATTGTGTACCAATTTGTCCCCAATGATCAATGAAACATAGAATGGAGGTTGCTTCATATTCTTACATTATTTTCCTCCAAGGTTTCCTTCAGGTTGAGCCGCATTGGCAAGCACTTTCTCTTGCTAGTTAGGGGGCTGATTTGAGCTTGACCAATTGGCCATAACAGTTTGCAATAGATCTCTCTGTCCTAGAATGGCTAGTGACTCCCACATTGAAATGTTCACATTTTTCTTCTTCATTTGTTTAATGATATTAAATGAGCTATCCTTTTGATGCCCCTTGCTTGGAACATTTTTTTCTTACACATGGGTTGTCACAACTGGTGCCTGAGTGGATTTGGCAGGTGGCTTGGACCAACTTTGCATATTAGGAGTTACACTTTGAGTGCCAATACCTTGTGAAGTAATGGAGGGTTGATGATTACTTGAGTTAAGTGATTATCCTTCTCAAATATTTCTATTTTTGGATAATGTATTGGCATCTATACTTTGAGAAGGGGTTGTATTCATTCCACAGAAGTCCTCAGCTTGCCAATTGACAAGCATAGTTTCACTTGAAAATGCCTCTTGTTGAGCTCCTTGTTGGAGATTTTATTCTTGACTAGACTCTTATGACACACCACTGGTCTGTACCATCAAGGCCTGGTTTAGTGCACCATTGAAGCACATTGATTGGTTATAAGGTTGATTGCATGGAAAACACCAATCATATTCCTGGGCCATATTGTTTTGTGTTAGGACCAAGGCCCTTGATGTTGAAGTTGTGTTTGGATCATATGACCGGAAAGGTCTAACAGCTTGAGTTTTTCCTTGGCTCTAATTTTGATTTACAACGTGAGATGGTGGCCTATTTTCCTAATATGGGGGTCTAGCCTGATACTGAGCTTGAGGCTAATATGGCCTATAACTATGAGCTTGTTACCTCTTGATAGTTACTAACTCATTCCCTAGGATCTGCAGCTGTTTCATAACTTCTTGAAGTTATTTTGAGGTACTAGAGGATGAGGTGGAGGCTTCGGCTGAACTTTGATTCCTAGGAGTAGGCATAGGAGCTAATGTGGGTGTTTGGCTAGTGCTTGGGTTTCCTAATTCTAGATATAGGGGCATGGGTGGCCTAGGAGCAAGTTTTTCGACCTGAATTAAACAATTTTCAGCTCTTATGGAAATGTTATAGGCTATAGGTAATGTTGTGCCTCCCATTGATTGAATCATTAAAGCAATATCAGAATTTAGATCTCTAAGAAAGTATAAAAAGGCACCTTCATCTATGGCCTTTACAGCCACTTGAATCTTGTCCCATTTCCTTTGAAATTTGAGGTTGAAATATGTCAACTACTCATTGGGATCTCCCTTGATTGTTGTTAATTTCTCCAAAAAGGATAGATTATATCCTTTTTCTCCAAACTAGTCATGAATAGCTCTTCACATATGGTCCCAATTATGAATAGAGCCTACTATTAGATTCCTAAACCATTGTTAAGCTTTACCCTTGAGTGAAGAGGCTAGCAATTTGATTGAAATGTCCATCTTAGTGATCTCATGGATTGCATAGAAATTTGCAATGTCTTGAATGTGGTCACCAAGAGAAGTCTAGTGCTCTCCAGTGAAATATGGGATACTCTTTAAAGCTGCCACTAGGAATGGATTTTGTGCATTAAGGGTGAGTGGGCTGCGACCGATGAAATTGACATAAGGATTTGGTTGTGCCATCCTAATTGGCCTGAGAACCCTTGATTGAAATAACTCCCCACTAGGAGGAGGTGTTGACAAGGCTCTGTTTGGTGGATATGGAGACCTCCGGGCTCTTCTCCCCCTTCTCCTTCTTTCTGGAGACAAATGTAGATAGACAAACTATCCCTCTTCTCTAGTTATTGACCTTGTTTGTATTCTTCTCAAGAACTTGACAAGCTTGGGATACTAAAACTAGTGGATTATGTCCCTTTTGGAGTTGTCAGATGTGTAGTTTCAAAGCTTCTTAAAAGATAGAACTTGTAATAGGTGCACATCAATCTTGCTACAATAAAAAATGAAGACTTATTGTCCCACCAGGCGTGCCAAAACTGTTAGTGTAGAATCACATTAGCCCTGAATGCCTGCAGCTGAATGGGTTGAGACTCTTAGTGTGATTGCACAACATGGAGGATCTCTCAAAGTGTGGGACCTTACGAGTTGAGAGAGATCTCTGGATTAAGGCTGGTTCTTATTCCTCTATTCAGGTGCATACAAATATATTACCGAGGATCTATTCTAAATCTACTCTATTTTACCAAGGAGACAGGGTCGAGGAGATGCAAGAAAATAAACTAAGCTAATGAGGTGATGGACCAAAGGAATGTTAGAACCTTGTTTTATAGTTTAACACAGACCATAAAAAGGTAGTACAAACATTATGTACAGATGACCAAATTGCAATAAGAGATCAGAGAGACAATAACGAATACATGAGAGGGTCAAGAAACATCCACAAACATATATATTATTGCTCATGAGTCGATACAGTATATTACAATGGACAAGAATAAAAAATTGCATTACAATCTGAAGGAGAGGTTAGAAAAGCTTCACAAATCCTCTTATGACTAAAAGAAGAAGGGAGGGCGCAAAACATAAACGTCCAACCTTTTACAATGAGTCTCGAACCTTCCTTTATAGATTCAACACAGAGGGGAGAAAGAGAGAGAAGTAGGAAATATAGTTCGAAGTTCAACTACTATCATCAATGCCTCCTGCAAATCTGCCCCAAATCTACCATGTCTGCAATAATTACTTATTCGGCACCTCGAAGGAGGAGGAATGGAAGATCAAATTAAATTCGATCTAGTTGCTGGGGCAAAAATATCCTGTATTAATGGAACAAAGATGTTTCTCCATTTTTCACCCACTTAGCTTCTCCAAAATTAAAGTTTCATATCTCCTTGGTGTAAACAAGGCCGAGATCTTTCCAACGGTGTCAGATTTGTCAGTTTTTGAGCACTGAGTCGATAGATATACCCATCAGAAATTTGAATCCAGTCCATACAAAAATGGCGGAAACCAGTTGCCATAACGGGCCCCCTTTTTTGAAACCAGACATGTGGAGGGTTGGCGCATGTTTGAGGACTACCTTATATTTTGCTTTTGAAGTTGTACCGGACCAACACATGGCTTCTTCCACTGGCCCTATCTATGCTTTGACTATTCAACCCCGACCCTGTCTGCCTATTTGAACTTGGGACACGTGGAAGCTTCCACAAACTCTTGGACTTTTCAACAGTCGTTCCTACTTTTTTGGGCCCTGAATACGTGGTGAGATGGCACTCATTTGGGAACCACCTTTTGGGTCATGCCTTGAAATTACACTGATGCAACATGTGGAGCGGTTCATAGATTCTCTATACTTAGTCAATTTTGGGCCCGCTGTGTCCCATTTTTAACTTGGTCTACGTGGTAAACCCACGCTCACTTGGGCCTCTACTTTTGGATTTTCCTTCAGAAATGCACCAGGCTGACACCTGGTTACTTCCATTAGCACCTTTATACTTAGTCTTTTTTTAGTCTCGCTTTGTCCCCCTTTTGACTTTTAGTTGTTGGCTCTGCCCCTCTTTGGGTCTGGGACATGTGGGGACCTGGCGCTTGTTAGAGTCTGCCCTCTTGGATTCAATCTTTGGATGTGCACCATTTGGACACTTAGCACCGTCTGTTGTGTCCTCCATACTTAGTCGATTTTAGGGCTCGTTTTGAGTCTTTTTTGAGCCCGACGACTTCGAGCCTTCACCATTTATTTTCCTTTTATCCTTTGGTTTCTTTGACACTTTCTTCTCCTTATCTGACCCTTATTTTCATTTTAGAGGCATCCTGTAATCTATTTTCCAGATTTGGAGCACGAGTTCACTCGACAGAGCCATTTCTTGAATTTCTTCCTACATGGGGTCGTTTGAACTTTCACAAGCCCTGTCACTCCATTATAGAGTCCCTCTACAACCTGTTTGTAGGATTTGAATGTGATTTCTATGGTTTCTTTTGTGTGGGGTCATGGCTGATCAATTTTGTTGGGGAACAAAATAGTGATAACAAGAATTATTGAGGAGGAGAAAGTGTAGACACAGAAAGGAGAGAAAATTACTTGGGGATCCATCCTTCTGTTAATTGTATTTTGAGAGACTGTGGTGCTAGACGGGCCAGAAGGCAATATGTGGGATCACCCCATTGAAGACAATTCTCCCGCAAAATTATTCACCAAGTATATTAGTGATGAAGGATCCTAAACTTATACAAGCCATTCCTCAAAAGGTGGTATAGAAGGATGCACGTGGCATTCCAAAACAAGTTGTGTGTGCCTAGAGAGATGTCAGCATTGCTAAATACATAGACATAATTTACAGTAATGAAACAATTTATCCTTGTAAGATTCTTGATGAACAATGGAGAAATGGGGCCATGATGCAAACTACCATTTACAATCACAACCAAGTAGTTGAAGTGCACAATAAATACAATCAAGGATGTGCAACAATTGAATTTTAATGGAGAGAGGGTTTACACAGACTACCATACATTACACAAGATGAATGCATATGTGTCTAAGGCAACATACGTAGAAACAATGGAGAAAAACAACATGGAATTTAGTTTGATTCTAACCCTAGTAGTTGGTAAAGATGCGTACAGATTTGATGTCTACCTACAACCAAAGATAAAGGATGGGAAAGAGGTTGATGTGCATGATGTCGATATGCCACAACCACCAAAGAAGAATAGGGTGAAGATCTCAAAGTGTAGCTACAAAGAGATGAATCCTCCAAATGAAGAAGAAAATGACATAACTGAGGGCTAGTTGGATCACATAAGAAGAAATAATATGAGAGGAGAGTTCAAGGAAGAAAATTCCTCATACACATAGAAAGAGCCTCTAACTAAAGAAGAGCGCAAGTTGAGCCCAACATAAGAAGACAACCCCCACATCGTTAATAATTTAGACAAGGAAGGTAAAGATCAACCGATACAGGAGGAACTACATGTGGAGGATAAAAAAGGAGAAGAAGAAGAAGAGTTGATACATAATAAGGAGTGTGAGTGAGGAGAAATAAAAGGGCTTGAGTAGGAAAAAGATACGCATGATGCGCTAAAATATGAGCACAAGGGAGATGAAGAAGAAGAGGAGAATAAGGAGGAAGAAGAGGGAAACAAAGAATAGGTAACTGGGGAAGGAAAAGGTGCTAGAGAGGAGAGGAGGCATGGATATTTTAAAATTACATAAGAGACCCTGAAAATCCACGTGCAAGAGGAAGGAAGTGATGAAAATTCCCACATGAACCCCATATGTTATACATTAATGACAATACAAAGTTTTTAAGGGAAAAATTTCAGAGTTTAGTACTAACAGAGGACCGATTCTATTGGGAAATGTTTGATAAGGCCAAATCCCTCTCGCTCACAACAAAAATTATCTCATGGAACATGCAGACCCATATGGAGGATCCTGAGTTCGAGGTGAGAAAGGAATCATTCTCAGAGATTAAGATTAAGAAGGAGATAGAAAGGGTGTTTCCTATAATTGACTCCAAAAATATCTCAGATGAACAAGCCTGTAACACACTAAACAAGATGGCAACCGAGGTTGGGAGAAGAAATATTGACAAAGGGGCCACATTAAAGAGGATGTAATAGGATATACAACCTAAATGCTTAAGGAGACAAAAACTTGCAAAGGATTTGAAAAATGAGAAGAAGATAACAGTTGATGCGTAAAACAAAATAACTGATATAGTTACTAATATTATGCGTGCATGCCCATAATTAGTAGAATAGGCCAAACAAGGATATCATAGAGAAATGGAGTATTTGGAAGATTGGGTTCAGATGTTTCTGATAAAGGTTCAAAGTAGGCTAGGGATGTCAGTTGAAGAAATGGCTAAGATTAATAAAGAAAAGGTAGAGAGAAAGATTGAAGAATATGAGATAATTATTGTGGAAGTAAAGGAGGTCACGTAGAAAGAAGAAAAAGTTTGTAAAAACTTCCAAGATTTTTATATGATATGTAATGTGTGCACTACAGTTGAAAAGGTGAAGTTGAAGTAAATACATGCCATGATGAAAACCAATAAGGCCGAGCACGAGGATGTGATTTTGAAAGTCTCAGAGAAAAGAGAGTTAATAAAATCCAAGCGCGATGCTATTGTTGAGAAGCTCAAGGACATCCAACCTATCGTAATGCGTAAGATGGATAGCTTGGAGAGTCTCGCAACATATTTGGATGTATTTCTTAAAGATATAAAAGAGAAGATTAATGAGCTAAATTTGGAGAAGATATTGGATATTATGGAAACGATGCAAAACATGGATAGTAAAGAGATCAAAGGATGGAAGCGGCTAGAATTTGTAACAAAACAATATTTTCTAGAACTCCTCCCATCATTAAGGATTGAACTTTGGATGCACACGAGGAAAGATTCTTAATTCTTTGATTCATTAGGGTAATTTCCATATTCTTTATTCTTCATAGATTCTATCATTTTTTCAGATATTCCTGAGGAACTTTTCTTTGATTCATATCATTACCGAGGATGGGAAATACTCCTTGTGTGGGGTAAATTTGAGAAGATAAAATGGCTAAATACTAGCCATGCCCAGAAATTGAAGACCACATGCATAAGGGTGTGCATGGATTGAGAGATAAAATAACTAAGGTCGGAGTAATGTATGGAAGCATATGAGAAATAATAAGATAATTATAAGGATAAGTCAATGCGTAAAATGTATGCTTGTAAGGGGAAAGGATATATGTGCATCAGGGTCCGTGCATCCACACAAGTTTCAGGATTTAACCAAATTCCAAATGAAGGCTAAAAATAGGAAAAGAAGATATGGCATGGAATGCAAGGCACATCTAGAAATAAATAGAGCACCGAGCATAGGTAAAACACATACAAGGAAGAAATCTATATATAGGATTAGAGCATGGAAAAGGCCAAGCTATATATAGGTTGATTTATAGTTAAAGAAAGGGTTTTAAGAGGCATGCAACCTATATTTAGGACATCTATTGTTAGAATTAAAGCATGTAAGTGGTAAAGGACAAGTTCCCACCATATATAAATAGATGTTGCACTGTTTGTAGTGTGTGTAAGCATGTGTGAGAGTAATCGAGAGAGGCATAAGAAGCCATAGGTATGTGGTTATACAGTGTATGCATGTGCTAAGTGCTCTGTGCATGGATGTAATCAATGAGTTTATGTAATATAATGAACTATGCTTATGATCGATAATTGTGTATGGATTGTTAGAGTTAGTAATGATGGAGATGATGTATTGGGAATCCAAATATTGTTGTTAATTGTCTATGTTTATTAGGTTTCTTTCTACATGTGTTATCTTTTCTATACTTGTTATTTTCATTTATAATATGATGGTTAAGAATAAAAACTACATCTTGATAAGTAAACAAAGGAGGAACTCAGTAGGTTGCACAAACTTTGGCTGATTGCTTATACATATGTCTAAGTGAAGTGCCAACGCACTCGACCTTGTGAATTGTTGGCAACTAGACTCCAACATAACTAGGAGTAAAAGGAAACTCATGATGAAGGTGATCTACATGATATTGTGAGAATATAACATACAATCATGAAGTTTTTGTTAACAAGAAAATTAAAATGGAATTTGGGATATACACAAGAAGAGGTGGTGTCAATGTACTTATGGTTTAAGAAGTTGATAAATTGTGCATTGAGTTAAGGAATGTGTGGGAAAAACTATACATGGTACGATAAGACTTATGAAGAGAATTTACTATAAGAGGATATCATAGTGAAAATCAACAGGGAAAAAACATACAAACAAAGAGTACAATGGAGAAGACAATAGAGAATCTAGGCTACTACATGATATCTCAAAGATGAGATGAATTTTTAAGATGGATGTTCCCATTTGTTTATTAGGTTAGACCCCAAATCCTAGTTTACTATATCATAGAGATTTGTACTGTTATCTCCGAAAAACAACTCCCTATGATTTTTCAAGAATGAATGGATGAGAAATTAGTGTTTTTTGTGTAACATGGGTTATCTCCAAGTTGTGGGACTTGATAATTGAGATAAATCTCTGGAGAAGGTTTGTTCCTCTACCTATTCCTAATATCAAACTACTCTTTAGGAAGGAAATGCAACTATCTAATCCTATTATAATAATCCAAGGGACTAGGGAGAGAAGAAATGCAAAAAAATGGAAATCCTAAGCTAAAGAGAGGTGATACTAGGAAGAAAAGGGTGAAGACACTCTAATGAGGGAAAAAGGAGAAGGAAAAAGGAGAAGGGAGAGGTAAAACATGAGTGAAATATATCCAAAATGAAATTTTACCCTTTATTCTCCATGAGACAAACAAATTAACTTGCAAGAGATAAATACATGCACAAAATACAACAAGAAGAATAGAGAGGGAAGGAAATGCAACAAAACATAATTCAGGGTTGAGAAACAACACAAAACAAAGATTTTCTTGATTTCAAAGTATGCACAGACCATTACATATGAAGAAGAAGGAACAAGAACACATTAGTAAGATCAAATGGAGGTCTGTAACTCACAGCTTCTCAGGAACAATTTTGACAGAGTTCCTTTACATTTTAGAACATCATCCTCCCACAAATGAGAGATTTTACATTATATAGAAGATAGGAAAGAGAGGGGAGGGAAAAAAGAGGGAAACGCAGATTTTAACTTTCAACCACCAACAACATACATTAAATGTATGAAAATAGGTATGGGAACCCTTGCAAGACCATTTCCCCCATGATACTTTTCTTATGGGAGAAGGAATGGGCACCATACTTCATAAAATTGGGTGGTTAAGCTACCTAGAATTATAAATTTTAATGCTAGAACTTATTTTCTCTTTTTCACCTATCTACCCTCACCTTAATTAAGAAATCTAGTTTCTATGGTGTAGTACATACTGAGAGATTTCCAATTGTACCAAGTTTTTGAGATTTAGAATAACAATGCAAAGGATATGGCCATTTTAAGTTTGGGGGTTGGGATGGTCACAACTGGTTTTGTGTGGGCCTCCATAGTCTGCATTAATTTGTTTGTTCTCAATGCGGATGATCAGATAACTCACATAAGTGTAGAACAGTTCCATTTATTCCCTTCGAGTCCATCATATTTGTATTGGTCGCAAAATCATTCCTTGGGTAGAATTGTGGAATAGTTCCACCCGTCCCCTTTGTGCTTGCACCTCTTGCATAACTAATGACCCAACCTAACATTCCTTCCATTCCCAAAAATCCCACATTTCTTGTAATACATTGTCTTCTTTGTCTTGCGGCCATATCAGTGATGTGGGGAACTCATGACTCGACATAATGTTCCTTTTGTTCCCAAAAATCTTGCATTCCCGCAATACACTATCTGCTTTGTCATACGGTTGGATCAGTGATACAAGGAAGTCAAATCCTTAAGGAATTGTTCCTCTAGTGCCCCAAAAACCTGATTTGTCAAAAATTAAGTCTCAAAACCCATTATGTGGCCGGTGTGGTGATGCGATGAACACTAGGAACACAAGAATTGTTTCGTTTACTCCTCCCAGGCCCGATTTAGCTGATTTGGCTTGGATTTTCCTAATTTGATGAATTTTTCTAAGTGTTTGGGCTAGAAATGCCTACAAAGAGAGAGATGCCATGGGATGATTGCACTTACCCCAAATCATGAAAATTACATGTTCCTTCTAGTTTATTCTTCGAGGCTCCATTATACTTCCTTCGTCCACAGCTATCAAGCTGGCCAATTTTAAAGGGGTGCAAAATTGGATAACACGTACATATGTAATATCTGAGGATATAAAAGACCCATAATGGTTGTATATTATGCATGCTAAGATTCAAAATATCATCGATGAAATAAGAAGAAGATAAAAGGAGAAGATAGTGAATTAGGATATAATGACCACAGAATGAAGGGTCAATGTTTTACTCATGAAAACTATACGGGTTTCTTGAAAATATTACAAAACTTTAGGTAGAAGGGTCTAAGTGTCAAACATTATGCCAAGGTTTTTTATTAAATAATTATTATATTTGGAAATGGTAAAGTAAACCAAGAGAAGGTTCCAAGATAATTGATTGTGTTAAGGAATAATAACTAGGAAGAGATGTGTATGGTGCAGAACTAGATGGTAAATATGTAAACACCTTATTTTCTACTCTTACCAAAGTATTCTCTTCATAAGCACTATTAATTATATAACCTCATTTGCATTATGTCATATGGTGCATCATTAAGAATGCATTACGACGGTTAATGTTACTAAATGGGAGAAATATTTGATGTGTAATCGATGTTACCATAGATATCACATTCTATCTTTTACTTCTCCTAGTCATCATTTTATATCCTCCTACAACATCATCTTAATACCCTCTTATGATCACCTATATATCCATTAACAAATAAACTAAACCTCCATCAAATCAACTCTTTATCATATGCACAATATTCCTATATGCTCCTGAGTGTTTCTCTAAGACCCCATTATTTATTTTCATTAAGAGCCAAATGATTTGTCCTTGGTAAATAAAATCAATTTATTATTCATCATGGACGACTGCATCAATCATGGTGTTGTTGAGTATAAATAACTATAATTAATAATAAAGTTCCCTAATTATATCCAAAATTTGAAATCACATACCATCATCACAACATTCCACATTTTAGTGTAGTTATTCTCACTAAGCTTCACTTCAGTTATGAAAGGTTTACAAGTTATTTTTTCATATCTTAAGATTTCTACTTTTGGATCATTGGGTCTAGTAAATTTAAGAATAGGAGGTACATAAATCAGGTACATCAATTCTTTCAAATAGCTAACTATGATCTAATTATATCTTCTTTATAATATTTTGGTATTCCCCCATATTAAATCACTCAGATGCTACTACTAACCTAGAGGGGAACTTAATTTTTGAATGATGTCTCTATAAAGGAATGTATATCTAGCCCTCCTTTTCATTTAAGTTATTTATAATTTGATTTTATTGATTGAATGGTCATGTACATAGACTAGGATAGAGTACCATGTTGTTGTCTAATTCATTATTCTATATCATCCCTTACCTTACATTTTCACCCTTTAAGCATTATAACCTCTCAAAATATACAATCTATATACAACCCTAACTTATATATCTCTATGTTCCTTACAATATATTGAACTATTTGCAATCAAGATACTAGTATGATGTTACTCACTATGGTAGACCTATGATTTGGAACCCTATGCCTTTATTAAAGAGTAAATTACCATCTTCTAGATTTGTGGATCTTTCACTCCTTTAAATATTATTGTGTGTGGAACTAAAACGACCTGCTTTAAATCCTCATTTAATTCATCAAGAAGAGAATTATGATATTATGCATATCTACTTAATCTATAAAGATTCTACTTAACCCACCAAAAATCCTACTCCACTATTGATTGAGTGATATTCATGTTTATATTATATGTTATCCAATCAAAATCCACTTAAAATAGATTTAAAATGTCTCTCAATATTATCCCTTTTCTTTCCTAAAATATTCTAACATGGCTATAAAAAATAACTAATAAACATTAAGTTCCAAGCACAAAAATAACACATCTATACCATAACTAACCCCCTTATATGGATTGATTTTTGTTGTGAACTACCAATTCCATGGTCCGATAGAACTAAAGAAATGGTTGGAATATGTGATTTTATGTTTCAATCTACTCATTATTACTTTGTGGGCTTCGAAGACATTATTATGTTTTATATAGAGGTACACCTTGGGAAGAGATAAAAAACTCATATGAAGATACCCATAGATTACATATCGTAATGATCTATTAAATAAACCCAAAAGACATGGATGTGTAAAATATAATTTTCATTCAAAACAAAGATATTTATTAGATTTTTGTTATCTCAACATACTATTTTCCTAAGGAAGTATATTAGTAATTTCTAGGAAAGCAAAAGTAGTGTATAGTTGATCTATTCTATAGAAAATAAATATTCTATTTGTTGGTTGGGGACTGGAAGTTCTATCCATGAGTAAATAAAGTTATCTTTATTGTATGGTGATAAGAAGGTGAGAGGAGGGATAATATACATAATAAAATGTGGAGGAAGAGATGGATGAAACGTAACTCCAAATGAAGAAGTACAAGGAAGTGTGAGAGGTGATTAGGGCTATTGTAATCGCTTCATAGAGAAGATAAGAAAGGGATATGTTTTGTGAGGATCCATTAAATATTAGAAAGGAAAGAACTTGTTTCTAGTATTAGAAAGCCTAGTTTGTTAATGCAAACAACCTTATAGAAGTATGGGATCCCTTAGATGTTGGGGAATTGAGATTGAAAGGAAAAGAGATGCCCCCAACACCACCTAATGCTCATTGTCACACTATTGTGAAAAATACATAATAAGAGTTTCATAGATGACTAGGATCAACAAGAGTCTTGTATATTTTTGTAAGCATAGGTCAACATTTGGTGCTATAAAAATTAGTTCAATATACCTGTTTAAAGTGAAGAGCTCCCATTTCAAATTTATTAGTAATTGAAACAATCAAGATTTTTATAAAGACCACAAATATGCCCTTGATTTCTCATACACAACCAAAAATCCTACCAATAGAAGTAACTCTAGGAGGAGGTCTTGTTCCAATAACAACATAGATTATGAGTATAGAGAAACCACCCATTGTTAATGTAGTAGTGTGGGTCCATCAATTTTATTATGATTAGATGTTAATAACTCCATAATATTAACGGTTGGAGAACACAACTGATCATGTACACTCTTGTGGGATTAATTAGATGGAAAAAATATTGAGCTCTTTAAAGAAAATGACAAGTCAATTTGTGACAATACTGCTAGGCCCAGGACACTGTACTTTTTATATAAAATTTCACCCATATAAAAGTAGTGTCTATTATGCTGAAACTATTTAACATAAAGAAATTTGATATACAAAAATTGGAGTAACATACTATTACATAATTAACATACATCAAGTGGTTTCAAACTAAAACAATGTGAATGTACGTATGCATAGTTAAAAAATTAGTTTCAGAATTATATTATGAGCTTAATGCAGTATAGCAAAGATCTAGGCTCATAGTAGGATTACTTATAACTCTTTGGGGTTATCTTCTAATGGAAAACTTTGAGCAACCAAAAGAGAGGAATTGGAAGCTACATTGAGAGAATAATATCTCAAGATTAGGGACACTAGAATAAGCTCTTTCATGTAAGGAAGATCTAAAATGTGTCTACTTAGTTATATATGTTAAAATGGTGACTAACGGTACAAGAAATAACATTTGAATAATGCCTAAGGTTTGTGAGATATGTCATCAGTCACCTAATGTGAATAGCTATCCCACTCATAGATGGTACAGTAGATTAAGGTATCTCTTTGGTGTAATTTTTTTACATTATCATGCATGATACCAAACATTTTTTTAGGTTATTATAGAACTATGGGATGCTAGATAAAAATGGTTGTGATAGAAAATCATATATGCATTACATCATCAACAAGGCTATGTCAAAAGAACTAATCATGTTTGAAGAACAAGGGATGAAGAAGGGTCCCCTCGTGATCATGTTACAAGTGTGGATCATTTATTCACTACCAATTATACTGGGCCACTTGTCTAATGTGTGGATATTGCAGAAACAGAAACTAGAATTAAGATTCCCCATGGCTATATCTGAAGATGGTGTAAAATTACAAAGGAATGCCTTAGTGTATATGAATGATCATGCTTGGAGGATGGGTTCCTAACAAAACCAAAAGACACCTCCCACACTTGGTTGTAACTAACAAGAATGGCACACAAACTCGGTCGTAAAGAATGGGGATCCCATACAAACTATAGAAAAAACTTAGAGTAGGTACCTTGATGACTCATCTCAAAATAAGACTCTTCAAGAGGTACGGACAGTCTGAGAAACTCGCATGGTGGAATCCATACCATGAAATAAATAGAGGTCCACATGATTGAGCAATCTTACATAAATCCATCTACACAAGAGTATGAAAGAGCTATCAACAGGAATGAGATAAGGAATATCCTTATTGACATTGTATGCAAGTGTAGAAGTAAATATAAAAAATAGTGACGCATGAAATCAGATGGATAGACCACTATTAGAGCCAACCACTAATTTATTGTTCATAACTAATAGTACCCATACTATACTTGTTGGGACCCATGTTTTATTATATATTTGAAATGTTAGGAAA
Source organism: Taxus chinensis (assembly GCA_019776745.2). Lineage (NCBI taxonomy): Eukaryota > Viridiplantae > Streptophyta > Pinopsida > Cupressales > Taxaceae > Taxus > Taxus chinensis. The sequence continues at coordinate 173,102,098 of CM034150.1, read as the reverse complement.
TGATTATGTGACCGTAGTCTTTTTTTAATAATAAATGTAGAACTTTAAATGAAAATTAATTCGCTTACAAAATTAGATGAATTTTTATTAACATAATAAGATTTCTAACCACTAATGATCTATTATCAATATAGTACAATTCCATTTTATGTATTATTTGAAATCATGCCTAAGTATGTACACGAGATTGGAACTCTAGTTTAAGGCTTTTGTATCTTTTAAAGTGGTGGATAAGAAATAATTCGACATTTAATAGTAATTATTTCTCGATTTTGTCTGGAAAGTCCAATTTTTTACAATTTAATTATTCTACTTGTTCAAACATACAAATAACATTATAAAGAATTTTAATTATATAAATTGTATTTATCTATTTGCATATGAATAATTAGTGTAAATAATGCGACATTGTAAACATATTATGAGTTAGAGAAATAAGAAGAAAGATAAAAATACACTATCAAGAATTATCAGAAAGGAAGTTTCACCTATGAAGAAAAGAGACGAATAATTAAAAAGATCAAAACAATAATAAAAATAACTTCAATAATGCACTATAAAAAAGAATCCAAAACATATAAAAAGATATTAAAAACTCATATAAACATCATTAAGATCTTCACATTTATAATTGTTATAATAATTTTCAATGCTTTAAACATAAATAAATTTTCATTTCAGCATTATGCAAAATAATACATGTTTAACATGACAACATCCTGCAGTGGAGTTTACATTCCTCTTCGGGATGATTGTGCTCCTCCTCCCAATGTAGCTACTTGTGCTTAAAGCTTTCCGGTTTAATGTTTTAAGGTGGTGTTGAACTTTTCCCTCGTGATATTTGTTTGTGTTTACCATTTAAATATTTTGTAGTGCCTTGTTATTTTTGACCCCTACTCTTATAACTCTATTATGTTTTTATTAATATAACTTACAGTTCCAATAATAAAATAATACATATTTTTCCTTATTATAAAATGAGGCACCCAATACCAAGAAGCCGTCCATTTGGTGTTATAACTCCATTACTGTAAATTAGATTAAAGCCTTCATATCTGGAAACGAAGTAAATTAAATAAATAATTAGTAGTGGTGAATTTGCAAGATATGGTTGCCTCTTTCTTAACTGGAAATTTGTAAAATATGGTCGTCTTTTCCTTTTTCTTGTTTTGTTGTTTGGGTTCGCATGATTTTTTGTCCCTTAGAGGTTCACTTGTGGTTTACGCGAAAGCGTACAGTTCGACCGGATAACCTCATAAGGGGACAAATGGAAACCATACAATTCATCACACAAAATGAACAGTCACCTGGTTTATTTTTTTGTATAAAGGCCTGAAGTAAGCCATAATTAACAACATGTAAGCATTCAGAAGCACAGAAGCTAGTTAGAATGGATATAATGTGGAGCGTCACTCTTTAATTGCTAATGGCGGCGATGGAGCAGAGCAGGCGGCCACTTACATTGTTCATATGGATAAATCTGCAATGCCTAATGTATTCGCCACCCACCACCTCTGGTATAAATCCCTGCTTTCTTCTGTGAAAGGTGGTCGCAGCGCGGAGAGCGAGGAGGATTTATATGTCTACATTTATGATAATATAATGCACGGTTTCAGTGCGAAGCTGATGCGGTCGGAGGTGGATTTATTGGAGGAGCTCCTAGGGCATGTGTTATCGTTACCGGATTCGTCGGGAAGGTTTCATACCACTCATACGACTCAATTCTTGGGGCTTCTTTCTGATCAGTCGGCTCTCTTGCCCCAATCCCGATTCGGACAAGATGTCATCGTGGGCGTACTCGACTCGGGTATTTGGCCAGAGAGCGCGAGCTTCCAAGACCATGGAATGGAACCTGTGCCGGTCAGATGGAAAGGAACATGCGAGAACAGTGTCATCTTCAATTCTTCGGTTTGTAATAGAAAGCTCAAAGGTGCGCGTTCTTTTAAGAAAGGGTATCTGGCCATGTACGGGGAGATTGACCCCGTCAAGGATTACGACTCTGCGAGGAATTTCTACGGGCATGAAAGCCATACAGCGTCCACCGCAGCGGGCAACTATGTGGAGGACGTGGGATTCTTTGGTTACGCGCGAGGGTTCGCTCGAGGCGTGGCCCAGCGGGACGAATTGCCATGTATAAGATCGGTTGGTCAAAGGACATCGTGGGATTGGACGTGCTGGCGGGCATGGACAGTGCCATCAGCGAAGGAGCAGATGTTTTGTCTCTGTCTCTTGGCTTCGGCTCTTCTCCATATTTTCAAAACAGTATTGCTGTGGGAGCCTTTGCGGCCATCAAGAAAGGAGTAATGGTGGTATGTTTATTTGGAAATGGGTCCTCCCGCGGAACTGTCGATAACGCTGCGCCCTGGATTTTCAATGTCGGTGGCGGCACTATAGACAGGGATTACACTGCCTTATTGAAGCTGGGCAACCGCAGTATTGTTGTTAATGCATCGTCTTTCTTCTTTAACGAGGGCAACACTTCCTCAAGGATATCCCAGGCTCCGCTCCTTCACCAATCCGGGGACCCTGCGTGCACCAAAAAGATGGATCCTGCCATGGTCAGAGGAAAGGTGGTGCTGTGCATCAACAACACAAGGGATTCAAGCGATTTTTTCACAAACATTTCATTTGTTTTTTCACTGACTATATATTCACCTACTTGTGCACTGGCGGTTCCTTTCCTAGGCCAATCTAAAATTTATTGAGGCTGAGAGACTGAGCTTAAGAATATAAAATGTGATTCCTCGTAATAAAAATATATATACATATTCACCTATTGCAGCATGAAAAATTTCCATTGATTCAAACGATAAGATAATTCAAACACAATATTTTGTGTTCTTAATTTTTGAATTAAAAAGAAAGAGAATAAAATCAATGTGTAGGAATTAAACAGAATCGAGTACCTAACAAACTCAAATGACCAAATGACCAAATACTTATATTCCACACAGATGAGGAGCACCAACGATTTTGGAATTTCTGTTAATGTAAAATATTTTTCCATGATGTCGTTGCCTCCGATAAGAGCTACAACGATTTCTTCCTCCGCCCATGAGAATTGATGTTACAATGTAAATATGGTATAATACTTTATGACTCTGTTATTCGACAGGAAAAGAAAATCAACTAGATCACTTAATAATATGTTTTGCACTCTTCAAAACAATCAAAGATGAATGCTAATTCCAAATAAACAGCTGTTGCAGCCGCCACAAAACACTGCAATCACAAAGCCCAAATATTTAATGTCAAACAGAGTAAAAAGGCTTCGACATGGATTGATTAAAAACAGAGTTCGAATAATATGAGCCAATGAGCTCCAATAAAAAAAAAGAAATTAAGTCATGGTGTGAGCCAATGAGCTCCAATTAAATTTTTTTATGTATCTCTTCCAGATGAAGTAGCGAAGGTGCTCAAAAAGAAGAAACCTCAAGATAGTGGCGAGAATGTTACCAGGGAAAATAAATTAATTTTAAACATCCAAAATAAACTTGCAGCTCTTCCACTGCCATAATCAATGCTGAGAGCTTTCAAATTTTAAAAACTACATACTATGGTATAATATTTTGGGAACCTGCAATAAATGGCTTTATTGAAGAGGAGATTTACAACATTGTAGTACATATTAATGATTTTAAATAACATTATCAAAATTTACAGGGATGTTTGCAGTAATTAATTGATTTGACGACGAAATAAGAGATGTACAAGTGGCAAAACTAAAAAAACATAGAGATAACAAGAAATATAAATGGAAAGAGATGTTAATTGATTAAAACTTTGAGAATAATTATTTTATCGATGTAGAAAAGAATTATATATTGATGTATTTTAATATAGCACTTACATGGGAGAATGGATTTGAAGTGTCTAAGCTAACTCATTATTCATATCTGTATTTTTCAAAAGGTTTAACCTTCATATATGAATAAATATTAAAAAATAGATGTTTATAAACATTTAGATGAAGATGTGTGTACTTAATTATCATTTAAAATTAGTTAATTGTTATGGGGTTAGTGTATTTTTGAGTTTATTCACTTTTATCGTAATTATGTTACTATGTAACTTTATGGTTTATCATGTATGAGTTCATAGGATAATAAACAATAACCTTTTTTTTTTATATCTGCATATAAATATCCTATCATTAACACCCTCCCCTCTCCAATAGAATTTTTTCAATTATAAAACACCCCTTATTTTACCATATATCCATACTATTCATTTTCTGTAGACATTATAACATCCCTTTTAATTGAACCACCTGTGTAATGATGGATTTAGGATCTTATAGTTTCACAAAATTTAATTAAAACCTTGATGAAATTCATATTGAACTCGAAAAGTATAATAAACTCTTGACATGTGTAATTTGGTGTTTCTCTTCATTTATTTTATATCTACATTTGTCGCACTAATCAAACTGTCTATGTAGTAATGTGCAAGTTCATGTGCAATTGCATTATTGTCATATAAATCTATTAATCTTCATCGCATTCTTTCTCATATAAAATTGAATGAAATGACACGATATATACCTAAGCAATGATATTATGAGGGATTTCCCAATATTTTAGATTAATGTACTATTATTAGTCTACAAAAACATTTTACTTCTCCAGAAATCATGTCGTTATTGTGAAAAAATATAAATTGAAAACAATATGAATATAGGGCTTCTTCATCTACCCCACAACTACTACTCTTCCTTAATCGTCCCTCTTACTCTACATAACCTACTCCTAATATATTTTTTAAAATATTTATACGTTAGCCCCTTGTACCCATTAATATGGAAAAATATATTAGGTCCATTATCACTAATATTTAAACCCAATATAAAATCAAGTGATATATAATGCTTTGTTTTGTGAAATCCCCTTTTTCATATTGTTTGACCTTCAAATTTTCTATTATATTTACGATGGAGGCGTTCTTGTAGTGAGATGAGACATGTTAGGTCTGACATCTTTATCAATTTGGACAAAGCAGATTAAGTTTCAAGGGTATGTTGAAATCGTATGGTGACTATGTTGTGTGTGTTTTTGCATTTGGTGCGACCAAGGGCTGTGATGGCGAGGTTTGATGTGGAAGTGTTGAAACTCTCCCCCTCTTTGGTGACAGTAAGTGCACTACAGATCATTGATCTCTCTCGGCAATGCCTTTGGAGGCCCCATTTCTTCCTCTCTTAAAAATTTGTCTTCGCTTAACCGCCTGATGCTCTCTCATAATAAGTTTTTCAGCTTCATTCCTGACTCAATGGGGGGTTTTATACACATTGGAGAATCTATCTCTCAACAACAACATGTTCCAGGGTTCGATTCACTAAGTGCTTAACAACTTAAAGAGTTTTTCTAGATAGGAACTACAGGGAAATCAACTTAGCAACATTTTGCATGACTTGAGAAGAATGCATAGGCTCAATTTTTTTGATGCCAATGACAGTAAACTATCTAGCAACTTATACGGTCATATGTGGTCACTAGAGGAGTTAATTCTAAGAAACAACTGCCTATCTAGTGCATTGTCCATAAATTTATTAGAGCAAGATGCTTCAGGTAGTGAACCTCATCCACAACCAATAGTATGGCACTTTGCAATATGGGTTTTTCCATCACGAGTAGCTATAGTAGGTGACTCTTTCTGTAACGCCGCGAAATAGCCGACGCCACACTCACGACAGCAACGACGACGCAACCAAACGAACGACCTGAAAATGCGACAATTTTTTTTTTTTTGGTTTCTTTGCAAGGTGAGTTCGCATACAGACTTGAAACTACTTTAATCACGATAATGCTTCGAGATCAAAGAAGTTTGATTTAATTTCAATCGACGTTTCACAAGGAAGAGAAGGGTCGTCCTTCGAGTTGAAAGTCTGAGGGCTGAAATATCGAATGACGGCATCTCCGGATGCTAATCCTTAGGGTAAGGTATAATTTGTTATGAAATGAAAACACTCTCTACTCGATTTTTATATATATATATTTTTGGTTTATTATCCATTTATATTACGTAACTCATGAATTTAATACATTATGTTATATATATATATATATATATATATATATATATATATATGTATATATGTATGTATGTATGTATGTATGTATGTATGTATATGCATACATATATCAAGGAAAATCATACATTAAGATATATATACTTCGACATTATTATTACCTTGTATGTCTTTATGTGTTTAGGTGTACATGACACCTTACTTATACCAAGTATGATTATTATAAGAAAACTATATTATGTGCCACTAATATATTATATTGTATGGTGTTTAACACTTAAACTCACCCTAACAACTATCCCTATTTTACGTTGGCTTTCAAAGAATGGCATTTTCAACCAACATAAATACTATGGTGGGGAATCGATTGAGGTATATATAGAATTGATAAGATATACAATTATGAAAACGTGGGCTGAGCAGGATAAACAATAACTACATTGAGAAGGCACGATGGCTTATTATTGATATGCATATTTAAATTCAAGGAGCCGAATGAAGAGTTTACCTGTCCAAGTGGAGGTTGAAAATTATGTATGGGACGGTGTAAACTCTACCACCAACTATCCCCTTTATGACTCCTTGCCTCCTTGCGTACAGCTTCACCCAACCGACCACCTAACAATTATTTGTCTAGATTTTGTAAATCCCACGCCTCCCCCTGGTCTGATCCCTGCAGTTGGGTGGTGCCCCAGGCCGCGTGAAAGGGATTCGTGGTGACTAGAGGTGTAGCTACAGCTAAAACAGTAGGCGTCTTACCTTTTTCAATCGGCCCTGTCTGCGTGGGGAAACCGGTGGAGTAAAGGCGAAGCTACAGGCGCAAGTTTAGGTAGAGAGGCTGGTTTGCCTTCCATTCTGGGCACGTGAGGAGGTGATCTAGCTCCATTTTCATTGGGTGTAGCAAGGAGAACATGGCAGGGTCTATGGCAGCGGTCTGCAGAGTAAGGCAAGTCGTCCAACTATGTTGTTATCTGTTTAGTTCCGAATGCATCCTCAACTCGGAGCTGCTTTTAAGTAAAATAACTATGCATCCAGTCGATTAAGGGACAGGTTGTAGAGCCAGGCCACTTTGGCGTTCTAACTGTTGTTTCCCAGTCCAAGTCTGCTGCAAGACAGCCATGCTGCTTGCTATTTGTGAAGCTAAGACCACTCGCAGTGTCCTAATCCATAAAAAAAACGTTTAAAAAAAATGCTTACAGGCATTACAACAATTTAAATATTCACTGTGACAGTCAGCGTTTTGTGTATCAGGGTGTCTATCAGGCATATCTACTGAAACGTATCATCATTTTTTTTATATTAGCAGTTATTCTCTTAGACACGATTTAAGGGTGATTGACTGGTCTTGATTTTGAGACTAACTTCACATTTGTTTGGGCAGTTGCGAGGCCTGCCATGCAGCTTGATATTTGTGAAGCTAAGACCACTCGCAGTGTCCTAATCTGTAAAAAAAAACATTTAAAACGTTTGTAAGCATTGCAACAATTTAAATATATTCGCTGTGACAGTCAGTGCTTTGTGTATCAAGTTGTCTATCAGGCATTATCTACTGAAACGTATCATCTTTCTTTTTTTTTTATTTTAGATATGTTTAAGCTTGATTATGTATTTCATTCACATTTTTAATTGGCGAGGCCTGCCATGCAGCTGGATATTTGTGATATAAGTTAGTGATAGCATGTTTTTTGTTAATATAAATAAAAGAAAATAATCTAATAGTACATTAATATTGTTATAGTTTGTATTAATAAATTCATTAGGCTTTAATAATACTTAGATATCAATTATATTGAAAGTATTAGTTTCCTTATTATCAGATGAGAGGTGGGTAAGAAACTAACTAAGCTTAGAATTTTGAGTTAAAACCTCTTTCTACATATTGTAATAGGGATATTTGTATGAAATATCAAGCGGATTTCATTCTCCTTTTACAATTTGCAAATATATTTACAATGGATTCATAAATGAAGAAGCATAATAGAGCTAGAGCCTAGATGATTTCATGGTTATATTGGAGGCTATTTAAAAGCTTAAGTCCTTTCTTCAATAACACAAGAAGGGGAAATACACTAACATTCCACTTTTCAATACATCTCCTTTTAAACAACAAAATGAGATCTAACATGTATATTCTTTTGTAATTTCTCCCCAACATTTCACAAAGAATTCAACAACATTTCCAATAAATTTTTAGAGCAAGAAATACTATCATTTCAATGTAAATTTTCCTTCAAAACTTTTACAACATGTCCTACTTCATGTGGAAACAACATTTGCAATAATGGAAGCTAAAGAAAGCAAAAGGCAATATTACATTTTTTCTCCACTCAAGGTGGGTAAATACATGATGTTTTACATTGTCAACAACAAGGTTCTTGTGCTCCAAAGTGTTCTTCATCCATGCTCCAAGTTCCAAGTATTTCAAATCACAACCAAGATAGGGGGAGAGGCAACACTCTCCTCCCAACCAAAACTCAATGGAGAAGAGAAGCAATCTCCTCCATTGACCCCCGAGCCCCAAACACAACACAATGAAGGGTGGTCTCCAACTCAAGGCAACAATACTTGCTTCCACAATACAATTTCTTCACAACATTCAAGGTAAAAAGAGGAAACAACAAGGAAACACAAATAACACAATACTTTGCACAACAAGGCTTTCATCCAAGCCAACAAGAGAAGGAACTATGGGAATGTTTTCCTTATGCCTCCCAATTGAGATGAGATGCCCATCCAAAACCCTCCACAATAAAACACAAGCCCCTATGACTCTTATGCCTCCCTCAAGTACCCCTTTTTCCTCCCATACTCTTATGCCTCCCTCCTCTTATGGCTCCCTCAAAGACAAGGTAGAATGTAAACATTCTTACCCAAGATGGGCATCCCTCTCAAACTCCCTCCACAATATCCTAATCTACTCTTATGCCTCCCTCATGAGTATTCCCATAGACCTCTCCTATACTACACAATAAGCATTCTATCCATTTTTCACAATACACCAAAGTAAACATGCATTTTTCACAATTTTAGCATAGAAGCAACAATAATATGAAAGCAAAACAAAGGAGAGGGTTTCCTACCTCTCCATTGGAGAAGCCTAAACCAAGAAACTTGTCCAAGCTCCCTCCCAAAACAATCCAAGCATGCAAGTCCAAGCACTCTCTTTTTCTCTTTCTCCCAATTCTTTTCTCTCCCAAAAATAACAAAAGAGAACTCTTCAACAAAACAAAAACAAAACTCCAACCCCCTCAACAAGAGAGGAATTTTCCATAAATAGACAAGAGGAAGAGTGAGGGTGATGTGGCTCCTTGTAGGATGCCACATCACACATCCTCAAGACCACCTCCCTTTAGTCAACTCAAATCCCAAAACACCATAAATGGGTGGTTGGGTTGAATGACATCTCTTTCCACATCCATCCCTTCCCATGTGTCCTAAGGCACAAATAAATGCAAAAGAAGACAAGTGCACTCCAAAGTCATATTTCCCTTCCCAAAACAATAAATAATCCCCTTTTTGGATTCCCAACCCATAGATATGGTTGGTAAGGGGTTTTGGGAAGTGTGGGACAAGTTTAACTTGTCCCACAAGTCCCCCAAAATTGCCCTCAATCTCAAATTCGAGATTCAAAGGATTTGGAGTGGTCAACACTCAAAACCAAGCATTCAATACATGAGGAAACACAAGGCTCAAGGAGCCAACCATCAAAATTAATTACACCCACTAGACTTCCCTCCAAAACTTAAAATTTAAAACAAGATGTTAAATTAATCTAAACATACTTAGCAAAAGAAATTTTAAAAAAAGATATCACAAATAAAATCACCTACTAAAGTAAGTTAAAACAAGTAATTAAAATTCTTACCCCCTTGGTCACATTAGAAAATTTCCCCCTCATGGAAATTTTCTCAACACATAAAAGAACAAAGGTAACACAATACAATTTACTAGTTGCCTTGACGACCAAATGTTGTAACCACCCGACATCCTGTTGTGTTTGGTTCCCAATCCCCCTCATGGTTGTGATCATGCTGTGTTTCCTGCAAAATACAAAATACCTCCTTCGGCCTTGCGGCCATGTCAAAATATCCAAAATAACCATATGCATGAAATTTATTAACATCTATACGTAATTCAATCAATCATTATTTCTAGGTCTAAATCACAACTTAATTATGCATTTCATCATTATCCAAAATTATAGTAATGTAAATTCAACAACTACATTCTACTCATCATGGCGAAGAAATCCAATGTTAGAACACATGCAATATATCCATATAAAAATAATATCGGTATCCAATAGTCTGTCCATGAGTCAGTGTAGATCATACTGAAAACAAAATCCAATCATAATCCAAATGCATCTAGTCACAAAACATCATGCTAATCAACATAAGTATAAGTCATGTCCATATCCAAAGTCTGCATAACTCAAAATGATAATCAACTAAGTGTCGTAGGGAAGTGGGCATTACATCCCCCTCCCCTTAGACTAGACTTCCTCCTGGAAGTCACTGAAATAAGTGTGGAAACTGAGCTCGCAATGATGTAGCATCCTCCCAAGTAGCAGCAGTCTCATCGTACCTGTCCCATTGGACCCGAACCTGATCAATCTCTCTGCCGTGAAGGCCCAGGGTCCTGCGATCTAAAATGTGCACGGGCTCCACCATCACCTGCCCCTGATCCTGCACCTGCAATGCAGTCCAATCTAGCACATGAGAAGGATCAGAAACATATCTCCTAAGCACAGAAACGTGAAATACATCATGGACGCGCGATAAGCTAGGTGGCAGTGCTAGACGATAGGCTAAGGGGCCGAGGCGCTCCAAGATCTCAAAGGGACCCACAAATCTAGGAGCAAGCTTAGAACCTTTTCCATAACGGATAGGGCTCTTATGCGGTCTGACACGAAGAAACACCTTCGTGCCTACCTCAAAACTGTGATCTGTCCTATGCTGGTCTGCATACTTCTTCTGTCTATCCTGTGCCTCCTGCAATCTCTGTCTGATCAATGTAACCTGCTGCTCCATGTCCTGTAATAATGCTGGCCCAAGAGAAACCCTGTCCTCAATCCTATCCCAGCTAAGAGGTGTCCTGCACTCTCTACCATATAATGCCTGAAAAGGAGCCATGCCTATAGAACTCTGAAAACTATTATTGTAGGCAAACTCCACCAAATACAGATACTCCTCCCATCTCGACTGATGATCCATCACGTACATCCTGAGCATATCCTCCAAAATCTGATTCACCCTCTCTGTCTGTCCATCTGTCTCAGGGTGATAAGCTGTGCTGAAATTAATCCTCGTCCCGAGGGCATACTGCATGGTGGTCCAGAAATGGGAGGTGTACAAAGGGTCGCGGTCGCAAATGATCTTCCGCGGAATCCCATGTAATCTGACAATCTCATCAAGATATACTCGTGCTACTGCACTAGCCGTGTAGGTAGTCTTCACTGGAGAAAAGTGAGCTACCTTCGTCAATTTATCCACCGTGACCATGATGGCGTCGTGGTGGTATCTCGACGTCGGCAACCCAACAATGAAATCCATAGAAATGGTGTCCCACTTCCACTCTGGTATGGCGTGAGGATAGAGGAGGCCAGCTGGATGCTGATGCTCGGCCTTCACCCTCTGGCACTCTAAACAGCGGGATACAAATGAAGCTATGTCTCTCCGAAGTCCTCTCCAAAAGTACAACTGTCTCAGGGTGGCGTGCATCTTCTTCACCCCGGGATGGGCTGAGTAAGGTGCACGATGAGCCTCTGTCAAAATGTCATGTCTCAAGCCTCCATCTCTAGGAACATAAATCCGGCCTCTGTGTCTGAGAAGACCATCTGCCTCTAATGAAAATCCATCAAATCTCCCCTCAAGGGGTCTCTGAGACTCAATCTCTGCTCTGGCTGCAAGGTAGAAACTATCCTGAGGAAGCTGCTGCAAGATCCTACTCCGCAAATCTGTGCCCACTGAGGTGGCCATAGCCACATGTCTCCGCCTACTCAAGGCATCTGCAACCACATTCTCCTTCCCTTCACATGCTCTATCTCCATGTCATACTCACAGAGTAACTCCATCCAACGCCGCTGACGAGCGTTGAGATTGGGCTGCGTGAAGAGGTGGCGAAGACTCAAGTGATCAGTCCTGAGTGTAAATCTCCGGCCAAGAAGAAAATGTCTCCACCGCACTAAGGCATGTACCACTGCTGCAAGCTCAAGGTCATGGGTTGGATAATTGAGCTCATAATCTTTGAGTTTGCGAGACTCAAAGGCAACTACTCTACCCTCCTGCATTAACACTCCTCCAAGTCCTGCCAAGGAAGCATCTGTGCATACGAAAAACTCTCCATGAGGATCTGGCACTGCAAGGATAGGTGCTCTCGTAAGGCATTCCTTCAGTGTACTGAAGGCCTGCTCACATCTATCTGACCATAAAAACTTCTTCCCTTTCCGCTGAAGAGAAGTGATAGGGTGCGCAATCCGAGAAAAGTCCTGAACAAACCTCCTGTAGTATCCTGCTAGACCCATGAAACTACGCACCTCGGTCACACTAGTGGGTGCTGGCCAATCCATGATGGCTCGAATCTTGGAAGGATCGACTGCGATACCTTCCCCAGAAATAACGTGGCCCAAATACTGCACCTCAGGCTGAAAGAACGCACACTTCTCCAAGTTCCCGTAAAGGCGCTGCTCGCGAAGACACTGAAGAACCTGGCGAAGGTGCTCCTCGTGCTCCTCACGTGTGCGTGAGTAAATCAGAATGTCATCAAGGAAGATGAGCACGAAGCGATCAAGGAAGGTCCTGAATACCCCATTCATCAAACTCATAAACACTGCGGGGGCATTCGTCAAACCGAACGGTACCACTGTGAACTCGTAGTGGCCATATCTCGTGCGGAAAGCTGTCTTGTGAATATCTGTCTCCGCAATCCTGAGCTGATGGTACCCTGACTTAAGATCTATCTTGGAGAAAACTGTAGCCCCCTTCATCTGATCAAATAAATCATCAATGCGTGGAAGGGGGTAACGATTCTTGATCGTTACTTTATTCAGCTGACGGTAGTCAATGCACAACCGAAGAGATCCATCCTTCTTCTTCACGAAGATAACTGGTGCACCCCAAGGGGATACACTAGGACGGATTAGGCCTTTCTCCAGAAGGCCCTCAAGCTGCAACTTGAGCTCACATAACTCAGGAGTAGTCATCCGATAGGGTGCTCGTGAGATAGGCTCTGCGCCTGGAACTAGATCTATATGGAAGTCGATCTCACGTGGGGGAGGTAATCCTGGTAGCTCCCCTGGGAACACATCGGCAAACTCTGATAAGATGGGATGATCATCGAGGGAAGGTCCTCTGGACTCATCCTCTGATCTGTCACTGACTGTAATAGCATACAACTGGCAACCCTGTCGCGCACACCGCTTAAGCTGCATAGCGGAGATGGTGCGAATAGAAACGGGTCTCCTAACTCCTGATATCACTGACTCTACTCCAAGATCATCTATGCAAGCAATAGTCTTATGGTAACAATCCACTCTAGCTCTGTGAGCGGACAACCAATCCATGCCTAAAATGATGCCATAAGATCCTAATGGAAGGATCCGAAGATCAGAAGTAGTGGTGAAGGGTCCCAAATCCACTACACACTCCTTGACTAAGGAGTCTACAGAAATCTTGGCTCCAGAAGCCATCTCAACGTCCCAACTACGGCCCTGCCTAACTGCCACCAGCCTACAACGCTCTACTAAGGATGGTGCAATGAAAGAATCAGAAGAACCAGAATCAAATAATATAGAGGTGGAAATACCACCAATACTACCTGTCGTCTCAATCACAGTACTCTGATGCTCAGCCTGGCGGTTCTTGACCGCTGCGTAGATCCGATGACTCCGTGCCATATCTCCAACAGTAGGCTCTGAGCTCTGTGTCTTACCCTTGGTAGGGTTATGTGGGCAATCTCTCCAAATATGTCCAACAACACCGCAACCATAACAGCTGCCTGGTCCTCTCCAGTGGGAAGCAGCTCCAGCTGGTACTCTAGATGACTGAGATACAGATCCTGACGATCTGGCTATGGACTGCTGAGGTCTCTGCTGACGAGCTCCTACTGACTGAGCTCTCGGTGCACCCTGTGTCCTGATGGGACCCCTAGGAGGAGGCCCCATACTACGTCCTCTCTGTGCATCAAATCTCTGAGGAGGTCGGTAAGGTGGGCGGGTCTGCTGCTGCTGCTGTGGTGGCCTAAATGAAGCTTGCCCTGAACTCTGTCCACCCCGTGGAGGAGGAACTGACCCCTTCGACCTACTATCCTGCATCTGCTGGATACGGCTCCGAACTCTGTCTCTAGCCTGCTGTGTCTTCCCCCGTGTCTCCTCTGCAATATAGGCCTTCTCCACGGCCTCTGCTAATGTCTGTGGGCAGTGAATGCGCACTGCGCCAGCTAAATCCAAGTTCAGGCCCCGGATGAACCTGTGAATCCATACCTACTCATCCTGCATATAGTCGACGTACTGGAGTAGGTCCAGAAATCGACTCTCATACTCAGCTACTGTCATCGATGCCTGACGGAGGTCATGAAACTCGTCTATGCGCTGCTGTATAAATCTCCTGGGTAAATACCTACTCCTGAAACGCTCCTCAAACAGCTCCCAGGTAATCTGTCTCTGAGTCAACATGGAGCTTCTACTCCTCGGTCCTCCACCAGACTCCTGCTCCATCCTTCAGAAGATGGATCGAAACACGAGCTTTCGTGTTGCTACTACAAGGACAGAGCTTGAAGCATCCGCTCAAGCTCACCAACCAGGCCTCTGCCTGAAAACCACCTGTATCACCTGAATAGTGAGATGGTCGTAGCTTCAGGATCTCCCTGATATGATCTGCAGCTGAAGTATGACGAATCCTAGATCTCTCTGTATGCTCCTCCCTCTGTCTAGGGCTCCGAGACCTGTCCCTATGTCCTGAGATCCTGTCCCCATGTCCTCTCTGTGGTGACTCTGCCCTAGCCGATTCTGCACGAAAATTCTCTGCTCTGTGCTCCTCGCTGTGTCGAGGGGATGCCTGGGCATCTACTGATGGCTCCAAACTATGTCTAGCAAGTCGTCCTCCCAAGGGCTCTCTGCGTATAGCGGCATTGACATCCTGGAGTGTCTGCAAAATCTGAGGCAGAAGGGCTGCTACGGCCTGCTCTGGCGGTGGTATGTCTAGGTCTATGTGAAGAGACCCCTCGCCCAATCCGCGCCTCCTGCACAGATCAAGGTGAGAGTTAGTTCATCGTTCTAGGTCTTGTGCTAGTTTTCAAAATTTGTTGTTTACTATAATTATCAACATTATGGTTTTATATTTTAAAAGAATAATGTTCTGTACTAAGTTAAGTGTTCCTGTTTCACGTTTTCTGCGTGTGCCCAAGGGTCCCAGCTTCGAACCCCTGGCTCTGATACCAAAATGTAACGCCGCAAAAGGACGCTCACTCATGACAATCGACGACGACGCCGCAAATTGCGAAACATGCAACCTGAAAATGCGACATTTTTTTTTTTTTTTTTAAGGTGTACAGGCTCGAACCTAAACAGTCCCGATAATGCTTCATGGCTCGATGATGATTTGATTTAATATCATTCGACGTTTCAAACAAGGTCAGGAGGGTCGTCAAACGAGTTCCTAGTCTAAGCTGAACAAATCGTAATAACAACATTTACTGGAGACCAAGCCTTAGGGTAATGTATAATTTGTTATGAAATTGAAAACTAACCACACGATTTTTTATTTCAAGGTTTTATTTAAATTCATCTCATTTATATTACGTCACAACACAAGGATTTAATACATAGGGTCGTATATAGTTATATTGCCTATATATATGTATGGTGATATGCATACATATATTCAAGGCTAACCTTAGATTAAGATATATATACTTTACATTAAATTATTATTTTTATTCTTTATGTGTTTAGATTTCATTTACACCAGTTATTATTACGCATATCGCGATTAATACATTGTAATATATATTATATATATATATTATATATACATGTATACTGAAAAGACCCTACACATTGTGATTATACAACTTAGGCTATATAATCCATTTTCATTGTATAATTTTATATTTTAATATATGTAACGCCGTATTTAAATCTAGTCAAATTATTATTTCTGAAATTTTACTACCTAATCACTACCATGATAAGCTACACTTAAGCAAAATATGACTAATTCCACTGATATGCTACCTATATCAGGCATATGCCTTAATTTAATTTAAACTTTGTTTTGCAAAATCTATCGACATCTCCAACTATTACTAGATACTGCTGTTGGCGGTGGTCCTTCACCGCAAGATCCCTATTTTGACCACCAAAAAGGATGTTACAGGTGCAATACATTTGGACCTTCTTTGGATGGTTCCTTCTCAAGCCGTGTACTGATTCCCTTCTATCGGCCGCCTACAAGAAGAAGTGGGATAGAGGTGTCAATTACAGGCTTGGAACAAAGGTAGGGAAAGCCAAAGCTTTTCTAAAATCTGTCATGTCGGCGTGGGTTCACTAAGAGGCGAAGATTACAGGCCAAGTTTAGGAGAGAACGCTGGACAGCCTTGCCATTCTGGCCGCAACATAAGAGGAGTCTTTCCTTCCTGATTTAGCTTTTTTTCACGTTTTTGGGCACAAACAAAAACATGGAGAGCCTAAAAGCGGTCTGCAGAGTAAGGCAAAACTATGTTGTTATCCTGTTCTGTTCCCAATGCATTCTCAAGGGTGCGGAGTGCTTTGAAAGTAAAATAACATAGAAAGTATATGATACAGGCAGAGAAGGGTATTAAAGTGTAGGGTCAGTGATTCTAACAACTCTTCTCCATGTCGAACTATGTGATCCAGTCCAGCACAGATTGCTCTTCGAATGTCCATCAACAGGCTTGTCCATTGCAATACTCTTAAATGTAGAAGACCACAGAACTCACTTTGCAGGCATTACAACAATTTAAATATTCGCTGTGACAGTCAGCGTTTTGTGTATCAAGGTGTCTATCAGGCATATCTGCTGAAACGTATCATCTTTTTTTTTTATTATATATATGCAGTTATTCTCTTAGACACGATTTAAGGGTGATTGACTGGTCTTGATTTTGAGACTAACTTCACATTTGTTTGGGCAGTTGCGAGGCCTGCCATGCAGCTTGATATTTGTGAAGCTAAGACCACTCGCAGTGTCCTAATCTGTAAAAAAAAAATGTTTAAAACGTTTGTAAGCATTGCAACAATTTAAATATTCGCTGTGACAGTCCGTGCTCTGTGTATCAAGTTGTTTATCAGACATACCTACTGAAACATATCATCATTGCTTTTTATATTGTAAGTTATTCTCTTAGATACGAAGCTAAGGGTGATTAACTGGTCTTGATTTTTGAGACTAACTTCATTTGTTTGGGCAGTGGCGAGGCCTGCCATGCAGCTGGATATACATTTTTAATTGTGAAGCTAAGACCACTCACAGTGTCATATAAGTTAGTGATAGCATGTTGAAATTTGTTAATCTATAAATAAAAAATAGAAAATAAATAATAGAATATATTATATAGTATGTTATAGTTTGATATTAATGGATTTTTCATTAGGCTTTGGCATTACTTAGATATCAAGGATTGAAAGTATTAGTTTCCTATCAGATGAAGGTGGGTAAGAAACTAAATAAGCTTAGAATTTTTTTTCAATTAAAATTTCTTTCTACATATTTTAATAGGGATATTTGTATGAAATATCAAGCGGATTTGATTCTCCTTCTTACAATTTGCAAATATATTTCACAATGGATTCATAAATGAAGAAGCATAATAGAGCTAGAGCCTAGATGATTTCATGGTTATATTGGAGGCTATTTAAAACTTAAGTCCTTTCTTCAATAGTACAAGAAGGGGAAATACACTAACATTCCACTTTTCAATACATCTCCTTTTAAACAACAAAATGAGATCTAACATGTATATTCTTTTGTAATTTCTTTCCAACATTCCACAAAGAATTCAACAACATTTCCAATAAATTTTTAGAGTAAGAAATATTATCATTTCAATGCAACTTTTCCTTCAAAATCTTTTACAACACATCCTACTTCATGTGAAACAATTTGCATTAATGGAAGCTAAAGAAAGCAAAGCAATATTACATTTTTCCTCCACTCAAGGTGGGTAAATACATGATGTTTTACATTGTCAACAACAAGGTTCTTGTGCTCCAAAGTGTTCTTCATCCATGCTCCAAGTTCCAAGTATTTCAAATCACAACCAAGATAGGGGGAGAGGCAACACTCTCCTCCCAACCAAAACTCAATGGAGAAGAGAAGCAATCTCCTCCATTGACCCCCGAGCCCCAAACACAACACAATGAAGGGTGGTCTCCAACTCAAGGCAACAATACTTGCTTCCACAATACAATTTCTTCACAACATTCAAGGTAAAAAGAGGAAACAACAAGGAAACACAAATAACACAATACTTTGCACAACAAGGCTTTCATCCAAGCCAACAAGAGAAGGAACTATGGGAATGTTTTCCTTATGCCTCCCAATTGAGATGAGATGCCCATCCAAAACCCTCCACAATAAAACACAAGCCCCTATGACTCTTATGCCTCCCTCAAGTACCCCTTTTTCCTCCCATACTCTTATGCCTCCCTCCTCTTATGGCTCCCTCAAAGACAAGGTAGAATGTAAACATTCTTACCCAAGATGGGCATCCCTCTCAAACTCCCTCCACAATATCCTAATCTACTCTTTTGCCTCCCTCATGAGTATTCCCATAGACCTCTCCTATACTACACAATAAGCATTCTATCCATTTTTCACAATACACCAAAGTAAACATGCATTTTTCACAATTTTAGCATAGAAGCAACAATAATATGAAAGCAAAACAAAGGAGAGGGTTTCCTACCTCTCCATTGGAGAAGCCTAAACCAAGAAACTTGTCCAAGCTCCTTCCCAAAACAATCCAAGCATGCAAGTCCAAGCACTCTCTTTTTCTCTTTCTCCCAATTCTTTTCTCTCCCAAAAATAACAAAAGAGAACTCTTCAACAAAACAAAAACAAAACTCCAACCCCCTCAACAAGAGAGGAATTTTCCATAAATAGACAAGAGGAAGAGTGAGGGTGATGTGGCTCCTTGTAGGATGCCACATCACACATCCTCAAGACCACCTCCCTTAAGTCAACTCAAATCCCAAAACACCATAAATGGGTGGTTGGGTTGAATGACATCTCTTTAATCCACATTCATCCCTTCCCCATGTGTCCTAAGACATAAATAAATGCAAAAGAAGACAAGTGCACTCCAAAGTCACATTTCCCTTCCCAAAACAATAAATAATCCCCTTTTTGGATTCCCAACCCATAGATATGGTTGGTAAGGGGTTTTGGGAAGTGTGGGACAAGTTTAACTTGTCCCACAAGTCCCCCAAAATTGCCCTCAATCTCAAATTCGAGATTCAAAGAACATGGAGTGGTCAACACTCAAAACCAAGCATTCAATACATGAGGAAACACAAGGCTCAAGGAGCCAACCAACAAAATAAATTTCATCTACTAGACTTCCCTCCAAAACTTAAAATTTAAAACAAGATGTTAAATTAATTCTAGACATACTTAGCAAAAGAAAATTTTAAAAAATATATCACAAATAAAATCACCTACTAAAGTAAGTTAAAACAAAATTCTTACCCCCTTGGTCACATTAGGAAAATTTCCCCCTCATGGAAATTTTTCTCAACACATAAAAGAACAAAGTTAACACAATACAATTTACTAGTTGCCTTGACGACCAATTGTTGTAACCACCCGACATCCTGTTGTGTTTGGTTCCCAATCCCCCTCATGGTTGTGATCATGCTGTGTTTCCTGCAAAATGCAAAATACCTCTCTTCGGCCTTGCGGCCATGTCAAAATATCCAAAATAACCATATGCATGAAATTTATTAACATCTATACGTAATTCAATCAATCATTATTTCTAGGTCTAAATCACAACTTAATTATGCATTTCATCATTATCCAAAATTATAGTAATGTAAATTTAACAATTACATTCTACTCATCATGGCGAAGAAATCCAATGTTAGAACACGTGCAATATATCCATATAAAAATAATATCGGTATCCAATAGTATGTCCATGAGTCAGTGTAGATCATACTGAAAACAAAATCCAATCATAATCCAAATGCATCTAGTCACAAAACATCATGCTAATCAACATAAGTATAAGTCATGTCCATATCCAAAAGTCTGCATAACTCAAAATGATAATCAACTAAGTGTCGTAGGGAAGTGGGCATTACACTTTCACATAATGGATTTATGGTGGTGTAAGTGCCTAGTAGGTACGGGAACATCAATGAGAATTATTATTGTGGACCTAACATTCAACCAAATATAAGGTCCTCTCCCCACTTGCATGGCCACCATGCCCATGCTCTCTTCGTTGTCCTTAGAGTGTTATAGAATTCCTAAAATTTTAGGTCATAATATTGATTTCAAATTTTATTGAAAGATCAATATAATGCGTTGTGTAGTGCCGTGCCTTGGGACACCGAAACCACACTAAAATTTGACTAGAAATTTTTGGGTAATTTGTTTTTAAGAGATTAATTAATATTAGTCCTTTTTGAACCATTTCCCATTACTAATTTAATTTATACAACTTTAGTTTACCCAAAACAAATTAATTATTTATTTCTAATTAGCTTACTAAGGTCCCCAAAATAAATCCACACACCTTTTTAAATTAATTAGTTTTCCCCCCCTTTTGCTTAATAGTTTACACACTCATCCCCTTTAATTTTGTTTGTTAAAGTATGTAGGGTTGATTTTGGGCCCTTGGATCAAACCTAATCCTGACCATTGATTTTGAATTTTACCCTAAAGTTGCCCTAATAATCTCTATGTTTTCTTTTCTTTTCTCTATTCATTTTCTCACTTGTCTTGTGTTGTCATTTGAATGTGAAGGTTGTGGAGGAGCTCAAGGAAAAGGTGGATTCATGGGGGGTTTCTCTCTTGAAGAGAAGGAACTTGACAATATTGCACTATTATTATTTTTTTACATGCATACGCAACTGAAATCTCCTCAGCTTTGGGCTTTTTCCCTTTATAATCACATGATTATTGCAGTTATTTATTCTATCACAGAGGTAACTACCTAGTTTTTTACTTATATATAACAAATGTATTGGTAAGCCCAAATTATATCTAATTACTTTAAAACCCCAAAGGCAAAACAACGGATTTGTGGTGCCATGGCTTTAAGAGTATAAGGTGGTGATTTTGAAGAAAAGTAGGCTGCGGATTTTGGACGGTGGGGACAATGGTTTGGAGGGATAAGGCCTATGCGATGGAGAAGGAGAGGTATCCGCGTGGGGAAGGAGTAGAGGATGGTGTGGGGAGAGGAGTTGGGGTGTGGGGGTGCATGGCGGAGGGGAGAATGGACGATGGTGCAGGTGTGGGGATCAGTGGATGAGGTGCGCAGGTTTGGGGAGGGGTTCAACCCTCCCCACCAATCCTATTTACTATGTTTTTCAATACATTAAAACAATGTCCTCCCACCAAACTTTTCAAACAAAAACATAAATTTTCTTTGTTTTAAATTTTCATTTCGTAATAAAAGTCAAAGAATCATTATATAACATGTGTGTGTGTGTGTGTGTGTGTGTGTGTGTGTGTGTGTGTGTGTGTGTGTGTGTGTGTGTGTGTGTGTGTGTGTGTGTGTGTGTAGGATTTTGGAGGGTGGGGACAGTGGTTTGGAGGGATAAGGCCTATGTAATGGAGAAGGAGAGGTATCCGCATGGGGAAGGAGTAGAGGACGGTGTGGGGAGAGGAGTTGGTGTGTGGGGGTGCGCGGTGGAGGGGAGAATGGATGGTGGTACAGGTGTGGGGATTGGTGAACGAGGTGCGCAGGTTTGGGGAGGGGTTCGACCCTCCCCTACACCATTCCTATTTACTATGTTTTTCAATACATTAAAACAATGTCCTCCTACCAAACTTTTAAAAAAAAAACATAAATTTTCTTTGTTTTAAATTTTCATTTCGTAATAAAAGTCAAAGGATTATTATATAATATATATATATATATATTGTGTGTGTGTGTACTATAAAAAATGTTATATGTATGTATGCATGTGTGTGTGTGTGTTTACATACATACATACATATGTATGTATGTATGTATGTATGTATGTAAACACACACACACACATGCATACATACATATGACATTTTTTATAGTACACACACACACACACACACACACACACACACACACACACACACACACACATATACATACATGTATACGTGTGTGTGTGTGTGTGTGTGTGTGTGTGTGTGTGTTTGTGTGTACTATAAAAAATGTTGTATGTATGTATGTATGTGTGTATGTATGTATATGTGTGTGTGTGTGCGCTATAAATATGTGTGTGTGTGTGTGCGCTATAAACATGTTATATATCACACACACACACACACACACACACACACACACACACACACACACACACACACACACACACACACACACACACATATATATATGCATACATACATCATACATACATAGAGGACATGATGATATATAATATTTTGAAAGTTACCATAGAGTATTATCTATGATAATGAATATTAAATAACATACTGCTATGTAAGAACTTAATGTAGTTGTTTTATAAAATATGAATAAATGGCATTTACTTAAATATCTTATATAATACTTTAGGAAGGAGGTAATGTCACTATTTGAAAAATAATAATCTTTGGGGGTTTATCAACATGGTCTATGAATCTTAATAAGTTATTATATATTTTTTGAAATCGAATCTAGTCTAAAATGATTTATTTCTTTATGTGAAAAGAAGACATGTAGTGTTGTATTTCAATCAAGAGAAGAAACTAGAAACATGTCAAAGTAAGTTTCTACATTGAACACACATCTTAAAATTGGCTTTCTTATGCAAGCACCTATTAAGTTGTTAACATGAAAAGGAGAGTGTAAACTAACTTCATCTCTTTATATAAAACCACCAAAATTTGTAAGAAAGTAACTATTTAGAGACTCACATTCCTTCCAATAAATCAACTTTCCTTCTCAAGTAACGGTTACAACAAATTCTTAATAAAAGAGACATTTTATTAAAATATTTTCATTTCCAAGAAGATTAAACTTAATGTGCCATATATTACTCAAAATGAATCCCATCACAAGCTCCTTTGCAAGGATGAGGAGAGATTATTAAAACACACATGTCTCAAGTGTATAAGAACTTTCAAATACAAAAAAAAACTTACAAGAAATTGAAGGCTTCCACATAGCCATCTTCTTATAATTACAATTATAGTGATGTCCACCAAAGATGAAGAAGAACAATGAGAAGCCAAAATGACAAGAAAATCCAACTATCTTCCACTTGAGCTCAAACTTTCAAATGCTTTCAACAAACCAACACAAGGAGAAAAGGTTTTTTTAACCACCCAACCTTTAAGCATCATTACATGCCTTTCCAAGGTTGGAAGACATGCTAGCCTCCCCCAAGCCCATGGGAGAGAGAACTAACTTCCAAAAAATTTACACAAGATATAGGAAGGCATATCAACATTAAATTTTCACACTCAAGACAATCCAAACACTAACAAGACACCAAAATTTGCAAGGAAGGAAAAACAAACAAAGAGGAGAAACCATGTCCTACCTCCAAAATAGGGAAGAGAAGAAGAGATATCCTAGGTGCCAAAAGTGTGATTCACTTTAGAACCCCATAAAACAAGAATCTTCACCACCTCCTTATTTCTCCAAACCATCAAACACTACAACAAACTAGACCTTTTGCCACAATTTTTCAACAATATTTTTGTGGTTATATGGTTTTACAAAAAAATAAATTGTGGCATTGGAATTGTAGTTAATCCACATTTTGATTTTTTTTTGTAGCTTTGCCACCATTCATTATACCGTGGATGGTCCACAATTCATAAATTTTATAGCTAAACTCTATTTTTTAAATTGTAAATTGTCCACATTTTGTGATGTTTATAACACTTCTACGATTTTAATTTTTGTTAATATTCCACAATTTTCACCAAAATGTAGTTTTTCTATAGATTTAATCTTTGTATAAATTCCACAATTTACAATTTTGAATCTTTCTTCAATGCTTTTTTTTGTTGAAATTTCAACAATTTTTTGCTACAATTGTCCTTACCACATACAACTTGTAGGTGGAAGCTACAATTTGATTTCCACAATAATTAATTGTGAAATTATCATTTAAAAAAATGTAGAAAAGTTACCTTTAACAACTAATTTCACATTCATCTAGATAATTCTTTATGTGGATTGTCTACATTTAGAACACATGCAAATTTATAATTTTATTATTAAATGGGAATATCTTTCTAGAAAAATTTAATTTTCATTTGTATATATTGAAAAATAAATTTTTACTATTCATATTATATGATCGAAAATATTGTTTAACAATCTAAATATTTTTTCCTCTATGTATTCACTCATTTTTAATTTCAAAGAAATCTCTAATTACAAAGTAAAATAATAATTTAAAATATGAAAAAATTAAAAAATAACAACTTGAAAAAGATTATATGTGGTGAAAAAATATGTTCAATTTATTATATAAGGTGTACACATCATTATGTTTTAAAACTTTCCTTGAATAATATTGTCAGATAAATGTAACATTTAAATAACTCCTAATATTTATGTTCTTTGAAAAATCCTTACAACTTTACTCCAATAACTATTGTTATTCAAATCGTCTCAAATAATTTGGGTCATTTGTTGCTACATCATCTTTGGCATTGTTTATACCAATAGTTATATCACCTCCTTCAAAACTATCATTCCTGAAAGATGTAGTATGTAGTATGTAAGGGTTGTGAATGACATTCCATTTTCATGGCACTGGTGTCACTGCTCGCCATCAACAACTCTTAAAGATGAAAAACAACACCCAATATTCAATCTTATATTGTGAAAGTGTAGCATTTACAAAAACTATTTTCCAAGCTAATCCGCCATTGTTAACGTGTACATAATATCATAAATAATAACTTGTACATACCTTTTTTGATGTATAAAGCTCACTGAGTTGGTTTAACAATCTCCTTTGCTAATAAGAAATGCAAGAAGCCTCATTAAGACAATAAGCTATGAAAACATTAAAAAATTAAAATGACAGTAATATATATTAATCCAAATTGCATGTGGGATTCATCCCCCTCTATGCACTAAGTAAATAACTAGTTGAGATCAATGAGATCATCGCTGATCTTACCTACAAGATAGTCATTGCATGGGCTTAGTTGTCCCAGCTCCCAAGCTTTAGATTTACACTAAGGATGGATAAAGAAATCTATAAAAATAGATGCACATAATGTTGGTACAAATGCATGAAATTTGACAGGTTCAAGTCTGATAGAAAATTCAAGGGCGCAGTAGAAGAATATGGTTATGATGTCCACTATATTGAAAGAAATGAAGATTTTATCGACAAGAAATGAATATGTCAGAAATGTTGGTGTATGTGTTAATTACCATGCTTTTGCTACTCACGCACTCTATTGAAATGCAAAACTCATGAACTCTGCCAAAAAGAACACACTTCCCAACACAAGCGCATGATTTGAGTTAGTATTTTTCTCCAATATAGATGTGTTATCTCGTGGTTTTAGATGAGTTTTTTTATTGAATGACTAATAATCATTTAAAATCCACAGGCCATGAGAAATGGGAGTAGTTTGAAAGGCTTCTGATTCATTCCCTTCACAAAACTCAATGCAAAAAATATGACGAGGATGACTCCAAGGAGATTTATGAAAAACAACCAGAGATCTACTTTTTTAATATATATATATATATATATATATACACACACGAGTAGTGAACACCAATAACTCCTTCCACGCGGCTATACCATTAATGATGACTTGCACTTTGCAATGGATCTGACGTTCTCTAGAAACATTGATCAGGAATAGCTTTAAATAATATAACCAAGAGTGAATGCTACGAGATTTAATTTAGAAAGTAACCACCGCCATTGCAGCCAGCTTGAATGCCTATTTCCTCTTCTCACACGGCATCATCGAAGGAGATTTGTTAAAATAAGCCTCAATCATTATGGGCTCAATATTCCAAATATAGGGGGCAAGAATGCATGAAATTTTTCTTAGGGTTTGACCATAAGTCTAGTGTAAGAAATAAAAAAGAAACTTTATTATTTTAAGAAGGAGAAAAATGACAATGGATCTATCTTAAGAAGGGTAGAATCTATTAAAAATGAGGGCACCAAAATTGAATAGGGACTAACAAACATTTTAATAAAAATCCATAGAGCTCATGAATTTGGGACATATTTCATGGAGGCTCAGGGATCTATAGGATTTTATTGGAGATTTCACCAACACATTCTAATGCTATTGTCCAAGCTGTGTACTCTTCTCATGGATCAAAATAAGAACTACCTCAGCCCTGCTGCAACCTAAAAAATATTGTCCTACACAATCTCCACAAGGATACAGAATATTAGAAAGTTTAACACTTAGAAAAATTAGACCTCTAATATCTGTGAGATTAAGATCATCATCTCTTAACTCGAAGAGGATGTATAGAAAATCCTTCTTCCTCTCTCTTTCGTGACTTGCTCTCTGATTGCTGATAAAACTGTCAAGAAATTCATGAGCCCATTTTAAATATACAGTCAATTCACGGCTCATGCCCTTAATATCCAAGAACCCAAACCATGGAAAAACTATGGAAAATAAATTGACCTTATAAAAATAATGAATACGATAGAGTCTAATGGCTAGGCAATGACCTAGGTGTATTGAGATGAGTAAATTTAGGAACAAGATTTCAAAAATGAGACAATAAAAATCTTATTGAATATCAAATGGCAGATGATGACATGGGAAAAAGCCTTTTGAAATCCTGAGAGATCACTAACTATTCACCAAATGTGGAGGTACATAGGACATATTATAATTATTGGCATTTGTTAAATTTAGTAAAATATCACATTATCCCATTTATTTTGGAAAAATTTCTGGCATTTGTATCTCAGTGTTGTTTTACTATTTTAAAAATTTTGACGCATTCTTATATAGAAAGTTTCCACTCAAGATAGTATTGTTTGCTTTGTTGGAATTTAAAAAAAATAAATTAATTTAGTTATTTATATGTTAAAAACTAGAAAGTGGTAGGTATTTTTATAGTAAATATAATATTATAAAAAAATTGGTAATGGTATATTTGTGTGGCAGTTTCACAATATTTTAATTTTAAATTAGTTTTTATTATATATAATGTATATTATTGATACACAAGGATATTGAGAGACCCACTCAATCATTCTCATTTGAAGTAACAGATATTATAATTAATAGATATTTGAGGTAATATAATATTATCACACTTATATTATGTATTAGTCATATTAATATTTTTTTTTGTTAATTTTAACTTAAAATATACTACAATAATCACATATTTTTATACAATTAGATTTCTATTGTATTCTGATTTATACATTCTAGTATTTTCCTTAGAACATGTAAATATATTAAAATATTGAAAATTTAATTTCAATATTAATATAAATTTATATTAGTCTTTACAAAGTGTCTCATAGTTGTATTTTGATAACTGCATTTTATGATAAATTTTAAATTTATTTTTAAAAAATTGTGGATTTTCTATGAAAACGGGTTGGATATGTGATTTCTCTAAAAAATATTATCTCTATGTATAAATTATGGAGCATCCACAATACATAAAAAATAAATAAATGAAATTTTCATAGAAATGCCACAATTATTCCAAATTGTGGAATAATTGTGGAAAAAAAGATTTATTTGTTGTAATGAAACCCTCCTTATTCCTCCACCCATTCACCAAAATCCTTCTTGGGAGGATTTTCAAACCCATTGGGTTTCCTCTCCAAAAATGGGGAAGGGGGTTCAAACCATATGAACCTCCTTCCCCACCTCAAAAACCATTTGAGGGGAGTAACAAGAGCCTACATGGCTTGCCCATCAATCCATGAGGTTTGAAAGGGAAAAATACCTCTCTCTTCCCCCACAAACTCCAAAATCCATCATGCCTTATGATGGATGGAGAAAAATTAAAAAAACATACTCAACAAATAGCCACAACACAAGAACAACAAACACACATTTTAAACAAAAAAAAGTCTAAGATCTAATCAAAATATGAAACATAAAACGAGCTCAAGGAGCCTACCTTTAAAAACTCTCCAACACTTTAACTTTTCCACTTCTTTATCCAAGCAAGCTCTAGCTCCAAAATTCCAAGCTCCCAAGCAAAAACTATAAAAACAAGGTTCTCTTCTTCCCCCATGAGGGAGAATTTGAAGAGAAGCCAAAAAATATCCTCACAAATGAGGGGGTGACATGTGTTACCCCCTTCTTACCTCAAGGTCAAAGATTCTCAAAATAAAAAAGAGAAAAGATAAAATAGCTTTTAACCCTCTTCTCCCAAATTACCCAAAATGAAAAACAAAACAAACTTATGTAAATTTTAACAAAACACACATACCCATCCACCTTACATGGATGTGACCAAAGGGTGGTAAAATGGGAGGGAAACTCCCTCTATGCCTTGGAATTAAGCCCCCTTACCTATTAGGTAGGGTCCAAGGGCCTATTTTAATGCTAAGGGAATTCCCAAACTAAAAAGAGGTCACTTAAAATGCCTAAAATAGCCAAATTTCTGTTTTGGCACATTTGGGCACAAGTGTAGAGGATGTGGGGCCCACCCAAGGGTTCACATGTGACCCTAATCCACTCTAATTAAATACACCATTACCCAAACACAAAACTAAATGCAAGTGGGGACCATTAAGTCCCCAAATCAAGTTTACAAAGCAACTAAACATCCTAAACAAGATTAAAAGTACATGACATACTACATTACAAATGAGGGTCACTCATGGTGCCCAAAATAATGAAATATAATACTAAGGCCTCATACAATAAACAAAGTTAGGACTTAGCCCCATGGGCTGCTTGTGTAAAATTTACGTAGATGCTCTGAATCCCAAATTCTCATGTTATCTGTTACCTACACACTCGTTGCACACATTAAACGCACCTATCTGATACAATGTAAATCAACTACTCAATAAGCGATCAATGAAATCTATGCTAGCATATCATCATCCTGAAATCAAAAATGTGACAACATGAATAATTTTACATAATTTACCATGAGTTAGCCATAACTATAAATAAAAGTGACATACATCCATAACATCCAAACATGCAACTAAACTGAGTATCCAGCATATATAAATAAGGTCCAAACAACATCATATATATCAGTTAGTATGTGTAAAATCATACGATAAGGTGTCAACATAGTGATCAAGTCAAATTGGTGCTTTACGCCCAAATCTCCATACATGTCTAAG
Organism: Taxus chinensis; assembly: GCA_019776745.2. Lineage (NCBI taxonomy): Eukaryota > Viridiplantae > Streptophyta > Pinopsida > Cupressales > Taxaceae > Taxus > Taxus chinensis. The sequence goes on along the minus strand of CM034150.1, from coordinate 173,072,594 downwards.
GAGGTCAAATATCCTAACATAATGTCCAAAATATGTCAAATCCATGTCAAAACATGTCTATGAGAAAAGAGAACAATAAATAACTAAGGCTATAAAAAATTGGGCACTACATCCCCCTCTCCTAAAATTAGAGTTACTCCTAGAAGTCACTGAAAGATATAGGGATATCTGGCCCTCAATGTTGTGGCATCCTCCCATGTAGTTGTTGTCTCATCATATATGTCCCACTGCACTCTAACCTGGTCCAAGTCTCAACCCTGAAGTGTCAGCCTCTGGTACTCCAATATGCATATGGGCTCCAGTCTACACTGTCCTCCATCCTCTACCTGTAATACTGACTAATCTAGAACATGAGAAACATCAGGTACATATCTATGAAGTACAAAAACATGAAAAATATTATGGTCATGTTTAAGTCGTGGTGGTAAAGCTAGGCGATAGGCAATTGGACTGATGACCTCTAAAATATCAAAAGGCCCCAAAAAACGAGGCGAAAGGTTAGAACCCTTTCCATAACGGATTGGGCTCTTATGAGGAAGAACTCTCAAGAAAACTTTGTCACCCACTGAGAAGTGATGATCAATCCTCTTGGTGTCTACATATGCCTTTTGGCATACTCTATCCTGCTCAAGATGCTGTTGAATCAGAACCACATACTACTCTAAGTCATGTAGATAAGCTAGTCCCAAATTAATCCTGTCATCTAGTCTGTCCCAACTGAGAGGTGTCCTACAAGGTCGACCATACAAATCTTGGTAGGGAGCCATACCAATGGAACTATGATAGTTTTTTTTGTATACAAATTCAACTAACTAAAGATAATCTTCCCACTTTTTTTTAAGATCCATCACATACATCCTCAACTATCCTCCAGTACCTGATTAACCCTCTCTGTCTATCCATTTGTCTCTAGATGATATGTTGCGCTGAAATTAATCTTTGTACCCAGAGTGGCCTGAAAGGAAGTATAGAAAACTAAAGTGTAGATGGTATCCTTGTCATTGATGATGGTCTTTAGAATCCCATGCAATCTAATAATGTCCTCCATAAATACTTTGGCAAGGGCCTATGCATTATAGGTGGCTTTGGTTGGCGAGAAATGTGCAACCTTGATCAACTTATCCTCAGTGACCATAATGGCATCATGATGATAAGAAGACATAGGGATTCCTACTATGAAATCCATGGAGATCACATCCCATTTCCACTTGGGGATATCATGAGGATGAAAAAGTCCTACAGGATGAGAATGCTCTGTCTTGACCCTTTGACACTCAAGGCATCGTGCAACAAAATCAGCTATGTCTCATCGAAGACCCGACCAATAATATAACTCCCTCATATCGGCGTGCATTTTCTTAACTCCTAGACGTGCTACATATGGAGCTCGATGAGTCTCTGTGAGGATGAAGTTACGCAGATCACCAGACTTAGGCACATAGATGCGCCTATGGAACTGAAGTAAACCATCTATCTAAAAAATGTACCCTGAATATCTTCCCTCTAATGAACCCTGTGATTACAACATCTATCTAACTCCTTCAAAAAACCTTTCCTCAGGAATATGCTCAAGAATCCTACCTCTCAAATCTAACTGCAAGGTTAGATATGCAAGCACATGTCGTTGCCTACTAAGTGCATCTCCAACGACATTTACCTTTCCTTTGATATATTGTACCTCCATATCGTACTCACATAGGAACTCCATTCAACATCGCTATCGAGCATTGAGGTTCAGCTATGAGAAGATATGCTGTAAGCTACAGTGGTCAATCCTCAAAATGAAAGGTCTACTCAAAAGGAAATGATGCCAACAAACAAGCTCATAAACGACTGCTGCAAGCTCTAAATCATGGGTAGGATAATTAAACTCATAGCATTTGAGCATACACGACTTAAAGGCAATCACACGATGCTCTTGCATAAGAACGACTTCCAAACCCTCTAGTGATACATCAGTGAAAACAAAAAAATCCTCTGTTGGGTCTGGAACTGCTAAGATGGGTGCCATGGTTAACCTTTCCTTAAGCAACTGAAATGTCTACTCACAATTTTATGAAAAATCAAACTTCTTCCCTTTCCTCTGAAGAGAAGTAATAGGGTGAGAAATCCTAAAGAAATCTTAAATAAACGTACGGTAGTAACCTGCTAAACCCATAAAAATCCTCATCTTGGTGACTAACATGGGTGCTGGCCAATCCATGATACCCTGAATCTTAGAGGGATCTACTGAGATACCCTCTCCTGATATGATGTGACCCAAGTACTGAATCTCTTTCTAAAAGAAGCTGCATTTTTCCAAGTTCCCATATAACTTCTGCTCTCTCAAAACCTGTAGTACCTGTCTCAAATTATCCTCGTGTTCCTCCTCGGAATGAGAATATATCAATATATCATCTAGGAACACTAAGACAAATCAATCCAGAAAGGTCCTGAAAACTCCGTTCATGAGGCTCATGAAGACAGCTAGGGCATTTGTCAAACCAAATGGAACAATGGTGAAATCATAATGCCCATAATGTGTGCAAAAAGTTGTCTTATGAATGTCTGTCTAAAATGTGCAATTGATGATACCCTGACTTGAGATTGATTTTGGAGAACACTCTAGCTCCCTGCATTTGATCAAACAAGTCATCAATCCTGGGGAGTAGATAACGATTCTTTATTGTGAATGTGCTGAGCTTCCTGAAGTCTACACAAAGTCTTAGAGAACCATCCTTCTTCTTCACAAATATGACTAGTTCTCCCTAAGGAGATACACTAGGACGAATGAGACCCTTCTCCAATAACTCCTCTAACTGAATCTTGAGCTCATGAAGCTTTGGAGTCATCATCTGATAGGGTGCCCTAGAAACTAGTGCAGATCCTGACACTAAATCAATGGTGAAATCCACCTCTCTATGGGTGGTAACCCTGGAAGCTCACCTGGAAACACATCTGCATACTCCCTCAAAACTGCATGATCATCTAAGGGTGAATGCTCTAGAGTGCTCTTTGATCGATCACTGATGGTGATAGTAAACAACTGAAAACCTTTACGCATGCTCCGCTTGAGTTGCTTAGCCAAGATCATACGCAAAGAGATAGGCCTCTACATTCCTGAAATCACAATTGTACTCCCAAGATCATCCTGACACTCATTGACCTTATTCCTACAATCTACCTTAGCTCAATGAGCCTCGAGCCAATTCATACCCAAAACTACTTGATTGGATCCTACAGGAATAACACGGAGATCAAGTGTAGTGGAGAAGACTCCCAAATCAAGTACACAACTCTCCACATACAAGTCCATGACAAGTTTGGCCTTAGAGGCCAACTCAACCTGCCAACTATCTAGTTGTCTAGCCACCACTAGCCCACACTGGTCCACTATAGAAGGAGATATAAAAGAATCTGAAGCACATGAATCAAAAAGTAGTGAGATAGAAATACCCCTGATAGTACCTGTCATCTCAATAATAGTGGCCTGATGCTCAGCCTGGTGGTTGTCAACCGCTGCATACACATGATGAGCGCGTCCTACATCACCCATCGTCTGCTCAGATCTATGATCTCTCTACATATCCATGGTAGTGGGTTTGTGCGGGCACATACGCACATAGTAATCAGGAGACCCACAAATAAAAAATCCTCCTGTATCCCTTTGAGACAGAGTCCCTCCTATACTCTAGTGAACTGATCCTGTCAGCCCAACCCTAATAGACTGTTGCGTGCAAGCTGGCTGCACCTGTTGCGTACCCTATCTCCTATTCCTGGCTCCACAAAAACCTCCTCTAGTGCCACCTCTCTGTAAGCTTTGGGTCTATCTAGCCCTCTGATGTTGGTGGCCATGATGTTATGTCTGCTACTGTGGATACATTGGAGCCCTTGTAGCTGCTAGTGGAGGCCAGAATCCTCCTCTAAGGGGTGGTGCTGTCCCCCATGACCTTTGACTCTGAAAGGCCTGTATCCTATCCTGAAACTTGCTCTTGTTCCTATCTCGGTGCTCCTGTGCCTTGGTCCTGTTCTCCTCAGCTAAGTAGGCCTTCTCAATTGCCTTCTCAAGCGTGGGAGGAGATAGCATCCTAACTGCTCCTGCTATGTCTGCATTAAGACCCCAAATGAATTTGTTAACTTTTAGTTTCTTTCATCTTGATGGTAGTCCACATACTGCAAAAGATCCAAAAACCTACTCTCATACTGTGCCACTGTGCCAGAGCCTTGTCGTAAGTCATGAAACTCATCAATCCTCTTCTGCATGAAATTCTCTGACATATAACGAGCCCTAAAACACTCCTCGAACAACTCCCAGGTCACTGTCTCTCGAGTCAAATGGAGCTTCTGCTCCTCATTCCTCCACCAAATGCCTGTTGCATCTCGGAGGAGGTGTATGGAAAACCTGGCTTTGACATTGCTCTCATAAGAGTGCAAGCCAAAACAGCTATCCAGGCTAAGGAGCCATGAATCAACCCCAAAGCCATCTGTAGAGCCGGTGTATATGGGCGGCTGCAAGCAAAGAAGATCCCTAATCACACTTCCTGTGTCTCGATCCTGGAGCTGTGGTCTAAAGGGTGAAAGGGGTCGTCTATCTCCAAATGGTCCCTCGAAGCTATGAGAATGGATATGATGGTACAAGGCCACCCTCTCGTGGTGAATGGAAGGGCTATGTGACCTCTCCCACCTAGGGGTATCGTGCTCTGGTGGCTCCGAGTGTGCATCCTCGCCTATTGGATCCTCATCTCTTGACTGAATGTTCTCCTCTCTCGCCTCCTGTGGTGGTGGAAGTCGTTGCTGCACCACACCGATCAACTGCTGAAGAGCCTCTAAGATTTGAGGCCCTAACTCGGGTGCATGTGGTTCGGTCGTAGGTGAACTACATCCCAAACCCCTAACCGATCGACGCCTCAAGGGTGCCATCCTATGTACGAGGTGAGAAAAGAGATTATTAAATTATAACGATTGTTTTTTAAAGTTTTTAATCCATTATTTTATTTATTTATTTTAATGTTATTAAAATATCGTCGACTAGTTAATTAATTACCTAGAGTGTCCACGTGTGCAAACCTCATGCTCTGATACCAAATGCAGCACCGTGCCTCGAGACACTGAAACCACACTAAAATTCGACTAGAAAATTTTGGGTTTTTTTTTTGAAGAGATTAATTAATATTAGTCCTTTTAACCATTTCCTGTTAATAATTTAATTTATACAACTTTAGTTTACCCAAAACAAATTAATTATTTATTTATAATTAGCTTACTAAGGTCCCTAAAATAAATCCACACACCTTTTTAAATTAATTAGTTTTTCCCCCCCTTTGCTTAATAGTTTACACACTCATCCCCTTTAATTTTATTTCTCAATCCCCTAAAATGCCCATGACTTAAAGTATGTAGGGTTGATTTTGGGCCCTTGGATCAAATCTAATCTTGACCATTGATTTCAAATTTTACCCTAAGGTTGACCTAAACATCTCTATGTTTTCTTTTCTTTTCTCTATTCCTTTTCTCACTTGTCTTGTGTTGTCATTTGAATGTCCAGGTTGTGGAGGAGATCAAGGAAAAGGTGGATTCAAGGGGGGTTTCTCTCTTGAAGAGAAGGAGCTTGACTATATTGCACTATTTTTTTTTGCGTGCATACCCAACTGAAATTTCCTCAGATTTGGGATTTTTCCCTTTATACTCACATGATTATTGTAGTTATTTAATATGTTACAGAGGCAACTACCCATTTTTTTACTTATATATAACAAATTTATTGGTAAGGATTACATCTAATTACTTTAAAACCCCAAAGGCAAAACAACGGATTTGTGGCATCATGGCTTTAAGAGTACGAGGAGGCGGTTTTGAAGAAGAGTAGGCTACGGATTTTGGAGGGTGGGGAAGGTTGTTTGGAGGGATAAGGCCTGTGTGATGGAGAAGGAGAGGTATCCGTGTGGGGAAGGGGGAGAGGATGGTGTGGGGAGAGGAGTTGGGGTGTGGGGGTACATGGTAGAAGGTAGAATGGATGGTGGTGCAGGTGTGGGGATTGGTGGATGAGGTACGTAGGTTTGGGGAGGGGTTCGACCCTCCCCACCATTCCTATTTACTATATTTTTCAATACATTAAAACAATTTCCTCCCACCGAACTTTAAAAAAAAAACGTAAATTTTTTTTGTTTTAAAATTTCATTTCATAATAAAAGTCAAAGAATTATAATATAATATAATATATATATACTATAAAAGGTTATATATACATATACATATATAAATATAATATATTATATCATATAATATTATATCTGTTTGTTTTACTCCTGGTAAGTTGAATAACAATGTAACAATTTTATTTATTAATACATTATATATATATATATATATATATATAACTTTTTTTTAATGATATATCGTATTTTGAAAGTTAACATAGAGTATTCTCTACAATATTGAGTATTAAATAACATGCTGCTATGTAAGAACTAAATGTAGTTGTTTTTTAAAAAATGGATAAATGGCATTTACTTAAATATCTTATATAATACTTTAGGAAAGAGGTAATGTCACAATTTGAAAAATAATAAACTCGGGTTTTTTTTCAACATGGTCTATGAATCTTAATAAGTTATTATATATATATTTTAAATCGAATCTAGTCTAAAATGATTTATTTCTTTATGTGAAAAGAAGACATGTGGTGTTGTATTTCAATCAAGAGAAGAAACTAGAAACATGTCAAAGTAAGTTGCTACATTGAACACACATCTTAAAATTGGCTTTCTTATGCAAGCACCTATTAAGTTTTTAACATGAAAAGGAGAGTGTAAACTAACTTCATCTCTTTGTATAAAACCACCAAATTTTGTAAGAAAGTAACTATTAAGACACTCACATTCCTTCCAATAAATCAACTTTCCTTCTCAAGTAATGTTGCAACAAATTATTAATAAAAGAAACATTTTATTATGATATTTCATTTCCAAGAAGATTAAACTCAATGTACCATATATTTCTAAAATATATAAATACTCAAAATGAATCCCATCACAAGCTCCTTTGTAAGGATGAGGAGAGATTATTCAAACAAATATGTCTCAAGTTTATAAGTACTTTCAAATACAAAAAAAAATTACAAGAAATTGAAGGCTTCCACATAGCCATCTTCTTATAATTACAATGATAGTGATGTCCAAAAAAGATGAAGAAGAACAATGAGAAGCCAAGATGACAAGAAACTTCAACAATCTTCCACTTGAGCTCAAACTTTCGAATGCTTTCAACAAACCAACACATGGAGAAAAGACTTGTTTAACCACCCAACCTTTAGGCATCATTACATGCCTTTCCAAGGTTGGAAGACATGCTAGCCTCCCCAAAGCCCATGGGAGAGAGAACTAGCTCCCACAAATTTTTCACGAGATATAGGGAGACATATCAACATTATATTTTCACATATCAAGACAAGACAAATACTAATAAAACACCAAAAATTTTACAAAGAAGGAAAGGAGGAGAAACCATATTCTACCTCCAAAATAGGGAAGAGAAGAAAGAGATCTCCAAGTGCCAAAAGTGTGAGCCAACATTGGTAGCACATAAAACAATAATCTCCACAACCTCCTTATTTCTCCAAATCATCAAACCCTCCTTATTTCTCCACCCATTCACCAAAATCCTTCTTGGGAGGATTTTCAAACCCATTGGGTTTCCTCTCCAAAAATGGGGAAGGGGGTTCAAACCATATGAACCTCCTTCCCCACCTCAAACCATTTGAGGGGAGTAACAAAAACCTACATGGCTTGCCCATCAAGCCATGAGGTTTGAGAGGGAAAAATCCCTCTCTCTTCCCCCACAAACTCCAAAATCCATCATGCCATATGATGGATGGAGAAAAATAAAACAAAAACATAATCAACAAATAGCCACACACAAGAACAATACACACACATTTTAAAAAAACAAGGCTAAGATCTAATCATAATATAAAACATAAAATGAGCTCAAGGAGCCTACCTCCAAAAACTCTCCAACACTCTAACTTTTCCACTTCTTTATCCAAGCAAGCTCTAGCTCCAAAATCCAAAGCCTCCAAGCAAAAACTATAAAAACAAGGTTCTCTTCTTCCCCCATGAGGGAGAATTTGAAGAGAAGCCAACAAATATCCTCACAAATGAGGGGGTGACATGTGTGACCCCTCTCTTCCCTCAAGGTCAAAGATTCTCAAAATAAAAGAGAGAAAAGATAAAATAGCTTTTAACCCTCTTCTCCCAAATTACCCAAAATGAAAAACAAAACAAATTTGTGCAACTTTTAACAAAACACACATACCCATCCACCTTACATGGATGTGACCAAAGGGAGGAAAAATGGGAGGGAAACTCCCTCTATGCCTTGGAATTAAGCCCCCTACCTATTAGGTAGGGTCCAAGGGCCTATTTTCATGCTAAGGGAACTCCCAAACTAAAAAGGGGTCACTTAAAATGCCTAAAATAGCCAAATTTCGGGTTTGGCACATTTGGGCACAAGTGTAGAGGATGTGGGGCCCACCCAAGGGTTCACATGTGACCCTAATCCCCTCTAATTAAATACACCATTACCCAAACACAAAACTAAATGCAAGTGGGGACCATTAAGTCCCCAAATCAAGTTTACAAAGAAACTAAACATCCTAAACAAGATTAATATTACATGACATACTACATTACAAATGAGGGTCACTCATGGTGCCCAAAATAATGAAATCTAATACTAAGGCCTCATACAATAAACATGATTAGGACTTAGCCCTATGGGCTGCTTGTGTAAAATTTGTGTAGCTTCCCTGAATCCCATGTTCTCCTGTGACCTGTTACCTGCACACTCATTGCACACATTAAACACACCTGTCTGATACAATGTAAATCAACTACTCAATAAGCAATCAATGAATTCTATGCTAGCATATCATCATCCTAGAATCGAAAATGCGAGAACATGCATAATTATACACAATTTACCATGAGTTAGCCATAATGATACATAAAACTAACATCCATCCATACAATCCAAACATGTAACTAAACTGAGTATCCATCATATATAAATAAGGTCCAAACAACATCATATCAGTTAGTATCCGTAACATCATAAGATAAGGTGTCAACATAGTAATCAAGCCAAATTGGTGCTATACGCCCAAATCTCCATACATGTCTAAGGAGGTCAAATATCCTAACATAATGTCCAAAATATGTCAAATCCCTGTCAAAACATGTCTATGAGAAAAGAGAACAACAAATAACTGAGGCTATAAAAATGTGGGCACTACAAGCTATATAATTCGCTATTGTGTATGTGGATCTTCATGGTTTCACTTCTTGTTCTCATGGCTTCTCCTCCTTCTCCTCTTCCAACCTGCAAAACAAGAATGAACAATTATTTTTAGGGCAAATAGAAATAAATGGAAACACATAAGGATATTCAGGGAAACCAAAATATAAGGGCTAGAATGGATTCAATCTAATGGCCCGAATGAAATCTTACCTCACTTAAGTGGGAGGTTTTTTTGTGGGAATGAAATTTAATTTTTAAAAAAAGTGCATGGGTGATGGGGATAATGGGGCCACTTAGTGGCTAGACAAAATAATTAAAACTTTTTGTTAGAAAATAAAGTAATCTTGGTGTATGGTAACTAATTAAACTAATGGAGGTTAGTAGATGTTTTAAAACGTAAATATTCTTAGGAAGTAAATTAATAATATTTATTTATTTATTTAATTCCAACTTCCGCAAGGTTGTGTGGAAACCTTAATCGAAAAATTTATTAATTTTGGATAATGTCTAACCTTGCAAACCTCTTCTTAAAACAAAATAAAAATATTACTGTAATTTCGACTATTAATTTCTTAGTTCTATTTTATTTTGAGAGTGGAATTTTTGTGGACATTATAGAATTCTAATTATATGTTGATTGCCAAATTGTTAACTAGTTGAGGATATTGATACGTATTTGAGATATTATTTACCAAGTGATCCATCCCATATTGAGGAACTAGAATTATGAGCATGTAAAATGAAATAATAACTATTGGTTTCATGTGTATCTTATATTTTTCATAATTTTTGGGAGAAGTATATGTATCCAGTAATATTGGTTTCATTTGTATCCTTATATTTTTATATTTTTTCATAACTATTGGTTTCATGTGTATCCAATAATATTAGTGTTAAAATTTTTGAATCAAACCATTTAATTAGAATTATAGTGTTCGGAGTTGGGAAAATTTTACAAGATAACATACCTAAGATTTTGATACTAAAATAGACGTTACAACCTCAAAAAATGCTAGTGCATCCAATAATATACAAAATGGATTACAATTTATAAGAGACATAAGTCAATGCATGGATATAATTCTAGGGTCAAGTTTTACAAACAAGGCAATATACATGAGGTTTGTAAGAGAATGTGGAGATACAAAAACAAATTTAAGATTTTTTCAATAAGAGGTTAATTATAAATAATTTGATCACATGTGAAGTCTCGTTTGTTCAACACCTAAAAAGGATGGAGATTTTTGCATGTGTGTAAATTGAGGAAAATTAACAAAAATCACAATTGAGTGTAGGTTTCATTCGTCAAACATGGATGAACTCTTAGATTCTTTGAGTGGAGAAATGTACTTCACCAAGATTCATTTGAAGAGTGGATATCATTATACCAATATAAGAGAAGGGGGGAAGGAAGACTATGTTGAAAATGCAAGAATGTCTGTATGAATGGCATGTGATGCCATTTGGGTCAAGTAATGCACCAAGTATCTTTATGATATTAATGAATGAAGTTTTGAAGCTTTTTTATGGGGAATTTTATCGTAGTATTCATATATGTCACATTGATATTTAGAAGCACATTAGAGGATAATCTAAAGAACTTAAGACAAGTGTAATAGTAGTTGTGAGAAGATAAATTGTTAATCAAATTGAAAAAGAGATGTTTCCTATCAAAAGAGTTGACCTATATTTAGGCCTTTTGATTTCTCATATAAGTATAAAAATGGAACTCGAAAAGGTATATGTCAAACTACAGTGGCCGTGGCCACAATTATTTTGAAGCACACAATTTTCACAACTTACCATGTTTTTATTGCAATTTCATATGTATGTGTACACCTATCATAGAGGCCATACATGGGATTAAAAATATTTCTTATGTTATTCTAGTTGTAGAATGAAATTTTCAAGAATTGAATAAGAGGTAATATAAAACTAGTATTGGCATTGTTATATTTAACAAAGGTACTTCAATAGGACTTTTATGTGAGTGGCACAACCATTGGCACAATATTTTGTCAAGAACAAAGACTAATGGTGTACTTCTATGAATGTATGATCATGTGTTATGAAAATGTGCAAGCACTCAATGAGTGGAGGAATTGTGTATTTCCAAACAATTTGTTCTCTATATTGATCACCATACACTATAGTTCATGATAAATTAAGTTTATTGAATCAAAGGAATGTGAAGTGGGTAGAATATCTACATGGCTATAAATTTGTGTTGTAAAATAGGAATGTAAATTCTAATAAAGTTATTGATGCTTCGAGTAGGCACAATATTCTATTAAGAAAAAATGACAGTAGAACTTTTGGGCTTTAAATTAAGAAGGGGTTTATATACAAGGGATGAATATATCAAAAAATCATGAATGGGATGTGTAAAAGTAGTGAGCATTATTAGGACACCTTGGTGGGAATATTTTGTGTAATAAGGCCAAATGTTCAAATACATAAGGTTGTGCATTCCAAAAGGATCAATGCATAAAAACTTAGTGGAAACTTGGTAGGATACTTTGCATTAGATATGACTAGCACAATTGGATGAGTGCTATTGTTGGCCAAAAATACATATAGATGTAAACTATTTTATGTGGGAGTGTAAACTATGTCATTTTTCTAAAGGGATATCAAAAAATGCATAGTTGTACCAACATTTTCCCATCCTGAAGAGACCTTAAAAGGATATAAGAATTCATTTTATCTTTGGTTTACCTAGGAAAAAATCAAGGGTTTATTCCATCTATGGTGTAGTGGATAAACTTTCAAAGATGGGACATTTTGTATCTTGTAGAAATAAAAGTGATACAATGCACGTCGTGAATCTATTTTTCAAGGATTTAGTGAAGCTACATGATTTTCCAAACAACATATGTCTATGATGGATACCAAAGTTGTTGGTCACTTTTGGATCATGTTGTGGAAGAAGTTGAAAATAAAATTGTAATTCAGCTCAACATATTATTTGTAGAAATGAAAATCAACCAAAGAAGTGAATATAATTATTATAAATTTACTTTCATGTTTAGCAAAAGACAAGATAGGAACATAGGAATTAGTAATAGATAAAACAGAATTTACATATAATAACTTCATAAACAAAAACATATGGAGTATATCATTTCATATAGTGTATGTTAGTAACCCAAGAGGAGTAGTAGAGATGTGAAATATCAATTATGATACACAAAAGACGGTAAGCACTAATTTTTTTTATAGAATGCATGAAGGATGTGGACCAATAAGTGCATAATCAATTGGAAGAAACAACTGCAAGTACATAAACAAGAAGGTGCAAAAAGAAGACTAGTTTAATTTTAGGTTAGAGATGTAGTTCAAAGTCATTTGCGGAAAGAAACATTTCCTAGTGGAACATATAACAAGTTGAAGAAATTGAAAATGAGTCTATGTAGAGTATTAAGGAAGTATTCAAAAAATGCATATGAGATTGAATTTTTAATCATCATAGAAATATCAAACGTATTCCATTTAGAAAACATACACCCATGTCATAAAGGGAATAAAAATATAGAATATTCTAGCATCAATGCTACGAAAGTTGAATGCATATAGTAGATGTTAGAAAATGTGAGCGAGGAAGATAAAAGGATGGTTGACATAATGGTCAAGGAAACATGATACAAGGAGTGCAAAGACTACTTGGTAAAGTGGAAGGGAAGAAAGGTTGAAGATGTGTCTTGGATAAGTGTTGTAAAAGTTACAAGCCACAATATTTTGAAAAAAATCATATATGAGCCGAAGATCATTTTTAAAAATTACCTAAGGTGTACGATATATGATTATTCTAGTCCCCAAGCAATATTGTATAAACTAATAACATTTAGATTAAATTGTTTCATTTTATTTTTGATGTAAAGGTCTAAGTTATGTCGTGACGGTATGTCATGTCACAAATGTGTAAGTTCATCTGTGAAGGTATGTCGTAACACAAATGTCCAACTCGTGATGTGAAAGTCTATTGATGTTAAAATGGTCTACTTATGTTATGACGGTCTATCAATGCCATTGAGATCTATCAATGTCATGATGGCATATAGATATCAATATAGTCTATTGATGAATATTGTGATCCAATAGAATATCCATATTCATCAACTTACTTGTATGGATCTATTGGGCTTTATATTTATAAAACTCCATATTTTAGGATTCTTAATGGGCAGACAAGAACTAAGTTCGATGGTGTTTTTTGGGTGGCTTGTATGCCTTTATAAACAAACCCATGCACCTTAGAATAAGTTTTAGAGCCAAGGACATACCTTGGAATTTGTAGTTGTTGGTGGAATAGTTGTTGGAATTTCTAGGAGAACGTAGATTTTGTAAGTATAAGATGCCTAGTTATGATAGAAGGTATCTCTTTGGAGATTTTTGAGGCTTTATCATTGGTGACCAGTCTATGTGTGAGTGTGATGTTCCTCTTGTTAATATAATTACTATGTTTTCTTATGTACCTACTATTTTTTTTATGAGTTAATTGTAAAGGGTTGCGTGGTGTAAGGTTGTCCTTAATTGGGTTCCCTAACTGTGTGCATCACATAATTGTTCCGAGAGAAGGATATGTTTGTTTACATTAAGTCAATATTTCATAGAAATGATTGGGGCTTCACTTGGTTTGGAAGACACAAATTTGCATAGAAGCAGTCTATGACCCTAATCCTCTTGATGATATGTATAAAAACAAATCGAAGGTAGCCTTAGGCAATTCTATTATTTTCTCTTTGTTTTCTTGAGTGAATTGGCTAAAATCAAAGGAATACACATTCGTTAACTCTCACACATTAATTCACACATCCAAAAGAGGTTTCCTCAAACCACGAGTAGAAGATCATTTCTAAAGATTCAAGCTTTGAGGAAGTAGATCTCATGATAGAAGATCTTACCAATAGTGACCACTAGCATTGATCATTTCACCCTCATCCATTTCTAGTAGGCTTCATGTGGGTCCAATCAAACATTAAATATGTATTCCACTTTTCCTTGACCATTCATATATATTTTATTAAGGTATTATGGGAGTTCAAAATTGCACCCTAGATATGATCATGAAAGATCAAGAATTATGAGGTAACATGGGATTGTCTCCAAGTGTGGGATTTGCGCTTGAGACATACCTCCAGAGAAGGCTAGTTCCTCTACCTATTTATAATGCTAAACTACTCCTAAAAAAAAAATTAAATCTAACTAATCCTATCGACATATTCTAAGGGACTAGGGTTAGAAGGAGATGCATAAAAGGGAAATCCTAAGCTAAAAGTGGTGATAACACCAGAGAAAGGGGGTTGATCACTCTCCATAAGGGGAAATAGGGGGAAAACATGGGATAGAGGGCAGATAGGAGTGCCACAGACAATAACCATGTGGAATCAACTTTCCCATGCATTGACAACACAAAAAAATGGGACCTACAATTAAGAAATATGCACAACATGCCAAAGAAAATAGAGAGGAAAGATACAATAAAAATGAGAAAAGGACAGATAGACGTGTGAGAAGACCCAATTTTATTGCTTAAAATATGCTTAAACCATTACATTCCTGGTAGAAGGCGAGAATACATTGCAGAGACCAAATTAGAGGTCTGGAACTTATGGGGAGTTGGCTACCATTTTGGCATGGCGTCGTTGCAACAAAGAGAGATCCTCTTCTATAATGTGCAAGTTCCATATTTATTGAAAAAAAAAGAAGTGGAAAAGAAAAGGAGAAGAAGGTGCCAAAATGATGAATTCAACCACCAAGGACTGGTCATCATTGATGCTTGCGGGAAGGTATGGGCGTCTAACGTGGCTTCTATCGCACGCCATTAGATTCACATATCACTGAGAACGACGTCCATACTTCATTAAAATTGGTCAATGGAGTGGTTGAGCATTTGAATTTCAAATTAGGCGTAGATTTTGTGCCTCCTGCGGACTTTGCTCACTCTATGGATTTCTATGTTTCACGGTGTTCACCGTTACTTTGAAAACTTCTGAACTCTCTCTTTCGATGTCACCTCTATGTTGCTGGGATCTAACATTCTCGCATGTGACATTGTCATGCGCGGCTCTATTTACTTGTTCCAAGGACTAGGGGAGTCTGCGGGACACTAATCCTTAAGTAATCTGCAAAACAATGGAATAGTGTTCCGTGGCTTTTAACTTAGCCGCTTCTTTCTTGCATCGTGGCATTTGGTGGTTCGTTCAAAATGTGTTGCGGCCTTACTTGAATAAACTCAAACCTCGTCCTTTTCCACACAATACCATCTTTTCATAAAAATTCGCCCAAATCCTGGACTACTCATTCTTGTCTTCCGCGGGTCAAGAAAAATCGTGGAACACTACTTTCCTGCATCCCGTGATAAGTGAAATAACCTCCCGTGACTCTTCTCCATATTTGATACGTTATCCAAATTTGCAAGGGGTGCAAATTTGGGATAACAACTACAAAGTGTGGTCACCATTGGTGTATTCTTCCTATCCATGTATTTTTACATTTTCCATACCTTGAATGTTATATTAAGATGTGATGAACGTCATGTTTTAATGCATTTGTAAGCTTTGGGTTGGGGCCAAATATAAAAACAAGAAGAAAACACCGTTTTAACAGCGGATAAACGTTTCAGATAGAATGTGTTATAATCTTAACCATTATCTAGAAAACAAATTCAATGTGCCCCCGAGAAAAGCGAGGCTCGTTTTAGGGAATATCGGCGAATAACGGAAACGTAAGTAATGTATAACTGCCGAATTATTTGTTTTTACTTGAACCTTTTTGCAAACGTCGTGTATTTCCTCGTTCCCCCCGACAGCCGTTCGGAGAAACTCTCGACTCAACGACATCCCGCCATGTGTTGCTTTGCAGGCCCTTGCGGCGTGATTCCCGTTATCGTTCAACAGAATTATTTATAGCACCGTTTCTCTGGAAATCTACAGGGATCCTTCCGATTCTAGAGCTGTTTTCTCTCATTTGGGGCAAATCAAAAGAAAAATGGTGTGGATGAAGAGAAAAATTGTGAACGCCGTGGGAACTGTGAAAGACCGGACAAAGATCGGCCTCGCTAGAGTTAGCTTGAGAAACAATCGACTGCGGGAATTGGAGATCGCCATTGTTAAGGCAACCAGTCACAATGCGGACGTTCATCCTGCAGAGGACGATAAATATGCAACAGAGTTCTTGCAGATTCTTTGTGGCGCACCGTACTCTGTCTGCGATGCGGCCGTTGCTTTAACAAAACGCTTTGAAAAGACGCGCAGCTGGGTGGTGGCGCTCAAATGCGTGCGTCTCCTTCACCGTCTTCTGCGCGTCGGCAATGGCCGTTTTGCCAAAGATATTCTCGACGCCAGGGCCGCAGGCCTGCTAAAATTTGAGTTCAAAGATCTCAAAGACGACGCCTTTTTTGACTTTGTGAGGAGTTATTCGTGGTTTGTGGACGAAGCCGTCGACGGAGGGTTTGATTGTTTGCAGAGCGTGGAGGGGGACGATAAATTTTTCGAAACCCTAATCGACAGAGCCCCCAAAGTTCAGCGCTTGCTGGACTGCGCAATTGGATGCTTGCCTTCGGGAGTGGCGATGCGAAGCCGCCTGGTAGCTGTGGCGGTGGAGCCTGTAGTGCGGGAGAGTTTCAGGCTTTACGCGGAAATGTGCTCCTGTATTGCTTCCTTGCTCGACAATTTCTTCGACATGCGCCGCTCGCTCTGCGCTTCGGCTTTCGAAATCTACAAAAAAGCCGCATTCCAAAGCGAACGGCTTGCCGCTTTTTACAGCTCTTGCAAAACCCTAGGCGCCTGCGCGTGTTCGGAGTATCCCACGGTGGAGAAGATCTGCGATGCGTATGTCGAAACCCTGGAAGAATTCATGACGCAAATTACAGGGAGGCCCGGCCGTGAAATTCAATCTGAAACGGATCAATGCGGGTCTTCCGGCTTATATAAATCCCTTTGCGCTCCGGCTCCGGATAAACGTCCGCCATTAATGGCAGCGCAGGGACGCAATTCTCGCAAATCTCTAAGAGATTTGCTGACATTTGAGCCCGCTCCCAGCCAGGAAGAGAAAAATAAGATAACCTGTAGAGATTTGATTGCATTCGAGCCCATTTCCAGCCCGGAAGAAAACAAGAAATTTGCTCTGGCTCTCTTCCCTAACAGGCTTGAAACAAGAATAACTAACGAATGGGAGGGTTTCGAGTCTCCAAAGCCGAACCAGGAAGCAGCTGAGAGCATAAATAGTTGTTCATGGGAACTTGCCCTGGACATGTCTGCAAAGGACCCGTTCGCAGCCTGTGCAGGAATCGCTCCTCCGTCGTATGTGGAGAAGGAGTACATGAGCAGGAAATACGCGTGTATGCTTCAACAGCAGCAGTTTTGGCAGAATCATCACAACATGGAAATGCATGGCTGCTTACATCTGCAATATTCTAATCCTTTCTGCGTCCCGATGATCCAGAGCATCCCATTTAGGATGCTGAGCGCTCATCCCACTCTACAGGTTTATAACACACAAGGTATTGCTTGAATGTTTGTCTAAGATGGTACCTAATATAATTGAATGATGTATTGGGTAGGAGTGTGAGACTGAATTGTGAGGTTTTAAAGGTATGAGTTTGCAAGGAGAGATTATCAATTTTTGCTGAATTTAAAGATTTTCGTGAAGATTGTGATCAATGTTTGTTGTAAAAAAAAATGCAGTCGGGGTTTCTTCAATTCGAAGTTATTGATAATTTTTGTTAGTGTTACTAAATAATTTAATTTAAATTTCACATATGTTATAAGTTGAAGTTGAATTATTGATCAAATAATGAAAAAATATTATTTAAAATATATTAAATAGTTTATTATTAATCAACATTTCAATTATATTAACTTATGTGATAAATAAGCTTTAACCAATTCAAAGTGTGCTCATATCCCAAAATAAACCTCCAATTTTTATTTAATAATTTAAAAATATTTTAATAACTTCACAAAACCAAAATAATACCAACACAATAAATCATAAATTAAAATAAATGTTTTAAATACACAAATCATTTTATTTTTATTACAAATTTCTTTAATCAATCTAATAATATTAACATTATTTATTAAATTATATATATTAGGCTTATCAATTTCTATTTCCAGCACCGAATTTTTATATAAAAGAAACCACGTATCTAACCGGTATAATCCAAGACAAAAAAAAAAAAATCAAATACAAGGTTTTCTTCATACGGAAGTGATCTTAAATATTATGTCTCCTTCCCATCTTAAAAATAGTATATGTGGTAAATGAAAATGTTGAGTCATTTATCGATTATATTATGTTTAACTCAATTTTTATTAGAAAATGTTAATTTAAAAAAGAACATGCCTATTGGTTGAATATAAAAATAAAAGGAGTAAAATATAGTTAAAAATTATTTGAAAGTCAACTATTAATGGCAATGATATTTAGTTGATTCCAAATGGTAGTCGTGCTTGTTTTGGTTGTAACTTTATTTAAATAGTTTTGTAATATAAATGAAGAATATATATTGAAATGTTAAGGATTTATAATGCATATACAATAAATGTTAGTAAATTTTTTTTTATAGAAATGATATCTAACAATGTCTATATAATTGTTATATTTTTTTTATTAAAGGTAAAAGGTTTTTCGAGTTAGAGCCTCAAGATATTTAGGAAAAAAACAAGAGGAAGAAACAAAACAAACAGCAAAGCTATCACCAAAACACACCCAAAACACAACTAGAACGCGACCAAAGCTCAACCCAACATCGGGGCAGAACATGAATCTACCTGAATTTAGATCTTTTATTACAAACCAGATTCCAACCATCATCACCATCCTGATCCCTGCCATCCTTTTGCATGCCAAAAGTCATGATGATATAGTCTTTGTAGCGAGGACCTTGTCAGACATGTAAGATCTTAAGAGACTCGGGATTGGTCGAAGACGGAGTTATCTTAAAGTTTGATGAAGATACATCTTTATTAGGTGGTTTCTCATCTACCTAGATCCAATACCACTTTGAGTTTTCCTTCATTCACTGCATGAATTCATCGCTTGTCATCAAGAGATTCATCAAATCGATCCAAGTTCAAGGAGCACACTTCTTCAACTCTCCACCTTTCCTCCTCAAAGAAGACTTCATTCACGACCACCACATTCGGGCCTTCCATTAAAACAGGGGTCGCCACAGTCTGGCCATCCATTAAATTTGGTGACGTCTCAAAATCTAGATTTTGGACAGGGCCACCGATCATCTCAGCCAATCATGTTTCCACTGAACAAATACCCAAGTCGGAGCATTCCGTCCTGGCCATCTCCATCGACCGAGTCATCGTCCTGGTCTCTAAAGATGGTCAGACCACCTTCCCAATCAAAATTGCAGTCCGCAGAGATTTTGAGGTTGATCAGAACAGATCCAGAGTCAACCACTCCCTACTTAGCTAAGGGATTGCCGCCATCACCACTGAGCTTCTCCATTAGAGAGTTAGACGCAGGGCCAAAACCCCCAAAATGCTGGTAAGGCGCCACCAAGGTAACCCTGTTAGGAGCAGCTGCAAAGCCAACATCCTTCCTTGTCCAAGTCCGCAGAATGACACAGTGCCCAGCGCCATGACCAACATGCAAATAGTTAGTACAAAAGGTATTTGTTTCTTCACAGACCAACTGCTGAGTCCAAACTCCGTGTTTTATCACAAGCCTAATAGAGACAGGGGCGGGTTTATCTGCTGACATGAAAATATAGAACCAGACATGTATCATCCTGGAACAATCTCTGGTGGTGGGATCAATCGCCAGGGGGACCCCCAGTGCCCTTGCAGTTCCCCAGATCACATATGTATCCCAAAACACC
Source organism: Taxus chinensis (assembly GCA_019776745.2). NCBI lineage: Eukaryota > Viridiplantae > Streptophyta > Pinopsida > Cupressales > Taxaceae > Taxus > Taxus chinensis. Next base: position 173,052,475 of record CM034150.1, on the reverse strand, counting down.
AACGACAGAGAGAGAAACCTGACTCACACACGAAAAGCACAGGGGATAGTGGTTCCAAGGAAATTTCCCGGTGTCCATTTGACCAGATTCAAGATAGTTCTACCAAAAAACCAAGGGCCCTCTTGTAAGACCCTGAGAAAATATCCTTCAAGTAGAAAGTGATACAGGAAGGACACCTGTGCCAAGGCAACAACATCCAAGGTTCCCCCTGGCCTCCATTTCCTTTGTGTCTAGCTTCTCACCGCCTCAATGTTAGGGCGGGTGCCCAAAACCTTCCCTATAGAGAAAATTTAAATATTTCTATAGATATATCAATAAACACATCATGAACCAAAAGGGAATGGCCCTCATCATCTCAAGAGGGGGAAAGCAGGATAGAGGGAGTGGCCTTACCACTAGAAATAGATCCAGTACCTGCTACTTAGTTTTCCCACGATGTCTTTCCTGCTGCAATATCCTGTTGGGGAGGAAGGGGCGAGCCAGACCCATGAACCCACACCTGACCACCAGTTTTTCAAAAATTCTTTTCCTTCCCGCTCTCATTCCCATCCATTCTCATTCCAAAAATACTTAGAATTCACATCTAGTAGTTATATGATTTGTATTTTTTTTTATTTTTTTTTTGGTTTTACAATAGAAATTTTATTTGTAATGTTGACCTTAAACCTCAACAACAGTGTGAGATTCAGAAAGTTCGACCTTCTTTTAATGATGAACGCGGGAAAAGTAAACTACTTTGAATTGTGAACAAAAAGAATGTAAAAGCACCTAACAGATTTAACCCCAAACATCAATCTTTATTCATATCTCAATAATAATTACATTACTCTCAATTACGTATACATATCTTCTCTATTTTATCTCATATATCTTGCTCCTCATATATTTCTATCATATATCTCTTATATGACACTCACTCATATTTCTTGTGATGCACCATATACAATCTTAGGGGACACCCACATGCAATGCATTCATTATAATAAATATACTTCATACAAAATGTCCCAAAAGTCACTCCTTTTGATCATGCCTATGTTGGCTTTTGTTTCATTGTCTCTTGACTTGTATTTATTCCGCAGCTTTGTGTCACCTTCTATGGCTTCCTTCAGTGTATCACGGCTTTATCCCATTTACCACGGCTTTCCTCCTTTTATCACAGCTTTCCTTAGTCTTTGGCGGCTCTGTTCTTGTACCCACGGCTTGTTCTAGTCTTCTTCTAGACTTCGATGGCTTTCTCCTAATGTCCGCGGCTTACTCAAAACTTGATGAAGAACCCTATCAACATCATCCCTCGAATTCAAACCTTGTCTCATCCTCGAGACAACAAAATGATGAAGAACCATGTCTTCCAAAATTTGATCAAAATTTTTCTTTCACTTTCCTTGAGGCAAAAATGGGCATCACCTCCTAGAAACTTGGACATCTGGCGTAAGGAAGAATTCTCTCGCTCGACTCACCTGACTGGACTTACGGAATGCCATGGTTTTCTGAAACTACTTCTTTTTCTTCTCTATGGTCGGTCTAGGGGGGATTACTTCATGGTTTGTGGTGTAATGTTCTTCCACGGAATGTTTCGGCTCTGCAGAATAGACTTGCTTCTATCCTATCATTCCTTTGAGAAACAGATAAGGGTTAGGGCTAGGAGGAATACCTGTTGAATGTTGAGATGGTGTGCGCGTACCGTAGAGAAAGATCAGATCGACTGCGAAGAACTCCTTTTTGTCTTGGAAGGACTACCTGCAAGTAAGAATACAAGACCACAAGATTTTAATTAGACAACAAATGAGGGATCTGCCTTAGGCCCAGGAAATATAAAAACTTCCTTTCGAAGGTGGTCAGTTCCCCTTTTAATATGATTCAACACAAATGATAATATAGAAAGCTATTGCAAAATCACGATTTAGGTATCTCGTTACAAAGCAATAGAAACTAAACTATCAATAATAAAGCGTCACGTTGTTTGTTCGGTTACTGGTCGTTGATACGTTCAGGTTGAGTTATAGGGATAAACCAGGCTGGATTTGGGGTTGTTAGGTGGCAAATAGGCGAGCAAAAGGGTTTTGGGGTATAAGTCACAGTGACCGATGGCGGTCACTGAGTAACCGACCACGGTTAGAGAACCGCTGCCGGTATAGGATAATCGACACCGGTAGGGTCAGTGATCTAGGTGCTTCTGGGTAGAGATTGGTTGCAAGGTGATTGTGGGGTTATTGAGATTGGGGGATGGCTGAGGGGAATGATGGGAGGATAGGGAAGACTCAGAGTGTGGTAAAATGGCCTTCTGGGCAATATCAGGGTGTGTGGGTGAAGGTTAAGTGCAGTAGTGGCTGGTAGTAGATCTAGGAATAAACTTATGATTACTATTAATCAACAGGCTCAAGAAAATGGTGCTTAGAAACATATAACATACTACTTACTTGCCCCTGATGTAGATGCAAGTTTCAGGACTGTGATGATGAAGACAGGACCCAAGTTGGATGCAGTTTCCTCTTCTGATGCTCGGATGAGTGTTACTGGGCTCTGGTTATTCAGTTGCAGTCTTGGGCTTGATGTCCTTCTCTGCAATCTCTTCTTGTTTCTTCACTTGTCTCTGCTCGGCCAAGCAAAATCTGGATTCTCTCGATGATTTCTCCTTCTCCCGATCAAATGAAAATACGATCCTTTGTTTTTGGTTGGAAGTGGTCATTTACAGGGAACCGATGGCGGTTACGCAACCGACGGCGGTCGAGTAGGAACCGGTATCGGTCCGGTCAAAGCGGGCTATTTTTGGTAAAATAGCCAGCTTTCCCTCCTTTTCTTCCGAGGGATTGGTAGCGGGCTTGGTCAAGTCATTATGAAGTTGGTTTTAGGTGCGGATGAGGAGTAATTAGTCATAGGTGTGGAATTGGACCAAGTTATAGGTCTTAATTAGGTTAGTTTAGGGTTAAGACTAGGTCATGATGAGGTGGCGACATGAGGTGGCAGGTATGGTGATGTGGATTTATTAATTATAAGGTAATTAATAAATAATTGTGTAAGGTTTAGGTGGTGAGGTTAGGTTGCGAAATGCGATGCGGGTCACAAGGGGTCGTAAGACACAAATTTGGTGTCTACATTAGCCCCTTATTGTCGTGTAGTTTGTTTTGTAAAGCTGCACGGACAATAATAAGAAGTGGTTACTCCTGTTAAGGGTATAGGTAATCCCCCTCAAATCTATCACAGATTGAGGTAGCGTGAAATCAGGGATAGGGTTGATAAAGGGTAAATGGTGTTGAGATGAGGGTGAGATGGTGGGGTAGGTCCAAGGAAGCAGACGCACGTTAAAATGCAATAGTGCGACTAGGGTACATGATTTGACGAGCAAACCAGCAATGCATAGGCAAAGGTCGATAGTTTATCCAAACAAGGGTGATATAATCCTGGTATCCAAGGCATAGGAAGTAGCTCCAGGGTATATAACAGGTAAGGTACAGGAACGTTTAGGCATGTTCGGCAGTACCAAATGGTTGGTTTGGTTGAGATAAACGTCACGGTCTAGGTCTTAGGCAAAGTTGGTCGACAGATCAAGTCAAGGACCCTAATCATGCTAAAACACGAACAGGTGCGCTGGATTGAACAAAAGGCTACTGGGTGGATAAAAGTGTATGTTGTTGATGTTGGGTGAAGTAGTTAAGTGGTACGGCCTTGGGTCGGGCCAAGTTGTTGGGTTGCGGCCTTGGGTCGGGCCAAATGGTTGGGGTGAGGCCTTGGGTCGGGCCAAATGGTTGGGGTGAGGCCTTGGGTCGGGCCAAGTGGGTGTTGGGTTGCGGCCTTGGGTCGGGCCAAATGGTTGGGGTGAGGCCTTGGGTCGGGCCGGATGGTTAGGTTGCCCTTGGGTCGGGCCAAATGTTGTTGGGTTAAATAGGCCTTGGGTCGGGCCAAATGGTTGGGGTGAGGCCTTGGGTCGGGCCAAGATGGTTTACGGTTGGGTCGGCCTTGGGTGGTTGGGTTAGGCCTTGGGTCGGGCCGGATGGTTTGGTTGCGGCCTTGGGTCGGGCCAAATGGTTGGTTGCGGCCTTGGGTCGGGCCAAATGGTTGGGGTGAGGCCTTGGGTCGGGCCGGATGGGTAGGTTACGGCCTTGGGTCGGGCCTTGGGTAGGTTACGGGCCAAATGGGTAGGTTACGGCCTTGGGTCGGGCTGGTTGGTTAGGGTGAGGCCTTGGGTCGGGCCAAGTTGTTGGGTTGCGGCCGTGGGTCGGGCCAAATGGTTAGAATGTTTGCAGCAAAGGTTGATATAGGCGATGTGGGTGAAAAAGGGCAAATAGTAAATAAGGGCAGAAATTGGGGGAAATTTGGAATAAAACCGATGTCGATTCTATATGACCGATATCGGTTATGGTACCGATACCGGTTCCTTAGGGCACAATAAAACCGATATCGGTTATGGGCGAAAAACCTATAAAAAGAAAAATACGGCCTGTCATTGTCACTTTTGCAATTTGGAAACCAATTTGAGTTGTCTGACGTGGAGAGTTAAGATTGGAGCATTAGTTGCGTGAGGTGGCGCTATTTGACTGGAGGAGTTAGTTGTTAGTGGGCCCGAGTGAGGAGGAGGCAGCAGTTGATTGGTGGAGGACCCAGAAGAGGACATTTGGAGCCATGGCACAACCAGGAGGAGCAGGAGGGGCTGGACCAGCTGGACCACCACCACCCATCCCTCCACGACGACGTGTCGTCGTACGGGTAGGTTCGAAACCCCTCATTGTGTGTATTTTATTGCATTATGCTATATTTGGGGTTTGGGTAGGAATGTACATTTTTTAGGAAATAATTAGAAAATGGAAATGATTTGAAAAAGAGAGAGGGTAGATAGGTGAAATAAGCCAAGGCGGCTGGGTGGGTAGGTTTTTAGGGTATTTGGGTGGGTAAATTGGTAAAAAAATGAAAAAATGTAGGTGGGGGGGGGCCGCGCGGGGTTCGGCTCCGGGAAGTTACAGCGACCGGCATCGGTCGCAAAATTTCAGGGGCAGGGTGTTTTGTGTTGGACCGGCGTCGGTCGGTCGTGGACCGGCGTCGGTGGGAAGGGGACCGCGGTCGGTTATGGGTGACCGCTACCGGTCCTTAGTGATTTTTAGCTATTTTTGTTGGTTTAGGTTATGTTGTTGTTTTTGAGTTTTTGGTAGTGATTTGGGTATGGTTTGGGTTGGGGTGGGGGTGTTGTGGTATTGTTTGGGTGTTTCAGTATAGGTGCGGTCCTGACTTAGGTTTATGTCAATTTGTTGGTGTGGGTTGTGATTTTGTTTTTGAGTTTTTGGATGTGGTTTGGGTATTTGGGCATGGTGTAGGGTGTTTGAGTATGGTTTGAGTATGGTGTGGGTTGTTTGTTTGGGTGTGAAGAGGGAGGGGGAATAGCGTAGAAGTTTTTAGGGGAAGATAGATGGGCGTAGACGTGTGGTATGGAGTCGGGTTGTGGTCGGGGGGATAAAAAAAAAGGGGTATAGAGGGTATAAGTAGATGTTGTGATAAAGAGTAGGGCTAATACTGTGGGTTGGTTTTGTAGGCACGTCAGCAGCTGACGATGCGGGATAGGATGCCCCCGCTGTTGGTACGGATGCGGCCACACGTATCCGCAGCACACTGGGGTATCATGCGCGAGGTGGGACTCGGCGGAGTCCAGCGGTACAGAGCGATCGATAGGGATCATAGTTTGATGGTCGCCCTCATCGAGAGATGGGATCCGGCGACCAATGTGTTCCATCTCCCGACTGGGGAGATGACTATCACATTGGAGGATGTGTATCGTATCCTTCGACTGCCGATTGAGGGAGAGGCAGTCTTTCAGGTGGACGCAGAGACTGCCATGGACAGCATCCTACAGGTTTTCGGGGATGCAGCCGCGCTATTGACGTATCACAGCGCGAGCATCGGGTATGGGGATATGTACCGTGCGCATCGCCATGAGACACGGCTTGCCGTGTTGATGATGATCGGGATCACCTGCTTTGCCCTCCCGGACTCAGAGGGAGGCCGCTTTCCACGGGCGCTGATGGGGGTTCTACACGAGATGGTGGAGGAGCACACCTGTTATGCTTGGGCACCAGTATACCTGGTACAGTTGTATCGAGAGCTGTGGGGCTATCGCCGGATGAGGCGATTCGGGATTTGTTCGACGTTTTTGCTGCATTGTTGGGCATATGAGCACATCATATGCCTTAGACCAGTAGGGCTGCCCCAGCAGCCAGGGCCACAGGTCATATATAGATACGGCTTTCAGAGGTGGTTGGGGGTCGTGGGCCAGCCACGAGCAGTGCTTGCAGGGCGGGACGTCGCTTATTACAGGCATTTATTAGAGGGCCTGACAGCGGCAGATATCGTATGGAGACCTTACAGAGGTCATCACCCACGCAGAGGAGCCCGATTACAGTTGCGCTTGATCCAGTACACTTTCTGGATAGCAGGACGGAGGCCGGGAGAGTATGAGAGGATACCCCTAGAGAGGGTACGCAGGCAGATGGGGCTGCGACAGGACGAGCCACCTCCCTTCCCTCAGTACCGGAGGGATGATGTAGAGGCCCCACTGCCTGCACCACAGCCCTTGGACCCAGATTGGGTTGCTGAGAGGCCAGCAGATGACACTGTAGATGATGCTGGTTATACGGGAGCATATATGGTTTGGTGGGCTGGTCAGAGAGCAGCGAGGATAGCACAGCCTGCACAGCCAGACTTGGCAGCGGTGACAGCAGAGCGAGATCAGCTCAGGGGCCAGGTACAGTTATTACAGGGGCAGCTTGCTGCTGCACAGGCACAGATAGGTGTTTTACAGGGGCAGCTAGCCCAGGCTCAGGTACAGGCACAGGCACCACCACCAGCAGTGGCACAGCCACAGCCCCAGGCACAGGTACAGGTACCACCACCAGCAGCGGCACAGCCACAGCCCCAGGCACAGGTACAGGTACCACCACCAGCAGCGGCACAGCCACAGCCCCAGGCACAGGTACAGGTACCACCACAGCCACAGGCACCACCAGCGGCACCAGCACAGGCACAGGGGGCACTGGTAGTAGGTGTCAGGGGACCAGCCCCAGCACCTACGGTGGCTCGAGAGCGTTACATGGAGGCTAGAGCGGAGGCCCGATACTATCAGGATATTCTTGATGGTACCGGGGCTGATTATCAGCCCTATGCGGCACATAGAGCAGAGACCTCTCGGAGCCAGAGGTCTCAGGGAGGTGCAGCCACAGCTGGTGGGTCCGTCACAGGCAGGAGGCGAGAGGTAGGACAGGGACCAGCAGGCAGACAGGCAGAGGGAGGTGGAGAGAGCTGAGGGGTCCCTGCACATTTTGTATATTGGACATGGGCACCGGTCTGCGAACCGGTTGTGTTGATAGAGGCCTGCGTGCCTATTTATTCATTTATTCATTCATTTATTTATTATACCGGCCTGCGAGCCGAGTACGGGTTGTACAGTTGATACCGGCCTGCGAGCCGAGTATGTTTTTGATATGAGAGACCGGCCTGCGAGCCGAGTTGAGTTTATTGACGGTTATTGCGGCCTGCGTGCCGGCTTTGTTATATTATGAGATTACGGAGGCCCCGATGCAGGGCACATTGTATTTTTGAAACTTTGTATATATATAGATATGATGTTTTGACCCACATGCTGTGCGTAAAAAGCGTTAAATGTTTTGTCGATGGTTTGTGATATGTGATATATGATGAGTTTGATTGACATGGTGTTATATATGAATGATGTTGATGTCTTTTGTTGATGGGATGTATATAGATATAAATGATGAGTTTAATTGACATGTTATATTATGAAATGTTGTATGTTTGGTCGCTGGTGTGTGAATATTAAATGGTTGTAGCTGTTGATTTGGATCCAAATGGTGTATAGAGTAATGGTTTTTGATATTGGTTATTGATGGCTTGTTTGTTTTGTAATATAGAGAAATGATGTTAATGAAATTGTAATGAGATGTGGATTTAATGAAAAATATGGATAATGGTGTTGTTCATGCAGGAAAAAGGGACGGGCGCCACAAAAATTTCCAAAAATGAAGAGACGACTTAGGTTTAAGCAACAAGGGGTAACTTGACCGATATCGGTTATGTAACCGATGTCGGTAGATATATGACCGGTATCGGTTAAGTAACCGATATCGGTTATGCAAGAATTGTTTTCCTAAAAATAGAACTGCTGGGTTGGCAACTTAAGTTCTTATTTTTAGAGCCATGCAAGAAGTTAAATACGCGAACGCGACGCTTTTTGACGACTGAGACAGGGAATTGCATGAGAGATTTGAGTGAGAAGGAGAAAAGAGACAGGGAAAGTGAATGTGATCTGAGATTCAGAAGGCAGAAAGGCAAATTTGAAAAGGGTGGTGATCATGGCAGAACAAGGAGAAGCATCCAGCAGGCAGGGACGAGAGGGAAGACGAGTGCCACCTCAAGCTGCTGCAACCCAAGAGGTAAACGGTTTGGTTGTAATTTGATTTTTGCATGTTTTCTGAATAGGATGAGAGAAGTGTAAGTGGTTAGATATGAGAAAGAAAACGTGATAGCAAGGGTTGGGGATGGTATGAGTGCTACGGGGCAGGTAAACAGGGTGGGCCTGTATGTTTTTAGGTAGAAATAGGAGTAAACGGGCTTCATAAATATCGAAGGTGTATGGTTGAAGCAGGGTAGGTATATTTTGACAGTGACCGGTATCGTTTATAAGTAACCGGTATCGGTTAGCCAACCGGTATCGGTTATGCATAACCGCTATCGGTTACTGTAAGGGTTTCCAGATTTTGAGAAAAAACCCGTAGAGATTTGTTCTTTTGAATAATTATGTGTTGTTTTGATGTATGCAGGCAGAAGCAAGGTTAAGGATGAATGATATTGTGCCAGCGTTGTTGTCACGAATCCGAGCGGATGTAACACCAGCTGAATGGGCTTTGATAAATCGGTTGGGGTTAAGTGGAATCCGCTATTATTCAAGAATCGCGCGTAACCATGCTATGTTGCAGGCGTTGATTGAGAGATGGAATCCAGAAAAGAATACCTTCTATCTACCAACAGGGGAGATGACAGTGACTTTGGAAGATGTGTTCCGTATTTTGAGACTCCCAATGATAGGAAAAACAGTGTATCAGGCGTTGCCCAGCGCGGGGCGGGCAGCGATAACAGCAGTATTTGGGTCAGCTGCACGAGATTTGACACAGCGAGGTTTATCATTTACGTATGGTACAATGTATGCAACACATCCTGAGGAAACAAGGTTGGCCGTGCTATTAATGATAGCAGTGGGGTATTATGCATTGCCGAGGGCGGAAGGTGGAAGATTTCCCAAAGCATTGATGAGTGTTATTTGGGAAATGATAGAAATGAGCGTGACATTCGCATGGGCACCCGCATATCTGGCAGAGTTATATAGGGGTTTATGGGCATGCAAGCGAAAACACAGGACGACACTGGATTGTTCGTACTTATTACATTGTTGGGCCTATGAGCATATTGGTTGTGTGCGTCCAATAGGCCGACCCATTGAGTCGGGAGAGACAGGAGTGCAAAGGTTGGGATTCAGACGATGGGTCCAGACAGAACAAGAAGCGAGATCCCAGGCCGTGATAGATGACATCGAGTATTATAGACAGGTATGGGAGATGGTGACTGTTGCGGATATTTGTTGGAGGCCGTACGGGAACTATATGGTGACAGAGCACATAGCTGAGGAGTTGAGGGGTGTAGAGTGATTGAGGTGGATCGCAGGGCATAGGCCGGGTGAGTACGAGAGGATTCCTCTAGATCGCGTGCGGCGACAATTTGGGTTCGTTCAGGATATTCCTATGACATATAGACCATACATGAGGATCGACGCCGAGGCAGCATTCTCACCTCCCCGGCCGACACCTCCAGAAGGGCCAGAAGAGATAGCAGCCGATCGTAGGGTTATGGATGCGGGAACGACGGAGGCCTATAGAGTATGGTGGGTAGCAGAGCTGCGAGGTGCACGTGAGTGCCCTGACATAGCTGTGTGTAGGATTTGGCTCGCCAGCTTCAAACATATGTGAATGAGACAATGGGAATGTTAGAGGCTTCACATCTACGAGTGGAGAGACTGGAGGCAAGATTCCTCCACGCGAGAGGACGTATTCGTATGTTACAGGAGATGTTGGCGGATCAATGGGAGGAACCAATGGCAGTGGCACCTTTGAGGATGGAGAGGCCAGCTGAGAGGCATCGACGATCACGATCACCACCTGATTCGAGAGGAGGTGCAAGAGTCTAAGTGGATTTTATAGGAATATTAGAATAAATAAGGATGCCGACCTGCGAGTCGATGATAGAGAAGATGTATTTGGTTAACATCTAAAATAAAACTAAATATGTATGTGGTTTTGAGTGATGATAATAATAAGAATGGTTGTGTTTTAAATGTTGTTTTTGTTTGTTTTGAAAAAGGATAAAGATGAATGTTGGCAAATAGAAATACACAAAAAATATTTATATTGACAACACATGAGAGGGTATGGTAGGGGATGGTCGAGCTAACCTTGGGAGACCCCATGTCTCCTAAGTGCTGCCTACATAGCCCATTGCACAAAGCAAGGAGGGGCCTCAGACCGATGTAGTTCTCCCTTAGGAGCAGGGAGAGGTGAATTCAGGCAATTTGGTTGTGGTTAGGCAATTTTGTTGGTTAGTAAAAATTTGATGTTGGTTGTTTCGCTCAGAATGTTTCAGCTTCTGGGAATAGAGTTGCTTCTATCCTTTCATTTCTTTTAGAAACAGAGAAGGGTTAGGACTAGGAGGAATACCTGTGGAATGTTGAGATGGTGTGCGCATACCGTAGAGAAAGATCAGGTTGACTATGAAGAACTCCCTTTTGTCTTGGAAGGACTACCTGCAAATAAGAACACAAGACCACAAGATTTTGATTAAACAATAAATGAGGGAACTGCCTTGGGCCCAAGAAATATAAAACTTCCTTTCGAAGGTGGTCAGTTCCCCTGCCGATATGAATTAACACAAAAGACTGTAAAATATCAATTAAATTATTTTGTTGAAACGGGTAGGGAAAGGCTGGTTTCTAGTTGTAGTCAGGATAACCGATACCAGTTACTAGTAACCGATGTCGGTAGGGTTTAGGATCTGTAGGTTGGTTGTTTTGTGGGGTGGTTGTACTGTAGGGTAGCTATGTTGTTTATAAGGCTGGTTTTATGGGTGATATTAGGAAATGAGGTGATGAGAGGTAAAATAATGATAGTCAGATGCAATGGCAACGCTGCGTAGTGGATTCAGGAATGGATTTATGAGGACTGTGATTCAAAAAGCATAAGAAATGTTATAACAGAGGACATGCAAGATGTGACTTACTGGTTTTTGATGAAGATGCAAGTTGATCTCCTTTGCTGCAAACACTTCTGGTTTCTCCACTCGTCTCTGCTCGAGTCAAGTGAAGATCTGGACTCTCTTGATCGCCTCCCAATGATCTCTGTTGATTCCAAAAATCCTTCGACCTTCGTTTTTGGTTTGGGGAGCCCATTTTATAGGGAATTGATGGTGGTTACGTAACTGACAGGCGGTCGAGTTAGGAACCGTCATCGGTTAGGAAAAAGTAGGCTATTTTTAGTAAAATCGCCCACTTTCCCTGCTTCTCCTCCCGAGAGATTAGTTGCGGACTTGGTCAAGTGACTAGAAGGTCGGTTTTGGGTGCGAGAAAGGGGTAATTATTCATGGGTGTAGGTGTGGACCAAGTTATAGGTCTTAATTAGGTTACTTTAGGGTTAGAACTAGGTCATGATGAGGTGGCAAAATGAGGTGGCAGGTAAGGTGATGTGTATTTATCAATTATAAGGTAATTAATAAATAATTGTGTAAGGTTTAGGTGATGAGGTTAGGTTGCGAAATGAGATGCGGGTCACAAGGGTTCGTAAGACACAAATTTGGTGTCTACATTAGCCCCTTATTGTCGTGTAGCTTGTTTTGTAAAGCTGCACGGACAATAATATGAAGTGGTTTCTCCTGTTAAGGATATAGGTAATCCCCCTCAAATCTATCATAGATTGAGAGAACGGGAAATCAGGGATAGGGTTGATAAAGGGTGAATGGTGTAGAGAGGATGGTAAGATGGTGGGGTAGGTCCAAGGAAGCAGACGCATGTTGAAATGTAATAGTGCGATTAGGGTACATGATTTGACAAGAAAACCGGCAATGCATGGGCAAAGGTCGATAGTTTATCCAAACAAGGGTGATATAATCCTGGTATCCAAGGCATAGGAAGTAGCTCCAGGGTATATAACAGGTAAGGTACAGGAACGTTCAGTCATGTTCAGCCAGGTACCAAATGGTTGGTTTGGTTGAGATAAACGTCACGGTCTAGGTCTGGGCAAAGTTGGTTGACTGATCAAGTCAAGGACCCTAATCATGCTAAAACACGAACAGGTGATCTCGATTGAACAGAAAAACTATATGATGGGGTGGATAAAAGTGTATGGTGTTGATTTTGGGGTTAGGTATTGAAGTGGTACGGTCGTGGGTCGGGCCAAGTTGTTGGGTTACGACCTTGGGTCGGGCCAGAAGGGTAGAGTGAGGCCTTGGGTCGGGCCAAATGGGTAGGGTGAGGCCTTGGGTCGGGCCAAATGGGTAGGGTGAGGCCTTGGGTCAGGCCAGATGGGTAGGGTGAGGCCTTGGGTCAGGCCAGATGGGTAGGGTGAGGCCTTGGGTCAGGCCAAATGGGTAGGGTGAGGCCTTGGGTCGGGCCAAATGGTTAGGGCGAGGCCTTGGGTCAGGCCAAATCGGGTCGGGCCAAATGGTTAGGGTGGAGGCCTTGGGTCAGGCCAAATGGTTGGTTGCGGGCCTTGGGGTCTGGCCGGAGGCCTTGGGTCGGGCCAAATTGTTTGGGTGAGGCCTTGGGTCGGGCCGGATTAGTTGATTGCGGCCTTGGGTCAGGCTGGTGAAGTCAAAAACGGCTAAAGAGCAATGGAGCGTATAGGCGATGTGGTAAATAGGCAATGTGGTGGGAAAGAGAAAGTAGTGAATAAGGGCAAAAAGTTGGGTGAAAAAGGACGAAACCGATATCGGTTATCTATAACCGGTACCGGTTAGATAACCGACGCCGGTTCCTTAGGGCACGATTTGACCGGTATCGGTTCCATGTGAAAAACCTATAAAAAGAAAAATACGGCCGGTCATTGTCACTTGTCTAATTTGAAAATCGATTTGAGTTGTCTGACGTGGAGAGTGGAGATTGGAGCATTTGGTGCGTGAGGTGGCGTTATTTGACTGGAGGAGTGAGTTGTTAGCGGGCCCGAGTGAGGAGGAGGCAGTAGGTGATTGGTTGAGGACCCAAAAGAGGACATTTGGAGCCATGGCACAGCCAGGAGGAGCAGGAGGAGCTGGACCAGCTGGACCACCACCACCCATCCCACCACGACGACGTGTCGTCATACCGGTAGGTTCGAAACCCCTTATTGTGTTTATTTTATTGCATTATGCTATGCATTATGCTAAATTGGGGGGTTTTGGGTATGAATCCAAGTTTTTGATAAAATAATGAATAAATGGAAGTTGTTGGAAAATAGAGAGGGTAGGTAGGGTAGTTAGGCTAAAAACGGTAGGGTGGGTAGGTTTGTAGGGCTTTTCAATGGGTGGGTAAAGGGGTAGTAATAGGAAAAAAATAGGTTTGGGGGGGCCGCGTCGGGTTCGGCTCCTGCATTTTTACAGCGACCGATGTCGGTTGCTAAGCGACCGGCAGCAGTCACAAATTTCAGGGGCAGGGTGTTTGGTTGTTGACCGGCGCCGGTTGTATATCGGCCAGCGTCGGTGGGGTGGTTTTGGGTATTGTGGGTTGGTTTGGGGTTTGTGTGCATTTGGGTGGGTTATGAGTTAGGCTTGGGGGTGGGTATGGTTTGGTTTGTTTTGTGTGCGTTTGGGGTGGGTTATGGGTTTGGCTTGGGGTGGGTAATGGTTTCGGGGTTTGAGTTGGGCTTGGGTGGGTTATGGGTTGGGCTTGGGGTTGGTATGGTATGGTTGGGTTGGGGTTTGGGTTGGGAAGAGGGAGGGGGATAGTGGAGAAGATAGGTGGCTAGAGGGGGGTGTTAGAGAGTTGGGGTGTGGTCAGGGGGATAAAAGGGGGTATAGGTAGATATCGTGATAAAGAGTAGGGCTAATGTAGTGGGTGGGTTTTGTAGGCACGTCAGCAGCTGACGATGCGGGACAGGATGCCTCCGTTGTTGGTGCGGATGTGACCACATGTGTCCGCAGTGCACTGGGCTATCATGCGCGAGGTGGGACTCGGTGGAGTCCAGCGATATAGAGTGATCGATAGAGATCATAGTTTGATGGTTGCCCTCATCGAGAGATGGGATCCGACGACCAATGTGTTCCATCTCCTGACTAGAGAGATGACCATCACATTGGAGGATGTATATCGCATCCTTCGACTACCTATTGAGGGAGAGGCCGTTTTCCAGGTGGATTTCAGAGACAGCCATGGACAGCATCCTACAGGTGTTTGGAGATGCAGCTGCGCTAGTGACATATCACAGCGTGAGCATCGGGTATGGTGACATGTACCGTGCGCACCGACATGAGACACGGCTTGCCATGCTGATGATGATCGGGATCACCTGCTTCACCCTCCCAGACTCAGAGGGAGGCCGCTTTCCATGTGCATTGATGGGGGTGCTACTTGAGATGGTGGAGGAGCACACCTGTTACGCTTGGGCACCAGTATACCTGGTGCAGTTATACAGGGAGCTATGGGGCTATCGCCGGATGAGGTGATTTGGGATTTGCTCTACATTTTTACTTCACTGTTGGGCATATGAGCACATCATATGCATCAGACCAGTAGGGTTACCTCAGCAGCCAGGGCCACAGGTCATATACAGATACGGCTTTCAGAGGTGGTTGGGGGTCGTGGGGCAGCCACGAGCAGTGCTTGCAGGGCGGGATGTCACCTATTATAGACATTTGTTAGAGGGTATGACAGCGGTAGATATTGTATGGAGACCTTACAGAGGTCATCATCCTCGCAGAGGAGCCCGCTTACAGTTGCACCTGATCCAGTACACATTTTGGATAGCAGGACAGAGGCCGGGAGAGTACGAGAGGATACCCCTAGAGAGGGTACGCAGGCAGATGGGGCTGCGACAGGACGAGCCACCTCCCTTCCCTCAGTATAGGAGGGATGATGTAGAGGCCCCACTTGCCTGCACCACAGCCCTTGGACCCAGATTGGGTTGCTGAGAGGCCAGTAGATGATGGTGTAGATGATGTTGGTTGTACGGGAGCATACATGGTTTGGTGGGCTGGTCAGAGAGCAGCTAGGATAGCACAGCCTGCACAGCCAGACTTGGCTGTAGTGATAGCAGAGCGAGATCAGCTCAGGGGCCAGGTGTAGCTATTACAGGGGCAGTTGGCTACTGCACAGGCACAGATAGGTGTCCTACAGGGGCAGCTAGCCCAGGCGCAGGTACAGGCACAGGCACAGGCACCACCACCACCAGCGGCACAGCCACAGCCCCAGGCACAGGTACAGGCACAGGCACAGGCACCACCAGCGGCACAGCCATAGCCCCAGGCACAGGTACAGATACCACCACTAGCAGTGGCACAGCCACAGCCCCAGGCACAGGGGGTACTGGCAGTAGGAGTTCGGGGACCAGCCCCAGTACCTACGGTGGCACGGGACAGATATATGGAGGTGAGAGCGGAGGCCCGGTACTATCAGGATGTTCTTGATAGTACCAAAGCTGAGTATCAGCCATATGTAGCTTATAGAGCAGAGACCTCCCATAGTCAGAGATCGCAGGGAGGTGCAGCCACAGCCGGTGTGTCTGTTACAGGTAGGAGGCGGGAGGCAGGACAGGGACCAGCAGGCAGACAGGCAGAGGGAGGTGGAGAGAGCTGAGGGATCCCTGCATAGTTTTTGTATATGGACATGGGCACTAGTCTGCGAACCGGTTGTGTTGATAGAGGCATGCGTGCCTACATTTATTCATTTATCCATTCATTTATTCATTATATACTGGCCTATGAGCCGAGTACGGGTTGTACAGTTGATACCAGCCTGCGAGCCGAGTATATTTTTGATATGAGGCCTGCGAGCCGAGTCGAGATTATTGTCATTGATTGCGGCCTGCGTGCCGGCTTTGTTGTATTATGAGATCACAGAGGTCCCGATGCAGGGCATATTGTATATTTGAAACTTGTATATATATATAGAGATGATGTTTTGATCCACATGTAGTGTTTAAAATGTTTTTAAGTATTTCGTCAATGGTTTGTGATATAGAAAGTATGATGAGTTTAATTGACATGTTGATATAGGGATGATGTTAATGTCTTTTGCACGTATATATGGATGACATGTTATATGATGAAATGTTGCATGTTTTGGTGCTGGTTTTGGGACATTGTTATATATGTATCTGATGAGGTGGATCCAAATGATGTATAGATAGATAGTTTTTTTTTGTTTTTTTTGGTATCCTTAGTTGATGGCTTGTTTGTTTTTGTAAAATAGATGATGTTAATGAAATTGTAATGATATGTGTGGTGGATGGACAAATATGGATAATGGTGTTGTTATGCAGGAAAAGAGGCGGGCGCGACAAAAATTAGGTAAAAAATGAAGAAAAGAACCATGTTTCAAAAAGGCAGGTGTGTAACCGATATCGGTTAGGGAACCGATGTCGGTAGCTGATAGACCGGTATCGGTCATATAACCGATACCGGTTATTTAGGGATGAGCTTTTCTAAAAATAGAAAAGCTAGGGTGGCAACTTAAGTTCTAATTTTGAGAGCCATGCAAGAAGTTAAATACGCGAACGCGACGCTTTTTGACGACTGGGACAGGTATTTGCATGAGAGATTTGAGTGATAAGGAGAAAAGAGACAGGGTATTGCATGAGAGATTTAGGTGATAAGAAAAGAGACAGGGGAAGTGAATGCGATCTGAGATTCAGATGGTAGAAAGGTGAATTTGAAAAAGAGTGGTGATCATGACAGAACGAGGAGAAGCATCCAGCAGGCAGGGACGAGAGGGAAGACAAGTGCCACTGCAAGCTGCTGCAACCCAAGAGGTAAACGTTTTGGTTGTGATTTGATTTTTGCATGTTTTGTGAATAGGAGGAGGGAGATTAAGTGGGTAGATATGAGAAAGAAAACATGATAGCAAGGGTTATAGATGAGGTGAGTGTTACGGGGTAGGTAATCAGGGGTTTCAGGTATGTTTGTATGTACAGAAAGGAATAAACGCTCAAATTATTGTCGTAGGTGGTGTATTTAGGCAGGCTGTATTAAGGTAACAGTGACCGATATCGGTTAGGGATAACCGGTATCGGTTACTCAACCGGTACCGGTTAGCTGTAAACGATACCGGTTACTGTAGGAATTTCCAGAATTTGAGAAAAAACCCGGGGGGATTTGAGGAATTGAATGGTTGTTTGTTATTTGGATGTATGCAGGCAGAGGCAGGGTTGAGGATGAATGATAGTGTTCCAGCGCTGTTGTCACGAATCCGAGCGGATGTAACGCCAGCTGAATGGACATTGATAAATCATTTGGGGTTAAGTGGAATCCGCTATTATTCACGAATCACACGTAACCATGCTATGTTACAGGCGTTGATTGAGAGATGGAATCCTGAGAAAAATACCTTCTATCTGCCAACAGGGGAGATGACAGTAACATTGGAAGATGTGTTCCGTATTTTGAGGCTCCCTATTACAGGAAAACCAGTATATCAGGCATTACCTAGCGCGGCGCGGGGAGCGATAACAGCAGTATTTGGTCCATACGCACGAGATTTGACACAACGAGGTTTGTCATTCACATATGGGATAATGTATGCAGCACACCCTGAGGAGACAAGGTTAGCAGTGATATTAATGATAGCGGTAGGGTATTATGCATTACCGAGGGCAGAAGGGGGAAGATTTCCAAAGGCATTGATGTGTGTTATTTGGGAGATGATAGAAAGGAACGTGACTTTTGCATGGGCACCTGCATATTTGGCGGAGCTATACAGGGGTTTATGGGCTTGTAGGCGAAATCACAGGACTACATTGGATGGTTCATACTTATTACACTGTTGGGCCTATGAGCACATTGTTTGTGCGCGACCAATAGGCCGACCCATCCAGTCAGGAGAGACCGGAGTACAGAGGTTGGGGTTCAGATGATGGGTCCAGACAGAACAAGAGGCAAGATCCCAGGCCGTGACGGGTGACATTGAGTATTATAGGCAGGTATGGGAGAGGGTGACGATTGTGGATATCTGTTGGAGGCCTTACGGGAACTATATGGTAACAGAGAACATAGCTGAGGAGTTGAGGGGTGTAGAGTGATTGAGGTGGATCGCGGGGCACAGGCCAGGTGAGTATGAGAGGATTCCTATAGATCACGTGCGGCGACAATTTGGATTGGTGCAAGACATACCGCAGGCTTATAGACCATATATGAGGATCGACGCAGAGGCAGCATTCTCACCTCCCCGACCAACACCTCCAGAAGGGCCAGAGGAGATAGCAGCCGATCGCAGTGTAATGGATGCAGGAACGACAGAGGCCTATAGGTTATGGTGGGTAGCAGAGCTGCGAGGTGTACGTGATCGCCCTGACATAGCTGTGATTACAGCGGAGAGAGATCGTCTGCAGAGTTTAGTTCAGCAGCTCCAAACGCAGGTGAATGAGACAAGAGGATTGTTAGGGGTTGCGGAGTCACGAGCACAGGGACTAGAGGCTGGATTCCTCCATGCGAGGGAGCGTATTCATATGTTACAGGAGAGATTAGCAGATCAGTGGGCGGTACCAATAGCCATGGTACCGTTGAGGACAGAGAGGCCTGGTGAGCGGCGTCGTCGATCACGATCATCCCCTAGTTCGGGATGAGGCGTGAGGGTCTAAGTAAATGTTAGCAAGGTATAAGAATAAATAAGGATGTCGACCTGCGTGTCGATGATAGAGAAGATGTATGTGTTTAACATCTAAATAAAGCTGAATATGTATGTTGATTTTAGTTATGATAATAATAAGAATGTTTGTGTTTTGATTTTTGGTGTTTTGAAAAAGGGATAAAGAGGAATGTGATGAAATAGAAATATACAAAAAATATTTATATTTACTACACATGATAGGTTATGGTAGGGGATGGTCGAGCTAACCTTGGGAGACTCCATGTCTCCTAAGTGCTGCCTACATAGCCCATTGCACAAAGCAAGGAGGGGCCTCAGACCGATGTAGTTCTCCCTTAGGACCAGGGAGAGGTGAATTCAGGCAATTTAGGTATGGTTAGGCGATTGGTTGGTTGGTAAAAGTATTGATAGTAATATTGGTAAGGTAAGGTTGATGGTATTGGTAATGAATTGGTGATGTTGTAAAAGGTATAAGGGAAGCGAAAGTTAGCCTACCCAAGTGGTAGGGAATCATGTCCTGATTAAGATCAACACACAATCCTAGATGCAAGGCAAAGAGGAAAGAGTGCTCCGCAGGTGAACAGAGCAAAACAAACCACACAACATAGAACGAACTTGAAGCCCTAGGTACCGGTGCATAGACGAGAAGTCAATAGGTGAAAAGAGTTGTATGATCACAACATATCAGGTGTACGTCACGTCCCTTGAGTTGAAACAAATGGTGAGGTGAGGTGAATGGTATAGTTGAGGTACGGAGAACTTATTACAAAGTGAGTGTTCTGACGAAAGAGAACCTACCCTAAATAGACAAGTCCATGACCCAAAAGGTTCTTTTGAATGAGGCTTTTATTTTACTGAATATAGACTGATCGATGCGGGAAGTCTACAAGGGATATTGATTGTGCTATTCTTGAGGTCTTCACAAAGCTGATCCATGCGAGAAGCTTCTGATAAAGGCTGACTGTGTATAGCTGTCCTTCGAGGGAGCAGTCTATTTATAGTAGCAGATATGATTTTAGTGTATAGCTGTCCTTCGGGGGAGCAGTCTATATATAATAGCAGCAATAGTTCGGCATATAGCTGTCCTTCGAGGGAGCAGTCTATATATAATTTAGATGACTAGATGTTCTTTTGGCGTGAAGCATCTAGTTTGGTAGGAAGTTTGACTCAAGAAAATCCCATAAGAATACGTGCTTATTTTAATACTTTGAAGTCATGGACTAGACTAAAAAGGGGAAGGCATCATTAAGGGGAGGTGAGAAGTGAGCTTGATTTTATTTTGAGATGTAGGAAAACAAAGTGTATGTAGCGGTAAATGAGCTCAAGGGACGAGCAGTAGGTAGATAAGAAGTGATATAACACTAAATTCAACAGTAGAATGGTCGAAGATGCAAGGCATTAAGGGGTTCAGGCTCAGGTTTACCATTAAGCGAAGCTAAACGATAAGTGCCTGATCCATAAGTGTGAGTGATTATATAAGGCCCAATCCAATTAGGAGCAAATTTTCCACGTTTTCTCTTTTCTAGTTTGGTTACATGTTGATTCTCTTTGAGGACAAGATCACCAACCTTAAAGGTACGCTCATGAAGTCGCTTATCATAAGCACGCTTGATACGTTTTTGATAGATTTGAAGGTGATCGAGAGCTGTAAGATGACGTTCGTCAAGAAGCTCCAATTGGGCTAACCGCTCTTGGCGGAAATCATCGTTGGTGAGAATATCCTGAAGAGATATCTCTGAGGGAGGGTATTTGTATTTCAAGAGGCAAGACAGCCTCGGTACCATATACCAAAGAAAAAGGTGTAGCATTAGTAGAGGTACGAATGCTAGTACGATAAGCCCAAAGGGCAAAGGGGATGTGATCGTGCCAATTTCTTCCAGACTCATTGACAACTTTCATGAGGATTTTGGTTAGGGTTTTATTAGAGGATTCGGCTTGTCCATTTGCTTGTGGATAGTAGGGTGATGAGAAGCTAAGTTTAATACCAAAGTTGTCACAAAGGTCTTGCAATAACTTATTTTTGAAAGATTTTCCATTATCTGTTATCAGGCGATGAGGAACACCAAAACGACAGATAATGTGGTGGTTAATGAACTCTACAATTTTTTCTTTTTTGGTTGAAATGAGTGGAATAGCCTCCACCCATTTTGTGTAATATTCGGTTGCGGTGATAATCCATCGGTGACGTTGCGAAGAGGATGGGTGAATCTCACCAATAAGGTCTAAACCCCATTGTGAGAAAGGCCAAAGATCTCGGGCGACCTGTAGGGGGTGGCTAGGAGTATGTTGAAGGTTGGCGTGTTGTTGACACATAACACAACGCTTAACATATTCGTAGCAATCGTTATTGAGAGTAGGCCAATAATAACCAAGGCGAAGGATTCGTTTGGCCACGGCAAGGCCACTAAAATGTCCGCCACAGATACCGTCATGGACCTGTTGGATGGTATGGGTGACCTCCGCGCCGGTGAGACATCGAAGGAGGATGCCATCAAAGCCACGTTTATAAAGGAGTCCCCCCATAACTACATAACGAGAAACGTGTTTAAGAAAAGTGCGTTTTCCAGTACTAGTAAGGTCAGAAGGGAGAACAAAGGTTGTAAGGTAGTCGTGAAATTGGTGGTACCAGGTATCCTGCGAATTAGGAGACACAGTATTTATCATACAAACTACCGGGGTTGAGTAGGATGGGGCAAAAAGTTGTTGGACCAAGACGAATAATTCAGAGTCAGTTGATGAAGCTGGAATTTGCGAGGCTAAGCAAGCCATAGTATCCACAAATTTGTTAGTGGAGCGGGAATGGTTTGGATAGAATAGTGACTAAATAAGGCTAGAAGTGAATCCACGTAGTGTTTGTACTTTTGAAGTTCCTCATTTTTACATTGGTAGATGCCCATAACTTGATTGACTACCAATTGAGAGTCGCCAAAAATATTGATAGATTTGATACCTAAGTGTAACGCAACTTGGAGACCCAGAACAAGGGCCTCGTATTCCGCTGTATTATTAGTGCAAGGGAAATCGAGTCGGAATGAAAGAGGCATGGGCTCAGCGTCGAGAGGAATGAGAACAACGCCGGCTCCTCCACCACGGTGGCATTTGGATCCATCGAAGAAGAGGGTCATTGGATACGACTCCTCCTTGAGGGAAAGAGTAGCGATGAGTTCGTCTGGGAATGTAAAATTGGTAAATTGTTCCCCAGGTAAAGGGGCCTCTGCAAGTTGGTCTGCAAGAGTTTGTCCTTTGATTGATTTCTGGTGGACAAACTCAAGGTCGAGGTCGGTGAGGAGCATGAGCCATCTGGCGATGCGTTGGTTTAGATGAGGTTTGGCATACATGTAATGGATGGGGTCCGTGTTGGTGATGACGAAAGTTTTGTGATTCAGAAGGTAGTGTCGGAGTTTGGTAGCCACGAATGATAGGGCTAGGCACAACTTTTCTACATGTGTATACCTAGTCTCATAGTCCACCAAAGTATGACTTATATAATAAACGGCTTGTTCTCGATTCTCAGAGTCGCGATGTGCAAGCATGGCCCCTACAGCGTGGTCAGTGGCGGAAAGGTAAAGGTAGAAAGGGCGGTCGTCTTGAGGTGGGATAAGCACGGGTGGCTGCAAGAGATAAGTTTTGAGAGCTTCAAAGGCTTGGTGGCACTCTTCGCTCCATTGAAAATCAATGTCCTTTTTAAGAAGGTGATGAAAAGGTTGACATCGATCCGAGAGTTGGGAGATGAAACGTCGGATAGATTGGAGCTTACCTTGTAAACTACGCAATTGTTTGAGATTGGTAGGTGGGGGCATTTCTAGGATAGCCTTGACTTTAGACGGGTCAACCTCAATGCCACGCAAAGAGACGATGAAGCCAAGAAGTTTTCCCGAAAGGACACCAAAGACACATTTCTTTGGTTGAAGGCGGACAGAATATTGTAACAGGCGATCAAAAATAATGGTTAAAACATCGAGATGTTCACTATGATGTTTAGATTTGCCAAGAAGATCGTCAACGTAATCTTCAAGGATAGTGTGCATAATGTCATGAAAAATGTAGGTCATAGCCCGCTGATAGGTTGCACCAGCATTCTTAAGGCCAAATGGCATTACACGGTAACAGAAGGTTCCCCAAGGAGTTATGAAGGCAGTTTTATGTTGGTCAGCGGGGGCAACCAAAATTTGGTTATATCCTAAGAAACCATCCATGAGAGAGAGCATCTCATGGCCTGCAGTGAGATCTACAAGTTGGTCAATGCTAGGCAGGGGGAAGTCATCCTTAGGGCAAGCGAGGTTAAGATCCCGGAAATCCATGCATATCCGAAGTCCCCCCGTCGCTTTAGTGACAGGTACGATGTTAGAAATCCATTGAGGATAGTCAATAGGCAGAATGAAGGAAACAGAAAGGAGTCGTTGAAGCTCCTCTTTGACCAAGAGGGCAATGCGTGGATGCATTTTTCTCAATTTCTGTTTAATTGGCTTGGAATCAGGGTTTAGAGTGATGTTATGGACGGCAATGGTAGGATCAATTCCTGGCATGTCAGCGTAGGACCAAGCGAAAGCTTGGTTGCGAGCACGGAGAAAGGTAGTAAAGGAGACTTGTTCTGATGCGTTAAGGGATTGTCCGATCTTCACAATGTGAGGATCCTCCTCCGTGTGGATGTTGATTTCTATAGTAGATTCATTCAGCATGGTTTGGGTTTCAGATGGTAAGGCGCGTTGAACATAAGAGTCATCCGCGCCAAGGTAAGTGAGGATGGAGTCGTCATCCTGGCACTCAACAACATTAATCGAAGGCGAATCCTCTTCGATCATGTCTGGATACAGAAGGGGGATAGAAGAGGGGTCCTCATTATCGCGTTGATAATTGAGAGGACCTAGGAAGATAGCATTTATGAAAAAAAAAAGTTAGGAGGGATAGATTCGGAATCTATTGACTCTGTGGGTGACGAAGGCAAAATGGGTGATGATGGTTCGGTAGGGGTGACGTCGTTGTCTTCTAGAAGACAACTGACATGAGGTTCCTCCTATGTCAGTGTTTTAGGAAAACTGAGACCACTGCGATCATTGTGTTTGCGTGTAGTCACGGGAATGAGTGTATGTCGACCTTGTTCATAAAGACCAAAACCAAAGCCTTTCCAAGCACAGCGAGTCAAGAAGGTGAGGGCGAAACGACGATTTGTCAAGTATTGAAAATCAGATTGGAAGGGCACCACACCAAGAGGGGGTTCAGGGGTAATGGAGGATGCGTCAACACCCCCATACGTTAGGTTGGTGCGGCAATGGGGTGGTCCGTAAGAGATTACTTCCCCCACACGACGGTCATAGGTAGGATGTGCATGTACCTGTCCGTATTCCTGTGGGGTATGGAAAGAACTAACGTTATATAGGCGATACTCCCCCAGCGTAAGGCGTTGAAAAACATCTACTAAGGGGTCAGCGATTGGGATGTTAGCTGCGGGAAGGGAAGTGGTTTTTGCAACGGTGGTTTCATCAGTTGAAGGCGTAGGTGCGGTTGAGGTGGATGGTTGAGGCACAGTTGAAGAGGATGGTTGGGTTGAATGAACGGGTGTCTTGATTGGTACAAGCACATCGTTTGGATGGTATAACATATTGCAGGTTTTAAAGGGGGGAGGATCACCTTTTATGGTGTAAGACTTCCCCTCGTACTCAAATTTTATGCATCTAAGTAATGTTGAGGGAACGCATCCCATAGCCCTGATCCAAGGACGACCTAGCAATATATTATATTGGAACTCTCCCTCAAGGACATAGAAGAGTTCGGGTAAAGTACGTGGTCCTACCCGAATGTTGAGGATCACGGTGCCTAAGGTAGAGGTAACAGCGTCATTGAATGACCGCAACATGATGGGATTGGCACACATGTAGCTAGAAGGGATATTCATTTGTTGGAAGGCTTTTGAAGAGATGATGTTTAGGCTAGCGCCCCCGTCAATCATAACACGACGTACCCGAATGTCCCGGACGTAAGCGGAGATGAAAAGGGCAGGGTCAGGGTCTTCTGTACCAAAGTCAACAATTTCATCTTCAGAGAAACTGACTGCAGCAGCTTGTGGTACAGAGGCAGAAGTGGTTGGGGCAGTGGGTTGTTTGGTGAGAGAGGCAACGTGATTGGGTGTTAGAATGGAGGCAACAGGCAGGGTTTCATTAGGTAAGACCTCGATCCCTTGAAGAATTTCAACGAGAGCTTGTCGATGGGATTCAGAAGTCTGAATGAGATCATATAGCGTCATTTTTACGGGCGATTGGTGAAGCTGTTTGATCATGGCTCGATGGGCAACTCCATTAGAGACGGGGTAAGCGGGTCCACGAATAACCACTTTGGGTGGTGGTGCAATCGGGATGCTGGATGGAGAAAGAGAGGACGCATGTGTGCTATCTTTCACTTTCTCATTGTTTTTCTGCGCTCGAGTAGCAACACTAATCATATTAATCTCGTAAACCTGAGATGAGGAAGAGGTTTGGGATAAATCATGGTCTTCAAGAGGTGGGGTTGTAATAATGATGGATCTTGGTGAGGCGGGGACAGATGGTATAGGAGAGGGAATTGAAGCTAAAGGTCTCTCCTTTCGTAAGTTGTCTTTCTTAACCTTTTTATCGGGGAGAGGTGACTGACGAAGGATGGTTTTTAAAGCTTTGCATCCCTCCACATCGTGTCCTGGTGTGTGGTGATAAGCACAGATTTTAGACTCATCGTAACCTATAGGCCGAGGTTTAGACGGGTCATAAGGTCTAAGTGGGGGTAGAGAAATGGTCGCATTCTCCACCAACATAGCAAGGATTTTGGCGTAAGATCCTTTGAGTGGGTCAAAATCGGAGGAGGATGAGGGTATTGGTTGTGCGGGTTTCGGTAATGTTTGGGCGTGGTTGGTTCGTACGGGTGGTGGTTTAGCCAAGGGGTGTTGACACGTGGTTTTCACTAAACGTGGTTTCTTTGGCGCATGAGCTACGTTCGGCTGGTTAGATGATGAGGCTACAGATGACGTGGTAGCGGGAAACAACCACAGAGAAAGGGGAGTGACAGAAAATAAATCCTTTGATGATGGAGTTTGTTTAGGTTTAATGGGTGGACAGGATACATGGGGTGATAATGTTGATATACCCTTAGATCTCTGTATAGGTGCAGAAGGCGTAGGTCGTTTTGAAGAAAATACAGGAGGTATGATATATTGATGCAAGGTGGAAGGATGAGGTCCTAATATGGAAGGCAGGTGTGACGATGATGGTTTTGATTGTGATAAAGGCACGGATTGAGTTAGTCTCCTAGGTGGCAGGGCGGCTTTATTTTTGGATAAATCAAGTCGCTTAGGCGGGTGCGTTAGACTGGGCATTGGTGAGGTCCCAAGTGTAGGGGAAAATTTGGTTAGGTTAATAGAGGTGGATGGGCTACTTGGTATAAATACGGGGGGTGAGACTGAGGACATAGGCATTTTGAGGTTCTGTAAACACTTAGGATATATGGTAGAGGTGTCTGGATCGGTCATCTGCATTTGAGTAGAATAGGGGGTACTCAAACGTTCCCACAGGATTCGTCTATCCTCTGGAGAATGACAGTCTTCAGGTGTGAATTGTAAATTTTGTACGGAAGAAAGGTGGGTTGTGATTCCAATCCACTGCGGGTGGGATACAGGGGGTAAATGAGGCACTGTATCAATAGAGGTTAAGAGGTCGACCGGTCTTTGAAAAGATTTAGGCGATGAAGAACTAATAGGTAAGAGGGCATGTTCGAGAGGATCTGTCATGGTTAAAGAATTTGGTGATGTCGGTGCAAGAGATTTCTTGTCTAAGGATGTCAAAAGGAGTGGCGTACCTTCCTCTTGTGCAACAAGAGTGGTAGAAGGAGAAGTTTGGGAAATAGATAGATTAGATAACATCTGTTCGCAGTCTTGTAGGGATGTGGTATAAGAAGACTCATTGATGGGAAGAGAAGTCTGGGTAGTTAACTCCTTTATGGGTAAAGGAATGATTTCACTTTGGCTTGATGGTGGTAAAGGAGGTTCGGGCTCTTATGTTAATGAAGAGGCTTGACTCAAAATTTTCTCGATAGAGGCTTTTGGCTGGGTATCGAAGACTGCATGGATCTCATGAACACTTTCCTCGGCTAAGATGTCCTGGTTTGTGTTACTGTTGGAAGAGTGGTTTGGGAATGGTTTGTTGAAGATTTTCAAATTCCGGTTGGCAGGGGCATTAGGATTATCGAGGGTTATATCGCCTGCGTCAACCATTTCCTGCACTATGTTTTTCAACATCTTGCAGTTTTCATGACTATGTCCTTTTACACGGTGAACGTTACAGAAGTCATTTTCTTTGTACCAGGAAGGTATAGCGCGGGTGGAGTCAAACCCAGAGTGAGGTTTAACAGGAGGCAAGGTGATAGCTCTGGCTTTGAGCAATTTTTCCAAGATAACACCATAGGTTTCTCCCAAGGGAGTGTAATTGATGGGCTCTGCTTTATACTTATAGGTGGTTTTTGGTGGGGTATTAGACGGTGTTTGAGATTTAACCATCACCGCGTGGACAGCTCCTTTTGATTTAGAAGAAGTGGACGCATGAGGAGTGGTGGTGTTTGGTTTATTGGTAGAGTCCAGAGTTCAGAAATTGGGGTTTTTGTTGCGCAACCGCAATTTCTCTTCTTCTAAGGCTCGAATTTCTAATTTCCGAGCCATGGTAAAGGCTTCATCAAATGTGCGGAAAGTTTTAATTTGAAGAGTAGGAGAAATGTGCTTAGCACATGCCCGTGTAAAAAGTTCGATAAGTTCAGCCTTGAGGCAAGGCATATGTAAGTTGGTTGATAAGGCCACGCCATCGTCCAACGAAATCTGCGATAGATTCATCTTTGAATTGTCAGATGGCATAGAGGTCGGTGATAGATACTTTCTTAGCTATGTTAATGGAGAAGTGATCCAAGAAATATTGGGCTAACTGGTTAAAAGAGAAGACTGAGTGCTGGGCTAAAGCACTGTACCACTCCAAGGCGGGTCCTGATAAGGACATGGGAAATGTGCGGAGTAACAAGGCATCATCATGGGCAATCAAATAACAAGCATGTCTAAATGATCGCAAGTGTTGTTGAGGATCTTCTTTACTGTTAAAACGGGTAAATTTTGGTAATTCCCATTGAGGAGGATACGAGTGAAGGGGGACAGACGGGTGAATAGGCTCCCGACAAACTTTCTCGTATGTCAAGGCGCTACGACTTCCTGAAACAGAAGCCTCCAGGTTTTGCATTTTGTCCATCATTTGTTTAATGAAATCCGTGGTTGGATGAGATGATGGTGCGATTGTGGTAAACGGAGGCAAATTGGGCCAAGGGCCTCCACTGGACAATGATGGGGTTAAGTGTTGATAAGGTATGGAGGATGAATATGTTGAGGTGACCGAATAGGGATGTCCCATATAGGATGTTGAGGTCACTGGATACGTGTATGGGAATGAAAAGGTAGGCAGAGCTTGAGAAGGAAAGCTCGTGTGGATAGGTGGCAGAGAGAAAGTCAGGAACGGAGCAGTCTGCAAGAGAGATGAGGTAGGGGCAGTCGGTGGTAATGATATGTGGGGTCCAAGATTAGCCAAAGGAAAGCCAATCTGAGTCGCATGAACCTCTGAAGCTGTCGGATTGGGAGACGGGGCTAAAGGTGCAGGAAGCAAGGCAGTGTTATCAGCGGAGTGGGAGCTAAATGAGCAGCTATACTAATAGGCATGCCAACAAGGAGCTGACCATCAGGCGTACGGTTAGGGGCATGAGACAAATAGTATTGTACAGCACTAGGATTAGCATCTAGAAACTTGGCAAAGTCCTTATCTCCCACAGGAATTTTAGGAACCTCGCTGGTATCCGTAGGATTCCCCACAGAATGTGAAGGGGGTGATTCAGGCAAAGAAACAGAGCAAGCATGTGAAACCATGGCGGCAGCTTGCTTTCGAGTGATAACAACCATGGACAGGTGTTCACAGTAGGGTTTCAATCTGTCAGGAACAGAAACAAACTCAGACTGGTGAAACTGGTAGGTTGCTGGTTTGTCAGGAATCGGGAAAGACAGTAACCGATATCGGTCTAGTAACCGATGTCGGTTATACTATAGCCGATGTTGGTCAGGTAACTGATGTCGGTGTAAGAAGTCTGGGCTAACAAGATATAAAAGGCTGCTAATTTGATTTTTAACAACATTTAGTATACTTGTCCAATTATTGATCACAGAAGACAGAGTATGAGAAAGAAAACAGAACTAAAAACAAGTAAGATGCACACGCAAATCCAGAGATTAACCCTAGGGTTAATTTTAATTATTGTGGGCTTATGCCTTTAGACGTAGAATGATGTCAGAATCCTAAACAAAAGACTTAGGGGAAATGTCAAATTTGTTTTGGCTTATAAGGTTACCTCAATCGGGCGGAGGAATACCGTGGAAAAAGGGGGGATGTTTGAGCTGTTGTGTTAATTGCGAAGTGATTCGGTATGTGTTGTGCAGTGAAAGTAAGATTAATTTCTTGTCAATACCGTGGATATCACCCCCACGTGTACGACCTATTACTTAATCTATGTTCACTAAAATTTAAAACAGCAAGCAATAATGCAATGCACGTGTTTTAAACCCAAATCGAAAATGATATTCGATGAAGCAAAAGAGATGACTTTCACTAATGCGAGATGTAAAAGCAAAGTGAGTTCTTTTACCAAAATAATAAAATACCTTGTGAATATCTTAAGAAGAAGAAAACAGCAAGTATGTTTCCTATATGAAAGCAAGCAAGAAAGAAAGAAACCCAAAATGGGTCCCACCGGGCGTGCCAAAATGTTTCGCTCGGAATGTTTCGGCTTCTGGGAATAGAGTTGCTTCTATCCTTTCATTCCTTTTAGAAACAGATAAGGGTTAGGACTAGGAGGAATACCTGTGGAATGTCGAGATGGTGTGCACGTACCGTAGAGAAAGATCAGGTTGACTATGAAGAACTCCCTTTTGTCTTGGAAGGACTACCTGCAAATAAGAACACAAGACCACAAGATTTTGATTAAACAATAAATGAGGGAACTGCCTTGGGCCCAGGAAATATAAAATTTCCTTTCGAAGGTGGTCAGTTCCCCTGCCGATATGAATTAACACAAAAGACTGTAAAATATCAATTAAATTATTTTGTTGAAACGGGTAGGGAAAGGCTGGTTTCTGGTTGTAGTCAGGATAACCGATACCGGTTACTAGTAACCGATGTCGGTAGGGTTTAGGATCTGTAGGTTGGTTGTTTTGTGGGGTGGTTGTGCTGTAGGGTAGCTATGTTGTTTATAAGGCTGTTTTTATGGGTGATATTAGGAAATGAGGTGATGAGAGGTAAAAGAATGATAGTTAGATGCAATGGCACGCTGGGTAGTGGATTCAGGAATGGATTTATGAGGACTGTGATTCAAAAAGCATAAGAAATGTTATAATAGAGGACATGCAAGATGTGACTTACTGGTTTTTGACAAAGATACAAGTTGATCTCCTTTGCTGCAAACTCTTCTGGTTTCTCCACTTGTCTCTGCTCGATCAAGTCAAGATCTGGACTCTGTTGATCACTCCTAATGATCTCTGTTGATTCCAAAAATCCTTCCACGTTTGATTTGGTTCGGGGAGCCCATTTACAGGGAACCGATGGTGGTTACGTAACCGACGGCGGTCGAGTAGGAACCGACATCGGTGAGGAAAAAGTAGGCTATTTTTAGTAAAATAGCCCACCTTCCCTGCTTTTCTCCCAAGAGATTAGTTGCGGGCTTGGTCAAGTGACTAGAAGGTCGGTTTTGGGTGCGAGAAAGGGATCCTTAGTCATGGGTGTAGATGTGGACCAAGTTATAGGTCTTAATTAGGTTAGTTTAGGGTTAGGGCTAGGTCATGATGAGGTGGCAAAATGAGGTGGCAGGTATGGTGATGTGGATTTATCAATTATAAGGTAATTAATAAATAATTGTGTAAGGTTTAGGTGATGAGGTTAGGTTGCGAAATGAGATGCGGGTCACAAGGTGTCGTAAGACACAAATTTGGAGTCTACATTGGTAGGGTAATGCTGTTGGTGTTGGTAGGGTAATGTTGTTGGTGTAGGTATGGGTGAAGCGAAAGTTAGCATACCCAAGTAGTAGGGAATCATGTCCTGATTAAGGTCAACACACAATCCTAGAGCTGAGAAAAAGAGGCAAGAGTGTCCCGTAATTGAGAAGAGCTAAACAAAACACATATTAATGTAGGATGAGCTTGAATCCCTAGGTACCTTGCATAGGCGAGAAGTCGATAGGTGAAAAGAGTGGTATAATCACAATATATTGGATATACGTCACGTCCCTTAAGTTTTGTTGTTTTGACAAATGGTGAGGTGAGGTGGTTGATGTGGGCGAGGGTGCAGAGAACTTATTATAAGATGATGATTATGACAAAAGAAAACCAAACATAAATAGACAAGTCCATGACTCAAAAGTGCTTTGAAGTACTGCTTTTATTTTTATTTTTCTGGATATAGACTGATCGATGCGGGAAGTCTACATGGGATATGTATTTTGTTGTTCTTGAGGTCTTCACGAAGCTGATCAATGCGAGAAGCTTCTGATAAGGCTGACTGTGTATAGCTGTCCTTCAAGGGAGCAGTCTATTTATAGTAGCAGATGCAGTGTTTATGTATAGCTGTCCTTCGGGGGAGCAGTCTATATATAATAAGAGCAATAGTTTGGCATATAGCTGTCCTTCAAGGGAGCAGTCTATTGTATAAGTTAGAGGTCTAGATGTCCATTGGGCATGAAGCATCTAATTTTTTTGTAAGAAGTTTGACTCAAGAAAATCCCATAAGTGTGTAATTAAGAATGTGTCATTTTGATACTTTGAAGTCATGGACTAGACTAAAAAGGGGAAGGCATCTTTTAAGGGGAGGTGATAATCAAACCATGTGAGCTTGATTGGATTTTGAGATGTAAGAAACAAAGTGTATGCGGTGGTAAATGAGCTCAAGGGATGAGCGTAAGGTAGATAAGCAGTGATATAACACTAATTTCAATAGTAGAATGGTCGAAGATGCAAGGCATTAAGGGGCTCCGGCTCAGGTTTACCATTAAGCGAAGCTAAACGATAAGTGCCTAATCCATAAGTGTGAGTGATAATGTAAGGCCCAATCCAATTAGGAGCAAATTTTCCACGTTTACTCTTTTCTAGTTTGGTTACATGTTGATTCTATTTGAGGACAAGATCGCCAACCTTAAAAGTACGCTCATGAAGCCGTTTATCATAAGCACGCTTGATGTGTTTTTGGTAGATTTGAAGGTGATCAAGAGCCGTAAGACGACGCTCGTCAAGAAGCTCTAATTGGGCTAACCGCTCTTGGCAGAAATCATCGTTGGTGAGAATATCCTGAAGAGATATTCTGAGGGAGGGTATTTGTACTTCGAGAGGCAAGACAGCCTCGGTACCATATACCAAAGAAAATGGTGTGGCATTAGTGGAGGTACGAATGCTAGTATGATAAGCCCAAAGGGCAAAGGGAATGTGATCATGCCAGTTTCTTCCGGACTCATTGACAACTTTCATGAGGATTTTGGTTAGGGTTTTATTAGAAGATTCAGCCTGACCATTGGCCTGCGGATAGTAAGGCGATGAGAAACTAAGTTTGATACCAAAGTTGTCACAAAGGTCTTGTAACAACTTATTTTTAAAAGATTTACCATTATCTGTTATTAGGCGATGAGGAATACCAAAACGACAGATAATGTGATGGTTAACGAATTTGACATTTTTTTCTTTTTTGATTGAAATGAGTGGAATGGCCTCCACCCATTTTGTGTAATATTCGGTTGCTGTGATTATCCAACGGTAATGTTGTGAAGAGGTCAGGTGAATCTCACCAATAAGGTCTAAACCCCATTGTGAGAAAGGCAAAAGATCTCGTACGACCTGTAGCGGATGGCTAGGAGTATGTTGAAGGTTGGCATGTTGTTGACACATAACACAACGCTTAACATATTCATAGTAGTCGTTGTTAAGAGTAGGCCAATAAAAACCTAGGCGAAGGATTCGTTTAGCCACGGCAAGGCCACTAAAATGTCCACCACAAATGCCGTCATGGACTTGTTGGATGGTATAGGTGACCTCCGCGCTGGTTAGACAGCGAAGGAGGATGCCATCAAAGCCACGTTTATAGAGGAGTCCCCCCATGACAACATAACGAGAAACACCTTTAAGAAAAGCACGTTTTCCGTTACTAGTAAGGTCAAGTGGGAGAACAGAGGTTGTGAGGTAGTCGTGAAATTGGTGGTACCAGGTATCCTGTGAATTAGTAGACACAATATTTATCATACAAACTACCGGGGCTGAGTAGGATGGGGAAAAAAGTTGTTGGACCAAGACGAATATGTCAGAGTCAGTTGGTGCGGCAGGAATTTGTGAGGCTAAGCAAGCCATAGTATCCGCAAATTTGTTAGTGGAGCGGGGAATGGTTTGGATAGAATAACGAGTAAATGAGGTCAAATGTGAATCCACGTAATGTTTGTACTTTTGAAGTTCCTCATTCTTACATTGGTAGATTCCCATAACTTGATTGACTACCAATTGAGAGTCGCCAAAAATATTAATAGATTTGACACCTAAGTGTAATGTAACCTGAAGACCCAAAACAAGGGCCTCATATTCCACTGTATTATTAGTGCAGGGGAAATCAAGCCGGAATGAAAGAGGCATAGGTTCAGCGTCAAGAGGGATGAGAACAACGCCGGATCCTCCGCTGGGCTGGCATTTAGATCCATTGAAGAAGAGGGTCATTTGATACGACTCTTCCCTGAGTGAAAGAGTGGCGATGAGTTCGTCAGGGAAATCTAAATTGGTGAATTGTTCCCCAGGTAAAGGGGCCTCCGCTAGTTGGTCTGCAATAGTTTGTCCTTTGATTGACTTCTGTTGTACAAACTCAAAGTCAAGGTTGGCGAGGAGCATAAGCCATCGGGCGATGCGTTGGTTTAGATGTGGTTTGGCATACATATAATGAATGGGGTCCGTGTTGGTGATGACAAAGGTTTTGTGATTCAGGAGGTAATGTCGGAGTTTGGTGGCTACGAATGATAGGGCTAGGCACAATTTTTCTACATGTGTATACCTAGTCTCGTAATCCACGAGAGTACAACTTATATAATAAATGGCTTGTTCTCGACGTGCCGAGTCCCGATGTGCGAGCATAGCTCCTATAGCATGGTCAGTGGCAGAAAGGTAAAGGTAGAAAGGATGATCATCCTGAGGTGGAATAAGCACGGGTGGCTGCAAGAGATAGAATTTAAGAGCTTCAAAGGCTTGGTGACACTCTTCACTCTATTGAAAGGCAATGTCCTTTTTAATAAGGTGATGAAAAGGGTGACATCGATCTGAGAGTTGGGAGATGAAACGCCAGATGGATTGAAGTTTACCCTGCAAACTACGCAATTGTTTGAGGTTTTTGGGTGGGGGCATTTCTAGGATAGCTTTGACTTTAGATGGATCGACCTCAATGCCACGCAAAGAGATGATAAAGCCAAGAATTTTTCCCGAAAGAACACCAAAGACACATTTCTTTGATTGAAGCAGGATTGAATATTGCAACAGGCGATCGAAAATAATGGTTAAAACATCGAGATGTTCACTGCGATGTTTAGATTTGCCAAGAATATCATCGACATAATCCTCAAGGATAGTGTGCATAATGTCATGAAAAATGTAAGTCATAGCCCGCTGATAGGTAGCACCAGCATTCTTAAGGCCAAATGGCATGACACGATAACAGAAGGTTCCCTAAGGAGTTATGAAAGCAGTTTTATGTTGATCGGCCAGGGCTACCAAAATTTGATTGTATCCCGAAAAACCATCCATGAGTGAAAATATTTCATGGCCCGTAGTGAGATCAACAAGTTGATCAATACTTGGGAGGGGGAAGTCATCCTTGGGGCAAGCGAGGTTAAGGTCTCGGAAACCGTGCATATCCGAAGTCCCCCCGTCACTTTAGTGACAGGTACAATGTTAGAAATCCATTGAGGATAGTTGATAGGCAAGATGAAGGAAACAGAAAGAAGTTGTTGAAGCTCTTCTTTGACCAAGAGGGCGATGTGTGGATGCATCTTTCTCAGTTTTTGTTTGACTGGTTTAGTAACGGGGTTTAGGGTGATGTTATGGACAGCAATGGTAGGATCAATTCCTGGCATGTCAGCGTAGGACCAAGCGAAAGCTTAGTTGCGGGTACGGAGAAAGGTAGTAAAGGTGGCTTGTTCTGATGTGTTAAGGGATTGTTCGATCTTCACAATGTGAGGATCCTCCTCTGTGTGGATGTTTATTTCTATAGTCGACTCATTCAACATGGTTTGAGTTTCAGACGGTAAGGCGCGTTGAATATAGGAGTCATCCGCCCCAAGGTAAGTGAGGATGGAGTCGTCATCCTGGCACTCAACAACATTAATCGAAGGCGAATCCTCTTCGATCATGTCTGGATACAGAAGGGGAAGAGAAGATGGATCCTTATTATCGCGTTGATAAGTGAGAGGACCTATGAAGATAGCATTTATGAAAAAAAAAAGTTAGGAGGGATAGATTCAGGGTCTATCGACTCTGTGGGTGATGATGGCAAAGTGGGTGATGATGGTTTGTTAGGGATGACATCGTTTTCTTCCAGGATACAGCTGACACGAGGTGTCTCTTGTGTAGATGTTTCAGGAAAACCGAGACCACTGTGATCATTGTGTTTGCGTGTAGTCACGGGAATGAGTGTATGTCGGCCTTGTTCGTAAAGACCAAAACCAAAGCCTTTCCAAGCACAGCGAGTCAAGAAGGTGAGGGCAAAATGACGATTTGTCAAATATTGAAAATCGGATTGGAAGGGAACCACACCAAGAGGAGGTTCAGGGGTAAGGGAGGATGCGTCAACACCCCCATACGTTAGGTTGGTGCGGCAATGGGGTGGTCCGTAAGAGATTACCTCCCCCACGCGACGGTCGTAGGTGGGATGTGCATGTAACTATCCGTACTCCTGTGGGGTATGGAAAGAACTAACGTTATATAGGCGGTACTCCCCCAACGTAAGGCATTGAAAAACATCTACTAAGGGGTCGGAGGTTGGGATGTTATCTGCGGGAAAGGAAGTAATATTTGTAACGGTGGTTTCATTAGTTGAAGGTGTAGGTGCATCGGAAGTGGATGGCTAGGTTGGATGAATGGGTGTCTTGACTGGTACAAGCACATCATTAGGGCGATATAACATATTGCAAGTTTTGAAGGGGGGAGGATCAGCTTTTACGGTGTAGGAATTCCCCTCGTACTCAAATTTTATGCATCTATGTAAGGTGGAGGGAATGCATCCCATAGCCCGGATCCAAGGGCGGCCTAACAACATGTTGTATTAGAACTCTCCCTCAAGGACATAGAAGAGTTCGGGTAAAGTACGTGGTCCTACACGAATGTTAAGGATCACGGTGCCTAAAGTAGAAGTAATAGCATCATTGAATGATCGCAACATGATGGGGTTGGCACACATGCAACTAGAAGGGATATTCATTTGTTGGAAGGCTTTTGAAGAGATGATGTTTAGGCTAGCGCCCCCATCAATCATAACACGACGTACCCGAATATCCCGAACGTACGCTGAGATGAAAAGAGAAGGGTCAAGATCTTCAGCACCAAAGTTGATAATTTCATCTTTGGAGAAACTGATAGCAGCGGCTTGCTGTTCAGAGACAGAAGTGGTTGGGGAGATAGATTGTTTGGTGAGCAAAGCAACATGATTGGGTGTTAGAATAGAGGTAACAGGCAAGGCTTTATTAGGTAAAACCTCTATCCCTTGAAGGATCTCAACGAGAGCTTGTCGATGAGATTCAGAAGTCTGAATGAGATCATACAATGTCATTTTTACAGGTGATTGGTGAAGTTGTTTGATCATAGTGCGATGGGCAATGCCATTAGAGACGGGATAGGCGGGTCCGCGAATAACCACTTTAGGTGGTGGTGCAATCGGGATGGTGGACGGAGAAAGAGATGCCGCATGTGTGTTTTCTTTCGCTTTCTCATTGTTTTTCTGCCCTCGAGTAGCAACACTAATCATATTGATCTCGTGAATACGAGAGGAGGAAGATGGTAGGGATAGGTCATGGTTTTCGAGAGGTGGGGCTGTAATAATGATAGATCTTGGTGAGGCGGGGACAGGTGGTATAGGAGAGGGAATTGAAGCTAAAGTTCTCTCTCTTCATAAGTTGTCTTTCTTAACTTTTCTATCTGAGAGAGGTGACAGACGAAGTATGGTTTTCAACGCTTTGCATCCCTCTACGTCATGTCCTGGTGTGCAGTGGTAAGCGCAGATTTTAGACTCATCGTAACCTATAGGTCGAGGTTTAGATGGATCATAAGGTCTAAGTGGGGGTAGGGAAATGGTTGCATTCTCCACCAACATAGCAAGGATTTTGGCGTAAGACCCTTTAATTGGATCAAAGTCAGAGGAAAATGAGCCTATTGACTGGGTCGATTCTGGTAATGACGTGGTGTGGTTGGTTTGTATGGGGGGTGGTTTAGCCAAGGAGTTTTGGTAATGGGTTTTAACTAACCATGGTTTCTTTGACGTAGAGGCTATGTTTAGCTGGCTGGATGATGAGGCCACAAATGATGTGGTATCAGAAAACAACCACGGGGAAATAAGAGTGACCGAAAAAAAATCTTTTGATGATGGAATTTGTTTAGGGTTGATAGGTGGACAGGATACGCGGGGTGACGGTGTTGCTATACCCTTGGATTTCTGTATGGGTGCAGAAGGTGTAGGTCACTTTAAAGAAAACGTAGGAGGTATGATATATTGATGTAAGGTAGAGGGATGGGGTCCCAATATGGAAGGTAGGTGTGACAATGATGGTTTTAGTTGTGATAGAGGCATAGGTTGAGGAGATTGAGTCTGTCTCCTAATGGGATGGATGGCTTTATTTTTAGATAAATCAAGCCGCTTAGGTGGGTGTGTTAGACTAGGTATGGGTAAGGTCCCAAGCGTAGGGGAAGATTTGGCTAAGTTAATAGAAGTGGACGAGGTATTTGGTAGAGATGAGGGGGGTGAAGATGAGGACATGGGCATTTTAAGCTTCTGTAAACACTTCGGGTATATGGTGGAGGCATCAGGATCGGTCATTTGCATTTGAGTAGAATATGGCGTACTCAAACGTTCCCATAGAACCTGTCTATCTTCTGTGGAATGACAGTCCTCACGTGTGAATAGGAACTTTTGTATGGAAGAAAGGTGGGTTGTGAGTCCGGTCCACTGTGGGTGTGATACAAGGGGTATATGAGGCACTGTATCAATGGGTGTTAAGAGGTCAACCGGTTGCTGAAAAGATTTAGGTGATGAAGGACTAATAGGTAGGAGGGCTTGTTTGAGAGGATCTGTCATGTTTAAATAATGTGGTGATGTTGGTTCAAGAGGTTTATCGTCTAAGGATGACAAAAGAAGTGGCGAGCCTTCCTCTTGTACAGCAAGAATGGTAGAAGGAGACGTTTGGGAAATAGATAAATTAGATAACATCCGCTCACAGTCTTGTAAGGATGTGGTATAAGAAGGCTCATTTGTGAGAAGGGAACTCTGGGCAGCTAATTCCTTGATGGGTAAAGGAACGGTAAGGATTTTAGTTTGTCTTAATGGCGAGGAAGGGGGTTCGGTTTCCTGCGTTAGTGAAGAGGCTTGATTGAGAATTTGTTCGATAGAGGTCTTTGGTTGGGAATTGAAGACTGCATGGATCTCATGAACACTCTCCTCAGCTAAGATATCTTCGTTTAGATTACTGTTAGAAGAATGCTTCGAGAATGGTTTGTTGAATATTTTCAAATTTTGGTTAGCAGGGGCGTTAGGATTATCGAGGGCTATATCCCCCGCATAAACCATTTCCTTCACTATGTTTTTCAACATCTTGCAGTTCTCATGACTGTGTCCCTTCACGCGGTGGAAGTTACAGAAGTCATTTTCTTTGTACCAGGAAGGTATGGCGCGAGTGGAATTAAACCCGGAATGAGGTTTAACAGGAGGTAAGGTAATGGCTCCTACTTTGAGAAATTTTTCCAATATCACACCATATGTTTCTCCCAAGGGAGTGTAGTTGATGGGTTCTACTTTATACTTATAGGTGGTTTTGGCGAGGTATTAGACGGTGGTTGGGATTTGACCATCACCGCGTGCACGGCTCCTTTTGATTTCGAAGCAGTCGATGGGTGAGGATTGGTGGTGTTAGGTTTGTTGGTGGAATCTTGGGTTCGAAAAGTGGGGTTTTTGTTGCGCAACCGCAATTTCTCTTCCTCTAAGGCTCGAATCTCTAGTTTTCGAGCCATAGTAAAGGCCTCGTCAAATGTACGAAAAGTTTGAATTTGGAGGGTAGGGGAGATGTGCTTAGCGCAGGCTCGCGTAAACAGTTTGATAAGTTCGGTTTGAGGCAAGGCATACGTAAGTTGGTTGATAAGGCCCTGCCATCGTCTAACGAAATCTGCGATAGATTCGTCCTCAAATTGTCGGATGGCATAGAGGTCGGTGATAGATACTTTCTTGGCAATGTTAATGGAGAAATGATCCAAGAAAGATTGAGCTAGCTGGTTAAAAGAGAAGATTGAGTGCTGGGTTAAAGCACTGTACCACTCCAAGGCGGGTCCTGATAAGGACATGGGAAAGGTGCGGAGTAGTAAAGCGTCGTCGTGAGCAATCAGGTAGCAGGCATGTCTAAATGATCGCAAGTGTTGTTGAGGGTCCTCCTTACTGTTAAAACGGGTAAATTTTGGTAATTCCCATTGAGGAGGATATGAATGAAGGGGGGCTGAAGGGTGGATAGGCTCCCGAAAAACTTGCTCGTATGTCAAGGCGCTACGACTTCCTGAAACAGAAGCCTCCAGGTTTTGCATTTTTTCCATCATTTGTTTAATTAAATCAGTAGTTGGATGAGATGATGGTGTGGTTGTGGTAAACAGAGGAAAATTGGGCCAAGGGCCACTGCTAGACAATGGTGGGGTTAAATGTTGAGAAGGTACGGAGGATGACTATGTTGAGGCAACTGAATAGGGATGTCCTATATAAGCTGTTGAGGTTACCAGATATGTGTGTGGAAATGAAAAGGTGGGCGGAGCTTGAGAAGGAAAGCTCATGTGGATAGGTGGCAGAGAGAAAGTCATGAACGAAACAGTCTGCAAGAGAGATGAGGTAGGAGTAGTCGGCGGTAATGACATGTTGGGCCCAAGATTAACCAAAGGAAAGCAAATCTGTGCTGTATGGACCCCTGAAGCTGCTGAGGTAGACGACAGGACTAAGGATGCGGAAAGCAAAGCAGAGTTATCAGGCGGAGAAGGGGCTAAATGAGCAGCTATACTGATAGGCATGCCAACAAGGAGTTGACCGTCGGGTGTACGGTGAAGGGCATGAGACAAATAGTATTGTACAGTGCTAGGATTAACATCTAGAAATTTGGCAAATTCTTTATCTCCCACAGGAATTTTAGGAACCTCGCTGGTATCCGTAGGATTCCCCACAGAATGTGAAGGGGGTGATTCAGGCAAAGAAACAGAGCAAGCATGTGAAACCATGGCGGCGGCTTGCTTTCGAGTGATAACAACCATGGACAGGAGTTCACAGTAGGGTTTCAATCTAGCAGGAACAGAAACTGACGCAGAATGGTGAAATTGGTAGGTTGCTGGTTTGTCAGGAACTGTAAAAGACAGTAACCGATGTCGGTCTAGTAACCAATGTCGGTTAGACTGTAGCCGACATCGGTCAGTTAACCGATGTCGGTGTAATAAGACTGGTATAACAAAATATAAGAACGCTCAGTACATTTATCAAATTGTTCTAAGGTAATCACAAAAGACAGTGTATAACAGAGAAAACAGAACTGAAAACAAACAAGATGCACACAAAAATCCAAAGACTAACCCTAGGGTTAATTTTAATTATTGTGGGCTTATGCCTTTAGACGTGGAATGATGTCAATCCTAAACAAAAGACTTAGGGGAAATGTCAAATTTGTTTTGGCTTATAAGGTTACCTCAATCGGGCAGAGGAATACCGTGGAAAAGGGGGAATGTTTTGAGCTGTTGTGTTAATTGTGAAGAGATTCGGTATGTGTTGTGCAGTGAAAGTAAGATTAATTTCCTGTCAATAACATGGAAATCACCCCCACGTGTACGACCTGTTACTTAGTCTATGTTCACTAGAATCGAAAACAACAAGCAAGAATGTAATGCGCGTGTTTTAAACCCAAATCGAAAATGATATTCGATGAAGCAAATGAGATGACTTTCACTAATGCGAAACTAGGAAAGCAAGACAAATTCTTCACTAAATATAACAAAAATAGCAATAGCAAGTATGCTTCCTAAAATGAAAGCAAGCAAGAGAAACAGAAACCCGAAATGGGTCCCACCGGGCGTGCTAAAATGTTTCGCATGGAATGTTTCAGCTCTGCATAATAGACTTGCTTCTATCCTATCATTCCTTTGAGAAACAAATAAGGGTTAGGGCTAGGAGGAATACCTGTAGAATGTTGAGATGGTGTGCGCGTACCGTAGAGAAAGATCAGATCGACTGCGAAGAACTCCTTTTTGTCTTGGAAGGACTACCTGCAAGTAAGAATACAAGACCACAAGATTTTAATTAGACAACAAATGAGGGATCTGCCTTAGGCCCAGGAAATATAAAAACTTCCTTTCGAAGGTGGTTAGTTCCCCTTTTAATATGATTCAACACAAATGATAATATAGAAAGCTATTGCAAAATCATGATTTAGGTATCTCGTTACTAAGCAATAGAAACTAAACTATCAATAATAAAGCGTCACGTTGTTTGTTCAGTTACTGGTCGTTGATACGTTCAGGTTGAGTTATAGGGATAAACCAGGCTGGATTTGGGGTTGTTAGGTGGCAAATAGGCGAGAAAAAGGGTTTTGGGGTATAAGTCACAGTGACCGATGGCGGTCACTGAGTAACCGACCACGGTTAGAGAACCGCTGCCGGTATAGGATAATCGACACCAGTAGGGTCAGTGATCTAGGTGCTTCTGGGTAGAGATTGGTTGCAAGGTGATTGTGGGGTTATTGAGATTGGGGGATGGCTGAGGGGAATGATGGGAGGATAGGGAAGAATCAGAGTGTGGTAAAATGGCCTTCTGGGCAATATCAGTGTGTGTGGGTGAAGGTTAAATGCAGTAGTGGCTGGTAGTAGATCTAGGAATAAACTTATGATTACTATTAATCAATAGGCTCAAGAAAATGGTGCTTAGAAACATATAACATACTACTTACTTGCCCCTGATGTAGATGCAAGTTTCAGGACTGTGATGATGAAGATAGGACCCAAGTTGGATGCAGTTTCCTCTTCTGATGCTCGGATGAGTGTTACTGGGCTCTGGTTATTCAGTTGCAATCTTGGGCTTGATGTCCTTCTTTGTAATCTCTTCTTGTTTCTTCACTTGTCTCTGCTCGGCCAAGCAAAATCTGGATTCTCTCGATGATTTCTCCTTCTCTCCCGATCAAATGAAAAAATCCGATCCTTTGTTTTTGGTTAGAAGTGGTCATTTACAGGGAACCGATGGCGGTTACGCAACCGACGGCGGTCGAGTAGGAACCGGTATCGGTCGGGTCAAAGCGGGCTATTTTTGGTAAAATAGCCAGCTTTCCCTCCTTTTCTTCCAAGGGATTGGTAGCGGGCTTGGTCAAGTCATTATGAAGTTGGTTTTAGGTGCGGATGAGGAGTAATTAGTCATAGGTGTGGAATTGGACCAAGTTATAGGTCTTAATTAGGTTAGTTAAGGGTTAAGACTAGGTCATGATGAGGTGACGACATGAGGTGGCAGGTATGGTGATGTGGATTTATTAATTATAAGGTAATTAATAAATATTTGTGTAAGGTTTAGGTGGTGAGGTTAGGTTGCGAAATGCGATGTGGGTCACA
This sequence comes from Taxus chinensis, assembly GCA_019776745.2. Lineage (NCBI taxonomy): Eukaryota > Viridiplantae > Streptophyta > Pinopsida > Cupressales > Taxaceae > Taxus > Taxus chinensis. Next base: position 173,009,702 of record CM034150.1, on the reverse strand, counting down.
AGGGGTCGTAAGACACAAATTTTGTGTCTACACTGTTTTCTCCAGTTGAGTGATGTTGGGCCATCCTATTGTGTATGTATAATAGGTTGTGGAGTTATTCAACTTTGTCTCCAATTTGTTTACTGTAGTTTTCATTTCCTTTTTTCTTTTTTGATTCTCCAAAGCATGCGGCTGTAAGATTTGCTACTTGTATTCCTTTACAACTTCTTCACAAATTTTCTTCTTTTCTGCTTCTAAGATGACTTTATCTTCTTTTAGTATCTCATTCATAGCCTTTTCTGTAGCCATCTCTACCTAAATATTGGAATCTATAATAATGTGTGACTTGGCTACTTGAATGGATGATAGGATTTTCTGTAGTGTCTCTTCCATATCGAAACACCATTGCATCCAATCATGTTTGGCATTTTGCTCCAATACTTGACTACAAGCAGTTTTTATGCAGGGGGAAAGTTTATCTAAGTGAACCTTGAATCCTTCTGTGGTCTGTTCTACCACCCCTTTTTGGAGTTGTATAGATTGGTCCTTATTTCTTTATTGTAGTGCATTTTTTATTTTTGTTAATGAGTCTCGAGATCCTTGCACTGGTTCCATTCTTGTCGAAGTGTTTTCCAATGATGTCAATGGTAGTGACTATGTGAGAATTTACCCATCTGTGCTTTGCTTCCGTTCATTTACGTTATATTCTTCTTCTTGTTTCTTCTTTTCCTTCTCTTCTTTATCCTTCTTCTCCTGCCCCTACTTTTTCTTGTTTTTTCCTTTCTTTTTCTTTCTTTTCTTTCTTGTCATTCTCCTCTTGTTCCTTCTTCTCTTTTTATTTTGTTTCCACTTCTTCCTTTACTTTCTTTTCTTTTTATTCCCTCTCCTTCTTTTCTTTTTCTTCCTTCTCCTTTCTTTCCTTTTCTGCCTTCTCCTTTTTTAGTTTTTCGGCCTTCTCCTTCTTTTCTTTTTCTATTTTTGTTCTTCTTGTTCTCTCTTTAGCTTCTCTTCCTCTTCTTATTTTTTCTTATCTTGTTTTTTGGTTATTCTCTCTATTTCCCCTCTCTCTTCTTGTTCCCTTTTCTTATTTTCTATTTCTTGTTTCTTTTTCTCTTCTTCTCCAGCGCCTTTTATTTTGTTCTTCTTGATCTATATTTTTGGCTTCCTCAATTTCCTTTTGTTTCTCTTCTTGTTTTTTCTTTTTCTCTTCTTTTATCTTCTTTTGTTTAGCCATTTCGATGGATTTCTTTTGTTCTTCTTCTATTCATTTTCTATTATTTTCCTCTAAGTCTTCCTTTGTGCTTTTGGATTTTTGAACCGTATCCTTCTTCGCTTCTTCTTCTCTTTCTTTCTTCATTTTGATAAGAAACCCAATTAGCTCTTCCACCTCCTTGATAATTTTTTGATCTTGAGTGGTCTTCTTCTTCTTTTGTTTCAATGTTTTCCTTTCCTGTTGAAGGGCTTGGAGGTGGTTTTTCTCTTCACTCTCTACTTGCTCTTGAATTTCCTTTGCAAATTCTTGTGGAAGTAAGTGAATAATGTTTCCAATTACTAAGAAAAAATTATCCATGTAATACACTATGGATTCTGCTATAGATATTTTCTCTCTCCTTGTACTAGCCTCATACTCTTGAGCTGCCTAAGAAATGTTGCCTGGAGATAAACATTTCTTATAAAACCCATATGCCAATTTGGTCAGTTGTGTTTCTAGTAAAGGTTCTGCTTCTTCTGAAAATTGAGGTCTTAATTGATCTTGTGGTGATAATGAGGCAGAGGAGGTTCATTCTTCTTCATAATCATAAATGTTTTCTACCTCTTGTGATGATTCTTCTTCTTCTATGTTAAACGCGACTTCTTTCAGTTTTTCTTTAGATGTTAGTGCCTTGTGGCTTTTGGTAGTAGGTTCTAAAGCACTAGAGGCACTGGCTGGTCTTATCTTGTAATTTTTATGCTTGTTGTACTTGGTAAGTCTTTGGCATATTGTATTGGGTATTTATTTTTGTACTCTTCCCAGGTTTCTTCAATGATCTTATCAAAAATTGGCAGTGTTGGCTTTATATGGTCTATAGCGATATTTTTGATTTCTTCAACTGAAGTAGCCACTAATTCATCCAAAGCATCATATGGTAAAGGAGGTATATCTGAAGTTCGTGGCATTAGAGGTCGAAGGAAGGAATAATCAATGTCTTCAATAAAAATTACATCTTTCTCATATCGTGCCATAATCTGTTCAGACACCGAGGCTCTATTTGCAACTATTTGTTTGATTTTATTTGTCCACCCTAATAAAGAATTTATTTGGGTAACCCCATATAATGTATTCATATGCTCTCAAATTTGTTTGGCCACAAGTACGTCGTTCTTCCATTCAACCAATTCTGATTTATGGGTTAGTGTTTTTTTGAAATACATAGCCAAACACAATAAGACCAACCCATAACAAAATGTATGTTTACCTTCTTTTATTATTCTAGTATTTTCATGGAATTATGAGGCTAATAATTTTGATAAATTATAATCTAAATGAGAATTCACCATATCTAGGGAAATTTGTGCACTAAGCCCATAAGGGCCATCTTCCTGACTTGTATGATAAAATTTCAAGAATATAACTTTTACGGCATACCTAAGTGTATGGTTTTTTATATTCATGATGTGTACTCCTCTCTTTGTCTTCATTACCCCCATCACACATGTGATATCTTTCCTCACAGTCTTCTTTTTCATGATCACCAATCGCCCTTATGCCCATAACCCTGTAACCCCAACCTTGACATTATTGTTAATTGGGTACGGTTTATATAAATATAACATCTGATTGTGTAGCTAGCTCAAAAGAACTCGAATCACATGATCAGCCCTAATAAAGTATAGTATTCAGCTTCAGGCATCTATCTTCAATTCTCTAATCACTTTTAATTTATTTTTGTATTAAAGCTCTTTGGTATTAGGATTTTCTTCAAGCAACAACTATCTAAATACTTTGAACCGTGTGTGGTCATATTCGGTGATTTGTGAGTGCATATATTTCTATAAATCCTGTGTATGGGTGAATTTGAATGGGATATGCAAAAGTGGTCCCTTGAGATCATGCTTATTTTATTTTAGATACTGCTTATGGAACTTTGGCTTTGGGAGCTCGTCTTTTGTAAGCTCAATTAGAGTACCCATCTTTCTCACTTTTCCCTAATTTTACCTAGCTCTGGTCTTTGCAAATTTTCTAGTGAATTTTTCTATCTCCACTTTATTTTTTTTATGTCGTAAGCCCTTATGGGTTGATCTCTTTTATAGCCTTCCAACTTGTACCTAGCCCATTTATTATTTTTTCAGCAGTTTGTTTTTTTGTTTCTTCTACGGTGTTTGTTTCATTTCACATGTTTTCTTCATTATATGGATTTTCTCCTTCATTTAGTGGCCTTTTCCTTTCATTTCTTCTTTCTGCACTTTTTTTTATTTTCATCCCTTCATTCTACATCTTTTATCGTTCCGCGTCTTTTATCTTCATCCCATGGATTGTCTCATTCCACGTCCATTTTTCCCTTCATCCTACAGGTATCCTTCCGAAGAATATTTTCCTTCATTTTGCGAGTATCCTTCCTCTGTGGCTTTTCCTTCATTCCACGGGTATCTGTACGATGGAAAAGTGACAAGCGAGCATGGGAATCTACAAGTAACTCTTCCTCGCACCCAACCTCCCGAGGTCGTGCCTGTTGGTTTGAAAATCTGTCGCTAGGGCAGATTTATGGATAGACAAGCCAACAGTGTGTAGGGCATAGCCCCTCTTTGAGACAGTAAAGCGAAACTAGTTTATTGCTATTCTACCAGCAGAAACCTGTGCAAGTCTTACAGTATTCTGCCTTCAGGGGGTTTGGGATCTCATCCCAGTAGAGGTAGTTTCGACGAAGAACAGAAAGGAATGAAGGAAGAAAAGGAAGGAAGATGGATCTGAAGGGAGAAAAGAAATGAATTCCAAAGTAGAAAGGTGAGAGGGTATATGTTTTGGGATGGTAGTAAACAGAGCCGAACCTACTTGCATAGACAAACAAAGCAATACTGATGAATAAATAACAAAAAGGTAGAGACAGATTTAACAAAATAAATGCATAGATCTGACATAAGAAAGATCAGATGCTCATAACACATATATTCAGCAAAAAGTCTTAATATTTGCATTAATATCTTCTTATGTTACAAAGAGTACAAAGCCTTTTCTTCTCACTTCTATTTTTCATCTAAAAGATATCCACCCCTGAATACAACAAGTATTCAAGTATATATAGAAGGAGAAAAGAAAAGAAGACAAAAGAAAACAAACCACTTAATTACAAAATTATCTTACAATAGATTACAAAGTCATTTGTTGACTTTTGACAACTTTGGTGGATGACATCATCCCATGGTGCAACATGGATGATGTCATCATTTGTGTCAACAAATTTTGGATAATTTACAAGGAGAAAGTTGGGAAGAAGGAAACTATTCGTCGTCGTCCCGCGGCTGGAAGGGGGGATCTTGCTTTATGTTGACATATGTAACTCTGAACTCAGTTGCTGATCTGCAAGAATAAGAAGTGAAACCCAACGCAAGAAATTCATATCAGCTGTTTGATCTTCCATTAAAGCATCAACAGAAGAAAGAGTTAGTGATTTTGAGGCCTCAGGGTGCATGGTGCATGAATACTGCAGGTTACAGGGCTAAATAATAAGGCGCATAGGAAAGGGCTGCTGCAAGGGATAAATCTGTGCCAAAGGGCGCATGGCGCATGGACACTGTAGATTGCATTTTTTGTTGTTGTAAGCATAAGTGCGCCTTCGCCATATGTATACATTTTATAAAGGGCGCGGATATTTTTCATGTTACACGGGTGCAGGATGCACCAAAGGGCACGAGTTTAATGTGTGTAACATCATTTTTTCATGCGCCATAGGGGAGCTTGGCACGACGCATGGAAGGTCTGCACAACATGATGTTGTTCTAACAATGGATGTGCCTGCACCGTTTTAATAGTTGTACTTGGCGCATATAAATTTAATGTTGCATACATGCAGGGTGCACCAAAGGACACATGGTTTTGTAATGTTGCACGCAAGTTTGGTGCGCCAAGAGGGCGCAGGGAAAGCGGTTGTAACAAGCGAAGGAAGCGCACCTTGAGGGCGCAACTGTTCTTTATGTAACAGGCATGGTATATGCGCCATTGGCGCGACTGTATATGATTTTGCAGGGGTGACAGATGCGCCAAAAGAGGAAAAATTACAATCTTTCTTTGAAGCTTTGATTCTTTCTCTAAGGTGTTCACATGTTGATAAGCTTCTTTTTTAAGGGTACCTTTGGGTGATAAAGAAGCTAAAAATAAGAGTTCCAAGCCATCTTTTCAGGACAGAGTTTCCCCTACCAACAAATTTGGAAAGAGGGGGAAATGCATGGGTAAGAATAGAGAAAAACAACAAGGAGGGGGGGGGAGTTCATGATTTCACAGCCAGGTAGTTGAGTTCATGCTCTGACAGATCTTTCTAATCACACAAACAAGCAGCCAAAACACAAAACACCAAAACACACAAAAGCACATAAGACCTCTTACCAGGATAATATAATAGAGAAATATGAAACCAGGTCCACAACGTGATTTGAAAACGATAGGGCAGGTGCGCTGACAGGTACAGAGAAAATCACGTGATTCTGACAAATGAAAATGACAGTGTAGATGTGCTTATATATAGGCGAGGTGGTAATAAATGCACCACCAACTTTTTCAAATGCTGCATGAAACACACTATCGACACAAGAAAGCATGCGCCATTTGGTGCACCAAAATACCTGTCAAAACGAAGTTATGTGTGCCTTTGGCACACCAAAAGCTTTGTTGACACAAGAATATGTGCGCCCTTGGTGCACCAAAAAGTGGCGCAAAAAAAGTATTGTTGACATGAAGGCGCATGTGCCTTGGCACATGCAAGAAAGGCACAACATAGTGAGGTGCACCAAAACATCTGTTGACACTTCAAACTGTGTGCCAAAGGATTTAAAGGGGGCGCACCAAAACTTGATGTTGCATAGACATTATGTGCGCTCGACCAAAAAGACCAAAAATGGCTAAGTTTGGAAAACTAGATTTCCCGGGAAGGGATTTTGCAACGTTCCAAACGCAAGGAGTCCCTAACGAGGGACCGGAACAAAATTTGGTAGGGTTATCTGTAAAATTGCCCTTGCCAATTTTACAGGATAACAACTGGCTCTTTCTGGGGACTATCCCTGAGAAAATCTCAGGGGTAGAGAATCCCAGATCTTTTGTGCCTATCCATTGGGTAACAGAGTCAAAAACAAGAGGGACTGGAAAGGGAAACACTCAACCAACAAAAGCAAACACACGACAAAAAAAAACACACAACTGAAGCAAACTGTACAAAGAAGAGAGGAAGCTCTACTTCCTGAAGATTTTCAGATGTTGCCCGCTATAGGGAAGCGAGAGTTCAGTTCCATCCAAATATGAGAGATAGAAACTATTCTCTCCATTGAGCTGCTTGATCTTGAAAGGTCATCTCCATAGGGAATCAAATTTTCTGTGCATGCCCTTTGGCTCTTTTCGTTTGTCCCACAAAAGGACGAGGTCTCCCACTTGGAAATTTCTTTGCTTAGCTTTTTTATCGAACAATCTTTTGACCTGATTCTGATGTTCGATGATCTTGTCGACCACCTTTACTCTCTTTTCTTTGAGCTCTACTAGGTACATGATCCTCTTTTCAAGGGAATTTTGAAAAGTCTCATCTTTGATTGCCCGTGCCAAGCGCAGAGCAGGGATTTCAGCGGAAATGGGAAGCTCGGCATTGGTGCCATATAACACTTGAAAAGGTGACATACCGAGAGATCTCTTAGGGGTAATGCGGTCTACCCACAAAGCATCGTATAAGGACTTGTGCCACATTCGTTGATTCTCATCCACTAGCTTTCGTATGATGGTCACCAAGTTTTTGTTACTGGATTCTACCTGACCATTTCCCTGAGGGTGATAATCCGAGGCGTGAGCTAAGGTTATTCCATATTCATAGCAAAAACTAATAACTTCTCATGAGGATAAGTTGGAAGTGTTATCAGCAACAATCTTGTTTGGAACGCCAAACCTGACAATGATATTTTCTTTAATAAAACTACAAACAACCTCAGAAGTGGCATGTTTGACAGGCATGGTTTCCACCCACTTGGTGAAGTAATCTGTTGCTGTTAGGACATAACTATGTCCAGCACTCGATTGGGGATTGAGTGCACCGATAAAATCAATTCCCCACTGCTTGAAGGGTTCATTGACAACGACCGTCCTGAGGGGAAAAGCAGCCAACTTGGGCTTACCGACGAACTGCTGGCAAGGCTCACACTTTGCTACCTAGGTAACTGTATCTTAGAAAAGCATCGGCCAATAGTACTTGGCTCAGATGATCTTGTGTGCTGTCACAGAAGAGGAGAAATGGCCTCCACATGCTGAATTATGAAAAATTTCAAGTAACTTCACCTGCTGTGGCTTCTCAATACATCGTAGGAAGATGCCATCTATCCTGCGTTTGTATAAACCGTCATCCTAGATGACATATTTGGCTTCCCTGAGCTTTATAGCACGTTTCTCCTTTGTGGTTAAGTGAACTGGGAATTTGCCGTAGGTGAGGAAGAAAGCAATATCGGAATACCATTCATCGTTGGTTGCGACAAATAGGACCATAGGCAATGAATCAGGTTTCTCTAACTGGCTTTGTGCTTCATTGGTACAATCATCCTTTTCTCCAGAAATTTCTGACCCTTGGTTTTCAGCCATAAGTTGACATAGGCCTTTGCCTCTTACCAACTTGGTTGGTTTTATATCCAGATCGTACTCCTGGACCTTTGCAATCCAATTTCCTCGCAAGCTTCCTAACTCCTGTTGAGTTAAAATTGACTTGACTACCGTGTCAGGGACCAACACTACTATATGAGAATTTAAAATGTAATACCTGAAGTTTTTGACTGCTTTGACAACGACGAAGGCATGCTTTTCCAACTGAGACATTTTTAATTCGTGAGGCTTGAGGGGAGAGCTCATGAATGCAATTGGGGATTCAACATTCTTAGAATTCTTTTGTATCAAGATGGCAGATACAGTATGCTCAGATGCATAGCTATACTTGATAAAATCTTTGGAGAAATCGGGACATACCGGGACTGGTGCATGAGTGACAGAAGATTTTATTTCATTGAACGATCTCTTCCCTTCTTCACTCCATCGGAAAGTTAGTGACCCTTTCATTATGCCTAATATATGACGAGTCTTTTCAGCAAAGTCGGGAACAAAGCACCTGAGAAAGTTCACCTTTCTGAAGAAAGAATGAATGTCGGTCTTTCTTGTAGGAAAAGTGAGGCTCTGAATAGTCTTAACTCTTTCGGTATCTATCTTCGTTCCTTCTTTGCTAACAACATGTCCTAGCAACTTTCCTTATGTGATTCCAAAAATAGACTTTTTTGGGTTCAGGGAAATCCCATGCTCTCGGCATCTGGCCAATACTTGCTCCAGATGATCACAATGATCATTTCGTTGTTTAGAGAACACAGTTAAGTCATCTAGATAAACCACAATGACCTTCCCCATCATACCTTTGAATGCCAGGTCTATGGACCACTGAAAAGTGGTGCCAGCATTGGTCAGGCCAAAAGGCATCCTTCTGTAGGCAAACGTGCCCCAGGGAGTAGTGAATGCTGTTTTAAATTGGTCTTCAGGTGAGACTTCAATTTGATTGTAGCCTGAAAAACCATCAAGCATGGACAACATTTCTGATCCAGTTACTGCTTGTAGAACTTGATCCATTATAGGAAGTGGGTAGTTGTCCTTTAAGGAAGCCTGATTTAGGTTTCGAAAATCTACGCATATGCATATTTCTCCGTTCTTCTTACACACTGGCACAATGTTTGCCACCCAAGTACTATGATGGATAGGAAAAATGATCCTCGCATCCAGAAATTTTTGAATTTTAGCCTAGACAGTACTTGAGATCTTAGGGTTATAATACCTCTGCTTCTGGTGAAAGGCTTTGACGTCCTCTTTCAACGAAATGTCATGTTGGACGTCCTTTGGCCTAAAAGACTTTAGATTGGCGTAGGACCACGCCAATACATCCATGTATTTCTTCAGCAGTTTGACAAACTTCCGCTTCTCTTCAAGTGTGCAACATTTTTTGATGTTCACAAACTGCGGATGTTCTACCGATCCTAAATTAACCGGTTCAGTTTCTAGGGATGAGCTAGCATCATCTCACCATTTCTTTTTTACAAAACGATCATGTCTATCGAATAACCACTCTAAAGAAACCAGGCCCTTCGGAATTTTATTTCCTTTGAGTTGACATATGCCGTTGTTCCCTTCGGATTCATCCTTTTGACCGGTAACTGATTCACGGCACGTGGAAGTGGATCCTTCAAAATGAAGTTCCTTAAAATTTTCTGCCTTTTCTAGAAAGGTAATGAGTTGATTGTCATCGTTGAATACTTGCCAATGCTGAGAATTGTCTGACACGCTTGGGCGGAAAACCACCTCAATGGTGTATTTGTCTGTTTTCAAACCTGGGTGAGGGAGCATGAGGGATGTTGAAACGGCCAATGAATCGGCCATGTCATTCTGAGCTCTTGGGATGGATTCTATTGAAAAAGCGTCAAATTCTTCGATGCTGTCCCACACCGCATTGCGGTAATACTTGAGCCTCTCATTCTTTACTTGATATATCCTTTTAACTTGATTCACGACTAGCTCTACATCACCTTGTACTTTCAGGTTTTTGATCCCTCTTTCCTTTACAGCTTGCATGCCAAGTAGAAGAGATTCATACTCAGCAGTATTATTTGTGTTGAAAAATTGTAACTTGAAAGAGAGAGGAATAATCTCCTCTTTGGGAGATATTAGCACGGCTCCGGCGCCACACCCACTGGTTGCGTCGCTGCCATCAAACTGCAAAGTCCAGATCTTGTTAAGATCTTCTTCTTGGATGAGAACACCCATTTTGTCAGACTCGGTAGACAAGAAATAGTTCCCCATCCTGATGATTCGAAAAGAGTTTGAGCTTTGGGGTCCTCAGAGTTAGTAACCAAGTACTTCTTTTGTGATTCTAGCTCCAATGTCTGCATTACACCTTTGACGGGGATTCTAGCCTTAGACCAGTCCATATGAATCTCCCCACCAACTTCACTACAAAAACTTCTTCCCAGCAAAATTCCATAGGCTGCTGGAATGTCGGCAATGAGGACGGTCATCTTTACTCTTTTCTCTGGGAACGCCGCAAATGCGAACTGCGCGTCTTTGATTTGACCAATCAACGGAACCTGCTTGGTTTCCAAGGAATAACATCTGCCAAAAGGATTGGTAAGGGTGAGGCCCAAAGCATGGGTGAATTTTTCCGGCATGACGTTATCAGAAGCTCCAGAATCAATTATGCAGTTACTTAATTTATGGCCATTGATTAGGAGGGAGAGATAGAAAGGTTCTATCTTGCTTGATGCAGATGTTGAGGTGACATTTACGCGGGATGCAAGAGGAGTGGAAAGGATTCCTTTTAGGGGAATCTGGGGAGATATGACTGCTTGGCTTTAAATATACTTGGTTAACCTTACAAGTTGTTCGAGGTTCGACTGGAGATATTCGGCTTCAGACATTTGGATCTTAGTCTTTTTAGCATGATCTATGAAGTCAAACATGGCTAAGGGTTGCACTGGTGAAGGAATGAGTCCCTCACTTCGTGATGGTAGGGTAGGATTACTGGTCTTCATGGAAATAGAAGAAGGCTAATTTGGAGGAGAGACGGGGGGAAAAGATTTCTTTGTAAAAGACTTAATAGGGGGTTGAGTAGGAAGAGGATTACCTCTTTTAGCAATGGTTAGAGGCGCGTTTGACACGGCCTTCTTTTTCTGCACATGGGTAGCGACCTCTTCTTCTTTTCCTTGCGAGCGGGTAAAAACAACATATGATTGTCCACCTGCATAGCCCTGTGTGCCCTCCTCTTCATCAGATTCTTCCTCATCAAATTCCATATACCTGATAGTAGAGTCGCCAGTCGGCTCACCGAAATCTTGATCATCTTTGCCTTGAGACAAAGGTTCTTCGTAATCTTGTTCCTCTTCCTCGATTTTGACCAAAGCGTTGACCGGAGGAGCCTCAAGTGCTAACCGTGGAGCAGTTGCAGGTAAGCGCGGCCTTTGTGGAACATTTTTGGAAATGAAATTCCTTCGTGGAATATCCTGGTATGAGGAACTGGGGGAAGCTTGGGCTAACTGCTTCTTTAATGTAAGTAAGTCATTCGCCATCTTTTGAAATGCCGGATCAGACAAAGTAGTGGGCGAAGGGCCCAAAGATTTAGGCTTAGATGATTCCCTTTTTAATTCGCCAGATATTAGCAAGTTATCTTCAATTCTGATGGCAACGGCCTAGGAAAGAATCAAGGTAGCCACTTGTTCTTACAGGAGCAAGAAACTTACTTTTGAGCTCATAGAGTTCACGAAGAAACACTTCTGATTTTCTGGTGTTGGAAGCATGGCAACAGGGACACGGTTGATTAATGCATTGAACCTGGCGATAAAATTGTGCATGGTCTCATTGGCCTCCCTTTTTAGGTGAGTGATCTATGATAGCAATGCAAATGCATCTTCCGAAGGATTGTACCTGTCTTCAAAAGCATCCCGCAAGGTGGCCCAACTAGTAATAGATCCGGCCGATAAATGCTGAAACCATTCTGCTGTGGGCCCTTATAAAGTTTCCAGAAAAAGGTGAACCCACACATCTTCATGGGTTACATCTAGGATACTGCATGACATGATAAATGTAGATATGTGTGAATCCGTGCTTTGGTTCCTGCTCCTGTCAAATTTGGGAAAATTCTTTCGGTTTCCATGTGGGAGTGCATGAACAGGATGCAGCAAGGCCAGGGGACCTATAGCATTTCCCCATGGTACCGCCATCTGGATGGGTGGAAAAAGAACACGGGCTGGAAGTACAGTTCCACTGAGCAGCAAGGCATTACAAAGGGATGTGGAGGCTCCTTGTGAAAACTGGTTCTTTCATGGAGGTGAGGCGCTTCTGGCTGACCGATCAGCTGAATTTAGTGATGAAAAGCACGTTGGTGTTATACTGAAGTTGTGCCTTTGAAGCAGATCAAAAGTAGGATCGAATTCTCCATGAGCTCTCTTGTTACGAGTAAATGGTTTGCCTACCAGCGTACCTTCCCGATCTGCATTATTGTGGAGCAGATTTAAAAACTCTTTTTGGTTGTACTTGCTGATTTTCTGATTTTTCTGACAAAAATCAGCAGCATGTACTTTTCTGAATATTTAATTTTATCCTCCTTTTGAAAACCGACTGCAGTTTATTGACAAAGAACAGCGAGTATAAAACAATGGTAAAACTTAGTAAGCTGATTTTAAGATCTAGAGTTGACTTTTCAAAGAGTTTGAAAATTTTGGTAAACTGTCAGAAACTCAGATCTACGGAAAAATATGGTTTTTGTAAAAACTCAGCGAACTAAAGATCTCTATCTAGGCCCGATCTATGGATCCTTGAAGAAAATTTTCAGTTTGGATCACTTTTGCAAAAAAATTGGATTTTAAGCAAAAGTTCAGATTTGCAAACAAGTAATGATTTTTCTGATTTTCACTGATTTTTTAAACACACCACCATCATAGATTTGATAGATCTGTTCGATTCCCAGCGGAGTCGCCAAAAACTATTGGTTTGAAAATCTGTCGCTAGGGCAGATTTATGGATAGACGAGCTAACAGTGTGCAGGGCATAGCCCCTCTTTGAGACAGTAAAGCGAAACTGGTTTATTGCTATTCTACCAGCAGAAACCTGTGCAAGTCTTACAGTATTCTACCTTCAGGGGGTTTGGGATCTCATCCCAGTAGAGGTAGTTTCGACGAAGAATAGAAAGGAGTGAAGGAAGAAAAGGAAGGAAGACGGATCTGAAGGGAGAAAAGAAATAAATTCCAAAGTAGAAAGGTGAGAGGGTCTATGTTTTGGGCTGGTAGTAAACAGAGCCGAACCTACTTGCATAGACAAACAAAGCAATACTGATGAATAAATGACAAAAAAGTAGAGACAAATTTAACAGAATAAATGCATAGATCTGACATAAGAAAGATCAGATGCTCATAACACATATATTCAGCACAAAGTCTTAATATTTGCATTAATATCTTCTTCCGTTACAAAAAGTACAAATCCTTTTCTTCTCACTTCTATTTTTCATCTAAAAGATATCCACCCCTGAATACAACAAGTATTCAAGTATATATAGAAGGAGAGAAGAAAAGAAGACAAAAGCAAACAAACCACTTAATTACAAAAATATCTTACAATAGATTACAAAGTCATTTGTTGAATTTTGACAACTTTGGTGGATGACATCATCCCATGGTGCAACATGGATGATGTCATCATTTGTGTCAACAAATTTTGGATAATTTACAAGGAGAAAGTTGGGAAGAAGGAAACTATTCGTCATCATCCCGCGGTTGGAAGGGGGGATCTTGCTTTATGTTGACATATGTAACTCTGAACTCAGTTGCTGATCTGCAAGAATAAGAAGTGAAACCCAACACAAGAAAGTCATATCAGCTGTTCGATCTTCCATTAAAGCGTCAATAGAAGAAAGAGTTAGTGATTTTGAGGCCTCAGGGTGCATGGTGCATGAATACTGTAGGTTACAGGGCTAAATAATAAGGTGCATAGGAAAGGGCTGCTGCAAGGGATAAATCAGCACCAAAGGGCGCATGGCGCATGGACACTGCAGATTGCATTTTTTGTTGTTGTAAGCATAAGTGCGCCTTCACCATATGTATACATTTTATAAAGGGCGCGGATATTTTTCATGTTACACGGGTGCAGGATGTGCCAAAGGGCACGAGTTTAATGCGTGTAACATCATTTTTTCATGCGCCATAGGGGAGCTTGGCACGACGCATGGAAGGTCTGCACAACATGATGTTGTTGTAACAATGGATGCACCTACGCTGTTTTAACAGTTGTACTTGGCGCATATAAATTTAATGTTGCATACATGTAGGGTGCGCCAAAGGGCACATGGTTTTGTAATGTTGCACGCAAGTTTGGTGCGCTAAGAGGGCGCAGGGAAATCAGTTGTAACAAGCGAAGGAAGCGCGCCTTGAGGGCGTAGATGTTCTTTATGTAACAGGCATGGTATATGTGCTATTGGCGTGACTGTATATGATGTTGCAGGGGTGACAGATGTGCCAAAAGAGGAAAAATTACAGTCTTGCTTTGAAGCTTTGATTCTTTCTCTGTGGTGTTCACATGTTGATAAGCTAAAAATAAGAGTTCCAAGCCATCTTTTCAGGACAGAGTTTCCCCTACCAGCAGATCTGGAAAGAGGGGGAAATGCATGGGGAAGAATAGAGAAAAACAACAATGAGGGGGGGGGGGTGTTCATGATTTCATAGCCAGGTAGTTGAGTTCATGCTTTGATAGATCTTTCTAATCACACAAACAAGCAGCCAAAACACAAAACAACAAAACACACAAAAGCACAGAAGACCTCTTACCAGGATAATATAATAGAGAAATATGAGACCGGGTCCACGATGTGATTTGAAAACGACAGGGCAGGTGCGCTAACAGGTACAGAGAAAATCACGTTATTCTAACGGATGAAAATGACAGTGCAGATGCGCTTATATATAGGTGAGGTGGTAATAAATGCGCCACCAACTTTTTCAAATGGCGCATGAAACGCACTGTCAACACAAGAAAGCATGCACCCTTTGGCGCACCAAAATACCTGTCAACATGAAGTTATGTGCGCCTTTGGCGCACTGAAAGCTTTGTTGACACAAGAATATGTGCGCCCTTGGCACACCAAAAAGTAGCGCAACAAAAGTATTGTTGACATGAAGGCGCATGCGCCTTGGCACATGCAAGAAAGGCACAACATAGTGAGGTGCACCAAAACGCCTATTGACACTTCAAACCATGCACCAAAGGATTTAAATGGGGCACACCAAAACTTGATGTTGCATAGACATTATGTGCCCCTGACCAAAAAAGACCAAAAATGGCTAAGTTCGGAAAACTAGATTTCTCGGGAAGGGATTTTGCAATGTTATGAATGCGAGGAGTCCCTGACGAGGGACTGAAACAAAATTTGGTAGGGTTATCTGTAAAATTTCCGTTGCCAATTTTACGGGATAACAGTGCCGAGACAGCCAGTGGGGATGGAATACGTGTGGGATGCAGACAAACTAGTTAGGCAATCTTATGTCCTCGATGGGCACTAGTGGAAACTGTGAATCTAAGGCAAAGAAGGCCCTCCTAACTTGAACTGGTGTGATAGATCGATCGACAAGGATGAATGCTCGAATGCTCCAATCAATATTGATCTCTGGCGTGATTCGATCTATGGGTTGTGGGATACGTGGAAAATGACCTGGGATAGTTTTGTGTATGTCTCCAGACAGGGTCATAGGGTGGATGATGGGTACGGTGGACTCTACGGGTGATTATCTGGTCTAGTCCAGAACTCCTTAGCTTTATTAGCTACTATTTCTAACAAGGATAACTGTTCAATGATGATAGGTGAAAGTGGAGTAGATCTAAATACTAATGTGCGTAAGCCAGCATCTATGTCTAATTCACCTATGGATTTGTTGGGTTGTGGGATTTGTGGGTCGCAACTATAGACTTGTGGTTGTTGCGGACCTGCTCTGGTCATGTGCGGAATCAATCCCTAATCCCTAGTACCTAATAGTCATATGCTTTCTCAGCCTCTATATTCATAATTAATAGTTGTGCGATCTTCTCAGAGTATCTCATAGGCGTTTGTGCAACCTGAATTCTTAAGCTAGTATCTATGTCTGTGAGGGTATCTCCTGTGTCTGGATGTGGGACCAAAGGATCACAATTGAACGTTTGCTCTCTTTCAAGCCCTTCTATAGTCATGCGGATATTTATATAGGGTAATTTGTAGTTTGGCTGATTTGACCAAAACGTGTGCGCTTGGTCGTCTTCTACGTTCAACTTGTTTAACTGGGAGCTGATCTGTTGGAAGTCCACTATTGTTTAGAGGACTTGGATTCTAAGATTTTGATCTATGTCAGTTATTGCTGTGATGAGATCGGGTTGAGGCACGATTGGCTCGAATATGTATTCTCTAGGTTCCCTAGGCCCCGTGATTGTCATACAAAAGGAAATTATACAAATCTAACTAATGACAGAATAATTTAACCGTGAAAGATATGTCTATGTATATTCCTAAATATGATAGTTTATGGATAAACTACTGAACAAAATTTAAAGAACAATTATCTAATGTATCTAAAATTGACAACTAAACTAATAATGTAATTAAAACAAACAAAGCAACCGAGTATAGCTACTTGTCTGTGTAGTTTATAGATCTATTCTAAATAACCTGATAATTGATCTACTCTATTTGAAAGACTCTCGATCCTACCTCATAAGTGAGGAATGAATCATAGTTTCTCAAAAACTATCAATCCTCACAGGCTCCCTGGCAATATCAAAAGTGAAACTAGCTGAAATGAAATGATTGACTACTTTATTTCATATGTTTTAACTAGAATTTTGAAAGCTTGAACCTGGATTTTACAGAACAGTGGTGAATCCGATGATGTGTGTGGTTTTTTCCCCTCAGTGTGATCTCCTCGTTCCTTCGTGCTCACGTGGATCTAAAAAAGCGTGTAATGCTAGCATCAACAAAAGTAGATATTGGAACAAAGGCAGCTTAGGATACAGACTGAATACAATGCGAGAAGGAGAGGGATGGAACAAGAGTATAGAGCTTGGCCTATGCAATTCCTAGTGGGATTTATTGCGAGTCATGCAGCATAAAACGTCCAAAACCTGAAACTATCCTGTATGATGAGCAAAACCTATAACTTTAATGGCTTCCTACTGAAAATTAAACTGTTCTACCTTAATGGATTGCATGAAGTAATGACAGCACTTGCACAAGATGGATATGTGGCTTTCTAATAGCAAAATAACACTAACCAAGCATGCAATGAACAAAAACTATGAATCCTAAACAAAATGGAAAACTAAGCTATCAAAATGAGAAATTGAGAGGAAAATTTTGAGGGGCCTTTTGCTTGAGCACAAGCCAACTATTTATAGTATTTCCATTTACCCAAAGATAAAAACCAAATTGATCTCTTAAACCATAAACAATGCCAAAACACTATTCCAGGGAACCTGAATCATTAATGTAAGCCAAAGGCAGTGAAAAATCTGGTAAACGTT
Organism: Taxus chinensis; assembly: GCA_019776745.2. Lineage (NCBI taxonomy): Eukaryota > Viridiplantae > Streptophyta > Pinopsida > Cupressales > Taxaceae > Taxus > Taxus chinensis. The sequence goes on along the minus strand of CM034150.1, from coordinate 172,992,454 downwards.
GAGATTTACATAGTCACGTTAAAAGAGCATTCTGGAAAACACGTGAAGGACCGCCACCCTGAGCAGGGCGGCAGTTACAGGACCACCGCCTTGACTGGGCGGCAGTTTCATAACTGAAGAGCAAAACACAAAGAAAAGAGGGGAAAAGAGAACAACAAAGCATGCAGGGGCTAAGTGGGGCATGCGGGATGTTAACGCATACTTGGAGGGATTTTCTGGATCCTGAACACCTTGCGAGGAAACCTGTATCATCATTGGGGCACGTGTTACGTTGTTTTGACAGTGTAGTACCCCATAATTTTGGGTACGTACATATTGCCCCCTCAGAGAAGCATTTTAGCCATGAAGAGGTGTAAAATGGTGGGTCTGAGTATGATGGTGCTGAAATGGGAAGTTAGAAGTTATACCTGATACGTCTGTGTGTCGGAATGGCGCCATCTGAAATTCTCGCCACCTGCAAAGCAAAAAGAGAACTCAAGTGCAGATAGACAAAAAAGATCAAAAAATAAATACTAACATAATATGAAATGAGGACGTACCATTTGTGTAGGGATAAGAACTTACCTCCATCGACACTCCAAACCTGTGGAAAGGGCATTCAAAACAAGTCAGGTTGCTATATATGAAAAAATGGGCCCATTTTCCTATTCATTTGCGCGTGTTGATTTGGTTGATTTTGAGCTCTGGGATCCACAGTGATGGTTTCTGATGAGAGTAGAGTCAAAATGTTCATGACGAGATAGTGATCATGCCTCCGCGAGAAGAACATTGACCCGCGAGATCACAGGTTAGTTTTTCTTAATTCGCTATTTTTACCCCCAAAATTTTAAAATATTAAAATCTTTGTCATGGGGGGGTTATTTTTGAAAATGTTAGTTTTAAAAGGTCTATCTAGGGGGGCACCTATTGGGTAGGCTTTGTTTTAGTCAAAATAGTCCTTTTTTGCATTTTTAGGCGTTTTTAGGGCATATGACCCGCGTGGGTTTTCGGGACACGACCGCCGCCCTGAATAGGGCGGCGGTTACACGACCACTGCCCTGTTCAGGGTAGCAGTAATAAGACCGCCGCCTTTAAGGTGGCAGTTGTGAAACCACTGCCCTGCTTAGGGTGACAGTTCTTCATAGAATGCCAAAAGAACACTTGTTTGAAATTGTTTTTTCTTTTTTAGCATTTTTATGTGTTTTCATGATTTTTCAAATGTCATTTGGATACTAACTTGCTCTATTTTGTGTGTTTTTGGGTGTATGTAAGCAAGGGAGGAGTACATTCGATGGAGCTGAGAGAGAGAGTGTGACGGGCTCCCAACAGTATTAGATGCCCTTTTACAGGATGAGGAGGACACTCTTCAGAGGGCTGGTATACTGCGTATATCATGTGTCCCACATGTTGCACTGTCCAGTCACATACTTTGTGACTTATTTTCATATTGGGATGCTGATCGGAACACCTTTCGATTACCAGGGGTCCGAGGTGAGTGGACCATCACTTTGGAGGATGTTTACCATATCCTGGGGGTCCTGATCATCGGGAGACGACTTACTCTTGAGACAGCAGGTTCACGGGCTCAGATAGCACAGTGGGCCTCTTACATGGGAGATGCAGTTATCTCCACTATTTTGAAGAAGGGAGTGAGGGTCTGATCTATTCCTAGCCTGCCCATCCCCTTGATTTTCCAGGACATTATGGGGATCCTTGCCTTGAGATTGATCGGGGACAAGGGAGGAGACATTCTATTATACTACTAGTCCCCCATCATTGCACATATTGAGGGACATGGCCAGATTTACGCCTGGGGAGCCGACATACTTGGGACTACCTACCATGATTTGTACAGGGTGGTCCATTTACAGGGGTAGTCTTTGAGCCACATGACCCTGGTTATGAGCTGGGTTTATGAGTGCTTCATCCCCTATGGCAGAGGTGTAGAGGTGGCAGATCCCAGAGCTATGAGGGCAGCCATATGGATAGACATGTCGGTGCTCAGAGCACCTCACCAGCGAGTTTCTTCCCTGACCACTGATGACATGGAGGCCACACCGTATCAGGCCATGGCAGGCTTATGCGGCGAGGAGGCTCTTACCTTGATTTCCTATTCCACCATAGGGCAGCTTGTTGACAGGGTGGGGAGGGTGGAGATACATCCTTTTGGCCAAGTTCCTCAACAGTTTGGCCTACCTTACATGGGTATGCTTCCCCCGGTGGTGCCAGTATATAGATCAGTTCGAGAGGCCAGGGGAGGTCTTAGAGGCCGGGGTTGGACAATTGTTACTCCTGGTGTTCTTATTGCGGCTAGGCGGGTAGTACGTGCTCGAGGGAGAGCCGATGCTCCTCAGGAACCCTTACTTCAGATTACCGCCGGTCCCGCCCACAGCAGCTACGACCCCATTGACATAGAATCTAAGTTTGAGGAGTTCACAGGGGGAGAGATCGAGGAGGATACCAAGGCTGAGGCTATCAAGTTAGGTGGAGAGGAGGACAATGATCCTAAGTGGCATGACACTCAGGATATTTTACAGGAAGAGAGGGAGGAGTAGAGTGCAGAGAGGGTGACTCTGGTTTCAGAGGAGCCACTCTCCTAAGGCCTTGGTGGGGAGGATGAGTCCATAGCGGGACGGTACATTGCTCCAGCCACATGAGGAGTACCTCAGTCAGTGACGACATCTATGGCAAGTGCTGACCCTAGAGATCCATCTTGGAGGCCCGGTGATTCGAGTGAGTTATAGTCCTTCTTTTTAATGTTTGCTTTGAGTTAGGATTGCCTTAATTGCTATCTCTCCCTTTGTTTACATCTATTTTAATCTCTTAAATATTTCTAATTTATTTTCTCATTTGTTTGCAGAGACCGCCGATGAGTGGCGAGACCTGATTCGCAGGGTATGCACTGATACCCTAATGATCTCTATGGAGAAGACCCATGCAGAGCTATTTGTGGATGTAGGGGAGCCTTCAACAGCTAGCAGACATACCGACATCTTTTCCCCTGTCTGGCATGTGGCTAGGATGGTATCTACCCTCCGTACTGAGCTGACAGGGTATATGATAGCAGAGCGCCTGATGAGGAGTCATTCTCATGGCAAGACCGCAACTGCCCCTCGGGATCATGAGCCCTCTGTGCATTCAGAGCACCGACGTAGCCGGAGTCCTAGGCGTGGGCGTGCACCCTCAGAGGAATCTCATAGTGAGAAGCCACTTGGCTCTTTTGGACTATTTTTATGATGTATTTTGTATCTCCCGGGCTCTTTGAGCATTTTGACCATGCTTAGCGCATGATGGCACTGTACAAGAGTTTTGACCATTTATATATATATATATATATATATATATATATATATATAATTTTTGGATCAGACTCTTGGCATCTATGACTTTGTTTCCATTTCCTCATGTAAACTATGATGTTATGTTTATATGTTTTTTAGAATGTATGCAATGGAGAACAAATGATACAAATTTTTACTTTCTTTTTGTATTTCGTGATGCTAATATGTGATAATGTAGACACAATGTGATTTTGAATTTTAGTTTCTATAAGAAATTCTTGATACTTCATATTTGTTTTGACAAAGTGTGATGATAAACCGGTATGATGAGTAGATAAACTTTCCCTACTCCTAACTCCACACAACTAGTAAGATGCGAGGGCTTATCACTGAGAGCTAGAAAGGGCACAAGTTATGAAATGTGTTGAAATGATAGTGATGAAAAGATAGACAAAGCTTTGGTGGAACCAAATTAGGATGCTACAAGCCTATTCTACTCAAGTGACTCCATAGTTTGGGATGCAACCTGCTTTGTGGTTTATCTAGACTTAGATCCGTAGATGGCCACATGGTAGAAAAAATATGGGTTTTAGGGTTTTGAAATCTCTTGGAATTTCGGACATCTGATTCATTTGTTTTTGAATCAAGATTTCAAAGGTTCATTCGAATTTGATTACTAACTGCTTTCAACGTTTATTGTCAATAGGACCCCCTATACCTTGCCACATGCTACTAGTAAGAAGTATGGGCTTATCACCATGGACAAGGCATAGGCGAGTAAGGGCATTTCCATCCTTTCCCAACCTTACGTCACTAGTAAGATACACAAGCTCATCACCGAAGGTTGGTAGGGCAAGGAAATGTGTAAAATTTAAAATTTTATATTTGATTTATATTTGACTTGCTCATTTGAGAAAAATTTCAGCATGCTCTTACTTCCAAAGAGATATACATACAGGATAGATGTGATACAATGAAGCTTCTAGAACAGACCATAGGCAAGACACCTATCCTAAGAAGAAACCAAAAGTGAGAACAAACATGCAGACCTTGGTGTGGTTACCATTAAGACTTTGTCATATCTAGCTTTATGTGATGAAATGATTTTGAAACAGTTGATGATATCATGGAAATGGAGAAGTATGATTAGAGTGTTTATGCCAATACCATTAGAATTTCGTAATGAATTACTTTTAAGAATAAATTCCTTGATCAAAAAATTGTATGAAACAAGCGGACAAAATGAACCTAATTATATGAAGATGTAATGTAGATATAATCATACAAATAATGATGGCCACTTATGCGTAGAATCGTTTAAGGTGTAGGGAATTGACTGTTTCGCCAAATTCCTCACCTTCTAGTGTACATAAGAGATATGCACCATTTCGATAGTCTCTCATGACTCGGTATGGGCCCAACCATTTGGGCCGGAACTTCCTTCCTTCGCCGGTCTTTTTATCGATCTGAATGTCTAGCCTTAGAACTAGATCACCTTCATATATGTCTCATTCATAGACCTTCTTGTTATACTGTCGGCACATCCGGTCAGCATAGACTCTATGCCACTGTTCAACATCTAACCTAGATTCATCTAGACTTTCTAGTTGGGAGAGACGTGCTTCTCTATAAGCATCTTCATCCATAATCCCTTGTAATGAGATACGGAGACTGGGTATTTCAACCTCAAGCGGGAGAACTAATTCTTCCTTGAATACCAGCGAGAAAGGAGTCACTCTTATTGGTGTTCTTATTGAGGTTCAGTGGGCCCACAAGGCTGGATAAAACTTCAAATGCCAATCTCGTTTGTTTTCTTTCATAGTTTTAAGGAGAATGGTTTTTAATGTTTTGTTTGTCGCTTCAGATTTTCCGTTGGCTTGAGGGTAATACGAGGAGGCCGTATGATGGCTTATTTTAAATTTATTACACAATTCACGAACTTCGTCATTCTTAAAAGAAGTCCCATTATCCGAGATAATTATTTGCGGGACACTGTACCTACAAATGATTTGGTTCAAAATGAACTTGGCGATTACAGAACCCGATACAGTAGTAAGAGGCATGGCCTCTACCCACTTGGTAAAATATTCGGTGGCCGTGATTATGAAATTATGGTCATATGTAGACGAGGGAGAGACTTTCCCTATCAAATCTTGGCCCCACATAGAAAAGAGCCATGGAGTAGCGATTGGTTGTAGTGCTTGTGCCGGCATGTGGATCTCGTGGGAGAATTCTTGGCACTTATGACACCTTCGTACAAACTCTACTACATCATGCTCTAGAGTAGGCCAGAAATAGCCCATCCGATGTATTTTACGAGTGGTGGCATGGCCACCAAAGTGGCCTCCACATATTTCACTGTGAGATTCGTGGAGAATCTTCTTGGATTCTTCTATGTCAACACATCTTAGAAGCATTCCATAAAATGCTTTACGATAGAGCACTTGCTCTATAATGACGTATTTAGTTATGATAATGCGTAACCGCCTTCTTTGTTACGGTGTAACACCTTCTGGATACGTATGGTCCATGATATAATTAATAATATTAGTATACTAAGGACACTCAGAGATAGGAGGTCTGGTTTTGATGTAGTATACGCATTCATCAAGAAAGTCCAGATCTACTAGATTGCCTCTGTCTAGTGGGTTATCAACTAACCAATCTGTGATAATTTGTCCTTTAATGGATTTCTGATTTACAAATGTTAATTAAAACTCCCCCATCAAGGTTATAAAGTGTCCAAACCTTTTAGACAAGGACCCTTGTGTGATGAAAGTCCATAAATGGTCTGTCTTTACAATGACCCTTGTTTCTTGATTTAGCATGTAATGCCTTAAGCATTTGGTTGTGAAGATTATGGAAAGGCATTCTTGTTCTGCTTGTGTATAATGTGTTTCATAGTCGATCAACGTTTGGCTAATAAAATAGATCACACGTTCTCGTTTGTCATCATCTTCTTGGGCTAGCATGTAGGTTAGCGAGACATTGGTAGCTCGTGAGTATAAGATTAAAGGGCGGTCCGGTTTAGGTGGCATTAGCGTAGGTGGTGACAACAGGAAACACTTAACTGTGTCAAAAGCTTTGTTACAGTCCTTAGTCCAATCAATACTGTAATCTTTCTTGAGTAGATTGTTGATTGGATGAATGGCAAAACTTAAGTCCGGAATGAATCTCCGGATTGCACCAACCTTTCCGAGAAATGCCCTGATTCCAGATTCATCCGAAGGTGGGATCATTTCAAGAACAACCCTAATTTTGGTTGGGCCAACATTGATCCCACGTGACTATATAATGTAACCTAGGAGCTTCCCTCCTGTTAAACCAAAGATGCATTTTTCTGGATTTAGCGTGACTCCATATTCTATTAGACGTGAAAGAATGACGCGAAGCACTTTCGGATGGTCACAACGCTTCTTGGCCTTGGCCAACAAGTCATCTACGTAGGATTCCACAATTTTATGAATAATATCATGAAATATATAAGTCATAGCCTGCTGGTATGTAGCACCAACGTTCTTGAGACCAAATGGCATAACAACATAGCAATAGGTTCCCCAAGGAGTTATAAACGTGGTTTTATCTTGATCTTGTTCAGATATTCTAATTTGATTGTATCCTGAGAATCCATCCATGAGAGACAAAAGCTCAAATCCAGCTGTTGCGTCAACAATGACATCTATGGATGGTAACGGGAAGTCATCCTTGGGACATGCTTTGTTAATGTCTCGAAAGTCTATGTAGATGCGTATCTTCCCATTCTTTTTGAGAACGGGAATGATATTAGATACCCACTAAGAGTAATCGACTGGTTTGATGAATCCTACTTGGAGGAGTTTCATTACCTCCTCTTTCACCATGAGAGCTACCTTAGGTTTCATTGGTCTTGATTTTTGTTTAATCGGCTTTGCATCTGATTTAGTGATGAGGTTATGTACCGCAATGTGTGGTGCAACCCCTATAATTTATTTATAATTAAATGTGAAAGTCTTCTGATGTTCTTTGAGGATTCGAGTGTGTATTTCTACTTCTGATGGAGTTAACGAGGATCCTAACTTCAATATACTTGGTTCATCCTCTGTTCTGATGTTAATATCAATTGTTTCTTCGATTAAAGAAGCGTTACCTTCTTCAAACTCATGCGGGGCTAGAGGTGATTCCAGATTGTCTACATTCTTGACTGTGTATATGCTGAGGTATTTTTGTGGGGGAAGCTCTGTCATGGGATTTCCAAAGTAGGAAGATGAATGCGGGATTAAGGATAAATCTACTACGTGATGGGTGAGATGTAACACTGGATAGGTGTTTAAGTAATTCAGAGTGGCCCTATCACTATCAATGTGATCTAGGATAGTAGATTTGTTCTCATCTCTGTTCGTTAAAAGAGGGTTTGACATTTTTTTCACTAATGGTTCAGTATAAAGGGATACCATGAAACGAGTATCTTCTAACTCACTGTTTGGAGTGAAGCGTGATGCTGAGGTTGCTATTGAATCAGAGAGAAGATTTTGTTCTCGTGGGATTGCTTTAATTGATATGAAGTCAAAATCCTTTCTTAAATTCAATACAACTGTTTTGTAGAGTTGTAAGTGCTCAGCTTTGGTTTCATACACCTCAGCGACTTGGTTTGCTACTAATTGTGAGTCTCCTAACACCCTGATGTTATTAACACCGATCCTCTTAGCTAAGATGAGGCCAAGGAGGAGGGATTTGTACTCAGAGCCGTTGTTTGTACATTCAAAATTTAGTTTAAAGGAAAATGGTAGGACTTTTCCCTCAGGAGAAGTATAATTACACCTATCCCAGCTCCGTAACGAAATCTAGCTCCATCGAAATGGAGATTCCAATATTTAGTTGGGAATATGGGCGTTGGGATATTTGTTGTTTTAACATATTCTACTTCTACCATGCAGAGATCCTATGCTGGAAGAGAACCAACACCTAGGGTATATCCCATGCCTACAGAATCAAATGGTAGGAACATTGGTAGATCCTATTCTAGCAATTCAATGATTTTTGCAGTAGTTCCTAATGATACTGTTTCTACAATCTTAGCCTCATCCTTGAGGTCTGGAATCATCTTGACTAGGCCCATAGTATCAAGATCTGTTGTAGGTACCAAATTTTCCTCTGGTTTTGCATCGGTGGGTTTATTAAGTTAGTTTGTTGGGAGTTCAAACTTTGAGTGAACGCCTGGTCTTTACTTTAAGTCGGCCAGGTGTATATCAAATGGTTTTGGATCACCTTTGGCTATGAATATCTTTCCTAAGTGCAAGAATCTTACTTCTTGAAATAACGTAGAAGAAATTGCCTTCATACGATGTATCCATAGTCGACCAAGGATCATGTTATAGTTGGTTTCCCGATCTATGATATAAAACTCGGTCAAGATTGTTTTGGGTCCTAAGGTGATCGGTAGTATTATAGTTCCAATTGACGTGGCTTTAAGGCTATCTAAGCCTCTTAATGTATTTCGAGTCGAGGAATAATTTGTTTCTCCATACCCTAGCTTTTGAAGGAAAGAAAAGGGGACTATGTTAACTACTTCCCCATCATCAACCATTGCGTGTTTAACATAATTGTTATAAACCCAGACTTGCAAATATAAGGCTAGATCACATCTACGTGCAATCTCAGTGTCTGTTGGCATTTTGTTTATTTCGAATATAAACTTGATATCCCTATACGGCTGCCTCGGAGGGTGGATATCAAAGTCTATATGGTTTACCTGTGTTTTGGGAGGTGGAGTGATGTTAATTAAATGACCTAAACCTAATTCCTCCAAAAGAGCAGCCATGTGGGCAGGAGAGTTCTTTAGTAAGTCAAAAAAGAAATGTGTGAGAAGGTTTTTGTTAGATCATTGATTAAATCATAGGCACCTACGGGTCTTACTAACATTTGTTGGATGTTATCTGTCTCCAGTAGGTAACTTGGACTTGGCTGAGAGGAATACTCTCGTGTCCTTGTTACAGCTTCCATGGGTAGTTTGGCGTCTAATTCCACTAAACCGACTATCTTGGGTTGTGGTTGACTTCCTAATTATGGTGCAACTAATGGATTTAGTGAAGTCGAGGCTTCATGATCATTGTTTCCTATTATTATACCCTTATTTGTCCCATTTGGATTTAACCTGTTGTTATTATGATTTGGGAGCGGATCATTAAAGATTTTGAGGGGTGCGTTTTGAGGGGAAACTGCCCCTGTGAAAGTATTTGGTGCCGGTGATGCAGGGTCTGCAAAGAACATATCTATGAAAAGTTGTCTTTGTTCCTCTGGAAAACGTTGCATGAATTTATTATAGTCACGGAACATTCTAGTGTCATGGCCTTAGATTTTGTGAAAACCACAATACGAGTTGGGGTTGTAATTCATAGTTTTTTGGTTCGGTGCATATTGTGGCCCAAAACTTTTATCAAACCATTGCCTATTAAGATTAAAGTTTTGCATTTGTTGTTTTTGGTTTTGATTCTGGTTTTGATATCCAATTGATTTTTGGCTCGGACCCTTTGTAAGGTTTTTCCGTTGTTGTTGTGGATGATTAAAATCCACTGCATTAATTGTTGGGGTAAAGTTGTTGTTTCGTTGGTTTTTCATTAGTGGTGGAGCATTCACAATATTTACCTTTTTAACCTGATCAGTTTCTCCATCTGTTGTCAGTCCGTAATTTTTATTAAGGATTTTAGGTCTTGGATTGACATTTGTGGTAGTAGGATAAGCCATAGTATTCTGGTTGGAGGTGATTAACCTCCCGTTTGTTCCATACATCTTACGAATGCTATCTATTGCCGCTTGATCTATTCGGAGAGCGCTCTCAAGTACTTCATTGTAAGTCCTTAGTGGGAAATTATGGACTTCTTCCTTTACTTCTTTGTTGAGAGAATGAAGGAATAAATCGCATAGTTCCATTTGGTCCATATTTGGAGCACTTTCCGATGAATAGAGGACTGTATGCCATCTTTGAATGAAATGAGCAACAGATTCATTGTGTTCCTGCTTAATGTGCAAGAATTCTCTGATTCATGTTCTCAACAGTTTGTTCATGTCAAATGCCTTGATGAACTTAGAAATGAGATGTTTAAATGAATGGATGGAAGCCTCAAGTATTCTATAATACCAATCGAGGGCAATGCCTTCGAAGGTCTTGGGGAATATCTTGGCAACAACCCCATCCCAAGGGAGCAGCTCTCGAATGGTTGTGGCGTAAGCCTTGATATGTGCATTCGGATCTCCCTCACCTTTGTATTTGGGAAAATCAGGAAGAGGTCTTGGAAGCATAATGCTTCATATGGTGAAGTCTAAGGGTTCTTTCAAATATTCTGAATAAGTCCCTATCGTGTAGGTTTTGACCATTGATGGTGCCTGCTGAGGGGGTGGCGATGGAATGGGTTGTTGATACAGCGTAGTGTATGCACTGGTAGGGACATAAGGAAACCCATGTGGTTGAGTGAACATGCCAGGAGAGGAGAACATATCCCCTTGTGGTGATTTGGCGTACATTTTTAAGTATGAAGGGGGATTGTCTAGGAATGGATTATTTTGTACTAGACCGGGAGGTATTGGAACGGTGTTAGAAATGGCGGTTCTTGTTGGTATTTGTTGTGAATACTGAGGAGTCATGCCTAATGTGCCTATTCTTGTGAGGAGGTCCACTTGGCTAGGATGGTGTGGAGGATTAGAATTTCCTACATGCATGAATTAAGAATGGTGATTTTCCTAAGCAATTTCCAACCCCCTAACTTTTTCTACTAAACTTGAAATGACCTCATTTGGTGAAGTCACGATATTTTTCCTTAGTGGCATTTGTTGTATATCCTGATGTTGTATAGGCATGTGATATCCCGCTATGAACTGATGGCTACCCTGCCAAGTTTCCCCGAGGGCATTTCCTATATGTAGTGGTATGGAGGTATTTTCTTGAAAAGAGACCTTGGGTTGCATTTGTAAACTCCCTATGGGTGGGTACATGCTCTGAGAGCATTGTTCATTCTTGGCATAATGTACTGAATGTTCATCATCTAAAACTAGGTATGGGTCTGATTGTCTACTAATTTGTGGTCTAAGCAGTACCTAAGGAGATGAACCGGATTCTCTTGTGAACGTCATATTTTTTGAACCTGAAGGATCTATTTATTGTGTTTGAGTGAGATGATCTAACTCCTCTGTTCAGAAGGATGAGCTATATCTAGTTTTTGGAGATGGATTTTGTGTTGATAATTGGTTATTTGAATAGTTGTCACCCCATACTGAGAGTGAGGGAGATGACTGTCTATTCAACTGAGCGTAGTATGCTTCAAGACCTAGGAGAGGTCTACCATATGCATCGAATCCCGACATATTCAGGGGGTATATGAATACCCACAGAATAATAGCAAAGAGAGAAGGTGGGAGAACAAAGATAAGGAAGATGTTGCATTTGTTTGTTTCACGTCAGGTTCACCAATTTTGTTGGTGAAGCTGATGTGGAGGCTAATGAGATGGAACAGACGAAAAGTAAAATAATTTGAAAGAACAAGTAATAATAAGACTCCAAATTTAGAAAGTAGGAAGTTCACGTTGGGTTCACCAATTTTGTACGATGGAAAAGTGACAAGTGAGTGTGGGAATCTACAAGTAACTCTTCCTTGCACCTGACCTTCCGAGGTCGTGCCGAGACAGCCGGTGGGGAAGGAATACGTGTGGGATGCAGACAAACTAGTTAGGAAATCTTATGTCCTCTATGGGAACTAGTGGAAACTGTGAATCTAAGGAAAAGAAGGCCCTCCTAACCTGAACTGGTGTGATAGATCAACCAGAAAGGATGACTGCTCGAAGGCTCTAATCAGTATCGAGCTCTGGCATGATTTGATCTATGGGTTGTGGGATATGTGGAAAATGACCTGGGATAGTTTTGTGTATGTCTCCAGACAGGGTCATAAGGTGGATGATGGGTACGGTGGACTCTACGGGTGATTGTATGGTCTAGTCCAGAACTCCTTAGCTTTATTAGTTGATACGTCTAACAAGGATAACTATTCGATTATGATAGGTGGAAGTGGAGTAGATCTGAATACTAATGTGCGTAAGCCAACGTCTATGTCTAATTCACCTGTGGATTTGTTGGGTTGTAGGATTTTTGGGTCGTAACCGTAGACTCGTGGTTATTGCGGACCTACTATGGTCATGTGCAAAATCAGTCCCTAATCCCTAGTACCCAATAGTCATATGCTTTCTCAACCTCTATATTCAGAATTAATAGTTGTGTGATCTTCTCAGAGTATCTCACATGTGTTCATGCAACCTAAATTCTTAAGCTAGTATCTATGTCTATGAGGGTATATCCTGCATCTGGCTGTGGGACTAAAGGATCACAATCGAACGTTTTCTCTCTTTCAAGCCCTTATACAGTCATGTGGATATTTATCTAGGGTAATCTGTAGTTTGGCTGATTTGACCAAAACGTGTGCGCTTGGTGATCTTCTACGTTCAACCTGTTTAACTGGGAGCTGATCTGTTACAAGTATGCTGTTGTTCGGAGGACTTGGATTCTAAGATTTTGATCTATGTCAGTTATTGCTGTGATGAGATTGGGTTGAGGCATAATTGGCTTGAATATGTATTCTCTAGGTTCCCTAGGTCCCATGATTGTCATACAAAAGGAAATTATACAAATCTAACTAATGACAGAATAATTTAACCGTGAAAGATATGTCTATGTATATTCCTAAATCTAATAGTTTATGGATAAACTACTAAACATAATTTAAAGAACAATTATATAATGTATCTAAAATTGACAACTAAACTAATAATGCAATTAAAATAAACAAAGCAACCGAGTATAGCTACTTGTCTGTGTCATTTATAGATCTATTCTAAATAACCTGATAACTGATCTACTCTATTTGAAAGACTCCTGATCCTACCTCAGAAGTGAGGAATGAATCATAGTTTCTTATAAAATATCAATTCTCACAGCCTCCCTGGCAATATCGAAAGTGAAACTAGCTGAAATGAAATGATTGACTACTTTATTTGATATGTTTTAACTAGAATTTTGAAAGCTTGAACCTGGATTTTGCAGAATAGTGGCGAATCCAATGGTGTGTGTGGTTTTTTCCCCTCAGTGTGATCTCCTTGTTCCTTCGTGTTCACGTGGATCCAGAAAAGCGTGTAATGCTAGCATCAACAAAAGTAGATATTAGAACAAAGGCAGCTTAGGATACAGACTGAATACAATGAGAGTAGGAGAGGGATGGTGCAAGAGTACAGAGCTTGGCCTATGCAATTCCTAGCGAGATTTATTGCAAGTCATGCAGCATAAAATGTCTAGAACCTGAAACTATCCTATTTGACGAGAAAAACCTGTAACTTTAATGGCTTCCTACTGAAAATTAAACTATTCTACCTTAATGGATTGCATGAAGTAATGACAACACTTGCACAAGATGGATATGTGGCTTTCTAATAGCAAAATAACACTAACTAAGCATGCAATGAACAAAAACTATGAATCCTAGACAAAATGGAAAACTAAGCTATCGAAATGAGAAATTGAGAGGCAAATTTTGAGGGTCCTTTTGCTTAAGCACAAGCCAACTATTTATAGCATTTCTATTTACCCAAAGGTAAAACCCAAATTGATCTCTTAAACCATAAACAATGCCAAAACATTATTCCAGGGAACCATAATCATTAATGCAAGCCAAAGGCAGTGAAAAAGCTAGTAAACGCTGAAATTTAAGTGAGTCGCATTAAAAGAGCATTCTGGAAAACATGTGAAGGCCGCTGCCCTGAGCAGGGTGGCAGTTACAGGACGGCCACCTCGACTGGGTGGCGGTCATGAGACTGCCACCCAGGTGGGGCGGTGGTTTCATAACTAAATATCAAAATGCAAAGAAAAGAGGGGAAAAGAGAACAACAAAACACGCAGGGGCTAAGCGGGGCATGCGGGATGTTAACGCATACTTGGAGGGATTTTCTGGATCCCGAACACCTTGCGAGGAGACCTGTATCATCATTAGGGCACATGTTACATTGTTCCGATAGTGCATTACCCCACAGTTTTTGGTATGTACATCCTACAGGTATCCTTCCGAAGAAGATTTCCTTTCATCCTACAAGTATCCTTAAGAAGAAAATTTTCCTTCGTTTTTCGAGTATCCTTCCTACATGGATTTTCCTTCATTCCATGGGTATCCTTCCTCTATGGCTTTTCCTTCATTCCATGGGTATCCTTCCTCTGTGGCTTTTCCTTCATTCTACGGGTACCCTTCCTCTGTATCTTTTCCTTCATCTTTGATTTTTCCTTTTTCTTATGTTTATTAGATTAAGGACGCCCTTGTAGGTTTTCATCCTATCCCTCATCCTTCCCACCGAATTTATGGTTTTTAGATAGGTTAGTTTATTATTTTACTATATATATACATATTAAGTACTATATTTTTAATCTTGCTCCATTCACATAACCTGATAATTCCTTGAGTTGCAGTGTTTGAAGCTTTGTTGCTCCTGAAGGTAATATTTCTTTGATAATATATGGTCCTAGCCATCTCACCTTAATTTTTCCTAGATGTTTCCATTTACTATCATAGATCAGTACCTGATCTCCAATGTCAAACTCTTTTCTTTTGATATGGTGGTCATGTCAAGATTTATGTCTTCTTTTTTCTTGATTTTAGTTACAGATGATGTTAGGAACCTTTTCTCATCCAATTTTTCTAATTCAATCAATATCTCATGAAGTGAAGAGTCTTCATTCATCCTAAATGTTACCGTCACTCTTAAGCTTGGAAGTACAAACTCTATAGGGACCACGGCTTTGAGTCCATAGACTAATCTAAATGGGGAGTATTTAGTTAGCCTTTTATATGTGGTGTGGTATGCCCATAAGCCTACATGTATCTTAAAATTCCAATTAGCTTGTTGTAATGAACATATTTTGGTAAGTATTCTCCAATACCTTGTTAAAATATTCTTCTATCCCATTTTCTTGTGGATGCTAAGGCGTACTATGGTTATGGTTTATCATGAAGTTTCTTAATAATTCCCTTACAATAGAATTCACAAAGTATTTCCCTTAATTGATTGTAATACTTAAGGGACATCCAAACCGTGTAATTATATGTTCATAAATGAATCTAACCATTGTCTTAATAGTAAAATCTTTAGTTGGGATGGCTTCTGCCGAAATTGTTAAATACTTTGTCCCTATGATGATGAATCTTGTCTGAGAGTGTCTTGCGGCTCATTTTATTGGTCCAAAGAAGTCCATAGCCCACTTTTCAAACGTGGCTATTCTAAGACTAGTTTCAAATGAATCTCATCTCAGGCATTAGGTTTTCCCACTAGTCAACAAATGTAACAAGACCTTGTGTGTTTATAAGAATCTTTAAATAGCGTAGGCCACCACAAACCAGCCATAATCACTTTTCTGGTCCCATCCATTATTTCCTCCAGCTATACCTTCATGATCCTCTACCAATATATTCTTTATTTAATGTTCTAAGGCCACCCTTCTAAGGACATCATCTTGTCCTTTCTTATATAATTGTCCCTGGATCAACGTAAAGGGGAAGGCCTGACTTAGAAATTTTCTCTTCTATTGTTTTGTATAATCGTTGGGGAATTTTCTTGTGGCCAGTAACTATGCTTTATCATCAAATTATTTTATAATTTCCTCTATTTTGAATAGGTGTACACCAATTAAATAATCATTAATCATTCCTTCATCTTCTCCCATTTCTATCCTTGACAAGTAGTCTGGTCCATTGTTCAATTTTCCTAGTTTGACTGCAATAGTAAAGTCAAATTCTTGGAAAAGCATAAGCCAACGACATATCCTACCTTGTCACATTGGTCTTTTTAATAAATATTTCAGTGGCTCATGATCTGTGTAGAAAACAAATGATGTAGCCAATAAATATTTTCTATAATTTTGTAAGGCATAAACCATGCTTAATGCTTCTCTCTTTGTAGTCAAATAATTCCTCTCATCCTTGGCTAATTTTCTACTTGTAAATGCTACTGTATGATCCATTTTTTCTCTAGGTTGTGTCAACACTTCTCCAATGACAATTTCATATGCATCTACATGGACATGGAATATAAATTTTTAATTAGGAAATATTAACATAGGTGCATGTAAAATTTTATCTTTCAGAACTTCAAAAGTATCTGCGTATTGTTTTATCCATTGTATTTTCTTATTTGTTCTTTTCTTCAATAACTCTTCCAAAGGTGCACTAATTTCTGTGTAATTTTTGATGAATTTCCTTGGTAACTTGTATATACAAGGATTATCTACACATTTTTTTGAGTTTTGGGGGGACATAGATTGACAATGACCGAAGTTTTGACTAGATCAATTAATAACCCCTCTTTGTAAATTATATCTCCCAACAATGTGCCAAATGGAGTCATGAATATACATTTGTTTAAATTGATGGATATTTGTAATTCCCTACATCTTTGGAACATGAGTCTCAACACTTAAATATGATTTTTTAATATGCCATATACTATCCAATCATCTAGATATACCTCTAATAAATCATGGATAAATTCCTTAAATGCATCGATCATTATTCTACTAAATACTGCAAGTGCATTCTTCAACCCAAATGGCATAACAATGTACATGAATGATGCATTTTTTGGTTGATCCTTTTGGATAATTCTCACCTGATGGTAACCAGAGAACCCATTAGTGAAAGAATAGACCTCTCTTCCTGCTACATTTTCTAATAATTTTTTTGTAAA
This sequence comes from Taxus chinensis, assembly GCA_019776745.2. Lineage (NCBI taxonomy): Eukaryota > Viridiplantae > Streptophyta > Pinopsida > Cupressales > Taxaceae > Taxus > Taxus chinensis. The sequence continues at coordinate 172,975,457 of CM034150.1, read as the reverse complement.
TGGAGTAGGGAATGGGTCATGCACACAGGCTTTATTAATCTCTCTATAGTCCACACATATTTGTATTTCTCCTCTCTTCTTATTCTAAATGACCATAGGAATTATCCATTTTGATTCTTCAACAGGCTTCATGATTCCTGCATTCAACATTTTATTTATCTTTGTCTTCACTTTAACTTTGACATTAGGATTTAATTTATATGGCCTCTTCTTTAATGATTTGAATCCTTCCTTGATTTGAATCTTCATAGTCCCCACTTCTTCTTTTATACCTCACAATTCCTTGAAATATTTGGGGGATATATCCTGGAATTCTTGAAGGATCTCTACTACTTTGGAAAATTATTCTTCTAACTAGTAATCTCTTATCTTAACAAAATTTTCATCTCCATTGGTGCCAATGTTTTTAGTTCTTATATTTAGAGGTTGGTAGTACTATTTATATTCTTCTTTCTTAGTCTCCACTACTTCTCTTTCATCTTCTATTTTCTTATATCTCATATTTTCAGGGTTTTTATGTCCTTCCTACTTCTCAACCACAAAGAAATGTGCCATCTCTGAGATTTTATTGTCATTGTGGTTCTTTAGTTTTTGGTTTCATTTTTAAGTATTGTTTTGTGTTCTCTTCTAGGGTTAAGAATAGAAAGGTCCTAATCTTATGTAATGCCTAAAGGATGTTAAGATCTACATCCCAAAAATTGAATGTATGAAAAAAATATTTGACAATCTGAGCCCAACTTATATTCTTGTGTCTGAGTCATTGATGCATTTACCATAACTGTGGTATAGTTCCTAGTGTCCATATGAATAATTGTGTCCATACCAATAGAGAATGTTCTCTGTATATTTTCCAATGTCTCTCACATATCTAGATGTGTTTTTTTGGATCAATTTCACTGGTATATTCAGGTATAGCCACGTAGTAACCTTCACTCTCCAAATACCTTATTTTGAGAAACATGGTTAAGGATTTCTAGTGAGAGATGTCAGGTTTTTGAGTCACCCACCATCTCGCAACATTAAATTTCAGGGTATCATATAAAGCTTCCATTCTTGCTTTTTCACTTGGAAATACTCGCTCCATTTGATTTAGGTAACCTTCCAAGTCTCCAAACCCTGAATATTTTGGTAAAGTTTGGTGAGATGCTCCATGGCTTAATCTATATACTCTTTTGATTGGCATTTCTTCTATCTCTTATTTTACACAGTAATACCCATCTTCTTCCTCAAATTTTGTCTTGAGTGGGCCAAAAAAATGTCATCCATGGTAGTATGGTCATCATCATCTAAGGTAATTACACAGGGTAATATTCTTATTAAGTAATGTAATTTCCTTATTCTTGATTCTGGGAAGCCATGTATCCATGCTTCAACAATGTTATTTAAGCTTTCAATTGTGGATTCAATTTTGACTGATATTTCTCCATCTAAATTTGGTTTAAAATCCTTATCAATATTAGAAAAATTATTCAAAGAATATACCCATTTTATATCATCAAAATATTCTCCTTCAGTATTAAGCCACACTTCTTCATCCCATGCAACACTCATTCCTGCATGTAGTGGTACATGTACATAAATTAAATCTTCTTGTAATGTTACTTCCTCATCTTATGAATTTAATGTATTATTACAATCAACAAACCATTCCAAGGCTATAATAACATTGTATGATGTTTTTAGAGCCACAATCTCAAAAACCTCAAAGTTACCTAACTTCTTGATTCCCATAAAGTTAGCTTCAACATTATTCAGTGATCCTAAGGGTTTTTTTGATGAAACATATGCTAATCTAATAAAGTATCTAGCGGGTTCCAAGGGAGGGCTGCCTTGTCTCTCCCAAGTAGTTTTTGACATCATGTTCACATCCGCGCCAAGATCAAGAAGAACTTTGGTAATACTAGTGTCAAATATCTCGAGATCTAAGTATATGGCATATTTATGCCATGTGCATTGTGTGTGGAAGAAATTTCTCTCTTTCTTATGTTGTCTTGATTCAATTATCTGAACACGAAATTTACTATCATCCTTATTCCAATACTTATTTAATTGTTTGAACTTGTCTACAAGACCATGTTCGATTGTTAATTTGGCTATTTCCTTGAGAGCAGTGATTTCATCTTCCATAAAATAGTTCTTTTCTATTTCTTCTTGGGCTTGTGAGTTCTTGACTACTGCTCTACTTTTCTCCACTTATTTCTCATAAAGGTCCAGCCTAATCTCCTTAAAATCCCATTCTTCACCACTAGAGGAACTTTCCTCATCAGGCATCCTGATTATTTTCTTCTTTACAGGTACATACTCCTTTCTTATTGTACTTCTAGTTATAATCATAGCTCTATATTTTGGTTCTTCAATGCCCTTTCTTGATTTAACTACTTTCCTCTTAAGATCACTTTATTTATCTTCTTCCTTCTTGTTCTCATTTTTTGGTCTGATCCTTGAGCTAGATGCTCTTTCCTTATCTTTTTCTATTTCCTCATCATCCCATGGAATCTTTATGATATGTTGGACATTCTTCTGAGCATGTATTCCCAATGCTTCCGTTTTTGTGCCTCCATTCCTATAAAATTAAGCTTCTTTGGGACAACAAAGGGAAATATACCCTCGTTCATGAAAAAAACCGTAAGGGTCAAGCTCTATGTAATTTCTGGCTAGATGTCCATATTGTCCACATTTTTAGCAATTCATGGGTATTCTATCTTAATAGCCAACTCCTTTTTTATCTCTTCCTTAGTATCAATGATATCCTTGTATCCTCTTCCTCCTTGATATTTATCATAACCACCCCTATATCCTCCTCTATATCCTCCTCTATAACCTCCTTTGTAGCCTGCTATGTAACCTTCGCAGTATCCTCCATAGTTGTTTCCTTGATAATTAGGATTTTAGTTATCCCCCTGATATCCTCCTTCGAAATGGGGTTGTCCACCTTGCTAATTTAGATATTGAGGGGCAGTGATTGCTGGTTGGGAAAGTGGTGGATTAAGTGTAGGCATTGATTATGGTTGCATGGTAGGGGGGTAGGTCATGTATTATGTCTAGCTGTCATGACCCTACGAGTATTATATTTCTTCAATTCTTCAAGTGCATCTACTAGAGGGAATGTATGGTGATAATGATTGTAGGATCCATATTATGTGAATTACATTAACTGATTATTAGGTGGATCTACTTATAATAAAGGACAAGTATCCTAAGTGTTTTGGTCCCATAACCTATAAATTATGCACCATGTTCTCTTTGCCGGTGGTATATTGCTAGAAGAGGTTTTCTGTGATGAGTTTTTTCTAATGGTTGTGGATCTCTTTTCCTTCTCTGAGTAAGGGAATTCTATCTTACGGTGACCTTCTTCACAACATATTGTGCACAAAATATTAGTCATTATGTTACTCCTTGGTGGCGACCTATTTTTAAGGTCTTCATTGCTCTAGATTTCTTGTTGGAGTTTTAACTTGGCTAGCTCTAATTTTACTCTCTCAAATTCTATTTTTAATGAAGTCTCCCATTTTATATGCCATGGTTGAGCCCCCAATCTAATAAAAATCTCTATCACATTTGAGAGAGTTTTGAAAGGTTGTTCATCTAACGTTTCTCTAATATAAGGGAGGAGTCCTGAAGTGAACCATTCAATACATTGTTTATCTGTGAGAGGTTCCTCCAACTTTCTAGTTACATTTTTGAATCTTTGGCTAAATTCCTTAACTATTTCATTCTATCCCTAAACAAGTCTCTCATTTTATTCACTCCTTCTGATGGTGCTTTCGGATAATGAAAATTCATCCTAAACTCCTTGTCAATGTTATCCCAATCCTTGGTTCCTTGTGCATTTGTCTTCATATACCATCGTAATGAATCATATCTCAGAGTGCTTATGAAATCATATAATTTCACAGTGTTGTATGTAATTTTGTTACTCTTCTAGTATGAATCCAATATAAATAAATTTTCCACAACATCACTTGTATCTTTTTCAAACAATGGTAATTTAATATTTTGTGCCATATTTCTAACCAATTGAGAATGTACTCGGGGCTGGCTAATTGGTTGTTTCTTCATTGGTTTTACTTTCTTTGATTGGTTATGAATTTTTTCCAAGTTACTCTTTCTTCCTTTGTCTCTAGCTAGTTCAATGTCAAAATATAATTCTCCCAAAAATTCGTTGAATTCTCTGACAATTTCTTCTCGCTTCTTACTTTCTTCTTGCAATTGACAATATCTTTCTATCAAACTTTCTCGCTTTTCTATATTTCAAATTGGTGTTTGAAGAGGCACTTGGAATGGCATACACTCTGGGGGCATCTCCTTTCAGCTCGTGTGGTGGTTGGGGGACGCATCTTTGGTTGGTGACTCTTCATAACTATGTTTTTCCACAAAAAACTTCCTAACTTTACTTTATCTTAATCGATAACTGTCTTCTAATCCTTCGTCAATCCTTATCTTATTTTTTCCCTCTCTTCCTCTTGTTTCTTGGAATTATATTTTTTTTCATCTTCCTCACCTAATATTTTTATTTTCTCTCCCAATTATTTGATCAATTCTTTCATGCTAATAACTTCTTCTTCCTCTTCACCCTTTTCTTTGATTAATAATGGTGTTTCTTTCCCCGTCTCTTCTCATCTTGTTGTGTCTATTATCTCTCTAAATTCAGGTACTGATCCTCCTACTAATTCTTGTAAATATCTTACTAGTATAGCTTTCCTTGATAATGTTTGTTGTATTGGAATATTTAATATATTTTATGCCACGGGGAACCATGATGTAACCAAACCTTGTTGGTCTCTGCCTGGTGTGGGAATTAAAAAAAGTCTTTGCGTGTCTTCCTCATTCTTTTGGGTTATTAAATTGTTGGCTTTCACTCGAAGTGGGTGTTTATTTCCTTTCTACTTTATGAGTTTTATTCATTTTTTATTTTCTCTCATCTAATGTTTTTGCTCTTTCCTCCCTTGCTATCCTTTGTTTCTTTATCTTCTTCTCTAACTCCTTTTCGGTAGCTATCCTTTCTCTCTCTTCCATCATCCCGATTCTAGTTATTTTTGTTAAAATGTTAACTCTCCTTAATCTTCTTAATCCTGCCTTTGCCAACTATGTAATTTTTCTGATTTTTTATTTTCTTCATTTCTTCCTATTTCAACTACCCCAACCATCACCCCATTAATTTTGAGTAGTTATGTCTCTTAGATAGCCCCATTTCACGTACATTATCCCACTGTGTGTATCCCCTAAAGTAACTCTTTAAAAATTCTGATTTATCTTTTTTATACCATCAAAACTTTAATCAAGAATGGAACTAATTTAAGAAATCATCATCTTGCTCTAGTTAAAACTCTCCCTTTCTTGTAGTCAAAGCTGGTCCAACCCTGTATGGCCCAAGAAATTATGTATGATTCTAATGTAGTCTCGTACCAATAATCAATTGCTTTATTCTAAGGCTCTTCAAGATTTATGAGAATATTTAACTTTTCTTGAGTCCACTCAAATGGTTTCCTTTAGTGTAATCTTGACCACTCTTGTAGTCCCTGCTCCTCTTCAACCCTTAATACTATGATTTTTATTATTGTGACTAGAGACATAAACATTATTATTATATTTTGATTAACATGTTAATAGACAATAGATATATTTTGGATTATCGATATGTTATGAATCATATTGTGGATTATATGGAATTATAGAGGCATGGATAGATATTTCACTGTTGATGATGATTTAGTATTGTTACTATAGACATATATACTGAAACTTTTAAATCTTAACATATTAATTTTGTTAGATGATCGAGCCAATCTTGTGATCTCATTGTTGTTGATGAAATGGCAGAATTGAAATATTTAGAAATTTTAAACAATTAATAGAATTTCTTAGCTTTGATGATGATTTATCCATGTGTATGATGTTGTTGTATGATATGCATGAGTGTTTTATTTTTTGATGTATTTGATCTAGCCTTAAGGCCAAAGAAGTATTGTTTGATTGGTTACAGGAAATTACATCAAAACAAACAAGAAGGGGCTAGGAGACCAACCATGAAATACTATTGGATATTGGCAATAAAGGTCGGCTTGAAAACTTTGTGTTTGTGTATATTGTTGTGTTATTGTTGAGATTGCTAGGAGGTCCCCATTAGGGGGCCGGGGGGGGGGGGGGGGGGCGAGAGGGGGGGGCGCGGACTCAAATGTGACCATGGGTTTATGTGTTTCTTTTCTTCCCACTTTCATTTTATTATTTTGTGAGTATGTGATTTCTTCATTGTAATGTATTTCCACTTTACTATTGCTTAGTTAATGTGATATTGTTTAGCCAATTAATCATATGTTTAAGTTAATTTGAGATGTGACTATGTGGACATTAATTGTGGTAGATAGTCCTTGTTATATTATAGATTTGACATGGATTTTATTGGTTTTGATGTTGTGTATTCATCCCCACTTTTCAAATCTCGAATTTGGACTTATGAGCCACTTTTGGAGGCTTGTGAGACAAGTTAAGCTTGTCGCATACCTCTTAAAATTTCCCACCAACTACACCTATGATGTGAGGAGTTTATTTTAGGCCTCATTATGTGTTTTTTGAAAGGAAAAAATGGAATTAATTGTACTTTCTTAAAACTCATTAATTTTGTCCTTAGAATTATGGAGTAGTGGTTTGTGTGTGGAAGGAAACTTGTCATATCCTCACCCACCCATTTATGAGTTTTGGGCTTTATGTTTGACTTAGTGAAGTGGATTGGAGGAGAAGTGATGTGGTATCCTACATGGAGCCAAATCACCATCCTCTCCTCATTTTATATTTATGTAAGTTATTTTGGAGTTTTGGGGGTTACTTGATTTTATTTCACACTTGCACTTTTGGAGGATCTTTTCTTGAGTTATTGTTTGGAGCTTCGGAGCTTGTTTTGTGTTTTGGCTTGGACTTGGAAATTCTTGGAGGTTGTGCTTGTGAATTGAATATTATTGCAATGGAAAGGTAGGGTATTTACCCTTTATTTTTATTTTATTTTTTGTGTGATTGTTTGTAAAATGAATGAATGTTGTGTTGTTTTGGATTTGGGGTAGTATGACCTTAAGGATGGTGTAGGAGAAGGAAAATGGGGATCTATTGAGGGAGGGATAAGACTTTTGTATATTATTTTAGAGGGATTTTGGGTTTGGTGTCCCACCTTGTGATAATAAGAAAGATTTCTTGTTTATCTTGGTATGTTTCATTTGAGGGAGTGATAAGAGATTGAGGGAGGGATAAGAGTTTGGTTATGGTTGTGTGCATGAAGTTTTTGGATGTTTTAAGGTGGAAAATTAACCCATTGGGAGGCATAAGGAATTACCCATATTTATCTTCTCCCTTGGTTTAGATTTTAATACTTTGTGCTTGGGAAAATTGTATATTGTTGTTATTATTGTTATTGTGAATGGACATTATTTAATCCTTTGTAAAAGTAGTCATGGTTATTTAATATCCCTTATTGATTCATTATTGGGGCTTGGGGGCTAATGAGAAGGGATGCATCCCCTTCACATTGGAATATGGTTGGGAGGAGAGAATTTCCTACTCCCCCCTTCCTTGTTTTTGTGATTTGGAGATAAGTAAAATGAAGGAGATCAAGTTGAAGCCTTGGACATAGTTGCATTTTGTAGAAGATAAAGAAGGAGAAAGTTGTTTTTTTGTAAATTTTACCTTGTTGTCTCAACCTAAGTGGAGGGATTTTGTAATTTACATTTTAAATTCGAGTTCCTTGCAAGTGTATTATGAAATTTTGAAGTGTATTATTTATTCAAGAAATGTATATGTTGGAAAATAGGCTTGGGAAGTTTGCAACTCATTTTTTATTGTATCTCCTTCAAACTTGTAATTTATATCAAGTGTGCATTGATTTATCAATGGAAATTATCTTTATTGAAGTGAAACTATAAAGGAGTGCATATTGGCATTCTTTTAAAAATTCTATTATCATACTTCATCTATTATCTAAAATGGTCTTCACTGACTCCTGTTAGTCCACTTGTCTAAGATTTAACCTTAACCTAGGTTAGCAACATGGATTGATATAGAGAACCACTCATGGTGAATAAGGGTACATAGACATACTCAATTGGCCTAGGTAGATACATGTGTCTAGTTACCTTTAGTCATCGTGAGTTACCCCGTATGCAAAAGCATGTTACTAAACTGACCTAGAGTAAAACTAAGGTCAATTCTAAGTTTATGTAGATCTAGATGATCTAATTCGGAAGGGTGTTGTGACATGTAAACTATAACACCATGCCCTCATGAAGACACAAGTATTCATGATGACACAGTACTACAGTTGTTGTGTACCAACATCCTACAGAATCACCTCATCTGGAGGTACATATCCAGCTAAGAAGTCAATTACTTGCTGATTTCCTTAATCAAGATTTAATTTCAGCAACCTTGCTGAATCCCTAATTTCTTTGATCATTAAGGTTTCTAGCCATAAATGATTTACAATTACCATGCAGATAAATATGCAACCAATCCCTCTTCCCGAAGGTTTTTTTTTCATTCTTTGGTATCTTATTTTAAGATTCAGACTTACAAATAAAATCAGCATACCGGCAGTAAGATTAACTTACTTAGCTTAACCAAGTTTAAGCATGATTGAATTCAGATTCAGATTCCTTAATAATAGAATTCATTAAGATGAAGTATATTTGTTGCTTATATATTTACTCTTTTTCAGTTACCTTATTCTGATTATAATTTAATAAGAATAAGTATACTATCCACTTTTCGAAGATCATTTGAGTATAATTCTCAAAAATTCTTAACGGAATGCTTATCCCTACAGGATGTTTGTCTTTCCTATGACTTATATTAGTTAAGGTTCATTGGAACCATTACACTGTACAAGATACATAATGAGTTTGCACTTTCATAATCATCATTTAATGTGTATAATGACTTAGGTAAATGATCAGCAGTGGATGCCAACTTAGCAAGTTGTATTTAATTAAGGAATAGAATATCCATTCCCTTTTCACTTATTCATCTTAAGTTCAACCAAAAACGTTTAAAACAGGCATGAACATGAAATAATAAGAATAAGGTTTGAAAATTTCTTTTTACGAAATGCCCAAAGAGAATGACACATCAAGTACAATTAACACTCAACCCCTTTTCCATTCATCAAAGTAAATTAAACCTTTTACAAATCTAATCCTTCCAGACTTCTTTTATGCCAATCAACATTAATAAACTCAAATAATAAATACAAATTTTCCATTTTTCAATTACATTTCAATAAGAATCAAGGTTCCTCATAAAATATCCAACCCTTAGGTAAAAGTAAGAAGCATCATAAAAGAAATTGTTTTCTTTTCTCACTTACAAAGTCCATCTGCAACAATTACTAGCACGGGTCAGTTCGTCAAACTGAGCATGATAAGCCCCAAGCATTAAAATGACGTGCTTTCAACTATTTCATAAAAATAACTATGCTTTTATGAAATAGTAATGCAATTCAGATAGATGCCTCATAAACAAATAAGGATCATAAAAGGAAGAACAAAGTGAGAAACCACATTACATTAAGTAAATATCATGATCAAATCAGCACTCTTCAATCAATGATTTCATAAGAAAATTACAACAAATAAGTCATATTTCATCCAAATTATTTATCTCATTCTTGCTATAGTTACCTATAGTTCATTCTTGATTCATGTAACTAGATCAAAGAAAGATACTAACTCTAATAGTTCTAAAATAGAATTAATTAAATAATCAATGAATCACAATACACAACTTTAACATAACTCTTCATATAATGCCAACAACCAACTTCTTTCAATCTTAAGGATAGAATTTAGGATGAACCAACAATATCCTAAAGCAAGAGTTCTCTTCTTTCCAGTACTAACCCAATTCCAAATCTAGTTTCAATTATTAGTTCAAGGAGAAGAAGTGTAGGGTTTCCCTCTAATTACCCACTCATCTTCAAACAGGAGTATTACAGATGAGAGAAAAATGCATAGATGTAAAAGGAAAAAACTTAAGCCTTCCTTTAGAGTTCAATGAAAAAAACATTGTATTCTACAACACGGGAAGGAGAGAGAAGTCAAAAACAAGGTCGAGAGAGAGGATATCATTATTATTTACCATAAAAGAAAAGTATATTAGAATAAAATAACTGATACAGAACTGATCAAGATATCTGTAAACTCATATTAAATAAAGAAAACATAAAACTAATCAGTAATGAACTGAAATATAAGACTGCAACATGCAAGTCAGATATCAAAGATGGGTTTCTCTCAATGTACAACAAAAATAACCATAGTAACACATTAGCTAAGACTTAAGGAGATATTCAATGAATTCAGTTATAACTATAAATGAAGTATCAACAACAACTGATCATTCACTTTCATCCAACATTAATAGCTTCATACACTACAAGTAAAGCTTCATCATCCTTATAGAAAATGATTACAAGATTACAATCAAGTAACACATATTCCCAACTTCATAGGGATAAAAGGAACCATATTTAAATAATAAGGGAAGGATTCCAACCAAATTTGAATACAATGGGGAACAATGAAAGAAATTATAACCCCCAATACATATGCTCAACATTGAGTTCAAAAGGAGAAGAGAAAACTGTAATGTTCCAACCCAATTCCTTTAGGTAAACAAAATAGAACTAATCCAAAGTTCAAATAGGAAACCCCAATCCTACCACACGCATCTGTGGATATCAAATTTAAGAGTTAATAACAAATAATTTCATGAAAGGAAGTTGTGAAAAAAACATTGTCATCACAAAATCTCAGAAGAAGCTAAATAACATTGTATCACACTATGAGCAAGGAAGAATAGTTCAAAACGAAATCCTTACTTAGTGTGGACATCAACCAACTTCTTCAAAATAGACCCACAAAATATCACAAAAACAATTCATTTCAAACTCAGGAAAAGTAAATATCTTTTAGTATCATTTCTAGACAAAACTGAATCCACAAGTGTTTAATCCAAACAACCATTTCAGCACAATCTCAACAACACAACAAGATTTGAGACAATTCATGTTTCAGCAGAAGACATCACATTTCATAATTCTTCCAGTAAATTAAGAACAACCCATATAAAATATTTATCAACAATGTTTTCCCTAATTGTTTTGGCACAGGCAATATAATTTCTCACAATTTTATCAACATTCTATTTCTAATAAAATATAAAACATGATTTACCCAAACATTCATCAAATAAACTACCCATATCGAATCTTCTTCAAACAACGATTCGAGCAAGAGAATACAATAAGAATACACAAGCATGAATGACAGATATAAACATCACAAACAAAAACCCATTTTTTTCTAAGAGAACAATTCTTTAATGAAGAGGTTTAGTAAAAAGAAGGACACCTTAATAAGAAGATCCTATCATGCCTAATAGAGCTTTCTTTTGATTTGTAGAAGATTTCCAGCTGAGCCTCCAAAATCTCTTGTTTCCAAAAAAACGTGAACAACCAAATATTCCTACTTCCATTATACTTCCACAAGTTGAAAATAGCTCAAAGATTCCAAAGTTCACAAAGGATCGAAAATAGAATTGCTGGTTCAAAGAACTAGAACCCTCATGCAGAGCGAAAAACCAAAAAGAGAAAATGACCAAACAACTTCCCACAAAATTTGCTCCACATCTTTCCTAGGAAGTTTCCTCACCATGATCGAGGTCATTGAATGAATTTAATGCCAATTTCCCTCCTCTTTCTCTATGCCACCTCCATTTCAAATTTGGTGAGGTTCCATTTCAAAAAAATTCATGCATTTTATATTTGGTAATGATGCCAGCCATGCATCCCACTAACCTTCCATGCCTCTTCCAAACTTGGAAATTTTAAGATGTGACAACAGAAATCAATTCCCATAAATTCCTTAGAAACCATCACCACCAACGCCCCACTTGCCATGCAATCCTTAGTTTCCCTTTTCTTTTCTTAGAAATAGCTTAGATTACATTAACATTAGCTAGGTTTCCACCTTAGTTCTTAGGTAATTATCATTTGCCTTAGGTTATTTCCAAAACCCCACAACGATTAAACATACAATCTTAGGTTAGGTTATAACCCTTAGATTAGAATAAATAAAGGATAGGACATCACACCATAGGTTAGGGTATAAACCTTAGTAGTTTAGTAATAGGTCCTATGTAGGTCTAATTTCCTTAGGTTAAAATCACATAGTATGGAACATTCTGATTAAGGCCAAGGTACTTTCCGTAATCACCCATTAGCATGCCTTTAATCCTATCACTCTATTCAAAATTATAATTTATTTATCAAGGAGGTCTAAGTTCACCATTTTTATCATGATGCAAAGTAAGGACACCCGAAACTAGTTTCCCTATAATCATAGTAAAAAATAGACTCAGTTCCTCATTACCTTTCCATTTCAGAATGTCAGTTATCAAGATGATAATAAAGTAGAACTAAAGCATACCTTGGATCAATGGAATTCATTCAAGGTGTGCTGTTAACATAAGGTAAGTATGAAAACAATAGTACAGGTTCACAACTTATAGATCACAGAGCAGAATGACTTCATTTCTAGTAAACCGAATCACAAAAAGTATGAATATATGAACAATAATAACTTATCCATTGCAAACATGATTTCCAAACATCAAAAGAATATACGTTCCTAAGAAAAATCACATGTCAATGTTTGCAATATCAAAAGTGGAAGTCATCATAGTAACATCCATGCCAAAGATGTTACAAAACCTAGATCTAAGGGTTCTAATAGATCTAATCCAATGGTCGAGAATTGTGCTTACACATTTTTAAGTGATGGACATTTTGTGGGAATGAGTGTGTGTAAAGTGAAATATATTTAATTAACTAATAGGTTCACCTAGGGTACTCCCACTTGTATAGAGGGTTTGAATTAGTTGTGACTCCATTTAACTTTGGGTTAATATATTAAAAATATAGATAGGTGTTATACACTCAAGGATTAAATTTAATTAAGGAAATAACTTTATTAACTTTTAATTGGGGCCTAAGAGAGTTTAAATACTTTATATTCCATTAAAATTAATTAAGTGAACCCAATATTAGACAATGAGGAAGAAATTAAAACCCGTGATAAATTTTAGAAGATAAAAACTTAATTTGATTAAAGGGGTAAAGTTCTAACAAAGCAAACTTTGTAAACTTGTTAAATGTATTTATGAAAAAAAAATCATATTTTTCCTAAAGTAATTTGTGAAGTTGGTCATGGTTTAGTGTGTCAAATTTATGGGTGTTACACTTGGTATCAGAGATGTGGGTTCAACACTTGGAACCTTAGGCACACATGCAAACACTACAAGTAAACCTAGCACAACTTTACATCTAGGACACACTACATTGTTTATAATTGAACATGTACGAACTTAGAAAACTGAAACAAACCTAGATGATGATGAAATAACTCTCACCTTGGTCTGTGCAAGAGGCACATATCAGATGAGGAGTTCTTACATGATGAGTTAGATATATTGCCCCTAGAGTAGGAAGTCACTGCTATACTGCTTCCGGTTAATTCCACTATACACGGAGGTTCAGTAGGGGGACAACCTAGGTAGTGGGATAGAGAGCCATCAATGAAGGCTCATGCCCTTCCATAACACAGTGAATATTATAGGTCAGAGAACTCCCATGTGGATCTAGTTAGACTAGATTCACCACTAAGAGAGCACATAGATAGGGTTGCGAGATCGAGAGAGATATCTAGGAGCTCTAGGTGAGGGATGATTGTGATGAGATACTTAGAGGAAAATAGACAACATAAACCAATCATATCTAAGAGATTCTGAAGCTTCATTTGACTCACTTTGTTGGGGATACATGAGGACTTTAGGAAGAGGATTGGTTAGTCAGCTGAAGCGAATGCTTCAAGCTATGTTCGTGTTCTAGTAACACGAAGGCTCAAATCATGATTCATCTTTAGAGGGATGGGGTAGGAGTGTGGTGGAGGAATGAGTAGAAGTTTCATGTAGATTCAGAGACTGTGACATGAGATCTCTTTGAGGAGTGATTTAGGAGTCAATACTTATGTAGACGGTTTATCTAATAGAGGATTTATGAGTTCCATGATCTGTGACAGACATCTATGACATTGGGATGAGTATGAGAGTCAATTTTTGGACTTTCTTTGGTATGTTGACTACATGGAGGATGAGCAGGTTAGGATTCATAGGTTCATCAGGGGCCTAAATTTTGATTTAGGAGGGGAAATTTGTATGTATTGTCCATAGACCTTAGCTGAGGCCATTGAAAAAGGCCTATATTGTAGAGGAGAATAGGGGGAAAACACAACATGCCAGAGAGAGAGTGAGGAACCACATTCATTAGATACATGACAGTTGATCAAGGGGGAAAAATTCTCTTCCTCATGGAAGATACATTTCAACACAGTCTTCCTTTAGGCCACCACAGTTGCCACAACAGTAGTAATAGCAGACCCTTCCACCTTTCAGGCCTCCATAGATATTTGATTCATAGAGAGGGCGTAGTATGGGGCCTCCTCCTAGAATACATGCCATGACACAAGTAGTACCCAGAGCTTAGTCAACTGGATTTCATCCACAATAGTCACAACAGTCTATGATAGGATCATTAGAATCTACAACATAGACCACTAGAGCACTAGGGGGAGCCGCTTCTCATTGGAGGGAGCCTAATAGTTTTAATGGTATTGATATACATGGAAACCATTGGAGAGATTGTCCATAGAACCTTAGAAACAAGGGTAAGGGACCTATTTCAGATCCTATAGTTGGCGACATGACACGTATTCATAGGATTTATGCAGTGGTTGAGAACCACCAGGAAGAGCATCAAGAACCATGATTGAGACCATAAGTAGAATTGGTGGTATTTCTACCTATATTTTATTTTATTCACGCTCTTTTGATTCTTTTATTTATTCATCATTAGTAGAGAGATGCAAGTTGGTGGCAGTTAGGAAGGGTCATAGTTGGGATATTGATATGGCTTATGGAGCCAAGCTCACAGTGGACTCCTTGGTCAAGGAGTGTGTATTTTACCTAGGACCCTTCACAATGACCTTGGATCTTTGCATCCTTCCCTTGGGTTCTTATGGAGTCATTTTAGGTATGGATTAACTATCTGCACATAGAGCTACAGTGGACTATTATAGCAAGGTTATATCTTGTGTAGATGATTTGGGAGTTGATTCATTGATAGTTGGTGTTAGAAGGCCCATCTCTATTTATAATATATCCTCTGTGCAGCTTAAGTGGTGTGTGTAGAGAGGATGTCAGTTGTATGCTATTACAGTTAGTGATAGAAGAGATGACAAGACTAGCGGGCCTTCACTTGATCAAAACATTTTGAGGTAGTTTTCAGATATTTTTACCAATGAGTTACTTGGCCTACCTCCCCACATTAGATAGATTTTCATATAGATCTAGTTCCTGGATCAAACCCTATCTCACACAAGCCATATAGGATGACTACCCCTAAGTTTTGTGAGCTCAAGTTACAGCTAGAGGGCCGTCCTTAGAAGGGACTAATCTATCCTAGTGTATCTCCTTGGGGTGGACTAGGGATTTTTGTGACGAAGGACAAATCACTATGATTTTGTATTGATTACAGATAGTTGAACAAAGTAATGATCAAGAATCATTACCCCCTTCCACGCATCAATGATTTGTTTGATTATATGAAGGGGGCAAAAATGTTTTCCAAGATAGATATTAAGTCAAGTTATCATTAGTTGAGGATTGTGGAGATTGATATTCAAAATATAACCTTCCACACGAGATATGGCCACTACGAGTTCGTAGTTATGCCATTTGGTCTGACGAATGCCCCCGTAGTGTTCACGAGTTTGATGAATGGGGTATTTAGGACATGTGTAGATCTCTTCATGCTCATATTCTATGATGACATACTGATATACTCATGCACGTGTGAGGAGCATGAGGAACACCTTCACTAGGTTCTATAGTGTCTTCGAGAGAAACAACTTTATGGGAACCTAGAGAAGTGTGCATTTTTCAGTCACAGGTTCAATATCTGGGCGACATTATTTCTAGGAAAGGTATCACATTTTATCCTTCCACTAATAGAGTTATTATGGATTTTCTAGTACCAACTAGTCTAACTGAGGTATGCAACTTCATGGGATTAGCATGCTATTATAGGAGATTTTTTTCGGACTTCTCATGCATTTGTCATCCCATCAATTCCCTACAACGGAAAGGGAAGAAGTTTGTTTGGTTAGACAATTGTGAGTTGGCCTTTAGGACTATGAAGGAATGGCTTACCACATCACCTATCCTAGTAGTGTCAGGTCTATAGAGGGATTTATTTATGTGTACATATGCTTCATTAGCAGTGATAGGAGGAGTATCTATGCAGGATGGATGAGTTATAACTTTTTTATCTTGTAAACTCAAGGATTATGAGCTCAATTATCCGACTCATGACCTTGAGCTTGTAACAGTGGTTCACCCTTTATTAGATGGTTACATTTTCTATTAGGTAGGAAGTTCACACTCAGGAATGATCATTTGAGCCTACGCCACCTCTTCACACAACCTAATCACAACGCCCATCAATGGAATTGTATGGAGCTATTATGTGAGTATGATATGTAGATAGAGCATGTGAAATGGGAAGGAGAATGTGGTTTTAGATTCTTTGAGCCATCAGATTCATCTTGTTATGTCTACATCAGTGGATATAGAATTAAGGAGCAAGATCTTACAAAGCTTCCACATGACAATTTCTACCTTTTCACTAGAGAAGAGATTGAGTCTCATAGACCCCTTGAGGGGAAGCTTAAGGGATTAACACTAGAGCCAGATGGAGTTTTAAGAAATAGAGATCATATTTATGTACCTAGAGATGGAGGGTTGCGAAAGGACATCTTAGCAGAGGCTCATCATGCACCTTATTCAGCCAACATAGGGGTGAAGAAGATGCATGCTACATTGAGACTGTTGTATCATTGGAGAGGACTTCAGTGGGATATAGCCTAGTTTGTGTCTTGATGTTTGGAATGTCAGAGGGTGAAGGCTGAGAATCAGTATCCAACTAGCCTTCTTTTGCATGCTATACTGAATTTGAAATGGGACACCATTTCCTTGGATTTCATAGTGGGGCTACCTACATCAAGGTGTCGCCACGACGCCATTATCATCACAGTGGAGGGATTGATGAAAATGGATCCTTGTTCTCTGGAAAAGACCACCTATACAACTAGAATGGTGGCATGAGTGTACTTGGATGAAAAATTATGACTTCATGGGATTTCATGGAAGATCATTTGTGACCACGATCCTTTGTACACCTCACATTTTTGGACTACCATGTAGCATGTTCTTGGGACGATGATTAATTTCAGTACATCTTATCACATGGAGATAGATGGACATACTGAGTGGGTGAACAAGATATTAGAGGATATGTTTCACATGTACGTTATGTACCATCAGTCATGATGGGAGGAGTACCTATATCTGATAGAGTTTGCATACAACAAAAAATTTCAAAGTTCCATCGACATGGAACCATTCCAGGATTTGTACAACAAAGAGTGCATGACTCCTTTGAGCTGGGACATGTTAGAGGAAATGGTCACTCTTGGACCAGCTATGTTATAGGACATGGAGCAGCAAGTTATCTTGATTAGATAGCAATTACAGGAGGCTCAAGATAGGTAGAAGAAGTATGCAGATTAGAGGAGAGTTAACCATAGTTATAAGGGAGGCTAGAAGGTATTTCTAAGAGTCAGGCCTCATAAGAGCCCCATCCATTACAGAAAAGGATCTAAGCTAGCTCCAAGATTTTTGGGTTCATACAATATCTTAGAGTGGATCGGTCCCTCATCTTACTACTTAGCCTTGTCACCCAACTTGTCTCTTGTCCATGATTTTTTCCATGTTTCTGTGCTATGGAGATACATTCCAGATCCTTCTCATGTATTACATTGGACCACATTATAGGTATAGGAGAAGGATAATTGATGATGGTTCCCATGCACATTATAGAGTGCAGGACCCTAGACCTTTGAGGGTGAGAGATTAATCAAGTGTGCATCCAGTGGGATCGTTGAGACAAGACATCAACTACTTGGGAGGATGCCACCTTTCTACGAGCCTAGTACCCATGCTTTTTCCAGTGACTTCTAGGAGGAATTCAAGTCTAAGAGGAGGGGGATGTAGTTCCCAATCCTCTTCGACACTTATTATACTATGATTTTTATTATTGCAATTAGAGACATGAACATTATTATTATATTTTGATTAACATGTCGATAGACAGTAAAAATATTTTGTATTATCAATATGTTATGACTCATATTGTGGATTATATGGACTCCTAGAGGCATGGATATATATTTCATTATTGGTGATGATTTATTGTTGTTATTATATACATATATATTGAAACTTTGAATTATAGATGTATTGAATTTATTAGATGATCAAGCTAATCTTGTGATCTCATTATTGTTGATAAAATGGTAGAATTGAAATATTTATAAATTTTAAACAACTAATATAATTTCTTATATTTGATAATGATTTAGCCATGTGTATGATGTTTTTGGATGATATGCATGAGTGTTTTATTTATCAATGTATTTGATGTGGCCTTGAGGTTGAAGGTGTATTGTTTGATTGGTTGTAGAAAATTACATCACAACAAACAAGAAGGGGCTAGGAGACTGTACGATAGAAAAGTGAAAGATGAGCATGAGAATCAACAAGTAACCTCTCTTCATACCCCACATCCTGAGGTCGTGCCGAGATAGCCAGTGGAAATGAAATATATGTGGATGTAGACAAACTAGTTGGGCAATCATATATCCTCAACACGCAATAGTGGGATTTGCGAGTCTAAGGAAAAGAAAGCTCTCCTAACCTGAATTGGTGTAATGGATCGTTTAAATATAATAGCTTCTTGGAGGCTTCAATCAATGTCAAGATCTACCAAGATCCTATTTATTGGTTGTTGGATGCATGGAAAATGACCTGTAGGTGCTTTGTGTATATTTCCAGATAGGGTCATGAAAGTGGTAGTGAGAGGTGTATTGGATTTATATGAAACTATGGGTGGCTTTTTGGTCTAACCCAGAAAATATTAGCTTGATTGGCTTCTATGTTTAATACAGAAAATTGCGTTATGATATTTGGTGGGAGTGGTGAGGATCTAAATACCAGCGTACGTAAATAGGTGTCAATATTTATTTGATTAGCAGGCCCGTTGGGTTGTGGGACCCGGGGATCACAACCATGAGTTTGTGGTTGTTGTGGACCTGTTATGGTCATGTGAAGAATAAATATCTTCTTCCGACTATCCAATAGTCATAAGCCTTTTCAGCTTCTATGTTTAATACCAGGAGTTGTGCGATCTTCTCAGAATACCTTATGGGTGTTCTAGAAACTTGTATACATAATCCTGTGTCTATGTCAATGAGGTATCTTGCGTTTGGTTTTGGAACTAATGAATCACAACCAATTATTTTCTCTCTTTCAAGTTCTTGTATGTTCATGTTGATATCCTATCAAAGCAATCTATAGTTGGGTTGATTTGACCAGAATGTGTATGCTTTTTCGTCTTCAATATTCAATTCATTCAATTTCTCTCTAACTGCTTGTGGGTTTGTTTTTGTTTGAAAAATATGAATTCTAAGACCTTGATCTATATCTATTAATTTTGTGAAGAGATTTGGCTGAGGTATTACCGGTTCGAATACATAATTGCTAGGCTCTCTAGATCCCGTAACTTTCATGCAAGAGATGACAAAACTTAACTGAAATAAGTAAACTAATTATGAAAATAAATCTACACTATGCTTATATTATTTTTTTTTATATTTTAAAAGATGTGAATTTGAATGAAATTTAAAGAGAAATTATTCTAATATATTCAGATAACGAACAATTAATCTAATAACAGAATTTAAAACAAGCAAGGTAGCCAGATGTAGCTATTTTCCTGTGCATTTGTGAATTGATCCTAAATATAAATAACTAACTAATTTAATTTAAAGACCTTCAATCTTACCTCAGAAGTGAGAAATAAATCACAACTTCTCAGAAGCTATTATTCCCCACAACTTCCTTGGTAATATTGAAAGCAAGATTAACTGAAATAAAATGATTAGTTATTCTATTTGATATAATGTAAATACAACTTCAACAATTCAAACTGGGAGTTTTACATAACGGAGGAAAATCCAGTTGTATTGTGACTTGTCCCTTCAGTGTGATCTCTTCATTCCTTCGTGTTCTCATGAATCCAAAAAAGTGGGAATGTGACAGCGGAAGTAGGAGAAGATGTTTGAACATTGGCATCTTGGACGTAAGCCGAAAAAAATGTAAGTAGGAGATGTATAGTGCAAGAGAATAGAGATTGACTATTCAATTCCTAGCAGGATTGTTAAAGGAATACAATACAAGCACACTGAAATCTCTAGGACCTATACTTCTTGTGATGAAACAACAACCTATGACTCTAAGTAGAATCAATATTCAAATGAACATAATCTAGAACTAGAACTATGAAGCCTTAAACTGAGAGGCTGAGAGATTTACAAAATCTAAACTTGTTGAGACTTATTGAAGAACTTTCAAAACACACTAAATAATAATTCATAGAGTGAGAGGGGCCATTTTGTTGTAAACAAGCTTGGTATTTATAACACTTTGATTTACCATAGGGTAATATTGAATTGACATCTTCTATTATAAAAAAAAGAGGAATTACTATTTACCAGGTGGCTAAAAATTAAATGCAACAAAGAGTGGATGAAAAATATGAGTGCCACTTGATTTTTTACGTTGACGAAAGCATCAGAAAGTTCTGGAAAACACGCATAGGATCACCACCCTATCCTGGGTGAAAGTCCTATAACTAAAGACCAAAATGCAAGAAAAGAGAGGAATGGGGTCAGAACAAAGCATGCAGAGGCTGGATAAGGCATTTTAGGATGAAAATGTATTCTCAACGTGCTTTCTATATTCTGAACACCTTGCGAAGAGATCTAAATTATCATTGGGGTTTATGTGACCTCTTTCTGGTAGTACAATACATATAATTTTTGGTACGTACATATTTTCCCCTTGGAGAGGTGTTTTAGCCATAGAGGGGCATAAAGCGGTGGGTCTGAGTATGGTGGTCCTGAAATGGGGAGTTAGAAGTTATACCTGCCATACCCATGTGTCATAATGTCGCCATCTAGATTCCCACTATCTGTAAAATGAAAAGAGGACTCAAGTGTAGATAGATAAAGAAACTGAGAATACATATTAAATTAAAATTAAATGAGGACTTACCATTTGCACAGGGATAAGGACTTACCTCTGTCGACGCTCCAACTTTGTGAAAGAACATTCAAAACGAGCTCATTTTCCTATTCATTTACGTGTATTGATTTGGCAATTTTTGAGCTCTGGGACCCATGGTGACCATTTTCAATGAGAGTGTAGTGAAAATGTTTGGTACGAGATCGTGATCATGCCTCTGAGAGTAGGACATCGACCTGTGAAGTCTCAGGTTAGTTTTCCTCAATTCATTGTTTTTAAACATAAAATATAAATTTTTTGAAATCTTTTTCTTGGGGGGGTTATTTTTAAAAATCTTAGTGTTAAATGAGTCACTAGGGGGGCACCCATAGGTTAGGATTTTATTTCATTGAAAATGGTGTATTATGCTATTTTTAGGCATTTTAGGGCTTTACGGGTGCATGCCAAATAGGTACAGGACCACCGTCCTACACAGAGCTGCGGTCACGGGACCACCGCCCTATGATGGTGGAGGTTACATGACCACTGCCCTTAGATGGCGGTGGTCACGGAACTTCCGCTCTGCACAGGGTGACATTTCTAGACAGAAAGAAAAAAAAAATACCTTAGTTAATTATTGTTGCATTGTTGACATTTTTCTATGTTTTTGATGAGCTTATCTATTGGACTATGTTGCTAACTTGCTCTTTTTTATCTATTTTGGGTGGATGCAGAAGAAGGAGGAGTACATTAGATGGCGAAAAGAGAGGGAGTTTGATTAGCTCCCAACAGTGTTAGACTTACTGACTTAGGTAGAGCAAGACACTCTGCAAAGGGCTAGTATTTTAAGGATTTCACAGGTTCCTCATGTTGCTCCTTCCAGTCACATATTGTGTGACCTATTCTCGTACTGGGATGTGGAACGGAATACTTTCTGGTTTCCAGGTGTTAGGGGTGAGTGGAATATCACCCTAGATGAAATTTATCATATACTAGGGGTTCTGATTCTTAGGAGGTGGTTGTCTCCTAAGATAGTAGAATCCATGTCTCAGATGGTTCAGTGGGCTAATTATATGGGAGATTTTTTTTCTCCTTTGGCTCGAAGAAGGGGGTGAAGGTCCGATCTATTGCTACTTCTCATATCCCTATCATCTATAAGTCTATTATGCGTATCTTGGCCTCACGGTTGATTGGGGATAAGGGATGAGATACTCTCTTATACTGTTGGGCTCTAATTATTACATAGATTGAGGCCCATGGCCATACTTATGCTTGGGGATCAAACATTCTTGGGACCACATACCATGACTTATTCAGGGTGGTCAGGTTACAAGGGTAGTCCTTGATTCATCCCACTCTAGTTATGAGTTGGGTGTATGAGCGCATTGTCCCCTATGGGAGGGGTGTACTAGCAGAGGATCCAGGAGCTGTTAGAGTAGCAAGCTAGATGGGGATGACTATACTCAGGATGCCACATCATCCAGTGGCTTCACTAACTACTACAGATATGGAGGCCATTCCTTATCAAGCCATGACAGGAGTATGGGGAGAGGAGACACATACATTGATTATCTACTCTACTACAGGTTAGTTAGTAGAAAGGATAGAGAGGGTTAAGGTCCACCCATTTGATCAAGTCCCTTAGTAGTCTGCCCTCCCATACATTGATATGCTTCCTCCAGTGGGGACAATATATAAGACTATTCGTGAGGCCCGTGGAGGTCCTAGAGGAGATCGAGGTTGGACCACAGTTGCTCCTGGAGTTCCTATTGTGGTTAGGAAAATAGTTCGGGCCCAAGGGGCAGCCGATGCTCCTTGAGCACCCTTAATTCAGATCAGAGCCACTCCTTCTTTCAGAGGGGGGAGGATGAGCCTATTCATATGGACTCAAACTCTGAGGAGTTCACATGAGGGGAGATTGAGGAGGAGACAATGGGAGAGGGAGTTGGAGGTGAGGTCGGTGGGATGGCCGATGAGGATGGTAGTGATTCTAAGTTTCACGACACTTAGGATATCTTGAGGGAAGAGAGGGTGGAGGAAAGTGCAGAGAAGGAGACCTTGGTCTTAGAGGAGTTTCCTTCTCAGGACTTTGGGGGAGATAATTAGTTCATGGTAGGACGTCATTTCTTTCTAGATTTCTGGGAGGCTCCGTAGTTGATAGTAGTGTTGGTTGCAAGCTCAAATCCTAGAGACCCTACATGGACTCCTAGATATTTTACTGAGTTACTACTCTTTTCTTGACCTTGTTAGTTAGAGATGTTTGGATGATATTTCTTTTTTTGTTGTTTCGTTTATTTTTGACTTATTTTTGGTGATTTTATAACTTTTTATTTCCCTTTTTATTTACAGCGACTATTCAAGGATGACAGGATTTGATTCTCTGGGTGTGTGCTGACACCCTATTGCTTCCTTCGGGGAAGACTCAGGCTCAACTTACCAAGGACTTCGGATATCCTTTAGTAGTTGGCCGACACACTAATGTGTTTTCCCCTATTTGGAAGGTGGCAGAGTTAGTGTCCTCCCTTTGTACTGAGATAGCTGGATACAATATTGCTGAGTGCCTGATGAGGTGGAGTTGTTCTCGTAGTGATACCACAGCTAGTGGATGTGATCATGAGCACTCAGTTCATTCAGAGCGTCATTGTAGTAGGATCCCTAGATGTGATCGTGCACCCTCTGAGAGATCCCACAGGGATTGAGGGGCCGTTTGGTATTTTTGTAGTGATTTTGCTAGATGTTTATATGATTTGTTTTTGTATTTTTGGGACTCATTGAGTGTTTTGATCATGCCTAGTGCATGATGGCATTGTATGTAAAACATGATTCTTATATATATATATATATATATATCTTTTGGGTCTAGATCTTCTTTTATCTAGAATTTTGTGATTCGTTTCACATGTGTACACTAGATGTTTTTAGAATCTTTTCTTTTATATGATTTTCAGAATGTATGTGATGGATGACAAGTGATAACAAGTGTTTGAACATAATGTTTCTGTTATTGTTTGTAATGCTGATATGTGATGATGCAAACATACTGTAGTATTGAACTTTTGGATTCTTTGGGCAATGTTCTTTGCTTCTTCTTATTTTGGCAAAATGTGATGAATGTATAGTGATAATGAGATGAAATTTCCCCACTCCTAACTCCACACAACTAGTAAGATGCGAGGGCTCAACACCGAGAGTTGGGAAGGGCACAAATTAAATGAGTTTGACTGAACAGAAATGATGAGAGAAAGACAAGGTATTGATAGAAATTTTTTTTAGACCTACCTACTTACCTTACTCAAAACTACTACATAGCTCAGAATGTAACTTACTTTCCAGTTTATTTATACTTAGATCCATGAATGACAATTTGGTTGACAAAATATGGTTTTGAGGATTTGATCTCTTTGGAATTTGGATGCTAAATTTTACTAAATACACTTTGCTTTGCATTTTTAAAATACTAAGATTCATTAATTTGTGTGAATGGACCCCATACGCATTGCCCCATGCTACTAACAAGAAGTATGGGTTTGTCACCAAAGGTAAGACATAGGTGAGTAAGGGCACTTCTTTCCTTTCTCAACCTCACACCACTAGTAAGAGATGCGGGCTCATCACCGAAGGTTGGTGGGGCAAAGAAGTGTGTAAAATAAAATATTCTATTTTGTTTAGTATTTTTGATTTAATTTGGTTTTGACATTTCTGATATGTGATTTTGGAATATCCTTGTTTCAAAGAGACATAAGAGGGAAATATGTGACACGAAGAAGCTTCTAGAACATACCGTAGGTAAGAACAACTTAACCTAGTAGAAGAAATGAGTATGACCAAGTATGCAGGCCTTGGTATGGTTTTTGTCTAGATTCTGTCTTTTGGATTAATGAGATGATTTCAAAACCATTTAATGATATTATGAAAATTGAAGAGATATGATTTTAACGCTTTTGCCAATATTTTCAGAAGCTTGTAATAAATTACTTAAGAATAAGTTCCTTGACCACAAAATTTATGAAATGAGTGAACAAAATGAAACTGAGTGACTAATGAAATGCAAGTAGACATAATGTACAAATGGTGATGCTAATGAATTATGTGTAAAACCATTTAAGATGTAAGGAATTGATAGTTTCATTGAATTCCTCACCTTCTAGTGTACATAAGAGATATACAGCATTTCCCTAGTCTTTCATGACTTGGTATGGGCCCAACCACTTGGGCCGTAATTTCCTTCCTTCACCATTTTTATTATCAATCTGGTTATCAAGCCTCAGAGCTATATCTCCCTCGTATATTTCTCATTCGTAGACATTTTTGTTATATTTTTGGCACATCTGGTCAGCATAGGCTCTGTGCTGTTGTTTGGTGTTTAACCTAGCCTCATCAAGAATTTCTAGTTGAGAGAGGCGTGCCTCTCTATAGGCTTCTTCTCCCAAGATCCCTTGTAATGAGATGCAGAGATTGGGTATTTTGACCTCAAGTGGGAGAACTACTTCTGCCTCAAATACCAATGAGAAAGGGGTTGTCCTTGTTGGTGTTCTTATTGACATTCGATAGGCCCACAAGGCCAGGTATAATTTTAAATGCCAGTCCTGTTTGTTCTCCTTAATTGTTTTGAGGAGAATAGATTTTAATGTTTTATTTTTGGCTTCATCCTATCCATTGGCTTGGGGGTAATAAAGAGAAGTTTTATGATGGTTTATCTTGAATTTTCTACATGACTCACGGACCTCATCATTCTTGAAGGATGTGCCATTATCTAAGACAATGACTTCCGGGACACCATACCTGCAAATGATTTGATTTAAAATGAACTTAGTGATTACAGAACCTGGTATGATGGTGCGAGGCACGACCTCTACCCATTTAGTAAAATATTCCATGGTTGTGATTATAAATTTATGGCCATCTGTTGACAAGGGAGATAATTTCCCTATCAAATCTAGGCCCCACGTGGAAAAGGGCCATGGGGTTGTGATTGATTGCAGATCCTGTGATGGCATGTGAATCTCATGGGAGAAATCTTGGCATTTATGACACTTGCACAAAAATTCTACTGCATCATGTTCCAGAGTAGGCCAAAGATAGCCCATCCAGTGTATTTTGTGAGTAGTGGCGTGGCCACTAAAGTGGCCTCCACATATCCCATTATGGGATTCGTAAAGAATATTTTTGGATTCTTCTATGTCAACACATCTTAAAAGCATTCCATCGAAGGCTCTAAGATAGAATACCTGTTCTAAAATAACGTATTTAATAGCGATAATGTGTAACCGACCTTCTTTGTTGTGATGTGGCACTTTTTGGGTATGTGTGGCCCATGATGAAATTGACGATGTTAGTGTATTAAGGACATATAGAGATGGGAGGCCTTGGTTTCAACAAAATACACGCACTCATCAGGAAATTATAGATCTACCTGGTCACCTCCATCTAATGGATTGTCAGCTAACCAGTTTACAATGATTTGTCCCTTAACGAATTTTTGGTTTACAAATTTTAGTTCAAACTCACCCATTAAGGTTATGAAACATCCAAACTTTTTAGATAAATACCCTTGCCTGAGGAATGTTCGTAAGTGATCTAGGATTTACAAATAACCTTTGTTTCTTGATTTAACATGTAATGTCTTAAACGTTTCATTGCGAAGACTATGACAAGGCATTCTCTTTCTGCCTATGTGTAATGTGTTTCATAATCAAGCAACATGGAACTAATGAAATAGAATGCACATTCCCAGTTTATCATTATCTTCCCGAGCCAACATGCAGGCTAGTGAGACATCAATAGCCTGTGAATATCAGGATCAAAGGATGTTCTGGTCTAGGAGGAATTAGTGTGGGAGGGAACAAAAAGAAGTGTTTAACTACTTCAAAGGCCTTGTTGTATTCTTCTGTCCAATCAATGCTATAATCCTTCTTTAATAAATTGTTTATTGGATGAACAACAAAACTTAAGTAAGGGATGAACCTTCGAATTACACCAAGTTTCCCAAGAAATTATCTAATACCAGACTCATCTAATGCTGGAATCATTTCAAGAACAACCTAGATTTTGACTAGGATCGACATCAATCCCTCGTGATGATATAATGTATCCTAGAAGCTTGCCTCATATCACACCAAATACACATTTCTCTGGATTTAATGTGACGCCATATTCGGTCAATCATGGGAGGATAATGTGGAGTACTTATAGGTGGTCACATCGCTTCTTAGCTTTGGCCAACAAGTCAGTCTACGTAGGATTCCACAATCTTATGAATAGGGTCATGGAATATGTATGTCATTTTCCGTTGGTATGTAGCGCCTAACATTCTTAAGACCGAATGGCATGACAACGTAACAATAATTTTCCCAAGGAGTTATAAACGTGGTCTTGGCTTGATCCTCTTTAGATATTTTGATTTGATTATATCCCGAGAACCCATCCATGAGAGACAAAAGCTCAAATCCAGCTATTGTGTCAACAATGACGTTGATGGATGGTAATAGGAAGACATCTTTGGGGCAATATTTATTAATGTCCTGTAAGTCAATGCAAATGCGTATCTTCCCATTATTTTTTAGAGCAAGGATGATATTAGATACCCATTGTGAATAGTCAATTGGTTTGATGAACCCCACTTGGAGAAGTTTCATTACTTCTTATTTTACCATGCGAGCCACTTTTGGTTTCATTGGTCTCAACTTTTGCTTAATTAGCTTTGCATTTGGTTTGGTGACAAGATTGTGTACCGTGATATGTGGTACAATTCCCGTCATTTCTTTGTAATTAAATTGTGAAATCCTTTTGATGTTACTTGAGGATCTCGGTATGTATTTCTATCTCCTCTGGAGTTAATGAGGATCCCAACTTAAAAATCTTTGGTTCTTCCTCCATTCCAATATTTATGTCAATCGTTCCTTCAATTAAGAAAGTGTTTCCTTCTTTAAATTCAGGCGGGGCCGGAGGTAGTTCCAAACCTTCTCCATTCTCTACCTTGTAGATTTTGAGATTCTTTTGTGGGGGAGATTCTATCACGGGATTTCCAAAATAGGAAGAGGAAGATAGGATTAGGGAGAAATCTACTATTTGATGAGTGAGATGTAATTACGCATAGGCAATTAGATATCCAAGAGTGACCCTATCATTATTAAAGTGATCTAGGATGGTAGACTCATTTTCAGCTTCTATATGTGTCAAGATTGGGGTTGTTGGTATTTTATGGATCAATGGTTTGGTACGAAGTGATACCATGAAACTTGTATTTTCCAACTCACTGCTTGGAGTGAAACAGGAAGCTGAGGTTGCTATTGAATCAATGAGAAGGTTTTGTTCTCATGGGATTTCTTTAATTGATATGAAGTCAAATCCTTTGGTTAGATCTAACACTGCCATCTTATAGAGTTTTAAGTGTTCAACTCTAGTTTCATATACCTCAGATACTTGATTTACAACTAATTGTGAGTCTCCTAGCACTCTAATGTTATCAATGCCCATCCTTTTGGCTATGATGAGGCCAAGGAGGAGGGCTTCGTATTTAGCCCCGTTGTTTGTACATTCAAAGTTTAACTTAAAGGCAAAAGGTAGGATATTTCCCTCGAGAGAAGTAAAGATCACACCCGCCCCAGTGCACTGAGACAAAATTTAGCTCCATCGAAGTGGAGGGTCCAATATTTGCTCGAAAAAATGGTTGTTGGAACATTTTTCTTGTCTACTTCTTTTACCTCGGTTACTTATACCATACAAACTTCATCTGCTGGAAGGGAGCTAATTCCTAGGGTACATCCTATACCCATGAAATCAAATGGTAGGAGAATAGGTAAATCTTTCTCTAGTAACTTGATAATTTTTGTGGTAGTTCCTAATGATACTGTCTCTATGACATTAGTCTCATTTTTGAGTGCTGGAATACCTTCGACTATATTCATGATTTCTAATTCTATTGTAGGTACCAAATTTACTTCTGGCTTTGAATTGATTGGTTTGTTAAGTTTATTCATTGGGAGCTCAAACTCAGAGTGAGCGCCTAGTCTCTTCTTCAAATCTGCTAGGTGTATGTCGAAGGGTTTTGGGTCGCCCTGTGCCACAAAGATTTTTCCTAGGTGTAAAAATCTTATTTCCTGGAATAACGTGAAAGGGATTGCCTTCATGCGATGTATCCATGGTCGACTGAGAGAATCATATTATATTTGGTTTCCCGATCTATAATATAAAATTTTAGTGGGGACTGTCTTGGGTCCTAAGGTGACTGGTAACACTATAGTCCCGATTGAAGTGGCCTTGAGGCTATCATAACCCCTTAGTGTATTTTGTGTTGTGGAACAATTTTTTTCTCCATATCCTCACTTTTGAAGAAAAGTGAAGGGGGCTATGTTAACTGCTGCCCCATCATCAATCATTACACGCTTAACATAATTATTGTAAACCCATACCTGCAAATGCAAGGCTGGGTCACCTCTACATGTGATTTCAATGTATGTTGGCAATTTTCTTATATCAAATATAAACTCAGTATCCCTATTTGGATGCCCTAGAGGGTAGACGTCAAAGTCTACATGGTTTACTTACATTTCAAGAGGAGGAGTGATGTTAATTAGATGACCAAGACCTAATGCTTCTAAGAGAGCAACCTTGTGGGTGGGACAATTTTTCAACAAATCCAAGAAGTAAATGTGAGAGAAGGCATTTGTTAGGTCATTAATTAGATCGTAAGTGCCTATAGGTTTCACTAGTGTTTGTTGAATTATTGTCTGGTACTAATGGGTAGGTTGGAACTGGTTGAGAAGAATAATCTCGCGTTCTTGTTATTGTTTCTACGTGTAGCTCGGTATCTAACTCTACCAGAATGACTATCTTGGTTTGTGGTCAAGTTCCTAATTGGGAGTGCAATCGGTGGATTTGATGAAGTTGAGGCTTCATGATTGTTATTTCCTATCATAACACCCTTGTTCATCCCATTTGGATCTAACATGTTATTGTTAGAGTGATTCGGGAGAGGATCATTGAAAATCTTGAGGGGTGAATTTTAAGGGGAAACTACTCCCGTATAAGTGTTTGGTGTGGGTAATGAAAAATTTTTTAAAAACATATCTATAAAGAGTTGTCTTTGGTCTTCTAGAAAATGTTACATGAATTTATTATAGTCACGGAAAGTCCTAGTATCATGGCCTTAGAATCTTGTGGAAACCACAATACAAGTTGGGATTATAGTTTTGAGGTTGTTGGCTTGAAACCTGTTGTGGTCCAAAACTTTGATTAGGTTGCTAGTTGTTAGAGTTAAAATTTTGAGGCTGTTGCCTTGTGGTTTTGGTTATGATATCCAGTTGGCTTTTGGATTGGACCCTATGTGTCTAGATTTGCCCTTGTTGTTGTTGTTTTTGTCATCGTGATGGATGATTAAAATCCACCGCATTGTTTTTTGGAGTAAAGTTATTATTTCACTGATTGTTAATGGGTGGTGAGATGTTCACGACATTTTCCCTTTTAACCTGGTCTGTGACTCCATCTGTTGTAACCCCATGGTTTTTGTTAACAATCTTGTGTCCTTGATTGGTATTCCTGACATTAGGATAAGTTGTAGTGTTTTGATTGGGAGCGATTAATTTCCCATTTGTTCCATATGTCTTACAACCACTGTCTATTGCCGCTTGATCAGATTCGGAGGGCACTCTCGATTACTTCATCATAATTCCTTAGTGGGAACTTTTGGACTTCTTCCTTTATCTCTCTATTGAGAGAATGAAGGAATAAGTCACATAGTTCCATTTGATCCATGTTTAGAGAACTTGCTGATGAGTAGAGGATTGTACACCATCTTTGAATAAAATGAGCATAAGATTCATTGCTCTCTTGTTTAATGTGAAGGGATTCCCTAATCCCCATTCTTAAAAATTTGTTCATATCAAAATCTTTGATAAATTCCAACACAAGTTGTTTGAATGACTGTATCGAGGCTTCAGGTATTCTATAATACCAATCAAGTGCAATACCCTCTAAGGTCTTAGGGAATATTTTAGCAACAACCACATCCCAAGGGAGCAATTCTTAAATGGCCGTGACATAAGCCTTGATATGTGCATTTAGATCTCCCTCCCCCCTTGAATTTAGGCAAATTGGGAAGAGGTCTTGGAAGCATGATGCTTCGTATGGTGAAATCTAGAGGTTCTTTTAAATATTCTGAGTAAGTACCTACCACATAGGTTTCAACCATCGATGGTGCCTTCTGAGGGGGGAGAGGCAGAATGGGTTGTTGATATGGTACAACATATGTATTTGCAGGGATATAAGGAAACCGTTGTGGTTGAGTGAACATCTTGAGAGAGGAGAACATGTCTCCCTATGATGATTTTGAAGAAATGTTTAAGTAGGGAGGAGAATTGCTTTGATATGGGTTGTTTGGTACTAAACCAGGAGGTATCATACTTTCAACTAAAGTAGCATTTGAAAACATGGTTCTAGTTGGTGTTTACTGTGGGTAGTTATACAAATGTTTAGGAGGCATGCCTAACATTCTTGTTCCTGCGAGGAGGTCAACTTGGCTGGGATGATGTGGAGGGTTGGATGTTCCTGCTTTCCCAAAATGTGAAGTTTGATTTGCTTGAGCAAGTTCTAGTCCTCTAACATTCTCAACTAAGGCTGAGATGACCTCGATTGGTGATGACACAATGTTTTTCCTTAATGGCTATTATAGTGTACCTTGAGGTTGTAGAGGGGTATGGTACCCTATTATGAATTGACCATTACTTTGCCAAGCTTCACTAAGAGTATTTTCCATAGGTGGAGGAATGGGGGTGTTTTCTTAGAGAAGGGTGTCGAGTTGTGTATGCAAACTTTGTATAGGTGGGTACATGTTTTGGAAGCATTTTTTGATTCTAGCATAGTGTGCTAAGTACTCCTCATCCAAAAATGGGAGTGGATTTGATTGCCTACTGATTTGTGGTCTGAACAAAACCCGGGGAGATGAAATGGATTATTCAGTAAACGTCGTATTGTTAGAGCCTGAGGGCTCTGGGTGTTGTGTTTGTGTGAGCTGATCTAGATCCTCAATTTGGAACAAACAAAATAGAGCTAGTTCTTTGAGGAGGAGTTTGTGATGACAAGTAGTTGCTTGAATATTTATCAGCCCATGTGGAAATCGAGGGTGACAATTATCTACTTGTTTGACCATAATATGCTTCAACACTTGAGAGAGGTCTGCCAAATGCGTCGTATCCAAACATATTCAGGGGGTATAAATACCCACAGAATAATGGGAAGGAGCGAAGATGGATGAAAGAAATGGAAATTAAAAGGGAGCAGTTGTGTTTCATGTCGGGTTCACCAATTTTGTATGATAGAAAAGTGACAGGTGAGCATGAGAATCAACAAGTAGCCTTTCTTCATACCTGACCTCCTGAGGTCGTGTCAAGACATCTAGTGGAAATGAAATATATGTGGATGTAGAAAAAATAGTTGGGCAATCTTATATCCTCAACACGCAATAGTGGGATTTGCAAGTATAAGGAAAAGAAAGCTTCTCAGAGGCTTGAGCTCTGCCAAGATCCTATTTATTTGTTGTTGGATGCATGGAAAATGACTTGTAGGTGCTTCGTGTATATTTATAGCAGGGTCATGAAAGCGGTAGTGAGAGGTGTAGTGGATTTGTAGGAAACTATGGGTGGTTTTCTAGTCTAACCCAAAAAATATTAGCTTGATTGGCTTCTATGTTTAATACGGAAAATTATGTTATGATATCCGGCGGGAGTAGTGAGGATCTAAATACTACTGTACGTAAACTGGTGTCAATATTTAACTTATTATCATGCTCGTTGGGTTGTGAGACCTAGGGATCATAACCATGAGTTCGTGGTTGTTGTGGACCTGTTATGGTCATGTGAAGAATCAATCTCTTCTTCCGACTATCCAATAGTCATAAGATTTTTCATCTTCTATGTTTAATACCAGGAGTTGTGTGATCTTCTCATAATACCTTATGGGTGTTCTAGCAACTTGTATGCATAAGCTTGTGTCTGTGTCAATGAGAAGGTCTCCTGCATTTGGATTTGGAACTAATGAATCACAACCAAATATTTTCTCTCTTTCGGGATCTTGTATGGTCATGTGGATATCATATCAAGGTAATATATAGTTGGGTTGATTTGACTAGAATGTGTATGCTTTGTCGTCTTCAATATTCAATTCTCTCAATTGCTCACTAACTGCTTGTGGGGTTGTTGTCATTTGAAAGACGTGAATTCTAAGACCTTGATCTATATCTATTAATGTTGTGCAGATATTTGGATGAGGTATTACCGGTTCAAATACGTAATCCCTGGGCTCTCTGGGTCCCTTAATTGTCATTCAAGAGATAACCAAACTTAATTGAAATAAGTAAACTAATTATGAAAATAAATCTACACTATGCTTATATTCTTCTTTTTTTGTATTTTCAAAGATGTGAATTTGAACAAAATTTAAAGCTCAACTATTCTAATATATTCAGATAACGAAAAATTAATCTAATAATGAAATTTAAAACAAGCAAGGTAGCCAAATGTAGCTATTTGCATGTGCATTTGTGAATTGATACTAAATATAAATAACTAACTAATTTAATTGAAAGACCTTCAATCTTACCTCAGAAGTGAGAAATAAATCATAGCTTCTCAGAAGCTATCATTCCCCATAGCTTCCCTAGTAATATTGAAAGCAAGCTTAACTGAAATAAAATGATTTGCTATTCTATTTGATATAATGTAACTACAACTTCAGAAATTCAAACCTAGAGTTTTACAGAATGGTGGAAAATCCAATTGTATTGTGACTTGTCCCCTCAATGTGATCTCTTCATTCCTTTGTGTTCTTGTGAATCCAAAAAAGTGGGAATGTGACAGTGGTAGTAGGAGATGATGTTCTAACAGTGGTAGCTTAGACGTAAGTTTAATAGAATGCAAGTAGGAGAGGGGTAGTGTAAGAGAATAGAGCTTGACTATTCAATTCCTAGTGGGATTGTTACAGGGATACAATACAAGAACACCAAAATCTCTAGGACCTATACTTCCTGTGATGAAACAACAACCTATGAATCTAAGTATAATCAAGATTCAAATGAACATAATCTAGAACCAGAACTGTGAAGCCTTAAACTAAGAGGCTGAGAGCTTTATATAATCTAAACTTGTTGAGACTTATTGAAGAACTTTCAAAACACATTGAATAATAATTCATTGAGGGAGAGGGGCCATTTACTTATAAACAAGCTTGGTATTTATAGCACTTTGATTTACCGGAGGTTAAGATTGAATTGAACTCTTCTATTATAAACAAAGAGGAATTACTATTTACCATGCGGCTAAAACTTAAATGCAAGCAAGAGTGGTTGAGAAATACAAGCACCACTTGTTTTTTTACATTGATGAAAGCGTCGGAAATTTCTAGAAAACACGCACAGGACCGCTGCCCTGTGGAGGGAGGTAGCCCTGTAACTAAAGACCAAAATGTAAGAAAAGATGGGAATGGGGTCAGAACAAAGCATGCGAAGGCTGGATAAGGCATTTTAGGATGCAAATGTATACTCAGCGTTCTTTCTAGATTCTGAACACCTTGCGAAGAGATCTGAATCATCATTGGGGTTTCTACGGCCTCTTTCCAGTAGTATAGTACATACAATTTTGGCTACGTACAGTGACCAACCATGAAATAATATTAGATATTGGCAAAATAGGTCACCTTGGCAACTTTGTGTTAGTGTATATTGTTGTGTTATTGTTGAGTTTGCTAGGAGGTCCCCATTGGGGGTGGTAACCTAAAATTTGACCATGGGTTTATGTGTTTCTTTTTTCCCTCTTTCATTTTATTTATTTAGTGAGTATGTGATTTATTCATTGTAATGTATTTCAACTTTACTTTTGCTTAGTTAATGTGCTTTTTTTTAGCTAATTAATCACGTGTTTTAGTTAATTTGAGATGTGAGTATGTGGGAATTAATTGTGGTACATAGTCCTTGTTATACTATGGATTTGAGATGGATTTTATTGGTTTTGAAGTTGTGTGCTCATCCCCACTTTTCAAATCTCGAATTTGGGCTTATGAGCCTCTTTTGGAGGCTTGTGGGAAAAGTTAATCTTGTCCCATAACTCTTAAACTCACCCACCAACTACACCTTTGATGTGAGGGGTTTATTTTAGGCATCATTATGTGTTTTTTGAAAGCAAAAAATGGAATTAATTATACTTTCTTAAAACTCCTTTAAATTTTTCCTTAGAAGTATGGAGTAGTGGTTTGTGTGTGGAAGGGAGCTTGTCATATCCTCACCCATCCATTTATGATTCTTGGGCTTGATTTTTGACTTGCTGAAGAGTTTTGTATATGCATTTAAAGGGAGTTTGGGTTGGGTGTCCTACCTTTTGATGATAAGAAAGATTTATTTCTTATCTTTGTGATAAGGCCAAAATATGCCTTATCAATGTGCAATAAATGATCTCATTTTGCTCACCTTTAAATCAAGTTCGAATGCATTTTGTGGCTTTTTTTAATCTAGTATAAGTTAGGATGTAATTGTCCATCTTTTTTACAATTTAGTTCTAACGTCTAGAAACTCTATAATTCCTAACAAACTGTGTGGAAATTCAGTTTTTGGAATAAATCAGGTTACATTCAGTAAGATAAGAAAAGTATGAAGCAACCAACACCTTTTTGAGAATAATGGCTTCAATGTAGATTAGCTCTACAACCTTCAGGATTAGTTATGGAGCTCCATCACTCAGCTAAGGAACTCTATCGCTTAGTTCTGTAACCTTCAGATTTTGTTCTGAAACTCCAGCATTTAGTTCTAGAACCTTTAGACTTAGTTTCAGAACACCTACGCATAGCTTTGGAAATTTCATAGTTAGTTATGGAATGTTTCCCATTGGTTCCAAAAATTCTCCAAAGTTCTGGAATCAATGGGAATCGGTTTATTTTGAAAAAATCCGGTGATAGAGAAATTAATGGGCCATCCAATCAAGAGTAGATCAACAAATTGTTGATTCTTCATACTCCAGAAATACTTATGTAGGACCAAACAACTATATGTCTAGAAAGGTTTCTAGATTTCACAGCTACTTGGAGCACTATTTGGTTTCACTAGAACCTATAGATGGATGGATAACTATTGAGAAATTATGGTTGTAAATTCATCTTTGGATGATGAAATATATGTAAAGAACTGTAGATAGATTAAATAGAGATATATGATATAGATATACGGTGAAGTTTTGTAAGACAGAACATTTTAGTAATAAGATAGCCATTTCATTTTGAGAGAATCATACTTTGTCAATTCCTGATTCAAGGTGGAGCAAGGGCTCACTCCTCCATGAAACAAGATCTTTTATTTTATTGGTATTTATATTGTTAAGCAATTCGTGTAAATCTGTTACGTCTTAATTATGTAGGTACTTTTGTTCTTCTGTTGAAACCTATTATGTAATTGTTCCTGTAGGTGTTGTAGATTAAACTCTTATTTCTTTACAAAAAATTTCAACAACATATTAAAGCGTGTATATATTTATAAGAATTGTATTTAATTCTATAACGTACATTTATTTCATTATGAAAAAGTGTTTTTATTTCTAGCAATTTGTTTCATTTTACAAGAGTGTGTTTATTTCCAGCAGCATGTTCAATTCTGGAAGATTTATTTATTTCAGAAATGAGTGTTTATTTCAGCAAGTTTCTTAGAGTTTAGCTTTAATAAGGCTTTGGCCAAGAAATCTTAAAGACATGTTAAAACCCCCCAGAAAACGAAAATAATAAATACCTACAATCAATTACTAGATCACTAAGATTCTTCTTGTTGCATATAGCTTCAGACACACCCATGGTTTGAATATGACATCAACCAAGAGTTGATTAAATAAAGTGAATAACACCACCAATCATTTGTGGTGTTTTTGTCAAGGAACCATTAGTTAGAATTGTCTAATTAGGTGTAAAAAAGATCAACAATCATACATCTAGTAATTGAAAAATCTTCTTTGCGTTATCATAAAATTTATGAGTAGACCAAGAGACTCAAAGGGTAGATTTCTCCCAAAAATATCTCCACAAGAATTATCAACATCCTTTAGTAAAAATAATGAAGTTGAGAAAGAATTAGAAGCACCATTGTCCCCTGTTAGAAAAGAGGCAGAACTTCCACCTTTGGATTTTTTGGATCGATCACCAGAAGGAAGTGTAACTTTTAGGAGAAGGATTATATCCCAAGACCCGCTTAGAGAAAGTCTTGATTCTTAATTGAATAGTCAACCTCCTACTCTTGAATTTTTACCTTCACCAAAGTGGGTCACATACCACATTGATTAGGGAAAATATCTAGAAGATACTACAAAAATGACACGGGAAGTTGAAAGATAGCCTGATAGGACCTTTACCTATCTAATTCAGTTGGAGGATGATGATACACCTATAAAGAATATTTCACTTGCACACTTGCCTACATTTAGAGGGATGTCATCTGAGGACCCTGATCAATTTTTGTTTGAATTTAAAGTATTTTTCCAAACCTATGACTAAAAAGAAGAAAATCAAAAACTTAAGTTGTTCCCATCTACCTTGAAAAATGAAGAAATGAGGTGGTTTATGGGATTAACATCCAATTCTATTACCAATTGGGTACAAATGGAAACTACCTTCCTAGAAAAAAATCAGGACTACTGTAGAGGAATAAACATGAAGGAAGAATTTTTTAGGATCAAACATGAAGAGGATGAAAATAGTGAAGATTATTTAGATAGATTCCTCTTTGTAAGTAAAAGGTGTGGATTTGTACTTCAAGAAGAGCTAAGTAAAATCATTTTTATTATATGTTTGGATGATGAATCTAGGAAAGCCCTTAATTTAATGGGAGGTGGAAACATCAATCAATTGGTAATGAATGATATTAAATACCTTTGTAGAAGTTATTCAAGAACAAGGGGTGCACCTAGGTAGGGAAAATTATGAAAATTGGAAATCAAGATATGAACAAACTTATGGATGAACTAGCAAACTTTAAAACAGACATCCTAGTTTAATTAACTTACACCATGGATGGGGTAAGTGCACCAAATTGGGGGGCCTAAAGGGGGTCTTAAGTGGACACATTTTTGTGAAAATTAAAAAACTTCAACTTGTATGAGTTTTTAGAAATAGTTACACTCAAAATTGGAAGATGTTGTAAAAATATGAATCGTAGAATTTTGAGTCTAGTTTTTAAGCTACTAGATTTTATTGAAAATGGATAAGTTTAAGTGGGTAAAACAACTAAAATACCAACAGGTTCTCTTATTTTTGTTAAAAAAACATAATAGAGTGACTTTCATGCCCCCCACCATTTTTTTAGCACCATTTAGTATTTTAAAAAACCCTTTAGTAGAAAGATAGCTAGAAGCATCTAGTTTGTGTTATATTTTTTAAATTTTTTTTTTAGTTAATTTTTTTAATTTATGAATTTTCTAGTACACAAATTTTATGTTTTGAAAAATAATGGAGCTCTAACTATGCCCTCCCTAACTACATCAAAAAATATCCATAATTAGATTTTTTTTGAATATGTATAGAATTATGGCTAGTTTGTGATAGTATAATTTTTTTTCAATTTTGATCACCCAAAAAAAAGATACACGATGAAATATAGACATATTTAAAATTTAAAAAATAGCTATAAAATGCATAGTTAGAAAATAAATAATATGGAAACCTTATATTAGTCAGAAAAATTGAAAAAAAATAATTTTAGAAAGAAGAAACTCAAATCTACGTCGTGGTATGATTTTTTATAAATGGTTCGATTGTTTTATTTTGATTTATCATAGAGGAAGTGGAATTTTTTACATTTTCCTGCAAAAACACATTTTTTGCTCTGTTTTTGGAAGTTCATGCCTCAAGCTTGGGGATCTAAACCGGATCCCAAGCCTTGAGGCATGGCTTGGAAAAAGAGAAAACACAAAACACGTACGTGTTTTGTATAGTCTAAAAATTATATATGCTTTTGACATGATTCTATTTGCAAAAAAATGTTTATGTAAATATAAACATAAACATAAGAAATTAGGGTCACTCTGCACCTTATGGAACTAGTATCATAGCTCCATTAGTCACGGCTTAAGATATAGTTTTTTATAGTATAATGTGGTCAGTATATAGGTAATTTTCCAGCTTTTAGCATTCAGCGTAAATATTTTAGCATTTAAATTCTACAATCAAAACCCTAAACCCTAAACATTAAACCCTAAACTAGAGGCCCTAAACCTAAATTGTAAACCGTAAACCATGTTCTCTAAACCCTAAAACCTAAACCCTAAACCTTAAACCCTAAATCTTAATCCCTAAACCCTAATCCTTAAATGTTTAGCACTTACCCATGAGACCTAAACACTAAACCTTGAGCCTTAAGCCCTAAACCATAAACCCTAAACCCTAAACACTGAATCCTAAACCCAAAATCCTGAGCCGTAAACCCTAAACCATAAGCCCTAAATCCTAAACACTAAACCCTAATCCTTTAACTTTGTGACCTAAACCCTTAACCCTCAACCATGAGACCTAAACCCTAAATTATAAACCCTAAACCCTTAACCCTCAACCATGAGACCTAAACCCTAAATTATAAACCCTAAACCCTAAAACCAAAATAATAAATCCTAAACTCTAAACACTAAATCCTAAACCCTAAACCCTAAACCTTAAGCCCTAAGCCCTAAACCCTAAGCACTAAATCCATATCCCTGAGCTCTAACCCCTAAACATTAAATCAATAACTCTAAACCCCAAACCTTAAGCCATAAACCATTAACCATAAAACCTAAATGCTAAAACCTAATCCATAAACCATAAAAACTAAACCTTAAGACTTGAACCCTACATCCTAATCCTTGAGCCTTAAACAAAACCTTAAACCATGAGCACTGATCCCTAAACCCTAAATATAGAGCCCTAATCTCTAACCCCCAAACCTTAAACCCGTAACTAGCCCCTATATGTTACACCCGTAACTCTGAACCCTGAACCCTAAGCCATAAACCCTAAACCATGCACCCTAACCCCTAAACCCCAAACCCTA
The DNA here is from genome assembly GCA_019776745.2 of Taxus chinensis. Lineage (NCBI taxonomy): Eukaryota > Viridiplantae > Streptophyta > Pinopsida > Cupressales > Taxaceae > Taxus > Taxus chinensis. The sequence goes on along the minus strand of CM034150.1, from coordinate 172,935,142 downwards.
AACCCTAAAAAATAAATCATATTTACCCTAAACCCTGACCCCTAAACCCTAAAATTTAAACCCTAAGCACTAAACCCTAAACCCTAAACTGAAAACCCTAAACCAAAAACCCTAAACCCTAAGCCCTAAACCGTAAACCCTAAACCTTAAAGCCTTAACTCTACAACCTAAACCCTTAACCCTCAACCCTTAACCCTAATACCTAAATCCTAAATTATAAACCCTAAACCATAAAACAAATATAATAAACCTTAAACCCTGAACACTAAATACTAAACCCTAAACCCTAAACCCTAAATCCTTAACCCTAAACCCTAAACCTTGAACCCTGAGCCCTAATCCCTTAGATGTAAAACCTAAACAATAAATCCAAGCTCCTAAGATCTAACCCCTAAACCTCATATATTTTCAGCAGGTCTCATGAGTGAGTTCATTTTTTGAATATCTTAGGACCATATTTCCTAGTCCTGTGCCTATAACCATTATTAAGTCTAATTTTATAACTAAGTTGTTTATGAGAGGTGGGAATTTACCTCCTTCAAATAAAAAATGAAAGACATCAAATTTTGATGAATCTCTTTGAATTTTGTTCCTACGAAGTCGATGAACCCTTTTAAGTTGAATACTCTCTGTCAATACTAATAAGAATGGGTAAGACACAAAACATTATAGTGAGTGAAATAGTTCACATGCAATGGGCATTTCCCTCCTTTAAAATATCAGTACATGAAAGGCATCAAATTTTGATGACTCCCTTGAATGCTCTACCTACAAAGTAGATGAACCCTTTTTAGTTGAATACTCTTTGTCAATACTTATAAGAATGGGTAAGACATAAAACATTATAGTGACTGGATAAATGAGTGTAATACATGAGCCTTAAACCCTAAGCTCTAAGCCCTAAACCCTAAACCTTGATCCTTAAACCCTAAACCCTGAAACATTTTCCCTAAACCATGAACCCTAACCTTTAAAGCTTAAACCATAACTCCTAAACCCTAAACCATAAAACCTAAATCCTTAACCCTAAAACTTAAACCATGAGCCCTAAACCCTAAACCTTAAGTGTTAAACCCTCAACCCTATACCATAAAATCTAAGACCTAAAACCTAAAATCTAAGCCCTAAATCCTAAATCCTAAACCCTAAACCCTAAAACCTAAACCTGGATCCCTAAACCCTAAACCTTGAGCCCTAAACCCTAAAACCTAAGCCCTAAATCATAGGCTGTAAGCCCTAATCCCTAATCCAAAACCCTAAACCTTGAACCCTCAAACATAAACCCTTAACCATAAACCCTAAAAACTAAACCATGATCCCTAAACCCTAAACCCTCAACTCTCAACCCTAAACCCTAAACCATGATCCCTAAACTGTAAACCCTAAACCTTGAGCCATAAACCATAAACCATTAACCTTGATCTCTAAACCCTAAACCTTGAACCTTGAGCCCTAAACCTTAAAATATAAATCCTAAACCCTTAACCCTTAACCATAAACCCTAAACTTTAAACCCACCCTAAACCATGAACCTTAAGCCCTGAGACCTAAACCCTAAAATTTGAAATATGATCGTTAAACACTAAAATTTAAACCCTAAACTCTAAACCTTGAGTCCTAAACCCTAAACCCTAAGCCTTAAACCATACACCCTAAATCATAAACCCTCACCCAAAGGAATTTCCTAATAAGATCATTCAACATGTTTCAGTGTGTAGGAAATAGTGTCTAAGGTGATTGATCGAATCATATAGTTTTTATGAGAGACTACTTCCTTTGAAGGCCTAAAAAGGATTTTTTGGCCATTCTATAGTTAATTGAACACCCTTTAGGATAAGATAAAATGAGCTAGTCATGTCACCGAGCTATCAAGGGCCATTATTTGTGAAGTATTAAGGCATCATTTGTCTTCATAAGAGACATATGAAAAAAATCATGTATGAGAATCATGAATTTGATTCCATGAAAGGATGCTTGTAGAGCTAGGAAATGTGAGGGGGTGATCTTTATATGGAGCACCATGTTTCTAAGAATGAGCAGTCATCTAAGTTCACTTGATGTAATTCACTTGGTACTATTCGTAACAACACATTCAACACCTAGTAGTGTTATCACACCTTAAGGATGAGGCACATTAAAATCACCTCATTTTGGCCATAGGACAGGAATCCCATTTAGGGAACAATCCTATATCTACAAAGTGAGGATCTCTTTTTAGTAAGAAGTAGACAAGCATCATAGAGTAGATTCATGGTCACTAAAGTAAATTATGGACCAAATTTAAAAATTGGTACCAATTCAAGTAGTGGTAGGGCTAAAATCCATTTTAGAAGGTAAAAAAAGCTAAAAAATGACTATATGCTTTCCCAAAACAAAGACCAACTACAATATATATGCCCTGAAAGTTTTAGGTCCTTTGATGAAATCCTAAAAATGAGTAAGTACTAACTAGATTAGAGTTTGAAAAACTATCTTCCAGATTATAACTATGAGAGCTACGTGACCACTTCCATAAGGTGCAGAGTGAACCTAATTTGTCATATTTACTAAAATAAATTTAAATTATAAGAAATTTTATTTATTATACTTAAACATTTATTTTTGTAAGTATAAGACACCCAAAAACACATATATGGTCGATAATACTCAAAACACATACGTGTTTTTACTTCTCTAAAATGTGTGCGTGTTTTACCTTCTTTAAAACATGTATGCATTATAGGTTCAGTAATTACCAAGCAAAAAAAATTAAAATGCGAGCACATTTTAGCAAAATGCGTACGCATTTTGTCTATTTTCAGGTTTTTGTCCACTTTTTGGACCCCTAACTTCATGCACTTACCCATGGATTGCAAGACAAAGAAAATGCTAATACTAAACCATTAGCTATGTAATGTCCTAGATGCAGAAAGAAGCACGCAATAAGATATTTCCCTTTGGAAAAAATAGAAATGTTTCTTATTTGTGAATCTAGGGAACATGAAGTTAATGTTTGTTCACTTCTTCCATTCATAAATAATTAGCTTAAACAAACCAGCACTTCATCCATTGTAGAAGAAGTAAAATTTGTCTAGAGACAACCTAGCTAGGGGCAGTTCATACCAAGATCAGTTCCTAATCCCAGGATGATGCCTTAGGTGGCTCAGATAGTACCACAAAATTGGGGACAACCACCATGGACCCCTCAACCAACATGGAATCCCCAGAATTAGGTAGGACAAGCTTGGTATGCTCAGCTACACCAACAACCATGGTATGGTAAAATTAACCCTTATACTTAGTCATAACCTAGGTGGAATCGTAATAACTACGATCAAGGGAAAACATATTCCAACCAGCATTAACATGCCATAATGGGTTCTCCTGCACAAGGTTCACAAACTGAAAATGTGGTTCAAACATAGATACCAACACAACAACTGGCTAATCTCAATAACAAACAAACAACCCTTGTCTATGGAACAGAGCCAAAAAAATTTGTTGATCTTAATGCCATGGACTATAAGGATATTCAAACAAGATCTGTAAAAATAATTAATATTCCACATGTTATACTTACTAAGATGACAAAAGAAACTTAAACCCGTAGTTCAGTTATTGCTAAGGATGAAAAAGACAGAGAAGTAGTCAGATAGTAACTCAACTGAAAATCTATTTCCAGAAAGATTTAAGGAAGTTACTGAGACCAATGATTTTAAATTAGTGCAGGAATTAAGGAAAGTAAATATTAAAATTGTTTCACCATTTTCTTAGGGATTTAGACAAAATAGATAAGGGTGATGGGCTGAGGAGGAATACTTGTCATGTTGGTTGGTTGGAGTTTTATGTGCATGTTATGAATTCGCGATCTGATGCTGACTGTGAGAGACTCCTTTTGGCTAGGAGGAACTACCTCAAATAGAAAAAAAGACCACAAAAGAAGAGTTAAATAATATATGGCAGTTAAATTTCTAACATGTGCTAGATCTGGGAAGTCTGATACTCCTAAGATGACTCTCAATCCATTGTTTAAAACAAATTAATGTGAGAAATAAACAAAGTCCTATTGTAGTTGATATGATTTAGGTATCTCATTAGAATATAATAAGAAAATATAATCATAACAAGATAGGCTATAATCAGATTTGAATGGAGGGGTAATTTTCAAGGTACTGGGATTGGTCATGGTCAAGTTCTAGGTTGTTGCTATCCAAAATGAGCCCCTTGCTTATTTTGGCTAACTTTTCTTCATTATTTCCTTCCTTGTGCTTCAAATTAAATTTTTACACATTTCAAGCACTAAAAGGATTCTGGAAATGTCTTCATCAGATAGGATTTTTCTTCCCCTTTCTAGAAAGGTAAAATTTTCCTCCTAAATCCAAATATTTTGAAAGTTATGGCTCGGCGGATTTTTTTGGCGAAATTTTCCCTTGACAGGCCCGCATCCAATGAGAAGATGCCATGTGGTGGCAGAGGTCAGGCTAGTGGAGTGAATTTAAAATTTTTTCCAAAGTGGGCAAAGGGTGCAAAGGAAAAAACCGGCCGGAAGGCCTACGGAGGAGGATGGAGAAAAGTTTAGAAGGCCTGCAGACCAACAAGAGGATGCCACATGTCCTGTCAGTAGCGGGAATCGGGGGCATGGAGGAAATTTTGGGTTTTTGCCAAAATTTCAAAATGCATAAAGGAAAATGTTGAAGTGAAAACCCGCGGGTGAACCAGGAAGCGACACATGGTAGCGGAGTGGTGGAGCGCAGGGAAATTTTCCCAATGAAAAATCAAAGTGAAAAAGGTGAGGTTTGAGCCCGTGTTTCTATCAGCTAATGGGAAAGTGACATGTGGCAACGGAGTGGCGGGGTGCAGGGAATTTTTTGGAAATTTTTCCAAAGTCAAAAAATGGAAAATTTTCAAGTTTCGGCCCGCCAACCCGAATTTTACCCTAAAATTTCCATTTTTGCCCTAAATCTTCAGAGGGGCATAACTTTTGATCCCGAGCTCAAATTTTCATGTTCTTTATATCATTGGAAAGATGTTGAAATTATCTACATGATGGAATCTTCAATTTTTTTAATGGAGATTTATGGGAGAAAAATGGAAAAATGTATCTGACATGTAAAAAACACAGAAAATGACTCCAACCACCAAAATTAATGAAGTATGGGTCTCTGTTTTTCTCTGTAAAGCAATGTACTTCGAAGTATGGGATTTTTTTATGGAAAAACATCATTTTTAAGGCCCATTAGATGAATCTTGTTATTGGTTGAAGTCCTAAACAATTTTCCCACATTTTCTCCTTTCTTCCGTTTTGCTGGACGGTTAAAATCCAACTTTGGCTCATTTGTAACAGTTTTGTTCATCATTCTTCTCTGCCTATCCCTTCTTTTCTTCCCTAGGGTTGAAAATGGAGTTTAAACCTCCTCCCTTGCTCTGTAATGGCATTTTTTCCCTCTTACCAGTGAAATGATGTTTTGTGCAAACTTTTGGAGCAATAAAAAATGTGTTTTGTGATGCATTTGTCCATCCTTGCTTGTTTTTTTCTTGTTTTCTTCTTACCTCTATTCATTATAGGTATTTGTGCATGTTTGAATGTCTATTTCAAGTTTTGGGGATGTGTTCATGGAGTTTTGGAACATTTTTTGTGTGAAATCCATCCTTGGTTTTGTGATGCACTTTTCCATCCTTTCCATTGCTCACCTCTCTTTGTTTCCATGGAAGTTTTGATAGATGTTCAACATTATCCTTCTCTGGTGTATCACTGTTTTAGTGTAGTCTCTAGTTTTCCCTCTTTTCTCTCTCTCTGTCTCTTTGGCATAGTTAGATTAGGATTAGATTAGCTTACCTGCACTGGAATAGCTTGTGGCAGGAAGTTTAGGAAGAGGAACCCACCTTCTCTGGAGAGCTTTCCCTATTTTCAAAGGTCCCACACTTTGGGAAAGCTCAATGTTGTGCATTCACACCAAATGACATTACCTTAGAAAAGTAGATCCATAGGTCATTTTGGGGGTGCTCCGAATTTGCACTAACATATTTTGGCACGCCCAATGGGACCTTAAAGGTATTCCAATTTATCTTTTATAGGTTGGTGTGTTCCTGTGAAGATTTCAGCCTTTGGAGGCAATTACAAACACATCTGGTGAATCCATCTGGTAAAAATCCCATCTTTGAAGTTGCAGACCTTCCTTTTTATTCATTTTCATTCATTTTTCATCCATTCTTCCTTCCATCTCTTCCATCTTCTTTCATCCCATGAAGTTGTGCAATCATGACTTCATTTCCATCATGGAATTCACATTTACAACGACATTTCCATCCAAATCTACCTCCAGCATGCTTTACAACTCCTTCAAATCAACATTTTGAGCAGATTCAAGATTAGCATGCATACCCATATGAGCAATAGTGCCAAAATTAGTTTGGCTATGGTTATTTCTAAGAGTAGGGGTATGCATACAATGAAGAAAATCAAATGCAAGATTCTGATTTGTTGGAGAAAATCCAAAAAATGGATATTGGAATGGTGCAATCTAGGGCTCAAGTACAAATGAAAGCATTGGAATCAGTTGTAGAGCACCTTGTCCATGGGTGAGACCTTTTCCAAGGCATTACAACCCTCAAGAGATGCTTGACTTCATGATTGCAACACTACCATTACTTGCAAAGTGGACTGAGGGAATAGAGGTGTATGAGAGGAGTATTCAACAACTTTTTCAATGGGTAAGAACACCATCTCATACTCTTTCTTTTCCTTTTTCTCAATTTGTATCGTTTCAGCAGTGTCAAGATTCAAGTTTCCCATATGCTACCCCAAATGTTGATCCCATTTCTCCATCTCCTAGTCTTCCAACTCATCTCAGTTCTTCTATCCTTTTCTCTTCCAAATCCAAATCCCCTCCACAACAGCAAAAATAAATACCTTCTACTCCAAGGAAACAAGAAGTTTCATCTCTTCCACCACCACAGACAAATGAAAAAGTGGTTGAGTCATAACCCACCCCTCCTCTTGCATTACCAAATCCATGTTGGGAAGAAGAAATTTCAAAAATTAGTCATGAAAGATAGCAAGAGGAAGAACCAAGCAAAAAAGGAATGATTAAGAGCTTAGTAATTTTGGCTCTTAGATATGGGATTGAGAAAATTCCTTTCCTAGTGAAGCCTACAGAGGAGGTAAAGGTTGAAGAACAAGTTATGGTTATGATTAATTTTTTTGCAGCATAAGAAGAGAAAAAAGAAGAGGCAGATCATCAATCAATTTTCTTAGAATGTAGTGTCAATGTTGGTACTCTACTTGAAGAAGATGTTGATATAATTCAAGTTGCATAATTAGCCATGGAATAGGAAAGCTCTAAAAGAGATCTTACAGCCCCAACTTGTCCTCTAGAGCAGTAGATTGAAGAGTTTGACTTGACTGTCATCAGCAATCCGGCACTATGATAATTCTTCACCGGGAACTCCTCGTGCTATGATTATTTGCTAATGCACAGCCTTTAGTTTGGTGGATGTAATCTGGAAACAAAACAACCACCGAACACAAGAATACCATTGACTATGATAAGACAAAATGACGACAAATCTGAAATATCAAAATAAATTATAATATTCACATGAAACTGTTACAATCTCACCCATGAGATACTTCAACAAGACTATGGGAGAAACTTTACAATTACACCTCTTGATGGCTTCTTCAACACACCTTTAACTGATGGCTTCCTTCGCACACTTCCTACAATATTTCTCACTACTTCTTTCTATGCTAAATGAGGGGGGTAGCCTCTCTATTTATAGAACTTACAGGCTTATCCATCTTATCTCTAAGATAGGATAAGAAATCCACTCTGACGAATCATATTCCATACCTTAACTCTTATCTGTACATGTAAGCTTATCTCTTAAGATAAGATAAACCTTATCATTTTACATGGGTTCCACATTTTTAGAATTTTTACAAATAAAATACACAAAATATTTATGACCTCACTCCTTGTCCTTATTACTAATATAATATTCTAATTCCTAATCATGTAGACCCTACTTCTCTAATTACCCAAACTTTGACATTTTAACATTACCGGACCACTTACGACAAATATTTACTTTTTACAACATTCCTATTGTACTTTGACTGTTACCGTACTCCACATTATTTGCGGCGTCGTACTGGCAGCGCCGTTATCTTCTATCGGACGCTACTACTAATTACACTTAACAACATTCTATTCCTAATACATACATTAATGAAATAGAAATTATGGAGGAAAATTTTAGTGTCGACATCTTCCCCCTTCCTAGCTTCTACTCCGTCCTCGGAGTAGACTCTTCTGGTGCGTGGAAAATCTTCAACTTGTCGTGGTTGACCCATTTCGTAATGGGAGTGCCATCCAATTCCTCCAGTCGGTACGTACCATTTTCATGCACAGCTACTATTTTGTAGGGCCCCATCCATTTTGGAAGAAATTTCCTCTGTCTTCTTTTTTTGTATCTGGAATCATATACTAGAACCAAGTCATTCACCTGAAATGGAGACCAAAGGATCTTTTGATCAAAGTATTCCTTCTGCTTCATTTTCTTCTTATGGCTTGTATCCTTTGCTATTTCCCTCATTTCCTCTAGCAAATGAAGATGTACCAACCTTTCTTTTACTGAATCACTTTCATCCATCCTTTCATTTTTCATAACTCTCACAGTGGGAATATCAAACTCAATAGGAAGAACTGGATCAATGCCATAGGCCAACTGAAATGGGGAGTATCCTGTTGCTGACTTTGATGTTGCCCTATATGCCCACAATGCTGCATGAATCCTTTTATCCCATTTATGTACCTGCAAGGCTGCATCTTTTGCTAGAATTTGACACAGCACAAAATTTGTTCGTTCCACCTGTCCATTTGTGCTTGGCTTGTATGTTGTTGCCTTCCTGTGCTTGATAGAAAACTTATTGACTAGGGCTTCTACCACCTCATTAATGAAGTGGCTTCCTTGATCTGTTACAATTTCTAATGGACAACCAAATCTGGTGACAATGCGTTCATATATGAACCTTGCCACTTCATCCATGGAAGCTGCTTTCAATGGCCTAGCTTCAACCCACTTGGTTAAATAATCTGTGGCAACTACAATATACTTATTTTGACGTGATGTAGTTGGAAGTGGACCTACAATGTCTATTCCCCATTTTTCAAAGGGACCAAGGGGAAGAATAGGACATAATGGAGCTGATGAAGTCTTACGGTTACCATGTGTTTGACAAATATCACATGTCTTACAATAATTATAACAATCTTTAAAAAGAGTGGGCCAGTGATAACCTGCATCCAAGATCCTTCTTGCTGTAAGTTGTCCAGAGAAGTGCCCTCCACATGTGCCATTATGGAATTCTTCTAGCAGCTCCTTTCCTTGATCACGTCCAACTGCCTTCTTGTACTGTCCATCAGGTCCTATTCGAAATAATGCTCCATGCAGAATAGAATATGGACGACTGGCTTGAGTAATCTTTCTCTTAGTCTTTGCATTGGCACCATCAGGAAACTTGAATTCATTCAGATAATTCCAAATATCTATGTATTCACTAGGGATTGTGTCAAGGGAGAACAATGCTGCATCGGGAAAATCATCATCATCACAAGATGATCCTAAACCATCATAGGCTCGAGAGAGTGCATCTGCATTGACATGCTTCTTTCCTGGCCTATCTATAATATCAAATTCAAATTCTTGTAGCAAAATTATCCATCTTGCTATCCTCCCTGATGGGTTAGGCTTATTGACAATATATTTCAGAGCCTGATGATCTGTTACAACTATAAATTTCTGCCCTAGCAAGTAATTTCTAAACTTCTTTACAGCAAAAATGATAGCAAGAGCCTCTTTTTCAGTTACAGTATAGTTTACCTCAGCACTGCTCATTTGTCTGCTCCCAAAGTAAATTGGATGTTCATTCCTATTTTCATCCTTTTGGCTCAAAGTACTTCCTAGTGCTGCATCTGAGGCATCAGTGTACACAATGAATGGCTTGCTCCATTCTGGATTCTTCAAAACAGGTGAAGACACCAGGGCTTCCTTCAGTTGTTCAAAAGCTTCATGTGCCTTATTTCCTGGTTCATAAGTAACATCCTTCTTCAAGAACTGGGTTAGTGGCTGTGCAATCTTTGAGAAATTCTTGATGAACCTTCTATAGTAACCCACATGGCCTAAAAATGATCTCAACTTACTTCTATTCATAGGAAATGGTAAATCTTTGATTTTTGAAACTTTATCAGGATCAGTACCAATACCATCTCTGGATACAACATGCCCTAACAAGACGCCTTTAGAACATCCAAAGACACACTTTGTAGGGTTTAGTGAGGCTTGTGCTTCATCTAACCTTTGAAATGCTGTCTCCATCTGGTGCAGGTGGTCCAACTTGCTCCCATAGATGCAAAAATCATCCAGAAATACTCTGATGAAGGTCCCAATGTAGGGTTCGAACACCCTATTCATTAAACGCTGGAATGTTGCTGGAGCATTACACAACCCAAAAGGCATAACTCTATAAGCAAACGTTCCCCAAGGAGTGGTGAACGTGGTCTTTAGCTGATCTTTCTCTGCTATACGAACTTGGTTGTAGCCGCTATATCCATCAGCAAAACTATAGCACTCCTGGCCAGCTACTTCGTCCAAGATCTGATCTGAAAATGGAAGAGGGTAATGATCCTTCTTTGTTGCCTTATTAAGCTTCCTGTAATCAACACAAATGCGTAGCTTCCCATTCTTTTTTATTGAGATCACAATGGGAGAAACCCATTCTGAATTCTCCACAGCAAATATGAATCCTGCATCAAGCAACTTATCTATTTCTTCTTTTACAGTCTTGGAAAAATTAGGATTCATTCTATATGGCATTTGCTTTATGGGCTTAGCACCATCTACCAGCTCAATACAATGTTCTACCCAACTTACTTGGCGGAGTTCCTTGTAATCAAAAGTGAATAGGTGTATGTACCTTCGAAAGAGCTGGAGGTAGGATTCCTTCTCACTCTCTATCACAGCATCACCAATCTTTATTTGTTGGAGACGATCATCAACTTCTTCTTCAGATAATTTTATGGGGTCCTGGGTTGGTGTGACTGGAAGAATATCCATGACTGAAACATCAACCTCACTTTCTTCATCTTCAGTGTCCACTTCACTGGTGCTAGAGTAATCAGAGGATGTCCAATCATCAGTTTCATCACTTGAATCCACAGGTTCTGCTTTATGATGTCGAGGGATCACGTTTATCTTCACCCTCTCTCTACCACGTCCAAGTGTCATGAAACCTTCATTCCAGTAGTTTCTTGCATGAACTCTCCTTAGCCATGGTCTCCCCAGCAGCATTGGGTACGCAACAGTACCATTTTTCATCACCTGAAAGTCTACCACACATACCACACCCATAACAGATATTGCCACATTTGAAATTACACCTTCTGGTTTAGTTTTTCCCTTATTTAATGACCTTAACATAAGTGTTGAAGGGCGATCAATTTTTAAACCCAACATATTCATTACAGACTCGGTCATTACATTAACTGCAGCACCTCCATCAACTAAGACATCATGAATTGAAATACCATTACATAATACCTCAGCTTGTGGAGCATAGGGATCTGCCTCTGCCTCCAAAACAGGGACCTCAACCTCCTTCCTTCTTCGAGCATTGAGTCCACCTCGCAACTCCCGCCTCTTCTCAGAAGACATAGCCAAGAGTTGACCATATGTAATATTTGCAGGCCTTTTGGACAGATCTTCCAAGATGGAGTATGGTCCTTGCCCCTGTGAAATCAGAAAATCCTGCACACCCAACTTTCTTCTCCTATGTTTCTTACTAGTTTCTTCTTTCATCTTCTTAGGATCATTTCCATCTTGATTATCTTTTTCTTTCTTTCTTTTTGTTACAAACACATCTACTTCATTATTTCTGCTCTTATCTACTACATCAAAAGAATTCACAGGTGCTTTTCCTTTATCATTATCTCCCTTACCAGATGTAGAAGCTCTATCTGGACAATTATACTTATAATGACCCTTTTTATAACAACCATAACAAACAACTTCAGAAATATTTCTTTTTGGACCTCTATCTCCTCCCTGAGAACTAAATTCCTTTCCTTGAAGAAGATTAATAGTTAACTGACCCATCTTTTTGAGCAGATCTTCATACTCAGTAGATGTATTAGGAGAAATATTTGTGCTCACCAGGAGTGGTTGTGGATTCAGGACCAAAGGTGCTGGTGTAGGCTCTACTTTAGCAACAATTTCTTTGGGCTCCTCTTCCATGCTTTCTTCTTGCCTTCTTGCAATCTCCTTTGCTTGTTCAATGGTGGCTGGGCGGTCATACTTCACTCGTTGTCTGATCTCCGACTTCATCCCAAGAATGAAGTGCTTACAGAGGAGATTATCCACGCCATTCATCAACCCATCCGCTAGTCCTTCCTTCCGGATCTGGGCATCGAGCTTCCTCCTTAGCTCTAGAACACGAGCATGATAATCCCTTATCTTCTCCTTCTCTCCTTGGGATAGCTTTGTGATCTCGATCATGAGATCTGCATATTTCTGTTGTTCACCAAATTCTTCAAGAAAACTTTCAGTTAATAAATCCCATGAATTTTTCACATTATCACCTAGTGTTTCAAACCACCTAAGTGCTGAACCATCCAAAAAGGTAGGAAAAAATTCAGTCCATTGCTCCCTTCTTATAAGGCCATTACAAATACAAGATCGTTTAAACTCTTGAATGAAAGAAGAAGCATCTTCATTAGATTGAGCTGAAAAAACAGGAATCTTTCCCATTTTCAAAAGTAACCACCGTGAAATACCAACCCACAAGTACAATTAACAAGACTTATGTGCACAAATAATTGGAATCACTATACTAGAAAGTGACTTTACACCTTTCTACAGTAAATTAGAAATGACCATGGTAACTATGGTAAAACTTGACTTACTGCGGTAAAAACTGACTTTACTGTGGTAAACACTATTCACGGTAAAAAGTGAAATTACTGCGGTAAATACTATTCACGGTAAAAAGTGAAGTTACTGCGGTAAATATTATTCACGGTAAAAAGTGACTTTACTGTGATAAATACTATTCCAGCAAAAATGACTTTGTCATGGTAACTACTATTCACGGTAAAATGAGTTTACCATGGTAACTACTATGCACAGTAAAAACAAGGTTACCCTCCAATTGATTTTTGACTAAGTGGGAATATCTCTCCAGAAAATCCACCAACGAGGAATGGTCCCGGCAACGGAACCAAAATGTCATCAGCAATCCGGCACTATGATAATTCTTCACCGGGAACTCCTCGTGCTATGATTATTTGCTAATGCACAGCCTTTAGTTTGGTGGATGTAATCTGGAAACAAAACAACAACCGAACACAAGAATACCATTGACTATGATAAGACAAAATGACGACAAATCTGAAATATCAAAATAAATTATAATATTCACATGAAACTGTTACAATCTCACCCATGAGATACTTCAACAAGACTATGGGAGAAACTTTACAATTACACCTCTTGATGGCTTCTTCAACACACCTTTAACTGATGGCTTCCTTCGCACACTTCCTACAATATTTCTCACTACTTCTTTCTATGCTAAATGAGGGGGGTAGCCTCTCTATTTATAGAACTTACAGGCTTATCCATCTTATCTCTAAGATAGGATAAGAAATCCACTCTGACGAATCATATTCCATACCTTAACTCTTATCTGTACATGTAAGCTTATCTCTTAAGATAAGATAAACCTTATCATTTTACATGGGTTCCACATTTTTAGAATTTTTACAAATAAAATACACAAAATATTTATGACCTCACTCCTTGTCCTTATTACTAATATAATATTCTAATTCCTAATCATGTAGACCCTACTTCTCTAATTACCCAAACTTTGACATTTTAACATTACCGGACCACTTACGACAAATATTTACTTTTTACAACATTCCTATTGTACTTTGACTGTTACCGTACTCCACATTATTTGCGGCGTCGTACTGGCAGCGCCGTTATCTTCTATCGGACGCTACTACTAATTACACTTAACAACATTCTATTCCTAATACAGGATCAGCTGTCATACCTCTTCAATCTAAATGCAGAGCAACTAAAAGAGGTATTCAATTTTCTTTCAGCTGACACCTTGCTAATTTTGGTAGAAGACTAGCTTCTTGTTTATTTTCCACTCATCCAAGCATCCATACTCAGCTCTAAATCATTTGCATGGCTTACAATTTTGAAGAAAGGAAGCTATTTTGCACAACTAGTTGCAGAGTTTGTTTATCCCACCTTTTCTTCTAGTTAGAGTAGAGTAGGTAGGTTTAATTTCAGCAGAAGAAGTGCTTGTGCACACTCTACATGTTCCATTTTAGTTTTGTACATAGTTGTTTGGTGCTATTTTGGTTGCTCTTGCACAGTCCATTTCAGTAGATTTTAGTGAGGATTAGTTTCATTTCAGTGGGTTTCCAAGTAGCTCAGAGGTCACATTTTCATAGTTCATATTAGAATTGGTTATCAGGATTAACTCCATGCCCAATGGATGCTTCAAAGGCCACAGATCATTCATCTAGCAGGCAGATGACCCCTGAGAGTCACCAAATTGTTATCCAAAATGAGCCCCCTACTTATTTTGGCTAACTTACCTTCATTCTTTCCTTCCTTGTGCTTAAAATTAAATTTTTACACATTTAAAGCACTCAAAGTATTTTGAAAATGGCTTCATCACATAGTATTTTTCCTCCCCTTTCCTGAAAGGTAAAATTTTCCTCCTAACTCCAAATATTTTGAAAGTTATGGTTTGGCGGAGTTTTTTGGGGAAAATTTCCCTTGACAGGCCCACATCTAATGAGAAGATGTCACATGGAAGCGGAGGTCGGGCCGGTGGAGCAAATTTAAAAAATTCACCAAAGTGGGAAAAGGGCACAAAGGAGAAAACCGGCCCGCAGGCCCACAGAGGAGGATGGAGAAAAGTATAGAAGGCCCGCGGACCAACCGGCGGATGCCACATGTCCTGTTAGCAGCGGGAATCGGGGGCACGGAGGAATTTTTGATTTTTTTCCAAAATTGCAAAAGGCGCAAAGGCAAATGTTGAAGTGCAAAACCACAGGTGAACCAGGAAGTGACACGTGGCAGTGGAGCAGCGGAGCACGGGGAAATTTTGGGAAATTTTCCCAATGAAAAATCAAAGTGAAAAAGGTGAGGTTTGAGCTTGTGTTTCCATCAAATAATGGGAAAGTGACATGTGGCAGCGGAGTGGTGGGGTGCAAGGAATTTTTGGGAAATTTTCCCAAATTTAAAAAATAGAAAATTTTCATGTTTCGCCCGCCAACCTGAATTTTGTCCTAAAATTGCCATTTTTTCCCTAAATCTTCAGAGGGGCATAACTTTCGATCCCGAGCTTGGATTTTCACGTTCTTTATATCATTGGAAATCTGTTGAAATCCTCTACATGATGGAATCTTCAAATTTATTTTTTTATTTAAATTTGTAAGAGAAAAATTGAAAAATGTATATGGCATGTAAAAAACACAGAAAATGACTCCAACCACAAAAATTAATGAAGTATGGGCCTCTGTTTTGCTCTGTAAAGCAATGTACTTCAAAGTATGGGATTTTTTATGGAAACACATCATTTTTTAGGCCCATTAGATGAATCTTGTCAGTTGTTGAAGTCCCAAATCAATTTTCTTGTGTTTTCTCCTTTCTTCCATTCTACTCGATGGTTAAAAGCCAATTTTGGCTCATTTGCAATGGTTTTGTTCATTATTCTTCTCTGTCTCTCCCTTATTTTATTCCCCAGGGTTGAAAATGGAGTTTGAACATCCTCCCTTTCTCTATAATGGTTTTTTTTTCCTCTTACCAATGAAATGATGTTTTATGCAAACTTCTAGAGTAATAAAAAACATGTTTTGTGACTCATTTGTCCATCCTTGCTCGTTTTTGCTTGTTTTCTTCTTACCTCTCTTCATTACAGGTTTTTGGGCTATGTTCATGGATTCTTGGAACATTTTTTGTGTGAAATTCATCCTTGGTTTTGTGATGCACTTGTCCATCCTTTCCATTGCTCACCTCTCTTTGTTTCCATGGCAGTTTTGATAGATGTTCAACATTTTCCTTCTCTAGTGTATCACCATTTTAGTGTAGGCTCTGTTTTTCCCTCTTTTATCTCTCTCTCTGTCTCCTTGGCATAGTTAGATTAGGATTATATTAGCTTGCATGCACTGGAATAGCTTGTGGTAGGTAGTTTAGGAAGAGGAACCAACCTTCTTTGGAGAGCTTTCCCCATTTGCAAAGGTCCCACACTTTGGGAAAGCTTAATGTTTTGCATTCACACCAAATGACATTGCCTTAGAAAAGTAGATCCATAGGTCATTTTGGGGGTGCTGTGAATTTTCACTAACAGTTGCTTAGGTCACTTAGATGAAGGTTCTTAGGTTCTGTTATTAGCAAATGTATAAAACAAAGATACCAATGTTGGTCTAGTATAACCGATGATGGTTTAAAAGGGACCAATGATGGTCATGGGTAACTGGCATCGGTAGGGTCAGGGTGAAAGAAACTTAATGGGATCTAGTTGTAGAGGTTGATATGAGGTTAAATAGAGACAAAATGGGGGGTGGATAGGTCTTTCGGAATATTATGTATACTCAAAGATGTGTAATAGTCAGATATAGGTGATTTAATTGTGTGGGTGGAGGAATGGATGAGTTTACATGACTGTAAATGGTAGGGGAATGAGAGTGCAAGTGGAAACTGATAACAGTGGTAGAACTTAATAGACTCAAGTAGAAATAGATGATTCTAGTTAAAAGTATGATTACTATGGTGCAGGATCAAATGGCTAGATGGTGATGATGGTTTATCAGAGGAATGATGTTTGGTATCATGACAGTGCTTCCCAGAATGTTACTATGAGTGCAATACCTCTGGATCTGTCCTAGTGCTGGCTATGGATGTTTGGAGGTATGAAAAGGCTTTGTTTATGCTTGCATGCAAATCTCTTCTCTTCTCCTCGATTCAAAAATGTGCCAACCTCTCCCAAAAGGTTCCTAAAGTGGATGAATGGTAACTGAAAATGGTTCTTGATTGACCAACATCAGTTTTAGGATGATCAGCATAGGTTAAGGCAGGATTCCCTAGGTTTACAAAAAATGGCAGATCTTGGGAATCACTTGGGAAAAGTTTGTTCTATTCTCATGGATCAAAACAGAAGTTTCCCTTCTAATGAGTGGGAATGTGGTTAGAGGAATAATAGGCATGTGCTTTTAGGGTTTAAAATAAATCTTATCTCATTAAGGTAAGTGGGACTAAGTTTTAGTTAGTTATGGAAACATGTTATGAATAGGTCTATGGTGAGGTGTCTAGGTGAGGTGGAAATTAGTTTAATTAGGATAATTAAATAATAAATATTGTGAGAATAGGTATTAATTTAATTGAAGTAATTGAATTAATATTAATGTGGGGTGAAAGGGGCCATGGTTAGAGGGACATGTTTAAGTTGGTTATTCGACCAGGGGCTAAGGGAATTGTGACCAAATTTTGGTGTCTATATTTTCCCCTTTTTTCCACATAGCTTGTATTGGTAAGCGACGCTGAAAAATATAAAATGTGGGTGTCCCATGTGTGGGTGAAGGTGATCCCCCTCAAACTAGGAACTAATGAGGTGTAAGACAAAATCGGTGATAAAAAGGTGGATGTGATGAAAATGAAGGTAAGTGGGTCTGAGTGTAGCTGTGAGTATATGGGGTACAAGGGTTAGGGTCCAAGCGGGAAAATAGGTAAATGGGAAAGGGTCAAAGGTAGTGGCAGTCAAATGCATGCACATGTTATAAAATTTTCCATAGTACCAGGTGGAAGATCTTGCAAACTCTACGTCATCAAAGGTCGATAGGTTTATCCAAACAAGGTTGAAGTGATTCTAGTATCCAAGGTATAAGATATAGTACAGAAACATAATGTAGGTCAGGTGTAGGAATGTTTAGGTATGGTCCGGTACACCAAAGGTTGGGTTAGGATAAACAACACATCAATAGGCAAGGTAAGGTTATTAGGAAAACCAACACAGGTAACAGCGCTGTAAGGTATAGCGAGAACATGGGTGCAAAGGTCTATAAAAATGTGTCAGGTCTAGGAATATATGTCATGAAGTGGGTAGGGCTGAGGTAAAAGTAAAATAAAAGGTCCCAAAATGTAATTAAGGACATGTATACGTAATGTGTTCTGGTAGGTAGGTGACGATAAATGTGGGTAAGGTCACAAGGTGGTGGGAAAGGGTAATGTTGGGATCAAAATGGGTAAAAGAGGGGACAGGGGGAATGAGAGAGAATCAATGTTGGTTATGGAGTGACCGACATCGGTCGGGTCAAACTGACCGATGTCAGTCATGTCGATTTGGGTATTTAAAAATAAAAATCCATATAATATGGATTCATTTGTATTGCTTGGATTTTGTGACAATGACAGAGCACCAAACTTTTGTACTTTTTTTAGAGGAAAGTACGAGCAAATGTACCTAGCTAAGGTGGAGATATCTAGTTGGTGATATGTGCTAGGTAGATGGGTCCACAAGATTTGTGTGAAGAATTTGAGTGGGTAGAGGTGACGTGACTATTTGGTGATGGTAGAAGTGGGAGAGGGGTTGGGTGGGACACCAGCGTAGCGGCCAGTCATGCCACCATGTCGGTGATACTGAGATGAGGCAAGATCTCATCCTTTCTTCATATTTGTTGTGGGAAAAGGGGGATATGTGTAGGAATGGTCATGCATGGGTGATAATTAAAATTTGTGGTTAAAATTTATGTAATGAGGGATGAGAGAGGTCATAGATAGGGTAAATAGGGGTGGGGAGGGATTCAGGTTAGGTTTGGGAAGGGTAGGAAAAGTTATTAGGTGAATTTGGAGAATTTATTCGGAGAAAAAATGGTGGTTTGTGGGTTTAGTCGTGGCAACAGTGACTGACGTCGGTCAAGAATTGGCTGACGTCAGTAAGATATAGCCAACATTTGTCAAATAATAGATGACCGATGCCGGTTACAAGTGACTGAGGTTGGTCAAGATTTTAAAGAAAAAGAGGTTAGACAAGGGTTTTAGGGGGTTAGAAACTATGAGGTGTAAATGTAAGTGGGTTAAGGGTAGGTAAGGTAAGTTATAGAGGTTACAGGGAAGGAAAATAGGAAGGAATTGCATGAATGGGTTATCTGGGTAAGGGATGTTTTGGAAATGATTATGGGTTTAACAATGGTATGATTTTTTGGATGCAAGTGAGAGACTAGCTACGGATGTGGGATATAGTTCCACCTCTATTGCTAGTGGTGTGGGGAGACATGACTGATGAGGAGTGGAAGCACATGAACAATGTGGGTCTGATTGGTATCTGACGATATAGGCGTATAGTGCGTGATCCTAGTTTGATGGTCACTCTCATTGATAGATGGGATTCTGTGATGAACACATTCCATCTTCTAACAAGTGAGATCACAATAACCTTAGAGGACATTTACATGATCTTGAGATTACCGATAGTTAGAGCACAAGTGTACTCTATTTCATCATAGGCCTACAAGGAGGTGATGTTGACAGTATTTGGAGAGGGGATGGCTGAGATGAGGTTCCATAGTGCCAGCCTGAGATATGGAGATTTATATGTGGCCCATCCCGAGGAGATGTAGTTAGTTGTTTTGATTATGGAGGCACTGTGCTATTTTTCACTGCCAAATGCAGAGGGTAGGAGATTCCAATGGAAATTGATGGGAGTTCTCCAAGATATGATGGAGGATTGGACTTGCTTTGCTTGGGCACTAGCCTACCTAGTGTAGTTATACAGGGAGGTATGGGCCTACAGGAGGCTATGGAGGTTCAGCTTGTGTTACACCTTCTTTCTTCACTGTTGGGCCTACAAGCACATTATGTGTGTGCAGCCTATTGGTTTGCCCCACATGGATGCATTTGAGCTAGTTATGGTCCAGGTTGGTTATAGGAATTGGGTGTCAATTGGTGGAGTGTACTGGGGGGCTAGGGCTACGCATAATGTAGCTCACTACATGTGGATGTTGGAGGGGTTGTCTGGAGTAGACATTATTCGGAGGTCATATGTGGTATATCCATCATACAAGTGTATGGAGATGAGTTGGATGAGCTACAACTTCTCTGGTGGATACAAGTGTGTCGTGTCAGGGAGCACAAGATGATACTAGTAGATAGAGTCTGGTGGTAGTTTGGGTTGCCCCAGTGTTGATCAGTCATGCCCTAGCACTTAGTAAAGAAAATATAGAAGGTTCACACGGGAGAGTACATCAAATTAAAAGGTGAAAAATTATTGGAAAGGATCACGTGTGAAGAACAGAAACATGTTCGAGAATTATCCATTTTCACGACAAGGATCTATTTTTTGAGATAGCGTGCAGAGCACTCAAACCAATTGAAGACTTGCATGTCATGCATTGGCTATTTTTGAAGGATTAGCTATAAAGTGCTTTATATGGACATGGGATGGAAATAGATCTACTACTGTCAAGTCATCTAACAATAGTCTATTGTTAGCACACTTGCATTTGTGGCTATTTTTGTAATAGTGCATGGCTAGTAATAGCATGCAACCTATTTTGGGATTAGATAAGTGGTGAAGGGAAAGTCCCCACCCTTATAGGTATGTAGTAAATTGTATAGTAGATATATAGAGATAGGTGTTCATACATAGGAAGATTATGCTAGTAAATTTGTTATGCGCATACTACTGTTGTTGTAATGAAGCTTCTATATACTTATTGCATTTAATATAATGGAGGATATTGGCTAAATCTAAGTGTTAGTTCTACGTGTATCTAAATCTCGTATGTTCTTGATCTCATCATGGTTAATACTTAATTATGTTCTCCCTTAGGTATAGATCTGGTATGCTCTGTAGAATGTTGTGTTAGTAATGGAACTGCATGTGTTAAGTCTTCATCATGCTAAAATCCCAAAACAATAACCCTAAAGAGGGACTAGGTACCTTTGCGTGCTTCGGGTGAGTGCTCAGCCTGGGTTGAGTGATGTACCAGCACGTCTAGGATATTATTGGGCTTGCACTACTAAATTCTAGGCTACATCATTAGTTTTGTTGCAGGACCTCTTCTTCATTTGTTTTCAGGATGGTTCGCAATGAAGATATACCGGTTAACCTTATAAAGTGTTGAAGAGTGGATGCACAATCTGGAATAAGAATACGCACAGTGGTTCAACAATGGATTTGAGTTTAACGTATGTGTATGGGTGGAACAAAACCTATATGATAGTTTATATGAGAGCTTCTTCACTATTTTTCTAGTAGAATTGTACGAGTGGTAAATTACTTATGCATCTAAGAGGAATTGGAGGTATCATGCACTTTTTTGGACATAGGAATAATTTCAGGCCCTTTATGATGCTAATTTGATTTGGACTCAAGCTATGGATACGTGGTGTTTTGAATAGTTATATCTTGGAGTACTCAATTTCCACTTATTCATGTCTAGAGGTAGCTGAATTCTAGTTTTTACGATATGTAAGGGGAACTTACCTGCAAGGAATTCCACTGGAAATAAAAATCCTAATGGTAACTTTGAATTTAGAGAGTAAACTGATGGATAACTAAACCTCACCACACATGGGGGTAGGAGAAGTTTGGTGAAGGATGGCATACCTAGTGGCAGAAAGGGAAAGAGAGGAAAGTTGGCTTAATTATAACGAGGCACACGAGAGGGAGATCGAGAAGAAATGGGAGATTGCAGAGAAAATGGAATTGTGGAGAAAGATAGTTCAGGAAGGAGTTGAAGTTCACACAGAAGATGTGGATCCTGAGCCTTAGGAGCTCCCTCATTTGGGAAAAAATGATTGGGAACCCTCCTCGTCCTCACGTAGCAGCGTGCCAATAGAGATGACCTGGACCGTGGGTGCGCATCTAAAATCACCGGGAAACCTTTCCCTTGTGCTTTGTTTTCCAACATTTAGTACAAGTAGTCAGGACTCTAATTCTAGTAGTGGAAGAGTAGGAGTGATTATTATAAGAGGCATAATTATGGCAGTGTAAACGGCTTTGTTGTTATATGGAAGCATTGTTTCAGGTACATTAGAATATAATACAACTGCACTGATTTTTGGACTAAATTTTGGGAGTAGTAATGCTTTGCATATTGTCAAGGTACAGTTAGGTTCTACTATTGGGACACAGGGAAGTACATCTTCTGGTCTGACCCAAATATAGGTTTAGGATCAGGAGGTATAGGTAGCTCTAGTTCAGTTAGGTCGAGAGGTTCTGGAGGTAGGGGAAACACAAGAGGTTTTGGATCAGGTGGGAAAGGTCTGCACCAACCCTAAAATATTTACATGGAAATGTCTCTTCATCTTCCAGAGTATAGGGGTATAGAATATGTTATTGAACATGTGCATATGTGTGAAATATTTTGGCATGTAAAAGGAATCATGGCTTCGGAGCATAAGGCAATCCAATTTGTTACTACGTTACAAGGGTGCACACACAGCTGATATAAAAAGTTTGACCCTGATTAGACTTGCGTAGATTATATAGCTTTAAAGGATGCATTCCTTAAAGAGTTTTATATCCCTGAGTTTCAGTAGAAGAGTATAAATGTGCTCAAGAATATTAAGCAAGGCACTACTGAAAATATTGGAGAGTATGATGCATGGTTTAAAACATTGTTATCAAATATTTCTTATGACATACACCCAATCCAACATGCACAATGGTTCATTGGGGGCTTGATTACCCATTTTAGGAAGGAATTATCACATAAGACATACAGTGATCTGTGCGAAGCACTTGAATCAGCTTTACGTGCTGAGGTAGTTGGAAGCATAGACACTAGAGTGAGCCCGTTTTTAGAAGCACAAATAACAGCTATGAGAAATTTTTTAGAGAAACTATCAACAAATTCAGCACATGAGACACGCACAGTGATTTGGTGCACTGATTGTGAAGTAGAAGGTCACACAAGGATAGTTGTCCTCATATAATAGTATGAACATTGGTGATGGATTGTGAGATATGCCATTTAAACCATAATGTTAGCTGTTACCTATTATTACAACATGTGATAAGAAAGAATGTTTCAAGCTACTATAAAATCTGTAGGTCCACAACTCATGATATGGAAGACTACTGAGCGATTGTATAGATCCATGATGCTACAGATATTGGTGTAGGAAAGACAAGAGTTTCAGATAACTCTAAGGGAAATAATGAGCATTAGAACTAGGATCACAATCAGGTGCACTATGATCGGAATGAAGGGAATTTTGAAGGTGGTCATGGCAGAGGTCAAGGATACCATGGTGGATTCGGAGGACAAGGCCATGGTGGTGGAAGAAGTGAGTTCCCTCGTGGAACATGTTATACATCTGGATCTCCTAACCACTACAAGTGTGAATTTCCTCAAAATATTACATGTTCTTTCTATGGAAAGAACCAGAGCTATGAGGAGTGCCCAGACTTATATGAGCATCCAAGTAGGCAATATAAACAAGAAAAAAAAGGTGTAGGGATGGTTAAGATACAACATGCTGTTGAAAATCAATGGATGCCTAAGTTGGAGGTAGAATCCAAGGCACTAGAAGTGAAGATCACGACTCGCATTGAGGTGTCACGCACCAGGGAAACATTTTAGAAGAAACCTACCATCACTAAAGAAGAATTTATTCATGCATGGTACCTAGATCCTTGTTATCAAAAGGAGGTTTATCAGGAAACTACTAAATTTCTAAGGAATCTTCAGGGTCAGATACAATACTTAAAAGAGAAATCACGGAAGATAGAGAATAATAAAGTATCAGAGACAGTCCAACCTGATATAGATGACTTAAGGGAAGTGTGTAAAATGTTACACCAATAAAATATCATTCCATTATTAGGGGATTGGCTAAAAGGAAACACTCAGCGTGTAAGTATTGAGATTGGATGGCAGATCTTGCATGTGAATCTTCCCCCCCCATATCCTAGATTATGAAAAGGAAATCACTCTGAATGTTGTTGTGGATGGGTGGCTATTGAGTAATATACTAATTGATATAAGCATGGAATTCAATTGTTATTACCTTGGATGCATGGGTACAAATGGGAAGACCCCCATTAAAGCCATCCTCTAATGTCTTATTCATGGCTAATCAGACTAAGTCCACTCCCTTCAAAGTTTTGAAAGATGCATCCATTACCATACAAGGAGCCAAGTTCATTGGAGACTTTAAATTTTTAGCACTAGAAGAGTTAGATAGCTTCCCAGCTCTATTGGGGTGTCCTTGGTGCTATGAAAATAATTTTGATATTTGGTTCAATAAGGGCTATATCAGTTTTGAAAACAAGGAGATGAGAGTTATTATACCTTTAACAGATGGAAAATATGCACCCTATGTTGATCCCTTAAGTGAAGAAAATCTAAATAGGATTTATGTATGCACCATCTGAGATCCAGAGATGATTGAACCAACCAAAGAATGACTAATTTAGTGGGAGAATGCATAGTCTATTAGTGATACTACAAGTGTTGCTTGTGATAATTGGGCTTACAAAAATTATGATTTGGTAGGGAGAGGTAAAAATCATCTTTCCTCGGGACAAAAAACTGTGTTATGTCACGAGGATAGGTAACAACTCGGTACCTTGTTACATAGGTGAAGGGGATCCCATGGTATTTCTGTGCGCCATGGAAGAATAGTGGATAAACCCACTGGAAAGAAGAAATATTCTCACATATACACTACACGGGATAGTAGCAAATTAGTGGGTGGTTCACATGGATAATCTTGTTGAATGGAATGAAATTAGGATTTTTTTTACTACTAGGTTCTTCAAGAGTAACACACCTACTCAAAATCTGCACTTATCATGGTAATCAGCCTATTCCACACCATGTTTAGAAGTGTGGGAGACTCTAGACAAAAGGGAAGGAAGCTTTACCACCTTCACTATGGGTGCATAAGTTATATTCCACTTTACAAGGTTACACATGTGCTTATTATGTGTATGCATAACTCCAAAGAGAAACTGGGAATTGACAAGATTTAATTACGTGAATGGCCCAGATGTTTGACTTCTTCTCTACAAAACCTTTTGTGGGAGAAGCATTGAAATTTATAAAGGTATTAACTATGGGAGATAGTGCCAAGGATGAAGAACTCCTTTAGGAGTTATTAGATAAGGAAGACTCAGGAGCACATCTTGGTGAAGAACTAAAGGACGGTGCAACATTACTTCAATGTGATTTCCTTGAGAAAGGGAAAGGAAAAATGGTCTTGTTAGTGGATGAAAAAGAAGTAGAAAATCTAGATATAAACCATTCAACAAGTAGGCGTGAGGTATTGGACAGTGTAGATAAGACCACATGAGCTTATCATGAACCTATGAAGATAAATCAGGTGAATATTGGAACAGATACTGAGCCCAAGGAAGCCATAATTGGAGATTATTGGTCAGAATCTGAAGTGGAAAAAATCATAGAGTTACTAAGGGATTACTAGGACTTATTCCCTAGGGGGTACCATGAACTTAAAGGCATGCATGAATCATTAAGGAAGATGAAGATATATCTTAAAGAAGGTGTACGCCAATCTAGAAAGAGACCCTACAGGATAAACCCAAACTTTCTTGAAAAGGTCAAAGAAGAGATTGATAAAATGTTAAAGTCTGGGATTATCAAACCCCTTGATGATTCAGAATGGGTTAGTATAATGGTGATTAGTATCAAGAAGGATGGAATAATTAGAATATGCATGGACTATAGAGAGCTGAATGTTTCATGTGTAATTGATCCCATTCCTATGCCATTCACTGAGGAAATACTAGAAGGCGTTGCAGGGTGCAAAATCTATTCGTTTACAGATGGGTTTTTTGGGTATCATCAGGTTCAAATTGCCTAGGAGGATCAGGAGAATACTAAATTTACTACTAAATAGGGTAGCTGCATCTATACTATAATTCCTTTTCGTTTGATAATGTGCCTATTGTATTTTTGCACATAGTTGTCCAAGCATTCAAGGAATTTATTCAAAACTTCTTATAAGTATATTTAGATGATTGGATGGTGTATGGATTAGTTAAGGATTAATGTGACAATCTTTGTTTGATGTTTGAATGGTGTAGACAATTAAGTATCTCTTTAAACATCAAGAAGTGCATATTTGCTACACCATTTGGTGTAATTTTAGGACACATAATCTATAAAAAGGGCTTGCTGGTTGATCCATAAAAGGTTGCAGTCATTATAGGCCTAAGGGAACCTATCAGTTAGAGTGAGGTGCATTGATTTTTGGGTCATACAAAGTATTATATAAATTTTATCAAAGGATATACTAAAGTTTCCACACCATTGGAATATTTACTAATAGGGAGAGGTACGTTCTACTGGGGAGAACTGAAGTAGCCCACATTCGAGACATTAAAGGATAAACTTACTAACACACCTATTCTACATTTTCCTTTATGGGACAAACCATTTCATGTACATGTTGACGCCTCTAGAATAGCCATTGGTACGGTATTTTTCTAACTTGGAGAAGGTATTATAGATCATCCTATCTGTTTTGCTTGTAGGAAGCTGACTCCTGCAGAGTATAATTACACAACTATAGAGGGTGAAACTTTTTTAATGATATATGTGCTACGTAAATTCTGCCAGTACCTACTAGCTACACCATTCTTCTTTTATACATATCACATGTCATTGCATTGTTTGGTAAATAAACTTGTTTTACAATGGCACATATGTTGATGGATGCTCTTATTTCAGGAATTTGAATTCATAGTTATGGTAAATCTAGGGAAAAGTAATTCGGGACCGGACCATATATCAAGAATATAGTTAGGCAAAGAAGCACATGCAAGTGAGGATACTATGCCAAATGCATAGTTATATAGGTTATAATAAGTGCCATCAGAACTAGAGGACATTGTTGTCTTTCTATGAATAGGGATGGCACTAGAAGGAATGAAATCTTGGGAGAAGAAACAACTTGCTATACATGCCACACCTTATATGTTAATCAGTGGTGAATTGTACCTTATATTGCATCGTTGTATATTGGAACTTGAGCGCATGGATATTATGGAAGAGGCTCATGGTGGTATTATAGGTGGCCACTATGCTGGTGACACCACTACGTGTAAGATTCTACTCGCTGGATTATGGTGGGAGACTCTATATAAATATTGTAAGGAATTTTGTATGGCATGTGATCATTGTCAATGTCTTGGAAAACCAGGTCAATGAGATGAAATGCCTCTGAGACCTATTAATAGCACAGAGCCATTTGAGAAATGGGTTATAGATTTTGTGGGTCCTCTTTAACTAGCTACATGCAGAACTAGATCACATTACATCATAGCTTACACAGAATATCTAAAATGGTGGGTAGAAGTAGAACCCACAAAGGACTATACAGTGGATATTGCAGCCCAATTTCTCTGGGAAAATATTATTACAAGGTATGGATGCCCTTTAAGTTTGACCAGTGATAGGGGCACACATTTTCTGAATGAGATAATAAAAGTTTTATTGGATGAGTTCATGATTGCACACCATAAGACTACACCCTATCATCCTCAAGAAAATGGAACTGCTGAGGATTTCAACAAAATTTTGAGCTAGACATTAATAAAAATCTATGATGTTGAAAGAAATGACTATGATGATAAAGTATCTGCACTACTTTGGGCATATCGGACAACATATAAAAGGATGAACAAAGCCACACCATTTCAGTTCATTTTTGGCATATAAGCCATTCTTCCTATCAAATTTTTGCTACCTTCTTTGTGTATTGCATGTAGAGGTCTTGCTAATGAGCAAGCCTTAGAAGAGTGGATTGAAAATTTAATCAATTTGGATGAGCGACGAGCCATAACACGTTAGAGTCAAAAGCAAGAAAAGGCCAGGTAGAAAGCATGGCATGAAAAAACATAAGGGACAAGAAGTTTGATATTGAATAAATGGTGCTTCTCTATGAATCTAAGTTATTGTACCATCTAGGAAAACTTAAGGTACATTGGTTGGGGTCGTATGTTATCACTTACATCCTTGAAACATACACTTTCTAGTTAGAAGAACTTGATGGAACACGGCTACCCGGTTACTTCAATGGGAGTAGGCTGAAGCCCTACTATAAATAAATATTTTAGTTGTTTGTAATAAGGTAGTATTTCCATTTAGATTAGGTTTTCAATTCTACAGTCCCTTAAATGTGTTTCCTTCTTTGTTTTTATACCTTTTCAATTTAGTTGGTGTGTTGTGTAATAAGCACATTTACGTGCTAGAAGATAATTACTATTTGAAGAATTTTTATGCACAGAGGACCACACATAATTTTAGTGCGGGGTGGATTGTTGGTATCCAGGTATAAGGCTATTGGGATTAAACAACGGAAGGAATAAGCTGCTACGAGTACTATTTGAGCCAAAGGATTGCTTCTAAAAAGTGACCAAAGATGGAGATGGATGAAGGGACAATATAACGTGAGGTAAGTCGAGACCATAACAACTACTAGTGGAAGGTGCAGTGATAAGGTACTCAGGTGTAAGGAAGTGCGATAAAGAGAATTCTGCGACCAAAGGGTAGGAAGGTGTGCTAGAAGGTTATAGCTGGGATGCGAAGATGTACCACGCGGAAAGAAAAAAGTTGGTCAATAAATAAGAGAAAATTGGGTAGGTGAAGGAGAAATAAATGCATCAAAATTTTTAAAAACTATATATGGATTGGATGTGAGTTCATTCTTACCATTGCAATTAAGAGATTTTGACAAGAGACAAGTGTGAAGAGCTGAGAAATCGTGTTAAGGTGCAAAGAGTGTGAAACAAGATGTGGAAAGGAGGTTTGTGTGAAGAAGAAGCTTGCATTCCCACAGGAGGAGGGTTTGAGCGAAGCAGTGTAGTCATTTTTATACCCACTAGAAGAATAGGGGAATCCCATGCGCACTAGCCTATCACCCAGTGGTAACTGGGTGCTCACCTAAGGCATGTGCGGGTGCTGAGTCTCCCTTTTATGTGAGTTAAATGGGAAAAAAATCATCTAGATTAGGAACTTAATGAATAATGGTGGCAATGAGACATAATTCATCATCGGAATTAGAGCGGTATTTTAGAAAAATGCGTTCATTCCAAATAGAAAATACTTGTAGATAACAGATAGACTACATAAGGAAGGAAAATACATAAGAGATTACATCCATTACATAACATCCATGAACAGAAATGAAATGATATAGAACTGGATCGAATCAACTATACTCTTGCTCATTCATGTTTGTATCCTCATTACATTCCTACTCATTACAATCAGTGGATCCACTTAGACTACCACAAATCGATTAGACCGAAGTCATACATCATAATAGGGGTCATGTCTTTCTTCCATACAAAGAAAAATTTACATCACAGCCCCTTAATGCATTACTCCATAGTATGTATATCTATATCTTGATCCTTTGATCCCCCCTTTGTTCTTTCTACGGGTGCTCATATATATAGGCATCCTATGGTGTTAATGCCTCCTTTTGTGGCCTCAGATCCATTACCAAGGGTTTGTATGGGATTTCCATGGGAATATGTTCCTTCAAATATGGGGTCTGCACATTCTGACATGATGGTCTCCTATGTGCACCTACTCTCCAACATGGGCTCTGCATGTTCTAACATGATGGTCCCCCATGTGCACCTCCATCGCTAAGCATATTACCTAAGTGGGCCCTGTACTATCAGACTGACACCTTATTCACTCTGAATGTGTGGTCAGATCCCATTCCTCATGCCAAAAATAGCTAAGTCTCGAAACCTGAGATCTGTCTATGTGCCTTATCCTGCATGCTTTTCTTCCACTAGGCCTTGCGCACTTTCTTCTTGCACACCCATCCTTCAATCCATGTCTTGTGTGTCTATTAGTGTGAAATCACAACACCCCCAAATGATTTCTAAAGGTCTTGTTTTCTAAGGTAGAATCATCTGGTGTGATTGCATAACATGGGACCATCTCTTAAGTTGTGGGACTTGCGGACTTGAGATGGCCCCATGTTATGCAATCACACCAAATGATTCTGCCTTAGAAAAGAAGACCTGTAGAAATCATCTAGGGGTGCTGTGATTTCGTACTAACAGTTTTGGCATGCTCAGTGGGACAGGTCTAAAGCACCTTACCACTTCACTTCATCAGGTTCAATGTGCTCTTGGTGAAGATTTTAGCCTTTGGAGGCACTTTCAAGAACATCTGGTGACTCCATCTGGTAAAAAACCCATTCTCTGAGTTGCAAACCTTTTCCATCCATTTCCACTCATTTTCATCTATTTTCCTCTTCCATCTCTTCCATTTTCTCCCATTCCATGAGGTTATACAATTATGACTTCATACCCTTCATGTAACTCACACTTATAGCAATACAGTCGACCTCCAATGTATTTCCCAACTCCTCCAGACCAGCATTATAATCAGATCCAAGACCATTATGCTCACCCATATGAGCAGTGTCAAAACCAGTTTGACTATGAAGCTTATCAAGGATAAGGGAATGCATATGATGGTGATAGTTATGCAGAGGATGCTGGTATACTAGAAAAGATTCAAAAAATGTAGGTTGGCATGGTTCATTTAAGGGGCATAGCACAAATGAAGGCATTCAAGATTGGTTACATATCACCTTGTCCATGGGAAGGCCCTTTTCTAAGACATTACAACCCTCAAGAGAAGCTTGACTTCATGGTTGAAGTGTTACCTTAGCTTACACAGTGTATTGAGGACATTGGGGCTTATGAGCAAAGTGCGGGATAACCTTGTCAATGGGTAAGTCAATCACTAGCTCCCTGCCTTTCATTTTCTCTCCCTCAATATTTATCATTTTAGTAGAGGTAAGAGTCAATTCCCTCACTTGCTACCCCAAGTGTTGATTTCATTTCTCCATCTCCTAGTTTTCCACCTCATCTTAGTTCTTCTTTCCTTTTCCCTTCCAAACAGTCACCCCCTCCAAAAAAACAAGAAGTTGCACCTCCCTTCCCACCACAAACAATTGCAAAGATGGTTGAACCCAAACCTACCACTCCTCTTGCTTTTCCAAGCCCATGTTGGGAAGAGACTCAAGAATCCAGTCAAGGAGAAAAACAAGAAGAGGATCCCAACAGAAAATAAATGACAGAAAATTTGAAGAGTTAGGTTGCAAAATTTGGGTTTACAAAGATCCCCTTGATGGTCAAGCCAATAGAGGAGGTCAAGATTGAAGAACCAGTTGTGGCTGAGGCTGAGTTTGCAACAGCAAAAGAGAAAGAACAAGAGGAGGAACACTCAGTCCCAAGACCCATTGAAGAGGATCAGTTGGGAGATATCAGATCATTGTTGAGGCCACTCAATAAATAAGGCATCATTGAAGATTTTTTGCTTTCATTTCAAGGGCCTGATTTGATTGATGAACCCATGATGGAAGAGGAACATACAGTTCCAGAGGCTCTAAGTGTGGAGTAGGCTATAGGGGAACCTTTAGTTCTTCCTCCCACTTCAAACCCTTCAAGCTCTAATGTTTAAGAAGAGTTTGATCTTTCAAACTTCATGTTTGAGAGTGAAGGGAGCATGGTGATCAAGTTGCAGATCAAGGTGACACCATGGAGGAGGTAGAGCACATGCAATAGGACAACAAGAAGGTATATTACCTGTCTGACTTGGAGGATTGCCTTGATGGAGGGGAACCCATTGAGATCACATCATTTCTTCCTCCATCCATCTTCTATGCACATGAACTTTCTGCCATGAAGGAGGATATTCAAGTGCAAAATCCTGCAATCCATAGTGGCCCTCTAGAACCAAGGTTGGAAGATCTTGATCTTCCACGTTATTCAAAAAAGGAGGAAGGGAAAAGGTAGGAGGATGTCATCATCTCTCTCACACCATCTACCCAAGAAGGTCCACAAGAAGACTCAATTTTTGGAGTTTAATTTTAGAGAAATGGGCATATCCATCGGATCAAACCGTGCCCAATCAGATACTTGGCTTCATTGGAGCCAAAGGAGAAGCCACAACTAGTCATGTCCATTTCATGGTATGAGGATGATATGCAAAGCACCAAGGATCAGCTGTCATACCTTTTCAATCCAAATGCAGAGTAACTAAAAGAGGTATTTGATTTGTATCTAGCTGATAATTTGGTGATTTGGGTGGAAGATTAGCTTGTAGTTAGTTTTTCACTCATCCAACAAGCCATGTCCAGTGCCAAATCAGTTGCATGGATGCCATTTTTGAGGAAGGGAAGCTATTCTCCCTACTAGTTACAAGTTTTGTTTGAGTTCCCTTTGCTCTTGGTTAGAGTAAAGTAGGTAGGTTTGTTTTTCAGCAGAAGAAGTGCTTTTACACACTCTACATATTCCATTTTGAGCAT
Organism: Taxus chinensis; assembly: GCA_019776745.2. Lineage (NCBI taxonomy): Eukaryota > Viridiplantae > Streptophyta > Pinopsida > Cupressales > Taxaceae > Taxus > Taxus chinensis. The sequence continues at coordinate 172,902,760 of CM034150.1, read as the reverse complement.
GTATGATTTTCAGTTTGTACATAGTTTTTGCTGCTATTGTTTTTCTCTTGCACAATGCATTGTGATGGTTTTTTGGTGAATATCAGCTCCAAGTTGAGTCAGTTTCCCAGTGGCTTAGGGATCATACCTTCAAAATTTCAAATCAGTTTCATGTTTATCAGGTAGACTCTATGCCCAATGGATGCTTCAAGGCAACTGGTATATGTCCCCGTGAGTCACCAAATTGTTATCCCAAATTCCCCCTCAACAAATTTGGTTAAGAGAAACTATGAAGGGAAAATGATTCAGACCCACAAAATTGATTTCCAAAACTAGGTAAAGTGAAAACAGAGGCTCGAGAAAGTCAAATTCTACCCTACACAAGAAGAAATAGAAGAAACGGTTCTTCTAGGTGTTTCCATGTCTTTAATCTATTTAAAGGGTCACGGGAGGACTCAACAATGGAATTGTAGGGTCAGAGAATAAGGGGCAGTGCCATAGAGGAACCAAGAGAAAGAAAGGGTCCAAAATTGACTAAGTATGGAGGAGGCAGTAGTAAGAACCATGTGTCTATTATCCCAAATTCACCCCCCAAAAAATTTGGTCAAGACAACTCCTGCACATAGAGAAAATATGAAGGGAAAATGTTTCGAACCTATGATCTCGCATTCCAGAACAAGGCAAAGGAAAAAGTCAAAGTTTGAACCTTGAGTCAAAGCCAAAGTGAGGAATCAAAGGAAAGGGGGAAAAGATAAATTGCGGACCCATAGGCCCAATTTTTGTTCCAATCTAGCTGCCATGTGTCCCATATCAAAAGGGGACCCATTTTTCAAGTTGTTTTCCCGCCCTCCTATATGGACCTGATACAAAATTCGAAGGGGCATATATTTCAACTCAGGGATCAAAATATTACAAATTTGGAATTTTTAGAAAGATCTCAACCTCCATTATGCCATGGAAGCATAAAATATCATTTTTTGTATGCCTTAGTGGGTGGAAATTAGGAAAACGTTTTTCACCCCATTATTATGGGATCTAATTGCTCCAACTACTAGAATTTTTGATTTTGGTCTACTATCTTTCCTTCTCTAACATGACAAACAAACATGGGGAACCAGAATGGACAGATTGTAGGTAGATTTGTAGGAGCATTGATGGCTTGTGGTGGAGTTTCCAATCAGATTTCCTGTCTCTTTTTCCTTTTCTCTCTTCACTTGATCTATAAAAGTGAGAGCTTAGCTCATTGTAAATGGTTGTTCATTCTTCTTCCCTACCCCCCTCTTCTTTTCTTCCCAAGGGTCTAAAATGGAGTTTAAACCTCCTTTCACGGCTCTATAATGGTATTCTCTTGCCTCTTGCCCACTAATAATGTACTGTGTGAACTTTTGGAGCCATAAATTCTGTTTTGTGATGGATCTTTCCATCCTTTGCTTATTTTATTGTCTCTCCTTGCCTCTCGTCATTGTAGGGTATATTGTGTATATTTTGATGTTTGTTTCAGGTCCCGGGAGATGTGTTTAATGGGTTTTGAAGTGGTGTTTTGTTTGAAATCTATCTCTTGTCTGTGGTGCATCTTGTCCACCCTCTCCTCTACTCACCTCTCTCCACTTCAAGAAACTTAGATTATGACCAACACTTCCCTTTTCTTGGTGCTATCACCTCATTACTGTAGGATTTTCTTCTTTATGAACTTTCTCTCTCCCTGTCTCCTTGGCATTGTTAGAATAGGTGTAGTTAGACGTAATTTCTGCATTAGGATTAGCCAAGCATTAAGATCAGGAAGAAGAAGCCAAATTTCTCCGTAGGGCCATCTCAAGTCTGCAAGTCCCACAACTTAAGAGATGGTCCCATGTTATGTAATCACACCAGATGATTCTGCCTTAGAAAACCAGACCTATAGAAATCATCTGGGGGTGTTGTGATTTTGTACTAATAGTGCCTACATGCCTTGGTACACTTAGTTAATATTTTAGGGGCCCAACATCACCCCACACTATGCTTGTTCTCCATCCATGGGAACATTTCTTCACTAGACAAGGGAACCAAGATGTATACTTACATTTTGCAAAAGAATAAGGGAATGAAAGAATTGGGGAGAGAAAATAAGGGGGAAGGGATGGCATCAACTCAACAAGCTATGAAAATCCCTCTGTAGGTTGGCCTACAACTTGTTCCACGCATCAACCTTGCTTTGTGCTTTCTGGTAGAGGTCACTGAATAGGGTGCTCACCTCTTCAAAGCTTAGTCTATTTCCCTGGGCACCCAAAGTGTCATCAACCTACTCTAACACCTTTCCCAGATCTTTAAGCATGTCCATCCTCTTGGTGACCTGCGGGGATAGTTCCTTTAGCTGACTTTTGATTGAACCCCTTAAGGTTTCAATGGTCTCAGACTTCTTTTTAACCTTGGCCAGGATTCTGTCCCTTTCTGCCCTATTTCCCTTATTTTTCTCCTGGAAATCCTTTAGTTCTACTTCATGAGTGGCGACAAAGGTGATTTTTACCCTATCCCTGTCTGTGTAATTATCATACGTAGCCTCAACAGATTTGGCAGTAATATTAACATCCACTAGTGCCTTGATGTACTCAGCAATGAGTGCTACCACTTTCAATTTGTCTTCTTTCTCCAAGCGTGCTGCCACTCCTTCTATGGATTCAAGGGCCAAAGGTTTTCTCTCCATGGTGAGGATGCACGTAAGATATTTTAAGCATTCAAGAGTGGACCCATACCTCTGCGCGGGTGGCACTAGGTCTAGATGCTTCAATATGATGGCACTCGTTATGGACTCCACATTTCTGTATACTTCTTGCACCTTCACCTTTTCATCCCTTAGTTCATGATTTAGCTTCACGTTGATCAACCCTTCTTGCTGTAAGGTCTTAGCCTTCTCAGCCATCTCCTCTTGCACCTTTTCTAGTTTTTCCTTGAGAAACCTTATGCTGTCATTTCTCACAAAGATCATAGCCTTAGTCTTGACTGCAACCTTTTTGAGCACATTACAGAGCTGCTCATCCATGAGTTTCTGGGTATTCACTAAGGGATTGTCTCCCTTGGACTCTGGAACTGTTATGATTTCCCCTCTGCATACTTAAAAATCTAGCTTGTCAATATGGGACTCAAATGCACAAAAGAGCATCTTTCTTTTCCTGGGGTATGTGCCCTTCTTGTCAAATGACTCCATGTCTAGAAGTATTTATGTGGCTATAGTACACTGGAAGCACGTGTGTAACACCTTCTTTGGGTCATCAACATAGTTCATGACCTGTCCTCATCCTGCATCAAGGATCCTCCTTCCCGATCATGTGTCTTTGGGAAAAATCACCGTTAGAATTAGACCTCCTCCCATACTATCATGCTCCTTCTCAATGTTTTCCTCCTTATCTTCCTTCATCACTATGTTAGCCTTGCGCTCCAATTATTGTGCTACTAAGGCCTCAATTATTTTTGTCACCTCACTCTCTTCCGCTTTGGTTACTTTCTCCTCCGTAAAGCTTATGGGTTTCAGCTCTTGCACGCGTACCTCCTCACTTCTTCTGGTTTCATGGGCACCTTCCTCACCATGGGTACTCTTGTGCTACGTGAATACGAACTCCTATTCCTCTTCTCCACTCTCATCTCCTGAGTCATACACATTGAAAATAGGTGGCTCTTGGAGTCTTTCAGGATCCTCCTACCCATTGTCATCTTATTCACTATCATTCTCCTTACCACCCATGTACTTCTCCAAGATATCAGTCTCCTCTGAGTCAGATTCCTTTTCTATCCTCTAGTTTTTCATGAGAGGTGACTCTTTGGCAGGGGATTCAGCCTTCTCTACTTCCTCTAGTTACTTCTCTTTGGTGATGGGTTGCTTTAATGTCTCTTCTTCCAACATCTTCTCCTTTACCGAGGATTTATTTCTGTGTGCATAGGTGCTTAGTTTGGCACTCACCATCGGCATGCTTACTATTTGAGAAACCTACATACTCGGTGCTTCTTCGTTTTCTCTTTCCCTCTTCTTGGGTGCGGGCTTCTTTCTACCCATGAGATATTCAGGTATGGAGACATCATTCTCCATATATGTGCCTTTCTCAAATTTTGGCCTTACGTGGAGGTATATGCATGCCAGGAATCCTCCTGTAATGGGCAGGGTCATGGGATTTGTCATTTACACCTCATGCGATACGTACCTTTCCACATATGCGCACTTGCTGCTGGGGTAGATCAACCCTTTGCACATTTCCCTATGGTCCCAGTCCAGGTTACTAAGGTCCAACTTCAACTTCTTGGATTCCTTGAACTTGTTTACTCCCACTTGGAAGTAATGAGCTGTGAAGGTGAAGGGGAGCTTGCACCATGGGCTCCATATCTCATCTGCTAGTCTGAATCTTCACAGGAAGAAATGCTAGTACACTACAAAATAAAATTATTTCTTGGTGGTCACTAGCAGTTGCTCAAGAATTCTCCATTCTTCCCTAAACATGTTCCTCAGGCATGTATACCATTTCTCCAGGCATGCCTTGTGTACGGTTGTCATGGTGTCACAGGTGTATTTATCAAATATTTGTGCGGGTGAAGGGACCTCGGTAGGGCACTCCCACACAAATTTTTTTTACGCATCAGAAACTCTGATCTCTAAAAATACAATGGTTAGCAAAACGTTGCCAAAGAGGATTCTGTCACTTTCTTTTGCACAATTGACAATCTCCTCCGTGATGAATGAAGATAAGTTGTAGATGGTACCCTCTAATTTTTTTCTGCAAACATACAACCATGGATTATTAACCTGGGTCCATCTTTCATGGCCATTCAACTTTATTACTAGATGCATGGCCATCTTCATTACCAGGTCCTCGATGTCTGTGATATTGAAGTATCTTGACCCCTTACTATATGCATAAGTGGCAAAAGTTTCCTTACCTTCCTCTTTGTCACCTAAGTCATTCTCCAAACTGTCTCCTTTACATATGAGGGATGTGAACTGTGAAATGAGATGAGTAATGTGCATCTTGTGCCCTACTAAATGGAAGTAGTCCTCATGTACATGTGACATCAGCCATTGATATAGGAACTCAGGCTTCCCAAAATAGGGTAACCCAAAGAGTTGCAATAATCCTTCCTTCTCCATTTTGACCTTCACATCATCGTTGTAGATGGGCAGGCCCTCTGGTGTCCTTTTTTTTGTTTAGCGCACCAACTCTAGCGCCATCTCCTTCTCGATTGTGCTTGTACAATGGTTTTAGTCATTTATAGACATGTTTCTCAGATGGGACTCCCACTCCTTTCCCAACAATACTCCATCTGGGTACTGCATTTCTGCATACCACTCTTCGTTTGTACTTACATTCAGTTCTTGTTGCTTGGCCTTGCCCTTGACCTTTCCTTTCTTGGGTGTCCTAACTAGTTTCTTGGGTGCCATTGTCTAGGTCCTCTTATCACTTCAATCACTTCTTTTTACTTTGTTCTTCCACTTCTTCTAGCCTTAAATATCAAACTTGTGAGAAAACCTTCTAAACCCATGCCCTAGTTTGTCAAACCCTAACTGGGATACTCCTTTCATAATACGGAACCTTCTCATGACTTCCCTTATGCCCTTGAAATCCCTTCCTTATACTTGGAAAATCCAAACTAGTTACTCACGCTCACCTTCTTCAGATTTTTCTTCACACGGATTGGTTCTGGAAGTCCTAGTTTGCAAGGATGCAACGCCCTTCTCTCTCTATTCGCAAAGTGAAAATTAAAATGCCTCGACCCTTTATTTATGGTGTTTCCTACTTTGTAACATTAAATGCTACCTTACCTACCATCGTACATTAAAACTTAATGTGGATTCTTCGAACAAGCCTGAATTTTGTGCCTTTACTCACGCGCCTAACCTTGTGCGAACAATTCTCTAACCTCCTAGCATAAACCCAAATTTCATGAATTAACTCATGCGCACAATCTTGCATAGAAAATACTCCAAAATTCTTTCAGGAAACCAAACCATCTAGACAAGATACTCTTGCACGTGCGTACCCCACGCAGAAGGCACTTCTTCTGTCACGATTCTTGCTCTTGCCTACCTCATGTTGCTTATGCGCTTCTCCTTATCTTGTATGTGGATCCCCAATGTAGCATTTTCCTTACACCTACCATTATTTTTCACCTTTCCTTACATGTTTTTCACAGGGCCATTCAACCGGGATTTACAATCCAATCCTTCCTTGCACCTCACACTTCAATATCTTCCATCTGACTCCACCCCACACTAAAATGATGTGCAGTCCTCTGTGCATCTACACCTTCACTAGATATTAATGAGATTATTGGTGCCCAAGGCACAAAAAAAGACAACAATGAGAAATGGAAACACAAGAAAGAAAACTACTCAAGAGAAAAACCTAAACTAACTGGTAATATTACCTTGTTGATAAGCACCAAGAAGATTTATTTATAGTAGGGCTTCAGCTTACTCCCATTGAAGTGTCCTAGAAATCTTGTCTCATCCAACACTTGTAACTGGCATGCGCCTAACTCAAGGATGTACGAGATGGTGTAAGGACCCAACCAGTGTACTTTAAACTTTCCACGATGGTACAGAAACTTAGAATCATATAGTAAGACCATCTGCCCAACCTCAAACTTCTTGTTCCTAATGTGGCGATCATGCCATGCTTTCTAATTTTCTTTCTTTGTGGTTTGGCTCCACTTGGCAAGTGATCATCTTTCATCTAGCTTTATCAGTTCATAAATCATTTCCTCCCATGCTTTCTCATCAGCTAGTCCTTTTGCACACGCTATACATAGTGAAGGTAACATGATTTCAACCGGTAGGATAGCTTCCGTGCCAAACACCAATTGAAATGGTGTGGATTTATTTAGTTGTTTATAAGTTTTCTGGTAAGCCCATAACATAGCTAATACCTTTTCATCCCAATCTTGTCTCCTGACATCACAGATCTTAGTCAATGTGTGACTAAGTATTTTTTTAAATGCCTCAATTGTTCCATTTGCCTGAGGGTGGTAGGGATTAGTTTTGTGATGAGCCTCCATGAATTCTGCTAACAGGATCCTCATGGTCTCATTCAAGAAATGTGTAACCCTATCACTGGTTAAACTTAAAGGGCATGCATACCTCATGATAATTTTCTCCCACAAAAATCTTGCTATTGTAGCAGCTATACAGTCCTTAGTTGGGGCTGTCTCTGCCCACCTTTTCAGTAGTCTATGCAAGTGATCACATAGCGCGATCCAGTCCTATGCACTGCTAGTGCAATAGGACCTAAATAGTATATAGCCCATTTATCAAAAGGTTTAGCGGTAGGGATAGGGAATAATGGCATTTCATCCCTTCGTTCTGGCTTTCCAATGCACTGAAAATGGTCACATGCTTTACAATACTCCTTACAATCCTTAAACAGGGTCTCCCACCACAATCCTACCATTAATATCTTACATGTGGTGGCTTTGCCTGCATAATTCCCACATACACTTCCTCTATGTGATTTTTCTAGGATGGTGAGGCTCTCATGCTCTAACACACACCTACGTAAAAATTCATCACGTCCTAGCTTGTATAAGTCCCCATTGATCTACATGTAGGGCACGGTGCATATGGCTAGTTGCTTCCTATCTAATGTATTCATCCCTTCTAGCACCATACCCATCTTAAAGAACACAACAATGTCCTCCAAGTCTGAGGGCATGCCCTGTAATCTAAACAACTGTGCATCTGGAATGGTATCTTCGATTCTCTATGCATCTTCACTTGAGTAAATCCTAGACAAATGGTCAGGTTTGGATTTACTCTTACCTAGTTTGACCACTACGGTGAACTCAAATTCTTGGAATAGCAACACCCACTAGCATATGTTCCCTCGTAGGATGGGCTTGTTCACCAAATATTTTAATGCCATGTGGTTAGTGTAGAAGATAAAGGGAGTTTCCAGTAGGTACTACCTAAACTTATGAAGCATGTAGATCATAGATAATTCCTTACGCTCGGTTGTAGTATAGTCTTGTTCTCCTAGTGTCAACTTACTGATTGCAAAGCATAAAGGGTAATCAATAATTCATTCACCAGGTTGTGCAAGCACTACCCCAATGGACATTCCAGATGCATCCACATGAACATAGAAGGGCCTGTCCCAAGAAGGAAAATGTAATATAGGCGCAGTGACAAGCCTATCCTTCAATTTGTCAAACACCCTCTACTGCGCTTCTCCCCAGTGAAAGGCACTTTTAATCCTGAGAAACTATTCTAAAGGAATGGTGATCTTTACATACCCCTTGATGAACTTCCGGTAGTAGCCCATGTGTCCAAGGAATCCATGCACTGTGTTTTGACTAATTGGCTCTCCTAATCCCACAATCACTGTGATTTTGGCAGGATCCACCAACAAGCCTTCTTTACATATGATGTGCCCCAGCAGGGTCCCAAAAGGGGTAGAAAATACACACTTCTTGATGTTGATGGATATCCTCAACTGCCAACACCTTTCAAACATCAACCGCATGCCATCACAATGGTCCTTAACCAATCCATACATGGTCCAATCATCAAGGTATACTTGGAGAAACTTGTGGATGAAGTCATGGAAAGCCTACACTACAATGCGTGAGAACACATCAGGTACATTCTTCAACCCAAAAGGCATGACCGTATAGGAAAAAATTCCCTACTCGGTGGTGAAATTTGTCTTTCTCTGGTCTTCCTTTACAATCCTCACCTGGTGATATCCTGAGAACCCATCCATGAAAGAGTAGACTCCACGCCCTGCCACTCCTTCCAAGATCTCCTCAGTAAATGGGGTTGGAAAAGGATGAATGATACATACTACATTCAAGTCCCTATAATCAACACATATATGTATCCTCCCATTATTTTTTATTGGACTTATCCATTCTAACTCCTCCATAGCTTCTATGATTCCTAACTCTATCATCTTGTCTATTTCCTCCTTGAACTTTATGTCTAGATTAGGATTCATCCATTACGGTCTCTTCCTGATCAGGTGGGCACCTTACCTAAACTTTATCCTCATCTCCCCCAAGGAGTGTTGAACAACTTTGAGCTCATGATACCCGCGCAGGAATAAATCCTCAAAATCACGTAAAAGATCAATGATCTTAGAGACTTCTTTCTCCGACCAATAATCTCCAATGATAGCTTCCTCGGGTTCTGCCTTTGACCCAATATTAACCTTATTTGTCTTTAAAGGCTCATGATAGGCACGCGCCATCTCATCAGCACTATCCATTACTTTGCACAAGCCTATAGAATGGTTAACCTTTAAATTTTCCATTTCTTCACTGTCTATGACATAGACCATCTTGCCTTTTTCTTTCAATACACATGCATGCTCCAACTGTATTTCATCATATTCATCCTCACCAAATTTTCCACCCAAACATGGCTCTCCTAGAAATTCTACAAGCTTATCCTCTAATTTGGCACTATCCACCATCCTAAGGTGCTTGACCTACTGCAATGCATTATCCACCGATGGCTTGGTGCTTCGATACTCAAACGTTTGGATGAGATCATCCACTAGATATTTCCAATTCCCTATTTTGTGGTGTGTCTTAGAATGGATGTACTACATGTGTGCATAACCCTATAGTGTAGAATATAGTTTGTGGATCTAGAGGGATGGTGGTAAAGCCTCAACTCCTTGTCTCCATGCTCTCTCACATGCTTGCATTTTGAAAGGGGTGGGCTCACTAACATGGTAATATTTTATGGTCGTGGGCACATTACTTCTAGAGAAATGAACAGATAGGGGAATTCTCACCTCACGCCACTCCAGAAGGTTATCCGAACGTGTTTCCCACCAATGCAAAACAATTCTGATCTGGACGTAACTTAGCATCCCTCTTCGTTCCTTTTCTTCCTTCCATTGAACTTCTATCTTCTACAAAAATATCTCACGGAAGGCTCCTCTTGAGTACTTAGGTAGCTCCTTTCCTCCCAGGAACTAGACAATGCACGCCTTTGTCACCTTTTTCACTGATCCGCTCAAGTGTCGTCTAATTAACTCATAGGTTCCATACGCCCAATTATCACAAGCTACACTGGTGGTGTCACTCACCAACTAGGCATCTTCAAACTGGATAACTCCATTAGTAGGATGGATTATCTCTGGATCCTTGATTGAGCACACATATATCCTATCCAGGACATCTTCTCCCAAAGGTTCAATATAGGGTGTTAACTTCACATCAGCTAGGGGTATGATGACAAGTTCCTCCTCATTTTCAAAGCTAATGTACCCTTTGTTCAACTGAAGATCTGCATTGTTCTTATAACACCATGGGCACCCAAGTAGTGCTGGGAAATTATCTACCTCAGCGAGCGCTAAGACTTCGAAGTCCCCAGTAAACTTAGCTCCCTGAATGGTGATAGTTGCATCCTTCAAGACTCCTATGGGAATTACCTTTGGTTTGTTTTCCATATACATCATATTTGAAGATGGTTGTAATGTCAGACTTCCCATCTGATGTCAGGTGTCCAAAGTTAGAACATTGACCTTTGCGCCTATGTTGATGAGGATATTGCTGAGGATCCATCCATCCATGACCACATTCAATGTGATCTCCCTATCATAGTCGAGGTTGTGAGGGGGAAGGTTTACATGCAATACTTGCCTTTCATGTTCTTCCCCCACACGTGGTACCTTCTCTCTCAGCCATGCTCCCAGCAAGGGAATAATATTCTCTTACCTTAGCATCTTACATACCTCCTTGACCTCATCCAAGTCATCTTTTGGCACCTCAACCCTCCTTCTTTGCTCTTCTCTCCTAGATTGCTCCTTTAGACACTAGATTTCCCCTTACAAACTCCAAATCATGTACATGGTATATTGATATACCTCTTTTTGATGCACAGGGTCTGGGTACCTTCCATGTACCACTTCTTCCCTTGAAACTAGGTTCTTTTGCCTTGGTATTTCCTTTGCGCACACGACCTCTACTCTTGTGGTTACCAAAATAGGTTCCAAGCTTGCATCGCGTGCTACTCGTGGCATCCATTGGGTGTCCACTTTCTTAATGCTTACCATTGCAGTGCCCTTATCCTTCCAATGTTGCTAACTCATAGGCTCAAACAACTCAGGGCACTCCTCATACTTGTGCTTCTTCCCACACCATGAGCACTGCAACAAATCTAGACACTCACACTTGTAGTGGTCTATAGATCCATGATTGAAATAGGTTCCACATGGGAACTCACTTCTTCCTCCTCCCCTGTTACCATGACCACAAAATCCTCTACGAAATCATCTTCTACATGTGCCTTCATCTGCTTGCTCCTCATAACTTCAATCATTTCCTTTATAACTAGCAATGTTGGTATGGCACACCCCATGAGCAATGGCCTCATGGATTTGGTCAATAATTCTACAATCTTTAGTATCATGGTTTATAAAGGTGCAGATATTACAGTAGTAGGACACATTCTTTCACATCACACGCTGTAATAGGGGACATTTACTCTCATCATGGTGCCGATGAAAAATATCACAATCTATTGTTATGGTACATACTGTCCTTCGGGGGAAATTATCCTTGACATGCCCCTCTAATTCACAATTTGTACACCATAACCCACTACGAGTCTCATGCGCTAAGCTTGCAGATGATTTTTCCAAATATTTAGCCATAGCCATGATTTGAACCTCAAAAAATGGGCTAACACCAATATTAACACTTCCAACAGCCTCGGCACGTAGATTAGCCTCTAACGCTTCGCGTGGATATGTGAAATTTTTATGAGATAAAGCTCTTTTGAAGGGTGTTATCAACCCTCCAAAAAACCATTGAGCATGTTGTGAAGGGTGAATGTCACATGAAAATTTTGATAGGAGAGTATTAAAGTGTGTGTCATACTCCCACACATTCTCTACCATCCCTTTTTGAATGTCCTTTAGGGCGCTGAAGCTCTTTTGTTTGAACTCAGGAATGTGGAATTCTGCTAGGAAGGCATTCTTTAGAGCAATATGATTCACCACCGTCTGATGAGGGTCATATTTATTATACCAACTATATGTGTGCCCTTGAAATGTCATTACAAACTGACTTTCCTTCTGCTCTGGGCTAGGGATCCCCTTCACGCACCATAGTATCTCACACTTGTGAACATTCTCTATAGTATCTTCAATACCTCTATATTTTGGAAAATGTAACGACATCTCAAAGAAAACTTGAGGGGGTTGCTGGGGTCCTTGTCCTTGTGATCCAAATCCTTGGTTTCCTCTAGTGTTTCCTCCACCGCTGGATCCACCAAGCCCACTAGGTCCTATTCCTCTTAACCCTCCAGATCCACTAGGTCTACTAAGTCCTATTCCACCAGATCCACCAGATCCTCTAGGTCCACTAGGTCCTATATTATTCATACCAAGGGTCCCCACAGTCCCACTGAACTGTACGCTGATAGTCTATGATGATGCCCCACTACTAATAGTGTACCCCATGCCACTCCCAGATGTGAGACCAAAGATTGGTGTCCTTGATCCTTGTCCAATAATCCCTCCAAAAACTAGAATATGCGAAGCCATAGAAGTTTTGAATGAGAAATTATATCTACTAGGTGTAGATCGGTCACTCCCACTAATAAAAACTTGGCCAATAGAATTCTCCTCGTGAATTGGAAAGCCAGGCACCAAGGTTTGGTCACTAGGTGGGTTCAGATACATGCCAATGGCTCTTCTCTCTACACACAACAAACTCTCATCAGAAGTTGAGGTGGTTTCTCTTACGCACTTGCCAAGATGGGGTATCATAGACTGCTTAGGTTCCATGTCCTCTGCGTGAACGTCAACTCCTTCATGTAACATCTACCTCCATATATCCATCACACCTACAACATCACATTGTCTAACAATATCTCTTTCACATGCTTCACCATACCTGAGTCGTCTCTCCTCCCTTTCCTTCGTTGTTGCAAGATCTGTCATCTTCCCCCACACTAGCTTCCTCGCCCAGCGCTCGGAATGGTTTAGCCAGCCATTGGAAATGCCTCTAAACCAAAGGTAACAATCAAAATATTCATTTCCAAAGGGAAAACTTGTAGAAATGATCCTCTCGACTCCCACAGAAACTCAAACTCAATAACTTCTAGATAGGAGTATGTAGAAATAACGTACTCTAGAGTGTAGCTAGAAAACAAACCTTCCTAGCAATGATCCACATCAAGGGTCCATGTTAAATCTGTATCTTGCAGTCTTTGGTATTCTTCTTGGGTCCATGTGTGTGATCTATAATACCATCTTGATCTAGATGCATATGCTAAGAGCCATTCATACAGTTCTACTTGGAAGCATCAGAAAAATGTTTCACATAACTCATGGTAGAGGTTCTCTTCTACCCATCTACATGTTTCAAACTTAGACCTAGTGCTAAATCTCTGAGAAAATTCATCCTCTGTGCTCTTGAATCAGGATTCAACACTATCCAAAGTTAAACACTCTGTCATTACTCATTACATAGATCAAGATGCATGCCATTTCCCACTACAACTTTGAAAAGAGGTCACAGAAATGGAACCAAGATGTAGTCATTTTTATACCTACTAGAAGAACATGGGAATCCCATGCACACCGGCCTATCACCTAGTGGGAACTGAGTGCTCACCTGAGGCACGCACAGGTGTCAAGTCTCTCTTTTATGTGAGTTAAGTGAAAAAACATCATCTAGATTAGGAACTTAATGAATAATGGTGGCAATGAGACATACATTCATCATCAGACTCAGAGCGGTCTCTTAGAAAAATGCATTCATTCCAAATAGAAAATACTTGCAGATAACAGATAGAATACAACAAGAAGGAAAATACATAAGATCTTACATCCATTACATAACATCCATGAACAAAAATGAAATTATATCAAATTGGATCAAATCAACTATACTCTTTCTCATTCATGTTTGTATCCTCATTACATTCCTACTCATTACAATCAGTGGATCCACTTAGAATACCACATCTTGATCAGACTGAAGTCATACATGACAGCTGGGGTCATGTCTTTCATCCATACATAGAAAAATTTACATCCTAGCCCCTTAATGCATTACTCCATAGTATGTATATCTATCTCTTGATCCTTTGATCCCCTCTTTGTTCTTTCTATGGCCACTCATATATATAGGCATCCTATTGGATTTCCATGGGAACACATTCCTTCAGGTATGGGGTCTACACATTCTACCATGATGGTCACTTATATGTGCCTGATCTCTAGCATGGGATATACATGTTTTGACATGATGGTCCCCCGTGTTTTCCTCCATCGCTAAGCATATTTCTTAAGTGGGCCCCATGCTATCAGAATGACACCTAATTCACTGTGCATGCGTGGTCAGATCCGGCTCTTCAAGTGAAAAATAGCTAAGTCCCAAAACCTAAGCTCTGTTCTCGTGCCTTATTCTACACACCTTTCTTCCACTGGGCCTTAGAGGCTTTCTTCTTACATGCCCATCCTTCAATCCATGTCTTGCGTGCCTACGCACCTTGGTGCACTTAGTCAATATTTTAGGAACCCAACAAGCAGACACATTACAACCAAGCTAGGGCAGGAATTTTCCACTAGGGCACAAATATTTGAGGTGGGGTTTAAGTTGCATGTTACAAAATTCAAAAGACGAGTATTTTTAGAGGGTTTCAGGGTAGAGATGGCACCAAAGAAGGAAAGTGCTACAGGAGTTAAGGGAAAGAAGAAGGTAGTTATGGAGGAAGAAGAAATCACCCCTGAGAGAAAGTTTTTAGAGATGCAATATCCATAGGGGGTTATAGTAGGCTAGGAGTGGCATTCCCACATTTGGAAAATCAAGATAAGTGAGTACAACCATCATACCATAGAAAATAAGAAGGAGCTAGATGTACTATTGAACACAAAGATAAATAAGCGCACAACAAAGGACATTCCAGTTTATGATGACACTGGGAAGAAGTTATTAAAGAATATTGGAGTATATCAGTGATACGATCTCTCCTACTTTAGAATATATGAGCCCTTATACCAATGGCTCATGAGAAAAGTACACGAAGACTTCTTCTACTCCGCAAGATGTAAAGTAGAGATTTCAGCTGTGCTGATCTCCACATTCACAGGGTTAAAGGCTACATGTGAAGACCTCAAGGAGGACTTAACAGACAAGGCCACAATTCTGGAGACTAGGAGGGAACTGAGGTACAAAAGGTTCCATGTGGCATGGACATAGAAAAGATAAAAAAGTACCTAGTTGTGTAGGTAGTCGTGAACCTTGTGACAAAACTAAATGACCAAGAGAGGTCATCACAAATGAACACCATGTGGCTGCACGTTGCTAAAAGATGTTTGAAGGAGTGATCTATAACATTTCAGGTTACATTACAGAAACTATATTCAAAGAATTTTGTTCAGGAGGAAAGATCAATTTTGGGGCTGTTGTGTTGTCTCTGGTATTCATGGAGATCGGTGTTCTAGATAGACCAAAAGAGAAGGTTTGGGAGTATCCTATGGAGAACAAGTCACCTACAGAGCAATTCAGCATTACTTTTGTGAAGGTTTGATTACCAAACAAGTCAAGTAGAGGGATGAGAAATGGTACAATAGGCTTTGTGCAGTGTTCAAAGAAGAGTGGTACATACCAAAGGATTTACCATCAATGGTGGGTAAGGTAATTCAATTTTCCATATACCAAGATTTTTGCATCATGCGATTTGTGATGAAGGACGGGGATTGGAGCCCATGGTGTAAACTATCGTATGCCTTCACAATAAGGTATTTTTAGGCATTAGTTCATAGGTTCTCAAATGCACACTGACTAACATTTAGTGTAGATAAGGTAGACTATGACTACCACACACTGAGGAAAAAGTATGTTTATCCAAGACGTAATGCATATATTGAAAGTCTCATATCAGATGTGTTGAGCATAAAGCCAGTAAGTTTTAGTTTTGGAGATGTTGTAGCAGCACTGGTGTACCTCCAACTGAAGCCCAACCAAAAAACAACAAGTATGTTGAATATGGGTTCGCACTTCTAGAACCACTGAAGGGTAAGCATACCATGGAGAACATTCTGGTGCCTAAGCCCACAAAGACAATTGAAGTAGAGGATGAGGAGGATGGGCATGAAGATAGTGGTGGTTTGGAACATAGAGGTAGAAGATATTGTACAGATAAGGATGACACTGAGTGCATAACTACACCACCTCAGCCACAAGAGGGGGATGATGAGGACTTGGATGTAGTCAAAGGAGAGTGTTCAAGAGAACAAGGACCCAAGGTGATACTCTAAAAATAGTGTACAGATCACCCTGACTCTCTCCACATAAGGAGACAACTGAGAAGGAGAAGGAAAATAAAATTGAATGAGGAAGCAGAAGAGTTAGAGGAAATCGTACCTGATTCTCCTACACCTACAGAGAACGTAGAAGGACAAGAAGATGAATAAATGAAGGAAGTTGAAAAGGAAGAAAAGGGAACATATGAGATAGCTATTGAGACTTCTCAAGACATGGAAACACAAGTCCCAAATCTGGAAGCTCAAGTTCCTAAGCAACCCAGGTCAAGAAGAACAAGTGGGGAGCACATTCCACCAGCCATGGGTTATGTTGAGGACACAGGTACAATTATCTACACCCATTTCTAGAGCACACTAACATAGAACGAGTTATAAAGCTAGGAATTAATAGATGATGATATGGCAACAATGTTCACAAGGAAGCAATTATCATGGTTGATGCACATGCACATGGATGAACTAGATTTTTATGTGTGTGAGGAGTCATGCCTATCGAGGAGGTTGAAAAAGACATCTCAGAATAGACATATAACAATAAAGCCTATTGTTATGCCAGATGAACAAGTGAGAAATGCATTAGTAAAAGTCTCAATAGAGGTGGCAAGGCAAAATATGGACAAAGCTACCACAATTAGGGTGCTAAGGGAAGATATCAAAACTAAGGATGAGGAGATAGCACACCTAACTCAAGAAAGAGACTTAGCACAGAAGAAGAATGTTTAATTTATTAGCCTCGTGGAGGAAATTAGTGATAATTTCATGAATGAAATGCCACACTTAGAGCCAAAGGTACCAAAGAAGTTTCCTTCGGTAATACACTATGTAAGTAAATTAGTGGACTTAGTCCTTGAAGATGAACCTCTGTGCATGCTAGTGCCAAAGGATCCATCACAAGATGCAGAGTAAGAAAAGGCTTTAGTGATGTAAAATATTACATGATATGAAGGACTGTTGCAAGTGTAGTGGGAAGAACTAAAGAAGGTAGACCAAGCCTTCAACATCTTTATAGCTCCAGAGGTGCTCATAAAAATAAAAACCCTAGAGGAGAATAATGAGGTCTAGAAATTGATGAGGGACAACACATTGGGCCGCACAAAAAGATTAGCAATGGTTAAACAAAAGTGTGAGGCCCTAGTAACAGCCCAAGAACCACACAAGGATCAGCTAGAGGAGCTTGGGAAACTCATTACGTAGAAGATGGATTTTCTAGAGGGAAGGATGACTGCAATGTCCAACATTGTGTTGGTCTTACAGAATGAGAAAGGAGAGATTGCGAAGGATGAACTTGAGTCCATTATTGTGAAATTTCCAGAAAAAGAAGAGGAAGCACTTGTTGAGTGAATAACTTGGAGGCTGAGATTAGGGAGGAATATCCTGAATTAATTTTTCAAGTTACAGAAGAAGAAATTGCAGGGTAAAAACATTCTTTCATTCATCCAAATTCTTTCTATTCGTCTATCCTTTGATTCATTTTAGAGACAACCATTGCCGAGGAAATACAACTAGTGTGTGGTAATGTTGATCAGTTAGACCCTAGAACTTAGTAAAGAAAATATAGAAGGTTCACACAGGAGAGAAGAGCACATTCAAAGGCATGGAATTATTGGAAAGGATCGCACACAAAGAATAGAAACATGTTCGGGACTTAGCTAATTTCATGACAAGGATCTATTTTCAGAGATAGCATGTGGAGCACTCAAACCGATTGAAGACTTGCACGTCACGCATTGGATATTTTTCAAGGATTAGCCAGGAAGTGCTTTACATGGACATAGGCCGGAAATAGATCTACTACTGTCAAGTCAACTAATAGTAGTCTATTCTTAGCACACTTGCATGTGTGGCTATTTTTGTAACTACGTGTGGCTAATAATAGCATGCAATCTATTTTGTGATTAGATAAGCAATGAAGGGAAAGTCCCCACCCTTATAAGTATGAAGTAAACTATGAAGTAGATATATAGAGATAGGTGTGCATACATAGGGAGATAATGCTACTAATTTTTTTACGCGCATATTAATGTTGTTGTAATGAAGCTTTTATATACTTATTGCATTTAATATAATGGAGGATATTGGCTAAATCTAAGTGTTAGTTCTACATGTATCTGAATATATTATGTTCTTAATATCATCATGGTTAATACTTAATTCTATTCTCCCTTAGGTATAGATCTGGTATGCTCTATAGAATTATGTGTTAGTAATGGAACTGCATGTGTTAAGTCTTCATCATGCTAACATATTGCAATAAAAATCATACAGAGGGACCTAGTACCTTTGCACACTTTGAGTGAGTGTTCAACCTAGGCTGAGTGATTTTCCAGTGCATCTAGGGTCTTATTGGGCTTGTACTATTGAATTCTAGGCTGCATCACCTAGGATGTGCCACCACCATTTATGTAGTATAGGAAGGATGATGTGGAAAGACCTATGTCTCCATCCCGACTTATAGTGCCAACAAGGCAGGAGGAGCTACCAGTGGACCGAAAAATAGATGATGTCATCTGCATAGATGCATATAGACAATGGTGGGTAGCCCAACTATGAGTAGCACCACCCAGACCAGAGCAGCTAGACGTGGTTAACCTCACAGTCCAGAGAGACACATTACAGGGACATGTGGTCATATTAAAGGCCCAAATTATTGGTTTAGAGGGGCATCTGATGGGGTCACAGGTAAAGGTGGCCACATTACAGGCACAGGTGGTGGGCCTTTAGGCCCAGATCATAGTTTTACAGGGGAAAACACTCGCACAGGGTGGAGATGGAGATGGGGGGTAGGTAACCACCCTACAGGGAAATGTCATAGGGTTGTAGGACCAATTGGCCACTGAATAGGCACAGATTTTGGCACTACGGGCCCAGATTACTACATAGACCCTGACATAGGCCCAGGTATAGGCACAGTGATAAGGTCCCTTATTACAGGTAGAAGCGGGATAGGGTCCTGGGAAACAGGTATAGGGGCTGAGACCCATGGCGCCTCCATAGATTGTATCAATGGCTAAGTTCAGGGATGCCCTGGGTGAGGCACAATACTATCAAGATCACTTGATGGCCACAAGGATAGATGTCCCATCTTATGCCAAGTATAGAGCACAACAGGCCTTGAGTGAGAGGACCAAGTTCCATACTCCTAGTGTGGAGAGTACAGGGGGTTGGCAAGCCCAGAGATAGGAGCAGGGTGAGGCCACTAGTGTATGGAGGCCAACCCGAGGTGTGGGGCCATCAGAGGTTAGAACGAGGCCTATAGTGAGTGGTGAGGTGGTTGTTGGGTGTTGCATGGGAGTAGAAGAGGAGGAGTTAGGGGAGACAGGTTCAAACATCTGATGGGCAGATGATTGATATCATCGTTTTGATGACATTCTTGATATATATTGTTCTATGTGCCGATGATGGTGAGGTTTTGACATGATTTTTTTTCAACTCTTTTATATGATATCGGCCTGCGTGCCAAATATATTGAGACACTATATTTGAGATATTTGTATGGATTTGGCATTTGAGTATACGTTGTATAGACACACAGATTTTAAAGATCTATATATATATATATATATATGATGTTTATGGTATGATGTTAGACTGATGTATATGCTTTCTTGTTATGATTTTTACATGTGATGGAAACTAGGTACTTTAGTCATGGATGGACTCAGGCTGGTTTAGGCATGGATGGAGTCCGGTTGGCTTAGGCATGGATGGAGTCAAGTTGGTTTAGTCATGGTGGAGTCAGGTTGGTTTAGGCATGGTAGAGTCAGGTTGGTTTAGGCATGGTAGAGTCAAGTTGTTTTAGGCATGGTGGAGTCAGGTCATAGGCATGGATGGAGTCAGGTTATAGGCAAGGTGGAGTTAATTTTTTCATGTTGATTTAAGTTACAAGTTATTGGTAACAAAGGAAACAAATGGTGATGTATATGCATGTTATGGCTTAAATTTCCAAATATTTGTTGTGTGAAAATATGAAATGATAAATTGGTCGATGTTATGATGATGTATGGAAAAATGGTTGGTAGTTATGTTTGTTAATTGAAAATCTTTGTAAATGTCCAAATCACCCACACCTACTGGGAAGGAAATAGGGTCGCTGACAGTTTGGCTAACTTCAGTGTTAATAATCCCTTTCAAACTTGGATTGGCGGGGACGTTCTGCCCGCTCATG
Source organism: Taxus chinensis (assembly GCA_019776745.2). Lineage (NCBI taxonomy): Eukaryota > Viridiplantae > Streptophyta > Pinopsida > Cupressales > Taxaceae > Taxus > Taxus chinensis. Next base: position 172,882,369 of record CM034150.1, on the reverse strand, counting down.
TCAATAAAGCCATAATAATTGATATTCATGGCTGTGAAAATCATAACTAACGGCTATTTTTTTGACGCTAATGTTTGGATCCCCAAGTACATGTGGATGACATCACAAAATATTTGGATGATTGTTGCGATCTGTGTGGGCGGGGCTGTCATCATTCCTTGTTATAGGAGGAAATCCGAGGCGTGGGGTAATAATAAGTGTAGCATAATAATTAAATCATCTTTCACGAGAAGGAATGATTTAAACTCCAAGTTCAAAGTTTGGCCTATTTCGCACATTGATAGCTATTTTACCGTTGAGAACAGGAAAAGGTGCAGAGGAAACATGGGGGGCTACCATGCAAAACCGAACTGACCCACAACCCTGAGTGGAAAGAGAACACGGAGCTGTGCGAATACCTGCAAATCGGGGGCCTTTCTAATTTCACTGAAAGGATCCAAGGCTTCGACTAGGACATCTCTATCAAGTTCACCTGGGGTTGGTAGAACAAAACAGTCAAATGTAATAACATGAAAATGGAAATCACAGAAGAGCTCATAGCTCAGATCACGGGCCTCAGCTTGGAAGGCACAAAATTCTTCAATAAAAAGGTAGACAGGGAGGTTGAAACCAAGAAATTTCTAGAAGAGGGAGAGAATCTTGAGTTCGTGACTACTGGCCTCAAGGTGGAGTCGATCCCTGAACCATTTTCTAAACTAGCCAAAATGGTGGTAAGGTATGTTACCCTTGAAGGAAGATATGTGACTATACCTCAAAAACATCTAATTTTTTTGAATCATTTTTGTAGAAATAACATTATCATCTTTCCTCATTATCTGATTAACTCCTTGGAGAAATCCATAAGGGAAGTTCAAAGCCACTCTAGGGCTGTCCCTTTACACCAAGGCCTTATCCTTTTGATTCACCGCCATTTCTCCAACTACCCTCCGGTGAATCCTATCCCACCTCCCTCCTCCATACCTACTGCTGCCCACACTGCTCCCACTACCCCCTGCTAAAAAGAAAGAATGAAGATGCGACCCCCAGTAAGAAAAGCAAGAGCCTCAAAGCCAAAATCCCTACTTCCCAATGTGTCCTAAGGAGCCATAAGGATTTAGAACTAGCTGAAAGCCTTCTACATATCAGCAAGCCAGCGGAGGAGCCCAAAGAGGAGGATTTGCTAGATAGGGTGGAAAGATTAGAAAAGGAGCTTCAAGAGCTCCAAGGAGCTATAAAAAACATGGAAAGAGCTAAGGGTAAAAGGATCCTTCAAAGTGAGGAGGATGAGGGGGTTATTGGTGAAATTTTCAAGAAACTACAGTCCCTGGATGGCAGATTGGGGAATGCTAAAATCTGAAATGACTACATATTGTTTGCCCTTAAAAGCATTTACAACTTCATTGAGCAACATGTCCACAGTGTTTGTAGTTTAAGTGGGATCAATGAGGATATATGGGGCCCTAAAGAGAAAAGGGACATTGCAATTGCCCAAGCTGATCTTCAAGACCCCTCTCAGGCCACTGCCATAGCCTTCTTCATGTCACTGCAGGCTATCAAAACCAAAATTGACAAAGCCATCAAGTAAAGGGCTGTAGTGATGTTGTTTTTTGGCTGCGATGTGGCTGTCATCGGGTGGTTCTGGAGCTGTTTTGCGGTGGGACTCCTTATGTTGTTTCTCTTTTGGTTCCTTTTTGTTCTTTCCTTCTTTTCTTTGGATCTTTGTACATTTAGATCATGTTTTCTCCTTTATTGTAATATTTGGCTGTTGAGCCTTCCTTGGTTGACTATTCTGCCCTTCTCTATACTGCTTCTTTAATATTTTCTATCTGGCTTTTGAGCCCTTTTGTATTCAAGGTATAGTCCCTTCAAAACTATTTTCCCTTAGTAAAAAAAAATTGACATGTGTTTGGTTTTATTTCCAGTTGTTGGTATCGATGGGAAACCAAGGTAGAATGTGAAATATTAAAATGGGGGGGGGGGGAATTGGTTAGGGTGAAGAGTGGTTATACGACAAAAAAGTGACATGCAAGAATGATAATCGAGAAGTGACTTTCCCCATACCCAACCTCTCGAGGTCGTGCCGAGATAGCCGGTGGTCTGGAATACACATGGGATGCAGATAAGCTAGTTACATAATCTTATGTCTTCAACATGAAATGGTGGGATTTGTGAATCTAAAGAAAAGAAGGTCCTCCTAACCTGAACTAGTGTGATAGGTCATTTGACAAGGATAGCTGCTTGAAGGCTCCAATAAATATTGAGCTCTGTCATTATTTGATCTACGGATTGTGGAATACATGGAAGATAAACTGTGGGTGCTTTGTATATACCTCCCGATAAGGTCATGAAAATTGAATGGCTAAATATGTAGTGGATATTTTGGTGTTTTATGGACGATTCTCTGGTTTAATCCCAAAATCTTTAGATTGATTAATTTCTACGTTTAATAATGAGAGTTGTGTGATAATGTCTAGTGGGACTGGAGAGGATCTAAACACTAATGTTCACAAACCAGTGTCAACATTGGATTGATTTGTAGGTCCGATGGGTTGTGGGATTTCTAGATCACAACCATAAGTTTGTGGTTGTTGTGGACCTCCTATGGTCATATAGATATCTATCAAGGTAGTCTATAGTTTTTCTAATTTGACCAGAATGTGTGTGCTTTGTCGTCTTTTATGTTTAATCCCCTTAACTATGAGATGATTTCTTGTAGGTCTGTTGTTGTTTGGAAGACCTGTATTCTGAGATTTTGGTCTATGTCAGTTATTGCTGCAACAATATTTGGTTGAGGCACGATTGGCTCAAAAACGTATTCCCTGGGCTCTCTAGGTCCCGTGATTGTCATTCAAGATTAATGTAAACCTAACTGAAATGAAATAAATTAACTATGCAAGATATATCTACAACATATGTGTATTCCTCTGTTTTTGTATTTTTGATAAGATTTTGAATGGAAATGAAAGAGAAACTAATCTAATATATTTAGAAAATGACAACTAATCTAATAACAAAATTAAAACAAACAAAGTATCCTGATGTAGCTACTTGCCTGTGTAATTGTGAGTTTATCCTAAATAACTAGATAGCTGATTAAATTAATTAAAAGATTCTCGATCCTACCTCAGAAGTGAGGAATGAATCATAGCTTCTTAGAAACTATCAATCCCCATATCTTCCCTAGCAATATCGAAAATGAATTTTAACTGAAATGAAATGTTTCACTACTCTATTTGATATATTTTAACTAGAACTTTGACAGATAAAACCTAGAATTTACATAACAGTGGTGAATCTAGTATTGTATGACTTTGTCCCCTAATAATGATCTCCTCATTCCTTCATGTTCACGTGAATCCAGAAGAGCATGTATATGCTAGCATCAACAAAAATAGGTATTCAAACAATGGTATTTTGGATATAGACCGAATAAAATGTGAGTAGGAGAGGGACAACACAAGAGACAGAGCTTGGCATATGTAATTCCTAGTGCGATTTATTGTGGGAATAGAATGCAAGAGTACCGAGAGATTCTAAATCCACCTTCTGTGAAGAACATAACCTAAAACTCTAATTGATGCAATCTATAACTAACACTACTTTGCTCTAAACTAATTTGTATGGACAACTATGAACAAGACTGAAGAAAGAAGATTCAATGGCTTCTGAAAGCAAAGGAAAAACTAGCATGGATGCAAACATGAAACAAAATGAGCTCTAAACAAGAAATAGACATACTAAACAATGGAAAATGATAAGTTGAGAGGTAGTTTTGAGGGGCCATTTGCTTGAAAACAAGTTGGCTATTTATAGATTTCACATTCACCCAAAGGTGATTCCCATTAGAACTCTTTTACCATTAAACAATGGAGAAACACTATTCAAGGGGACATAAAACATTAATACGAGCCAAGGCGGTGAAGAAAAGCTGGTAAAAGTTGAAAATTTATGCAAGTCGTGATCAAAAGAATGTGCTAGAAAATGTGTGAAGGACCGCCACCCTAAGCAAGGTGGTAGTTACAGGACCATCACCCTATCAGGGTGGCGGTTTCATCACTAAAGGGAAAAAATCTAAGAAATGAAGGGCAGAGGAATAAAACAAAGCACAACGAACATGGACAAAGTGTTTAGGATGCTAACATATACTTTGCAATATTTTCTAGTTCTGAACACCTTGCGAGGTGACCTGTATCATCATTAGGGAATGTGTAACATCGTTATGATGGTGTAGCACCCTAAAGTTTTGGGTACATACATATTTCCCCCTTGAAGAAGTGTTTTAGCCATGAAGAGGCGTAAAACAGTGTGTCTGAGTATGGCGGTCCCAATATGGGAAGTTAGAAATTATACCTAACACACCCGTGTGTCGAAATGTCATCATCCAAGTTCCTGCTACCTACAAAATGGAAAGAAGACTCAAGTGCAGATAGACAAAAAAAATCGAAAATAAATACTAAATTAGTATGAGATGAGGACTTACCATTTGTGCGGGGATGAGAACTTACCTCTGTTGGCACTCTAAATCTGCGAAAGGGGCACTCAAAAATGCATCAAAACACTATATATATAAAATGGAGCCATTTTCCTATTCATTTGTACGTGTTGATTTGATAGTTTTTGAGCTCTGGGACCCATGGTGATGGTTTTCAATGAGAATATAGTCAAAACATTCGTATCGAGATAGTGATCAGACCTCCATAAGCAGAACCTCGACCCATGAAATCTTAGGTTAGTTCTTCTTGATTATTCATTTTTGAACCCTAAATGTAAAAATGATGAAAACTTTGTCATGGGGGGGTATTTTTAGAAATTTCATTTTTAAATGTGTCTCTTAGGGGGGGTGCCTAATGGGTAAGCTTTTGTTTTAGTCAAACTGGTCATTTTTTAGCATTTTCGACCATTTTAGGGCACGTGACCCATTTTTAAACGTGAGACAGGACCACCGCCCTAAGCAGGGCAGTGGTTACAGGACCACCGCCCTTTAAGGTGGTGGTTACGGAACCACCGCCCTGCTCAGGGTGGTGGTTCTCTTCAGAATGTTAAAACAACATTAATTTGAGTTCACTTTTGCATTTCTAGAATTCTTACTTGATTTAATGATTTTTCTAATGCAATCTTGATACTAACTTGCTCATTTTTGCGTGTTTTTGTGTGTTTTGAAGAAGAAGGAAGAGTACATTAGATGGAGCCGAGAGAGAGAGAGAGATTGGCTTCCAATAGTGCTAGATGCACTTTCTCAGGATGAGCAGGATACTCTTTAGAGGGTAGGCATATTAAGGATCACACGGGTCCCCCACATTACCCCTGCCAGTCACATACTGTGTGACTTATTTTCTTATTGGGATGTAGATCGGAACACTTTCTAATTTCCAGGTGTCAGAGGTGAGTGGACTATCACCTTAGAGGATGTCTATCGCATTTTGGGAGTCCCAATTATTGGGAGGAGACTTTCATTTGATACAGTAGTATCCAGATCTCAGGTGACTCAATGGGCCACTTATATGGGAGACGTAGTTGTCTCCATTGGTTTGAAGAAGAGGTTGAAGGTCTGTTCTATTCTTGGCTTGCCCATCCCTTTCATCCGTTAGGCTATTATGGGCATCCTTGCTTCGAGATTGATAAGAGACAAGGGAGGGGATACATTGATTTATTGTTGGGCCCCCATCATCACACAGATTGAGGCACATGGTCAGATTTATGCCTGGGGAGATGATGTACTTGGGAATACCTATCACAACTTATACAGGGTGGTTCATTTATAGGGAATATTGCTGAGCCATCTGACCTTGGTTATGAGCAGGGTATATGAGTGTATCATCCCTTATGGGAGAGGTATAGAGGTGGCGGATCCCAAAGCTGTGAGGGCAGCTAGATGGATAGATATGATGGTGCTTAGAGCACCCCACTAGCCATTTACTTCCCTAACTACTGAGGATATGGAGGCCACACCTTATCAGGCCATGACAGGGTTGTGTGGTAAGAAGACCTTCACTTTGATTTCTTGCTCTACTACAGGGCAGCTTGTGGATAGGATGAGGAAGGTAGAGACACACCCCATTGATCGAGCGCCTCAGTAGTTTTTCCTAACTTACGTTGATATGCTTCTCCTAGTGGTGCTAGTGTTTAGATCAGTTCAGGAGGCTAGGGGCGGTCCTAGGGGCCAGGGTTAGATAGTTGTTACTATTGGCATCCCTATTACAGCCAGGAGGGTGGTACGCACTTGAGCAAGAGTTGGTGCTCCTCAGGAACCTTTACTTCAGATAGCTATTGGCCCCACCCATAGCAATGACGACCCTATTGATATAGATTTTGAGTTTGAGGAGTTCACAAGGGGAGAGACGGAGGAGGAGACCGAGGACATGGAGGTCAGTGAGTCGAGCGAGGGAGAGGATAGCGATCCCGAGTGACATGACACTCAGGAGATTTTACAGGCCGAGAGGGCCGAAAAGAGTGCAGAGAGGGTGACTCTAGTCTCATAGGAGTTACTTTCTTAGGACTTAGGTGGAGAGGATGAGTTCATGGTAGGATGCTGTGTTGCCCTAGACATAGGAGGAGGATATCAGTCAGCAGTGTCATCCATGGCAGGCGATGATCCTAGTGATCCCTCTTGGAGGCCTGGAGATCTGAGTGAGTTGTCACTCTTCTTTTAATATTTGTGTTTAGCTAAGATTTCCTTAGTTTCTATCTCTCCTTTTGTTCATCCTTGGTTTCATCTTTTGATTATTTTCTAACTTGTTTTTCTCCTTTGCTTGCAGAGATTGCTGATGAGTGGTGAGACTTGATTCATCAGGTATGTACTGATACCATGATGCTCCCTATGGAGAAGAATCGTGCTGAGCTATCCATTGATGTAGGGGAGCCTTTGGCAGCTAGTAGGCATATTGATGTTTTTTCCCCCATTTGGCATGTGGCCAAGATGGTGACTTCCCTCCATACCGAGTTAGCTAGGTATAGGACTACAAAGCACCTGATGAGCAGCTGCTCTCATAGCGAGGCTACAACTACCATTCGGGACCGTGAGCCCTCGGTGCACTCAGAGCACCGACGTAGCCGGAGTCCTAGACATGGTTGTGTGCCTTCTAAGGAATTTGTTATCCTGTAAAATTGACGAGGGAAATTTTTGCAGGTAATCATACCAAAAAAAATTTCTGGTTCCTCATCAAGGCCCCTTAGCGTTTGGAATGGCATACAATCCCTTTTTGGAAAATCTAGTTTTTTGAACTTAGTCATTTTGGTCCTTTTTGGCTGGGCACAGATTTTGTTCCTGCAAAACAGGATGAATTTGTGCCCCTTTCTATTCCTTTGGTGTACCCTTTGGAGTGTTAACACAACAATTGTTGCACCTCCCCATGATGCGCCTTTCTTGCATGTGCCAAGGCGCATGCGCCCACCTGTCAAAAGAAATAATGTTACACCCTTAAGCGGTGAATCAAGGTGCTTAGAATCCCATGTTGACAGTCCTAAATCTACGCTAAAGGTGCAGATAATTTCTTGCTAACAGAAACATACCCACACCAAAGGGTGCAAATATTTTTGTGTCAACATATGTTTTAGTGCGCCCTTTTAAAAAGGTTGGTGGCACATTTAATACACTTTTGGCTATATATAGGTGCATTCGCCCTGTCCTTTTCATGATTGAAAAACATGTGAAAACTTTATTCCTCTGCACCTGTCAGTGCTCCCGTCATCCTCGTGTTGCATTCGTGGACCCCACTTCATTTCTTCCAGTCTATATATCTCTGGTAAGTGGTTCTTGATTTTCTTGTGAGTTTTTCTTATTGCTTTACTGTGGTTTTTCTTGCTATTGAATAAATAAATAAACCTAAGAGGCTTCCCCCAAAACTAGTTTTACCCTCCTTTCAGATCTGCTGGCCTGGAGGGCTTTTTCTTAGAAATGAACCCAACAGACCTCTTTGCTCTGTTCCCCTCACTCTCAAATAATGTCGATAAGGCCTAAAAAATCACAAACCTGTCTAGGAAGAGAGAAAATGTAAAGTTGTTACATTTCCACCCATAGTTTTCCTTTGGCACAAATGTCATTCCTATTACATAAAACACAGTCATGCCAAGAGGGCACATTTCCCCTGATTAAAACATGTGTCCTTCCTGCGCCATAAAAAACTAAGAAAATCCCTACACAGGTGTTGGCACAATCCCACTTACAACAACAAAAGGCACCATGCAATCTCTTCTTATGCCATGCCCAAGGACCCTTGACACACTTAAATTCAGTGATGCACCCCTTAATGTTGCGCCCCTTGACACACTTAAAGTTAGTGATGCACCTCTTAATGCTGCGCCCCTTGGTGCACAAAGATTCCATGTAACATGTCCCATATTTGCACCATTGGTGTGTCCTGCTGCCATGCAACACCAAACTTATTTGCGCCCAGTTTAAAACCTTATATATTGGCGCAGGCACAAATTTGTCTACAACAACATTGATGTTATGTGTAAATTTCCTGCGCACTGTGCCCTTTGGCGTTGTTTTCTTCCTTGCAACACTCTGCATTAGTGCACCTTTCTTTATTGACCCTGTAGCCTACAGTGTTCCTGTACCCTATGCCCAGAAGTTTTTTTAAATTGCTAACTCCTAATTCTGTAAAGCCTTGATGGATAATCTAACAGCTAACATGGCTCTTCTGCTTTGGACTTTGCTCCTTCTTCTTATAGATCAGCAACTAAACTCAGATTCACATATGTCTACATCAAGCAAAAGGCCAACCAAGTCAAAGGGTAAGGCCAAACTCAAGGAAGAAGAGATGAAATACAAATATCAAAGGGTCAGAATGCCTGAGTCCTAGGTAGAATGTGACTTAAACATCAGAGATTCAGAACTTTTCCATATAGACATGGAATATTTTTGGGCTAGAACTAGAAAGGGTCACAAGCAGTCCTTGGATGGACAAACTGGTGGGTAGTGGTCTGCATTTCACCAAGGGAATCCCCGTTAGTACAATTTTTAATGAGTTTATGATGGTAGTGGCTTGCTGCTATAACAAAGACACAAGGTGTGTCGAGAATGAAAAGTGCGAAGTCATAATCAACCCATTTCCTGGCACTTCGAGATCATGTTAGGAATTCCCCACCATGGTATTTTGTGGCTATAAGCCAAGAAGACTGCATCAAGGCATGGGAGGAAAATGAAGACAAATGCATGTAGTTAATGAATGAAGTGTATTTGAAAAATAAGAAGGTAATAAATAGATGGCCACAAGTTATTCACCGCAGCGACTTCTCTAAAGAACTGAGTGATACCATTACATTCCTAAGTAGGGTATTTAGGCTTTCTGATGCCCATTACTTCCACAAATGGATGCTTAGGTATCTAGAAACAATGAATAAGAACATGCCTGATCAGCATTTTGAGTGGGAAAAGATCATCATCAGCACCATCTCTGAGCAACTCCAACAACTCACCACAACGGGGAGGTTCTACATGAAATCCTACATAGTCTAAACTACAGTCTCAGAGAGAGACTATACAGCACTGAGCTGATGTGGGGTGTGGCCCCAGGTAAAAATATATGAATACTACCCAGAATTGAAGCTGGAGAATAGCATCCCATAGTTCACCAAGATCAATGATGCCTTCTTCTACAGCATCGTCTGCCTTTTCAGGCCCAATATGACTCATGGTCGAATGACCAAGAGCATAGTAACTGCAACGGAGAAGTGGGGGTTGTTGTTTAAAAAATTCCCCACTTTCACCTATGTTAGAGTAGCTAACTTCTTGGGGGAGCCCACCAAGTTACCAAAGTATGCAGGCCCTAAGTTGATCCTGTTGGAGCTGTCCAGGCAGCTCATAACATATCACGAGAAGTGCTTGAAAAGGAAGAAGGGTGGAACTCCTTTCCCCCTCATAGTGGGTAGGTACACCTGCACTTCACACACATAGGCTTGAGAAATGTTCGCAGAGCTAGAACTGCTTAACCTAAAGCACAATTTCTTGACAAGGCCCACCTTTGATCCACAAAATTGCCTCCCAAAGGCAAAACACGATCTGATCCATGTTCCTCAAATCAAGGAAATCTACATCAACCTATATCATGAGGTCGAACTCAGAAGAAAGGATCACTCCCGCCTGGCCCTGGTAGAAATTATTCAATATGGCGTGGCCATTGTTCCAAAATCTTTCCAAATAGCCAATAAAGAAGTTGATCAGGTATATCTAGACACAGATGGGGAAAAGTGGCCATTTGCCAAAATTGATAGGACAAAGGAACCTCAAACCATTGAGGAGAGGGTTAAGAGCACGATGCAGTGCAAAGAGCATTGGTGCAAAATGAACACCCTCATCTACCTTGGAGTATATTTCACCACGTCCCCTTTGGGCAACACACCTAGTAGACCGAAGCATTTGCCAAAGGGAAAAGGTAAAGATAAAGAGGGAGAATCTAGTGCCACTCAAGAAGAATCTCCTGAGAGCCCTCCCTTTATCACATAAGAACAGGTTGTAACCCTGGCATCTTCAGAGAAAGAAGTGACAGAGAGTGTTCCAACAGGCACATCCACTCAGGATGTTGCAACTGCTACAACCATTGAGGTTCCCACTGTCCCTTCTCCCGCTCCTCCTTCCCCTCCTCCCATCACCCAAGCAACCATTCCATTGGTTACGTCTTCTCCCTCACCTTCTACTATTCCCCTTTCCTCTTCTTCTATCTTCTCTTCCCTCGCGGAGCTGTCCCCTAGTATTTCTTCCCTCATCTCTCAGTTCCCTTCTGCCGCCATAGTTTCGTCTCCTACAGTAGCTCCTACCCTTGTGAACATTGGGAGTTCGGCTTCTCTATCAATGCTGCCACCAAGCATCTCTACCCATTTTCCTGAGTACACTGTAGTTTCTCCTTATTCTTTCATCAATCCTTCTTCTCCCTTAAGTCCAGCATGGATCTCCCAGTACCTAAGTCAGCATAAAAGGAAATTCCCCATTGCACCTATGGACTTCTTCATCATTCCAATGAAAGGAGCTAAGAAGCAGAAGCCAATAACCCACTTCTCTCAGAGCGCCTCAGGTGAAAGAGTAATGGAGATCGCATATACCAATCCCGTGAAGGATAAAAAGGATCTTTACCCTACATATTATATAGTGACACAGGTCACAATGGGAACGTCATCTAAGAGCCTTCAAGGAGAGGCCCTATCCGCAGTGGATTCCCTTTGTAAGAAGCTTCAATAAGAAAAGGAAGAGAAGAGGCTACTGAAAGAGTAGAATAAACATCTTCTCCACGCCCTACAGAAAATGGGCAGTCCACCTCCTACAACTGCCACTGAGACTCCTGAGGCCCTTAGTCAGGATAAGATAAACAAATACACCAAGATTAGAAAACAAGGCATGGCAGTATCCACGTGGAGAAACTAGATCCTCAAAGATAGTAAGGAAGTAATCGTCAAGTTCACCGAGTTATATCAGAACATTGGTCAGGCGAACAAGGAACTCCAGGTGATTGCAAGACCTATCTCCGAAGAGTTGGACCATGCTAAGTTGCAACATGAGACATTCCATAAGATGTTCGACTACTCAGTCAATGATTTAATTAAATTCGGCATCTTCGATCACCCTAGAGCACCCAACAAAGTCCTTGCTAATTTAGACTATCGGGTCGATCAGATGGAATTTGTCCTAGAAAAGATAGATAAGGTCAAGGAGAAATCCCTGGATGCAATGCATAAAATGGAGAAAAATGTCCTAAGGATGTCTCTAGGATTTCTCACTTCGTCATTTGCTTTGAGGAAGGCAGATGAAACCATTCAGATCTTTAAAGAGATCGTCTCGCAAGGGCTAGGGCCAGAAGCCACTTTTGACACTGAATCCATCAATAACCTTCTGGCTTACCATGATTTTATAGGGTTCATGATGGAGGCAAGTAATGAATACTTCAAGCTCCCAGAAAAACTCAGAGATGAACGCGAGACTTGTGAAGTCATCGGTGATCACACCAAGGGTCCTGTGTAGGATCTACTCCAACCGATGATCAGCAAATTCATGGAGTATCAGACTCATTTCCATATCGCCTCTCCTGAGTAGAAGTAAGATACTCCCTTCCAGCCGTGAGATGATGACGAATATCTCCCTCCTCTTGGATTTTCTTTTGTAATATTTAAAAGTATGTTGGCACAAATGATGACATCATCCATGTTGCACCATGGGATGTTGTCATCCACCAAGTTGCCCATAGTCAACAATTGACTTTTAGATATTTTGTAAATTTTTATAATTAGTTGTTGGTTTCTTTTTACCTTCTATCTTCTCCTCCTTCTATAAATACTTGAATGTTTTGTTGTATTCAATTGTGGGCACTTTTTAGATGAAAAATAGAAGTGAGAAGAAAAGGCTTTGTACTTTTTGTAACAGAAGAAACATTAATACAAATATTAAGACTTTGTGTTGAATATGTGTGTTATGGGCATCTGATCTATCCTATGTCAGATCTGTACATTTATTCTGTTATATCTCTCTCTACTTTCTTGTCATTTTTTCATCAGTATTGCTTTGTTCGTTTATGCAAGTAGGTTTGGCTCCATTTATTACTAATCCCAAAACATAAACCCTCTGACCTTTCTACTTTGGAATTCTTTTCTTTTCTTCCTTCGAACACATTCTTTCCTCGTATTTCCCTCCATTCCTTTCTTTTCACAGTTGGAGGCACCTCTAATGGGATGAGATCCAAAACCCCCGAAGGTAGAATATTGTGAGACTTGCACAGATTCCTACTGGTAGAATAACAATAAACTAGTTTCACTTTGCTGTCTCAAAGAGGGGCTATGCCCTACACACTGTTGGCTTGTCTATCCATAGATATGCTCTCACGACATATTTTTGGACCAATAGTTTTTGGCTACTCCAATGGGGACCGAACAGATCTATTTGATAAAACTATAAAAATCACTACCTGTTTGCAAATCTTAACTCTTTGTTCAAAATTTAAAATTTTTGCAAAAGTGATCCAAACTAAAAATTTTCTTCAGAGATCCATAGATCTGGGCTAGTTAGAGAACTTTAGTTTGCTAAGTTTTTACAAAAACTCGTATTTTTCCGTAGATCTCAGTTTCTGACTGTTTTACAAAAATTTCAAACCCTTGCAAAAAGTCAACTCTAAGATCCGAAAGTCAGCTTGCTAAGTTGACCATCATTTTATCCTCGCTAATCTTTGTCATTAAACCGCAATCGATTTTCAAAAGGGGGATATTTTTTTTAATATTCAGAAAAGTGCATGCTACTGATTTTTGTTAGAAAAATCAGAAAATCAGCAAGTACAACCAAAAAGAGTTTTTAAAAATGCTCCAAAAACATTGCAGATCTAAACAATACACTGGCGGGTGAACCATTTACTCGTAGCAGGAGATCTCGTGGAGAAGTTGATCCTACTTTCGATCTACTCCGAAGGCACAACTTTAGTGTTACACCAGCACACTTCTCATCACTGAGTTCAGCTGATCGGTCAGCCAGAAGTGTCTCCCCCCACGAAGGAATCATTCTTCACAAGGAGTATCTGCACATCCCTTTGCAGTGCTTTGTTGCTCAGTGGAACCATCACTTCCAGGCTCGCGTCCTTTTTCCAGCTTTTCAAATGGCAGTACCATGGGGAAATGCTATGGGCCCTCTTGCTTTGCTGCATCCTATTCATGCACTCCCTCATGGAAACCGAAAAAATTTACCCAAATTTTATGGAAGCGGAAACCAAAGCATGGATTCACACATATCTGCATTCATCATGTCATGCAGTATCCTGGATTTGACCCATGAAGATGTGTCTAGTTCACCTCTTTTTGGAGACCTTGCAAGGACCCGCAACAGAGTGGTTTCAGCATTTACCGACCAAATTTATCACTAGTTGGGCCACATTACGAACTGCCTTTGAAGAAAGATATAAGCCTTCCGAAGACGCATGTTGCATGTTACTGTCAAAGATCACTTATCTGAAGAAGGAAGTCAATGAGACCATGTGCGATTTCATCACCCGTTTTAGTTCACTAATCAACCGTGTGCCGCCTGCCATGCTGCCAATACGATAAAAATTAGAAGTGTTTCTTCGTCAACACCATGAGCTCAAAAGTAAGTTTCTTACTCTTGCAAGAACAAGTCACTACTCTGGTTCTCGCCCAAGCTTGCTACCATTTGGATTGAAGATAACTTGCTAATATCTAACGAATTAAAATGAGAACCGTCCAAGCCTAAATCTTCAACTCCCTCTTCTGCCCCTTCATCTGATCCGGCATTTCAAAATATGGTGAACAACTTACTCATGTTAAAGAAGCAGCTAGCTCAGGCTTCTTCGAGCTCTTCATACCGAGATATCCCACGAAGAATTTTCACTTCCAACAACGTCCCTTAAAGGCCACATTTACCTGCAACTGTGCTGAGGTTGGCACTTGAAGCCCCTTCGGTCAATGCCTTAATCGAGATCAAGGAAGAGGAGTAGAATTATGAAGAACCTTCATCCCAAGGTGAAGATAATCAAGATTTTGGCAAACCGATTGGCGACTCTACTATCGGGTATATGGAATTTGACGAGGAGGAGTTTGATGGAGAAGAGGGTACCCAAGGATATGCAAGCGGGCAGTCTTATGCTGTTTTCACTCACTCTCAAGGAAAAGAAGCAGAAGTTGCTGCCAGGATACAAAAAAAGAAGGCTGTGTCGAACACACCTCCAACCATTGCAAAAAGAGGTAATCTCCTTCCTGCTCAACCTCTTATTAAGTCTTTTTCGAAGAATTTTTTTTCCCCTATCTCCCCTCCGAATCAGCCCTCTCCTATTCTTATTAAGACCAGTAACCCTACCCCACCATCGCGAAATGAGGGACTCATTCCTTCATCAACGCAACCCTTGGCCATGTTTGACATAATTGATCATGCTAAAAATACCAAGATCCAAATGTCTGAAGCCGAGCATCTTTCAGTCAAACCCCGAGCAGCTTGTAAGGTTGACCAAATATATTCAAAGCCAAGCTGTCATAACTTCTCAGGCCTCCCCGAAAGGAATACTTCCTACTCCCCTTGCATCTCACATAAATGTTTCCTTGACTTCCGCATTAGGCAAAATAGAACCTTTCTATCTCTCCCTCCTAATCAATGGCCACAAGCTAAGCAAATGCATAATTGATTCTGGGGCTTCTGATAATTTCATGCCAGCAAAAGTCACCCATGCTCTGGGCCTCACCCTTACCAAACCTTTTGGCTAGATGTTACTCCTTGGAAACCAAACAGGTTCCGTTGATTGGTCAAATCAAAGATGCGCAGTTCACATTTGTAGCGTTCCCAGAGAAAAGAGTAAAGATGACTGTCCTCATTGCCGATATTCTGGCAGCATATGGAATTCTACTAGGAAGGATCTTTTGTAATGAAGTTGGTGGAGAGATTCATATGGACTGGTCTAAGGCTAGAATCCCCGTCAAAGGTGTAATGCAAACATTGGAGCCGGAATCACAAAAGAAGTACTTGGTTACTAATTCCAATGACCCCAAATCCCAAATTCTCTTCGAATCATCAGGGATGGGAAATTATTTCTTATCTACTTAGTCTGACAAAATGGACGTTCTTATTTGGGAAGAGGATCTTAACAAGATATGGACGTTGCAGTTTGATGGCAGTTGTGCAACTAGCGGATGCGGTGCCGCAGCTGTGTTAATTTCCCCGGAGGAAGAGATTTTTCCTCTCTCTTTCAAGTTGTAGTTTTTCAACACGAATAATATTGTTGAGTATGAATCTTTGCTACTTGGCATACAAGCTATAAAATAAAGGGGATTCAAGAACCTAAAAGTACAAGGTAATGCAGAGCTGGTCATAAATACAATGAAGAGGATATACCAAGTAAAAAATGAAAGGCTCGGGCATTACCGCAACTTAGTATGGGATAACATTGAAGAATTTGATGCTTTTTCAATAAAATACATTCCGAGAGCTCAGAACGACATGGCCGATTCATTAGCCGTATCAACATCCCTCATGCTCCCCCACCCAGGGTTGAAAACAGACATATATAAACATTGAGGTAGTTTTCCACCCAAGCATGCCAGAAAATTCTCAACACTGGCAGGTATTCAATGATGATAATCAACTTACTGCCTTTCTGGAAAAGGTGGAAAATTTTAGTGAGCTTCATTCTGAAGGATCCACTTTCGCATGCCGTGAATCTGTTACTGATCAGGATGATGGATCAAAAGGAAGTGATGGCATATGTCAGCTCAAAGGAAATAAAATTCCAAAAGGTTTGGTCTCTCTAGAATGTTTTTTCGACAGACATGATTGTTTTTTCAGGAAGAAAAGGTAGGATAATCTTGACTCCTCTCCAAAAACTGAGCCGGTCAATCTAGGTACTACGGAACATCCACAGTTTGTAAACATCAGGATATGTTACATAGCCGAGGAAAAGTGGAAATTCATCAAATTACTGAAGAAGTATATAGATGTATTGGCATGGTCTTATGCCGATCTAAAGTCTTTTAATCCGAAAGACATCCAGCATGACATCCCGTTGAAAGAAGATGTCAAACCCTTTTGCGAGAAATAGAGGCACTATAATCCCAAGATCTCAGGTACCATCCAGGATGAAATACAAAAGATGTTGGACGCAACGATCATTTTTCCTATCCATCATAGTACATGGGTCACAAACATTGTGCCACTACACAAGAAAAATAGTGAGATACACATATTCGTAGATTTTCACAACCTGAATCAGGCATCCTTGAAGGACAACTACCCACTTCCCATAATGGATCAGGTTCTGCAGGAAGTAACTAGATCAGAATGCTGTCCATGCTTGATGGTTTTTCACGCTACAATAAAATTGAAGTCTCACATGAAGACCAATTCAAAACAACATTCACTACCCCATGGGGCACATTTGCCTATAGTAGAATACCTCTTGGTTTGACCAACACTGGCGCCACCTTCCAGTGGGTGATGGAATTCACGTTCAAAGGTATGATGGGAAACATTATCGTAGTCTATTTAGATGACTTAACTGTGTTCTCTAAACATCGAAGTGATCATTGTGATCATTTGGAGCAAGTATTGATTAGATGCCGAGAGCACGGGATCTCCCTAAATCTGAAAATTTTTATTTTTAGGGTCACTGAAGGAAAGTTGTTGGGACACGTTGTTAGCAAAGAAGGGAAAAAAATAGATGTCGAAAGGGTTGGGGCTATTCAGAGCCTTACTTTACCCACAAGC
Organism: Taxus chinensis; assembly: GCA_019776745.2. NCBI lineage: Eukaryota > Viridiplantae > Streptophyta > Pinopsida > Cupressales > Taxaceae > Taxus > Taxus chinensis. The sequence goes on along the minus strand of CM034150.1, from coordinate 172,865,217 downwards.
AAGACTGGCGTTCACTCTTTCTTCGGAAAAGTAAATTTTCTCAGGTGCTTCGTTCCCGACTTTGCTGAAAAGACTCGCCACATATTAAATATGATGAAAGGGTCGTAAAATTTTCGATGGAGCGAAGAAGGGAAGACTGTCATTCGACGATATAAAAGCCTCCATCCCTCATGCGCCAGTCCTGGTATGTCCTAATTTTTCCAAGGATTTTATCATGTATAATTATGCATATGAGCATACTGTATCAGCCATCTTAATGCAAAAGAATTCTGAAAATGTTGAGTCTCTAATCATGTTCATGAGCTCTCCCCTCAAGCCTCATGAGTTGAAGAAGTCTCAGTTGGAAAAGCACTCCTTCACCGTTGTCAAAGCAGTCAAGAACTTCCAGTATTACATCCTAAACTCTCATACAGTAGTGTTGGTCGCTGACATGGCAGTGAAGTCAATCTTAACTCAACAGGAGTTAGGGAGTTTGCGAGGGAATTGGATCGCAAAGGTCCAAGAATATGATCTAGACATAAAACTGACCAAGATGGTAAGAGGCAAGGGTCTATGCCAGCTTATGGCTGAAAAAAAAGATTCAGAAAACCTTGAAGTAAAGGATGATTGCATTAATGGGACACAAGGCCAGCTGGAGAAAGTTGATTCTCTACTCATGGTTCTATTTGTTGCAACTAGTGATGAGTGGTATTTTGATATCGCTTTCTTTCTCACTTACGGTGAGTGCCCAGCTCATCTAAATTTAAAGGAGAAGCGTACTGTAAAGCTCAGAGCAGCCAGATATGTCATTTGGGATGACGGTTTATACAAATGTGGGATTGATGGCATCTTCTTGTGATATGTTGACAAACCACATCAGGTAAAGTCACTTGAGAGTTTTCATGATTCAGCCTGTGGTGGTCATTTCTCCTCTTCCATGACAGTACACAAGATCATCTGGGCTAGGTACTATTGGCCAATGCTATTTCAGGATACAACCACCTGGGTAGCAAAATGTGAGCTCTGCCAACAAGTTGTTGGCAAACCAAAGTGGCTTTTTTTCCTCTTAGGACGGTCGTTATTGACGGACCATTCAGGCAATGGGGAATCAAATTTATTAGAGAACTACACCCACAATCGAGGGGTGGACATAGTTATGTCCTAACAGTAACAGATTACTTCACCAAATGGGTGGAGGCCATACCTGTCAAGAATGCCACCTCTGAAGTTGTTTGTAATTTCATCAAAGAGAATATCATTGTAAGGTTTGGCGTTCCAAACAAGATTGTTGTTGATAATGCTTCCAATATTTCCTCTCGGGAAGTTATCAGTTTTTGCTATGAATACGGGATAACCTTGGCCCATGCCTCGGATTATTACCCCCAGGGAAATGGTTAGGTAGAATCTAGTAATAAAAACTTAGTGACCATCATATGGAAGCTAGTTGATGAGAATCAGCGGATGTGGCACAAGTCATTGTATGACGCTTTGTAGGCAGATTGCATTACTCCCAAGAGGTCTCTCGGTATGTCACCTTTTCAAGTATTATTTGGAATCAACGCCGAGCTTCCCATTTCTGCAGAACTTCCTACCTTGCACTTGGCATGGGTGATTGAAGATGAGACTTTCCAAAACTCTCTTGAAAATAGGATCATGTATCTAGCAGAGCTCGAAGAAAAAATGGTAAGAGTGGTCAACAGGATCACCAAACATCAGAATCAGGTCAAGAGATTATTCGATAAAAGGCTAAGCTGATGAATTTTCAGGTGGGAGATCTCGTCCTTTTGTGGGACAAGCGAAGAGAGCCAAAGGGCATGCATGGGAAACTCGACTCTCTTTGGAGAGGGCCTTTCAAGATCAAGTAGCTCAACGAAGAGAATAGCTTCTATCTCTCGTATCTAGATAGAATTGATCTCCCGCTTCCCTATAGCGGGAAACATCTCAAAATATTCAAGAAGTAGAGCTTCCTCTTTTCTTTGTATAGTTTTCTTGATGTCATGTGTTTTCTTTTGTCTTCACCCTTTTTTTTTACTCTGTAGCCCAATGGATAGGCACATGTTGATCTGGGGTTCTCTACCCTTAAGCTTCACTCAAGGATAGTCCCCAGAAAGAGCTAGCTATTATCCTATAAAATTGACGAGGGAAATTTTGTAGGTAACCATATCAAAATTTTGTTCTGGTTCTTCATCAAGGCCCCTCAATGTTTGGAATGGTGTAAAATCCCTTTCTGGAAAATCTAGTTTTTCAAACTTAGTAATTTTGGTCCTTTTTGGCTGGGAACATATTTTGTTCATGCAACATAAGATGAATTTACACCCCTTTCTATTCCTTTTGCACACCCTTTGGAGTGTTAACACAACAATTGTTGCGCCTCCCCATGATGTGCCTTTCTTGCATGCACCAAGGCACATGCACCCGCCTGTCAATAGAAAAAATGTTACACCTTTAAGTTGTGTGCCAAGGTGCTTAGAATCCCATGTTGAAATTCCTAAATCTACGCTAAAGGTTCTGATAATTTTTTGCTGACAAAAACATACCTGCGCCAAAGGGTGCAAATATTTTTGTGTCAACATACGTTTTGGTGCGCCCTTTTAAAAAGGTTGGTGGTGCATTTATTACACTTTTGGCTATATATAGGCACATCCACCCTGTCCTTTTCACGATTGAAGAACACGTGAAAACTTTATTCCTCTACACCTGTCAGTGCTCCCATCATCCTCGTGTTGCGTTCGTGGACCCCACTTCGTTTCTTCAAGTCTATATATCTCCGGTAAGTGGTTCTTGCTTTTCTTGTGAGTTTTGCTTGTTGCTTTACTGTGGTTTTTCTTGTTATTGAATAAATAAATAAATCTAAGAGGATTCCCCCAAAACTAGTTTTACCCTCCTTTCAGATCTGCTGGCCAGGAGGGCTTTGTCTCAGAAATGAACCCAACAGACCTCTTTGCTCTGTTCCCCTCACTTTCAAATCATGTCGATAAGGCCTAAAAAATCACAAACCTGTCCAGGAAGAGAGAAAATGTAAAGTTGTTACATTTCCACCCGCGGTTTTCCTTTGGTGCAAATTCCATTCCTGTTACATAAAACACAGTTGCACCAAGAGGGCGCACTACCCCTGATTGCAACACGCGTCCTTCTTGTGCCATACAAAACTAAGAAAATACCTACACAGGCGCTGGAGCAATCTCACTTACAACAACAAAAGGTGCCATGCAAGCTATTCCCGTGCCATGCCCAAGGCCCCTTGACGCACTTAAAGTTAGTGATGTACCCCTTAATGCTACACCCCTTGATGCACTGAAAGTTAGTGATGCACCCCTTAATGATGTGCCCCTTGGTGCACCAAAATTCCCTGCAACATGTCCCATATTTTCTCCCATGCAACACCAAACTTATTTGCACCTAGTTTAAAACCTTATATATTGGCGCAGGCACAAATTTGTCTACAAAAACATTGATGTTATGTGTAAATTTCCTATGCCCTGGACCCTTTGGAATTTTTTTCTTCCTTGCAACACTCTGCATTAGTGCGCCTTGCTTTATTGAGCCTGCATCCTGTAGTGTTCCTGCGCCCTACACCCAGAAGTTTTCTTAAATTGCTAACTCCTCATTCTGTAAAGCTTTGATGGATAATCTAACAGCTAACATGGCTCTTCTGCGTTGGACTTCACTCCTTATTCTTGTAGATCAACAATTGAACTCAGATTTGCATGTGTCTACATCAAGCAAAATGCCAACCAAGTCAAAGGGTAAGGCCAAACTCACAGAGGAAGAGATGAAATATAAATATCAAAGGGTCAGAATGCCTGAGTCCAAGGCAGAATGTGACTTAGACATTAGAGATTTCAAACTTGGCGATATAGACATGGAAGATTTTTTGGGCCTTAGAACCCACAAGGGGCACAGGCAGAGGCAGTCCTTGGAGGGTAACTAAACTGGTGGGGAGTTGGTCCTACATTTCGCCAGGAGAAATACGCCCTTAGTGCAAGTGAAGAATAGATGTTAGAGGGTAGTGGCTCGCTGCTATAACAAGACCAAGGTGTGTCGATAAGAAAAGGGCGAAGTCATAATCAACCTCACTTCCTTCCGTTCCCGGCCCTTCGAGATCATGCTAGCATTCCCCACCACGAAATTTTGTTGGCTATAACCAGAAGAACTGCATCAAGCATGGGAGGAAATGAAGACAAATGCATCAGTGAATGAACAAGTGTATTTGAAAAATAAGAAAGGTAATAATTAGATGCCATAGGTTATTCATCACCACAAAACGACTTTCTATGAAGAACTGAGCGCCTACCATTACATTCTAAGTAGGGTTTATATGGTTTTCTGATGCCATTACTTCTACAATGGAGCGGCACGACCAGTGACCCAAGAGGGCAAACAGGGCTGTATTCTCTCTCTATCTCTTGGGGGTGGTGCTGTTGTGTTTGGTGGGGGGTGGGGCAGGGGGTATGGGAAGTCGGGTTATGGAAAACGGTAGAGGTGGCTGTTTTGGGCTTGGACAGCCGACAGCCACGACACAACAAAAGGCCAGGCTTCGGTGCTAAGGCCCGGCCAAAAAAGGCCCCCGTAGTTTTGTATTGGGTGGCACGGAAGGGTTGGTTCGGGAGCTTTGTTCACTCAATCGTGTTATCTTGTAGGCGTGTTAAAAAAAAAGAAACAGGAAAAAAGGAAAAAAAAAAAAAGGGCAAAAGAACAAAAAAGGAACGGAGGGAGAACAGCAACAACCAAACGAAGAACCAAGGAAAAAGGAAGAGGGCCACCAAGAAAAAAACAGGGAGGAAGGGAGGCCGCCCCGGGACCCCGGGGTGGGAAGGGGGGGCGGGTGCCGGGTCAAACACGCGCAGGAGGGCGCGGGCGGGTGTCCGGGCAACCGAGAGGGGCCGCGCACGACCCCAAAGGGGGCGGCAAGGGCGAACGCGGCTCAAGGCGGAATCGGGGAGGGGAGAAGCGACAGGCGGGGGAACAGGCGTCGCGGCTGCGGGGAGACGGCAGCACCCGGAGGCTGGGGAACAACAAGGGAACCAAGGGGGGCAGGGGCGACAGCAACAAAAAGGCACCAGCAAAGGGTAAGCCAACTCACCGAGGAAAGAGGAAAGAGAAAGACAGGAACGATATGAGTGAGAGGATGAAAGAAGAGAGGGGGGGTGGGGGGGGGGTGGGGGGGGGGGGGGGGGGGGGGGGGGGGTTGAAGGTCATGCCTAGTCCAGGCAGAATGTTACTTAGACATTAGAGATTTCAACTTGGCGATCTGCCATGGAAGATTTTGGGCTTAGAACCCAAGTCACACAGGGCAGTCCTTTGTAAGCTTTCCGAAAAGTCCAACCTTGCATGAATCCGAGCTCCCAGTCAAAAGTTATGGTCATCTGAATATCTGCATGGTAGTGGCTCTGCTTCCTGTAACAAAGCACTCAAAATGTGTACGACTTCCTGAAAAGGTGCGAAGTCATAGGCAACATCACTTCCCGTGCACTTCGACATCCTGCTTACGTGCATTCCCCACCAGGTACAACTTTTGTCCCTATAAGACCAAGAAGTATTCTTTGTCCTTATTAGGCATGATTAGGAAAATGAAGACAAATGCATTATAGTTAATGTAACAAAGTGTATTTGAAAGAGTAAGATGGTCATAAATATTTTGTGCCATAGGTTATTTGTGGAAAACGACTTCTATGAAGAACTGTGCGATACCCATGTGAGATTCCTAAGTAGGGTATTATGGGTTATCTTAGAAGCCCATAAGCCTACATATAAAGGCAAGATGTTTAGGCATTTGGAAATAATGATTGGCCGGAAGAGACGTTCCTGATTAGCATATCTGAGTGGGCAGAGATCATCAACAGCACCATCTATGAGTAGCTCTAACAACTCACTATAAATAAAGAGGTTCTACATGAACTTCTACGTAGTCTATGCATGCAGCCTCAGAGAGAGAAGTATCCGGCGCTGAGAAATATGTGGGGTATGGCCCCAGGTAAGTGTGTACAAAGGACTAGCCATCATTTTGAAGCGTGTTAGAAGATCAGCCCATAGTTCACCAAGTGTCAATTGATGAAGTCTTCTATGACATAGTCTACCTTGTTGAGAAGGCAATATGAAGTCACGGTCGAACAACTTGAAGTACCTCATGGGTGAGATTGCAACAAAGAAGTGGGGGGTGTTGATATTATACATTTACCCACTTTCACCTATTTCAGATTTATCGTCAACTTCATTGGGGGATTCCACCAAGTTACTATGGTATTCTTGTGTCCTATGGTTGTTCCTGTTGGAGTTTCCCAGGCAGCTCATAACACTATCACTAAGAAGATGTGCATTAGTAAATAATCATAGCATGAGGAGTTCCTGGTGAAGAATTATCATAGTGCCGGATTGGTGTTGACAGTACACCTGCACTTCTCACACCAAGGCCCGAGAAATATTTGCAGAGCTGGAACTGCTTAACCTAAAGCACAATTTCCCGGCAAGGCCCACCTTTGATCCACGAAATTGACTCCCAAAGGCAAAACTTGATCCGATCCACATTCCATAAATTGAGGATATCTACATCGACCTGTATTATGAGGTCAAACTTAGGAGAAAGGATCACTCCCACCCGGCCCTTGCAGAAATTATTCAATATGGTGTGGCCATTGTTCCAAAAGCTTTCCAAACAACCAATCAAGAAGTTGATTAGGTATATCTAGACATGGATGGGGACAACTGGTCATTCTCTTAGATTGACAGGAAAAAGGCACCTCAAACCATTGAGGAGAGGGTTAAGGGCACATTATAGTGCACAGAGCATTGGTGCAGAATGAACGACCTCATCTACCTTGGAGTAGATTTCACCACGTCCCCTTTGGGCAATACACCTGCCAGACCGAAGCATTTGCCGAAGGGAAAAGGTAAAGATAAAGAGGGAGAATCTAGTGCCCCTCAAGAAGAAGCTCCTGAGAGCCCTCCCTCCACCGCACAAGAATAGGTTATAACCCTGGCATCTTAAGAGAAAGAAGTAGTAGAGAGTGTTCCAACAGGCACATCCACTCAGAATGTTTCCACTGCTACAACCATTGAGGTTCCCACCGTCCCTTCTCCCGCTCCTCCTTCCCTTCCTCCCGTTACCCAAGCAACCATTCCTTTGGTTTTGTCTTCTCCCCCACCTTCTACTATTCCCCTTTCCTCTTCTCCTATCTTCTCTTCCCTCACGGAGCTTTCCCCTGGTATTTCTTCCCTCATCTCTCAGTTCCCTTCTGCAGCCATAGTTTCGTCTCCTACAGTAGCTCCTACCCTTGTGAACATTGGGAGTTCGGCTTCTCTATCAATGCTGCCACCAAGCATCTCTACCCATTTCCCTGAGTACACTGTAGTTTCTCCTTATTCTTTCATCAATCCTTCTTCTCCCTTAAGTCCAGCATGGATCTCCTAGTACCTGAGTCAACATAAAAGGAAATTCCCCATTACACCTATGGACTCCTTCATCATTCCAATGAAAGGAGATAAGAAGAAGAATCCAATAACCCAATTCTCTCAAAGTGCTTCAGGTGAAAGAGTAATGGAGATCACATATACCAATCCCGTGAAGGATAAAAAGGATATGTCCCCTACAGATTATATAGTGACACAAGTCACAATGGGAACATCATCTAAGAGCCTTCAAGGAGAGGCCCTATCCATAGTGGATGCTCTTTGCAAGAAGCTTCAAGAAGAAAAGGAAGAGAAGATGCTACTGAAAGAGTATAATAAACATCTTCTCCACGCCCTGCAGAAAATGGGCAGTGCACCTCCTACAACTGCCACTGAGACTCCTGAGGCCCTTAGTCAGGATAAGATAAATGAATATGCCAAGATTGGAAAACAAGGCATGGCAGTATCCACCTAGAGAGACCAGATCCTCAAAGATAGGAAGTAATCATCAAGTTCACCGAGTTATATTAGAACATTGGTCGGGTGAACAAGGAACTCCAGGTGATTGCAAGACCTATCTCCGAAGAGTTGGACCATGCTAGGTTGCAACATGATACATTCCAGAAGATGCTTGATTTCTCATTCAATGATTTAATTAAATTCGACATCTTTGATCACCCCAGATCACCCAAAAAATTCCTTACTGCTTTGGACTATCGGGTCGATCAGATGGAATTTGTCCTGGAAAAGATAGATAAGGTCAAGGAGGAAGCCTTGGATGCAATGCATCAAATGGAGAAAATTGTCCTAAGGATGTCTCTTGGCTTGCTCACTCTGTCATTCGCTTTGAGGAAGGTAGATGAAACCATTTGGATCTTCAAAGAGATCGTCTCGTAAGGGCTAGGGCCAGAAGCCACTTTTGACATTGAATCCATCAATAACCTTCTGGCTTGCCGTGATTTTATAGGGTGCCTAATGTAGGAAGGTAATGAATACTTCAAGCTCCCAGAAAAACTCAGAGATGAACGAAAGACTTGCAAATTCATTAGTGATCACACCAAGGTTCTTACCTAGGATCTACTCCAACCGATGATCAGCAAATTCATGGAGTATCAGACTCAATTCCATATCACCTCTCCTGAGCAGAAGCAGGATACTCCCTTTCAGCCCCGAGATGATGACGAATAGCTCCCTCCTCTTGGATTTTCTTTTATAATATTTAGAAGTATGTTGGCACAAATGATGACATCATCCATGTTGCACCATGGGATGTTGTCATCCACCAAGTTGCCTAAAGTCAACAGTTGACTTGTAGATATTTTGTAAATTTTTATAATTAGTTGTTGGTTTCTTTTTTCCTTCTCTCTTCTCCTCCTTCTATAAATACTTGAATTTTTTGTTGTATTCAAGTGTGGGAAATTTTTAGATGAAAAATAGAAGTGAGAAGAAAAGGCTTTGTACTTTTTGTAACAAAAGAAACATTAATACGAATATTAAGACTTTGTGCTAAATATGGGTGTTATGGGCATCTGATATTTTTTATGTCAGATCTGTGTGTTTATTCGATTAGATCTCTCTCTGCTTTCTCGTCATTTGTTCATCAATATTACTTTGCTTGTTTATGCAAGTAGGTTTGGATCCATTAATTACCAATCCCAAAACATAAACCCTCTGACCTTTCTGCTTTGGAATTCATTTCTTTTCTTCCTTCAGACACATTCTTTCCTCGTCTTTCCCTCCATTCCTTTATTTTCATAGTCGGAGGCACCTCTACTGGGATGAGATCCCAAACCCCCAAAGGCCGAATATTGTGAGACTTGCACAGATTCCTACTGGTAGAATAGCAATAAACTAGTTTCGCTTTAGTGTCTCAAAGAGGGGCTATGCCCTGCACACTGTTGGCTCGTCTATCCATAGATCTGCCCTCCCGATATATTTTTGGACGAACAGGATCCCATAGGGATTTAGAGGCCACTTAGCTCTTTTTGTAGTTACTCTAGCTAGATTTCTTATACGATCATTTTGTATTTTCCAGGCTCTTTGAGCATTTTGACCATGCCTAGCGCATGATGGCATTGTACATAAACATGATTATATATATATACATCTCTTTTTGGATCTAGATCTCTTTGTACCTAGAATTTTGTGATTCATTTTCACATGTATACTAGATGTTTATAAAATTTTGTTTTTATATACTTTTCAGAATGTATGCAATAGAAACCATATATCACAAATGCTTTCTTTTTGTATTTCGTGATGCTGATGTATGATGATACAAATGAAATTGTGATCTTGAACTTTAGCTTTCATAAGTAATTTTCCGGTACTTCATATTGTTTTGACAAAATGTAATGATGAACTGGTATGATGAGAAGATGCACTTGCCCCACTCCTAACTCCATGCAACTAGTAAAATGTGAGGGCTCACCACCGAGAGCTAGAAAGGGCACAATCTATGAGGTGTGTTGAAATGGTAATGATGGAAGATAGACAAAGAGTTGGTGGAACCAAATTAGGATGCTACAAACCTATCTTACTCAAGTGACTCCATAGTTTAGAATGCAACTTGCTTTACAATTTATCCAGACTTAGATCCGTAGATGGCCATTTGGTTGAAAAAATATGGCTTTCAGGGTTTTGAACTCTCTTGGAATTTTGGACATCTGATTCATTTGTTTTTGAGTCAAGATTTCAAAGGTTTATTTGAACTATTTGCTTATGACCTTCAACGTTTACTGTCAAGAGGACCCCCTACACCTTTCTCCATGCTACTAGTAGGAAGCATGGGCTTATCACCATGGAAAAGGCACAAGCGAGTAAGGGAATTCCCATCCTTTCCCAACCCTACGTCACTAGTAAGAGATGCAAGCTCAACACCAAAGGTTGGTAGGGCAAGGAAATGTGTAAAAGTAAAATTTTCTATTTGATCTATATTTGACTTACTTTAGAAAAATGTCAGTATGTTCTTATTTCCAAAGAGATATAAACGTGGGATAGATGTGACACCATGAAGCTTCTAGAATAGACCATAGGCAAGACACCTACCCTAGGAAGAAACCAAAAGTGAGAACAAGCATGCAGGCCTTGTTATGGCTACTGTTAAGACTTTGTTATATCTAGCTTTAATTGATGAAATTATTTTGAAACAGTTGATGATGTTATGAAAAATGAAGAAGTATGATTTGAATGCTCCTGTCAATACCATCAGAAGTTTGTAATGAATTTCTTAAGAGCAAGTCCCTTGATCACTAGGTTTTATGAAACGAGTGAACAAAATGAACCTATCTAAATGAATATGTAATGTAGATATAATTATACAAATAGTGTCGATGCTTCATGCATAAAACCATTTAAGATGCAAGGAATTGACTGATTTATTGAATTCCTCACCCTCTAGTGTGCACAAGAGATACACACCATTTCCGTAGTATTTTATGACTCGATATGGGCCCAACCATTTGGGCCGGAACTATCTTCCTTCACCGGTTTTCTTATCGATCTGGCTGTCTAGTCTTAGAACTAGATCTCCTTCATATATTTCTCACTCGTAGACCATTTTTTTATACTTCCGGTACATCTGGTCAGCATAGGCTCTATGCCACTATTCGTCGTTTAACCTATCCTCGTCTAGGCTTTCTAGTTGGGATAGGCATGCCTCCCTATAAGATTCTTCATGTAGAATCCCTTATAGCGAAATGTAGAAACTGGGTATTTCAACCTCAAGCAGGAGAACTGCTTCTGCCCAAAATACCAGTGAGAAAGGAGTTGCTCTTGTTGGTGTTCTTATTGAGGTTCGGTGGGCCCACAAGGTCGGATATAATTTTAAATGCCAGTCTCATATGTTTTCTTTTACCGTTTTGAGGAGAATAGCTTTCAATGTTTTATTTGTCGCTTCAACCTACCTGTTGGCTTGAGGGTAGTAAAGAGAGGCCATGTGATGGTTTATTTTGAACTTGCTACATAGCTCACGAACCTCATCATTTTTAAAGAACGTGCCATTATCAGAGATAATGACTTGTGGGACACCATACCTATAAATAATTTGGTTCAAAATGAATTTGGCGATCACCGAACCTGGTACGGTGGTGAGAGGCATGGCCTCTATCCATTTGGTGAAATATTATGTGGCTGTGATTATAAAATTATGGCCATCGATTAATGAGGGAGGGAATTTCCCTATCAAGTCTAGGCCCCACGTGGAGAAGGGCCATGGAGTTGTTATTGGTTGCAGGGATTGTGATGGCATGTGAATCTCGGGAGAGAACTCTTGGCATTTGTGGCACTTACGTATAAATTCTACTACGTCATGTTTAAGAGTAGGCCAAAAATAGCCCATCCGATGTATTTTGTGAGCAGTGACGTGACCACTGAAGTGGCCCCCACATATCCCACAATGGGATTCATGAAGAATCTTCTTGGATTCTTCTGTGTCAACACATCTTAAAATCATGACGTCAAAGGCTCTGTGATAGAGCACTTGGTCTAAAACAACATATTAGGTAGCAATAATGTGTAACCACCTTCTTTGTTGTGTTGTGGCATTTTTGATAAAATTGATGATATCAGTCTACCAGGGACATGTAGAGATGGGGGTCTGGTTTTGACAAAGAATACACATTCATCAGGAAAGTCTAGATCTACCAGTTTGTCTCCATCTAGTGGATTGTCAGCTAACCAGTCTACAATGATTTGTCCTTTAATAGATTTGTGGTTTATGAATGTTAACTCAAATTCTCCCATTAGGGTTATGAAATGGCCAGGCTTTTTAGACAAGGACCCTTGCGTGAGAAATGTCTGTAAATGGTCTGTCTTCACAATGACCTTTGTTTCTTGATTTAACATGTAATGTCTTAAACATTTTGTTGCAAAAATTATGGCAAGGAATTATCTCTCTACTTGTGTGTAACGTGTTTCATAATCAAGCAACGTTCGGCTAATGAAATAGATCGTGCATTCTGGGTTGTCATCGTCTTCTTGAGCTAGCATGTAAGCTAGTGAGGCATGAGTGGCTCGCGAGTATAGGATCAAAAGGCGGTCTGGCTTGGGAGGAATCAGCGTGGGTGGTGACAACAAAAAGTGCTTAACTACTTCGAAAGCCTCATTATAGTCTTTAGTCCAATCGATACTATAATATTTCTTAAGTAGATTGTTGATTGGATGAATGAAAAATCTTAAATCTAGGATGAACCTTCGGATTGCACCAAGTTTCCCGAGAAATGTCCTGATTCCAAACTCATCCGAAGGTGGGATCATTTCTAGAACAGCCCATATTTTGGCCGGATCAACATCAATCCCTTGTGAAGATATAATGTATCCTAAAATTTTGCCTCCTGTTACACCAAAAATGCACTTCTCTGGGTTTAATGTGATGCCATACTCAATTAGTCATGAGAGGATGATACAGAGCACCTCTGGATGATCATAACATTTTTTGGCCTTGGTCAACAAGTCATCCACATATGATTCTACAATTTTATGGATAAGATCATGGAATATATAAGTCATTGCCCACTGATACGTAGCATCGGTGTTCTTAAGACCAAACAACATGACAACATAACAATAAGTTCCCCAGGGAGTTATAAAGGTGGTTTTGGCTTGATCTTGTTCAAATATTTTGATTTGATTATATCCTGAGAACCCATCCATGAGAGACAAAATCTCAAATCTAGCTATTGCATCAACTATGACGTCAATGGATGGTAATGGGAAATCATCCTTGGGACAAGCTTTGTTAATATCCCAAAAATCTATGCAGATGCGTATCTTCCCATTATTTTTGAGAACGGGGACGATATTAGACACCCATTGTGAATAATCGACTGGTTTGATGAATCCTACTTGGAAAAGTTTTATTACTTCCTCTTTTACCATGAGAGCCACTTTCGGCTTCATTGGTCTTGACTTCTGTTTAATTGGCTTCGCATCTGGTTTAATGACAAGATTATATACCGCAACCTATGGTGTGATACCTGTCATTTCTTTATAATTAAATGCAAAAGCCTTTTGATGTTATTTGAGGATTTGGGTGTTTATTTCTATTTCTTCCGAAGTTAACGAGGATCCCAACTTCAAAATTTTTTGTTCTTCCTCCGTTCCAATGTTTATATCAATGGTTTCTTCTATTAAAGAAGCATTACCTTCTTCAAACTCAGGTGGTACTGGAGGTAGTTCCATACTTTCTTTGTTTTCTATCTCGTAGATATTGAGATCTTTCTGTGGAGGAGACTCTACCATGGGATTTCCAAAGTAGGAAGAGGAATGTAGTATTAAGGAAATATCAACTATACTGTGAGCAAGGTGTAGCTCCGCATAGGTGTTTAGATATTCGAGAGTGACATTATCACTATCAACATGATGTAAGATAGGAGATTCATTCTTAGCTGTATGTGTTAGCAGAGGGTTTGTTGACATTTTCTTCACCAATGGTTCAGCACGAAGTGATACTTTGAAACTTGTATCTTCCAACTCATTACTTGGGGTAAAACGTGAAGTTGAGGTTGCTATTGAATCTAAGAGGAGGTTTTGTTCTCATGGGATTGACTCAATAGATATGAAGTCAAATATTTTTCTTAGATCTAATACCGCTGTTTTATAGAGCTGTAAGTGCTCATCTCTAGTTTCATATACTTCAGAGACCTGGTTTGCAACTAACTATGAGTCTCCTAACACTCTGATGTCATTAACACCAATCCTTTTGGCTATGATGAGGCCAAGGAGGAGGGCTTTGTACTCAGCACCATTGTTTATACATTCAAAGTTCAACTTAAAAGAAAAGGGTAGGATCTTTCCCTCAGGAGAAGTAAAGATTATGCCTGCCCTGGCTCCATATTGACATCTAGCTCCATCGAAATGGAGAGTCCAATATTTACTAGGAAAGATGGATGCTGAGACATTCTTCACGTTTGTTTCTTCTATTTTTTTTACTTCAACCATGTAAAGTTCCTTTGCTGGGAGAGAACCAACTCCTAGGGTACATTTCATACCTGTAGAGTCAAATGGTGATCTTGTTCTAGTAATTCGACAATTTTTGCAGTAGTTCCTAATGACAATGTTTTTTCAATGTTAGCTTCATCCGAGAGGGTTGGTATGCCTTTGACTAGGTTCGTAATTTCTAGTTTGGTTGTAGGTATTAATTTTTCTTCTGGTTTTGAGTCAATTGGTTTGTTAAGTTGGTTTTTTGGGACTTCAAACTCATAGTGAACACCCGGTCTTTTCTTCAGGTCTACTAGGTGTATGTCGAATGGTTTTGGGTCACCTTTTGCTATGAATATTTTTCCTAAGTGTAAGAATTTTATTTCTTGGAATAACGTAGAGGGAATTGCTTTCATGCAATGTATCCATGGTCGATCGAGGATCATATTATAGTTGGTTTCCCGATATATGATATAAAACTCAGTGAGGATTGTCTTGGGTCCTAAGGTGACTGGTAATATTATAGTCCCAATTGAAGTAGCTTTAAGGCTATCATAACCTCTTAGCGTATTTCTCATTTTGGAACAATTTGTTTCTACATATCCTAGCTTTTGAAGGAAGGAGAAGGGGACAATGTTAACTTCTGCCCCATCATCCACCATTACGCATTTAACGTAATTATTGTAAACCCACACCTGTAAATGCAAGGCCGGATGACTTCTACGTGCAATTTCAACATCTATTGGCATTTTGTTTATGTCAAATATAAACTCGGTATCCCTGGAGGGTGGATATCGAATTCTATAAGATTTAATTGTGTTTCGAGAGGTGGAGTTATGTTAATTAAATAACCTAGACCTAGTGCTTCTAACAGAGCAGCCCTATGGGCAGGAGAGTTTTTTAACAAATCCAAAAAGGAGATGTGAGAGAAGGTTTTTGTTAAGTCATTAATTAAATCATAAGCACCCACGGGTTTTACCAACATTTGTTGAATGTTATCTGGTTCTAGTGGATGGATTGGATTTGGTTAAGAAGAATATTCTCGTGTTCTTGTTATGGCTTCTATGTGCAACTCAGTATCTAACTCCACTAGACCAACTATCTTGGTTCACGGTTGATTTCCTAATTATGGTGCGACAGGTGGATTTAGTGAAGTTGAGGCTTTATGATCATTATTTCCTATCATTACACCTTTGTTCGTCCCATTTGGATTTAATTTATTATTGTTATTGTGATTTGAAAGTGGATCATTAAAGATCTTAAGAGGTGCGTTTTGAGGGGCAACTGCCCCTGTGAAGGTTTTTGGCATAGGTGTCACAGAATCTATTAAGAACATTTCTATGAAGAGTTTTCTTTGTTCTTTTGGCAGATGTTGCATGAACTTATTGTAATCACGGAAAGTCCTAGTTTCATGGCCTCAAATTTTGTGGAAACCACAATACGAGTTAGGATTATAAGTCCTAGTTTGTTGGTTTGGCATGTGTTGTGGTCCAAGATTATGATTGAACTGTTGACTATTAGGATTAAAGTTTTGTGTTTGTTGTCTTTGGTTTTGGTTTTGATATCCAGTTGAGTTTTGACTTGGATCATGTGTTTCGATCTGCCATTGTTATTGTTGTCATCATTTTTTTTGTTGTGTTTGTTGTTGTTGGGGATGATTAAAATCCACCGCATTGATTTTTGGGGTGAAATTGTTGTTTTTTTGGTTGTTAACTGGTGGCGGAACATTTACAACATTTTTTTTAGTTTGGTTAGTCACTTCGTCTGTTGTCACACCGCAGTTTTTGTTAAGGATTTTAGGTCCTTAATTGGCATTTGAGGTAGAATAAGTTGTAGTGTTTTGGTTAGCGATGATTAACCTCCCATTTGTTCCATATGTCTTGCGACTGCTATCTATCGCAGCTTGATCTATTCGAAGAGCACTCTCGAGCACTTCATCATAAGTTCTTAGTGGGAACTTCTGGACTTCTTCCTTTATCTCTCTGCTAAGATAATGAAGGAATAAATACATATTTCCATCTGATCCATGTTTGGAGTGCTTACTGAAGAATAGAGGATTGTACACCATCTTTGGATGAAATGAGTGACAAATTCATTATGTTCTTGCTTAATATGCAATAATTCCCTGATTCATGTTCCCAAAAATTTGTTCATGTCGTACACCTTAATGAAATCTGAAATGAGTTGTTTAAATGAATGTATTAAGGCTTCAGGTATTCTATAATACCAATCGAGGGCAATACCCTCTAAAGTTTTGGGGAATATTTTAGCAACAACTCCATCCCAAGGGAGCATTTCTTGAATGGCTATAGCGTAGGCCTTAATATGTGCATTTGGGTCTCCCTCTCCTTTCTTCTTGGGCAGATCGGGGAGAGGTCTCGGAAGCATGACGCTTCATATAGTGAAGTCCAAATGTTCTTTCAAATATTTTGAATAAGTTCCTATCGCATAGGTTTCGACCATTTATGGTGTTTGTTGAGGGGGTGGAGGTGGAATTGGTTGTTGATATGGTGTAGCATATGTATTTGCAGGGGCATAAGGGAATCCTTGTGGTTGAGAAAATATGCCAGGAGAAGATAACATATCTCCTTGTGGTGATTTAGAATACATGTTTAAGTATGGAGGAACATTGCTAAGAAATGGATTGTTTTGTAATAAACCGAGAGGTATCATATTTTCAACTAGAGCAGTGTTAGAAAATGTGGTTCTAGTTGGTGTTTGTTATAAATATTGAGGAGGCATGCCCAACATGATTGTTCCTATAAGGAGGTCTACTTGGCTAGGATGATGTGGAAGATTGGAATTTCCTGCCTGCATGAATTGTAAATTTTGACTTTCCTGAGCAAGTTCCAACCCTCTAACCTTCTCGACTAAGGATAAGATGACCTCGTTTGTTGAAGACATGGTATTTTTCCCTAGTGGTGTTTGTTGTATACCTTGAGGTTGTATAGGCATATGGTACCCTGCTATGAACTAATCGTTGCCCTGCCAAGTATCACTGAGGGCATTTTCTATAAGTGGAGGGATGGGGGTGTTTTCTTGGGATGAGACCTCGGGTTGTATTTGTAAACCTCCTATAGGTGGGTACATACTTTGAGAGTTTTTTTCACTCCTAGCATAACGTGCTAAGTAATCATCATCTAAAAATAGATATGGATCTGATTGTCTATTGATTTGCAGTCTAAGCAACACCTAATGAGATGAACTAGATTCTCCAGTGAGTGCCATGTTATTTGAGCCTGAAGGCTCTAGTTGTTACATTTGAGTGAGCTGATCCAACTCCTCTGTTTGGAAAGAAGAACTATATTTATTCCTTTGAGGAAGATTTTGTGTTGAAAACTAGTTAGTTGAATAGTTGTTACCCCATGCTGAGAGTGAGGGTGATGGTTGTCTATTCAGTTTATCGTAGTATGCTTCAAGACCTAGGAGAGGTCTTCCATATGCATCGAATATTGACATATTCAGGGGGTATATGAATACCCACAAAATAATGAGAAGAAGCGAAAATGGATAAAACTAAGAGAAGAGTGTGAAAGTGAAGAAATTGTTCTGTCAATATCAGGTTCACCAATCTTTGGGGTGAAGCTGATGTGAGGGATAATGCAGTCTACTTGAAAAAAAGTATACTAATTGGGAGAACAAGTAGAAATAAGACTTCGAACCTAAAGGTAGGAAGTTTCATGTCGGGTTCACCAATCAAGTGAATTTCCCCGTACCCAACCTCTCGGGGTTGTGATGAGACAGCCAGTGGTCTGGAATACACGTGGGATGTAGATAAGCTAGTTAGGTAATATTATGTCTTTAACTTGCAATGGTGGGATCTACGAATCTAAAGCAAAGAAGGCCCTCCTAACCTGAACCGGTATGATAGATTGTTCAGCAAGGATAGCTTCTCGAAGGCCCCAGTCAATATCGAGATTTTCCATTATCTGATCTATGGGTTTTGGAATACGTTGAAGATAACCTGTGGGTGCTTCGTATATACCTCCTAAAAAGGTCATGAAAATGGAATGGCTAAATATGTAGTGGATATTTTGGTGTTTCATGGATGATTCTCTCATCTAATCTAGAAATATTTATCTTGATTAGCTGTTACGTTTAATAATGAGAGTTGTGTGACAATGTCTGGTGGGAGTGGAGAGGATCTAAACACTAATGTTCACAAACCAGTGTCAATGTTGGACTGATTTGTAGGTCCGTTGGGTTGTGGGACCTTTGGATCACAACCATAAGTTTGTGGTTATTGTGGACCTCCTATGGTCATATAGATATCTATCAAGGTAGTCTATAGTTTGTCTGATTTGACAAGAATGTGGCTTTGTCCTCTTCTATGTTTAATCCCCTTAACTGTGAGCTGATTCCTTGTAGGTCTGTTGTTGTTCGGAAGACCTGTATTCTGAGATTTTGGTAAATGTCAGTTATTACTACAACAATATTTGGTTAAGGCACGATTGTCTCAGAAACATATTCCCTAGGCTCTCTAGGTCCCGTGATTGTCATACAAGGTTAATGTGAACCTAACTGAAATGAAATAAATTAACTATGTAAGATATATCTACAACATATATGTATTCCTCTGTTTTTGTATTTTTGATAATATTTTGAATGGAAATGAAAGAGCAACTAATCTAATATATTTAGAAAATGACAACTAATCTAATAACAAAATTAAAACAAACAAAGTAGCCCGGTGTAGCTACTTTCCTGTGCAGTTGTGAGTTTATCCTAAATAACTAGATAGTTGATTAACTTAATTGAAAGATTCTCGATCCCCATAGCTTCTTAGAAACTATCAATCCCCATAGCTTCCCTAGCAATATCAAAAATGAATTTTAACTGAAATGAAATGTTTCACTACTCTATTTGATATATTTTAACTAGAACTTTGACAGATAAAACCTGGAATTTACAGAACAGTGGTGAATCTAGTAGTGTATGAATTTGTCCCCTAAGAATGATCTCCTCATTCCTTCATGTTCACGTGAATCCAGAAGAGCATGTATATGCTAGCATCAACAAAAATAGGTATTCAAACAATGGCAGTTTGGATATAGACTGAATAAAATGTGAGTAGGAGAGGGACCAACACAAGAGAAAGAGCTTGGTATATGTAATTCCTAGTGCGATTTATTGTGGGAATATAATGCAAGAGTACCGAGAGATTCTAAATCCACCTTCTGTGAAGAACACAACCTGCAACTCTAATGGATGCAATCTATAACTAACACTACTTTTCTCTAAACTAATTTGTATGGACAGCTATGAACAAGACTGAAGCAAGAAGATTGAATGGCTTTTGAAAGCAAAGGAAAAACTAGCATGGATGCAAACATGAAACAAAATGAGCTCTAAACAAGAAATTGACAGACTAAACAATGGAAAATGATAAGTTGAGAGGTATTTTTGAGGGGCCATTTGCTTGAAAACAAGTTGGCTATTTATAGATTTCACATTCACCCAACGGTGATTCCCATTAGAACTCTTTTACCATTAAAAAAATAGAGAAACACTATTCCAGGGGACATGAAACATTAAGAAGAGCCAAGGCGATGGAGAAAAGTTGGTAAAATTTGAAAATTTATGCAAGTCATGATCAGAAGAATGTACTGGAAAACATGTGAAGGACCACTGCCCTGAGCAGGGTGGCAATTACAGGACCACCACCATCAACAGGGCAGTGGTTATAGGACCACCGCCCTGCCAGGGTGGCAGTTGCATCACTAAAGGGAAAAAAACTAAGAAATGAAGGGTAGAGGAATAAAAAAAAGCACAAGGAACATAGACAAAGAATTTGGGATGCTAACATATACTTTGCGAGCTTTTCTAGATCCAAAATCCTTGCAAGGTGACCTGTATCATCATTAGGGCATGTGTAACATCATTCTGGCAGTGCAGTACCCTAAAATTTTTGGTACGTATAGTGGTCGAGATAACCTCCAAGGACTCTATGCCCTTAGAGTGTTTCCTACATAGTCCCGGTGAAAAGGGACTTTAGGTCGATGTAGTTCTCCCTTAGACTAAGGAAGAATATGATGAGGTGGAGAGATAGGTTAATAGGTTGTAAGCATGATTGAGTCTAGGTAAATTAGGCATGGTTGAGTCGAGGTCAAGTAGGCATAATGATGTTGGTGAAAGAGGAATTCAGAAAGTGTAGGTGTCGATGGTCTGGTCATGTATAGGAAAATCAATAAGAAATGAATAAGTTGAAATATAAGAGGAGGTAGGGGAGCCACCAAATTGATAAGGATCATAAAGGGTGGACTATACCACAGAAAGGTTTATGAAAGTAAGACCCTAAAGGTATTGCATGATTGATTATTCAAAGGGCGAAGGAAGTCACTTAATCAAAAAATGTAGCATTTGCAGAAAGTCCCTTGAGGTGGTAAGAAATAAGGGTGAAAAAGGTAATAAGGTAAAAATGGTTGGTGGAGTGTAACATGGTAAAAAACGGATTACCCATGTGGCAAGAGACCCAAGATTCAATATAGACAAGTCCATGAAAAAAAAGTTTATATTTTTCTACTTTTTATTTGTGACTTTGATATATTGGTCAATGTGGGAAGTCTATATAGGATGATTATATTACCTCCTTGAGGTCTTCATGAATTTGATTGATGTGGGAAGCTTCAGAATATTTTATTTTATTTTTGCAAGAATAGTCTTTTCTTAGACTATATGTAGTATGGCGAGATTTGTATAGCTATCCTTCGAGGGAGCAATCTATTTATAGTGGAGAATCAGAGAGAGATAGATGTCATTTTTTAGGGAGTCACATTTTTTACTGGAGGTTTGAATCAAGGATTTGAATTCCATTTGGAAGTTTATTTTTGGAATTTTAAATCATGGACAAGACTATAGAGAAAACTTGGGTCATTGGTGTAGGAGGAAAAATTAGAGCATTCAGAGGGTAGTGATGATGGAGGAGTATCAGGTGATGAACCAACATGGGATTCCGTCTTTGGAAAAGATGAAAAGGATCCATGAGAATCATGCCATGAGTAGAGCCCTGGTACTCATATTGAAGATAAGGCTGAAAGGTGACTGTATGATGGAAAAGTGACAAGCGAGCTTGGGAATCTACAAGTAACACTTCCTCACACCCGACCTCCCGAGGTCGTTCCGAGACAGCCGGTGGGGATGGGATATGCATGGGATGTAGACAAACTAGTTAGGTAATCTAATGTCTTCAATACGCACTAGTGGAATTTGTGAATCTAAGGCAAAGAAGGCCCTTCTAACCTGAACTGGTGTGATAGATCGATCGGCAAGGATGACTGCTCGAAGGCTCCAATCAATATCGAGCTCTGGCATGATTCAATCTATGGGTTGTGGAATACGTGGAAAATGACCTGGGATAGTTTCGTGTATGTCTCCAGATATATCATATGGTGGATAGTGAATACAATCGATTCTATGGACTGATTCTCTGGCCTAGTCCAGAACTCACTAGCTTTGTTGGCTGCTATATCTAGTAAGGATAACTATTCGAAAATGGTAGGTGGAAGTGGGGTAGATCTGAATACTAGTGTATGTAAGCTAGTGTCTATGTCTAATTGACTTACGGATTCGTTGGGTTGCGGGATTTGTGGATCACAACCGTAGACTCTTGGTTGTTGCAGTCCTGCTATAGTCATGTATGAATTCAATTCCTGATCCCTAATATCCAATAATCATATGCTTTCTCAGCCTCTATATTAAAAATTAATAGCTGTGTGATCTTCTTAGAATACCTCACAGGCGTTCATGCAACCTGAATTCTTAGGTTAGTATCTATGTCTGTGAGAAAGTCTCCTGCATCTGGCTGTGGTACCAAAGGATCACAACCAAACATTTTCTTTCTTTAAAACCCTTCTACAGTCATGTGAATATGAACCTAGGGTAATCTATAGTTTGGTTGATTTGACGAAAATGTGTGTGCTTGGTCGTCTTCTATGTTTAATCCCCTCAACTGAGAGCTGATCTGTCGTAAATTTATTGTTGTTAAGAAGACTTGGATTCTAAGATTCTGGTCTATGTCCACTATTGCTGTGACGAGATTGGGTTGAGGCATGATTGGCTCAAATACGTATTCTCTGGGTTCCTTAGGTCCCGTGATTGTCATACAAAAACAATAATGTAAATCTAACTGCAACAAAGTGAATTTAATTACGTGAAATATATATAGAACATATATAACTTCTATTTTGGTATTTTCTGATAAACCTTAAGACTTTAAGAAAGAAGCTATTTAAAATATCTAGAATTGACAACTAAAATAACAACTTAAAACAAAAAAAATAACCGAGTGTAGCTATTTGTTTGTGCAATTTTTAGATCTATTCTAAACAATGAAATGACTTATCTAATCTATTTGTCAGACTCTCGATCCTACCTCAGAAGTGAGGAGTGAATCATAGTTTCTCAGAAACTATCAATCCCCACAGCTTCCTTGGCAATATCGAAAATAAACTTGACTGAAATGAAGTGATTAGGTACTCTATTTGATATGTTTCTAATTTAGAACTTTGAAAGCTAAAACCTAGATTCTACATAACAGTGCCGAATCCAATGGTGTGTGTGATCTTGTCCCCTTAGTGTGATCTCCTCGTTCCTTTGTGTTCACGTGGATCCAAAAAAGTGTGTAATGCTAACATCAACAGAAGTAGATATTGGGACAAAGGCAGCTCAGAATACAGACTGAATATAATGCGAGTAGGAGAGGAATAGTGCAAGAGTACAGAGCTTGGCTTATGAAATTCCTAGTGGGATCTATTACGATTCATTTAACATAAAGCATCCAGAACCTAAAACTATCCTGTTTGAAGAACAAAACTTACAACTTTAAGGGCTTCCTAAGCTATTCTATTTCAATGGATTGGATAAAATAACAGTAGTGCTTACACAAGATGGATATGTGGCTTACCAACAGCTAAATAATGCTAACTAAGCATGCAATGAACTGAAACTACGAGCTTCTAAGCAAAATGAACAGACTGAATCTACTGCAAATGAGAAGATTCAGAGCCAAAATTGAGGGGCCATTTGCGTGAGCACAAGCCATCTATTTATAGTAATTCATTCACCCAAAGATCAAAACCAAACTAAACTCTAAAACTATAAACAATGGCCAAACACTATTCCAGGGGACCAAAAACATAAATGCAAGCTAAAGGTGGTGAAAAATGCTGGTGAATCGTTGATTTTTATGTGAGTCGCATTAAAAATGCTTTCTAGAAAAATGCATGTAGGACCGCCGCCCTGAACAGGGCGGCGGTTACAGGACTGCCTCCCTGTTCAGGGCGGCGGTCACTAGACCGCCGCCCAGGAAAGGCGGCGGTTTCGTCACTGAAGAGAAAAAGGCCAAGAAAAGAGGGAAAAAGGAAAAAAAAAGGATACAGGAGCTAAGCAGGGCATGCAGGATGTTAACGCATGTTTAGAGAGCTTTTCCGGATACCGAACACCTTAGGAGGAGACCTGTATCATCATTGGGGCACTTGTTACGTTGTTCCGGCAGTACAGTACCTCACAATTTTGGGTACGTACATATTTCCCCCTTGGAGAAGCGTTTTAGCCATAAAGAGGTGTAAAATGGTGGGTCCAAGTATGGCGGTCCCGAAATGGGAAGTTAGAAGTCATACCTGATACATCCGTGTGTTGAAATGACGCCGTCCAAAATTCCCGCTACCTGCAAAATGAAAAGAGAACTCAAGTGCAGATAGACATAATAGTTTGGAAAATAAACGCTAAAATAATAGGAAATGAGAACGTACCATTTGTGCGGGGATAAGAACTTACCTCCGTCGGCGCTCCAAACCTGTGAAAAAGGCATTTAAAACGAATCAGGGTGCTATATATATGAAAGTGGGCCCATTTTCCTATTCATTTGCGCGAATCGATTTGATTGATTTTGAGCTCTGGAACCCACGGTGACGGTTTCTTGCATGAGTATAGTCAAAATGCCTGTGACGAGATAGTGATCATGCCTCCATGTGTGGAACATTGACCCGTGAGATCACAGGTTAGTTTTCTTCAATTTATCCTTTTTACCCCTTTAATTTTGAAATGCGAAAATCTTTGTCATGGGGGGGTAATTTTTGAAAATGTTAGTGTTAAAAGGTTCATCTAGGGGGGGTGCCTACTGGGTAGGCCTTGTTTTAGTTAAAATGGTCTTGTTTTGTCATTTTTTTAGGCTTTTTAGGTTTAAAACCCTATGTGGGTTTTCAGACCACGACCGCCGCTCCTACCCAGGGCGGAAGTTACACGACCGCCTCCCTGATTCAGGGCTGCGGTTACACAACTTCCGCCCTTAAGGTGGCGGTTACACGACTGCCACTCTTTAAGGCAGCGGTTACAAAACCGACGCCCTGCTCAGGGTGGCGGTTTCACACAGAATGCCAAAAGAACATCTGTTTGATATTAGTTTTTGCATTTTTAGCATTTCTACATGTTTTCATGATTTTCTCAGTATTATTTAGATGCTAACTTGCTCTTTTTTGTGTGTTTTTGGGTGTATGCAGGCGAGAGAGGAGTATATCCGGTGGAGTAGAGAGAGGGAGTGTGATTGGCTCCCAAGGGTACTAGATGCCCTCTCACAGGATGAGGAGGACACTCTTCAGAGGGCTGGGATACTACGCATTTCACGCGTGCCCCATGTTACACCATCCAGTCACATTCTTTGTGACATGTTCTCATATTGGGATGCAGATCGGAACACCTTCCGATTGCCAGGGGTCCGTGGTGAGTGGACTATTACATTGGAGGATGTCTATCATATTCTGGGGGTCCCGATCATCGGGAGACGACTCACCCTAGAGACAGCAGGTTCACGGGCCCAGATTGCACAGTGGGCTACATATATGGGAGACGCAGTCATCTCCACAGGGTTGAAGAAGGGGGTTAGAGTTTGATCCATTCCTACTTTTCCTATCCCCTTACTTCGCCAGGCTATCATGGGGATCCTTGCCTCGAGATTGATCAGGGACAAGGGAGGAGACACTTTGTTATACTACTAGTCCCCCATTATTACACAGATAAAGGGACATGGCTGGATATATGCCTAGGGAGCAGACATTATTGGGACCACCTACCACGACTTATATAGGGTAGTCCATTTACAGGGGCAATCCTTGAGCCACCTGACCCTAGTCATGAGTTGGGTCTATGAGCACTTCATCCCCTATGGCAGAGGTGTAGAGGTGACAGACCCCAGAGCTGTGAGGGCAGCCAGATGGATAGACATGTCAGTGCTTAGAGCACCTCATCAGCCAATTTCCTCCCTGACTACTACCGACATGGAGGCCACACCATACCAGACTATGGCAGGCATATGGGGTGAGGAGACTCTTACTTTGATCTCCTGCTCCACTCACAGGGCAAGCTTATTGATAGAGTGGGGTGAGTGGAGATACACCCCTTTGGCCGAGTTCCTTAGTAGTTTGACCTACCCTACATGGGTATGCTTCCCCTAGTGGCGCCAGTATACAGATCAGTCTGAGAGGCCAGAGGGGGGCCTAGAGGCCAGGGTTGGAAAGTGGTTACTCCTGGCATTTCTATTGTAGGCCAGGAGGATTGTACGTGCCAGAGGGAGAGCCGGTGCGCCTCGGGCACCTTTGCTTCAGATCACCGTGGGTCCTCGCCCATAGCAGGGATGACCCTATTGACATAGACTCCGAGTCTGAGGAGTTTACAGGGGGAGAGACATAGGAGGACACCGAGGAGGACAGAGATCCTGAGTGGCATGATACTCAGGATATCATGGAGGCAGAGAGGGCCGAGCAGAGTGCAGAGAGGGATACTCTAGTTTCAAAGGAGCCACTCTCCCAGGGCCATGGTGGGGAGGATGAGTCCATTGCAGGATGCTATGTTGCTCCAGCCACAGGAGCAGCCCCTCAGTTGGCAGCAGCATCCGTGGCAGGTGTTGATCCTATAGATCCATCCTGGAGGCTTGGTGATCCGAGTAAGTTACCCTCTCTCCTTTTTAATGTTTATTTTTAGTTAGAATCTCCTTAGTTGCTATCTTGTGTTTCTAATTTCTTGTTTGGTTTCTAACTTGTTTTCTCCTTTGTTTGCAGAGACCGCCGATGAGTGGCGAGATTTGATTCGCAGGGTATGCACTGATTCCCTGATGATCCCCATGGAGAGGACCCACGCAAAGTTGTCCGTGGATGCTGGGGAGCCTTCAGTAGCTGGTAGGCATATTGACATCTTTGCCCCAGTCTGGCATGTGGCCAGGATGGTATCGACTCTCCGCACAGAGTTAGCGGGGTATAGGACAGCTGAGCGCTTGATGAGGAGTCGTTCTCGTGGCGAGACTGCGGCTGCCTCTCGGGATCCTGAGCCTTCCGTGCACTCAGAGCACCGGCGTAGCCAGAGTCCTAGGCGTGGGCGTGTGCCTTCAGAGGGGTCTCGTAGAGATTGAGAAGCCACTTGGCTCTCGTAGATTTTTGTACGATACATTCTTTTGTATATTCTGGGCTCTTTGAGCATTTTGACCATGCTTAGTGCATGATGGCATTGTACATAAACGTTGATCATTTATATATATATATATATATATTCTCTTTTTTTTTTTGGTGGATCAAACTTTTGGCATTGATGTCTTTGTTTCCTTTTCCAGTTTCCTCATGTATACTATGATGTATGTTTATATGCTTTTTAGAATGTATGCAATGTAGAACAAATGATGCAAGTGTTTACTTTCTTTCTGTATTTCATGATGCTGATACATGATAATGTAGATATAATATGATTTTGAATTTTAGCTTCTGCAAGCAATTTTGGATACCTCATGTTTGTTTTGGCAAAGTGATGTATAAAAACAGGTATGATGAATGGAAAAACTTGCCCCTACTCCCAACTCCACGCAACTAGTAAGATGCAAGGGCTCGTCACCGAGAGTTGGGAAGGGCACAAGTTATGAGATGTGTTGAAATGATAGTGATGAAAGATAGACAAAGCTTTGGTGGAACCAAATTGGAAGCTACAAATCTTACTCTACCCGAGTGACTTCATAGTTTAGAATGCTACTTACTTTGCGGTTTATCTAGACTTAGATCCGTAGATGGCCACATAGTAGACAAAATCTGGGTTTTTAGGATTTTAACTCTCTTGGAATTTTGAACATCTGATTCATTTATTCTTTTTTATTTAAAGACTTCGAGATTTGAATTGTTTTGCTTATGACCTTTAACGTTTGTTTGTCAAGAGGACCCCCTATACTTTTCCCCATGCTACTAGTAAGAAGCGTGGGTTTATCACCATGGGCAAGGTATAGGCGAGTAAGGGCATTTCCATCCTTTCCCAACCCTACGTCACTAGTAAGAGATGCAAGCTCATCATCGAAGGTTGGTGGGGCAAGGAAATGTGTAAAATTAAAATTTTCTGTTTGATCAATGTTTGACTCGTTTTCTTGAGTAAAATGTCAGTATGTGCTTATTTCCAAAGAGATATATATATATATATATATATATATATATATGGGATAGATGTGACACCATGAAGCTTCTAGAATAGACCATAGGCAAGACACCTATCCTAAGAAGAAACCAAAAGTGAGAACAAGTCTGCAGGTCTTGGTATGGTTACCATTTAAGACTTTGTCATATCTAGCTTTATTTGATGACATGATTCTGAGATAATTTGATGATGTCATGAAAATGGAGAGGTATGATTAGAAATTTTATGCCAACAACATCATGAGTTTGTAATTAATTTCTTTGAGAATAAAATTCTTTGATCATGATTTGTGTACAAAACAAACAGACAAAATGATCTTAATCTATATGAAGATGCAATGTAAATAAGTATTATGCCGGTTGCTTACGCGTGGAATCGTTTAAGGTGTAGGGAATTGACTGTTTCACCAAATTCCTCACCTTCTAGCGTGCATAAGAGATATGCACCATTTCCATAGTCCTTTTTGACTTGGTATGGACCCAACCATTTAGGTCGGAACTTCCTTCCTTCGCCGGTCTTCTTGTCGATCCGGCTGTCTAATCTTAGAACTAGATCACCTTCATATATGTCACATTCATAGACCTTCTTGTTATATTGCCGGCACATCCAGTCAGCATAGACTCTATGTCGTTGTTCAGCATCTAACCTAGTTTCATCTAGGCTTTCTAGTTGGGAAAGACGTGCTTCTCTGTAAGCGTCTTCATCCAGAATCCCTTGTAATGAAATGCGGAGACTGGGTATTTCGACCTCAAGTGGGAGAACTGCCTCTGCCCCGAATACTAGTGAGAAAGGAGTTGCTCCCGTTGGTGTTCTTATTGAGGTTTGGTGGGCCCATAAGGCTAGATATAACTTCAAATGCCAATCTCGTTTGTTTTCTTTCACAGTTTTAAGGAGAATGGCTTTCAGTGTTTTGTTTGTTGCTTCAGCCTGTCCGTTGGCTTGAGGGTAATACAAGGAAGCCGTATGATGGCTTATTTTAAATTTATTGCATAGTTTGCGTACTTCGTCATTTTTAAAAGAAGTTCCATTATCTGAGATAATGACTTGTGGGATACTGTATCTGCAAATGATTTGGTTCAAAATGAACTTGGCAATTACAGAACCTGGTACAGTAGTAAGAGGCATAGCCTCTACCCACTTGGTGAAATATTCGGTGGCCGTGATTATAAAATTATGGCCATCTGTAGATGAGGGAGATAATTTCCCTATCAAATCAAGACCCCATGTAGAAAAGGGCCATGGAGTAGCAATTGGTTGTAGAGCTTGTGCTGGCATATGAATCTTGTGGGAGAATTCTTGACACTTATAACACCTACGTACAAACTCTACTGTGTCGTGTTCTAGAGTGGGCCAGAAATAGCCCATTCGATGTATTTTATGAGCGGTGGCATGGCCACCAAAGTGGCCTCCACACATTCCACTGTGAGATTCGTGGAGAATCTTCTTGGATTCTTCTGTGTCGACACATCTCAGGAGCATTCCATCGAATGCTCTTCGATAGAGCACTTGCTCTATAATGACGTATTTGGCTGCAATAATGCGTAACCACCTTCTTTGTTGCGATGTAGCCCCTTCTGGATACGTATGGTCCATGATATATTTAATAATGTTGGTATACCAGGGACACTCAGAGATAGGAGGTCTAGTTTCAATGTAGTATACGCACTCATCGGGAAAGTCTAGATTTACTAGATCACCTCCATCTAATGGGTTATCAGCTAACCAATCCACGATGATTTGTCCCTTAACAGATTTCTGATTTACAAATGTTAATTCGAATTCCCCCATTAAGGTTATAAAATGTCCAGCCTTCTTAGACAAGGACCCTTGTGTGAGGAAAGTTCGTAAATGGTCCATTTTTATCATGACCCTTGTTTCTTGATTCAGCATATAGTGTCTTAAGTGTTTAGTAGCAAAGACTATGGCAAGGCATTCTCATTCTGCCTGTGTATAACGTGTTTCATAGTCAAGTAATGTTTGACTAATGAAATAAATCGTGCGCTCTCTCTTGTCATCATCCTCTTGGGCCAACATATAGGCTAGCAAGACATCTGTAGGTCATGAATATAAAATTAACAGGCAATCTAGCTTAGGTGGCATTAGTGTAGGTGGTGATAACACGAAATGCTTAACTGCATCAAAGGCTTCATTACATTCTTCGGTCGAATTAATACTATAATCTTTCTTGAGCAAATTGTTGATTGGATGGATGGAAAAGCTTAAGTCTAGGATGAATCTCCAGATTGCACCAATTTTTCCAAGAAATGACCTGATTCTAGATTCATTCGAAGGTGGCACCATTTCGAGGACAGCCCAAATTTTGGTTGGATCAACATCTATCCCTCGTGATGATATGATGTAACCTAGGAGCTTTCCTCCTGTTACACCAAAGACGCATTTCTCTGGATTTAGCGTGACTCCGTATTCTATTAGACGTGAAAGAATGACGCGGAGCACCTCCGGGTGGTCACAACGCTTCTTGGCCTTAGCCAACAAGTCATCTACGTAGGATTCCATGATTTTATGAATTAGATCATGGAATATATATGTCATAGCTCCCTGGTACGTAGCACCAGTGTTCTTGAGACCAAATGGCATAACAGCATAGCAATAGGTTCCCCAAGGAGTTATAAATGTGGTTTTAGCTTGATCTTGTTTAGATATTTTAATTTGATTGTATCCCGAGAATCCATCCATGAGAGATAAGAGTTCAAATCCAGTTGTTGCATCAACAATGACATCTATGGATGGTAATGGGAAGTTGTCCTTAGGACACGCTTTGTTAATGTCTCAGAAATCTATGCAGATGCGTATCTTCCCATTCTTTTTGAGAACGGGAACGATATTAGATACCCATTGAGAGTAATCGACTGGTTTGATGAATCCTACTTGGAGGAGTTTTATTATTTCCTCTTTCACCATGAGAGCCACCTTAGGTTTCATGGGTCTTGATTTTTGTTTAATTGGTTTTGCATCTGATTTAGTGACAAGGTTATGTACTGCAATGTGTGATGCAACGCCTATCATTTCCTTATAATTAAATGCAAAATATTTTTGATCTTCCTTGAGGATCTGAGTGTGTATTTCTACTTCTTCCGAGGTTAACGAGGATCCTAGTTTCAAGATTTTTGGTTCATCCTCCATTCCGATGTTAACATCAATTATTTCTTCAATTAAAGAGGCATTACCCTCTTCAAACTCAGGTGGGGCTGGAGGTAAATCCAAATCGTCCCCACTTTCTACCGTGTATACGCTAGGTTTGATCATGGGATTTCCGAAGTAGGAAGTTGAATGTGGGATTAAGGAGAAATCTATCATTTGATAGGAGAGATGTAATGCCGCATAGGCATTTAAATAATTCAGAGTGGTCATATCACTATCAATGTGGTCTAGGATAGTAGATTTGTTTTCATTTCCATTTAAAAGAGAATTTGTCGTTGCTTTTATCAATGGTTCATTACGAAGGGATACCATGAAACGGGTATCCTCAAACTTACTGTGTGGAGTAAAGCGTGATGTCGAGGTTGCTATAGAATCAGCGAGAAGATTGTGTTCTCGTGAAATTGCTTCAATTGATATGAAGTCAAAATCCTTGCTTAAATCTAATACAGTTGTTTTGTAAAGTTGTAAGTGCTCGGCTTTGGTTTCATATATCTCAGAGACTTGGTTTGCTACCAATTGTGAGTCTCCTAACACCCTGATATTATTAACACCGATCCTCTTGGCTAAAATGAGGCCAAGGAGGAGGGCTTCGTACTTAGAGCCGTTGTTTTACATTCGAAATTGAGTTTGAAGGTGAATGGTAGGACCTTTCCTTCAGGGGAAGTAAAGATTACGCCTGCCCCCACTCCATAACGACATCTAGCTCCATCAAAATGGAGTGTCCAATATTTAGCTGGGAATATGGACGCTAGGATATTTTTTGTGTTTGTGCATTCTACTTCCACCATACAGAGATCCTCTGCTGGAAGAGAACCAACACCTAGGGAGTATCCCATGCCTACAGAATCAAATGGTAAGAGCATTGGTAAATCCTGTTCCATTAATTCAATGATTTTTGTAGTAATTCCTAATGATACCGTTTCTACAATGTTAGCCTCATCTTTTGAGGCTGGGATTGTCTTGACTAGATTCATAGTCTCAAGATCCATTGTAGGTACCAACTTCTCCTCTGGTTTTGCATCAGTGGGTTTATTAAGTTGGTTTGTTGGAAGTTCAAATTCTGAGTGCACGCCTGGTCTTTTCTTTAAGTCAGCTAGGTGTATATCGAATGGCTTTGGATCACCTTTGGCTATAAACACCTTTCCTAGATGCAAGAGCCTTACTTCTTGGAATAACGTAGAAGGGATTGCCTTCATACGGTGTATCCATGGTCGGCCGAGGATCATATTATAATTAGTTTCCCAATCTATAATGTAAAACTCAATCAGGATTGTTTTGGGTCCTAAGGTGACCAGTAGTATTATAGTTCCAATTGAAGTGGCCTTAAGGCTATCATAGCCTCTCAATGTATTTCGAGTGGTGGAACAATTTGTTTCCCCATAGCCTAGTTTTTGAAGGAAAGAGAAGGGGACTATGTTAACTGCTGCCCCATCGTCAACATTGCTCATTTTACGTAGTTATTATAAACCCATACTTGTAAGTGTAAGGTTGGATCACCTCGGCGTGTAATCTCAGCATCTGTAGGCATTTTATTTATTTCGAATATGAATTCGACATCCTTATCTGGCTGCCCCGGAGGGTGGATATCAAAGTCTACATGGTTCACTTGTGTTTCGGGAGGTGGAGTGATGTTAATTAGATGACCTAAACCTAATGCCTCCAGAAGAGCAGCCCTATGGGCAAGAGAATTCTTCAGTAAGTCCAAAAATGAAATGTGTGAGAAGGTTTTTGTTAGGTCGTTAATTAAATCATAGGCACCTATGGGTTTTTCTACTATTTGTTGGCTCTTATCTGTTTCTGGCAGGTGACTTGGGCTTGGCTGAGAGAAATACTCTCGTGTTCTTGTTATGGCATAGATGGGTAGTTCGACGTCTAGTTCTACTAAACTGACTATCTTGGGTCTCGGATGACTTCCTAATTGTGGTGCAACTGATGGATTTAGTGAATTCGAGGCTTCATGATCATTGCTTCCCGTCATTACACTTTTGTTTGTCCCATTTAGATTTAGCCTATTGTTATCGTGATTTGGGAGTGGATCGTTAAAGATCTTGAGGGGAGCATTCTGAGGGGAAACTGCCCCTGCGAGCGTGCTTGGTGGTGGTGACACGGGATCTGCCAAAAACAAATCTGTGAAGAACTGTCTTTGTTCCTCTGGAAAACGTTGCATGAATTTATTGTAGTCATGTCACGTTCTAGTGTCATGACCCTGAATTTTGTGGAAACCACAATATGAATTGGGATTGTAATTCCTGGTTTGTTGGTTTGGTGTATATTGTGGCCTAAAACTCTGATCAAACTGTTGCCTATTAGGATTAAAGTTTTGCATTTGTTGTTTCTAGTTTTGATTCTAGTTTTGATAACCAATTGAGTTTTGGCTTAGACCCTGTGCAGGATTTCGTTGTTGTTGTTGTTGTTGTTGAGGATGATTAAAATCCACTGTATTGATAGTTGGGGTAAAGTTATTGTTTCGTTGATTGTTCATTGGTAGTGAAGTATTCGCAGTATTTACCTTTTTAGGCTGATCAGTTACTCCATTTGTTGTCACCCCACGATTTTTGTTAAGGATTTTAGGTCCTTCATTGACATTTGTGGTAGTAGGATAAGTTATGGTGTTTTGGATGGAGGTGATTTACCTCCCATTTGTTCCATATGTCTTATGACCACTATCTATTGCCGCTTGATCTATTCGGAGAGTGCTCTCAAGTACTTCATCGTAAGTTCTTAGTGGGAACTTCTAGACTTCTTCCTTCACCTCTCTGCTGAGAGAATGAAGGAATAAATCACATAGTTCCATATGATCCATATTTGGAGCACTTGCCGAAGAACAAAGAACTGTACACCACCTCTGGATGAAATGGGTGACAGATTCGTTGTGTTCTTGTTTAATGTGCAAGAATTCCCTGATTCCTGTTCTTAACAGTTTGTTCATGTCGAATGCTTTGATGAACTTTAAAACGATTTTCTTAAATGAATGAATTGAAGCCTTAGGTATTCTATAATACCAATCGAGAGCGATGCCTTCCAAAGTTTTGGGGAATATTTTAGCAACAACCCCATCCCAAGGGAGTAGTTCTCGTATGGCTATAGCGTAAGCCTTGATATGTGCATTTGGGTCTCCCTCACCTTTGTACTTGGGTAAATCGGGAAGGGGTCTTGGAAGCATGACGCTTCATATGGTGAAGTCTAAGGTCTCTTTCAAATATTCTGAATAAGTCCCTATCGCATAGGTTTCGACCATTGATGGTGCTTGCTGAGGGTGTGGTGGTGGAATGGGTTGTTGATACGGCATAGCGTACATGTTGGTAGGGGCATAAGGAAACACCTGTGTTTGAGAAAGCATGCCGGGAGAGGAGAACATATCCCCTTGTGGTGATTTGGAGTACATGTTTAAGTATGACGGGGTATTGTTTAGGAATGGATTGTTTTGTACTAGACCGGGAGGAACGGTGTTAGAGATGATGGGCCTAGTTGGCGTTTGTTGTGGATACTAAGGAGGCATGCCTAATGTGCCTATTCCTGTGAGGAGGTCTACTTGGCTAGGATGGTGCGGGGGATTGGAACTTCTTACTTGCATGAATTGAGAATTTTGACTTGCTTGAGCAAGTTCTAACCCTCTCACTTTTTCTACTAACGTTGAAATGACTTCATTTGGTGAAGTCACGGTGCTTTGCCTTAGCGGTGTTTGTAGTATACCTTGGTGTTGTATAGGCATGTGATATCCCATTATGAACTAATCGTTGTCTTTCTAGGTTTCCCCAAGGGCATTTCCTATATGTAATGGCATGGAGGTATTTTCTTGAAAAGAGGTATCGGGTTGTATTCGTAAACTCCCTATAGGTGGGTACATACTCTAAGAGTGTTGTTCACTCCTAGGATAATGTATTGACTGTTCATCATCTAAAACTAGGTATGGATTTGATTGTCTACTAATTTTTGGTCTAAGTAGTATCTGAGGAGATGAACCAGATTCTCCGGTGAATGTCATATTATTCAAGCCTGAAGGCTCTATTTTTTGTTTTTGAGGGAGTTGATCTAACTCCTCAGTTTGAAAAGATGAGTTATATCTGATCCTTGGAGTTTGTGT
The DNA here is from genome assembly GCA_019776745.2 of Taxus chinensis. Classification (NCBI taxonomy): domain Eukaryota; kingdom Viridiplantae; phylum Streptophyta; class Pinopsida; order Cupressales; family Taxaceae; genus Taxus; species Taxus chinensis. Next base: position 172,830,254 of record CM034150.1, on the reverse strand, counting down.
TGACAACTGATTAGTTGAGTAGTTGTCACCCCATACTGAGAGTGAGGGTGATGATTGCCTATTATGTTGGGCGTAGTATGCCTCAAGACCCAAGAGAGGTCTGCCATATGCATCACATCCTGACATATTCGGGGGGTATATGAATACCCGAAGAACAATGGGAAGGAGAAAAAGTGGATGAAATGAGATGAAACTCTTAAAGAGAAGGTGAAACAGTTTGTTTTTTTCACGTCAGGTTCACCAATTTTGTACGACGGAAAAGTGACAAGTGAGATTGGGAATCTACAAGTAACTCTTCCTCATACCTAACCTCCCGAGGTCGTGCCGAGACAGCCAGTGGGGATGGGATATGCGTGGGATGTACACAAACTAGTTAGGTAATCTAATGTCTTCAATACGCACTAGAGGAATTTGCGAATCTAAGGAAAATAAGGCCCTTATAACCTAAATTGGTGTGATAGATCGATTGGCAAGGATGACTACTCGAAGGCACCAATCAATATCGAGCTCTAGCATGATTTGATCTATGGGGTGTGGAATACATGGAAAATGACCTGGGATAGTTTCGTGTATGTCTCCAGATAAGGTCATATGGTGGATAGTGAATACAGTCGATTCTATGGATGATTCTCTGGCCTAGTCCAGAACCCTCTAGCTTTGTTCACTGCTATATCTAGTAAGGATAACTATTCGACAATGGTAGGTGGAAGTGGGGTAGATCTGAATACTAGTGTACGTAGGCCAGCATCTATGTCTGATTGACTTACAGATTCATTGGGTTGTGGGATTTGTGGATCGCAACCGTAGACTATTTGTTGTTGCAGTCCTGCTATGGTCATGTATGAATTCGGTCCCTGATCCCTAGTATCCAATAATCATATGCTTTATCAGCCTCTATATTTAAAATTAATAGTTGTGCGATCTTCTCAGAGTACCTTACAGGCATTCTTGCAACCTGAATTCTTAGGCTAGTATCTATGTCTGTGAGATTGTCTCCTGCATCTGGCTATGGGACCAAAGGGTCACAACCAAAATTTTTCTCTCTTTCAAACCATTCCACAGTCATGTGGATATAAACCTAGGGTAATCTATAGTTTGGTTGATTTGACCCAAATGTGTGTGCTTGGTCGTTTTCTATGTTTAGTCCCCTCAACTGAGAGCTGATCTGTTGTAAATCTGTTGTTGTTTGGAAGACTTGGATTCTAAGATTCTGGTCTATGTCCACTATTGTTGTGATGAGATTGGGTTGAGGCATGATTGGCTTAAATACATATTCTCTGGGTTCCCTAGGTCCCGTGATTGTCATACAAAAGCAATAATGTAAATCTAACTGCAACAAAGTGAATTTAACTACGTGAAATATATCTAGAACATATATAACTTCTATTTTTGTATTTTCTGATAAACTTTATGAATTTAAGAAAGCAACTATTTAAAATATCTAGAATTGACAACTATAATAACAACTTAAAACAAAAAAGATAACCGAGTGTAGCTATTTGTCTGTGCAATTTGTAGATCTATTCTAAACAATGAAATATCTTATCTAATCTATTTTCAAGACTCTCAATCCTACCTCAGAAGTGAGGAGTGAATCATAGTTTCTCAGAAACTATCAATCCCCACAGCTTCCCTAGAAATATTGAAAATAAAACTGACTGAAATGAACTGATTAGCTACTCTATTTGATATGTTTCTAATTTAGAACTTTGAAAGCTAGAACCTGGATTCTACAGAATAGTGGCGAATCCAATGGTGTGTGTGATCTTGTCCCCTCAGTGTGATCTCCTCATTCCTTTGTGTTCACGTGGATCCAGAAAAGTGTGTAATCAATAGAATTAGATATTGGGACAAAGGCAGCTCAGACTACAGACTGAATACAATGCGAGTAGGAGAGGGATAGCGCAAGAGTACAGAGCTTGGCTTATACAATTCCTAGTGGGATCTATTGCGAGTCATGCAACATAAAGCATCCAGAACCTAAAACTATCTTGTTTGAAGAACAAAACCTACAACTTTAATGGCTTCCTAAGCTATTCTACTTTAATGGATTGGATAAAATAACAGCAGTGCCTGCACAAGATAGATATGTGGCTTACCAACAACAAAACAATGCTAACTAAGCATGCAATGAAAGAAACTAAGAGTTCTAGGTAAAGTGAAAACTAAATCTATTGCAAAGATAAATTCAGAGGCAAATTTTTAAGGGGCCATTTGCTTGAGCACAAGCCATGTATTTATAGCATTTCATTCACACAAAGATCAAAACCAAACTAAACTCTAAAACTATAAACAATGGCCAAACACTATTCCAGGTGACCAAAAACATAAATGCAAGCCCAAGGCGGTGAAAAAGCTGGTGAATCGTTGATTTTTACGTGAGTTGCGTTAAAAACACTTTCTGGAAAACACGTTTAGGATCGCCGCCCTGAACAGGGTGGCGGTTATGGGACCACCACCCTGTTCAGGTCGGCGGTCACGAGACCACCACCTAGACAGGGTGGCGGTTTCGTCACTGAAGAGAAAAAGGCCAAGAAAAGAGAGGAAAAGGAAAAAAAAAAGGACGCAGGGGCTAAGCAGGGCATGCAGAATGTTAACACATTTTTAAAGAGCTTTTTCGGATCCCAAACACCTTGCGAGGAGACCTGAATCATCATTAGGGCACTTGTTATGTTGTTTCGGTAGTACAGTACCTCACAATTTTGGGTACGTACAGTGACAGGTAATCACATGATTCTTTTTTAGTCGTTAGGGAAAATGGGAAATAAGAGGTGCAAACGACGCTCAAGGGATGAGCATGAAATGGGGAGAAAGTGATATAGGACTTGATGTCAACAATAGAATGGTCAAAGATGTAAGGAATTGAGGGGATAAAGTTTGGTTCTACTTGCAATTTAAGATAAATGATAAGAACCTGATCTATAGGCATGAGTCATGATATATGGTCCAAGTCAATTCGGAAAAAATTTTCCCCCTTTACATTTTTCTTCTTTGGTTACATGTTGATTTAATTTCAAGATGAGGTCACCAACCTGAAATTTTCATTCATGGAAACATTTTTCGTAGGCATGTTTGATACATTTTTAGTAGATTTGGAGATGGTAAAGAGCATTGAGACATAATTCGTCTAATAACTTGAGTTTAGCCAAACGATCTTGGCAAAATTCATCATTGTTGAGCATGTATTGTAGTGAGATGCAGAGAGATGGAATCTAGACTTCTAGAGGCAACACTACCTCGGTACCATAGACCATAGAGAAAGGTGTGGATGCATTCGAAGTGTGAATACTAGTGTGGTAAGCCCACAAGGAAAAAGGAAATAGTATATACCAATCCTTCCCAGTATCGTTAACTACTTTCATAAGAATTTTATTTAAGTTTTTATTGGTTGATTCTACTTGGCCATTTTCTTGTGGGTAATAAGGTGATGAGAAGTTTAGTTGAATTCCAAAATCATCACAAAGATTTTGTAGGGTTTTTTTTTAATTTCATTCTGTTATCTATGAATAGGAAGTGAGGATTGCCAAAGCGACAAATGGTGTGATGGTTGATGAATTCACATATTTTATCAACTTTTTTAGAAATCAAGAGGATGGATGTTACCCATTAGTGTAATATTCATTAGCAATTATGATCCATTAATGGCGTTGTGAAGAATGGGTATTGATCTCGCTAACAAATCCAATCCCCATTGAGAAAAGGGCCAAAGGTCTCATGCAACCTGTAAGGCATGAATAGGTGTGTGATGAAAATTAGCATGTATCTGGAATTTTACACAATGTTTGACATAATCAAAATAGTTGTAGTTTAGGGTTGTCCAATAATAGCCAAGGTGAAGAATGTGTTTTATGATAGTGAAACCACTAAAGTGGCCTCCAAAATTCTATCGTGAACTTCCTTGATGGTGTAGGGAATTTCAGAACTTGGAAGACAACGTAAACTAATACCATCAAAGACACACTTATAAAGGAGACCTCCCATGATGACAAAATGAGAGACACTTTAAGAAAGGCACGTTGTCCATTACGAGTGATATCAGCAGGTAGAATCTAAGGGAAAGATATTATGCAAATTTCTTATACCAAAGGTCACGAGGGTCAAGTACAACGGTTTTGAGGAAGTAGACCTCATGAGGTAAATAAGAGGGTGATTGCAGCCTTTTGTATTGTGATAAGATTTTAGATTCGGTAGGTGAAGTAGGTATCTGAGAATCCAAGCAGGCCATGGTATCCGCAAACTTATTGGTAGAACGTGGGGTGGTTTGAAGTTTGTAACGGTCAAAGGTGGTCAAAATTATGTCTACGTGATGCTTATACTATTCAAGTATCTCATTAAGACATTGGTATATACCATTGACTTGGTTTACGACTTGCTGGGAATGACCAAAGATATTGATTAACTTAACATCTAAGGAATAAGTAGCTTGGAGACCCAATACGAGTGCTTTGTATTCAGTAATATTGTGTATACAATCAAAATTGAGCTTGAAATACAAAGGAATAGGTTCACCATCAAGAGGAATGAGGATAACACTAGCCCCACCCCCATGCTGGCACTTGGAGACATAGAAGAAGAGTGTCATTTAGTAAGAGGGTTCATTTAGGGAGAGGGTAGCTATGGATTCATCTAGAAAATCAAAGTTAAAGGGTTGATTCCTAGAAAGGGGTGCGTCTGTTATTTGTTCAGCAATAAATTGGCCCTTGATGGAATTTTGATGAATAAATTTGAGGTTGAGGTTGGCAAGAAGCATAAGCCAATGTACATCATGTTGATGTTGATATGGTTTGGTGTGCATATAGTGAAAGGGGTCAGTATTAGTAATAACGAAGGTTTTGTGGTTGAGTAGGTAATGGCAGAGTTGGGTGGCGACGAAAACTAAGGCTAACCAGGGTTTTTTAGTGTGGATATATCTAGTTTCATAGTCCATAAGGGTACGACTAATTTAATAAACTGCTTCCTCTTTGTGTTGCTCATTGCGATGAGTGAGCATGAAACCTAAATAATGGTTTGTGGCAGAAATATATAGGTAAAAGGGTTGGTCATCCTTAGGAGGAATGAGCACTGATGGTTGAATAAGGTATTTTTTTAAGGATTCAAAGGATTTATGGCATTCATTATCCCATTTGAATGAAATCTCCTTCTTGAGAAGATGATGGAATGGTTGACAATGGTCGGAAAGCTGCGAGATAAAATGAAGAATGGATTGCAACTTTACTTATAGGCATCGAAGTTAATGGAGATTAGTAGGTATAGGCATTTCTAGAATAGCCTTTCATTGAGTAGGATCAACTTCTATACCACGTAAAGAAATAATGAAACTAAGGAGTTTTCCTGAAAGTATCGCAAAGACACACTTCTTTGGTTGAAGATGGACACAATACTTGATGAGGTGGTCAAAGATGACCTTCAGGATGGTTAGGTGCTCAGCTCGATGTTCGTATTTGGAAAGAATATCATCTATGTAACCTTCTAATATGCCATGCATGATGTCATGGAAGATGTAAGTCATGGCTCACTGACAAGTAGCACCAGCATTTTTAAAGCCAAAAATCATGACTCGATAGTAGAAGGTCCCCCAAGGGGTGATGAAGGAAATATTTTATTGATCTTATGGAGGAAGTAATATTTGATTATAACCTGAGAAACCATCCATGAGTGATAGCATTTCATGGCTGACAGTGAGATCAACTAGTTGGTCAATGCCTGATATGGGAAAATCATCTTTAGGACAAGCTAGGTTGAGATCACAAAAGTCTGTGTAAATACAGAGTCTCCCTATTTCCTTTGTGATAGGAATGATGTTAGAAATCCATTGGGGATAATCAATGGGTAGGATGAATGAAACTAAGAGAAGGCATTGAAGCTCTTCTTTGACCAGAAGAGCAATGCGAGGATGCATTTTCCACAGTTTTTTTTTATGGGTTTGGCATCAAGAATGGTTACGATATTGTGGACCATGATTTTTGGGTCACTGTTGGGCATATCATCATAGGACTAGGTAAAAGCATTGATATGGTCCCGAAGGAAAGAGGTGAAAGCTTCCTACTCAATAGCATCTAAATATTGGCCTATCTTTAGAATATACGAGTCATCCTGAGTGTTAATGTTGATTTCAATGGTACTTAATTTTAACATGGTTTGTGTCTTAGAAGGTAAAAACCAATGAATATAAGAATATATCCCACCTAGGTAGGTGAGGATGGACTCATCGTCCTGACATTGAACGACATTAATAGAAAGTGTATTGTCATCAATCATTTTAGGATATAGGAATGGGAGAGAAAAGGGAGCCTCACCATCGTGTTGATAGGTCAAAGGTCCCAGATAAATTGTTTTTATGAAAAAAATAAGTTAGGAGGAATAGATTCAAGATCTATGGACTCCGTGGGTAAAGATGGTGACGTTGGTGCATGGGGTGGAGATGGTTTTTATTCTTCAATGAGGTCAAAACAAGGCTTCTTGGGAGGTGGTGTGGAAAATCCAATGCCACTATGGTCATTGTGTTTATGGGTGGTATAGGAAATGATAGTATGGCAGACCTGTTTATAAAAACCAAAGCCAAAGCCTTTCCATACACAACGGTGAAGGAAAGTGTGAGTGAAGCGACAGTTAGTAAGGGAGTGTAAGTCTGATGAAAATAGTCATGTTTAGGATGGAGGTTTAGGTTTATAAGTGAAAATATCAAGTCCCCCATACATTATATTAGTACGAAGGTGGGGAGGACCATAAGTAAAAACCTCATCTACGTGCTAGTCATAACTAGGGTGCTGATGCCGGTTCCCATACTCTTGCGGAGTAAGGAACGCTTTGATATTGTATAGGTGTTACTCCCCCACAGTGAGTTGTTGAAAAACATATTCTGAGGGATTATTAGTCTATATATTGGTAGCAAGGATAGATGACTCACTAGATGATTGGGAAGCAGGTGACTCAGCTATAGAGGCTACGGTGGCAGTAGGAATAGTAGGGTTAGATGTGGGAGAGGTGATGGTAGGATTAATCGATAGGCTTGTGGGTGAAGGTGAAGTGGGGGTAGTAACAGATGCCTTGACTGGGACAAGTACATCATTAGGCCAGTATAGCATGTTACAGGTCTTAAAAGGTGATGGGTTAGCCGAGATGGTGTAGTTATGTCCTTCGTGTTAAAATTTGAGGCAACAGTGTAAAGTTTAAGGGACACAACTCATGGTGCGGATCCAAGGTTAGCCAAGCAAAACATTATACTGGAATTCCCCTGCTAGGACATAAAATAGTTTTCGGATAGTGCAGGGACCTATGCGGACATGGAGAAAAGTGGTACCAAGTGTAGAGGTCATGGCGTCATTGAAGGAGTGCAACATAACTGGGTTACCATGCATGCAATTGACAAGTATGTGCATTTGGTTGTACACATGGGAGGAGATGATGTTAATACTAGTACCACCATCAATCATAACACATCATATGCGTATATTATTGATATAGATAGACATGAAAAGAGCAGGATCAGGATCATCAGACTAGAAGGGAGAGATCTCTTTGTCCGAAAAGATGAGGGAGGCTACTCGGCGAGTAGGTGTAGGTGTAGAAGAAGGTCACAAATTAGTGAGAGAGGCTACATGATGAGGGGTAATGATGGAGGCTATGGGCATGGGGTCATTTGGTAAAATCTCAATACATTGAAGGACCTCCATGAGGGCTTGACGATGTGACTCAGAGGTTTGGATGAGGTCATATAAAGACATTTTGAGGGAGGATTGGTGTAATTGTTTTAGCATTGTGAAATGTGTGATCCCACTAGAAATAGGATACACGGGACCTTGAATGGTGACTTTGGGTGTGAGTGTAAATGGTATGTTGGGTACAAGGTTGGTTGATGGGCTAGTTGCCTTTTCCTTTCCTTTGTCTTTTTGGGCATGGGTGGAAATGTGCATCATGTTAATTTCAAATTTCAGGGGTGGATAAATGGGTTGTGGGGGTGGAGATATTGGTTAATGAGTAGGGAATGGAAGAAGATTTGGGGAGATTGGTGAAGATGGAATGGGATCCTCATCAAGAAGATCAACTTTTTCAAAATTTTCTTCGAGAGGACATAATTAGACAACAACGATTTTTAAATCCTTAGAGTTCTCTACATCGTGTCCTGGCACATGATGGTAGGCACAAATTTTAGTTTCATCAAACCATTTTGGTTTGGGTTTGAGCAAGTGGTAAGGTCTAAGAGGTGGTAATGTGATGATAGAGGTTTCAAGGAGATTGGTTAAAATCTTGGTGTAGGACCCCACTAATAGATCGCAATGGGAGGTGAGTGTGGGTTTGGGTACAAGTGTGACTGATTGTGAAGGAATAGGATTTATAGGAGAGGGAATGGGTTGATCCACTAGTTTGGTATGTGGAGTTGTATTAGGTATTACGAGCATCTATTTGGGTAAAGGTGTAGTAGAAGAGCTGACGATGGAAGGTTTGGTTGGTTTGACTACCTTATTAGAGGGTAGCGGATTCTTAGCTTTGGTTTGCACCTTCTTAGGTAAAGGTGACACAGGGGTACGTGATGTAGAATGAAAAGAAGATGGTGGAAGGGGGAGAATTACCCATGGGGATAATCATGGTGCAGTAGTGGTCATTGGAAGAGATCATGTGGAAGGTGTAAGTGGAAGAGAGGAGAGTGTCATGGGTAGTGAAGAATTTATGGAAGGTAGTGGTGGTATGGGTGGTACGAAGGTCATAGGTGACGGCGGGGGTTGTGTGGACCGTTTGGGTATATTAGAGGATCGTGATGAGGAGGTGGGCTGCTGCATTCTTGGTTTACCGATGGAAGAAGGTTTCTTGGCCAGGGTCGAGGGGTGAGGTCCTAGGATGGATGGAAGGGGTGAAAGTGACAATGGTGTGGTAGGTGAGGTTAGTGTATGAGGCCTAGAAGGTTAGATCTTCCTTTTAGGCATAGGAATGAGTTCAGTGTCAGTTTGGGAAGATGTGGCTAAATCTAATTTGATGGGTGGATGAGTAAGGTTCGATGTGGGGATGACCCCTAAGGTAGTGTTGATTTTAGGTAAGGCAGATGATATAGGTGTGGGTAGGTGTTTGGGTATAGATGTGTGTTGGGTTATGGGAAATGACATAGAAGGTCTTCCAATAGTCATGGTTGTGTTTGGTTTGGTCACTTGAAACACTTTTGGATAGATTGTGGAAGTGTTGGTGAGTGACAACTGTATTTGGGTTGAAGCAAGAAGTAGAAGACGTCCCAAAAGCAAGGATCTATCAACATTATCCAGGTGATCGGTCAATCATGAAAATGGTATTGGTGCAAGAGGGGATGATTTGGATTGAGTAGCAATCCCCATAAAATATGTTTGAGAACCAGGGATCTAGGAAGGCCAATGGAGAATGGTCACCTAAAGGCAATGGTGTTTCTACATGATCCTCTATGGGTAAAGGAGATGATGGGAAAGATGAGGTAGACTCTCCTTTCAATGGTGTAGGGAGTGGACATGTGTCCCCTATGGGTAGGAGAGGTGCTACTGATGACTACTCAGTAATTTGATAGGAAAGAGGCAGAGTGCTAATTATGGGCTCTTTCACGGGTGAAGGAGAAAATGAAGAGGGTTCCTCTGTGGGTGGAGGAGTCGATGAAATAGCTTCATGTGCAGGTAGGGGAGTTCAGGCTAGTAGATTCTCTATGGAAGAGATAGGGAGAAATTTAGGGGAAAATGATATGTCATCAAAAATAGCGTGGACCTCATGGACATTGTTATCATTGGTTGAAGCGTCACCAGTTTGGTTGGAAGATGGGGAATGATTAGGGAATGGTATTTTGAAGATATGTAGGTTTTGGTTGGTTGGTGCATTTGGGTTATCCAAGACTAGATATTCGTTGTCTAACATTTCTTGGACAATATTATTGAAGGTGATACAATTACCATCACTATGACATTTTACATGATGATAGTTGCAAAATTCATGTTATTTTTACCACGCAGGCGTGGGACAATCAGGGTCAAAACAAGTGTGTGGTTTTATAGGCGGAAGGGTAATGGCACCAGTCTTAATAAGTTTTTCAAAAACAGAAGAATATGGTTACCATATTGGGGTGTACTTTCACTATTCTCATCTGAACTAGGAAGTCTAGACAAGAGAGAGATTAGAAGAAGGTTTGGCTTAGTTTGATGGGTAAGAGGGTATAGTATTGAGAACCATGACGTTAGCAGATCCTTTGGATTTTGAATAGTTGTTTTGGGGTTTCAAAGATGAAGAAGCATCATTTGATTTGAATGTGGTGTTTTTGTTACATAGTTAAATTTTATTCTCTTCGATAACACAAATCTCTAATTTCCGTGCCAAGGTGAATGCCTCATCAAAGGTGCAGAAGGTCTACACTTGTAGGGTTTGTGAAATGTGTCTAGCGCAAGCCCAAGTAAACAGATCTATGAGCTCAGTTTGAGGTAATTGAAATGTGAGCTGGTTAATTAGGCTGTGCCAACGAGTGACAAATTCCATGATAAACTCATTGTCATACTGTCAAGTGGAATAGAGATTACTCATGGTGACTTTCTTGAAAATGTTGATTGAGAAGTGGTCTAAGAAGGCTTGGGCTACTTGATTAAATGAGTAGATGGAATGTCTAGGTAGCCCACTGTACCATTCTAATGTACGTTCTGTAATGGACATTAGAAAGGTCCGTAGGAGTAAAGCATCATCATGAGAAATCAGGTAACACCATGTTTGAAGGACTACAAATGTTGCTACGGGTATTCTTTACTATTGAAGTGGTTGAATTTTGGCATTTCCCAATGTACAGGGTATGGAAAAATAGGAATGGATGGATGAATGGGATCATTACATATTTCATTGTAGGTGAGATAATTGTGTGAGCCGGAAAGTGATGCTTTTAGTGTCTACATCCTTTCCATCATTAATTTGATGAGGTCATTGGTAAGTTGTGATAGAAGGGCACCTCCTGTGGTGTAAGAGGGCTGGTGCTAAACATGTGATGTGGGTGCAATTCTAGTGTATGGCGATGCCAAATAAGAAGGTTGAGAATGGGGGACCGATATGGAGGGAATATACTCAAAATGAATGTTAGATGAGATAGGGGGTTGTTGATAATATTTATATGTAGGTGGGGCATTCAAAGTGAATCTAGTAGTGATTGGGGGCAGAGACTATGGGATGGAGAGGAAAAGATTCTAGAATGGGGTAGGGGTCGCTGAAACCATGGGTGGTTGCGTTGTAATTGGTATATATGAGATAATGAGTGCAGATGGGGTTATGCTCTGGGTGGTCAATGAAGGAACAACTGATACTACGAGTGTGACTGATATTGCAGATGTAGAGGTCATAGAGGGTGTGGAGCCTAACTGTGAAACCATTGGGGGTAAATCATGTGAAGGTAACGTTGAACTAGTAGGGGATGATACAGGAGTGGGGCCAAGGGCAGGAGAGATGGATACAAACATGCCGTATATCAACTGACCTGAGGAATCCTGAGCGGATGAGTGGGGAAAGATAGAATTGTAAGGCTACAGGATTTTGATCGATGAGTCGTGTGAACACCTCGTCACCTGTAGGAATGCTGGTAGGCAGGGTCAGATCCATGGGTAATAGAATAGAAGGTGGTGAGGGACTAGGTGGGAGTGGTTGACAGATGGTGTGGAATATAAGATCATTATTTTGGCTGCAAGTCAACACCATGTGAATAAGTATTGAACTATTAAGATTGTATTCTGTAAATGACACAGAAAATAATGAGGACAGAGAAAAATGGGGCTAGGAGGTTGAATTTTCTCAAGGTTTTGATTTAAAAAAAAAAACATAGACACCGATGAAGGTCAAGATGACCAGTGATAGTTAATGGGGAACCAATGTCGGTCATAAAAACTGATGCCACTTACTATGGAAAAACACCAGTTTCAGAAAGTGAAACACGACTGATGAATATGTAATAGAGAAACTATGTATGATAGAAATATCAATAGAGGGGAATATTATGGTTCCCTAAGGGACACAAACAGAACAAAAAGAGTGATGAAGGCTATTCTAGGCAAAATAACTAGAAATCCATAAGACGAGACTAGTTAGGTTTAACCGATGATTTTTCAGATGTGAACTGATGACGGTCGTTGGACCGACACCAGTTACTATGAAATGAGAGATCAATGAAGAAATTGGGATTTGTGAGTTAAATTTGGTCGAGAATCAAACTTAGAAATCTGAGAATGATAAGATGAGGCCTTGGCACACTCAGACAAAGTCAGAATACTCTAACTATAATATTGGAGTGTGTAAGGAAGAAGAACAATATAGATTGGTAGTTCTACAACTCAAAACACAAGTCAAGAGGAATGCTAAGAAAAAACACGATCCTAAAATTGATTTTCTTATTTTTGTTTAGTTTATGCTATTTATAACTGACCATGTGAATTCAAAATAGATTTTTTGGTTGGGAAGGTGTCCTACGAAGAGGGATATATAATAGGTGAGGTTCCATGTTATGTTATAGCGGGGGGGGGGGGGGGGGGGTGTTCTCTAACAGGTGACTAGACATAGATAACCAGATGGGGAGTACTTTCTAATCATATGATCATGTGATTGTTGACAGGAATTCCCAGATAATATGTTGTTTAAGAAAATGTGTATATTCATATTTGTGCAATTTGGTTCTAAGAAGAAAGAGAATGCTTTCTACGGTTCAATTATTTCAACCATCAGTTGGGCATGACTTCCAGCATATAGGTTTCCCTCATTTTAATGTGAACTAAAAATGTAGTAAATCATAATGTAATGTAAGTTTTTTAAAAACCCAAATCGAAATATTATTTTTGATGTAGCAAGTGATGAATAGGAATAGTAATTCTCTTTCACTAATGCAATGTGAAAAGAAAGAAGAATGTGTTCTTTTTAAAGAACCAAAACATGATTGCTTTTAGAAAATAAAGAGAGGAAGAATGATTCTAGAGAAGAAAAATTAATGTGTAATATTTTTGAAGGGAAAAAAAACACAAATTTCACCTAGTAATGAATAAATGAAACAAAACCCCTGATGGGTCCCACCGGGCATGCCAAAATGTTTCACTATTTTCTTTAGGGATTTAGAAAAAACAGATAAGGGTGATGGGCTGAGGAGGAATACGTGTTGTGTTGGTCGGTTGGAGGTTGATGCGCATGTTTTAACTTCTTTATCCGATGCTGACTATGCAAGCTTCCTTTTTGCTAGAAGGAACTACCTAAAATAGAAAACAAGACCACAAAAGATGATTTAAATAGTATATGGTAATGGAATTCCTAGAATGTGCTAGATCTAGGAAGTGTGATACTCCGTAGATAGCTATCAATCCACTATTTAAAAAGACTTAATGTGAGAAATAAAAAAATTCCTACCATAGTTGATATGATTTAGGTATCTCATTCAAATACAATAAGCAAATATAATCATAACAAGATAGGCTATAATCAGATCTGAATGGAGGGGTAATTGTCAAGGTACTGGGACTGGTTAGTGTCAAGTTCTAGGTTTCTTAGGTCACTTGGATGAAGGTGTTGATAGGAAATCACAACACCCCTGAATTTCTGTAACTCGATGGGTTGATACTCTTAATGTGATTGCATAACATGGAGCATTTCCCAAGTGTGGGACCTTGTGAATCGGGAAAGCTCTCTAGATGAAGGTTGGTTCTTATTCCTATGTTCAGGTGCACACAAAAAATTTATAGAGGGTTCACTAAAAAACCTAATCTAACTTGCCAAGGAGACAGGGTTGATAAAATGTAAGAAAACAAACCTAATCTAACCAATTTGATGCACCAAAGGAATTATGAACAACTATTTTTCCAATAAACACAAACCATAAAAATGCAATACAATAAACATGCACAAGTAACCAAAATTGCAATGAGAGGTCACTTGAACATAATGAATACAAGAGAGGGTTGAAATCATCTACAGACTTGGTTTTAATTTCTCCAAAGATTGATACTATCCATTACAATGGCCAAGAGGCACAAACATGTATTATAGTTTGAATGGGAGGTTTGGAACTCCACAAATCCACTTGCTGATAAGAGAAGAAGGGAGGGGAAAAACAAGAATGTCCAACCTTTAGAAAGAATCCCCTCCTTAGAATTTATAGGAATAAAAAGAGAGGGAGAAGAGAGGAATTTGAAATCTACCCCAACCACCACCAGATTGCATTTAATTCATCTCATTATGATGGTAGGTGAGAACCCTAGCAAACCCAAAAAAAGGTGAAATTTATTTTGAATTTTTTAAGAAATTATTCTCACCCAAATAAAAATATCCAATCGTAGTTAGGTAGAGGACCCTGTAAGTTTTCCGAAAATTCCAACCTTACATGAATCTAAGCTCCCTGTGAAAATTTATGGCCATTTGAATATTTCCTACATTAGGGTCTACTTCCTATTAGGTTTGGGGTTCTCCTTTGCATTTACATCAGGTTTGGAGGGTTCCTCAACATGTTTTTGATGCTTATGTTTTCCCAAAACCCGCTTTTGTTGGTGTTTCCAAGATTTCCTTTGATTCAGGTTCAGAAGTTGGACTTGCATATGCATTGGATTTTGAAGGTGGCTCAACATGTTTTCGCCCCATGCTTTCCTAACTTGTTTCCCCGACTTCAAAACCTAATTTTCCTAGGTAGTGTTTCAGATTTTTGAAACTCCCAAACATCGGGACATGTCTTGCGATTTTAATGCTTCATGTCTTGTGTTTCCCGAAACCGAAACCCGAAATCCTTTGTGTCAGGTTTTTGGACTTGCGCAACATATTTTCTTTGTGTCGAGTTTTTGTCTATGAAATGCATCCCCAAAAACTTGAAATGAAGGATTTTGGGACTGGGGACCTGTTTGGAAACCTCCAAAACCTGAAATGAAGGATTCAAAATTCCATATATGTTTTGCATGCATGAAAACCTGAAATAACCTTGGCAGGAGTAGAGGCATGCAATACACCTTCTGAAATCCGAAATGAAGGATTTTGATTTTCCTTGATTTCCATATTCTGTTGTTGTCTACATTTATGCGAGGGGTAGATATATATAATAGAACTTTCTTAGGTTATGTTAGTATAAAATGTATTAAACACAAAGACTGACATCAGTCTAGTATAACCGATGATGGTTTAAAAGGGACTGACAATGGTCATGGGTAATTGGTCTCAGTAGGTTCGGGGTGAAAGACAATTAATGGGATCCGGTTGTAGAGGTTGATTTGAGGTTAAACAGAGACAAAAGGGGAGGTGGAGAGATCTATGGGAATCTTAGGTATACTCAGATATGTGTAACAGTTGGATATAGGTGATTTAGTGGTGTGGGTGGAGGAATGGTTGAGTTTACAGGCAGATAAATGGTAGGGGAATGAGAGTGAAAGTGGAAACTGATAACAACGGTAGAAGAACTTAATAAAATGAAGTAGAAATAGATGATGTTGGTTAAAATTATACTTACTATGGTGCAGGTTAAAATGGCTAGATGGTGATGACATTTGATCAGAGGAATGATGTTTGGTACCATAATAGTGCTTCCTGGAATGTTATCGTGAGTGCAATACCTTTGGATCTATCTAGGTACTGGCTATGGATGTATGGAGGTATGAAAAGGATTTGTTCTTGATAACATATAGCTCTCTTCTCTTCTCCTCAATTCCATAATTTTCCAACCTCTCCCACAAGGTTCCTAAAGTGAATAAATGGTAACCAACGATGGTTTCTGATTAATCGGCATCATTTTCAGGATGATCGGCATCAGTTTCGGGATGACCGACGTCGGTTAAGTTGGGATTCCCTAGGTTTACTACAAATGGCAAATCTTGGCAATCACTTGGGCTAATTTTTTTCTATTCTCGCGGATCAAAGTGGAAGTTTCCCTTATAATGAGTGGGAATGTGGTTAGACGAATAATAGGCATGTGTTTTTAGGGTTTAAACTAAATCTTAGCTCATTAAGGTAAGTGGGAATAAGTCTTAGTTAGTTATGGAAACATGCTATGAATAGGTCTATGATGAGGTGTCTAGGTGAGGTGGAAATTAGTTTAATTTGGATAATGAAATAAGAAATATTGTGAGAATAGGTATTAATTTAATTGAAGTAATTGAATTAATATTAATGTAGGGTGAAAGGGGTCATGGTTAGAGGGACATGTTTAAGTTGGTTATTTGACTAGGGGCTAAGGGGAGTGTGACCAAATTTTGGTGTCTACAGAAATACCATTGTTGTAAGAAATAAAGAAAATTCCTAAATTAAACAAATTAATCAAAATTTAATGTTTGAAAAGACTTGGAAGAAAGAAGAAGTACCATATGACTTTTAAGGTAGATGGGAAACTTTATGATTTATTAGCATAAAAACTCTTATTTCCCAAATATGGGGATCCTGTAAGCCCTGTTATTTCTATCTCTAAAGGAAATAAACATATACATAATGTTTTGATTGATTTGGGAGCAAATATAAATGTGATGACATTAGACACTTTGAAAAAATCACCATTAATAGGTATACAACCTACTAGCACCATATTGTAGATGGTAGATAAGTCAGTAGCAAAACAAAAAGAAATCATTGAAGATGTGGCAGTTATGGTGGAGTCATGGGAATATCCAATGGACTTCCTTATATGACAACCAAAAGGTAAAACACTTGGTTATCCAATTTTTTGGGTAGGCCATAGTTAGCTACATTTGGTACCTTAATTAATTGTAGATCAGGTGATATGACTATCTCAAATGGTAATAAATATAATAAAATTTCCTTATATCCTTATGCATGACCTTTTATTGATAATCAAGAACAATTATGGGTTAATTATCCTGATACTAATAAACAAAATTTGTCTTCTTTGGATATGCTAACATTGCAAGATCATGTACTGGAGATGGAAAATATGATTAATCATCCATTGAATGATCAAAAATTGTCTTTGGAACAATCGTGGATAGTTCCGGAACCTTCGGACTTAGTTCCAGAACCTTCATACTTAGTTTCAGAACCACAACAATTCCGTGCAGATGTAAATAATTTCACTATGGAGGAACATGATTTCTCTTTGGGAGGGGCAGAAATAGCTATGGAACCAATAGCTTTAGTCTCAAAGATATTAGGGAACAGTGAGGAATGTTTGAAAATTAGAAGTGATGAGGAGTTTGACCAACAACAAGATAAGTATCATAAAACTACCTATTGTCCTTTGTCTAGTATTCTTTCTCAAGGAAACTTTAGATACATTTTTGCATGTCATAGGTTGTTACCACATTCATGCCCACTAAACACCCTAATGGAACCTTTTCAACTAATCAGTTCATCACACACTGGAACCAAACAAATTGAGATTCAACCAAGTAAAATTTTGAACATTAACAACTGGTTGGAAAATGATCAAGAAGTTAAATTTTTTGATGTCTTGAAAGGTCATACTATAGATTTTCTTGGGACTATAAAGACATGAAAGGATCCATCCAAGTATTTTTACCCATCCCACTTATACTAAAAATGTTAAACCAACTAGGAAACCTTAGAGAACGATTGAACTAGCCTTGAGGGACAATCAAGCAAAAATTGAAAAGCTATTGTAAGTAGGCTTTATCTACCCTATCTCAGATAGTCAGTGGGTGTATCCTCTTGTGATTGTGCCTAAAAAGAATGGAAAATGGAGAATTTGTGTCGATTATAGGGAATTGAACAAAGATACACTTAGAGATTATTTTCCCTTACCATTCATAGATCAATTTTTAGAAAATCTTTCAAGTAAACAATACTTTTCCTTCCTAGATGGGTTTAGTGGATATAATCAAATCAGGGTGGCTGTTGAGGATCAAGACATAACCACCTTTACTTGTCCATGGGGTACCTTTTCCTACAAGGTATTGCCATTTTGACTATGTAATGCTCCAACAACCTTCCAAAGGGTTGTACTAGCAATTTTTGTAGATCTAACCAATGATTGTGTGGAAGTATACATGGATTATTTTATTGTTGTTGGTCCAAAAATCTATCGGGTGGGAAAATCTATGGATAGACGAGCCAACAATGTGTAGGGCATAGCCCCTCTTTGAGACAACAAATTGAAACTGGTTTATTGTTATTCTACCAGCAAGAATCTGTGCAAGTCTTACAATATTCTTCCTTCAAGGGGGGTTTGGGATCTCATCCCAGTGGAGGTAGTTCTGGCGAATAACAGAAGGGGATGAAGGAGAGAAAAGAAGAAAGATGGATCTAAAGGGAGGAAAGAAATGAATTCCAAAGTAGAAAGGTCAAAGGGTTTATGTTTTAGACTGGTAGTAAATAGAGCCAAACTTACTCACATAAACAAACAAAGCAATATTGATAAACAAATTACAAAAGTATAGGTGAATCCAATAGAATAAATATGCAGATCTAACTTAAGAAAGATCTAACACGTAAAAAAATATTTCAGCACAAAGTCTTAATTTTGTATTAATAGTGTTCTGTTACAAGAAGGCTCAAATTCTATCTCTCTTCACTCTATTTTTTATACAAGTTTGTTCACACTGAATACTACAAGTATCCAAGAATTTATAGAAGGAGAAGGAGAAAGAAGGAAAAAAGGAGCCAAAAACTATTTATAAAATATCTAAAATTCAAATGTTGACTTGAGGGCAATTTTGTGGATGAAAACATCCCATGGTGTAACATGGATGATGTCATCATTTATGCCAACATTCTTTTAGATATTTTACAAAAATGGGATTAATCCCAGGAGGAAGTAGCCTATTCATCGTCATCCCTTGACTGGAAAGGAGTGTCCTACTTCTACTCAGGGGAGGTAATGTGGAATTGAGCTCAATACTCCATGAATTTACTTAACATCGCTTGGAGTTGATCCTGAGCAGGACCCTTGGTGTGATCTCCGATGACTTCACAAGTCTCCCGTTCATCTCTGAGTCTTTCTAGGAGTTTGAAGTATTCATTACCTACCTCCATCAGGTATCTAACAAAGTCACAACAGGCCAAAAGGTTGTTGATAGATTCTATATCAAAAGTGGCCTCTAACGCTAAACCTTGCGACGCGATCTCCTTGAAAAGTTAGATAGTGTCACCTGACTTCCTCAAGGTGTATGATGGGGTGAGAAAACCTGAAGACATCCTTAAGATGATCTGCTCCATTTGATGCATTGCATCCACGGCTTCCTCCTTGATTTTTTCTATTTTCTCCAAGACAAACTCCATCTGGTCAACCCGATTGTCTAGAGCAGCAAAATTTTTATTGGGTGCTATTGGGTGATCGAAGATGCTAAATTTTAATAAGTCATCAACTGAGCAGTCGAACATCTTCTGGAATGTCTCGTGTTGTAACCAGGCATGGTCTAACTCTTTAGAGATAGGTCCTACTACAGCCTGGAGTTCTTTGTTAGCTTGATCTATATTTTGATACAGCTCTGTGAACTTTGTGATCACTTCCTCACTATCTTTGAGGATCCTCTCTCTCCAGGTGGACACTGCTACACCTTGCTCACCAATCTTGGTGTACTCATTTATCTTCTCCTGACTAAGTTGTTGTCGCCAAATCACTGCACCCTCCAAATGGCCAGGATGTGAATAGGACATTCGGTGTGATTGGGACACATGGGATCACCTCTCAAGCTGTGGGACTTGGGCTCGAGGTGAACCTCTGGAGAATGTCGGCTTCCTCTTCCTAAACTAAGTGTTGTACTACTCCTAGTGTAACAAAAATGATTATCTAGTCCTATGCTAACATTTTCATGGGGTTTTAGGGAAAGAGATTTACAGAAATGAAACTATACTAGGGATGGTGATGCACCACATAAAGGGTGTCTTCAGATTCAGGAAGGGTTAATTTAAAGAGGGTGTGTGCACCACAAGTCAACTTCACCTATTGCAACTTAGAGAGGGTACAGGATACCACAAACTAAGAGACACGCATTCCCTTTGTTAAACTTTATCAGACCGAGAAATATACCAGTTTCCCAGTGAAGAAGGATGAACTCAAGAAGGGTGAACAGACACCACAACTCAACTGCATGCAATACTTCACCACTCGATAAGCACAGAACTCCAAGAACCTGCAATAGAACTTAAATTTACACAGTGTACCTGCAAGTATGAGAAAGGCACAAAGAAGCACAGAAGGATGAAAGGACCGAGATTAGTCACAAAACACACTTTTATTGCTTCAATAACATGCACAATGCATCATACATTCAGAAGAGGCAATAGTTGCCATTACAGTCTTGAAGAGGAGGCTTGAAAGTTCTCTCAACACACAAGAACAACTTGCAGAAGAGAGAGGATTCTTGAAAAGTATACACTTGCCTGAGATATCTAACTATCCAACTTGTCTGAACTGTTGGAACCCTTTGAAATGAGCTTCCAACTTACATTTATAGAAGAATATGTGAGAAAGAAGAGGAAACAGTCATAATTACATTCCTAAAATGAAGGCCCATGATGTATTTATTACAGTTAGTTGAACCACCTGAGAAGGTTCCAGCATGGGTCATTAATTGCCTGATGACCTAGTCTTCTAAATTAATTAAAAGAATATTTAAATAAAATATTTAAATCATAATAATAAATATTATTATTAAAATATTTAAATAAAAATATTAATTTAATTAACATAATGTTGGGACCCCCTGTTGACCCGTTTGACTTGAAGAGGAGGGGGGTCTATGTGGATGGAGTCTGCACAAATCTCAACTCGGTGAGTTTAGAATCCTCTAACTCGGTGCTGCAATCGATTTTGAACCCCACACTAACTCTTTCCTTGCTATGGTAATCACACTCTTTTACATTGATTCCTTCAAATGGTGAGCTATCAAACTCGATTCTTATCATTTTCCTCTATTAACTTGAGGCCATTAATGCATTCCATGTTCAAACTTCATGAAACATCACCATGAGCTCCATGCGAAGTCACTGAGGTCTTCATCTAGCAAAAGATATTACCTTTCCTAGGCTCAAACTCACTTGAATACCGAGCTTAACCCAATATTTCTAAAAAGAATGGTTTTACCACAATGCTCAGGATTCTTCCTCATCATACAACACTTATAGTAAGAATGTTTTGGATTTTCCATAATAAGCACAATTTGTACCTTCCAAACGATGAGAAAATGCCATTATCAATAAAGACCTAGTGCTGCCATGATGATGACGCAGGCTCATGCCCATAACATGTCGATAGACACCCTTGAGACTGATTTTTGGCCAAAGAACCCTTTGGTATTTTGGTAGTGCACTCAGAAATATCAGCTCCAATCAACAATTATGCCACTATTGGGATCTTAGTATGGCATAGGTAGCTATGAGCTACACCATATACTCATTTTTCCAGAAACTAAAAAGATCCTTTATGTTGCAATCTGCAACACATAAAAGAAGCCCTTCAAAAAATACATTGAACAACGGGGGAAACCAAGAAGACCTTGGAAAAATGAACAGGTAACAACCATATGAATTCTTCCTTAGCCGTGGATCAAAGCTAATATAAATAAGCTAGATAAAATTAGCTTGAAACTGCAGTATAATCAACCATTGTAAAAAAAACACAGTTT
Organism: Taxus chinensis; assembly: GCA_019776745.2. Lineage (NCBI taxonomy): Eukaryota > Viridiplantae > Streptophyta > Pinopsida > Cupressales > Taxaceae > Taxus > Taxus chinensis. The sequence goes on along the minus strand of CM034150.1, from coordinate 172,808,742 downwards.
CTCTGAATCTGGTAAAAGAATACTTTTATTGTCTGATTAGACGTACATAATGGAAGGGTATAAATATTTCCTAGTGCCCACAGAGTTTCTCAAAGAGACCATTTACAAGTGACAAGGATGTGGCATACAAAATGGCCGACCAGGTATTTCACAGTTGACCTTCACATTCAATTTGTTTCTAAGAGAAGACATGCTGAGCAATATGAATCATTTCATTCTGCACCGTAAGAAACCTTCATCTCCTGTTCAGGAAAATTTTATGAAGCCTTGAATGGCGTGACTCCAATCCATCGTACATGGCAGTGATATTTGTTTCTTGCAGCTGCCATTTGATACTGAACAGATAACAACATAGTTGGTCAACCTGCTTGCTGGAAGCGTTCAAAAGGCTTCTACTGTACTGTAACATTACTGCTACCTGTTGCGTGGGAGTTTGTCTCACCACCACTAAACCATCAGAGTCCGAATGTCTGCATACTCATTCACTTCACGGCTCCTCAATGTATGTTCATACCTTATTCCAAAGCTCTTATTGTGGCACAAGCTAGAAGTATGCTGGCAAAGGTGAACTGATCAGGTCCGAAATTTGTTTGTTGCATTCAGTGAAACAATATCAATGCCTCGTGAGGAAACCCGTGTTTTCTGTAAGCTGTAATTATGGTATTCCATGAGAAGGCATCTCTTTCTTGTGAGCCTAAAACATACTTTTTCCAACGTCGACCCATCTTCAACCATCTCACCATCATCCTCCCTTATTGCTTGGAGGATTACTCGCCACCCAATTTGCAACTGCCACTCTAATTCTCCTGGTGACTCGCACAATGACTCGGACCACCCCAAGTTGCGTGAAATTCTGTTTACATGGCCCGTGTTGAAGTCTCATGATGGATAGCCATCGTAATATTTCTGTGCTTGGCAGTTTGATCCAATTTCTACCATTCATGGAAGTCTGATCATGGTTTTCCATCCCAAAAATTCCACTTGGCAGTGCTTTCTTGAATCTCCCCGCATGGAATTTCTTCTTTGGCTTACCATCCATGAAAACCCACTTGGCTTTCCAGCTCCGAATCCCCGCATAACGGCTCAGCCAAATTAATCCATGGGCCTCAGCCTCATCTTTGCCACAGAACCTTGGCAAGATAGTAAAATATTTCCCATGCGCGGGATTACCTACTCGGTCTGCCATGATCGTGCTCTCGATTTTTTCTCCTGCCGAGTTTTCCTTCATCACATTTGAGGATAACATTAAACTCTCAGTGCAAACATTTTAGCTGTAGCTTGTAAGGTGTGATAATTTCAACATAAACCTTTATGCTTGCCAACCTAGTGACTCGTTGAAGTTGCTCATATAATTGCAAAGAAAATTGTACCTCATGAATATTCTGATATGAAACTGTTCCACCTCTATGAGATTCACTTCCATGAGTTGCATCGTAAAACAAGTAAGGTATCGATAGAGAATCTTTGTAATAAATTTCATCAAGTCTCCCGGTAACACTCTTAGTGTCAGTTAATCAATTTTAATAAAAATATCTTGAAAGAAAATCCTGAATTTGAGGATGCATTCGATGCTGAACAGATAAAAACATCATTGGATGACCTGCTTGCTAGAAGTGCTCAAAAGAACTTTTTCTATACTGCAACATGTCAACTGCCTGTTCACCAAATGCTCGGCCGAGGAAGGTCTGAACAACGTCAGTGAAAATATATATACTGTATTCACTAATACCCTGGCCCGGCATTCTTGCTGCCTCTGCGAGCTTACCTTTGTAAAATTATTTCGAGTAGGTGTCCCAGTTTTGCATTAATCAATGAGCCCTGGAATTGTATCCTAGAAACCATCTTTAATGCATCCACACGAAACGAGTTTCCTTAAATTATCCATCATGCTTGATGAGTCCCATTGATAGGGCTCCATCATGTATCTCTGTTTACGCAACGATATCCATTCATTTTATGGCACTCTTGATGCCTTGGCTTGCGTTTGAATCACCCTAGCTTTGCAGAATGTGTCCTAAAAGAAGCTCACCACATGATCTCCAAAATGAACAAGTCACAAAGATGAGTCAAACTCCTTATCTCTGCCTTCGCTTCCGCCTGTGCTTGAACCTTTCCAATTCATTGAGACTTTATTGATAGCTCAAACTTTGACTCTCCCTGACTCGGATTTCACTTCTTTTTGCATCGATCTCCACCGAGATCCTTGTAGAGTTCCTTTCATTCGTCAATTTTCAACGAGCTATATTTTGTATTAACAAGACCTCATCGAGCTCTTACAACTGAGAGTCTCTACCGAGATGACTATTAATTTGACACCGGGTTCTCTACCAACTCGACCCCGAACTCTTTACTGAGTTGCGATCAACTGGGTTCCTTTTCATACTAGGTGATCTCTCATATGTAATTTAAGAATTATTTTTAATTATTACATCTCGATAATAACCGAAGGTGGGTTCTTGGGACTATTTTTTTCATTTTGAACGTGATAGGACCCCATTGTCTAATCTTGCCATGTGTGCAAAATTGGATAACATTTTTGGCGACCTCTCGGGGATGATTGTCTGATAAGCATGATTCCAGTAGCCTTAAGTCATCCATTGGGCATGGAGTCTGTGTTGGAATCCTGAAAGTAGAATGATTTACTTGACACATCCTGGAATTTCGTTGAGCATTTCCGATATCCTGGACCTCCTTGGAATGCTAAGCATGAAGTATACTGAATCTATTGAATGCTTTACATCCATGGAACACTGCAAAAATTTGAATGAAGCAAATTTTGAACTCTTATGGAAACCTTGAATCTTTCTTCTCCTTGACACCTTCCAATGATGAAACAAAGTGCAGAACAACACAAAACACAACAACAAGGAAAGAAAAACAACAACACATAACAATGTGCATAAGCACTTGGAGGAAAACACCTAATTTAACTATACAAGGGGTGGAATGTTTCTCAAAAACAAGCTTTGAGATGTATCCCATTCACATGAATGGGCAGTTCTTCTCCATTGAGCCTAGATAGACGAAATGAATTTGCCTCTTTGCAACTTGTGATGATATACGGCCCACTCCAAAGAGTGTCAAACTTGGCATGCCTACTTGGTTTGGCCCTGTCTTCATCCCATTTGAGAACTAAATCTCCCTCTTGAAAATACCTGTTGGATGCCTTCTTATCAAAATATTTCTTAACTTGAACCTGATGCTGCTCCAAAGTTTTCATAGCCTTGTCTCGTACTTCCTCTAACTCCATGAGTTTAGCAAACTTTATTGTCAGAGGATCACTCTCTATGACATCAAGTTGATGAGCTAACTCTAAAGAAGGTAACTCCAATGAGAGTGGGAGTTTTGCCTCTCTTCCATATACAAGAATGAAAGGAGAATTTCTGATGGCCCTTTTAGGTGTGATCCGATCTGCCCATAAGGCAGTCTTAAGCTGTGTATGCCAAGTCCTCTTGTTAGTCTCCATTGTGCGCTTAATAATCCTTATGAGGTTTTTTTTGCTAGACTCAGCCAATCTGTTTCCTTGAGGATAGTAATTGGAAGAAGTTTTGAGGTATACCCCATTTTTAACATCCCATTCACTCAATTTCATACCAAGAAAATCCAGTGCATTGTCTGAAATGACTGTAAACGGAACACCGAACCTTGTCATTATATCCTCCAAAAAATTCAGAGTTACCTTTTCATTGCTCTCTTTTAATGCTACTGCCTCTATCCATCAAGTAAAATAGTCTGTTGCGGTAAGGACCCACTTATGTCCATCACTGGATGGAGGATTAATCATTCCGATGAAGTCCAACCCCCATTGAACAAAGGGTTGATCCACTTGAATTGGATGCAATGGAAGAGCTGCCAGCTTCTGCTTACCTGTGAAAAAGGCACATTCCCTACATTTCCTTACCCAGAGATGGGCATCCTTGAATAAATCTGGCCAATAGTAGCCAGCTCACATGATCTTGGTAGCTGTTGTTCGTGCAGAATAATTTCCTCCAGATAGGCCATTATGAAACTCTTCTAGTATCTTACTAACATGTTCTGGTCCTATGCACCGAAGGAGGATGCCGTTCAAATATTTTCGAAAGAGAACACTACCTACCAAAACATATGCGATAGATTGAAGATGGAAAGTTCATCTTTGGTTTTTATCCATGTTTGTCAGGTATGCTCCTGAGAAGATGAAATTCTTCATTTTGGATAACCAATCAGCTTGATCAACATCCTCATCAGTATTTAGGAGTATCACGTCCTCATTACTTTTTGATTCCATGTCTATTGCAAGTTGCTGACATAAACCCTTACCTCTGACAAGTTTAGTGACTTTGATGTGCACGTCATACTCCATTACCTTCGTGATCCATCTAACATGATTTTTCGTTCATTTCTTTGTTCAGCAAAAACTCCTTGACACTTGGATGAGACACCATCAGATGAATCTTGTTGTTGGACAACATGTGCCTGAATTTCTTCAAAGCTCGAATAACCGCAAAGACTTGCTTTTCAATTAATGAGTATTTGAACTCATAGTCTTTGAGGGATTGACTGAAGAAAGTGATTGGTTGCTCCATCAGGTTGTTGTTTTGTTGGGTGAGGATCCCTAAAATGCTCTCTTGACCTGCAAAAGCATAAAGGATAAAATCTTTGTCAAACCTGGGGTTCACAAGCATGGGAGCTTGAGAAATGGCTGTTTTGATAGCTTCAAATCTTTCTCGTCCTTCCTTTTTTCCATGAGAATGGCATGTTTTTCTTTAGCATGGCTATCAGTGGTTTAGCCAATGTCACAAATTGAGGAATGAATCTCCACATGAAATTTATGGTTCCCAGAAAACTCTGGAGGCCCTTCTTGTGACTTGGGAGAGATAAGGACATAATTGAATGAATCTTGGCTAGATCAATTGATAATGCTTCTGCTGAAACCACATGCCCCAACAATTTTCCCTCATGCACTGTGAAAATACATTTCATAGGGTTAAGTGAAACCCCAAATTACCTACACCTTTGGAAAACTTTCCTTAGATGTGTGATGTGATCTTCTGCATACTTAGAGTATATAGTTATATCATCAAGGTAAACCAAAATAATATCGTTGATTAGTCCCTTAAATGCCATGCACATGGCTCTTTGGAAAGTAGCCCTGGCATTGGACAATCCGAATGGAATTTTATTGTAGGCATACGTGCCCCACTTGGTAGTGAAAGCCGTTTTGAATTGGTCGGATTCTTGGACTAGGATTTGATTGTAACCTGAATATCTGTCAAGAAAAGAAAATATTTGATCTCCTACCACCATTTGAAGGATTTGCTCCATCAATGGAAGAGGATAATGATCTTTTAATGATGCACGATTCAAATCCCTGAAATCTACGCATAACCGGATCTCTCTGTTCTTCTTCCTCACGGGCACCAAATTGGCTACCCATGACGAATGCTTGATGGGAAAAATTATACAGGCCTCGATGAGCTTGGTTAGCTCCTTTCTCATTAGTGGCTCAATTTTGGGATTAATTGGTCTCTGTTTCTGATGAACTGGCTTAACATTAGGGTCCTGTTTGATGGTATGTTGTGCTAGACCTGGATAAAAACCACGCAGATATTTATAGCTCCATGCAAAGATTTCATGATACTCTTGACAAAGTTTGATGAAAGGTTATTTCTCTTCAGAAGTACACACTTTTCTGATCTTAAGAAATTTTTCATTTGATACTTCAACTTCCTCAAAATATTCTTCTCTGACCACCATGTTAGGGCTTTGTCTTGTGGCTTGGTCATCTGAATTGAAAATGGATTCCAAAGTGACTAAACCTTTTGGTAACTTGTTGCTTTTCAATTGGATAATTTTCTCACCATACGACTCCTGCAACTTATCTTGATTCTTTGTAGCAAACTCCACCTCTTCTTACAGGAAGAGGACAATTTGTTCGTCACTAAAAAATTGCTTCCCTCCTTTCATGATATCAACTGGTATGTTGTATTGTGAACCAATTGTAGCAAGCCTATCTGCATCTTGATATTGATCTCTAGGGATTGCATGGATTCCAAAAGCTTCAAAATCTTCAATCAGGTCCCAGAATCGATTCTTATATGATCTTAAAAGATCATTTTTGGATGCGCTACGTGCCAAAACTTGATGAACAACTAACTCACTATCTCCAAAAATAGTCAGGGCCTTGATTACCTTCCTTTGGGCTAGTTGAATTCCTTGCACAAGAGCCTCGTATTTAGCAACATTGTTAGTGCAACTGAACTGCAACCAGAAAGATGAGAAGTACTTATCTCCCTCTGGAGAAATTAACATAACACCAACACCGGATCCATTCTTACTTCTTGAGACATCGAAGAACAATTACCATAGTCCTTTAGAATCACTTGGTTTTTTTACAAGTTGTGGTATGGTCGTATCTTCTTCATGGATACAATAAGTACCTAATCTTGTTTCTTCCAAGACTAGCAAACCAAATTCTTCTTCTTCCAATACATCAGCGTAGGGATCGTATTGATGATCTCTACTTACTTCATCCAGCAAAGTATCAGGAAATTCTTCAACAAGGGTGGTTGGTTCATGATCGGCATCTTCCTCTTCTGGATCACCGATGGTGTAATTTCCATTTATGGGACTAGCAGTGTAGGGTTCTACATGATTATGGCAGATTGGTTTTGCCCTTATAGTTACTTTGGTTCCGTATCGAGTCTTGAGAATCATATATGACCAATCAGCTGATAGGTAACCACCCATCTTGGCAGTGAAATCCCGTGATAGGCAGATGGCAAAGAGGGGAGGGAGATCGATGACTGATATGTCTTGGGTGAATGAAAAACTTGGGCATGCATGAATGGTAAGTTGAAGTCCTTTGATAACCCCAACAATCTTAACAGCTGTGCCATCCAGCTGAACAACCCCTCTTGTAACTGGCACATATTGTATGCCTAGTACATCTGCAATTTGTTTCGGCATGACAGAGCTACTGGCACTAGAATCGATCATGCAATTATGTACCAGGTGGTCGCCAATGATCAGGGAAATGTAGAATGGTGGTGGTTTGTTTTCCGTAGGAATGATTTTCCCTTCTGGTTGACACAAACTTGTAGTATTTGTCACTCCATGGCTTGGTGATCCGCTGGTCGTAGCAAAATTGTTCAAAGCTTCTTGTAACAGGTTTCTTTGAGAAGGGATCAAGAGCGCATCCCACATGGTAACGCTCAGATTGGTTTTCTTCATTTGTTCTACTATGCTGAAGGGAATCGCTCCAACTTTGATGACACTTTTTTGGGCATTGGGGTCCTCCTTTGGAAAATGTTTGTTGGGTACCGTGATTCCTGGAGAACCATCTTTCCCTGTGGTGTGGCTAGCCGGTGTTTCTAGTGATTTCTTTCCTACATTTTTATCAACTGCCATTTGAAACCCAGGTTGAGGCTCCATTTCTCTCTTTTTGGAATGAGTGTTTTCTGCTACTGATGAAGAATCTATATTTAATCCGTAAAAATCTTCTTCTTGCCAGTTTAGCAAAGCAGATTCTTCAGGTGCTTGCGGTTGATCTGCTGCTTCTTGCGTAGATGAATTTTTTGTTAACTCTGAAGGGGCAAATACACTTTGAACCATAAGGGCCTGGCTAAGAACCCCATTGGGACAAATATTTTGATTGTGAGGTTGAGAGCAAGGATAACACCATTCGTAGTCTTGAACTAGATTATTTTGAACAGGTACTATAGCTCTAGATGAGCTAGCTGCAAGAGGGTTCTGAAAGTTCAAGGGCCTGACATTTGTAACTTGACTTGTAGTTTGATTTCGAGGCTGATTGTTCCCTTGAAAAGGAGAATGGTTAGCTTGATACTGTTAATTTTGTGGCTGATATGGACGATTGTATTGAAATTTTTGCCTTTTGAGTGCAACGAGCTCATTTCCAAAATTTTGCAGTAGTGACTTGACTTCAAATAGGTCATTTGAAGAGGCAGGGGAAGATTGAGATGGTTTCTTGGAGTCTACTGGAATAGGAGCAATGATAGGCTGATGATTTGTAAGATCTAGAGAAAAGGGCATTGGTGGTCATGGAGCTATCTTTCCAGCCTGAATCAAAGAATTCTCTGCACTTATGTCAACTTTGTAAGCATCAGGAAGTGTAGTCCCTCCCATGGACTAGATCATAACTGCTACATCGCTATTTAAGGCTCGTAAATAGTACAAGAATGCATTATGCGTAGAAGGCTTTACGAGTGCTGGAATCCTATTCCAAGTCCTGTGGAATCGAAAGTTGAAATCAATCATGTATTCTTGGGAAGCTCTCTTTATGGTAGTAAGTTGTTCCAAAAGTGATAGGTGATCACTTTTTTCTTCAAATTGTTTACATAGCTTTTCTCCCAACTTGTCCCAAGTGGTTATAGTGCCAACACCTAACCTGCGAAACCATTGAAGCAATTTTCCCTTGAAAGAGGTAGCAAGAAGTCTAACTGTAACATTGTCTTCAGTGATATTATGTACTGCACAGATGCTGGATACATCAAAGATATGCTCCACTGGAGTAACGTGAGTTTCCCCCATGTAGAAGGGTAAACTTTTGAGTGCCGCAACAGGTATCAGGTTATGTTGAGCCAACATAAGAGGACTGCTTGCATTGAAAGGGGGAAAAACTTGGTTCCTCGCCATAGCAACGAAAGGTTGATTGTTCCTGGGTGGAGGAAATCTTCCGTAAGGAGGAGTTGAATGACCCCTATTAGGTAAATCTGCAACTAGGGATGTGGAAATGCCTCTTCTGCTTCTCTTTGGAGGAGACAAGGAAAGTTCGATATGCTGATACTTTCTTTTCTTTGAAGAAGCTCTTGTTTGAATTCTTCACATAAGTTACTGCACTGATATTTGGAATGCAGAGATATAGAGTCGCCAGGTACTTTGACTTGTGTAAGTGAGAAGATAAGTACCAACTCTCTGTCCCACCGAGCGTGCCAAAAACTGTTGTCGCCAAATCACTACACCCTCCGAATGGCCAGGATGTGAATAGGACGTTCGGTGTGATTGGGACACATGGGATCACCTCTCAAGCTGTGGGACTTGGGCTCGAGGTGAACCTCCGGAGAAGGCCGGCTTCCTCTTCCTAAACTAAGTGTAGTACTACTCCTAGTGTAACAAAAATGATTATCTAGTCCTATGCTAACATTTTCATGGGGTTTTAGGGAAAGAGATTTACAGAAATGAAACTATACTAGGGATGGTGATGCACCAAATAAAGGGTGTCTTCAGATTCAGGAAGGGTTAATTTGAAGAGGGTGTGTGCACCACAGGTCAACTTCACCTACTGCAACTTAGAGAGGGTACAAGATACCACAAACTAAGAGACACGCGTTCCCTTTGTTAAACTTTATCAGACCGAGAAATATACCAGTTTCCCAGTGAAGAAGGATGAACTCAAGAAGGGTGAACAGACACCACAACTCAACTGCATGCAATACTTCACCACTCGATAAGCACAGAACTCCAAGAACCTGCAATAGAACCTAAACTTGCACAGTGTACCTGCAAGTATGAGAAAGGCACAAAGAAGCACAGAAGGATGAAAGGACTGAGATTAGTCACAAAAAACACACTTTTATTGCTTCAAGAACATGCACAATGCATCATACATTCAGAAGAGGCAATAGTTGCCATTACAGTCTTGAAGAGGAGGCTTGAAAGTTCTCTCAACACACAAGAACAACTTGCAGAAGAGAGAGGATTCTTGAAAAGTATACACTTGCCTGAGATATCTAACTGTCCAACTTGTCTGAACTGTTGGAACCCTTTGAAATGAGCTTCCAACTTACATTTATAGAAGAATATGTGAGAAAGAAGAGGAAATGGTCATAATTACATTCCTAAAATGAAGGCCCATGATGTATTTATTACAGTTAGTTGAACCACTTGAGAAGGTTCCATCATGGGTCATTAATTACCTGATGACCTAGTCTTCTCAATTAATTAAAAGAATATTTAAATAAAATATTTAAATAAATAATAAATATTATTATTAAAATATTTAAATAAAAATATTAATTTAATTAACATAATGTTGGGACCCCCCGTTGACCCGTTTGACTTGAAGAGGAGGGGGGTCCATGTGGATAGAGTCTGCACAAATCTCAACTCGGTGAGTTTTGAATCCTCTAACTCGGTGTTGCAATCAATTTTGAACCCCACACTATCTCGTTCCTTTCTTTGGTAATCAGGATTCTTTTGCATTGAGTCCTTCAAATGGTGAGCTATCAAACTCGATTCTTATCATTTTCCTCTGTTAACTCGAGGCCATTTATGCATTCCTCATTCAAACTTCATGAAACATCACCACGAGCTCACTGTGAAGTCACCGAGCTCTTCATCCAACAAACGATCTTACCTTTTCTGGGCTCAAACTCACTTGAATACCGAGCTTAACCCAATATTTCTAAAAAGAATGGTTTTACCACAATGCTCAGGATTCTTCCTCATCATATAACACTTGTAGTAAGAATGTTTTGGCTTTGCCATAATAAGCACAATTTGTACCTTCCAAACGATGAGAAAATTCCATTATCAATAAAGACCTAATACTGCCATGATGATGACCCAGGCTCATGCCCATAACATGTCGATAGACACCCTTGAGACTGATTTTTGGCCAAAGAACCCTTCGGTATTTTGGCAGTGCATTCGGCAATCTCGGCTCCAATCAACAATTATGCCACTATTGGGATCTTAGTATGGCATAGGTAGCTGTGAGCTACACCATATACTCATTTTTCCAGAAACTAAAAAGATCCTTTATGTTACAATCTGCAACACATAAAATAAGCCCTTCAAAAAAATACATTGAACAACTGGGGCAACCAAGAGGACCTTGGAAAAATGTACAGATTTCTTCCTTAGTCGTGGATCAAAGCTAATAGAAATAAAGCTAGATAAAATTAGCTTGAAACTATAGTATAATCGTCCATTGTAAAAAACAAGCTTCTCTGAACCTGGTAAAAGAATACTTTTATTGTTTGATTGGACGTACATAATGGAAGGGTATAAATATTGCCTACTGCTCACAGAGTTTCTCAAAGAGACCATTTAAAAGTAACAAGGATGTAGCATGCAAAACGGCCAACCAGGTATTTCAGAGTTGACCTTCACATTCAATTCGTTTCTAGGAGAAGAAGTGCTGAGCAATATGAATCGTTTCATTCTGCACCGTAATAAACCTTCATCTCCTGAATCAGGGAAATTTTATGAAGCCTTGAATAGCGTGACTCCAATCCATCGTACATGGCAGTGATATTTGTTTCCTGCAGCTGCCATTCGATACTGAATAGATAACAACATAGTTGGTCAACCTGCTTGCTGGAAGCGCTCAAAAAAAACTTCTACTGTACTGCAACATGCTTGCTGCCTGTTGCGTGGGAGTTTGTCTCACGACCACCAAACCATCAGAGCCCGAATGTCTGCAGACTCATTCACTTCATGGCTCCTTGATGTATGTTCATACCTTGTTCCAAAGCTCTTATTGTGGCACAAGCTAGAAGTATGCTGGCAAAGGTGAACTGATCAGGTCGGACATCTGTTTGTTGCATTCGGTGAAACAATATCAACGCCTCGTGAGGAAACCCGTGTTTTCTGTAAGCTGCAATTATGGTATTCCATGAGAAGGCGTCTCTTTCTTGTGAGCCTGAAACATACTTTTTCCAACGTCGACCCATCTTCAACCATCTCGCCATCATCCTCCCTTATTGCTTGGAGGATTACTCGCCGCCCAATTTACAACTGCCACTTTAATTCTCCTGGTGACTCGCACAATGACTTGGACCACTCCAGGCTTCTATTTACTGGCGTGGAATTCTCATGATGGATATCCATCGTAATATTTCCCATGCTTGGCAGTTTGATCCGATTTCTCCCATTCACGGAAGTTTGATCATGGTTTACCAAACCAATATTTCCACTTGGCGGTGCTTGCCTGAATCTCCCCCGCGTGGAATTTCTTCTTTGGCTTGCCATCCACGAAAACCCACTTGGCATTCCAGCTCTGAATCCCCACATAACGGCTCGGCCAAATTAATCCACGGGCCCCGACCTCAGCTTCGCCACGCAACCTTGGCAAGATAGTAAAATATTTCCAATGCGCGGGATTACCTACTCGGTCGGCCATGATCGTGCTCCCAATTTTTTTCTCCTACTGAGTTTTCCTTCATCAGATTTGAGGATACCATTAAACTCTCAGTGCAAACATTTCAGTTGTAGCTTGTAAGGTGTGATAATTTCAACAGAAACCTTTATGCTTGCCAACCTAGTGACTCGTTGAAGATGCTCATATAATTGCAAAGCAAATTGTGCCTCATGAATATTCTGATATGAAACAGTTCCACCTCTATGATATTCGCTTCCATGAGTTGCATCGTAAAACAAGTAAGGTCTCGATAGAGAATCTTTGTAATAAATTTCATCAAGTCTCCCGGTAACACTCTTACTGTCACTTAATCGATTTTCATAAAAATATCTTGAAGGAGAATCCCAAATTTGAGGATGCATTCGATGCTGAACAGATAAAAACATCGTTGGACGGCCTGCTTGCTGGAAGTGCTCAAAATAACTTTCTGTCTATACTGCAACATGTCAAATGCCTGTTCACCAAATGCTCGGCCGAGGAAGGTCTGAACAATGTCAGCGAAAATATATGTACTGTATTCACTAATACCCTGGCCTGGCATTCTTGCTGCCTCTGCGAGCTTACCATTGTAAAATTATTTCGAGTAGGCCTCCTAGTTTTGCATTAATCAATGAGCCCTGGAATTGTATCCTAGAAACCATCTTTAATGCATCCACACGAAACGAGTTGCCTTGAATTATCCATCATGCTTGATGAGTCTCATTGATAGGGCTCCATCACGTATCTCTATTTACACAACGATCTCCATTCATTTTATTGCACTCTTGATGCCTTGGCTTGCATTTGAATCACCCTAGCTCTGCAGAATGTGTCCTAAAAGAAGCTCACCACATGATCTCCAAAATGAACGAGTCACGAAGATGAGTCGAACTCCTTATCTCTGCCTTCGCTTCCGCCTGTGCTTGAAACTTTCCAATTCATTGAGACTTTATTGATAGCTCAAACTTTGACTCTCCCTGACTCGGCTTTAACTTCCACCTGCATCGATCTCTACCGAGATCCTTATAGAGTTCCCTTCATTCGTCAATTTTCAACGAGCTATATTTTGCATTAACAAGACCTCATCGAGCTCTTACAACTGAGAGTCTCTACCGAGATGACTATCAATTTGACACCGGGTTCTCTATCAACTCGACCCCGAACTCTTTACTAAGTTGAGATCAACTAGGTGCCTTTTGATACTAGGTGATCTCTCATATGCAATTTAAGAATTATTTTTAATAATTGCATCTCGATAATAACCGAAGGTGGGTTCTTGGGACTATTTTTTTCATTTTGAACGTGATAGGACCCCATTGTCCAATCTTGCCATGTGTGCAAAATTGGATAACATTTTTGGCGACAACATAAGTGCTTCAGCAGTTTCGGTGGCAGCTACAGGAGGTGCATTGCCCATCTTTTACAGGGCTTGGAGAAGATGCTTGTTTTGTTCTTTTAATATCCTCTTCTCTTACTTTGCTTCTTGAAGATTTTTGCAAAGAGCATCCACTATGGATAAGGCCTCTCCTTGCAGGATTTCTGAGGATGTTCCCATTGTGACCTAAGTCACTATAAAATTTGTAGGAGACAGATCTTTTTTCTTCTTGGTGGGATCAGGGTATGTGATGTCCATAACCCTTTCGCCTGAAACACTCTCAAAGAAGTGGGTTATGGTCTTTTGCTTCTTAGGCCCTTTGGCTAGAATAACAAAGAATTCTATAGGTGCAATGGGGACCTTCCTCTTGTATTGGCTCAAGTTTCTGGAAATCCATTGTAGACTTAGGGGAGTGGGACCAGAGGGAGAGGAGGAAACAGGGGTGGAAGAAGGAGAAACTATAGTGAACATGGGGAAGTGTGTTGAAACACTTGGTGGTGGCATGGAAAAAGGAGTTAACACACCAATTCTTATGGAAATAGGATTCACTACAGGGGAGGAAATCATGGGGGTGGAAGGGATCTGTGAGATGAGAGAAGAAATGCTAAGGGACATATCCGCGAGGGAAGAGAAGATGGAGGAAGAAGGAGGGGGAGTGGTAGAAGACGAGGGAGAAGACACAACCAAAGGAACGGTTTCTTGAGTGACGTGAGGAGGGGAAGGAGGATCGGGAGATGGGATGGTGGGAATCTCACCAGTTGTAGTAGTGGAAAAATCCTGAGTGGATGTGCCCATCGGAGCACTTACGCTTCTTCTTCTTCTGGGGATGTTAGGCTTACTACCTACTCCTGAGCGGTGGAGGGAGGGCTCTCAAGAGCTTCCTCTTGAATGGTGCTTATCTCTCCCTCTTTATCCTTTCCTTTTCCTTTATGTAAATGCTTCGGCTTGGTGGGTGCATTTCCCAAGGGAGACGTGGTAAAGTCTACTCCAAGGTAGATGAGACCATTTTTCTTGCACCAATGCTCAGTGCACTGTAGAGTTCCTTTGGCCCCTTCCTCAATAGTCTGAGGTGCCTTATTTCTATCAATTTCAGCAAATGGCCAATTGTCCCCATCCATATCTTGATAAACTTGATCGACCACTTAATCAGTTACTTGGAATCCCTTTGGGACAATGGCCACACCATACTGAATGATCTCTATCAGGGCTAGTTGGGAGTGGTCCTTTCTTCTGAGCTCGACTTCATGATACAAATCGATGTAGATATCTTCGATCTAAGGGACATGAATTGGATCTAGCTTTTCCCTTAGAAGGAAATTACGAGGATTAAAGGTTGGCCTCGCCGAGAAATTATGCTTTAAGTTGAGTAATTCAAGCTCTGTAAACATCTCTCAGGATTTTCTTTGTGAAGCGCAGGTGTACCTGCCCACCATGAGGGGGAATGGCATTCCACCCTTCTTTCTTTTTAAACACTTCTCATGGTATGTGATAAACTGTCTAGACAACTCCAATAGGATCAGCTTGGGTCTCGCATACCTCCACAATTTGGTGGGCTCTCCCAAGAAGTTGGCAGCCCTGAGATAGGTGAAAGTGGGGAATTGTGTGAATAATGCTCCCCACTTCTCTATGGTGGATACCATGCTTTTGGTCATTTGACCATGAGTCATATTGGGCCTCAAGAGGCAGATGACACTGTAGAAGAAGGCATCATTGATTTTGCTAAATTGTGCTATGTTATTTTCCAATCTTAACTCTGGATAATACAGGTATATTCAGACCTGGGGCCATACTCCACATTGATTCAATGCTGGGTAGTCCCTCTCTGAGGCAGCAACATACACTACATAGGAGTTTATATAGAACCTCCCAGTTGTTGAAATTTGTTGAAGTTGTTCAGAGATTGTGCTGTTGATAATCTCTCCCCATTCAAAATGTTTCTCAGGGATGTTTTTGCTCATGGTTTCTAAATATATGAGCATCCACTTGTGAAAGTAATGGGCATTGGGAAGCCTAAACACTCTACTCAGGAAAGTGATGGTGTCACTCAACTCCTCTGAAAATTCACTACGATGAATGACCTATGGACACCTGGTTATCACCTTCTTGGTTTTTAGGTACACCTCATTCATCAGCTGCATACATTTGTCTTGATTTTCGTTCCATGTCTTCATGCAGTCGTCTTGGCTTATTGCTAAAAACTACTGGTGGTGGGGGATACCCAACATAATCAAAAGATTTTGGGCAGTGAGGTTGATTATTACCTCACCCTTCTCATTCTCAACACATCTTGTGTCCTTATTGTAACAACGGCCCACCACCATCATGAACTTGTTGTTGATTGCGCTCACGAGAATTCCTACAGCAAAGTGCAGACCACTACCGACCAATTTGTCCATCCACGGGCTTCCCGTGACCTTCTTGGTTCTAGCCCAGAAGTCCTCCATGTCAATATGGCCAAGCTCTGAATCTCTGATATCCAGGTCACACTCTATAAGGGATTTTAGCATCCTGACCCTTTGGTATTTATACTTCATTTCCTCTTTTGTTAGCTTAGCTTTACCCTTGGACTTGGTTGGCTTCTTACTCGATGAAGACATGTGTGAATATGAGTTTAGCTATTGATCTGCAAGAAGAAGTAGGGAAGTCCATCGCAAAAGAGCCATGTTAGCTATTAAGTCATCCATCAAAGCTTACAGAATGAAAAATTAGCAATTTACAAGCCTCTGGGTGCAAGGCGCAGTTCTAATGCAAGTTGCAAGGTCTTAAAAAGCAAGGCACACTTTAGGAAAGTGTTGCATGGAAGAAAACAACACCATAAGGGGTGCAAGGCATGGAAAAGCTACACACAACATTCAGATGCTGGTGTAAAGGGATATGCGCTTGTGCCATATGAAGGGTTTTAACTAGGTGCAAATTTATTTGGTGTAGCAAGGTCTCAGGGTGCATCATTGGCGCATATATGGTAGATGTAACATTAAAGTGAAGTGCGTCAAGGGTTTAGCTTTGTGCGGCATGGGAAGGACTTGCACAACATTCAGATGTTGTTGTTTGTAGTTGTATGTGTGCTTGCACCTGCACCTACGCTTAGGAATTTATGAGTTTATAAGGCACAGGAAAGGCTAATGTTGCATATAGGGACAGTACGCCTATGGTGTGACTGTGTTTGGTGTAACAATAATGAATTCAACACCTTGTAAAAATAGTGGGTTTGATTGCAACATCTTTTAGAATTTTCACTGCCTTTGCTTGTGGTTTTTGACTCTTTCAACTCAGAGTTTGATAGTGAGGGGAACGGAGGAAAAAGGGACAGGGGTCTAATATGAGGTAGAGCCTCCCAGGTAAGTAGATCTAGAAAGAGAGTAAAAATGGTTTCGAAAGTGGTTTACAATATGAATGGGAGTGAAATCATCTTCTTAGGTTCATTGTTGTTTTTTAAATAACACAAAACACAAAAACAAACAAAGAAACCACAACAAATCTGCAAGAAGGGAAAGGGCCACTTACCAGGAATATATATAAGATAGAGGAAATGATGTGGGATCCACAAATGAGACGAAAAGCAACACACGGGGCTGACATGAACGCTGACAAGTGCAGAAGAATACTTTTTCACGTTTTTTGAATTGTGAAAATGACAGGTCAGATGCACCTATTTATAGAAAAAGGTGCAATAAATGCGCCACCAACTTTTCTATGGAACAATTAGGGATATGTCGACACAAAACTATTTACTCAATGGCACAGCTTTTAAAGTGTCGACACTGCATTTTCAGCGCATTGGCGCACCATTGATGGGCATAACATTTGGAGTGTTGACAAGTGGGTGAATGCGCCTTCGTGCATTTTTTAAAGGTGTAACATTCAGAGGCGCAACATACAAAATGTTGAAACTCAATAGAATGTTCTAAAGGAATATAAGGGGTGTAGTTTTGGTTGATGTAATGTGAAAGAAAACTGCGCCGAACCTAAAAAGGTCAAAAATGACCAAGTTCCAAAAAACTAGATTTTCCAGAAAGGGATTTTATGTCATTCCGAACGCTAAGAGACCTTGACAGGGAAACAAAATAGAAGTTTTGGTATGGTTACCTACAAAATTTCCCTTATCAATTTTACAGGATAACAACTGTGTATAGAGAAACATTTGATGATGCCTTGAAAATTTTGGACAGAATATTAACAAGATGTGAGTAACACCATTTGTCTCTTAGTAATGAGAAATTCTTGATGATGGTTGATGATGGAATTGTACTAGGACACCACATTTCAAAAAGAGGAATTAAAGTTGACCAAAACAAAATCAGGATTATTTTATACTTACCTATTCCTCAAACCCCCACAGATATCAAGTCATTCTTAGGACATGTTGGATACTATAGGCGTTTTATCAAATATTTTCATAAAATTTTTGCCCCCATGTTTGTTTTTCTTACCAAGGATTGTGAATTTCATTGAAATGAAAAGTGTCGACATGCTTTTGAGGAGATTAAAGAAAAATTAATCACTGCCCCAATATTAAGAGGACCTAATTGGGAGAAAACTTTTCACATCCAAACAGATACCTCAAATAACTCAATTGGTGCATTTTTGGCATAGAAAGATGAAGAAGGGAAAATGTATGCTATTTAATACTTTAGTAAGAATATTACTCCCACTAAAAAAAATTACACCACCACTGTAAAATAATTTTTTGCTGTGATTTATGCAATTAATAAGTTCAGACATTATATTACAGGGTATAGAATATTTTTACATACAGATCACTCAACAATTAGATACTTAATGAAAAACCAATGGTTGGATGTAGAATAATTAGATGGTTATTTTTTTTACAAGAATTTGGTATTACCTGTTATCCCAATTCACCCCTTAAGGTAATTTGGATAACTTTCATAATTTCCCCACATTGGAGCACGCAAAAAGGATGGAAAGGTGAAAAATTAGGTTTTGAAGGTCCCTCTAGCTCTTTTCTAACCCCCCCATCCAAGGAAAAAAATTCAATGATTTAGAAAAAATGGAAAAAAACCAAAAAAATAGCTTTAGACAGTGCATTGCAGGTAAATTGGGTTTTTGGGGCCCAGGCCGCACAAGTATGTATGAGACAGTTGGGACTTGAAAACTTGAAATGGTCGCATTCCTTTTTTATGCAATGAAATCATAAATTTTTGTGCTGCAAATTCCATGGGAAACTAGGACATGTGGGACCCATAGAGCCAAAATGGCCGATTTACATGCAAATTGGTAAATTCATGTTTTTTTATCCCAGACCGCACAAGTATGCGGGGGACGCCCAGAATCTGAAAAGCCGAAAAGGCCGCAGGTCGAGAGAAAACTGGTGAAGTTGGAATTTTTTATCCTGCATGGTCCATGGGACAGTTGGGACACAAGTACATGTGAGCTCTGAAAATCCAAAATAGCTGACTACAAAGGAGATGTGGTGGAGCGGGAGTCAACGGCCCTCACGGCCCAATCAACATTGGTACAAGTAGGGTACCAAAAGCTGATTTTCTTGATTAATAAAGTGGGTCAGTTGTGATGTGGATGAAGTGGAGGTTTTTGTCCCAAGTCTCACAAGGGACATGTGGGACACCAAGACCCGAAATAGCAGATATACCTGCATACAAGGGAAAATAGTGAAAATCAGACCCTAAACTTCAAATGACCATAACTTTTGACCCCGAGCTCTGAATTTCACAAAATTTGACTTTATAGAATGAGCATGATGTCCTCTACACCAAAAAATTAGATTTAGTATATTTAGAGAGGGTATATATATAAAAATAAAATAAACATATTCAGCTCTAGTAAATTAAATGCTCAGTCCCGTTAAATGATAGAAATGTTTGGCAAACCCAAAATAGTTGCCCGCACTCAGAATGCCATAAATTTTGTGTTTCTCAGCAAAAACACAAAAAATTTGTACCTTTGAAATCGTGGTTCCAATCCCAATGCAAAAAAAAAATCCTTAATTTGATGAGAAATCATTGGTGTTTTTTCAGAAAATGTTCCCAGTCCAGAAAAATGATTTTATTTGGTAGTTAGGATGCATTCAATGAAACATGGGATGATATTTTTCACTATTGCAAGTTATGGGATAGTATGGGAAGCCTTTTTCAAGAAAAAAAACATCATTTAACTTCTTTTAATACATCTTACAAGTGATTGAAGAAAAAATTTAGAAATTTTCATTTTCCCTCTCTTTCTCCTCTTAGAAATCTATAAATTGGAGTGTTGGGCTCATTGTAAAGGAGGTAGTTTTTTAGTAGAAAAAATCTATCAAAAATGCTTTATGAAGCCAATGTGTTGTCGGCCCTTGTATTGGACTCCTTACATGTTGATTCAGGCCCTTATCTTGTAATAGATTAGACTGTGCATACTTATGAAACAATAGATGCAAGTTTGTGGATGTATTTTCCCCTGTTGTATTTGTCTGCATTCGTCTTTCCTCTTCAATTGCATTGCGTATATATTGTGTCTATCTTATTGTAGGGATCTATTATCATTATGTGTGTATGAAATGTTGTTGTGAATGCATTTTTGCTAGATTGTGGAGAATTTTCATCACCTCTTCTAGCATGTACTTTTCTTCTAATTTTCACACATTGGAAGCTATCCTCACACCCTCCATTTTTGGTGTATCACAACTTTAGTGTAGGCTTTGTTTTCATGCACACTCTCTTCTTGTTCCCTTGGAAATTTAGATTAGGATTAGATAGTCTTGCCTATATTAGAGTAGATTGTGGCAAATAGTTTAGGAGCAAGTAACATATTTCTCTAGAGATCTATCTCAAGTAGAAAGTCCCACAACTTGGATATATTACCCATGTTATCCAATCACACTGTGATCTGAAGCACACACACACTTGTTAAAACCATAGGGTGTTGTGATTTGGTGATAACATTACCATTATGGATAATATAGGAAAATCTAATGTGGTAGCTGATTTCTTGTCAAGATTAACCACTATAGGGGAGAAAGATCCAGTTAAGGACAACTTTCTAGATGAAAAATTATTTACTATTTCAACTGATACACCATGGTTTGCTGATATGAAAAATTATCTTATAGTAGGTAATTTTCCCTTTTATTTTACTAAATAACAAATGAAAATATTAATCAAAACCAGTGCACAATTTAAATGGTTAAATGGAAAGTTATTTAAATGTGGTCCTAATTTGGTTTTACACGTGTGTGAAAGAAGATAAAATATTTGACATACTTAGGGTATGTCATGATGAACCAAATGGAGGACACTTTTCAGTGAAAATAATAGCCCACAAAATACTTGGCACTAGCAATTATTGGCAATATCTATATAAAGATGTGAAGAAATACATCAAGTAGTGTGATCTTTGTCAAAGGATGGGATAACCAAATTTCACTAGTGAAATGCCTCTGTAACCTCAAGTAGTGATTAAACCATTTGAAAGGTGGGGGCTGGATTTTGTTGGACCTTTTAGTCCTCCTTCACAAGGAAAAGAGAACATTCTTGTATGTATTGATTATGTGACAAATTGGGCAGAGGTGCAAGATTTAACAAATGCTAATGAATATGCAGTTGCTGATTTTCTTTGGCACAAAATTATGATGAAGTTTGGTGCACCAAGAAGTATAGTTTCAGACCAAGGTCCATAATTCATCTACAATATGATCTAGACCTTCAAAATGCACTATCAGATCAATCTTCAGAAGTCATATCCCTATCACCCACAATCAAATGGGAAGTAGAAGTGACAAACAGGGAATTGGAAAACATTCTCACCAAAATACTTGAAGCAAGTAGAAGAGATTGGGTGAAGAGGATACCTAAGGCTGTCTGGGCTTATAAAAAAATTGGAAGACTACGATAAGGTTCTCACCATATGATTTATTCTATGGGATAAATCCTTTGTTACCCATTTAATTTGAACTACAAACATTGAGGAAAACAACTAAATTGGGTATTGAATTGGATACAACACAAAAGAAAAGAATTCTACAACTCAATGAATTGGAGGAGTTGAGATTGGAAGCACTTCAATAGACAGAGATAATCCAAGACCAAAGGAAGAAGTGGCATGATACAAATATCAAGGAAATATAGTTCAAGGTAGGAGATTGGGCATTACTGTTTGATTCCAAGTACCATAAATTCAAAGGCAAGTTGAGAACCAAGTGGTTAGGACCTTATTAGATTGAGAAAACATATAACAATGGCTCTATTTAGCTACTTCCCATTGATGGCAATAGAAGGAAACTTATGGTCAATGGACACAGGCTAAAAATATATAGGAATCCTCCTACCAAGGATGAATTCTTGAAGAAAATTGAACCAGATAAGGAATTTGATCATATGGAAGAACCTAGTTCTTCCAGAATGATCAAGTCATCAGATGCAAGGATCCGAAATAAAGGGAAGGGAATGAAAACTAGAAAATGATGTTCTCTTCCCCAAAAAAATATAAATATAAATAATGAAAAATAATAAAAATAACAAAAGGGAAGGAATGAAAAATAGTAAATGGAATTCTCTTCCCCAAAACAATTCTCTCAAAGACCAATTGAAAACTAGAAATGGCGGTTCATCTCCTCAATAAATGGCTAATTCAAATAAAGGGAACTTCTTTGGAATTACAATTGTCTTTTCTAACCATTTTTATTTTTCACTTATTTTTAGGAATGATGAGTCATCAAGGTGGAGGGATTACATCAACAAGAATGGTAATTATGTCTTGATCTTATTAAAGGTTGAATTAAAAGTTCACATGTGTGATTAAACTTGATTTAAGTAGGTGGTACAATGAGTCACTTATTGTAAATTATGATTAAAAATAAGTAATTATGAGGGTGATGTTGACTAAATAAGTAAAAGTGGTGGCATATTAATAATGAACTATCATTTGGGTGGAATAAAAGAAATTGAGATCATTTACAAAAAAAATCAAGGAAGAAACAGTAGAATCATATTTGAAATTCTGCAACTAAATCTAATAGTTCCGCATCTAAATTTAGTATTTCTGTAGCTATCTCCAAAAAGAGTAAGGATTTAAAATAAGAAATAATTTGAATCATCATTTTTTCCATTGGTATCAAAAATAATTTAGAGCCAAAAGATGATACGCAACTTCTTGTAGATGGAGAAGTAGCATCCATTTTTTAACAAGAAGGTTAGCTGGAGTTTATGAGGAAATTATCAAAGTAAAATGATGAACTGGAAAGGGAATTTGTTGTAAATTTAGAGAAGTCTAGAACTAATGTTAAAATCATTATAATTCCCTTTACTGTTAATACAATGAACAATGTATTTGGGGTACTACTTATACATGTTCCAAATCCTATAAAGGGGACCCTAAAAGAATAGGTGGAAACCTTAATACAAGAGGGTGAATTTGAACCCTAGTATATTTATAATACTAAGAAGATCATCAAAGGGGTTAGAAGAGTTGGCCTACCCAGACCCTTTGACAAAGTCAAATTTTGGGTAGTAAGTACCTAATTTGCGATGGCCAATATGGGGCTGCAGGAAGAGAGGTTCTTAAAATGCTTATATATCTTAGGTATGGGGCAGAAAAACATGATTATATAGTAAACCTTCCTTGTTTCCTCTTTGAATCCATCCAGAAAATGGCTCAGAGGTATTATTGGGGAGTTAGGAAAATTAGACACCATGGACTACTCCATCTAGTCTGTCAGCACCATTTTCTCTCAAATAAAAATGGAGAAGAAGCATGGGAAAAATTCCTCAATAATTTTAGAAAAAGCCCTAATATTATCAGAAGGGGAATACCAACCCCTAAAATTAACTTGGAGATTGATCCCCGTGAAGAGAAAAAGAAGGAAATAAGTGGGGTTAAAGTGACAAAGAGGAGGAGATTTGAAAGAATGATCAAAGCTGCAAAACCTACCATTTCTTCAAAATAAAATTCTTCCTCTGTAACAATACCAAAAGAACTAACACCTATCTCTGACAGTGACAGTTCACCCAAGATGGACCATGAAGTAAAAATTAGAAGAAGTGCAAGGAGAAATCCCAATTTAGGGAATGTTGAAGCTCCTCAAAGGAAAAGAGTTCATAAGAAGTATAGGGAAAATCCAGTGGATATTTTGGAAAGCATGGAGAAATAAGTTGCTGATATTCTGGGAAGCATGGAAATGTCTCCTCCACTACCAATTCAAACTGAGGAATTAGAGAAAGAAGATGAAATATTTGAAGAGAAGGATTTTCTAGAGATGGGGGACTCAAAAACACTATCACATTAGGAAGATGAATCGACATCTTGGAAACAAAAAGGGAAATCCCATTTTGTGGAAGAGCAATGCTCATTCCCTAAGGAACTTTCAGAAAAAGAGGAGAAACACCAAGTTAGGCAGGATTTTTTCTTATCTAGAGTAGAAATTATCATTAGGGAGAAGGATGAGGAATTAAACTTCCTCAAAAACAAATTGGAGCATAGATAAATGCTCATTGAAAAACTAAAAACCCAACTCACATATAGGAATAAAGAATTGACATTGATCAAACATCAAATGGTGGAAAATGAAAAAGAATTCCAATTGGATAATAAACAGTGTTATGACAAAGACATCCTCAATGGATCAAATTGTACAAACTGAGCTAACTTATTGGCCACTTAAGCAGTTATGGGATAGTACCTGTAGAAATATTTATGAATTCAAAATATCAAATCAGGAACTAAGAAGCAAGATGGAAGAGGAGAAGAAAGAAATGAAAGAGTGGGAAGAAAAAATTCTAGAAAATGGAGGAAGAGAAATTTAAATTCCTGGAAAAGACACAAATTGTTTGTATAATGAGTAAAAGATTACTCACATGTAGGAGACCTTCTCTTGCATACCATGTCTTTTTAGAAGAGAAATTTATCCATTGGAAACTATCAAGGATTGCATGTAGTCTTCCACATGAAATAAAGGATGAATAAGAATTCATGACAGCATATTCCTCATCCAGTATAGAGCAGAAAAATATTCTCTATGAATTCTATCTTTGCAACTTTATGCTGGAAAAGAATACGAGCTTCATGATTAATTTGTATGTAGGGGAAAGCCGGTTGAATGCATTTTTTTCTATACTCCAAAATCAAATAACTTGGAAAGAGAGTGATATTTAACACTTATTAAAGGCTAGTTCATCTAGCCTCTGCATGAGAACTCATTATATAAAATCATCTACCTTTGTTATACATTTCAGATCCCATGCTTTTGATAGTCAATTTAAGGAACATTATATTGTCAGCCTACATAAAAGTATTGATTCCTTCACCTGTTATGAGGAGAAATTTTTTGAAGATATTTATGATGGATGCCTAAAAAGATGGGAGTTTCTCATTATTTAATTAAGAATAATAGAAGTGATATCTCCCACAAACTTAATATGGTGTCTAAAAATAGCTAGAGCTTTGTGTACACTAATCCCTCAAGTTGGTGAAAAATGTAGGGGCATGTGGATGGGGATGAAAACAAGGCCTCGTATCCTTCTCACTTTCATGTCTCCATGGAAAAATAGAGATCCTCAAGATCCCACTCACTTTGAGGAGTGGGAGAAAAAGATAGAGGAGGGATAAGGATACAACACTTCTGAAGTGAAGCACTGGGATATTCAATTTCAACCATTTGACCTTAGTAGTCAATTGGAATGTAGAATTCAAAATCCCATTTTTGAATAATAGAGTTTGTAAGAGGATTTATAAACAAGAAAGTGTGGGGGAGATGATAAGACCAAAATATGCCTCATCAATGTGCAATAAATGATCTCATTTCACTCTCCTTTTAATCAAGTGTGACTACATTTTGTGGATTTCGTTTGATTTAATATAAGTTACGATGTAATTGTCCATATTTTGTTTGATTTAGTTCTAATTTCTAAAAACTATGTAATTCCTAACAAAGTGTGTTGAAATTTAGTTTTTTGAATAAAACAGGTCACATTCGGTCACATAAGCAAAGTATGAAGAAACCAACACCTTTTTTAGAACATTGGCTTCAATATGACTGAGCTCTAAAACCTTCAAGCTTAGTTTCTTAACTCAATCACTCAACTAAGGAAATATATTTCCTAGTTCCAGAACCTTTAGACTTAGTGTCGGAACTCCAACACTTAGTTCAGGAACTCCTCTGCTTAGCTCTGGAACTTTCGAAATTAGTTCTGGAATGTTTCCCTTTGGTTCTGGAACTTCTCCAAAGTTCCAGAAACAATGTTAATTTGTTTATTTTGACAAAATATAGTGATATAGAAATTAATGGGCCCTCTAATTAGGAACAGATCAATGAATTGTTGATCCTTCATACTCTAGAAATACTTATGTAGGACCAAACAGTTGTATGTCCAGCAAGGTTTCTATATTTCACATCTACTTTGAGAACTATTTTGTTTCACTAGAACCTATAGATGGATGGAAATATATTGATAACTTATGGTTGTAAATGCATCTTCGGATGAAGAGATATATATAAATACCTGTAGATAGATTAAATAGAGATATATGATATAGATATACGGTGAAGTTTTGTAAGACAAAACATTTCAATAATAAGATAGTCATTTCATTTTGAGAGAATCATAATTTGTTAACTCCTGATTCAAGGTGGAGAAAGGGCCCACTCCTCTAAGAAATAGGATTGTTTATTTTATTGGTATTTATATTTTTAAGAAATTCATGTAAATCTGTTAAGTCTTAATTTTGTAAGTGCTTTTTTTTCTTCAGTTAAAACCTGTTACGTAATTTTTCCTGTAGGTGTTATAGATTATTTACTCTTATTTCTATGCAAATGTGTCTTTATTTCCAAGAAATGTGTTTAATTCTACAACGTACATCTATTTCCAGTGATTTGTTTCATTATGCAAAAGTGTGTTTATTTCTAGCAATTTGTTTCATTTTGCAAGAGTGTTTATTTCCAGCAGCACGTTCAATCCTAGAAGATTTATTTATTTCAACAATGAATGTTTATTTCAAAAAATTTCTTAGAGTTTATCTTTAATAAGGATTTGGCCATGAAATCTTAAAGAAACCTTAAAATCCCCCCAAAAATGAAAATAATAAATACCTACAATCAATTACTAGATCACTAAGATTCTCTTGTTACATATAGCTTCAGACACACCCCTGATTTGAATATGACATCAACTAAGAGTTTATTAAATGAAGGGAATAATGACACCCATCACTTGGTATATTTCATTTTAGGGAGTGATAAGATATTAAGGGAGGGATAATAGTTTGGTTATGTTTGTGTGGATAGCGTTTTTTGAGGTTTTAAGGTGGAAACTTAAACCATTGGGAGGCATAAGGGATTCCCCATATTTCTCTTCTCCCTTGGCTTATATTTCAAGACTTTGTGCTTGGTAAAATTGTATATTATTATTATTGTTTTTATTGTGCTTGGATGTGTTGCAAGTTTTATTGTTGTGAATGGATGTTGTTGAATCCTTTGTGAAAGTTGTTATGGTTGTTTAATATCCCTTATTGCTTCATTTTTTGGGCTCAGGGGCCAATGAGAATGGAGGCTTCCCCTTATCATTATAATATGGTTGGGAGGAGAGTGTTTTCCACTCCCCCTTCCTTGTTGTTGCAATTTGGAGGTAAAGAGAATGAAGGAGCTTAAGTTGAAGTCTTTGACATAGTTGCATTTTGTAGAAGATAAAGAAGGAGAAAGTTATTTTTTTGTAAATTTTTCCATGGTTTCTCCACCTAAGTGGAGGGATTTTGGAACTTGCAGTTTAAAATGGAGTTCCTTGTAAGTGTATTCTGAAATTTTGATTTGTATTATTTATTCAAGAAATTAATATGTTGGAAAAGAGGCTTGTGAAGGTTACAACTTGTTTGTTATTGTATCTCCTTCAAACATGTAATTTATATCAAGTTTGCATTGATTTATCAATGGAAGTCATCTTTATTTAAGTGGAACTGTAGACACCTAAAACCCACTTACACAGACTTTTATGTTAAGCTTGCACTAATTATCCTCTTTCTCTTCATTTCCATAATAATTAGCACTTTTTTGCTAATTAGCTAACATTCCTTTTCATATTCATTAACTAACGACAATTCATTAATTAATTATACTTTATATCATTAAGGATATCGATTATTGACCTTTCATTAATTAATATCCACTTCTACTTGGGTTAATTAATTATTATTAATTAATTACGCTTGCAACTCTAAATAAATAATTATCATTTATTGGATAAAATTCATCTCTTACATCCCACAAATCATACTAATTTTCCATGAATTAGCTTTTATAAGCTTACCTCTACCTATTAATTAATCACCTTTGATTAATTAAAATATCCACCAACTCCCATGACTTGCTAATGATAAATTAAACTCTTCTAGATCCAGATTACATTTTATAAAGCAACCTTATCCATTCCTAATATTGTTTTACCTTTATCCCACATTCATCAATTTTCTAGCTTTGCCTCTTCAGGGAAGCTATTTAAAGAACCCTCCTCCTTACCTTTCTTCTTGGACCATGCTTTGAATAGTGAAAACTATAAGCATTTTGATCTTGAGCCATTCTCCATTATTAGAAATAGTTTCTCCATCTTAGATCATTTCACTCAAAATTGAGTAATATTGGAAGATCTAAAATGGCCTTGTAGCCATCTTGGTGAGATTTCATTCTCAATCTTTGAGATCAAGTAACAATCCACTTTGATTGCTTATGTTCTTCATAGGTTCATAGTTTAAGTTAGTAATCATAGAGAGTAGGAAATAGCTAACTTAAACTTTTACATCAATCGAACATTGGAAATCTTTCCTTTATATCCTTTATGTTGCTAAAATTTTGATCAATCCTTTGAATTTTACGCCTCCAAACTTGTTGTCCAAATCTTTTTGAATTACTAATCTTATGTCAACATGATGTATGTTTTCCTTAGCTTCCCTTTATAAAATCACACAAACATCCCTTATCTATTTACAAAATGTCTAGTTGGTTGTTGTTGACAATTTTTGCCCCATTGGTGAAATTTCCTAACAGGGTCGTCAATGGAAGCTTGGCATCATAAGAGTACAAAGCACTAGTTTGCAGATCGAATGAAGGCCCATCTCAATCGGCATAGAAAAGAAACTCCGCCAAGTCAAATGTGTGGTGAGCAGAGTGAGCTTAGATAAAAAATGATGTGGGAGGCAAGAAATGGAAGAATGGATCATCGGTCGAGTCTACATATTGGGATCACACAATTTTTTGGAAGCCAAGCCATGAGGTTGACATGAAGAGCATAGAATTAGACAAGTTGAATGATGTCAGAAAAATCTGATTCAACTCGGAAATGGAGGACTCGACAACGATAGAACCTAGGCCACAAATCGAGCTAAGCAAAAATAGAAACTCCAAAGTCTAATTTTAGACTTTAGAGGTTTTAGATTTCATATTTTCGGTGGCCAAGCAAGGAAAAAATAAGAGAAAGGGCCTGAAAATCCAAAACCCCAAAGTCTGAAAGGCTTAGGGGTATTTCGGTGTCAATGGCACCATGGATCAGGATTTTGGATTCCAAACTCCGAAGTCCAAAATTTTGGACTTCCTAGGTTCGAAGGTTCAGAGTCTTCGCCAAACAAAATGGAAAAACATGAGCCAAATCTTAAAATGTGAAAGTCTGAAAGGGTTCAGGTTTTGGGGTCAAACATGATTTTATGGTCAATGCGGTGGGAATTTTGGAATTTCATAGGTCCCGGTTTCGGAGGTTCCTTTCGGGGTTGAAGGAGCAAGCATTCTGAAAGGAGCAAGGTCTGAAACTTGAAGTTTGAATTTCAGACTTTGAGGTTTCAGAGTTTCAACACTTTAGAGCATCAAAACATAAAAATCACAACATTGAAGTCTGAAACCTAAAGTCCAAATTTTAAAATTTGGGGTTCCAGAGTTTTGGAGGTTTTACGCCGATTTGCAGATGAATAGTAACCTGATCTCCGAAATG
Source organism: Taxus chinensis (assembly GCA_019776745.2). NCBI lineage: Eukaryota > Viridiplantae > Streptophyta > Pinopsida > Cupressales > Taxaceae > Taxus > Taxus chinensis. The sequence goes on along the minus strand of CM034150.1, from coordinate 172,779,332 downwards.
GAAAGGTCCAAAGTTCTAAATTCTAAATGTCTGAAATTTTGGATTTTTGAGGTTGCAAGGAATTTCAGAGTTTAAAGAAATAGATCTAACCACTTTCCATTAATACAGTATGGCACCCTGATCTTTAGATGGCCATAACTTTTGACTAGGAGCTCAGATTTGCACAAGAAAGGACTTTTAAAGGGTGTTTATATTTTAAAGGGTGTTCCCATTTTATAGTGATACTAAGTTATTCAAAATGAAGAAATATAGTCCTCTATTTCATAGGGTGTTCACCTGGGTATCTCACCTACCACTAATGGATTAGAAAATGTTAGAAACTTTTTTCCCTTCTGAAATAAATCATATAAATAAATGGAGGTATGGGTTTAGACTAGTGGGATAGTTAGATAAACATTAAGAGGTTGCATGTTTAAATAAATAAATTATTTATAGGCATGGTAATGGAACAAAAATTTACAAGTATTAATCAAATATCTAAAATAAGGGTGTGGCCTGGGTCATATAAATTACCAAGGTGATTAATATTAATCTATTCTTAGGAGATGATTTTATAAATTTGCATTGATACCTTCTTCTACTTATAAATAAGTAAACATGTAAATTTCAAACCTCCCATTAAAGTTGTAATGCAATATTATTAGAAAATGAGGAAGGGTTGTAAATTCACTGTAATGAAATATTTAGAAGATGATAAGTACAAGTTGATCTAGAAGATGTAATGTATTAAAACAAGCACACTATTGTGTAAACACGATTAATATATCTTAAAAAAATAATTTCTCATCGTAATATTGGTTATCTATGCATAAATAACGCTATTTGGACATGGTTTAATGGTGTAGTCGATTCTCATCAGTGGATTTATCTATGGTATATTCTCAACATGTTTAGTCTGATTGTGATTTCTATTCACAATGCTAAAGTACCATGTTGAACATTCACATGTGTATGGTAGAATCACAAAATGTTACATACTAAGTATCTAATTTACCATGGAAAACAAATTCTTAACCATGTTCACATGAGTAAGTTAAAATATGGGATCCTAAGATATGAACCTCTATGCAATGTATGAATGAGATAGAATGATGATGGAAGGTGAATATGATAGTAGTATTGTTCCTTCAATCTGAAGATGAATGAGTATGAGAAAGTGCTTCACTTTGGGAAAATACTCGTCAATAATTAAGAATGAACCATAAAAAAAGAGTCACATCTTTCAAGAAATGCTATGAAAGATAATCAAGAAAGATACATCGTGATTACACATCAAAGATTAAAGTTATGCTACCCAAGGGGACATGCAACTTCCTTCTATTTCAAGGATTTCAATCACACTATCTAGGTCTAGGAACGTGGACTTATGAAAACCATTCATGACTAGATTGTTGTCAGGGTTCGGTAGTATGATGTGATGATAATACAATTCTATAAATATGTATCGTGAAGTATAAAACATTAAATATATACGCCCATCATGACCAAACCATGTATGGATACTGTCACGCTAGAGAATCCAGTCGAGTGTTAACCCATTAGAAACCTTCAGTGCGTCATAGTTGGTCATATGATTTGGAAACTTTTGATCCAAAGGAGTATTCGAGTTCCCCCCACTGTAGTGATGCTTATTCAAATCCATAACATTTCCTAAATCTTCTAAGTATAATAATATAAATGATAGACTCTTGATGATGTCTGATGAGGGGGAGGATCCAAACTACTATTCATGATTCATCCCCTAATATGTGAATAGTGAATAAACTATCCTCCCCTAATGTTCAGGGAAAGGGTCCTCCACCATGACTGTCTGACTTTTATAAAGGTGTTGCACCATGCTATAAGATCGGTGGACCTATGATACTGATGATGTACATGTGAATTCGAATCCTAGGTGGTGATGAGTCCTCCCCTACTGAAGTAGGAGCTTATTTAGGTGAGGAAAACCTATGTGAATGTAGATTCTAGGAGATGTTAGAGACTCGTGGAATTCGTATGTGAATCTGCTTCTTGTGTATCAGGGACCTAGGCAGATGAACCATTCCTACTAGTAATATTCGTGATGACTCAAATTAGTACTAGTCAATCGTCCAAATCCACTCCTACGATAGAAGCTATGAACATGTCATAGTTTTAAGAAGCCTCCTATTCTTCCTCCAGGATGTACATCTTAAATTGGGAAACCTATACCATTCCACATTCATAAATCCAGATATAAATCTACTCATGAGACATCTATCCCTATAGATGATGACGATGATTCTAAACTAGAAGAAATAGTCTTCAATCAATATTCATCAAACATATTCTAAGAAATAGAAACTAATGAGGAGATGAATAAATCCAATACAAAGACGAGATGGTCGATCGACAAACCATACTGATGGAACAATTTATTTCAAAATTTGAAGGAGCTTTCATAAAGATTTAAAGGGCCACATGGAAATATATCCAAAAGACAAGATTAGGATAAATTAGAGATTCTCTCGAGATCATCGTTTGTGGAAAAAAACTTCACTAGGATGTAATGAGGGAAATAGAAGATGAACATGTATGAAGAAAACCCTCAGAGAAGGAGAAACAATTGAATAACAAAAATGGGGGAACTTGATCCTCCTACATGGATTCTTCTATCCTCAGATATGGATTACATTACGTTGAAAAACTACTGGGGTCTAGTATTGAGCCATCGTCCATCTTCTCATCACTCAATTCTTCTTTACATATCACAATTGCACTTCGGGTCATCGCCAGGTATCATAATAACCTTGTTCTGATATATAGGCCACCTCTACAGTATTGCAATACTCAGATCATATACTATATGGGTATCCTCTAGGTAGCCCATATACCTTCCATTATGATTTTAAGGTGCAAATAATTTACAAAGAGTATAACTACACCTCCACAAATATATTCTATTCTAGACTCTATACACGTGAGTGGTTAAACTCAATACATTTCAATATGTGTTCTAGGTCTCACATTTCAATACAGCACATTACAATTATAAAGAAGAAGCTTCTCCTATACTCAAGGAGGTTTCTCTAACAACTCTCCCTATAATAGCTCTCTCCACAAACAACTCAACTAATATACAACTCACCCAACAATAATCACCCAAACTTATAAACATAAATGTGGAGCACTAACTATATGAATTCCTAACATTCCCCCCCTTAGTGCGAACATGGGGAAAAATTTCCTTTATACTTGCACCTGCTCATGATCTGGTGATTTTCACAGGATGATCACAAACCTCAAGGATGGTTTTGCAAATAGTTGACCATAAACTGAGAATGGTGGTTTTGCAATTGGTTAACCACAAACCACAAAGTGATGGTTTTGCAAATAGATTACCAACAACCAAGAATGGTGGTTTTGTAATTGGTTTACCACAAACCACAAACGAAGGTTTTCAAGTGGTTTACCTACAACCACATCATGATGTGCCAAGTACTATTATCATCCCTCATCAATATCCCACTGCAGGGAATAACATTGGAAATTTTTTTGCTCGTACATACATAGAAAAAATTGACATAATGGAAATGGAACATTGGATCACGTTCCCCCACTCAATGTGAAATTTTCACTTATTGAAATCAGGAACACTACCAACTGAGTCAAACACACAACTGAAAAAAAAATGCGACCAAATCATTTTTGCGGCCCCGTTATTGGCGACTGACAAGAGGTCGCTGAATGACCTCCATCCTCTTGTGCCTCCTACCTCCGGTTATATGCTGCTAACTCAGGTAGATTTGGATATGAGGCTCTTTGAAAAATTCACCCCCACATGATGGATGTCGCATACAAGTGAAAATGCGTCCAATTATTGAAAAGTGAGGCAATTATTTTATTTTTTTGTGACTTACTAAAATGACTCACTTAACATATTGACACACTTTTATAATACAAAACAATAACTAAAAAGTAATTAAATATTAATTTTTAATAAAACTACGAAATAGCACAAATCGACTGGGCTTGACCTTATAACACTATTATAAATTTAACGATTGACTCAATATAAAAAATAATTGCGATTTAATTACATTTTATTAAAACTAGACTAATAATAATTGACATGGGAAATAAAATACAATAAATAGAGTATCGACTATTATTCTAGACAAGACTATAAACAAAACCGACTCCTATGAAATTTTTGATAACAAAACTTTAAACATGACACGACTTTATAAATTTTTACAAACTTTAATTACAACAATACAACCTAGAAGTTAATGCATGACTTTTGACAAGACAGTTGATGACATTAATCGCCCCTTTCTTTGATAAAAGAATACTCACTTGATAAATGACAAAAAATTGGAAGAAAAAAAACTTATTTATGGATACCAAATGATAACAAACTTAAAAAAATAAACACAACATTGATTAGTAATGACCTTTTGACCCTAGAATTTTAAACCTACACGTGGACTATTGCATGGACAACATGCTTATCTCTAGTGAGCCTCTGATTCCTCTTCGGTGGATCTATATATGCATACAGAGTGTCCTAGTTGCTACAGCTGAGATGTCCAAGTTTGTGGAGATCTCGAATTGAGATTTGTGAGCAAGACAGTAACTTTGTGTGTTCTGCGTGTACTATGAAAGTTTGGAGATTGGGCATATTGCCTTTGGAAGAAGAGCTTACACAATGATCTTGTATTCAACTCATAAACGTCTCAAAATTTTACAATGTGCATGGGAGCAGCCAAAAATGTAGGTTTGAGAAGAAGACCAAGTTGTGTGCTTCTGTCGAATTGAGAGGAAGGCTTGAGATGGGGATTCCACTCATCAAGACCAGATCAAAAACTTTGAGTTACTGAACACACCTAGCAGGAGTTTGATATATCAATGTCTATAGGATCTGTGTTGTGATGTAGATGTAGGAAGACACACGAACTGAAACTGATAATTACTCAGCAACTTCAAAACCATTTCCATATCAAAAGGGATTACTCCACTCATCTATTTCTACCATCAATAAATAATAGAGAATGCTGAAATGGTGGAATTCATAAGGATACCAAATGATATCAACGGGGAAAATAACTGGTAAATACTCACTTCCTATGGGTTCAATTCTAATGTATTGAATACTAGAAAATTATGTATCTCTCATAAGAGGGGAGACCATCAATGCAAATATATCTTCCCCCACACAGTACTTAGGAAGCCATTGCTCTGATACCAACATGAAAGGTGCGAACAATTTGCATAGAGAAAACACCAGAAATATTTTCTATTCAGATCAACAATAATTCTTCTCAATATATTTCAATGTATTCCAGGTCTCACATTTCAATATGGCACATTACAATTATAAAGAAGAAGCTGCTCCTATACTCAAGGAGGTTTCTCTAACAACTCTCCCTATAATAGCTCTCTCCAAAAACAACTCAACTAATATAATACGTGAGTTGTTTCAACAACTCACCCAATAATAATCACCCAAACTTATAAACATAAATGTGGAGCACTAACTATATGAATTCCTAACAATGATTACATCTCTAACTAGCCCCTTATCTTCTATATATGGGACACCTCTGGGTAGCCCCTCATCTTCTATTCCTAGACCACCTCCTAGTATCCTTATTCCTCTATACTGGGGCCAAATACAAGTAGCCTTCCATATTCTATCTCTGACTAACCTCCTAATATCCCATAATCTTCAATTCTTGAACCGTATCCTTTTCATCCATCATATTATTCTTCTACCAATGATTGTGGCAAGCCTGCCATCATTTCTCCCATCAATTCTAAATGTCCATATTATTCTCCCACTTCTCAGGATCAGACAAGTCACACATTAGATTTTAATAGATCCAAACAAGTTCTTTATCAAGTTAAGATCAAAACTCTAAAGAGCTCTAAAACTCCCAAAAACTTAAACGATTATAAAATTCAAAATCAAACGCAATTCCAAAATGCACACCCAACATACCCATCAAATATGGCACAAAGCGTAAAAACCTATGGATAGGGAACTCAAACTCCCATATATAAAACCCATGTTTCAAAACAAATCACAATTATTTATTGAGTTTCATCTCACCACAATCATTGAGATCAGGAATAATATTATACTTGATAAGAAAATGCACTTAGTTTCTCTTATCAAAGAAATCGTGAACATCGTTGTTAGATCCTATCACGTAGAGTGACATGTTTTTTTATGATAACCATAAAAAAATCATAAAACATTTTTTTTCTTCAAACTTTCACTCGCATCTTGGATCCAGAAGGATCGAGGTGTTTAAGATGACAATAGAACTGTCCCTAAGTAATGGGACCTTACGTGCTTGGGACGGATATCCTGATAAACCTAGTTCCTCTATCTATTTCTACTATTATTACTACTCCTAGTGCTAGAAGAGGAAAATAAGCTAACAATGCCAATGGACTAGGGATAGAAGGATAACATGAAAGGAAACCTACACTAGAAGGTTATATCACCATAAAATATGGATGAACACTATCTATTCTTAGCAAAAATGGGAGGAGATGCGTAAAGGAAGGCTAGGCACGTGTAGCATGACTTAAAATGGATTTACCATATCAATTTCATGGAACAAAACCAAATAAGGAGGTGTAAGGGACGTGAAATGGCACAACCAACACACAACACAAAAGAAAAGTCAAGAATAAGGAATGCAAATATGTTAGGATAGATAATAGTCACAAAACAATGATTTTATTACTTCAATAAATGCATATAACTGTTACAATGGTGAAAAAGGATGATATCTATATACAAGAGCCAAATCTATAGGTATGAAACTCAAAATAAAAAAATATGAAGTCCTTAGCACAATTCCTAAGGATCCAAAGTCTCTAACATTAATACTGATCCCAACTCTTACATTTATAGATGAATCTATAGAAGGAGAAGAGAAAGAGGGAAAACCTAAATTTGAAATACAACCACCAAAAAGAGGCATTCAATGCCTAAAAATCCACCTAAGAATCTATAAGATGCACTTCCCCAAACTTGTTTGGCATGTTGAAGAAGGAAGAAGGGAGAATCAAATTAAATTGGGTGGTTGGAGCAATTAGATCTGATCATCAGTTCTCATAGAAATGTTTTCCCATTTCTCACCTACCAGATATGCCAAGAATTTTAAATTTGAATGTCTAACATTGTAGTTAATGTTAGCAGCTCTCTAACATGTCCAAAAATGTGTCGATCTGATCTCTATAGCAGAATATACATCTCTTAAAATATGTTAGAGTCGTTTGTGCACTCAAAAAATGTGGCGCGCGTGGATTGGCTGAAATGATGGCCAAATGTGCAAATATTTTTTGTTTCTACAATGTGTCACTTACTAAATTTTTACAAGGATTTGGTGCCCTTTTGACGTTATTTGGTTGGTTTCCTGTGGTGTAATCAAGTATTTTAGAATATGACCTGGCATAGAAGGGAGCAAAGGAGGGTGCGGGGGAAGGGCATGCAAAAGAAAGCAAAGGAAGGCGTAGAGGAACACATGCGCGATGTACATGGGGAAATGAGGAAAACTGGTGAGTAGATAATTCATGATCAAGGCAAAACTATTACAAAGTAACGAGTGCAGTGTAAGATAGGGCCAGGGACTTAGCTGATTAAAGAAAGCATGAGATGCGCGTGCAGGGTGAAGAAGCTGCTCACAAAGAAAGTGAATGTGTAGAAGGTGTACATAGGGGAGGAGTGTAACAACGAGGAATAGGAAAGTGAAAGGAGAGAACAGAAATCATGCAAGGGTGCGTAAGGAAGAGAAGGGGTACCAAGGGAAACCTGCAACCAAGGAATTGTGCTAATTAAACTTGAGTGCGTGTATCCTTCAATGAAGAGCTGAGAGCCAGAATATGTATACAAGTTACCCAAATAAATATGAGAGTTATTTGGATAATAGTTTTTGTGGCTTTTCGGACCATCTTCTTGTTAGATGAAGGATATCAGTAGCCTAGAGCATCCATTAGGCATGGAGTTTGCTATGTAATCATGAAAATGCTCTTGTAGTCACTTGAACGATTATATACTTACTCTATTATGAATCTTACAATTGCTGAAAGAAGCTCTGCATTCTGGAAGGATTGGAAGAACATGCGCAAGAAGCACATGAGAATAAAAAACTATGTACAAACAAATAATGTGTGCGCAACGCACTTGGAAGAATTGAAACTACTCTAATATATGCAAAATGATACATCAAACTTAATGGAATGGTTTGAGAAATATTCCATTTATTGGGATTTGTAGCGCACCTCCATCAAGATGAGTTAACTCAAAATATTTATCCTCCTCACAAGAACTGATGATGTAAGGACCACTCCAAAGTGCATCAAACTTTGAATGGTGCCCTGGTTTATCTCTGTCAACATCCCATTTTAAAACCAAGTCCCCAAATTTGAAAGATTGAGGAATAGCCTTTCTGTCGAACCATATATTTGTTGCTTGTTGATGTTGTTCTATCTTGATCATGGTAGAGTTCTTTAATTCTTCAATATTAACATGCTCTGCCATTCTAATTTCTCTCTGGTCTGCGCCTTCGAATTCCAATTGCTAGGAAAGGGCTAATGAGTTCAATTCTAGTGTTAAAGGAAGGGTAGCCTCCTTACCATATACAATCTTGTAAGGTGAAGTTCCTATTGATTTTTTAATCATGAATCTATCTAGCCAGAGCACGCAGAAGACCTTTGTATGCCACTTTCTTTGGTTGATGTTCATTTTACACTTCATTATCCTGATCAGGTTCTTGTTTGTTGACCCTGCTAGACCATTTCTTTGAGGGTAATAGTTGGAAGAATTCTTCAGATAAATTCCCAAATTTATACCCAAATCAATGATTTTAGTGCCAAAGAAGGCTTTTGCATTATGAGATATGTTCAGATTTAGTGCCCAATCTGTGATTATAGTACCAAGGAAGGATTTTTCATTATCATAGATAATTGTGTGAGGGACACCAAACCTTGTGACTACACCCTTGAGAAGTTCAAGGATAGTTGACTCAGTTTATTCCTTGAGTGTGAAAGCTTCTGTCCATCTGGTGAAATAGTATGTAGCTGTCAACACCCACTTGTGTCTAATGCTTGATGGAAGATTGATCATGCCTATGAAATCAAGACCCTATTGCGCAAAAGGCTAATTTGTCTGGATTGGTCGGAGGAGAAGCACTGCCCATATTTTCTTTCCTACAAAGAAAGTACACTCCCTACATTTTGTGACCCACCTATGAGCATCTGTAAATAGGGTAGGCCAAAAGATACCTAACATTATGATTTTCATTGTTGTAGTTTTGGCAAAGAAGTTTCCACCAAAGAATCCATCATGAAATTATGCTAACACTTTCTTATTCTACGCACTACTGATGCATCTTAACAACATGCCATCAAGATTCTTCTTGAAGAGAATTCCATCAATCAACACATAAGGGATAGATTGTAACCTCATATTTCCTTCATCTAGTAATGTGTGCCAAGGTCTATGTTCTACTCAATCTTTGAGTGTAGTAGGTCCTCATCCATAAATAATGAAGTCTCAAATTCAATCTGTGCATCCTCAACAATCTACCTACAAAGTACGCTACCTCTTACCAGTTTTGTGGCTGTGATAGTCACATCATAATCCATGATTTTGGTCACCCATCATGCTCTCTTTTAGCTAATCTCTGCTTCAATGATGAAGTCTCTAACAGAAGAGTGGGAGACTAACACCTTAATATGAGTTTTGGTGAGCATAATTTTGAATTTCTTGAGTGCGTGCATGATGGAAAATACCTGTTTCTTCATGTGACTATATATTAATTCGTAATCCTTTAGCATCTGGTTGAAGAAATCCACTGGTTATTCCAACCCTTTTTCATTTTCTTATGTCAGGACAATAACAACAATCGCATCAGTTCCATAAGCATAAAGAACGAAATCCTTGGAATATTCTAGGTTGATGAGTGTTGGCATGCAAGAAATTTCTTGCTGGATTTTTTGAAGCTTTCTCTTCCTTCTGTTTTCCATCTGAAGGTTATTTCCTTATTTAGCATCAAGGTGATGGGCCGAACTAGTCCTGAAAAGTTAGGGATAAAACACCTTAAAAAGTTGATCTTACCAAGGAAGGACTGCAAGGCCTTTTTGTGTGCTGGCAAGGAAAGAGTTAGGATGGCTGAGACACACTCAAGATAAATTTTGATGCCATCCTTTGAAACCACATGGCCTAAAAGATTTCCCTGTGCCACCACAAAATTGCACTTCTTGGGGTTAAGAGACACCCCATAATTTCTTAATCTCTCAAAGAATTTTTCTAGGTGCGTCATGTGATCTGCCCTACACTTTGAGAAGATTATTTTGTTATCAAAGTAAACCAAGATGAACTCATTGATGTAAATTTTGAAGGCAATATCCATGGTGCATTGAAATGTGGCACCCTTGTTTGACAGAACAAAGGGCATAATTCGATATGCATACATTCCCTACGTGGTTTTAAACGTTGTTTTGAATCAATCCTCTTCCTTGACTAGGATCTGATTGAAACCTGAATACCCATCTAGCATGGAGAATCTATGCGTGCCAGCCATAGTCTGTAGAATCTACTCCATCAAAGACAAAGGATAATGATCCTTCAATATGCCACTTGTTAAAATCTCTGAAATCAACGTAGACTCTGATTTCACCATTCTTCTTTCGCACTGGAAATAGATTCACTACCCAAGTAGAGTATTTGATGGGAAAAATAAATTTTTCCTCAATAATTTTGGATATTTCCTTTCTCATGAGGGGTTATATCCTTGGATTGACTAGTTTTTGCTTATGTATGATGCTCTTGATACCAGGATCAAGGTCAATGGAGTGTTGAGCAACATTTAGATCAAAACCTTTGAGGTATTTATACTCCTAGGAGAAGATATCACTATATTATTGACACAGAGATATGAAGGCTTGCTTTTCATCATGTGAAAAATTCTTGCTAAGTAGTAAATCTTTCCCATGCGTAATTGTGACTGGGGAATAGTCTTCTTGCGCAATGCACATGTACCTTTCTTCACCCTTAAATTCATCATCAGGACTAAAATTTTTCTCTAAGGTGACCATCCCTTTAGGAAACTTGTTTGTCTTCAGTTGTATCACTTGGTCACCATAGTTGTCATACAAGTCAGCTTGCATACTTGATGAAAATTCAGCTTCATCCTAGATAAATTGGATGATTTGCACGTCACTGCAAAACACTTGCCAGTTGGTGTTGTTGTCTGGTATGGATGGTCTTATCACCATATTAATGTACTGAGTGTTTCCTTTAATAAATTATTTTACAGGAGATAATTATGAACCAAGTGTGGCCATCTGGTCAGCTTCCTTGTTCATTTTATGCAGCACCACCTATAGATTTAGAGCATCAAATCTCTCAAGTAGGTCCCAAACTCTATGCTTATAAGCTTTGAGAATCTTGTTCTTTTTCTATAATTTTTGGTAGCCTGGTGGATAACCAAATCTGTGTCCCAAAATATTTACAGTGTCTTAATTTTCTTTTTTTTAGTAATGAGAAAGCCTTGCACCAACGCTTCATACTATACCACATTGTTAGAACATGTGAACTGTATCTTGTGTGTGGAGAATAATTTCTCATCTTTAAGGTAAATGAGAACCACTCTCACCACTGCCCCATTTCTTCTTCTGGATCCATCAAAGTAAAACTTCCACATACCCAGTTCAACTTTGTCTTTCTTGAGCACGCATGACAACATAGCATCTTCTTCAAGAAAGCAACAAGTACCAAGCCCAGTTTCATAAGCTTCCAATTCTTCAGCATATGGATCAAATTTATGGTGCCTCTCCACCCATTCGTCAAGCATTAGGTCAGGAACAGAGAGTGGAAGAGACTGCTCTTCAACAACTGAATCTTGTTCTTCCTAGATTAAATAGTTTTCTTGGAGAGGGGATGGGACATGTGACTCTACATGATAGGAAAATAGATGCTCATCTTGTATGGTAAACTAGGTACCATACCTTGTCTTGAGTAACATATGAGATCAATTAGAAGACAAGTAACAACCCACTTTAGCAATAAAGTCTCTTGACAAACATAGGGCAAACAAAGGAGGCAGGTCAATAATTGACACATCTTGAGTTATTGTTAGGATTGGACATGCATGGAGGGTTAACTCAATATCCTTGATGAATCCTAAGGTGGTGATAATTGAGCCATCAAGTTGCATGACTCCTTTATAAAAAGGGCTATGTTTTAGAGCTAAAACATCAACAATTTTCTTAGGCATAACGAAAGTACTAGCACCTGAGTCAATCATGTAATTATGCACTACATGTTTTCCTATGACAAGGGACATATAAAACGGTGGCGTTTTAACATTTTTTTTAAATTTCTTCTCTTCTTCTTTTTAGAAGATATTAATAGAAGTGTGTGGCTTCTGCACAATAATATCAGCATGTGGGAGTTGTGCCAGAGCTTCATGCAACAAATCCCACTAAGATGAAATGGTCGGGGCATCCCACATTGTGAAATTTATGTTTTTTCTCTTCATCTAGTCCACAATGCTAAATGGAAGGCCCCCTGTCTTGTGTATTTGGGGAAAAACATCCCTTCTTGAATGTTCAGACACGAAAGCTTGGACTTTAGCTAGATCATAGGCTTAACCTACGAAAGCAGGGGTGTGTTTTGCTTCAGAAGGAGCCTTGCACGAGATCTCTTGTGTAGGGACTTGGGTGCTTTTACTACTTGATGCCTTGGCTGTATATTTCTACTTCTAAGGATCTTCTTGAGTCACTGGGATCGTGAATTGTGCACCTGATTCTAAAATTTTCTTCTTGTATTTTGTGTTGTTTGCAACTTAGGCACATGGTCTGATTGTATCTTCTAAATCTTGGTTGATTATAGAGAAGTCCTTAGTTCCAAATAAAATCAATTTTTTTTTTTGAGGATCTTCTAGTCTTTCTTGGTTATTTTCTTCAGTAGCACTTACTAAAGGATCACAAGATGAAGAATTTTGGATCATGACAGCTTGGTCACACATAAAATTGGCACAATGATATTGACTATGAGGCATGTTGCAAGGGAAGCACCATTCAAATTCTTACACCAAATAGTTTCTGAACTGGAACAAGTTATTGACTTGCACTGGGTAATAGAAGATAAGGTGTGGAAGTAACAACTTGCAAGGGAAGATGTGCATTGGGATGTCATCTATAATTCTACTAGTTGGGCGCGTATATTTCATTTTTATATTGATTCTACCAAGTTTGATTGCTTTGGCCATGTGCCTGATTAGAAATACCTCTATAGGATTGAAATTGTTGTTTCTCTAATGATATGACCTTATTTGACAAGTTTCTAATCAGGGACTTTAACTCTTCATCTTCCTTCTGCTGCACTGGAGAGAAGGATGTTGAGGCAATTGGTTGAGCACTTTTCTTAGGAACAGGGATATGGGCCATAAAAGGTTGGGGAATTTGTGACATTTTTTAGAACAAGGGCATAGGAAATCTTGGAGATATCTTTCCCACCTGAATAAGACTATTTTCTACCCTTACTGTAATACTATAAGCAACTGTCAAAGTCCTACCTCCCATGGATTGGATCATGATTGAGATATCTCTATTGACCACCTTCAGATAATACAAGAAAGCATGTTGGGTTGTAGGTATTACCAAAAGAGGGATCCTATCCCAAGTCTTCTGAAATATGATGTTTAAATTAGTCATTTGATTGTTGGGTGCCCTTTTTGTTGTTGTTAGTTACTCCACCAGAGATAGGTGATCTGACTTATCTTCAAAGTAATTGTAAAGAGTTGTTCCTAGATCATCCTAGGTAGTAATAGATCCAAGTATTAAGCCTTGGTACCATCAAAACGCTTTACCTTTGAAAGAGGCTACAAGTAGCCTGATTGTTTCCTCATCATGTGTGATCAAATAGAATGAACACACGTTTGCTATATCCTGGATATGTTCCTATGGGGTGTTGGTCGTTAGATAGGACTTTTTAGAAGAGCAACAGTCAGGGGACAAGAAGTCCCTCCTCTTTAATGGGAGAGGTTCCCTTATTCAGAAACGAACTTATTTACAAATGTACAGAACATTGTTTTATGGTCAAACTTGGATTCTACGAAAGTGTTTTCCACAAGGATCATCAATCACACAAGGACTGAGGAAAGGGAATAAGAAGATGAGTAGAATAGCAACATTCAGAATTATAGATAGCAGAATAATTCCTCCTGTGTGCGAAGCTTCAAAGAATTTAAGACAAGATCATTTGCGATGGCTGAATGAGATTAAATTTAAAGACACAAAGTTCCATAAATAACCTTCTTCAGATTTATTAATCAAGGACACAAAGTTCCTTCTTGGTTGTACAAGATCACTGTATTTGCAAAACTGAACAGTATGTAATCAGAGAGACTAACGAGTTAGGAACAAAATGATCTCCACAATACTAAAGGAAAACACAGAGATAACAAGAATTAGATAGACAGAGAACAAAAAGCCCTTTTGTATTGATTTCTTTAAGATCTATTTACACTTTCAGAAAATATTCCAAGTTCTTCCTCCCTTCAAAATGGCGTGGAAAGGCCATTATATAGCTTACAAGTCAATTACTCTTCGTAACCGTTTCTTTTAACTAAAGAATAGTTAAGGACCGCCGGTTACAATACCTTAACTGATTACAAAGAATACGAAAAGAAAGGGAAGGAGAGGAAAGAAAGGAGAAGGAGACAGGTGGCCGGTTACTGGGAGGGACCCACTGTCTTCAGAATCCGCTGCCTAAACTTCTTCAATGACTCAGCTATATCTCTGCCACGAGGGACTGACGTGTTGGCTGCAGACTGAGTCCAAAATCCCAGACATTTCTCCATCTCTTTATCAAACTCGACGTGAGTATGATAATCTTTATTTGCTTCTTCAATGGCAGACTGAAGAGAACAAATTTCCTTCATCTTTTCCTTAGAGATGGAGCTTTCCTTGAATAGATGATCTTTGACAAAAGCTCTGAACTGAGCTTTGATTTCTTGCAAGGACAAGGAAGCACCAGAGTTTTCATCTTGAATATGACAATGCATATCTTTGAAAGCAGCAGCTGCCAGTGTCTTGAAAGCTTCTCCCCTCTGCCAACTGTTCTTCATTTCTCCCACAGCTTCCTCCAGGACTTTGATTTTCCACTCTACGCTATAGACCCAGGATTTTGATAGATTGTCTTTGGCATCATCGAAAATCTTGTTCGCCAGTAAGATGTTCTCATCTGTCTGTCCCATGAGGTGAAGGTCTACAATGCAATTGCTCCAGAGTTTAAGCTCTTTATCCATAACCCCAATAGTAGAGGATAGCTTCTGTTGCAAATTGTCTACCTTTCCATGTAGTTTAAAAGCTTCACCGATGAAGTTTAGCCCAACAACAAGCATGTCATCCACCATGGCTTCAATAGCTCTGCCATAGACAGAATACTTGTGCATATCTTTGATACTTTGCACTTCATCTTGGCTTAGAATTACAGGAGGCGGTAGAGCAGTCAAGGGGGTGGGGTCCAAAACTTTGTCCTTAGACAAGTGTGACTTGATAAAACTTGTGAGAACTTGGGCTTGTTCTTCCAGCTGTTCAATAGTCTGTTTCCCTTTCTCTACCCTTCCAATGACTCTTGTGACTGTTTCCTGGAGGTTGTGAATTTCACCTTTAGGAGTAGACTCTCCCATAGGGATCCTTGAAAGCTCTAAGTCAGATGTCAGCAAGTCTGATTCTGATTTGTCTACTATAGGCTTAGCAATCTCCAAGAATTGCTGACCTTGGGCATCAGACACAATTCTGGAGGTGGTTCTGGCTTTCTTGGCACGAGAAGGAGTGGTGCCCAACAAGGCTGCTACAGCATCAAAATTTGGTCCCAAGCTTTGAGAGGAGGATTTCCTCTTCCTTTTTTCGACCAGAGGTTGCACCCAAGCAAAAGAGGAAGAAGAATCTGCAGGAGGGGCAAGGGGACCAAGAGATAGGGAGCTCATGACGCTCAGGGTCTATGTAGCTGTTGACTCAAGCTGAGACGTGAGTAGAGCACTGGAGGCAATGGCAGTAGAAGAATCAATAGCACCCAGAAGTTCAGTGCTCTGGACCTCTTTGTCCTTATCTACTGGATCTTCAGGAACATTTGCAGGAGTTGGCATCTCGCTTTCTTCACTTTCACTGAGAACAATGATGTTCTCTAGCCCTATAGGCAACTCTGCCTATTTTCTTAGAGGGTCGTTCTCTGCAGGTTCCTTCTTTACCTCTTTGAGTTTCTTCCTGTATACCTGGGTAGATGGAGAAGGAGTAGATTCTACAGGTCCCCGAGCTGTTGAGGCAGGAGGGGTTTTCACTGGTGTTCCAGACTCTGGAATTGATGCCTCTCTTATGGGTGTCGAATCATCCTTGGAGCTAGATTCTCCTGAGTGCCTCTTGAATTCTCGGATCTTCTTACTGAACCAGACCCTAGTCCTGATTAAGACTGGAGCAAGAATCTCAGCCAGATCATCTCTCTCTTTCTTGTTCTAATCCAGGTCCTCCAGAGGGGTGTGCTTAATCACATTTTCATACTCATAAGAGTATAGCTCAGAATTGTCATCCTGGAGACCTTCAGGAACTTGGTACAGACTGAGTTCTTGGATCAATTGCAGGGAGAACCTGCCACAATGCCTTCTTCTGGCTTCAAAATCATCTGCACAGTCAGCCCAGTAGTCTTCTGTATCTGCCCTATGATGATAGACTATTTTGATGTTCTGTTCAATGAACTTCTTCAAGTCAAAACAGGTTCTTGGCTTGAAGAAATGAACAGTGATAGGGACCAGGGCTCTTTCTATGTTCTGAGCATCCAGAGCTGTTTTGCATGTGTAGTTTCCCAGAGAGATGGGAAAGTGCAAGCCAGAAATCTTCTTGTCTCTGCAAGTTCTGTGCAACTTGTCTAGTTGCCTGCATATTTCAATCAAAGCCATTTTATCATTACAGAACATGGGGAGCCGTAGAGGAGTGTTTTCATAGCCAGCAAGCCTGATATAGGAAAATTTCCTGAATTGAATGAAATAGGCTCCATACTGCGATATCAGGTTCATGGCTTCATCTGAAAACCTTCTTGCAGTATCACCTTCGAGCAATCTAACCACGTACATGGTGAAAGCATCATTGACCCTTCTGAAATTGCGGTTGCTGGTCTCCAAGGTGAACTGCGGGCAATAGGCATACACTGGATCATCTTTGTGTGCATCTATATAGGAGAAACCAAACCACTGCCTGGATGCTACTAGGGTATACATCAGATAGGAAGTCATATAGAACTTCTTTGTTTGCTGGACGTTGGATAGTTGCTCAGCCAAATTCATACTGATGATCTCTGCCCAGTTGATATTTTGTGTTCCCTGGCACACCATGCTGATGAGCGGGCACATCCAAAAATGAAACTCATTGGTGGAGGGCAAACCCATAACCCGAGCCAGCAGGATTATGAAGTCTGAAAGTTCTTCATTGAAATCTGCTCGGAAGAGGGTTTTGGTTAGGCGAGAAGCACCTTTCTTAGGGTTCTTCAACCAAGACTTCACCACTCGCGCCTTGTATTTGTCACTATCTTGGTCGAACATAGCCAATGCTTGATCCCGGGAGATGACTATAGCATTGTCCATCTCCGGAATTCTCAGAGCAGCGCCAATGGAGGCAGCGTCCAGCTTGGCAATGAGTTCCCCATGTACATTTGTCAATTTGCTAGAATCGGGGTCGAAGTGAGCTCCACATGAAAGCACTGTATCAGCACACTGTACTGAGATTGGGAATCCTCCGGTAAAAGCTAAACCACTATCATTAATCATCTGTGCCATTGGTGTAGGGTTTGCATCTGTCATTCTTGCCCAAAAATCACCGAAGTCGAGATGACGAGCTTCGCTGTCCCCTATATTGCTAATGGCAGATTCAAGCGGAGAAATTTGCTCCTGTCCCTGGAACTTGATCTTCATAGTGATAGTCTCGGAGCTGCAACCTAGACTTCTGGAAGGAATTTGCAAATGGAGGGGGGGATCGCGCAGGTTTTCAAATGATGAGGGTTCGAGCAAAAGATAGCATGGAAGCAATGCAAAAATGCAAAGGGGAATGCTCGTTATATAGCTGTTTGGAGAGAGAAATGACTTTAATGCGCATTGAATACACAACCACCAATTTGAAAAGCATCATGCTTGGAGCGAGCGGGAAAAACTAAGTGTAAATGACACTAGGTACGCTTGGGACATGTGAGACACGAATGCGCGAAACACGCGGCTTGGCCGGTTCAGGCGAAACAGGGAGAGGACGCACAAATGCATTTGGGACAAATGGGACGAAAATGTGTGAAGTACGCGATTCGGGTGTTTCGGCCGAAATTGGAACAGCGGGCTCGTTTGGACTTGGGACATTCGGGACAAAAAGTTCCGAAGTACGCGACTCGACCGGCTCGGCCGAAATTGGGAAAGCTCACACTTTTTCAAATGGGGCAGCTGGGACAAAATTGCGCGAAGGACGCGGTTCGGGTAAATCGGCCGAAAATGGGAAAGCTCGCACTTTTTAACTTTGGGACATTTGGGACAGGAAAGTGCGAAGTACGCGGGAAGGATGATTCGGCCGAAATTGGAACAATACGCAAAATAAGTTTTGGGACACTTGGGACAAAATTTTCTGACGGGCCCGAAAATGGGACAACTTCAGGGATTTCGGCCGGTCGGGTAACAGAGTGCACTTTCATACTTGGGACAGATGGGACAAAAAGTTCCGACAGGCCCGAAAATCACACAAAATGACCCAAAACACAGATTTTTTCAATTTCACGACTTAGGCATTTTCAGAGGAAAACACTTAAACTCAAAATTTTGGAAATTTACTCCTATCAAAGTGGGAAATTTTGAGTAGACAACATGGGGTGACTTGATTATCACCAGTAAAGTATGGAAAACTCTTGAGTGTGCCATTTGGCATATCATCTTACACAACCAAAACCAAGAGAATTCCTCTAGTAAATTTTGAAAAGTTCCTAAGTGGAGGAGGTGGCTAATGCACTATTGCAGGGCACCCATGTTGCTTGCTTTAAGGAGGCGTTGAATATGTGTGGCATGATGGAGACAAATATTTGCACACAAACTTTCTAGAACGGAATATTCTCAAGGATAACTGAAGGTATTCAAAATAATCTTCAGTTGTTGCACTTTTTCTCATGAAAGGATATTAGGACTGCTAAAACAGAGATTTGGAAATGTTGGGAGTCACCAGATGTGTTTAAATGAGCCTCCAAAGGCTGAAATACTAAGTGCACACACCAGAACTTAGAGATATGAAATTTAAACTTTCATTGTTGGTCCCACCGGGCATGCTATAAAATTATTGTCTTCAAACTTATACCTCCATCTCATATCTGGAAGGATTGAGGTGTTCGATATGACAATAGAACCATCCCCAAGTTGTGGGACCTTGCGCGCTTGGAAAAAAACTTCAAAGAAGGTTGGTTCCTCTATCTATTTCTACTGCTACTGCTACTCCTAGTGTTGTAAGGGGAAACTAAGATAACAATGCCAAGGGGCCAAGGATAGAAGGATAACATGAAAGGAAACTTGCACTAAAAGGTGATAGAACCTAAAAAGAGGGATGAAAACTATTGTTTTGAGTGAAAATGAAAGGAGATGTGTAAAAGAAGGCTAGGAAAGTGTAGCATGACTTAAAATGGATTCACCATATCAGTTTCATGGGACACAACCAAATAAGGAGCCATAAGGGACATGAAATGGCACAACCAGCACACAACACAAAAGAAAAGGAAAGAAGAAGGAATGTAAACATGTTAGGACAGAGAATACTCATAAGACGATGCTCCTATTACTTCCAGAAATGCATAAAACTTTTACAATGGTGAAAGAGGCCGATATCCACATGTAAGAGCCAGATCTAGAGGTCTGCAACTCAAAATACACAAAATTTGAAGTCCTTAGTAGAATGTGTAAGGATCCAGAGTGTCTAACGTTAATAATGATCCCAACTCTTTCATTTATACATGAATCTATAGAAGGAGAAGACAAGGAGGGAAAACCTGAATTTGAAATATAACCACCAACAAGAGGAATTCAATACCTACAAATCTACCTAAAATAAGTTAGATGCATTTCCCCAAACCTGTTTGGTATGTTGAAAAAGGAAGAAGGGAGAATCATATTAAATTGGGTGGTTGGAGCAATCACATATACTCATCAGTGCTCAAAGAGATGTTTTCCTATTTCTCACCTACCATATCTACCAAGAATTTGAATTTTAATGTCTAAAACTGTAGTTGATGTCAGGAACTCGCTGACATGTCTAGTTGTAAAATGATCTGAGCTCTATAGCAGAAGACACGTCTGCCAAAAGATGTCAGAGTTTTTGGCACACGTGAAACACGTGGCATGCATGGATTTTCTAAAATGATGGCCAACTATACAAATATTTTTTGTTTTTGCCACATGTAACTGATTTTTTGTAAGGATTCAGCGCCCTTTTGGCACGCTTTGGCTGGTTACATGTGGTGTAATCAAGCATGTTAGAAGATGACTTGCCACAAAAAGGCACAAAGGAGGGTGCACAGAAGAAAATAGAGGAAGGCATAGAGGAATGCACATGTTATGTGTGTGGGGAAATGAGCCAAACTAGTGAGCATAAATCGCATGGTCAAGGCACAACTATTACAAAGTAATGGGCGCGTCGCACGAGAGGGATAGGTACTTAGCTAATTATTTATATTTAAATTTCATTATTATTATTAAAATTTTAATAATTTTAATATATTAAATATATTAATATATTAATAATATTAAAATACTCCAATCTATTGAAGTTTCCTTTTTTTGGTTTACTAATCATCTTATAAAATGTTGTTATTTATTTCTAGTACCACAAATATTAAATATTATTATATTTAATAAATGTGTAAAATTTGTAATGATTTATACAATTAACTACAACTATGACTTGTAGGTACTTAAATTTCTTTTCTCTTCTCTTTATTTTACCTAATTTTAAGGAATAACTCAATTTATAAGACAAGTATATTTGTAAGACAACGAGTTTAGAGTTTTCTACTGAGTTATACAAAAGTAAATTTTTCTAAATGTTAGTACAACTATATTATTAAATCTAATGTGTTTTCAAGGGAAGGACTATTTCCTTATATATAAAACTACATCTACTTCCCTTCATTCAAAAATCTAGAAATACATCTATGGTTCATGTACTCAACAAGCATTTCATGTAATGAAATAAGAGTAACTATTCTTTATTTTTACAACGTAAGTATTTCTTTCCATCAAGCATTCCAAAAAGGATCTTTCTTCATTCAACTAAATTAAAATAATTTGGAATAAATAAAATATGCAAGAATTTCTTTCCAATCACACTTTTCTTCTACAAATGTATCTATCTTACAACTCAACTTTGTTCTTTTCACTACAATACTTTCAAGATTTACATAATTGAATGTACAAGCACTCTATTAGACATACAAGGATTAAAATATTCCACGTAAAGTGGGGATAAATAAATGAACAATTTAGAACATAAGGGATATCAACAAGGCAAAAATAGAAGTCTTTTATTTGCATGTAATCTCCAAAGGTAGCTCCAAGTCTTGTTTTCATCAAAATTTCAAAAAAAGATCACAATACAAAGAAAGGATGAGTAGGCAACGCTCCCCATCCAACCTTTAATCCATTGAGTGGAGAATCCATACCCTTAATGGCCCCTGAGCCCCAACTAGGGAACCATGAGGGATCTTGAGTAACTTTGACAACTTTCAACAAGAATGGCTACCACAAATAACATACATTCCAAAATATTCAACATAACCAAAAGATATATTCAAAATTTTTACAACTTCTCAAACAACACAAAGGTTTGAAATCAAACAAAATGGAGTAAGGACTATGGGAAACCACCTCATTATGCCTCCCAAGTGAAGTGGGATTTTCCCCCTAAGCCTCTAAGAGCACAAAATAATAAACATAAAATCATTATCTCTCCCTTACAAGTATGCAACAAAATAACCATGATTTCCTTTTCACTCCCCATAGGTGCAACTCCCATTCACACTCCCACAAAATTCATGCCTCACAATACTCCCTTTTCCCTCCCCAATTGTCCCATAATCCCTTCTCCCACACCCAACTTAAGGTCTACTACCCAACCAACACACAAGCATATTCATAAGACAAAAACAATTTTAACAAGCACAAAATTACATACAACCAATAATAATAACATAATAACAAATTTGGATAGCCTACCTCTCCATCAAGCTCCAAGATAATTCCACAAGTCTCTTCAATTCCAAGAAAAGAAATTTTAAAAAACACTCTAATAAGCTTCAATTCCAAAAGTACACAAGAAGAGAAAAGAACAACTAACCCCCATTCCAACCAAAAATCACCAATAAATAGAAATGGAATGTGAGGATGATGAGGTGGCTCCATGTAGTATTCCACTTCATCATTCCTCCATCCCCACACTCAATTCAACACACCAAGACCAAGAAAATCAATGCACTTACAAGGACTATCCCAAACCACATGCCTCGCAAAATTACACATCATTATTTCAAAGGACACAATAAATTGGGGTAGAAATAAAGATAATTTTCTCTCTTTTACACTAAAAAATGGATAAACAAGTCAAAATTAATCTACCCAACCCATACGTAGGCTTGTTCGGTAAATTTAAAAGGCATGGGAGAAGCCTTACTTGTCCAACAAGCCTCCAAAAATGCCCCCCAAGTTGAAATCCAAATTTTGAATTTGGGGTGGGGTAAAACACTTATAAATCAACATAAATTTTACTTACAACAAGGACCACCAAACCTCATCATAACTATTTTTCACATCCCTAATTTACTTAACCCAAGAAAAATAAGTTTAGCTTAATTAAGACATATTTTCACATGCTAATAAAGTGACAAGAATTTTTTATTTTAAATAAATAAATATGAATAAAGAACATGAAAAATTAAAGAAGGGAATACAATTCACCCCATGGCCACACATGTGAAGTCACCTTCCCATGGGAAACCTCCAAACTAGACATGTAAAACACCACACTAAACAACATTACACAAGTTGTCAAATTTGGCCTCATTTCTCAACACCTGACATCCTTCCGTGGTTGGTCTCCTATCCCCTTCGATGTATGTGATAAAATTCCTACACAAAAGAAAATACCTCTCTAGCCTTTCGTTTTTATCAACACCATCGAGATAATATACATATAAAATAAATAACCATCATTTGACATTAGCAATTCTATTATCCATTAATATATCAAAATCTAACCCTAACATCCATGAGATTAAAATTCTACTTGAAACATCCCAAAACATAACATGTCACTATAAAATCCACATCATGAAAATCAACATATATCAAACTATCTTACATCACTATCTACTACATCATAATAAAACATAAACATCATAATGTCAATATTCCAAATATCAGTATAATCTATCATTTATTGATCAATGTATCATAATCAAAATGTTTGAATATCAGTCCAATAATATCAATATCAAGATGAAACAGTTTCAAATACGAGTGGGCACTAAATCCCCCTTCCCTTAGACTCAAATTCATCCTGGAAGTTACTAGAATAAATGAGGAAATTGAGCTCAAAAAATAGTGGCATCCTCGCATGTGGCTGCAGTCTTGTCATACCTATCCCATTGGACCCACACTTGGTCAATCTCGCAGCCTCGAAGGCCCAGGGTCCTGCACTCTATGATGCACATGGGATCCAATGACACCTACCCCTTCTCTTGTACCTACAATATGGTCCAATCAAAAACATGAGAGGGATCTAGAATATATATCCTAAGTACATACACATGAAAAACATTGTGCATGCAAGACAAGATGGGTGGAAATGCTAAACAATAGGTCAAAGGAACGATACACTGTAAGATCTCGAAGGGACCCACAAATCTAGGAGATAACTTCGAGCCTTTTTCTATAACGGATAGGGCTCTTATGAGGCCTGACATGAAGGAATGTCTTCGTGCCCACTTAAAAACTATGATCTGTCCTCCTATGATCTACATACTTCTTCTACCTATCATGAGCCTCCTGAAGCCTCTGTCGAATGAAGACAACCTGTTGCTCCATATCTTGCACCAAAGCTGGCCCGAGAGAAACCCTATCCTCCAATCTATCCCAACTCAAAGGTTTCCTACACTCTCTTCCATACAACGCCTGAAAAGGATCCACGCCAATCAACTCTGAAAACTATTGTTGTAAGAAAACTCCACCAAATACAAGTACTCCTCCCAACTAGACTAATGGTCCATCACATACATCTACAACATATCCTCTAAGATCTGATTCACTTTCTCTTTCTATCCATCTATCTCTATATGATAAGTTGTACTAAAGTTGATGCTTGTCCTAAGAACCTACTACATGATAGTACAGAAATGAGAGGTGTATAAGGGATCATGGTTACAAATAATCTTCAACAGAATTCCATGCAGTCTGACAATATCATCAAGGTAAACTTACACTACTACACTAGCTATATAGTTGGTATTCGCTGAAAAAAATGAGCCACTTTCATCAATTTATCCACCGTGACCATGATGATGTCGTGGTGGTATCTCGACATCAGTAGCCCCACTATGAAGTCCATGGAAATGGTGTCCCATTTCCATTCTGGTATGGCATGCAAGTAGAGAAGGCTAGTTCCATTTCCATTCTGGTATGGCATGCATGTAGCAAAGGCTAGTTGGATGTTGATGCTTTGTCTTCACCCTCTGACACTCTAAACAATGTGACACAAATTGAGCTACATCACTTTGAAGACCTCTCCAATGATAAATTTGTCTCAAGGTGGCATCCATCTTATTCATCCTTGGATGGGCTAAATAAGGTACATGCTGAGCCTCTGTTAAGATATCCTATCTCAAGCCTCCATCTCTATAGATATATATCTGACCTCTGTATCTGATAAGACCATCCACCTCCAATGAAAAACCATAAAAATTCCCCTCAAGGGGTCTCTGAGACTCAATCTCTGATCCGGCTGCAAGGTAGAAGTTGTCATGAGGAATCTACTACAAAATCATTCTCCAAAAATTTGTACCCACTGAAGTAGCCATAACCAAATATCTTCATATACTCATAGTGTCTACAAGCACATTCTCCTTCCCCTTCACATGCTTTATCTCCATGTTGTACTCACAAAGAAACTCCATCCAACGTCGTTGACAAGTGTTGAGATTAGGCTATGTTAAGTGGTGGTGAAGACTCAAGTGACCAGTCCTGAGTATAAATCTCTTCCCAAGAAGGAAGTGTCTCCAATGAAATAAGGTATGAACAACTGCTATAAGCTCAAGGTCATGATTTAGATAATTGAGCTCATAATCCTTGAGTTTGTGAGACTAAAAATATACAACACAACCCTCCTGCATCAACACACCTCCTAACCCTGCCAAAAAACCATTTGTACAAATAAAGAACTCACCCTGAGGGTTTGGAACTACCAGAATAGGTGTTGTCATAAATCATTCCTTCAATGTACTGAAGGCCTCGTCACAATTATCTGAAAAGATGAACTTCTTCCCTTTCCCTTGAAGGGAAGTGATGGGGTGCACAACCCAAGATAAGTCCTAAAAAAAATATTGTAGTATCTTGCCAACCCTATGAAACTACACACCTCTATCACACTAGTAGGTGTTGGCCAATCCATAATGGCTATAATCTTGGAAGGATCTACTGTGATACCTCCCCTAGAAATGATGTTACCCAAATACTGCACCACTGACTGAAATAGTTCACACTTCTCTAGGTTCTCGTAAAGTTGTTGCTCACAAAGACAATACAGAATGTGACGAAGGTTCTCCTCATGCATACATGATTAGATTAAAAATGTCATCAAGGATCATGAGGAAAAATTTGTCCAAAAAGGTCCTGAACACCCCATTCATCAAACTCATGAAAATTTTAGGGGTGTTTATCAGACCGAATGACACAACTGTAAACTGATAGTGACCATATCTCATGTAGAAAGATAACTTGTGGACATATTCCTCTACAATCCTCAACTGATGGTATCCTGACTTAAGATCAATCTTAGAAAACATAGTGGCCCCTTAATCTGATCAAACAAATTGTTAATGCGAGGAAGAGGGTAATAATTCTTGATCGTTACTTTTTTCAACTGATGATAGTCCACACACAATCGCAAGGATCACTCCTTCTTCACAAAAATTACCGGTGCACCCCAAGGGGATACACTAGGATGGATTATGCCATTCTCGAGAAGGCCCTCTAACTGCAACTTGAGCTCACATAGCTCATGTGTGGTCATCCTGTAAGGAGCGCGTGAGATAGGTTCCACTCATGGAACCAAATCAATATGAAAATCAATCTCACATGTGGGAGGCATCCCTGGTAGCTCACTATGAAACACATCATAAAAATCCTGCAAAATTGGGTGATCATCAAGTGAAGGTCCACTAGCCCCATCGTCTGACCTATCACTAACTGTAATAGCATACAACTGATAACCCCACCTCATACACTGCTTTAGCAACATAATAGAAATAATGCGGATAGAGATGGATCTCCCAACTCCAAATATCACTGATTCCACACCCAAATCATCTACAAAAGATATAATATTACTATAGCAATCAAATTTGGCTCTGTGTGTAGAAAACCAATCCATACCCAAAATCACTCCATAAGAACCCAAAGGAAGGATATGAAGACCCAAGGTTATGGTAAAGTGTCCTACGTCCACTACACATTCATTGAATAAGGAGTCTACTGAGATCTTGGTTCCATAAGCCATTTTGACGTCCTAACTAAGGCCTTTCCTAACTGCCACCAACCCACCATGCTCGACTAAAGATGGAAAAATAAAAGAATCTGAAGAACCTGATTCAAATACGATAGGGGTAGAAATACCACCAATGTTACCTATGGCCTCAATCACCGTTCCCTAGTGCTCTGCTTGGTGGTTCTCAACCATTGCATATATCATGTGGCTCCTAGCCATGTCACCAAATGTAGGCTAAAAAAAGGTTCCTTACCCTGATTAGTAGGGTTTTGAGGGCACTCTCTCTAATGATGACCATGCACACCGCATCCTTACTAAGTACTTGGTCCTCTCCAATGTGCAGATAGTCATCTAGGTGGCCTAGTAGTACATGTTGAAGGTCCTAATGACCATGCCATAGAAATCTAGGGTGCTGCAGTGGATGTACTCTTTTCGATTATGCTGAAGGTGGAGCTTGTGTCCTGTTGCGACCCCGAGCTAGAGGTCCCATACTACACCCTCTCTAAGCATCATCACATTGTGGAGGTAAAAAGGGTGGTTGAGTCTATTGCTGATACTTCTGAGGAGGTGGAGGAGGCAAAAAGGAAGAGCTAAAGCATTTCCACCACGAGGAGGAGAATTTGATCCCCTCAACCTACTATCCTGCAGCTATTGTATGTGACTCCTCACTCTATCAGGTACATGTTGAGTCTTCCCCCAAGTTTTCTCTATAATATATGCCATCTCCAAGACCTCTCATAATGTCTATGTGTATTGAATGTGTACTTCCCCACCCAAGTCTAATTTTAGGCCCCTAATGAACCTGTACACTTGAACATGTTCATCCTACATGTAGTCTACATACTGAAGTAGATCTAGAAATTGTTCCTCATACTCTGTTACTGTCATGGAGGCCTGTCGCAGATCATGAAACTCATCATTGTACCACTGAATGAATCTCCTAGAAATATATCTTCTCTTGAAATGTTCTTCAAAGAGCTCCCAAGTGATTGTCTCAGAATCTACATAGAGCTTCTCCTCCTCATTCCTCCACCATACTCTTGCTTTGTCTCTAAGTAGGTGGATGGAAATACAATATTTCATGTTGCTATAACAAGGGCATAGCTTGAAGCATCCACTCAAGCTAACCAACCATGCCTTGGCCTGAAATCCGCCTGTGTCTCTATGAAAATTAGGTGTTTGTAACTTCAGTATCTCTCTAATGTGATTTGATGCATTCAATTTTCAACCTCTCGGTCTCTCTTCCTGATCATCTCTTGACCTAGGGCTCCTAAACTTGTCTATGTGCATCATAAATCCATCTCTGAGCTCCCTAAGAGGTGACTTATGTCTAACTAACTCCACGTGGAAGTTCTCTACAATGTGACATGAAGGCACATGAGCCTCCACTGATGGCTCGTTGTCTTTCCTGCTAGGTCACCCTCCTAAAGATTCTCCACATATAGTAGCATTAACCTCCTATAGCATCTGCAATATTTGAGGAAGAATGGTTGCTACTGCCTAATATGGGGGTGGTAGGTCTAGGTCCACGTGTAGGAACCCCTCATGTGGTCCGCGCCTCCTGCATAGACCAAGGTGAAAGTTAGTTTATAATCATATAAGTTTTTGTTTTCAATTTTCTAAATTTTCTATGTTTCAAAACATCATGCATAGTTTTGTGTACTAGGTTTAAAGTTACACTAGGTTTTTTTTTTTTAATTTCGTGTTTTCAAGTGTGCTCAGGGTACAAGCATTATACCCACAACTTTGATACCAAGTGTGACACCCACAAAATTTCACCCACAAAACCCAAAATGAAACAAATGTTATAATGGAAAAATTACGGATTTTTTTTAAAGGATGAAGGCAACAATTAGTTAAACCCTTAGTTAACAAATGAGTGTCACAAAATTAAATAAATAGTAATATTAATCCTTCAGTTAGGTTTAAATAATTTCATTCCTATAATCTTAAATTAATTTTATAATGCAGTACCTAAAGTACTTTAATAATTTATTTTATAAAGGTCTAGGCCAAAATTACCCTTCCACTTAACCAATACTACTAAATTTAGCTTTCAATTTTAAATGTTATCTAGATTACTAAGAGAATAAATTTACTTAATTTTCACAAGGTCATGGCCTCTATAACTTTGAACATTAGTAAAATAATTCAAAAGGAAAAACAAAATTTTAATTAACTTCAACACCACACAAGTGGCCCCATTCAAACTTGACCCATGTGCTCAAATGATGATCACACCTACCTTCACCTAACTTTTGTACGGGACAATCTTGGCCCTTGGATGAAACCAATATTGAACATTGGATGGGGAAATTACAAAACAACCCTAAAATTTCTTAAGGAAATCTTTTATTGATCTCTTTTACTCATTCATTCATTTTTGGTTTTACAGGTTAAGGAAAGGAGGAAGAGAAGGAATCCATGGAAGAGAAAGAAAGAAGCTTGGGATGGATACACACAGCCTCCAATTCTATTTTACTTTATCTTGTTTACTATTCTTTTCTACCCTATTCTAAGGTTTAGTTGTAAATTTCATTATTTGTTATAAATCTATTTCAATGTATTTTCCCTTCTTGGACATTTGGGCATTTTATCCTAATAATATAAATCTAGTTTTCAAGTTGAAAATACACTCTTTTTCTCCTTTTTTAGTAAATACATGTGTGTGTGTGTGTGTGTGTGTGTGTGTGTGTGTGTGTGTTTCCGTTTAAAATAATAATGAAGTTGCGGAATAACGTTTTAAAGCCCTGCGAACCCAAATTGTTTGGCCAACTAAGAGAACGAGGTTATTGTTTTAGTAATAGAAAATTTTGAAAAATATGGGAGAGAGGGTCACTGTCCACACCTTTTTAAAAGTAACCCACTTAACCGTGGTCATTTCCCACACATTAATATATTAAAAAATTATATAAATATTGTTTACTAATAAGTTTTACAATATAAATGTTAACAATTTATTTTATTTTTTATTTATAATATATATATATATATATATATATATATATATCATTATTAATATTCCAATTTCATTATTTTTATTAATTTTTTGATGATATTAATATATTAATAGTATTAAAATACTCCAATCTATTTAAGTTTCATTTTTTTATTTGGTTTACTAATCATCTTATAAAATGTTGTTATTTATTTCCAGTACCACAAATATTAAATATTATTATATTTAATATATGTGTAAAATTTGTAATGAGTTATACAATTAACTACAATTATAACTTGTAGGTACTTACATTTCTTTTCTCTTTATTTTACCTAATTTTAAGGAATAACTCAATTTATAAGACAAGTAAATTTGCAAGACAAGGAGTTTATAATTTTCTACCAAGTTACACAAAAGTAAGAAAAAATAGAATGTGGGTACAACTATCTTATTAAATCTAATGTGTTTGCAATGGAAATAGTATTTCCTTATCTAGAAAACTACATCTACTTCCCTTCATTCAACAAATCTAGAAATACATCTATAGTTCAAGTACTCAATAAGCATTTCATGCAATGAAATAAGAGTAACTATTCTATTTTTTTACAAGGTAAGTAGTTCTTTCCATCAAACATTCCACAAAGGCTCTTTCTCCATTCAACTAAATTACAATTATTTAGAATAAATAAAATATGTAAAAATTTGTTTCTAATCACACTTTTCTTCTACAAATGTATCTATCTTACAACTCAACTTTGTTCTTTTCACTACAACACTTTCAAGATTTACATAAATGAATATACAAGCTCTCTATTAGACATACAAGGATTACAATCTTCCACGTAAAGTGGGGATAAATAAATTAACAATTTACAACATAAGGGCTATCAACAAGGCCAAAATAGAAGTCTTCTATTTGCATGTAATCTCCAAAGGTAGCTTCAAATCTTGCTTCATCAAATGTTAAAAAAAAAAATCACAATAGAAAGGAAGGGGGAGTAGGAAACACTCCCCACCCAACCTTTAATATATTAAGTGAAGAATCCATCTCCTTAATGGCCCTTGAGTCCCAACCAAGGAACCATGAGGGATCTTGAGTAACTTTTGACAACTTTCAACAAGCATGGCTTCCACAAACAACATACATTTCAAAATATTCAACACAACAAAAATACATATTCAACAAGTTTACAACTTCTCAAACAACATAAAGGTTTGAAATCAAACCAAATGGAGCAAGGAATATGGGTAAGCACCTCCTTATTTCTCCCAAGTGAAGTGGGAGTTTAACGCTAAGCCTCAAAGTGCACAAAACAATCAACACAAAATCCTTATCTCTCCCTTACAAGTATGAAACAAAATAACCATGATTTCCTTTTCACTCCCCATAGATGAAACTACCATTCACACTCCTACCAAATGCATGTCTCACAAAATTCCCTTTTCCCTCTCCAATGGTCCCATAATCTATTCTCCCACACCTAACTTAAGGCCTACTACCTAACCAAGACACAAGCACATTCATAAGAAAAACAATTTTAACAAGCATAACATTGCATACACCAAGCATAATAGCATAATAAAAAAGGTGGAGATCCTACCTCTCCATCTGTTAGGTTGTGGAGCCTATTTTCATGTGTGAAAGTGTTGAAGAATTTACACTAAGAGTATTGTACACTTTCCACAATTGTCTCGAAACAAAACATGCCCGATAAACCAGAAAATGTTCTTTTTCTCATATGGGTGGGATTTTTGACCCATAAGTTTATGGGATGATTTTGGCCCATGGTTTTGATACCCAATGTTTTGTAGAACTACTTAAGTAGTTATCTACTTATGTGGTTTTGTTCATATGGTAGGAATGATGTAACATTATAGATGTGTTTTGAATTCGGGTGTCAATTCTGTAGAGTTTTTTTTAGCATAGCTCCAAATAGATTTGGGTATTGTATTGAGAGAGAGGTAGCTTGTAATAAAATATGAGAAAGTGAGCCTTGGTGGATGTAGCCCAAATTGGGCGAACCATGTTAAATAGTGTCTCTTTGTGTTTTGTTATTATTATTTTTTACTTTTATTTAAGATCTATAATAATTTCTACATATTATTTTCTACTGTTGCGATTTTGTGAGGGATTATTCCACATATTTTATCCCTTATTTCATAATAATTAGTATCAGAGCTTGGTTTGGTTTGCTGAAGTATTGAATCACAGGGAAAGTTTTAGCTTGAGTGGGAGCTATGGCAGATGATGGAAGATCAAGGGTTGATAAATTCAATGAGCATAATTTTAGTCTTCGGAAGATGCAGATGGAAAACTACCTTTATCAGAAGGATCTTTATATTACGTTGTCTGAGAAGGTGAAAAAACCCTTGAGCATGATAGATGCAGAATAGGATTTACTGTACAGGAAGGCACTTGGGAAAATCCGGTTGTGTCTTGCATCTTTGGTACTATTTAATGTTTCAAAGGAACAGACTACAAAATAATTGATGGATGCATTAGGGAATTTGTATGAAAAACCCTCTGCCTCTAACTAGATATTTTTAATAAAAAAAGTTGTTTAATATGAAGATGTCTGAGAATGGTTCGGTAGCAAATAATTTAAATGATTTTAATATGGTTGGAAATATGCTAGCTTCAGTTACAATAGAATTTGATGAAGAATTTAGGTCTTTATTAATTCTGTGCTCTTTACCTGAGAGTTGGAATAGTCTGGTAATGGCGGTAAGAAACTCAGTTCTAGATAACACAAAGTTGAAGTTTGAGGATGTTGTAGGGGTGATTCTAAGCAAGGAAATGAAAAGAAAACACTCTGGGGAATTATTTACTTTAGGGAATGCTTTGACAGTGGAAACTAGAGGGAGATAGAAGAATAAAGGAAGCCATGGAAAATCCAAAGATCGGGCAAGGTCAAAATCCAAAATTAAGATAGTATGTTGGCACTGTGGAAAGTCTGGGCATGCAAAGAAGTACTGTTAGGAACATTGAGACAAGAAGAAAAAATGGGAATAAAACAAGGAGGAAAATGTGGGAACGGTTAATGTATGTCATGATGATTTGATTCTTTCTTTGCATAATATTGTTGAATCTTGGGTTTTAGATTCAGGGGCTTCTTTCCATGCTACTCCACATATGCATTATTTTGTCGATTATGTTCAAGGGTATTTTGGGCATGTTTTTCTTGGTGATGATGAGTGTTGCAGTATAGTTGGAAAATGATATGTTTGGGTTAAGATGCATAATTGGAATACATGGATATTAAAGGATGTTAGACATGTGCCTACTTTAAAATAAAATTGGATATCCTCGAGCTAGTTTGGAAGTGATGGTTGTACTGTGATATTTACATCGAACTCTTGGAAGGCTACCAAGGGTTCTCTTGTGGTGGAAAGAGGTAAGAAGGTTGGAACCATTTATTTAACCACTTATAGCACTGGTGTTTGTAATCTTATGGCTTCAGATGTAGATACAACATTGTGGCACTATAGGCTCAGTCATATGAGCCATAAGGGCATGAAGATCATAAATAAGGATTTTCCTAGATATACAAAAATAGGTTTGGAGTTATCTGAGGACTATGTACATGGGAAATAGAAGTGAGTAAGGTTTTGCAAGGTTGGACCTACAAATAAAGAGAGTAAGTTAGAGCTGGTGCATTCTGATGTGTGGGGGCCGAATCAAGTATCATCTCTTAGGGGTTCATGTTATTATCTTAATTTTATTGATGATGCAACAAAGAAAGTTTGGTTTTATTTTAATAGAAACAAATATGATGTATTTGAAACTTTTTTAAAATGGAAAGCCTTGGTAGAGAATAAAACAAGTCTTAAGCTAAAATGTCTCAGGTCAAATAATGGAGGGGAGTATTACAGCAATGATTGTGATTATTACTATTCTAAGAATGGAATCCATAGAGAAAATATGGTTACAAGAACTCCGCAATAGAATGGGGTGTCAAAAAGGATGAACAGAACAATAAGGGAATGTGTTAGGAGCATGAGGTTACATGTGGGACTACCACTTTCTTTATGGGCAGAAGAGGTGAGCACCACTATCTACTTGATAAACAGAAGACCCTCAAGTTTCTTTGATGGAGGCATACCAAAGGAGACTTGGTATGGTAATAAATTTTATTAGTCATTTCTTAGAGTCTTTGGATGTGAGGTGTTTTTCCATATAGACAAGGATGACAGGACCAAGCTAGAGGCTAAATTAGAAAATTTCACTTTCATTGGTTACGGTGGTGATGAATTTGGATATAAATGTTGGAGTATTAAGGACAGTAAAATCATTCGATCTATGAATGTGTTCTTTAATTAGAAAGTCATGTATAAGCAGTAGTTGTAGGAAAACAGGGAAGAATCCAAGAAAGAATATGAAGTAGTAGAGGATCTTCTAGATGGGAAAGTGACACATGAATCAGTTCGGAAAAATCCTCAAAAGGAACCCCAAACTCCTATATTAAGGAGGTCTTCTAGGGTAAGAATATAACCTGAATGTTTATCTCCTTATCTTTTTTATTTATTACTCACAGACAGTGGAGAGCCAGAGAGCTTTGATGAAGCAATGAAGGTAGATGCCTGGAAGAAGTGAGAGCAAGCCATGGATGAGGAGCATCAAGCTCTCATGGATAACTAGACATGAGATTTGGTGAATCTACTCGAAAGAAAAAGAGCATTACAAAAAATTGGGTGTTCAGATTCAAAGAGGAAGAAGGAGACAAGAAAATATACAAGGCCCGGTTGGTGGTCAAGGGGTTTACACAGAAAAAAGGTATAGATTTTGATGATATTTTTTCTCCTGTAGTAAAATGAATTCAATTAGAACTATTCTTGGAATAGTTATAGCAGAAGACTTGCACTTAGAGCATCTTGATGTAAATACTACATTTCTCCATGGTGATTTGGAGGAGGATCTATGTATTCATCAACCAAAGGGCTATGAAGTCAAAGGTAAAGAGGAGATGGTGTGTAAACTGAATAAGAGCTTATATGGCTTGAAAAAAGCTCCACTTCAATGGTATAAGAAATTTTATAGCTTAATGATAGATAAATGTTATATTAGATGTCATTCTGGCCATTGCATGTATACAAAGAAATTTGAGGATGGTAGTTATATTATCTTGTGTCTTTATGTGGATGACATGTTGGTTGTAGGTAAAAACATGTAGGAAATAAAAGTACACAAGAAGAAACTAAGTGAATCCTTTGCTATGAAGGATTTGGGGGAAGCCAAAAAAATCCTTGGTATAAGGATATCTCGAGATAGGAAGGAATGAAAGATGAATTTATCTAAGGAAGAGTACATTAAGAAGCTCTTGGAGAGGTTTAATATGTAGGATGCTAAATCGGTTGGGACTCCTTTGGCAGGCCATTTCAAGTTATCAAAAGAGCAGTGTCCCAAGAATGAGCAGGAGAGAAACTAGATGTCCAAGGTAACTTACTCATTAGCAGTTGCTAGTTTGATGTATGCCATGGTGTGCACCAATCCTAATATTTCCCATGTAGTGGGAACGATGAGTAGATTAATGATTGATCCACGTAGAGATCACTAGAAGGAAGTAAAGTGGATCCTTTGGTATTTTAGAGGGACCATGGGGATAGTTTTGTGCTATAGTGGATCAAAAAATACATTTTGCAATTATGTATATTCTGATATGGCTGGAGATGTAGAAATTAGGAGGAACACGAAAGGTTATGTTTACACTGTAGGTGGAACAACAGTAAGTTATATTTCACAACTACAGAAGCTAGTGGCTTTTTCAACCACGGAGGCTGAGTATGTTAGTACCACAGAGGCAAGTAAAGAAATGATTTGGTTACAACATTTTCTTAAGGAGTTAAGGCATAAGCAGGAGGAAGGAAAGCTACATAGTGATAATCAGAGTCCTACACACCTAGCTAAGAACTCTACTTTCCACTCTAGGAAAAGGCATATATAGTTAAGGTACCATTTCATTAGGACAACTTTGGAGGAAGTGAAGTTAAAGCTTGAGAAGATTCATACCAGCTAGAATCATGTATACATGATGACCTAGGTGGTCAAAAGGGAAAAATTGAGGTTGTGTTCAGCTTTGGTTGGTCTTCATGGAAACTAGTGAAGGGTTGAGAAGTTTGCTTAGAGGAAAACTAGTCTCCAAGTGGGAGATTGTTAGGTTGTGGAGCTTGTTTTCATGAGTGAAAGTGTTGAAGATTGTACACTAAGAGTACTATACACTTTCCACATTTTCTTGTTGGGGTTCGCGAGTGCAGCCCCCAAAAATTTTTATTTTGGCCTCAAAACAAAACATGCCTGATATACCAGGAAATGTACTTTTTCTAATATGGGTAGGATTTTTAAGCCATAGGTTTATGGGACGGTTTTGGCCCATGGTTTTAATACCCATAGTTTTGTAAAACTACTTAACCAGTTGTCTACTTATGTGGTTTTGTGCATATGGTAGGAATGATGTAACAATGTAGATGTGTTTTGAATTCAAGTGTGAATTCTGTAGAGTTTGTTTAGCATAGCTCTAAACAGATCTAGGTATTGTATTGAGAGAGTGGTGGCTTGGAATAAAATATGAGCAAGTGATTCTTGGTGGACTGTTGGTTGGATATTTTTTCAAGCCAAAATATGAGGTTCAACCACAGTACATGGGATTAAATCCCTCCTCAAAGACATGTGAGGCTACCTATTTATTACTAGTCTAAAACACAACATAAATAATATATAGTATTCACACTAATCTAACCATTGGGGTTGGGATAGAATCCTGAAATCCATATCCATAATAGGTGAAGATATTGCTCTTTCGAAATGAAATGGATTGGAAAGGAAATTATTATTATGAAAGAAACACAATGGAAAGGAAATGAGGGGAACGTACTTTCTTTCGAGAAAATGCAGATCATGAAATAATCATACAAGTTTTTAGACAACAAATGTAATGTTTGAAATGATTAGAACAATCAAGATGCTAAATAAAGAATAGCTTAAGATTATGAACATAAGAACAATATCTTAAGAAAGATACATCTCACAACACAAAGTTTGCGAAAATAGCATCAACTTCTATTCCTCAAATGATTAAAAGAAAACACAAAGTCTTTCTTCTTCACAATAGATCTCAATATTCCAAAAATCTCAACCCTTTTGGAATGCATAAGCATTCCTTATTTATAATAAAAGGAGTTGAGAGAAAATAGGATAAATCCTAGAAAATAGTCTTTTTAATGAGAGTCCTATTTTGCTTGACGCTCACGCAGGAAACCAAGTCAAAATTTGCTTCCTATGTGATGAAACAAAAATGAAAAAGAAATTTCGATTTCAGGATCGAAATGACATGCAACATTGTGCCTATTCTATTTCATCATCTTTGTCTTCCTCCAACAAAGCCTACTTGTCCTAAAATTCTTGGAACTTTTAGATTATACCCTGCATCTCATTTTCATCAAGCACGATGGAATCATCACTCATAACTTCACATGTTTCCTGAGTATTGATAGTGTTTCTAGGAATATTTTCATTCTCTTGTTGATTTTCCTTAGGGTTTCCAAAGAATGTTCAATTTTTACAAAACCTGTCAATGATTTCCACACCGAATCCATAAGTTGGTTCATGTTGAATTGATTCTTGGATCTACTTGTAAAGATCATCAACAGGCAGAATACCCGAGCTTTCACTCAACACTTTAGCACAGATCTTGACTAGCTCTTCTTCTATGTCATTCGTGCCAATGAGAAATTGATCTCTTGATTCCCTCAATTTTCTGCAAGCTTCATTGAGAATCTTTATTCTAAATCTAATGGCTTTGGTTAATTGAAAATGTTTTTCCCCATGTGGAATGATGCCTTCTTCGACCAAGATGCAGGATGGAACCTGTTTCAGCATTTGGAGAGCTTCAAAAGTTAACTCTAGGTTCCTGATCTCTGCTGAAAATTCATTATCCATTTTCTCTCCATCCTTCTTTATATCCTCCAAGGATTTGTAGACTTCCATGGTGTCCTTGATGACTTCTTTTCCTTGTATGAGCAGCCTTTGGATCCATTCATCGACCGTTGTCCCATTCTCATTAATCTTCTTGATCATGGGTGCCGATGAGAAATTGAACTTGATAGGAGTAGAGGATGATGGTGTTGACTTAGGAGGTTTTGAGAGCTTGAGTAGTACTTTTGTCAGCTATTGTACTTTCTCTTTTAACTCATCTCTGTTTTCCTTAGTTTCTTTTAGCTTCTGACACAACACATTCATGGCATCTTGTGTGTCTTGCTATGCTCCCTCCATTGTTACTTTCCCTAGATCAACCCTTATGATTTGATAATCTGTGACCATTATATCATCCTTGGTTTTATCAGTTGCAGGAGTAGAAATTTATGCAAATTTATGCCCTGAGGCATCCACTGAAATCCTTGAAACTATTTTGGGTTTCTTGGCCGACTTGGTAGGAGTGACCTTGAGGGAACTGAAATCAAAGGCCGATAATGGAACTACCACCTTCCTCTTTCTCACAGTATGATCTATTAACCATTGAGGCATATTGGAATAAGTTTCTCCCATTGTAGGTGTTAAGGTCACAACCTTAGGTGGAGGAAGGTTAGCTCATGGAGTGGTGACCACTACAAGTGTAGTGTCTGTGATAATGGACTATAGGAATGAAGGCGTAGAAGGAGGAGGCATATCCATGGTTAACTGAGGTCCAATGGGGAGAGGTGAGAGCCCAGAGAAGATACTAGCCATGGTTGAGGAACTTGGTGAAGAAATATGAGGCAAGGAAGGTTGAATGGGAGGAGGTAATGATTTTGAAATTAGAGCTTGAGAGATAAGAGGAAGACTTACCTCTGATGAAATGTCAACCAAAAGAGGAATGGAAGATTAAACAATCTCTTGTCCTGAAGGAGAATTTCCTTGTTCTAGTTGTGGAGATGAATCAAGAACCTCAACTATTCATGGGAGAGTGGCCACTGATGTGGTTACTTGATCTTCTCCCTTTCTGACAAACTTAACCTTTATGGGCTTCTTGGAAGGGTTCTTATCTTTTTCCCTTTTTCCCTTGGAGGGTCCCACTTCTAAAGTATCTAGCTTTGAAAAACTCCCTTCTTTACAACTCATTCCCTAAGAAATGAACCACACCTTAGTACGGGAAAGAATTTGGGCAGCTCTTCCTACAATAGAATTTTTCTCAGCGATGGACCAATTAATGGCTGGGAATACATATCGGTCTTCATTTAACCCATCATATGAGGCATCGAGGACACTCTCATTATCTGTGGTTCCCTCTGGGATGTCAGATAAATCCATCATCTGGATTTCTTCAATTGTCAACCTACTATTGTCCTTTCTTCGGATGACAACTTCATCCCAAAGATCAACCCAAATATCTTCTATGTTGGGAACATGTAGATATAAAGTCCCATACAATTTAAGGACTCCTCAAAAATCAAATCCATCTCTTTGCTTCATGTGCTTCTTCAACTTGTCATAAATCTTGTGCACCATGTTTTTAGCTTTAACCAATGTTGAGTACATGTACCTTTTGATGGAAATAGGGAAGCATACGGAAGCCTTGTGTTTACTTTGTTGGAATTTGTGGAAATCCAACAATTGTCTTACCAACTCCATTAGGATCGGCTTATCACCTGGGAATTTGGGAAACCAGAAAGGATGACCCAGGTACATGACCACCTGAAGGTATGTGAACTTCTTGAATTGCAAGAAAATACAACCCCATTTTGATACTTCAGCCCATGCCTCATCAAAGACTCTTCTCTTTCTGAAGTCCAGGTTCAACATGTAGATGTTCTCATAGAATAAGGCATCATTCATTCTTCTGAATTGATCCTTGGACCCTTTTATCATCAAATAAGGGAAATACTGATATATATGTTTGGTTGAATTACTTCCCTTCATGTCCAACCCTGGATAATTCCTCATATAGGATGCTGCATAGGTGACATATGATGACATATAAAAATTGCTAGTAGTCAAGATTGTCTTCATTTGGGAATCAATCTCATTACTTATAAGACTACAATAAATCCCTTGTTCATTATTCTTTATAAGGACCATGAATTGATACATCCACCCGTGAAAGTCTCTTGACTCGGGGAGTCCAAATACTCGACTCAATAAGGTGATGATGTCACTGATTTCAAGGATGAAATCACTCCTGGGAACAAACTTGGGAAACCTGAGCTGGTTGGCTTGGCCTTGATCAAGAACTTTTTATTCACATGCTTGATGTAATCTTCTTGATCTTTGTCCCAAGATTTATGTTCTGACTTAAGATCTACATCAACATATTCCTCAAAGTTGGGTAATCTTAAGAGGTCATCAAAGTAACCCCCATCTAACTTCACTATGGTTTCTCCTGCTTGATTTTTCACTGAGCGGGAATCTGAGTCATAATTGGAAGCACAAGCCAAAATGAACTCGGGGCATTGAGCATACATTGGGAATCCTATTGCAAGAGGGAGGCCACTGTTGGTTATTGACTTCATCCAGGGGATCTGAGAAGAATCCTTGGTTATGTTCCAAAATTATTCCATGTCAATGTTACCAAGCTTCGTATCTCGAATGTCGTAATTGTAATCTATGTAGGAAGGGGATTCCATTTTCTGGTACTTATATTTC
The DNA here is from genome assembly GCA_019776745.2 of Taxus chinensis. NCBI lineage: Eukaryota > Viridiplantae > Streptophyta > Pinopsida > Cupressales > Taxaceae > Taxus > Taxus chinensis. The sequence continues at coordinate 172,738,980 of CM034150.1, read as the reverse complement.
ATCTTTCCTGACCTTTCTAACTTATCCTTAGATGATCCAGGATTTGACATGAGAATTCCTGAAGAAAGAATGCCTAGATAACTCTTGTTTGAATAATCAGACTTGGAAGTTTGTTGAGTAACCCTACAAACCCACCACACCAACCGGACTTTGAGACCTGTCAGAAAATTCGTGAAACCTGACACACTGCAGAGTATAATTGCAAACTAGGTTGTGTTGGACACTTCGTAAAACCTGACATAAGGTAGAAATCAGGGGGTGTTAATCACTTTACAAAACCTGATGGTCTACGGAATTTGGAGGATGCTGAACACTTCGTGAAACCTGAAAAAAGTGGAAGTTGGAAGATGTTGGGCACCCTACGAAACCTGACACAAACGGAAATTGAAGGATGTCAAGTAGCTTTCAAAACCTGATACAATGCGTAACAAGGATGGTGTCAGACACCCTGTAAAATCCGACACACAGGTGTCAAGTTTTTGGGATGTCAAAATAGGTAAAATCTCCACCACACTTGTAAGTTAAGTTTTATAGATTATTCCCAAAAACCACAAGAGTATATCCATGAAAGAAAATAAGAGAACACCCAAGATGGATTTTTAAACAAGGGTTTTCAAGGAAATTCAACAAAAATGAAGAATACAACCCTAAAACCTAAACCTAGAGGTAAGAAAAATCAAAGAGGAAAAACACCGAAAGAACGTTTCAAAAACAAACCCGGAGATCACAAAATGATAAGAAGAGAAAAATACCTTCAAGAAATTTGAAAAATGATCGAATATGGATCACAAAATCAATCGAGAATTTCAGTCATGTTTGAAGGTCGAAGGATCATGTATGAAAAATCCACGTAGCAAAAATATGTCAGGTAGAAATGACGTGTAAAATCAGAGTATTTATAAAGCCCTAGCATTTATTACACCTCCTCCAACACGTGTGCTGACTAACCAAAAACTCATCATTAATGCCATGTCATCATGCTCGGCACTTCCAAAAACCTGAAACAAAGGTTTTCTTAACAAATCAGGTTTCAGGAACCAACCGACATGAAGCATGTAAAAGACATGTCTGGATGCTATCAGGTTCTAAAAACCTGATACAAAGGATCATTTCGGGTTTTGGGTTTCGGGAATCAAGCAACATATAACATGTTTTTTATAAGGTATTTTCTTATGCTTCCAGGTTCTGAAAAACCGATACACTAGCATGTAATTGGGTTTTAGGTTTAGGAAGAAACTCGACATGAAGCATGTAAAAGACATGTTTGCATGCGATGGAAACCTGAAAACTTGAAAATCTCCTTCAAAGGGCATTTTTAGGAGGTTTTGTCAAAAAAATTCTATGGTTATCTCAATTTTAGCTGGAATCACTAAAAATGAGATAACATGGATGTAACCCAAATTGAGTGAACCACGTTAAATATTGTCTCTTTGTGTTCTGTTATTATTATTCTACACTTTTATTTGAGATCTGTAATATTTTTTATATATTAGTTTCTACTATTGCGATTCTGTCAAGGATTATTCTACATATTTTATCTCTTATTTCCTAACACCATCAAGCTCTAAGATAATTCCACAAGTCTCTTCAATTCCAAGAAAATAAATTTCAAAAAGCACTCCAACAAGATTCAATTCCAAAAGTGCACAAGAAGATAAAACAACAAATAACCCCCATTCCAACCAAAAATCACTAATAAATAGAAATGGAATGTGAGGATCATGAGGTGGCTCCATGTAGTATGCCACTTCATCATTCCTCCATCCCCACACTCAATTCAAAACACCAAGACCAATAAAATCAATGGACTTTCAAGGACTATGACAACCCACATGGCTCACAAACTTACACATCATGCTTTCAAAGGACACAATAAATTGGGGAAGAAATAAAGTGCAATAATTTTCTCTCTTTTACACTAAAAATGGATAAACAAGTCAAAAACAATCTACCCAACCCATAGGTAGGCTTGTTGGGTAAATTTAAGAATCATGGGGTAAGCCTTTCTTGTCCCACAAGCCTCCAAAAATGCCCCCAAGTCAAAATCCGAATTTTGAAGTTGGGGTGGAGTAAAACACTTACAAATCAACATAAATTTTACTTACAACAAGGACCACCAAACCTCATCATAAATATTTTTTTCATCCCTAATTTAGTTAACCCAAGAAGAATAAGTTTAGCTTAATTAAGACATATTTTCACATGTGAATAAAGTGACAAGAATTTTAAATTTTAAATACATAAACATGAATAAATCACATGCAAAATTAAATAAGGGAACACAAATCACCCTAAGGCCACACATGTGAATTTACCCTCCCATAGGAGACCTCTAAACTAGACATGCAAAACACCACACTAAACAACATTACACAAGTTGTCAAATTTTGCCTCGTTGCTCAACACCTGACATTCTTCCATGGTTGGTCCCCTATCCCCTTAGATGTATGTGATAAAAGTCCACATAAAAAAATACATATATGGGCTTTCGGTCGTATTAACAACATCAAGAAAATATACATATAAAATCAAGAACCATCATTCAACATTAGCAATTCTATTATCCATTAATATATCAAAATCTAACCCTAACATCCATGAGATTATAATTCTACTCAAAACATCCCAAAACATAACATGTCAGTATCAAATCAACATCATGAAAATAAACATATATCAAACTATCTAACATCACTATCTAGTGCATCATAATAAAATGCAAACATCATAATGTCAATAGACCAAATATCAGTATAATCTATCATCAATTGATCAATGTATCATAATCAAAATGTCTAAATATCAGTCCAATAATATCAATATCAAGATGAAATAGTGTTGAAAAGGAGTGGGCACTAAAGTTAGCTTATTTCATACACATTTTGTGACATTTATCTCTATGATATCCCTTTTACCTTGGTTTTTCATCACCTTGGTAAATTAAAGAATGACTGACCTCTTAGAGATCCTATCACTATCTACATATAATAAACTTGTTGGGAAGAATTTTTGGGCGTATTTTTTGACATTATCCAATGTCATCATCACAATCACTTCCACATCCTTCCATCAAGCCATCATTATTTCTTAACTCCTTATCAAACAAGAGAGTTGAAATAAGTTTTTAGAAATAAAAATAATCAAAATCAATCAATACAAAAGAAAAAGGTAAAATCAAAAGCAAACTGATATATAACTCTCTCTTGGGTTATTTCCAATCATCTCTACCGAGGATATGGACACATGACTGGCAGTAAATTAATGTTACGATTAAAATCAAATGCATCTCCATCAGGGCTATGGACGTATGGATAGCAGCGTAGCAATATATGACTCTCCTTCCACCCTTTATTCACAAATCACCTTTTAAACTAAATCATTCCTACACATTGGCCAGTGTCTTCACTTATTGTCTATCAATTCTTCCGTTCAAAAGGTAATTAATTTCCATGAGAACACACTAGATCTCTATGAGTGAAAAATATTAGTATGTTTTCAAGTGTTGCTTTTTGGACCTTTTTCAAATTCTTACTTCAGCACATGTCTTGTCTCATGATTTGTGCCTTGGGCTAATCACTTTTTCATCGACCACTTTCTAAATATTTTCATAGCATCCTCTATTCTTTGAAATAGTTTATAACATCCTTGTGTATAGGATGGTCTCTTTTCCATGTTTGCAGAAACCTTTGTCCCCTTTTAATAAGATAATCTTCTACTTCCTTTCTATCATGTATTTATTCGCAATCTTATGTTGGGGGCATCCTTTCTCCCTCATGATCGAACCTATTTTATATTGTCCTTGATCCCCTTTTAGCGTGTGAAGAGTTTGCATTTAAATACTCCCACCTAATTTCTAGAGAATTTTCGTATCTTCACTTTCTTGCGCATACGCGTGGCATTTTTCCCTTATACATCCCATTTGTCGCTGGGGGAATCTAAGCTTCTTTGTCTTCCTGTACATAGTTTTACAAAAAAAATCAAATTAAAATCCATTTAAATATGTTTCTAAAAAATCAAAAATAATAAAAATCATCCTACAAAAATTAGCTCTTTAGTTCTTGCTTGTTCTTGTGTGCGACTCATGGATCATCATAATCTAGCTCCATTAACAAAGATAGTTTTCTTACTATTTCTATACTTTGGGGCACAATGATTTTCTTGGTATTGTTTGATAATGCAATGCTTTTCATTGGACCTAAGTGTCCTCTGTTATTCCCCTTGCATGCATCCTTTCTTAGAGTACCATCTTTTAACCCTTGTCATTAATTCGCATAGGTGATAATCAAATCTCGATAACAAAAACTTTGCATTATGTTTCTCTATTAGGTTAGGTTGTTTAATTTCTCGTATTGCATTACATTATGTATGTTGCAGGGAGTTAGGCATCTTTTACTTTCTCGTATTTCATTACATTTTTTATGTTGCATGGAGTTGGTATTTTCAGCTATGGGTATTTTTTCATATATGGCTTTTCATGTCATACTACACTTTTGTTCATTATTTTTAATAAGGACTGATGAGGTCAATCATAAGAAAAATGATGAAATAAAGTTGGTTTTTACATCGGCAAGATGATAGTTATATCCATCTCTTTTCATCTTCATTTTTTTTCCATATCACTCTCCTTCTATCAACACTTTTCTTCAAAATTAACTTGGGTAAATAGGGATCAATTCTTTCTATTTTGTTCTTTCATCTTTTTGATCATCGATCGCCCTCTTTCATCACCCCAATGACACTCGAGGGGAAATCCTTCATTCTATTATTTTTTTCTTCTATCTCTTTAAAAATATTATTTATTTGTACTTTTCTACTATCTTTGAAGTGGCGTCACTTATGCCAGCCCAAAGAGGGGAAAATGTAGAAACCCAAAATCCTCTTACGCAAGATTTTATGCTAAGATTGCATTAATTATCCTCTTTCTCGTGATTTTCGTAATAATTAGCATTTTTCCGCTGATGCTAACATTCCTCTTCATACTCATTAATTAACGATCATTCATTAAATAATTAACCTTCCTATCATTAAGGATGTTGATTAATGACCTTTTGTTAATTAATATCCGCTTTTACCTGGGTTAATTAATTATTATTAGTTAATTAAGATCGCAAATCTAAATCAATAAATTATAATTTATTGCATCAAATTGTTCTCTTACATCCCGCAAATCATACTAATTTTCCTCTAATTATATCTTATAAGCTTACCTCTACCTATTAATTAATCACCTTTGATTAATTAAAACATCCACCAACTCCCATGACTTACTAATGACAAATTAATCTCTTCTAAATATAGATTACCTTTTTATAAATCAACCTTATCTATTCCTAATCTTATTTTACCTTTATCCCACATTCATCAATTTTCTAGCCTTGCCTCTTCAGGCAATGTATATAAATAACCCTCCTTCTTACCTTTCTTCTTACACCATGCTTTGACTAGTGAAAACTATAAGCATTTTGATCTTGATTAATTCTCCATTTTTGGAAATAGCTTCTCCATCTTGCATCCTTTCTGTCAAAATTGAGTAATATGGAAAGATCCAAAATTCCCTTATAGCCATTCTTGGTGAGATTCCATTCTCAATCTATGAGATCAAGTAACAATCCACTTTTATTTCTTATGTTCTTCATAGGTTCATAGTTTCAATTAGCAATCATAGAGAGTAGGAAATAACTTAGCATGTAATATCATTTATGCATTGAAGAAGCATTTCCTTTAAGCTCTTTTCTTGATGGTTCATTGTTTAATTAGCATTTACTTTTTAAGTTATGTATCTATTAGTTTCAATTTATAGCTTAGTTAATTATACATGAGCACATTAACTACAAAAGAGTGTATGTCGGTCTTATTTTAAAAATGATCTTATCATACTTCATTGTATTCTAAAATAGAAAAAGTTTGGAATTAGTTGAGTTCTTATTCTTGTTCATCCTCTTTTATTGCTACTTGAAATGGTAGGATGTTACTATGGTTGCTATATTTTTCTCTATACTGTAAACTCAACTATGTAGACATTTAAATAATCTTTATCAAACAAAATAAACATGTTCATTTCATTTACTTGCACTTAGTTTGAATGAAAGGGATATTGCCCTATCTCACATATTTGAATATATATAAATTTATACAAATTACATATGCCCTTATATTTTGTTATATAAATAAACTTGAATTGATAGAATGTTTAAAATAAAATAAAATACAAAACAATACATAGAATTATATATATATATAATTTTATATATATATATATATATATATATATATATATATATATATATATATATAATTAAATAATTTTAATCTTGAAAGATTATATATTGTAATCGGTTGAATGTATTTAATAAAACAAAGTATGTATATATATATATATATATATATATATATATATATATATATATATATATATAACATTGAAAATGACATGTATAGCAGATTGGTGTGTTTGTATTTATAAACCAAAGTTTAATATAAAACAAAAAAATATTCTTTGATCCTGTTATGACCCAGTTGGGTCGTGACCAAGTCTTTTAAATAAAAAGGAAAAATAGTGGGGTGGGGGCGGAACCCCACCCCAATCTTTTGTTTTTAATATTGTGGAGTAGGGTGGGGGTGGCACATCCTCCTCCAAACCTAAACTTGTACCATGTTATGGTCGTGGCCATCTACTAAACAATGTTTAGAGCCCTGTTTTGGGCCAAAACCCCTAGTTGCATTAATATTCACACACACACACACACACACACACACACACACACACACACACACACACACACACACACATTGTCATGTTAAATACGTGCATCCATGGCCTTTATATATAACCCCATAATATTTAATGCCATAATATATATATTGTGATGCACGTATTTAACTCCACGACACACAAACACACACACACACACACAAATATGTATTTGAAAATATCCACAAACCCGAAACCTGCGAATATATCACATTTTAACAAAAAATAATAAAAGGAAAGCAATGCTCATAACCCAAATAGGGTAAATAATCCACTAAATACAAATAGAAAATGATATTCATGGCAAATATTAGGAGAGGGATGTAAAATAATCATCCATATTTGTGTGTATCCATCCAATATGTAAATATAAACAAATAAACCTCCATGGCTCCTTACAAATCTCCATGGCCTCATTTCTTAACCTGCAAAAGTGCAAATGAAAATAAATTAGGTAAAAAGTGCATAAAAGAACCCCATAAGTATATTTAGGGCATATAGGTTCAAACCTAGATCTAAGTGTTCTAATAGATCTAATCCAATGGTTGAGAATTGTCCCTACACATTTTTAAGTGATGGACATTTTATGTGAATGGGTGTGTGTAAAATTAAATAGATTCAATTATATAATAGGGTTACCTAGGGTACTCCCACTTGTATAAAGGGTTGGAATTAGTTTTGACCTCATTTAACTTTAAGTTAATATATTAAAAATATACCCCCCCATGAATCCTACCCCACCTTCTTCCTCCATACCTCCACCTGCTCGCACTGCTTCCACTCCCCCCTGTTGAAAAGGAAGATTGAAGCTGCTACTTCCAGTAAGAAAAGAAAAAGTATAAAAGCTAAAATCCCTTCTTCCCAACGGGTCCTAAGGACCCACAAAGACCTGTAACTTGCTGAGAACCTCCTGCATATCAGTAAACCGATAGAGGAGCCCAAGGAGGAGGAATTGATGGACAGAGTGGACAGGTTAGAAAAGAAGACACAAGAGCTCAAAGGGACTTTAAAAAATATGGAAAGAGCTAAGGGAAAAGGAATTCTTCAAAGTTATGATGAAGAGGGGGTTATTGCTAGAGTATTCAAGAAGTTACAATCCTTGGATGGCAGAATGGGGAATGCAAAAAGTCGCAATGACTGCATATTATCTGCCCTTAAAAGCATTTATAATTTCATTAAACAACATGTTCATAGTGTCTGCAGTTTAAGTGGGGTTAATGAGGACATTTGGGGCCCTAAAGAGAAAAGGGATATTGCAATTGCTCATGCGGATATGAGAGACTCCTCTCAGGCCACTATCATTGCCTTCTTCATGTCGCTGCAGGCTATCAAGACCAAGATTGACAGGGCTATCAAGTAATGGGTTGTTGTGTTACTATTTATTGGCTACGAAGTTGCTATTATCTGGCGGTTTTGGCGCTGCTTTTTGGCAGAGTTTTATATTTTGTTTCTCTTTTGGTTGCTTTTTGATCTTTTTTGCTTCTTTTTGGATCATTTTTCGTTTGGATCCTTTCTTCACTTGTATTGTGATATTTGGCTGTTGAGCCCTCTTTGGTTGGCCGTTTTGCCCTTCTCTGGGTTGTTTCTCTCACCTTTGCTATCTGGATTTTGAGCCCTTTTGTATACAGGGTATAGTCCCTTCAAAACTATTTGCCCTTAATAAAATATATATATATTAAAAATATAGACAGGTGTTATACACTCAAGGATTAAATTTAATCAAGGAAATAACTTTATAAAATTTTAATTGGGGCCTAAGTAAGTATAAATATTTAATATTCAATTAAAATTAATTAAGTGAACCCAATATTGAATAATGAGGAAGAAATTAAAACCCGTGATAAATTTTAGAAGATAAAAAATTAATTTGATTAAAGGGGTAATGTTCAAACAAGAAAACTTTGTAAACACGTTAAATGTATTTACAAAAAACAAATCTGTATTTTTCCTTAAGTAATATGTGAAGTTGGTCATGGTTTAGTGCATCAAATTTTTGGGCGTTACAACTCTTTACTCTTGGCATGTGCTAATATGCAAGGCCACAACAAATGTGGAAATTGAGACCAAAATTGTTTTCCGAGTTCTCCAAAGAATTTTGATTCTATTTGTTTGTATGATGTAATTAGTCTTTTTTCTTCCCCTTTAACAAATATATGAATTTTATTTTCCCACCAATTCTCAATTTTTGTCAATGTTGGTTTCTAATATTCTAGTGGTGATATTTTTCCTGACATCCACTTGACAAAAAGAAACCTGGGCTCAAACACCAAATGTTGACCTTAAACCTCAACAATAGTGTGAGATTTAGAAAGTTTGACATTTTGTTAATGATGTACATGGGAAAAGTAAAATACTCTAAATTTTGAACATAAAGAATGTAAAATAAACCAAAAGATTTAGCCCCAAACATCAATCTGTATTCATATGTCAATAATAATTGGATTAGTCTCAATTACATATACAAATCTTCTCTATTCTATCTCATATATATTTCTCCTCATATATTTCTATCCTATATATATCATATGTCACTCACTCATATATTTCTTGTGATGCAAACATATACAATCTTGTGGCATGCCTATATGAAATGGATTAATTACAATATATATACTTCATATAAAATGTCCCAAAAGTCACTCCTTTGGAAAATTCCTCTGTCGTCTTCTATTTCATTTTGTCTTGACTAATCTTTATTATATGGCTTTGTGTCAGTTTTTCAACTTCATTTAGTGTATCACAAATTTGTTCTGTTTACCATAGATTTCCTCCTTTTATCGCGGCTTTCCTTAGTCTTCGGTGGCTCTATTCCTGCACCTGTGGCTTGTTCTAGTCTTTCGCAACTTCTTCTATACTTCAACTGATTTCTCATAATGTTTGCAGCTTACTCAAAACTTGATGAAGAACCTTGTCAACATGTAATAAGGAGAGGAAAACTTCAAATGGGCATATCTTTCTATCAGGGCTTGAAATCCAGCAAATCTGGCACCATTGGAAAGATCTCGGCCTCGTCTATGTCATGAAAATATGAAACTTTAAGTTTGGAGATATTAGGTGGGAGAAAAATGGAGAAACGTCTTTGGGTCATTAATGTAGGATGTACTCTACCCCAACAACCAAATTGGATTTGATCTAATCTGTCATTTCCTTGTCCTTCGAGGCACCAAATAAATATTGATGCAGTCAAGAAATATTTGGGGTAGATTTTACAGGAGGCATTGATGATATTAGTTGAGTTTCGAACCATTTTTTCCCAATTCAATCTCTTTCTTCCCTCTACCTTGAATCTAGAAAAGATGGGTTAGGACTCATTGTAGAGGTTTGGACATTATTCTATTTTGCAGGATCCCCTTTTCCTCTAGCAAATGAATTCATGGAGTTTCAAACCTTCCATTAGATTACAACATGTTTTTTTCCTTTTGGCCATTTTGTAAATGCATTGTATTAAATATGTAGAGCAATAATACATGTTTGTGGCTGATTTTTGACCCGTTCTTGTCTTCATTGCTCTCATATGGTCTTTCATTGCAAAATTGGTTATATGTGCTTGATTTTTGTATGCATTTTTTGGTTTTTTCCTATCAATAAAACAAATTTTCATCATTCCTTCAATGTATCACCTGGTTAGCTTAATTTTAATTTCTTGCATTCCTTTCACCCTTGTCTCCATGGAAATATTAGATTAGGTTTAGGAATAAATCCTTTGCAAATTTCACGTATGCACCTAGACAAAGGAATAGGAACTAGCCAAAATCTGGAGAGTTTTCCCATTTGCAAAGTCCCACATTTTTGGGGAAAACTCAATGTTATGTGAATCACATCAAATGATAGGTTTTAAACACCAAATTTGAGAGGTCATTTGGGGTGCTGTGATTTTGCACTAACACTTATTTCTCAAGAAATAATTATTAATTAAAGATTTATCTTGGTAGATATCACATAATTTCTTCCACAACTGCTTCATTGAGTTCTCTTCATGGAAATTAATTAAAATAATTCTACCATGAAAAATCTTATGAGACTTGTGTATTTATATTCCATCATATCATACTTTGATGCTTCAACTAGATCTGTAGGTTCAATATTAATATTTTCATCAACGACATCCCATAGATCTTGATCAATCAAATCAATCAACATATCTTCCATCTTCACCTTCCATGTCTCAAAATTACTAATAGAAACATTTTCAACCTTTATTCTCTCACATGTTCTTAACATATGAGAATTCTACAACAAAATATCTTATACATGTGAGGCTCCCACTCAAAACTAGATTATCTCAATAAACCCAACAACCCATAATTAGAACCAAAACACGCCAAGCTCTAATACCACTTGTAAGAAAGTTAAGGTTGCGGAAACTTCCAACACTAATCCTTGAGAGAGGAATATGCAAAATTGATTCAAATTTCAACAAAAATAACACAAAACACCTTGAATTTGAAATAAACAAGAGACTTTAACATAGTGATTACATAGGGAAAACCATTTCAAGAGAAAAACCCATACTCCAAAGCAGCTCAATATATTACTGAAATAAACAATGATTACAATATACTTATAGAGAAAGCCTTCACATTAGTATCAACACCTATTTATAATCATGAGAAAACTATTCCATTCCAACATAACTTTAGTACCTAAAAACACATATTAAACTTCTCGTTAAGACTTCAATTTATAGACTTTTGGAAACCTTGAAATGATTTATGGTCTACTAAACATGTGCTAAAATTCCACAATATTTTAGTCTAAAATTATATAGGATTTCACATCCAAAAAAATATATCATTTTTGAACCTTATAGTTGTCATAAAAACTATCTACAACAACATTAAAAATAGACTTTCCAAATCATTACGGAAAAATATTAAATGAACTTTGGAGTTGTCAAGGTTGAGACACTTCAGTTCTTTTCATAACTTACAAAAAAATTTCAACACTCAACAATCTACATGTAGTCTACTAAATTTTTATAAGTATGTTCTAACCAAACAAGAAAACATGTGCAAAAACTAGCTTGTAATGAGAGAGGGAAGTAAGTTAAAGGAACAATTCCACTGCTCTTCCAACCTCACTTCCAACTCAGACATACTTAAATTTACTTAATGTCTTCCACATATTTCATATCATCAAATGATTCATGGTCCTCATTTATGATTCCACATTTTTTTCATACAACACACATCAAAAATCCATTTTCCATTTGCTCTAGAATCTGCCCATACATGGGTTTAATTACGCCGAAGTGATCCCCCTATGGTAAAGGGATTTGCGGACATTCAAGAGACTATCTTAAATTTGACAGCCAATTTGATTGCCATTTTTCTATTTTTTCTATTTATAGTGGTTAAATGGAAACAACAACAATTTCATGTTGAATCACTTCCTCCACATCAACAGTTGCATGTTATATTTGTGATAGGTTTATGGTCACCTCCTTTTCAATTGTAAATCTGAGATTCTTTATGAATCATGATGCATACGTTGCTTTGGATGCCTTCGTTTCATCTTCTTCCATGTTTTTCTTCCATTTATTTACTGGGGTTTGTTCAGGGTGGAATTTATTGAGGGAAATGTAGAGCAGTTGGTGAGTAGCTCGGGTGGAAGCTAGGAGAAACTGATTCAAATATCCAAGAGTGTTATTGGGGACGATACAGGGGCCCTAGATTTGTAGAGAAAATTCTTGGTGTACAACCACCTTATAAGGGAAGATCAGAATCAATACTCGTTTCAAATATATTACAGGTCCTTTTCAAGGAGTGGGTTTCCTTTTGAATGGGAAGCAGAACCAGGGAAGCCCAAAACTACTACTTCCATGGAGGATGGTGTTACTGATGTTGTGCCTCTCAATCCTTCCCCTCTTTATCTGTCTGTGAGTGAGAAAAGGCACATACTTTTGGAGAAAAGCCAAAGTAATATGAGCAGTAAGTCTAGGAAAATCCATGACATGGGTGTGTGTTGCACTTCCTTCATTATGAAGAACATTTGGTCATATTGACCTAGTTTTGAGATGCTTGACCTTCAAAGTTTCTTTCTTTATTTGTGTTGGATCCGATCGGTTTGTGCAAATATTTTACCTTTTTTTTGTCTTTATCTCTCCGTAATTTTTTTTTCCTTCGGTATGTATTAAATGTGCATAATTTAATTGATTAGCATTGGATGTTTTATTTTTTACTAGTTATATGTGTGATTTTTTATAAACCTACAAAGTTTCTATATTTTTCACTTACTTGTTACACATTCTTCTATATGGTACTGATCGATTGATTTCAAAGAATGATTACCTCTATGTATATCATTTCTTGTGGGATTTATAATGCCTCTCATTATTGTTGGGTTATTTCAAGTGTTAATTATGTGTTGGTGAGAAAATTTTTTGGGTGGAAAAACTTGTGGATTTTCTGCCAAGGTTCTGGGAATCTAAGTCCCTTTACTTAACCATTGTAGTTTTCGTATATGCATGTGTGAGAAAATGTGGATTTTCTATGGTGGCCTTTCGACCGTGGATCCAAAAAGGGAACTCCACTGACCGTGCAAAAAATCTAGCAATATCTTGCTAGGGAAGACTTTGTTTGAAAGTGGAAAACTGAGTGAGAATTGAGGTAGGAGAACTAATGTTGTAGGTAGAAAATCATATTCCTACACACACACTAGTTAGAAACTTCATCACATGCACTAAACTATGAGGAAACAACCCTACAAAGGGCAATAAGACCAAATATAATTTGATGAAAAAAAAAGAATCACGAAATCCCTTAGTCAAAGAAAGCTAGAAATTTCTTCTCCTTGTATTGATGCTTAAACAAAAGTTGTACATAGTGTAAGAATGGAAGAAATTTAAGAGTGGAGGAAAGTATAATAAAAATGGCTATCTCCTTTGTTTTATCTAGGTTTAATGCACTCTTGAGTGTACAAGATCAATTACCGATCCTTTGAAATGGGAATGACATTATAATTTATAGAGTAGAATATGACTCTTCATTTACCCCTAATGCCTTTTCATATGTCCTCGCATAACTTAAAACTTTTCAACTTCCTAGGAAACTTTTAAATCCCTCTTTTTAATATAATGGTGACTTATTACATTAGGAACATTAGGACATATGAAAAAGTGCAACCCCAACATGACATTAGAATATTGGAAAGTGAGAGAAAGTTGGGGGGAAGAGGAGAGAGAATGAGAGAGAGAAGAAGAAGAGGAGATGTCATTTCTGATGAAGTCCATTGATCCTCATTAATGGAGAGCTCAAAATGTAGTGAAAATATGAATCTTCAAACTCCTTGCACACTGTGAATCTCCTTCAAATCAGCTCGTGAATGCTTTCCAAGTTGAGTGAATTATTCCACTGATGACCGCAACTCCCAGCCTATGTATGATATACTATTATTAGTGAGAGGTGATTTTTTCCTCATCTTGACCATTGTGATGTGATGAACTCCCTCATTCAATCTTGCACACACTACCCTTGCCTCAGCCACTTCTTTAGGGTGACTTACTATTTTTAGTTAGCACCCATATAAGGGACTTACTATTTTTAGTCAGTGGTAATTTTCACTAGTTTCTACTCTAAACACTCATTCTAGATTCCTCGTGATATTCAATGCCTGCTGCCTTTGTCTCAGCTGCTTTTGATGATGAATTTCCAAACATAGCAAGTCTCTATAGGAAAACTTACTATTTTTATAAAGTGTGTTTCTAGTGATCGATTTTCAATGGAACATACTTTTTTGGACTTTTCTTGTCATTATGATCACACCCTCCGAATTTCATATAGTTTTTCCCACTAGAATGATTGGAAATAGATTTTGAAATTTTGACCTAGCAGTGGCTTCGGGCACAAAGCCACCATGGCGGCCATTAATGGAGCTTGAATTTTACAAGTATTGTTTTTTTCTCCATTTTTGATGAAAACAACTCCATTGTGATATGTTTTTTATTTAGAGCCCACGTGTAAGTTTTTAGTTTGTTTCCATTTCCAGAGTGATGCCAAATTCGACGAATGTGAGTCGGTGCACGAAGTGAGGATTTTGCTAGAGAAAATGATTATGGGAACCATTTGACCTCTTGTTTATTGCATCTTGATTTTCTTTCAAAATTTTAAATTCTTCAAAAGACGTCATCTTGGTTTGACTTGTACTTTGAAAGATATGAGGATTTTTTGATCAAGTGGCTTCGTAGTTATCTGACAAAAAATCTCCATTTTCTCTTCATTCTTCGTAATTTCACTCCATTTTTCTCTGAGGCCTACATATTGCTATGAATTCATGGTTTGGAGATATTTTTGATCATGATGGATCTAGTTCAGATCAGCAATGATGGACCGAGTGTTTGAATAAGCTTGAGCAAAGCCATAACATGGTGAGGAGTTGTGGAGGAGAAATGAGAGGAAGAAAACGACTAAGTGCCAGATTTCAATTTTAAAAAAAATACACATGGAGGGGTTGGGTGCATTTTTTTCCCTAACTTCCCTTACCTCAAGTACATGATGGACATCAATTTCCATTGTGGTCAAGAGGATGACACGTGTCCTTGATCCGAAGATAGGAGATTTTCTTGAAAAATGCACCTGGGGGCTAAAATCCAGTCACGTGGGTAACCAAAAGACTCCCCATATGGATTGGGTGCATTTTTACATGTTTTGTGTTCCTTAACTCAAAGGGACATGAGGGACATCAAATTCCATAGTTTTCCTAGAGCTGACACATGTCCTCGATCCGATGGCAGGGAGTTTGAGCTCCAAAAATACACTTGGGCGCTGAAAGTCGATCACGTGGGTGACCAAAAGACTCCCCATAGGGGTTGGGTATATTTTCCAAGGGCTGATGTACCTTACCTCAAGGATTTTGGGGACATAAAATCCCATTAGGTTCCTCGTGCTTATATGTGTCCTCTCGAAAATTGACTAACTCTTAGACTGTCTCCAAGAGGGTGACTTGGAACGATGATAACTTGAGCTCCCGCTGGAATTTATTGGTGAAATGTTATATGATCCTGACTAGAAATTGAATTTTTAATCCAATGGTGGGGGTATCATGTCTTGATTTTTCCATTTGATCCATAAAAAGTTGGAATTTTTTTATGAGACTCCACTTATGCCTGAGAAAATATTCCTACAAATCCTATTCACCAAGGTGTTGTGAAAAGTATGATTTCACCATTATGTATTTCTTGGAATCATCTTTCTAGAAATGTTTTGTTTTAGTTATAACTCCATCTGGAGATCCCAGAATCACCTTTCAAAGCTCAGAAGTTGTTTTAGGCATGTGTGTTGCTTAGGCTTGTGAACCATATTTTTACTTAGATTGCTCCAAGTCTTTCAGAACTTCCCTAAACCTTCCAAAATAATTTTCATGATGTTTTAAGGTATTCAATTCAACTCCATGTTGAGTTATTCCCTTCCATTCTGCTCCAGGAGGGTTGATCTAGTCCTAGGAATGCCAATGATAGCCCTTCCCAATACTTCCAGAAGATAACATCTTTTTAGAACTTCCTAAAATCACCTAGGGAACCAGTTTGACATCAAATAGGGGGGACCAGACTGATGTATTTGACTTTGGGTTTCGAGGAATGATAAAACATGAAAATTTTGGCACAGGGGTATAGTTGTCGTGCTCTGAAATTATCAATTTCCCTTTTGCACATTTGCACGATAACATTATGATACACAAACTTAAATATAGGTTCAACTCTTTAGTTTATTTATTCGAATACTTCTATCAACCATTCAAATCATCTATGCAAGTAGCACAATGTAGTCCAACCACACATTATTTTCAATCGATGTAACAAATCTATCTAAATGGGAAATCAATAGACATATTAGAAATAATATATATAATATATATATATATATATATATATATATATATATATATATGATCTTAGTGGTTCAAGTCTCAAGAACCTTTATCTTGAAAGTGTTGACACTATTTTAGTACATGTCTTCACTTTGAGGATGGGATCATCCAATCTTAAGTTACACTAGGCTTAAATTACATTGCAATCTAAAAGGTTCATTAGTCCAATTAATCAAGAGTTTTTCACACCACCTCAACATAGATATTGATCAACATATTCGTTGAAAGTATTGTATTTGTGAAATTTGGTCCATGGACCCTAAAACCAAAGACTATTTTTTAGTTATTTGCTCTCATTACTATGAGATCAGGGGACAACTTGTTGTCTCTTAATAGAATTATATAACTCTCTTCGTATTTTCAAGGCATACAAGGATCAAAGATGCTTGGTTATTTTATTTTGAAATATAATCAATCTTCACCAACATTTTGTTAGAGACTTTGCTTCCACAATATAATACACATAGAAGATTGCCTTTTTTATTTACCTTATTTCTTTAAGATTAAGTAGAAAGTGACCTGGTAGGAGGTTTGTTGATATGAGAAGATCTATGAGGATATGACATATTTTCACATAAATTTGTTCTAATTATTCTTGTAGTATACATTAATATTATTATTTTATCTTATCTTTTTTTAATAAACATGATGGGGATGGTATTGAAAGTGGAACCTGAAGATTAATTGGCCAGTTAAATGGATTAAAACAATAAAAAATATAACATTTATAAACATTGTTGGTCAACACTTATCTATATATATATTTAAGTAGACCCAACCATATTATAAAGTAAAATTAGTATTTTAACACATATTAAGATAAAACTTGTTACTTTTACACTTACACTAATTCATATAGGCATTATTGTGTGATTCTTAAAGAATGTTCCATTTTAAAATGTAATGCTTCATCTATATTCCTCCAATTAAAAAATAAATCACACCCCTTATCAACATCAACTACAAAAGTAATAATTATCCCTTTAAATCAAATAACATATATTGTTCGGCGTTCACGTTGCATTGTACACATTTGATTGCTAGTGATATTAATTTGGTATGCCTATAGGTATGTTGCAAAAAGGGTATTAACTTGTAAGATTCAAAGGCCTTTCTCAAAACTTCAGCATGCATTCCCCATCCCTGCCATGGAGTCTCAACAGTGGCTAGGAATACAACTAATAGATATAATATATCATTATACAAACATAAGAACTATTGGCCTAGAAATTGTAATGCCCACAAATTCTGACGTTCTAAAACCACATTGAACCTTAATAATTATCTTGAAAGTTGCGGTAATTTTTTTTGTTTTAAAAAATTGAAAGGATGTCAACCCTATAATACATTTAATTAACTTCTACTAGTAATCTAATACATTACATTAAACACAACAAGTCTATATTAATAATTAAATATTCTTGATCCTTTTCTAAGGTTGATACATTTAAAATTTGTTAGAAAAGTGTCCATTAATTTATTTTACTTGGTTAAATAGTTTCCCTATAATTGCTAGCTTTAATATTTCCATTGATTAATTTACTAAAAACATACTAGAAGAGTTACATTTTTAGCTTAATATGCACTAGAGCACTGAGTGGCCCCATTCACTGATTTACACATACCTTTACATTATTTAAAAACCCATAATATTCATTTTTACCTAACAATTTTATGATTGATTCTCTAACCCTTGGATCAATTCAATTGTTGCCACTAGATCTATAGGGTTCCATAGCTAATCCATAACTATCCTTATGGAGTTTTATTTAACCTTTTTTCTTACCCTAGCCTCCTAATTTGGTCTCTTTTCTTTTTTTTAATTTGCAGGTTGGAGAAATGGAAGCCATGAGAGAAAGGAAGGAAGAAGTCACGAATGGATTCATTTGGATCAAGATTAGTTTATATTATTTTATGGATTTACTATAGAAATTTCCTTCCACTTGATGATTGTATAGGTTCCCACTCTAAATCTAGACTAGTTATTTAGTTAATTCCATTATTTTGAGTTCTTCTATTTGGTAAAAACCCTACTTGCATTTTAATCTATGAGATTGAATAAATTTAAATTTCCATTCAAGGCTTTACATACTTGCATATAATGAGTTTTTTCTCATACATTTTGTTGGTCATCTCATTATTACATTTTATAGACTCGGGTTTTAGTTTAATCAACTTTAAAAATGCATAGTTGCAAATTTCAATTTTTCTGCCAAAAATCATGGAACTACCACCCAAAGCAAGCTGGTGACCTTGGGAACTTTGCCCTACCTAGGTGATGATTCACAAATTGATTACTTTATCCTGGCTAGATGGTTCAAAGACCACCACTCTTGATCAGGCTAATGGTTTAGATAATACCACCCTGCACAGGGTCAGCAGTCATGTTCTTCAAAAATAGAACCATCAAATCCACACTTTTTCAAAAAATTAATTTCACTGGAGTGATCTCACAGTTTATCCTTAGTTTGAAATTATGTTCCCAAGGTCTCTAGTTGAAAGGCTTTAACCATTTATTCATTCCATGACTTAAATCACTAAATTACATAGGTTTTCTAATCCAATAGTATACAAGAAATACAACTACAAGACTAGTTTTCTAATGAAATTGTCTTTCAAGTTCAAATGAAGTAATAAAACTTAAATCTATTCCTATAGTATCATTGTCTTCCTTTTCAAGCTACAAGAATGCAATATTTCAACCAAGGTAACTTATTAAAACTTAGTGTATCCTTCCATTTCATACTGCAATCATTCATTTAAGGAAAGCACAAGCTACTATCTATATATTTAAGATTTACTAAGAATATGTTCTCAATTATTTACAACTTCCAAGTTTTCCTTTCAATTAATTAAAATAATATAACTCCTACAAATAATAATGAACTTACTTTTTCTTTAATCATATCACATTTCTTATAATGCAAAGAGATTTCTTTCCAACAATACATTACAACTTAATAAATGAAATATGAATTACAATTTTTCTTTTAAATGTAATTATACTAGTCTTCCACCTTAAGTGGGAATTACAAGAAGGTCTCTACAATGAAGTATTTCTTTTGATTTCAACAAATGCTCCAAGTCCAAAATATTCAACAAGAGCTCCACCATTTCTTCACTTCAATCACAACAACAAAAATGGGGGAGAAGAAACACTCTCCACCCAACCAATAATCTAATGAGGACAAGAAGTTATCCTCCTCATTGGCCCCTGATTCCCAACCAAA
Source organism: Taxus chinensis (assembly GCA_019776745.2). NCBI lineage: Eukaryota > Viridiplantae > Streptophyta > Pinopsida > Cupressales > Taxaceae > Taxus > Taxus chinensis. The sequence goes on along the minus strand of CM034150.1, from coordinate 172,719,135 downwards.
ATGTAATAAGGAATGGATAAAACTCATGGAAACTAAAAAAATGCTTCCACATCACAATATGAAATTTCACAACCATTTAACAAACGTTCAAACACAAAGATAACAATCACAAGTATGAACTATCAAAGTACACAAGGGTTGAAAATGCAAAGCCAATGGAGCAAGGATATATGGGGAGATCACTTATGCCTGCCATTGGGATCAGGTGCCTACATTAAAACCCTCCAAAATAAATTTCAAAACCCCTATGCAAATTTTGTGCCTCCCTCAAGATCCTCTTATGTCTCCCACATTCTCTTATGCCTCCCTAAAATCTCTTTTGTCTCCCTCAAAAGAACCAAGTAAGAAATGCAAGCATTTTCCTATCAAAGGTGGGGCACCCAACCTAAATCCCTCCCAAAACATGAAATAAACTATTATTCCTCCCTACAATAGAAAATCCCCATATCCTTCTCCTACACCATACTTAGGAATTCTACCCAAGATCCTAACAAGCAAACAAACCATTCACATACATGCAATACACACATATAAAAATAAACAAGTAGAAAGAGTGTAGCTCCTACCTTTCCATAATAAGAAATTAATCAAGGAATCACAATCCAAGATCCTTCAAGCTCAATCCAACTCCAACAAGCTCCAAGACTTCAACAAGCATTCCAAAAAATCTCTAACTCAAAATATACAAGTGCACAATAAAATGAAGTAACCCCAAAAAAAACAAATAAACTTGCATACATAGAAAAAGAGAAGAGGAGGGTGAGGTGGTTCCATATAGGATGCCACATCATTCATCCTCAACTCCACATCACAATTCAAACCTAAACCCCAATGCACGATAAGTTAGTGGTTGATAGGAATGAAAAGCCTCTTACATACTCAACACAAACCCACACCCCCTACTGACATTAACTTAAAACCCATGTAATAAAAGTGCAATAAATGTCTCTTTTTTCCTTAGAAAAAAATAATTGGGTCTATTTTGGACCCCTGAATCTGTAGGTAGGGTTGGTATAAGAAATTAAGAGGTGTGGGACAAGCTTAACTTGTCCCACAAGCCTCCAAAAATGGCCCTTAAACCCAAATCCAAATTTCCTAAGTAAGGTACGATGTACAACACTCAAGTTCACATACACTCAACTTAAATCACAAAATACAAAGGACCAACTACTCTAATAAATAGCCCATTTTGTCACATCCCCAAATATCTTAATAAACATGATTAATTCACTTAATTAAGGCACGTTAATCAAAAATGATTAAAATGAATTACATCACAAATTACATCACATACTCCACAAATAAATAAATAAAAAGGTAATGAATTAAACATAAAGCCCATGGTAACAATTGGAGGTCATCCCCTCCATGGGGACCCCTTAACAAACTAATAGAAAAACAAAAAACATTCCATAAGTTTCCATGGTGACCATCATTGTATCCATCTAGTATCCTACTCTGGTTGATCTCCTAACGCACTTTTTATTGTTGTGATATAATTGCCTATAAAATCACATAATACATCCTTTGGCCTTGTGGCCACATCAAATACATTAAGGATAAAATATAGACACATCAATCAATAAAAATCCTCATATAACTAAATCATCATCTCAACTAAACAATGTTATCGTTTGTTCTAAAACTTCAACAACATCTCAGTTCTACCATTTCATCAATATCAACAAGATCACGAGATTAGTTAAAATGCTAGATCATAGTCAACATGATGAGAATTCTGAATGTCAGTAATATATATGCTAACACATCATCATCATCAATATAAAATGTATCTTTATGCCTCTAAGAATCCACTCAAATCATAATATGAATCACAATCCATCAATAGTCAAAATATATCCACCATCTAACATCATGCTAAACAAAAATAATTTAATAATATCTAGGTCTATAGTAAAAAATAATCGAAATAAAAATATAATAAGTGTTAAAGAGGAGTGGGCACTACATCCCCCTCCGCTTAGACTCAAATTTCTCCTAGAAGTTGCTGAAATAGGTGTGGAAATTAGACTCGTAACAATGTAGCATCCTCTCATGTAGTAGCAGTATCATCATACCTATCCTACTGGACTCGCACTTGATCAATATCTTGCCCTCAAAGGCCCAAGGTCCCATGATCTAAAGTATGTAAGGGATCCACCATCATATAACCCTACTCCTGCACCTACAATGTGGTCCAATCAGATACATGAAAAGGATATAGGAAATATCTCCTAAGAACATATACATGGAACACATCATGCACGTGAGACAAGTTGGGTGGTAAGGCTAGATGGTAAGCTAAGGGACCAATCCACTCCAGGATCTTGAATGGACCCAATAATATAGGAGATAACTTAGATTCTTTTCCATAATGGATAGGACTCTTATGAGGTCTGACATGAAGAAACACCTTCGTGCCCACCTCATAACTACAGACAACTCTCCTCTGATATGCATAGTTATTATGGCTGTCTTTTACCTCCTACAACCTATGTTGGATCAAAATAACCTACTGCACCATGTCTAGTAACATAGCTGGTCCAAGAGATACTTTGTCTTCAAAATTGTCCCAACGAAACATGTGTCCTGCACTGTCCTACCTTAATAGTTCCTAAAATGGGGCCATAACAATAGAAATCTGGAAAGTGTTGCATTATAAGCAAACTCAACACATAATAGAAGTACTCCTCCCACCTGTGACTAATGATCCATGATGTACATCAAAAAGCATGTCCCTCTAAAATCCTGAATTGACCTATTTCCATTTATCCATGTGTCTAGTTGGATGATATGATGTGCTGAACAAGTTGATACTTGTTCCAAGAGCTAACTGCTGCATGGTAGTCTGATATAAGTGTGATGTGTATAAGGGATCAACTAGTCACAAGATGATCTTCAACATGGAATCCCATGTGCAGTCTAAAAATCTCATCGAAGTACACTCTCACTACTACACTAACTATATAGGTGGTCTTCACAGAAGAAAATGAGCCGCTTTCTTCAATTTATCCACCATGACCATGATGTCATCATGGTGGTATCTCGACGTTAGTATCCCTACTATGAAATGATATGGAAATGGTATTCCCATTTCCACTCTCTGGGTTCATAACATGTGGGTAAATAAGGACAATGTGATGTTGATGCTTTAGTACTTCACCCTCTACACTCTATAATGAATACCATCTCAACCCAAAATTGAGCTATATCTCTCCGAAGACCTCTACAATGGTATATTTTTTTTTTAAAGGAACATGCATCATCTGTCATCCTTGGCATTGGCTAAATAAGCCTGCATGATTAACACTCTCCCATTGAATTATCCTTTGGTACATGCAAACCTCCATACTCTAGTACAGAGCTAAGTCAGATACCTGTCTGGTGTCTTAACGAGTTCCACCTGTAAAACTATTGAACTTCCCCAAAAGGGGTCTCTGATGACTGAATGGTTTGATCTGCCTTCTACATAGAGCTAAGTGAGATCTTCACGGTTGAAGCAATGGGCTCATCAATATTGACTCTCACAAATTTGTGTCCTCTATAGAAGCCATAGCGAACATTGTCTGATATGCTACTTAGAGATACTGGAAGAATTATTCTCTTCCCCTTCATATGCTCTATCTCTATGGTGCTATACTCACATAGAAACTCCATGGCTGCACCGATCACGAGCTGTTAAGATGGGGTTGCATGAAGAAGTGATGTAAGGCATCAAATGGACGTGTCCTAAGTGATGACGATCTCCTACCCAAAATTAAATGTCACCGATTCAAAACCAAAGCATGCACAATTGCTGCTAGCTAAAAATCATGGTATTGGGATAATTTAGCTCATGCATATTTGAGTATACGAGGACTTTTAAATGCCTTAGCCTACATGGCTCCTAAGGCTCCATCAAAACACCTCTTCACTCCTTCCAAGGAAACATTTGTACATTGGGATAAATGCCTCTAAGTGTCTGTAACAAGAGGGGGTGGGGGGGCAGAGCGGGAGGTGGCCCTTTAGTGAACTTATACACTTTCTCACATCCATGCAGAGAAAAACCTTGTATAAGGCCCCTATCTACCATCTCATTACCATCTGAAGGTGAGTTGGGTGGGTATATTGAGCCATTTGGTTCCAATTAAGCGAGTACGGGGATCAAATATCACCCCACATATTTTTCTCTGGCAGTTTCACCCATTTGGCAACTCACTCGCCACTGTGTCCCGATTAATTGTGCCCGATCTAAGTCTATACGAGCTCTGCCATGTTGGAAGCCATCGGGGGATGTTGCCACATCACCTCACTACCATGATTCATGTGACCCAAGTATGATGAGTCCTATCGCCATTTCCCACATCCTCACTGCACACTACCACGTTGGTATCCCGTAATTTCCTGAGTTTCTCTCTAATACATTACAACATGGCTAGTTGTGGGTGCTCCTCATGCATGCGTGAGTAATTCAAAATATCATCAAAAATACTAGTGGGGAAGATTTATCCTCTAAGATTTATTAAAATACCTTTTTCCATCAAACTAATGAATAGTGCAGGGGCATTGCCTTGGAAACGTTGAAGGCATTTTTCTTGCTGAAATCATATTGGCCATATGTCACGTTCAGAAAGTGGTCTTAGGAATATCTTCCTCCGTGATTCTCAGCTAATGGTATCTCTCCATGAAGATCTGTCTTAGCTTGACTAGGGTGGCCCGATTCAACTCTCCTTCAAATCAGTTCTAACTCAATACATTGGATTTCTGAGGTTAGCTCATTTTTTGATCATCAACTTATGTCTTAGCTGATCGATACTTGATACATCAACTTACATGAGATCCATCCTGGAATACTTATGGTGGTACAAGGCCCCCTAGTGCAAAACAAGAGTGGATCCCACTAAGATGTATTAGGAATTTACTACACCTGTCGAAGGCACTAGAGGTTAGTAACATGATGATCACATTAATTACTTCCATCGATGTGTCTAGTCTCTGCATCACTTGTGAACTTGCTAAGATAGGCTCTACTCCATGACACCATTTTCTTACACGTGAATATCTATCTCACCTTGAGTTAATGGTAAAACATTTTATATCTCCCCTAGAAATAAATTTGAAAACTCCCTCAAGATCATGACCTCCTCACTAGGAAGATTTTGGTCCACCAAAAGCTTCCTCTGATTTGTCTCTAGATCTGAGACAATCTGGAACTCTGTATTGTCATCATACAGATCACTTAATTTGCATAGCTGACTCAATGGTCTTAGGAATAGATATGGGTATTGTGAACTCCCATTATCACTGGTATATAACTCCCATAATCATCTAGAGAAGTTGTTATTTACCTTACGGTTAATTGATTTTACGTAAATAGGCCGTGTGGTTTAGATAACCACATCACATAAATAGGGAGAATTATTTACCTACTTTTAGGAACTCAGAGGAAGCATATTTATATCCAATGGTTAGAAATAATAATACTACCTTATGATTTTATTAAAATTGGATTCATTTGAATAAGGATTCCACTGTGTGTTTCGCCATTTTCTTTACCTGTTTTGAATGGACGAAACAGATAAGGGTAAGGGCCAAGGAGGAATACCTGTTAAATGTTGGTTGGTTGATGGTTGATGCTACGTGCATTCTAGACTTCTTGATCCATATCTAAATTGTGAGAGCTTCCTTTTGGCTAGGAGGAACTACCTGTAATAGAAAACAAAGACCAAAATAGAGATAGTTAAATGATATATGACAGTGGACTACATAACATATGCTAGTTTCGAGAAGTGTGATACTTCTTAGATGGCTGTCAATCCATTGTTTAAAAAAAAAAATTTGAGAAATAAGTAAATTTCTACTGTTTTTGATATGATTTAGGTATTTCATTCAAGTATAATAAGAAAATCCAATCACAACAGGATAGGCTATAGTTGGATCTAAGAGATGAGGTATCTATCAAGGTACTAGGACTGGTCAGGGTCCTGATTCTAGGTTATTTAGGTCAACTAGTAGGATGATGGTTGGGTCTATTCTTGGTCAATTTATAAAAGATAGAGACCGATGTTGGTCAGGTGTGATCAACGATGTTAAGGAAGACCAAACGATGGTTAGGTAGAACCGATGAAGGTTGTGGATAACCGGCGTTGGTATAGTGGTCGAGGTAGAAGAAACTCAAATAGATCAAATCACAAGGACTGATCTTAGGTCAAGTGAGGTTGGGAGGGTGGATGAGCAGGTCTGTGGAGATATCAAGTACACACAGAAATGGATACTAGGTCGGGATGGTGATTTGGTGGTGTGGGTAAGGGAAATGGTTGGGATTACAAGATAATAAGCAATGGAGGAATGAACATGTAAAGTATAAAATAATGGTAACAGGAATGACAAAAAAGTTAACTATGCTAAAATAGATAATGTTGATAGATATGTACTTACTGTGATGTTGTATTTTGATGGCTGAATGGAGGTGGTTGTTGATCAGAAGAATAGTGTTGGATATCATAACAGTGATTCCCAGAATGATTCCATGAGTGTGAATGCTTCAATATCTATCTTGGTGATGGCTCTGGATGTATGGATACATGAAAGGATGTTGGTTTCACTTGCATGCAGCTCTGATCTCATTCTCTTGCTCTCAGAATGTGCCAACCCAAAAACAAGGTTGTTTGGGTGAATAAATGGTAACCGACGATGGTTCCGGGTTAACCGGCATTGGTTTAGGGGGTGGACCGGCGTCAGTTAAGGTTAGGATTCCCTAGGTTTACTAAAATGGGAAAATCTTTCTAATTTCTTTGGCCCAGTTTGTTAATTCTCACAGATTAGAACATAAAATTCCCTTCTAATGAGTGGGAATGTGGTTAGAGAGATTTTAGGGATTGATTTTAGGGTTAGACCAAATCTTATCTCATTAAGGCAAGTAAGACTTAGTTATTGTTGGTTATGGAAACATGGCCAGAATAGGTCTAGGTTGAGGTGGTTGGATGAGGTGTCTAGGTGAGGTGGTGGGGTAGAAATTAAGGTGATTAGATATATTAAATATTGTGAGGATATATATTAATTTAATTAAATCACTTAAATTAATGGTGATGTGGGGTTGGAAAGGGCCATGGTTAGGTGAGTATGCTTGAGCTGTGGTTATTTGATAAGGGACCAAGGGGAGTGTGACCCAATTTTGGTGTCTACATTTTTCCCCTATTTTTTGACGTAGCTTGTATTAGTAAGTGAAGCTAACAAAAATAAGATGTGAGTTTAGAGACCATGTGTGAGAGTGAAGGTGATCCCCCTCAAACTAGGAATTGATGAGGTAGAAGACAAAATCAGAGAGTGGTTTGATAAAGGGTGGATGTGATGATTAGGAAGGTGGACAATGGGGGTAATTGGTTTAAAGGTCTCAATCATGTAATCTTAGGTAATGGGCCAGGGTCAAAGGTAGTGCCACAGTCGAACACACATGCACATGTATAAACCTACAGAGATGGTACCAAGTTGAAGAGCATGTAAAACTCTACATCGTCTAAGGTCAACAAGGTTTATCCAAACAAGGTTGAGGTGATTCTGGTATCTACCCGCATAGCCATACCGAAGTGGAGAATCACATTCCAATTGTAGGGCTACTAGAAACATTCTAGCTATGTTTTACGATAACACCATCAGTTTGGGTCACGATGGATAACATTGACATAGGCAAGGTAAGGCTCATTTTTTTCGGTGAAGACCACCTATACAACTAGGTAACAGTAGTCACGAGGTATACCTTGATGAGATTGTCAGATTGCATGGGATTCATGTGGAACAATCATTTTCAACCGCGATCCCTTGTAGCGATGTTTCACTTTTAGACAAACATGGGTAGCGCCAAGGTTCTTGGTACGAGTATCAACTTCCAATATGCAACTTATCATCCAAATTATAGGTGATGTAGGCTTCGAGGTTGGAATGGGAGGTTTAACATCAGATCTTGGAGGATATGTTGCAGATGTATAGTTCATGGACAAGCAATCTAGGTGGAAGGAGTACTTCTATTTGGTAGAGTTTTCCATGACAAAAAATTTCATCTTTTTCAAAGTTCGATTGGTATGGTTCCTTTTTAGGCATTGTATCGCTAGAGAGTGGAAGACACCATTTTGTTGGGATAGATTGGAGGACAGGGTTATCTCCTTGAGGTCTTCGTGAAGTTGGTATAGGATATGGAGCAACAGGATGTCTTGATTCATCATTAGACTTTAGGAGGCTCACGATAGGTAGAAGAACTATGCTTCATATGAGGAGGATAGATCGTAGTTGATGAGTTGGTAGCATATAAAGAAGAGATGTTTCTTCGTTTCAAGCCACATAAGAGTCAGTCTGTGTTATGGAAGAAGTTTGACTCTAGGAGTTAGCATCCTAGATTTGTGGGTACCTTTGAGATCTTGGAGTGTATCGGTCAAGACTATAGAGCCTATCGATCTAGGTTCATTGTTTACACGACTTGTACTCATAGTGCATGATGTATTAACATGTATAGAGTAGGTTAGGATGTTATGATTCCAGATCCCTCTCATGTCCATCTTGGATTGAAGACCGCAATGTAGGTGCAATGAGCATGGGCAGGCTATCAGTGGAGGTCTTGTGCACAACATAGTGTGCAGGACCCATGGATTTCAAGGCCACCAGTATTGACAAGATTGTGAGTCCAGTAGCGGATAGGTCATGATGAGACTGCATCCACTTGGGAGGATGTCACTATTTTTCAAAGCTCAGTTTCCTCATCTATTGACAGAAAGTGATTTCCAGGAGGAATTCGATATCTAAGAGGAGAATGATGTAAGATGCCCACTCCTCTTCGACACTGTTTCAGGTCTCAATAGGTCTATACTGTTGTACTGATATTCAGACCATTTTGCATTATGATACATATGCATCAGTGACGATGATAGATGATACTAAACCATTTGGGTTATTAACATTATGTTTTTTACGTTTTAATTATGATGCACTAGATATTGATGTTTAGACAATGTTGATATATGTTGATTTTCATCATGTGGATTTTATACTGACATAATATGTTTTGGGATGTTGGATGTATACATTGTAATCTCATGGATGTTATGTTTAGATTTTGACATATTGATGGTATAATACAAGATGGTCAAGAGCGTTGAAAGTTGAACATTGATTTTATATGTATATTTTCTCGGTGTTGTTAATACGGCCGAAATGATCCTAGAAAGGTAATTCATCATCGTGTGTAGGAATGTCTTATCACATGACATCGTAGAGTTATTTTGTGCAATATGGAGGCTTCAAGAGGTAAGACATCCTTAATTCACCATAGACCAGTATGAATAAGGAGGTGGTCAGTCCCAGTAGACCCTGTGAATACTATTTTGTTTGATCTTACAAACCTTTGTGTTGTTACGAATGTGCAAACTTGTTGGATATGTTATCTTAGTATGAGTTGATTGTCTTGTATGTATGTATGTTTGCGAAGTCAGCTGGTTAGAAGTTATCATTGTTGCTCAATGCTCCTCATGGTTGCTTGGTTGGGGCTCGTGGGCCATTATGGGGATGAGAAACTCACCTTAGATGCCGATTTAAGGTTAGGTGGAGAGTGTTTCCTTGCGTCCCCCTTCCTTGTTTTGTGATTCCTTTTCCAAAGTTGGAAGAAATCAATGATGTGGAGCTATGCAAGTGTGATGAGGACATGCCTTTTGAATGACTTGAAGATGTGATGGCTTGTTGAATATCACTTTTTGTAATTCGTCCATATTTCTTATCCCCACTTGAGTGGGAATGGATTGTAAATATTTAAGCTTGTAAGAAGGTTATTTTGTAGTACTTGGGAATCCATATATTTAGTAAATTCTTATAAGAAAATGGGGGTGAGAATGTCACCATTTTAAGTTCCAAACCCCAGTTTGTGAAAGAAAATTTATAAGTTACTTTTCTTTGGTGAAGAGGAAGGCATTTGAAATAGAGTTGTGATGGAGATTCTATTGCATCTCTCTTAATGGAATTTAACTCTAGTGTTTGTAAATTTTGATAGTCAGTCATGGGTTTAAAAAAATCTGGTCATTGAATTGCACTTGCTTGTGAAATGGAATGGTCATTTTTGTCTTTCCTTAGAGTGAGACCAGTAAATTGAAGTTTTTAAACTATAAATTGTGGACTTCCTTAGAGTTGTTGAAGGGAATTTCAGAACTAGTGTTTTAAGGCTATCTTGCAAGATTATTTTAAATGGCTAAACCACATTTGCTCAAATTTTCTTCCTACTCCTATGTATTACATTAGAAATTCTCAGGAGTCCTCACTTGCTCTACTAAGCTAAAAATGCACTTGCTTTCCATTAATTAACTGAGGTCGGCATTTCAATAATGTGAGTACCTAAAATATAATTTAAGTTGTATGTACTTATACCAAATTGGTTACTAAACTTAATACCCTTATGGTCATTCTTGATAGAGTATGTATCTCAAAAGAGGAATTCAAGTTATGGTGACTATCTCAGCATTATGTATTAGTGATCAATATAATTAATATAGATTCATATATTGATATTATGTTCATACATTAAAATACAAACAAAATTGAAATGGTATCTAATGATACACTTATTATTAATATATTCCTATGTTAATATTTGATAGTATGTAACGATGTATATATTTAAGGTAATACATAAATTATACTTATTACTATTGTTATCACTTAATAAATATTATTTACTTTTAATCATTAATGACTTTTATTAATATTCACAGTTTCCAAACTTTGAAATAAATAACCAATTGATGTAAAAACCAAAGATGGTATGATGTGGGGTTGGCCATATAAGGCTTTGATTAAAGCAATGGGGTGGGGAGGAGTCACCAACCTCACGAGTGCACCCCATTGATGCAAGTGATTGTTATGTATCTATAATCAAAATCTATTTTCAAAGACAAAGGAATAGGTTCACCATCAAGTGGAATGAGGATAACAACAGCCCCACCCCCAGGCTGACACTTGGAGCCATCGAAAGAAGAGTTTTATTTAGTAAGCAGGTTCGTCCAGGGAAAAGTGTAGCTTATAGACTCGTTTGGAAATTTTAAGTTAGAGGGTTGATTCTCAGTAAATAGGTGCGTCAGTCCAATTGGTCAGTGCAATAGTCTGGCCCTTGATGGACTTTTGATGGATGAATACGAGGTCGAGGTCAGCCAGAAGCATAAGCCAGCGATGTGGCACGTTGGTTTTCATAAGGTTTGGCATACATGTAGTGTAAAGGGTCAGTATTAGTAATGATGAAGGTTTTGTGGTTGAGTAGTTAATGTCGGAGTTTAGTGGCGATGAAAAATAAGGCTAGGAAAAAAAATTCGGCACAGGTTATATCTAGTTTTTGTAGTCAAAAAGGGTATGGCTTATGTAATAAACTGCTTGACTCTCGGTGTTGGTCATCGTGATGAGCAAGCATGGCACCTAGAGAATGGTCAGTGGCAGAAATATAAAGGTAGAAGGGCTGATCATCCTTAGGAGGAATGAGCATTGGTGGTTTGAAGGAGGTATTGTTTTCAAGGATTTTGAATACTTTATGGCGTTCATCATCCCATGTTGAATGAAACATCTTTCTTGAGAAGATTATGGAATGATTGACAGCAGTCCGAAAGCTGTGAGATAAAACGATGAATTGATTACAAATTTCCCTGTAGGTTGTAAAGTTGACAATGATTAGTGGGTCACGGCATTTCAAGGATAGCCTTGACTTTAGCAAGATCAACTTTTATGCCACGTAAAGAAACGATGAAACCTAGGATTTTCCTAGAAAGTTCCACAAAGACACAATTTTTCGGTTGAAGACGAACACAATATTTGATGATGCGGTCAAAGATGACTTTAAGAATGAGAAGGTTTTCGGTTCGATGCTTGGATTTGGCAAGTAGATGATCTACGTAATCCTCCAATATGTGATGCATGATGTCATGGAAGATGCAAGTCATGGCTCGTTGATATATAACACCAGCATTTTTGAGGCAGAAGGGCATGAATCGATAGCAGAAAGTCCCCCAAGGGGTGATGAAGGAAGTCTTGTGTTGATCCTCGAGAGCTAGTAATATTTGATTGTAGCCTAAGAAACCATCCATGAGTGATAAAATTTCATGGCCAGTAGTTAGATCAACTAATTGGTCAAATCCTGGTAGTGGGAAATCATCTTTGGGACAGGCGAGGTTGAGGTCATGGAAATCCATGCAAATGCGGAATCCCCCTATTGCTTTCGTGATAGGAATGATGTTAGAAATCCATTCAGGATAAACAATGTGAGGATGCATTTTCTGTAGCTTTTGTTTGATGGGTTTGGCATCAGAAATGGTTATGATATTATGAACCATGACTTTTGGTTCGATACCAGGAATATCAGCATAGGACCAAGAAAATGTGTTGCTATGGTCCTAAAGGAAAGAGGTGAAGGATTCATTTTCAATAGCATCTAAGGATTGACCGATCTTTAGAATGTACGGGTCGTCCTGAGTATTAATGTTGATTTTGATGGTTGATTTGTTCAACATGGTTTGTGTCTCAAAGGGTAACGACCGGTGAATACAAGAGTCTTTTGCACTAAGGTAGGTGAGAATGGACTCATTTTCCTGACATTGAATGATGTTAATTGAAGTTGTATAGTCATCAATCATGTAAGGATACAGGAATGAGAGAGAATAGGGAGCCTCGTAATCACGTTGATAGGTCAGCGGTCCTAGGGAAATGGTGTTTACAAAAAACAAAGTTAGTAGGAATAGATTCAGGATCTATGGACTCCATGGATGAAGATGGTAATGTGGGTGAATGAGAGGGGGAATATTTCTCATCCTGGATAAGGTCGATGCAAATATTCTTAGAGGATGGAGCATCAAAACCAATGCCACTACGGTCATTGTGTTAACAAGAGGTACAGGAGATGAGTGTGGCAGCCTTATTCATAAAAACCAAAGCCAAATCCTTTCCAAACGCACCGGTGGAGGAAAGTGTGAGTGAAACAATGGTTAGTGAGAGAGTGTAGGTTGGATGAAAATGGTTGGGTTTGGGATGGAGATTTGGGTTTATAGGTGGCCATATCAAGTCCCCCATATGTTAGGTTGGTGCAAAGGTGGGGAGGGCCATAAGGGAAAATGTCACCGATGTGAATGTCATTACTGGGGTGTTGGCATAGATTCTTGTACTATCTTAGGGTGAGCAAGGTATTGATATTATATAGATAGTATTCCCCAAAGTGAGGCATTGAAAAACACCTTCTAAAGGATCAGTATTTGGTATGTAGGTAACGGGTATAGATGGCTCGCTAGATGAAGGGGAAAATAGGGTGCCAATGGTAGAGGCTACAACTATAGTAAGGATAACAACGTTATATGTAGGAGAAGTAATGGAATTTTTTTTGGATGGGCTAGTGGGTGAAGCTGAAGTGGTTTTGGTGACGGATTCCTTGACTGGTAAAAACACATCATTGGTTTGATATAGCATGTTAAAGGTCTTGAAAGGTAAGGGGTCAACAAGGATGGTGCAATTATGTCCCTCATGTTCAAATTTGAGACATCGATGTAAAGTCAAAGGGACACAACCCATAGCAAAGATCCAAGGTTGGTGAAGCAACGAGTTATACTATAACTCCCCTTCTAGGACATAGAAAATTTTTGGGATGATGCAGGGACCTACACAAACATGGAGAATGATGGTAACTAGGGTAGAGGTCATGGCCTCATTGAAGGAGTGTAGCATAATAGGGTTACTATGCATCTAATTGGTAGGTATTTTCATTTGGTCGTATGTATGGGAGGAGATTATGTTAATACTAGCACCACCATCAATCATAACGCAGCATATACGTATATTATTGATAAAGGAAGAGATTAAAAGAGTAGGGTCAGGGTCATCAGACTGGAAGGAAGTGATCTCTTCATCTAAAAATGTGAGGGTCGCCACTTGGCAAGTGGGTGAAGGTGTAGAGGAAGGTGAGGTCCTAGTGAGAGAGGCTATATGGTTAGGGGTAATGATGGAGGCTATGAGTGTGGGGTCATTTTGTAAGACTTTGACAGATTGAAGGACCTCCATGAGGGCATGAAAATGTGACTCTGAGGTTTGGATGAGGTCGTATAAAGAAATTTTGAGGGGATATTGGTGTAGTTGCTTTAGCATTATGTGATGTGTGACCCCATTGAAAATGGGATATATAGGACCTCGAATGATGACTTTAGGTGTGGGTGTGGTTGGTATATTGGGTACAGGGTTGGTTGATGGGCCTGTTGCTTTCTCCTTGCTCTTATCTTTCTACACACAGGTGGAAATGTTAATCATGTTAATGTGAGGGGAGGTGGATGAAGAGGGTGTTTCATGGAAGGTATAGCGGTAAGAGGGACAAAATCCTAGTGGTGGATACGACCCTTGTGAGATGAGTAGGGCGCACTGTCATTTGGTTGGTGGTTTTTCCAACTTTGATATACGTACCATGTTAATCTCGAATCTTGGGGGTGGATTAAAGAGTTGTGGGGGTGGAGATTTTGGTCGCTGAGTAGACAATGGGGAATATATGTGTAAATTGGTGAAGGTGAAATGGGGTCCTCATCAATAAGATCATCATCGTTAAATTTTTCTTCAAGAGTACAAAATTGGACAAGAGCAGTTTTTAAAGCCTTACAGTTCTCTACATCATGTCCTGACACACAATGGTAGGCACAAATTATGGTTTCGTCAAACCCTATTGGTTTGGGTTTGAGTGGGTTGTAAGGTCTAAGAGGTGGTAATGTGATGACAGAAGTTTCAAGGAGATTGGTTAGGATTTTAGCCTAGGACCCCGCTAATGGATCACAATGGGAGGTGAATGTGGGTTTGGGTACAGGTGTGGTTAACTGTGGAGGAAGATTCTTTACAAGAGGAGGAGTAGGTTGGGCTACTAGTTTGGTGTGTGGTGTGGTCTTAGGTGTTGGTTGTATCTGTTTGGGTAGGGGCATGGTAGATAAACTAGCAATTGAAGGTTTGGTTGGTTTAACTACCTTATTGGAGGGTAGCAGTTTTTTTTCTTTAGGTTACATATTTTTGGGTAAAGGTGATATAGGCGTACGATATGTGGAGGGAAAATCTGATGTTGGAAGAGGGTTGGTTACCTATGGGGGTCACTGAGGTGATATGGAGGTAGGTGGTGTGGGTTAGATAGGAGGCATGAGTGAAAGAGAAGGAAGTGTCATGTGTAATGAGGAAATTATTGATGATATTAGAGGTATGGGTGGTAAGAAGGTTACGGGTGAGGGCAGAGGTTGTGTGGGTTGCTTGAGTATATTAGAGGTTTGTGATGGGTAAATGGGTTACTGCGTTCTTGGTTTACCAGTGGATGGGGGTTTCTTTGCCAGGATTGAGGGGTGAGGTGCTAGGATGGATAGAAGGGGTGAAGGTGATATGGGTGTGGTAGGTGAGGTTGGGGTATGAGATCTAGGAGATTGGATCCTCTTTTTAGGGGCTGGGTTAATTTTGGTGTTAGTTTTGGAAGATGTAGCTAAATCTAATTTGATGGCTAGCTGTTGGTATGACCCCTATGGTAGTGATAGGTTTAGGTAAGGGATATGATATAGGCATGGGTTTGGGTGTAGATGCATGCTGGGCTATGGGAAAAGGTGTGAGTTGGGACATGAGTGGTGTCATGGAATGTATTGCAATATTTTTGGATGTGTTTGGTTTGGTCTCTCGAAACACTTTTGGATAGATAGTGGAGGTGTCAGTGAGTGACATCTGCATTTTTGTTGAAACAATAAGTAGAAGATACCCCCAAAGTAAGGCTCTATCGATATAGTCCAGGCAATCAACTAAGCATGAGAATGGTACTATTGTAAGTGGGGATGAAGTGGATCAAGTGGAATTCCCCGTAAAATGTGTTTGAGATATAAGGAAATGGCTAGCCTCATACTCTGGGGGTAAGAGAGCCAAAAGCATATCAACGGGATCTTGAAGGTCTGATGGTGAATGGTTGTCTACAGGAGGTGGTACTTGTATAGCATCCTCCATGGGTAGAGGAGAGGATGGAACGACCAAAGTGGACTCTCCTTGTGTTGGTGTAGGCGGTGGACCTGCATCTTCTATGAGTAGGAGAGCTACCACTGACAACTGCTCAGAATTTTGAGGGGTCAAAGGAAGCATGCTGATTATAGGCTATTCCATGAGTGAAGGGGAACATGAAGGGGGTTCCTTTTTGGGTAGAGGAGTAGATGAAATAGATTCTGGTGTAGGTAGGTGATTGTGGGCTAAGATTTCATCTATGGAAGGAACATAAGGTAATTGGGAAGCAACTGGTGTGCCATTGAAAATAGTGTGGACCTCACGAACATTGCTATCATTATTTGAGGTATCACCAGCTTTTTTGGAAGATGGGGCATGATTAGGGAATGGATTCTTGAAGATATGCAGGTTTTGGTTAGCGGGTGCATTCAGGGTATCTAAGAATAGATCTCCAGTGTCTAACATTTCTTGGACGATATTCTTGAAGGTAATGCAATTATTGTCACTATGACCTTTGACATGATGATAGTTGCAAAAGTCATGTTCCTTATACCACACAGGCATGGGTTTCTCAGGATCGAAACCAGTATGTGGTTTTAGAGGTGGAAGGGTAATGGCACCAGCCTTAACAAGATTTTCCAAAATGAAAGAATAAGATTCTCTTATGGAAGTGTACTTTTGTTTTTCTCATCTAAACTGGAAAGATTGGACAGGAGAGATATTAGAAGGGGTTTTGGCTGGGTTTGATTGATGAGGGGAACTAGCTTTGAGAACTATGGCATTAGTAGACCCTTTGGGATTTGAATAGTTTTTATGGGGTTTCAAAGACAAAGAAGTATCATTTGATTTGAATGTGATATTATTGTTACAAATTTGAATCTTCTTTTCTTCAATAGCATGAATTTCTAATTTTTGTGCCATGGTGAATGCCTCATCAAAAGTGCAAAAATTTTGCACCTATAGGATTGGTGAGATGTTTCTAGCACATGCCTGAGTAAATAGTTCTATAATCTCAATTTGAGGTAATTGGAATGTGAGTTGGTTAATGAGGTTGCGCCAGCGAGCGATGAAGTCAGTGATAGAATCATCATCATACTGTCGTGTGGAATAAAGATTAGTCATGGTAACCTTCTTAACAATATTGATGGAGAAGTGATCTAGGAAGGTTTGGGCTACTTGATTTAATGAGTAAATGGAGTGTCTTGGTAGTCCACTGTACCAGTCTAATGTAGGTCCTCTCAAGGACATTAGGAAATTCCTCAAAAGTAAAGTTTCATCATGCGAAATCAAGTAACACCCATGTTTAAAGGACCTCAAATGTTGTTGTGGATCTTCTTTTTTATTGAAGCAGTTGAATTTTGGCATTTACCAATATACGGGGTATGGTCGAATAGGAATGGATGGGTGAATAAGCTCATTACAAATTTCATCATAGGTGAGGTAATTACGTGAGACAGAAACCGATGCTTCTAATGTCTGCATCTTTTCCATCATCAACTTGATGAGGTCATTGGTAGGTTGTGATGGAGGGACACCTTCTATGACATAAGGGGGTAGATATTGAACCTAGTAGGGAGGTTGAGAATAAGGAACCGACATAGAAGGCACATATCCAGAATGGGTGATAGATGAGATAGGGGGTTGTTGATAGTAGGTGTATGTAGGTGGCATGGTCATCGTGACTCTGGTAGCGATTGGGGGCAATGTTTATGGGATGGAGAGGATGAGATTCTGGAATGGATTAGGGGTCACCGACACCATGGATGGTTATGTTCTAATAGGTATTTTTGAGACAATGGGTGGGGACTGTGATATGGTCTAGGTGTTCAACAAGGGGATAATTGATATGAAAGGTGCAAGTGAAATTGTAGATGTAGTGGTCCTAGCTGGAAAACCATAAGGGGTGAAGCGGGTGAGGCTAATGTCACATTATTAGGGGCTGATGAAGTAGTAAGAATAAGGACATGAGAGATGTATATAGGCATGCCATATATCAACTGACCTGAAGAGTCTCAGGTGGAAGAGTGGGAAAGTTAGAACTTGAAGTGTAGTGCCAGTTTAAACAACCACTTGAGACCTAAGAATCAACCTATGGATTAGCTAGAAAATTATGGAATAATAATAATTTTTTAAATAGAAGTATCTACATTCAGGTTGCCAAACATCAGTTTTCACTAATAGGTTTTGGAACAATTCCTATTTACCAAAACACAAGTTTCCTTTATTAAATTATATCAAGTTCACAAGTTTCAAAATTTAGGGTTACATGTTTTATTTAGGTTCAGTAAGTATTTCACTCCCATGCCTGCTCTCTAACAGGCTCAGAGTTTTAACTAGATTTTTATCATCCTTAATGATCCCAAAATTTCCCTAAACAATTCCCAATGGATAGGAAATTTTCCCACCTTTCTGGTGATATAAATAAGTCCTCCTAACTCCTTGTAGAACTCAAGATATGAGTGGGTGGAGTTTCTAGGGGAAATTTTCCCTTAGGGGACACGTGGCAAGAGGAGGGGGATTGTGCCTTGGGTGGTTTTCGGGGTCGCGGGGCGGCATAGGGAAATTTTCCCATCGCAAAGCTCAAGGGCACAAAACATTCTGCGCCCCCATGGGTCCCTAGGGACATGTGTCAAATCCTAGTGCTAAGAAGAAAAGGAGAAGGGAAGGCTAGAGTGGCAGATGGATTTAGCGCCTTGTGCCCAACGAAGGAGGAAAGGAAGAAAAAGGTGCACGGGTCTGTGCACCCACAGAATAACAAAGTTCGAGGGGAAGGCGGACAAGTGGGCCGTGGGAGAAATTTTAGAATTTTTTCCAAGGGCCGAAAACTAAAAAAAAAAAGGTGTTCCACCCTACCCACTATCACCCCAAAAGTGCCATGTGGCAGGCTATGGGATGCAGGGCCAAAATGAAAAATGTTCCCTAAAATTTTTCAAAAGGATAAATAGTTCAAATGAACCACACCTTTTCCATAACCCCTAGAGGACACGTGTTGCCCTTTGATTAGCTGCGGGCCGGCGCAGGAAAATGGAAAATTTTTCCTAAGTAAAATTTTTCAAAAGAATAAGTTTTAAGTTTGGAAAAAAGTCCCCTTCCACCGTGCCACGTGGCAGCATGTGCTTGGCTGCGGGCCGGCGGGGGGTGGTAGGCTAAAATGGGAAAAAAATTCCAAGGAATTTTTTTTGAAAGGGTTAAGTTTAAAAATTGGTCCGCCCCTCCTAGGGTGACATGTGGTAGGCCCCGATTGGTTGCGGGATTGTGGGGGCTGGAGACCTTTTTAGGAAATTTTTCCAAAGTAAAAATTTAAATTCTTCTATAGTTAGATTTATTCTTATTATTTTTTTGTATGCCAAATTGAAGTAAAACTTCAAATGGCCATAACTTGAGCTAGAAAGATTGGTTTTGGGAAAACAAGGACTTTTCGGAAAGCTCTCGATGCCGTATTTTCATAGATATTGTCAATTTTAAAAATTGATGAAATTTGAGAGATAAATTTTGAGAAAGAAATCTGCAGGTTTTTTAATTAGTGAGTTGGCATTTTTCAAAT
The DNA here is from genome assembly GCA_019776745.2 of Taxus chinensis. Classification (NCBI taxonomy): domain Eukaryota; kingdom Viridiplantae; phylum Streptophyta; class Pinopsida; order Cupressales; family Taxaceae; genus Taxus; species Taxus chinensis. The sequence goes on along the minus strand of CM034150.1, from coordinate 172,699,622 downwards.
TCTCAATTTGGTTAAATTAGAACTCCTCCTTCACTCAACATGTTGAACAGACATGGAGGATTAGTCTAAGGAGGGTTTAGATTTTTTTAGGGAGGTCCATTTTTTCAATTTATTTCAACTTGTATTTTTTCAGCAATAGACAAGAAAAATGACTGTGCAAGTTCCAAATTGGATTTTTATTAAGTTTTGGAGGTTCTTTCTTAACTGTTATGGTAAATTTGAGTTTCTTAGGACTTACTAAGTATGAATTTTAATGTTTCTTGTCTTATTGTTTGGTATAAGTTTGAACTGCTCATTTTCATTAAAATGTGAATTTCCAGAATGAAGTTTATGGTAGTGAACTGTTTCTTTTAAATTGGTTTATCAATTTCCTAAACTTAGCCAAATACATTTACTTCATCAAAACAACCATTCATTTCTAAATTAAATTGCATTTCAGATTTCAATTATAATGCTCAATTCAAAAGAGAACAATACAGTTTAGCTTTCTCATACATATTTTCTTTCCATTGCAATAAAACATGGCCTCAATCAACATTTGATATTCCCATTTCAATTACAACATTGTGAATAAGAATAAGCTCGCAGTTTATTTATTGAATTCAAGAAAATAATATCTTTACAACTTATCTCTTTCTTTTAACTTTGAAATACAATAAACCATATATATACATTCTTTTCATTTCTTTACAAAATGAGACTAGAATACATCTCTTTACATTTCTCAATCCAAATTAAAACTTCCATCATCAATATGAATGGTTTCACATTACAAACATTATAAAAATCATCCACTCAAGGTGGGAAAGGTTACAATGAATTTGCTCAAAAGATTGGGACTGTCAAAACTATATATCTTCTTGCTCCAAATAGTAGCATGCTATTTTCTCCAACTTTTCATCTTTGATCACAACAAGGAAGGGGGAAAGGCAACAATCTCCACCCAACCAAGACATCCAATGAGAAAGGAGAAGCCATCCTTCCTCATTGGCCCTCGAGCCCCAACCATATTGAAATAGAGAATGAGAATCAACTCATGGAAACAATGGCTTCCACAAACATACAAGTAACATTTTCACATGCACAAATCAATAATATACTCATTCCAAACAAGAACAACAGTTCACAACTACATTTGAAATTATTCACACAACATATAGGGTTGATTAAGCAAGCCAACAAGAGCAAGGAACTATGGGGAACTACTTATGCCTCCATATTTGGAATTGGGCATCCACCTAAATCATACCAAAAATAAACATATCAAATCCCATAAACCTTATATCTCCTAACCCCTCCTTATTCCTCCCCTAAAGTTTATCCCTTATAAATCCCAAGAGTAAGAAATGCAAGCAGTTTATTTTCCAAGGTGAATCCCTATCCAAAACTCCCCCCACAATAAAACCGGTTTCATTGGCAATCCCTTATGCCCCCAATTAGAAACCCCCATAGCCTTCTCCTACACCATATCCTATGCAGTCTACCCAACCAGCCAAAAAAAAAAAAAAAACACATTCACCATTTAAACATGCATGCAAGAGAACGAAAACATTTAAAAACAAGCTCAAGATCCTACCTCTTTATAATGGATTTTTTTCCAAGCTCCTCAAGCTTTACAAAAGGTCAAAGTGTAGTCCAACACCAGGAATTTTCAAGCATGAAATGACTCTAAACTTCCTCCACAACAAGCTCCCAAAATAGCAAGAAAAATGCACCCCCAAGAGGAATGGACAAAGTTTCAACAACCATAAACAAGAAAGGAGTTTCACTTTTATAGGAGAGGGAAGATAAGAGGATGATGTGGATCCATGTGGGATGCCACATCATTCTTACTCAACCCCAAGAGGAATTCAACATCATTCACCAAATCACAATAAATAAGAATGACAAAATAACTTACACACTCCAAAATGACCCATACTCAAAAAGGACTGAATTAAAAATATGTAAGAGAAGTGCAATTAAAACTTACAAGTTGTCACTTCACAATGTAATAAAAATTCCTAAATTTAACCTCCAAACAATCGGTATGTTTGGTGAATTATTTTAAGAGGTGTGGGACAAGTTTAACTTGTCCCACAAGCCTCCAAATTTGGCCTCCAAGGACAAATTCGAATTCTTAAGGAGGTGAAGTGTTTAACCTTCCAAAATCTTTCTTACATGACTCTTAAACATCTCTTACACATTCTTACACATTTCTCACACACTCTTCCAATCATTAATATTTAAAATCAACAACTTCATTAATTACATTCCATGTCCCCAATTTAATTTAATTAAAGTTTAACTATATGATCTCTCACATTAATCTACCACATTTAAATTAATTACAAGAAGGAACACATTACTTAATAAAATACATTCAGTAATAATTAAAAGGAACACAAAATAAAATACATATCCCATGGTCACATATAATGGAAATCCCCCCCCCCCCATGGGAATCCCTAACAAACCCACACACACAAAACAATTGCCATTGTGACCTTGTTGATTTCACCCATAATTCTAATATGGTTAGTCTCCAGTCCCTCTGACATTGTTGTGATTTTTTAACCTGCAAAATGTAAATACCTCCTTCCGCATCGTGGCCATATCATAACATCCAACATGATATAACAACATCTCAAGATCATCTAAGCATATGAATCACAACAACATCAAGAATTCAACTTTATTATTTTAATTAATTAATCAACTATATCATCATCTATGTTATTCCATACTAGGTCTACTCAATATATCAAATGTCACAAGTCCAAATCAACATCTATAATATGTCTATGTAAACATTCTATCATCATCCACATATCAAAATGTCTCTAGTAACCATCATGCATACTAACTAAATCCAGATCAATAATAATCCATGATCTAACATCTAACCATCATACTAAAACAAAACATAATAGTGTCCATAATATGAACAATAGTATCAAAATCAATATCTAAAAGTGTCAAAGGGAAGTGGACATTACATCCCCCTCCCCTTATACTCGACTTCCTCCTGAAAGTCACTGGAACAAATGCGGAAACTGAACTAGTAATATTGTGGAATCCTCCCAAGTGGCTGCAGTCTCATCATATCTACCCCACTGCACCTGAAACTGATCAATCTCTCTACCTCGAAGGCCCAGGGTCCTGTGATCTATGATACAGACGGGCTCCACCTTCACCTACCCCTGATTCTGTACCTACAATGATGTCTAGTCCAACACATGAGAAGGATCTATAATGTACCTCCTAAGGACAGAAACATGAAACACATCATGTACGCGAGACAAGATGGGTAGAAATGCTAGATGTTAGGCCAAAGGGCCAATACACTCCAAGATCTCAAAAGGACCAATGAATCTAGGAGCTAACTTATAACCTTTTCCATAACAGATAGGGATCTTATGTGGTCTAACATGAAGGAACACCTTCATGCCCACATCAAAACTACAATCAATCCTATGCTGATCCACATACTTCTTCCACCTGTCCTATGCCTCCTGCAATCTCTGTTTGATCAACACTACCTACTGCTCCATGTCCTACAAAAGAGCTAGTCTGAGAGATACTTTTTCCTCTAACTTGTCCCAACTAAGGGGTGTCTTGTACTCTCTACCATATAATGCCTAGAAAGGATCCATGCCTATAGAACTCTGATGACTGCTATTGTAGGAAAACCCCACTAAGTACAGGTACTCCTCCCACTTAGACTATTGATCCATCACCTACATCCTGAGCATATTCTCCAAAATATGATTCACTCACTTGGTTTATCCATCTATCTCATGGTGATATGATGTGCTGAAGTTAATCCTCATCCCGAGGACATACTACATGGTAGTCCAAAAGTGTCAAGTGTACAAAGGATCATGGTCACAAATGATCTTCCATGGAATCTCGTGCAACTTGACAATATCATCTAAATAAACTCGTGCCACTGCTCTAGCTATATAAGTGATCTTCACCGAAGAAAAGTGAGCCACTTTTGTCAATTTATCAACTGTGACCATAATGGCATCATGGTGATATCTCGACATAGGTAGCCCAACAATGAAATCCATGGAAATGGTGTTCCACTTCCATTCCGGTATGGCATGAGGATAAAGAAGACCTGCTGGATGCTGATGCTCGGCCTTAACCCTCTAGAACTCTGAACATTGTGACACAAACTGAGCCACATCTTGATGAAGTCCTCTCCAGTGGTATAAGTATCGCAAGGTAGTGTGCATCTTCTTCACCCTGAGATGGGCTGAATAAGGTGCACGATGTGCCTCTACCAAGATTTCATTCCTCAAGCCTCCATCTCTGGGAAAATATATCCTACCTCTATGCCATAGAAGACCATCTTTCTCTAAGGAAAAACCATCGAAATTCCCCTCAAGGGGTCTCTGTGACTTGATCTCTGCTCATACTACCATGTAGAATTTGTCAAGAGGAAGCTGCTGAAGAATCCTGCTCTGTAAATCTATGCTCATTGAGGTGGCCATAACCACGTTTCTCTGTCTACTGAGATCACCTACTACCACATTCTCTTTCCCCTTCACATTCTCTATCTCCATGTCATACTCCTAAACAAATTCCATCCAACGCCACTGACGAGCGTTTATATTGGGCTACATGAAGAGGTAGCAAAGACTCAAGTGATCTGTCCTGAGTGTGAATCTCTTTCTAAGAAGGAAATGTCTCCATCTAACCAAGGCATGCACCACTACCGTAAGCTCAAGATCATGGGTAGGATAATTAAGCTCATGATCCTTGAGTTTGCGAGACTCAAAAGATACAACCCTGCCATCCTACATCAACACACCTCCAAGTCCTGCTAAAGAAGCATCTGTACAAAAAAATAAATCACCCTGTGGATCTGGTACTACAAGAATCAGTGTTGGAGTGAGGCACTCCTTCAGTGTCCTGAAGGTTTTCTCACATCTATTTGACCAAATAAACTTCTTCCCTTTCCTCTAAAGGGAAGTGATAGGGTGTGTAATCTGAGAGAAGTCTTGAACAAATCTCTGGTAATATCCTACTAATCCAATGAAGCTGCACACCTCGGTCACTATAGTGGGTACTGGCCAATCCATAATGGCTCTAATCTTGGAAGGATCAACTGCAATACCTTCCCCAGAAATAACATGACCCAAATATTGTACCTCTGACTGAAAGAAAGCACACTTCTCCAAGTTCCCATAAAGCTACTACTCACAAAGACACTGAAGAACCTGATGAAGGTTCCCCTCATGCTCCTCGCGTGTATGTGAGTATATAAAAATGTCATCAAGGAAGATGAGCATGAAACAATATAAAAATGTCTTGAATACCCCATTCATCAAACTCATAAACACTGTAGGGGCATTCGTCAACCCAAAAGGCACCACTATGAACTCATAGTGCCCATATCTCATGCAGAAGGTGGTCTTATGAATGTATACCTCTGAAGTCCTCAACTAATGGTAACCTAACTTGAGATCAATCTTAGACAACAATGTGGCTCCCTTCATCTAATCAAATAAGTCGTCAATATGAGGAAGAGGATAACAATTCTTAATCATTTCCTCGTTCAACTAGCGGTAATCAGTACACAACCATAATGATCCATCCTTCTTCTTCACGAAGATCACTAGTGCACTCCAAGGGGATACACTAGGATGGATAAGACCCTTCTCCAAAAGGCCCTCATACTACAACTTGAGCTCATAGAGCTTCGGGGTGGTCATCCAATAAGGTGCCTGTGAGAAAGGCTCTACTCCAGGAACTAGATCTATATGGAAATCAATCTCACCTGGGGGTGGCATCCCTGGTAGCTCCCCTGGAAATACATTGGAAAACTCTCTCAAGATGGGATGATCATCTAGTGATGCTCCACTAGATCCATCCTCTGATCTTTCACTGACCATAACAGTATACATCTGAAAACCCTGTCGCACACATTGCTTAAGCTGCATAGCAAAAATGGTGTGAATAGAAACGGGTCTCCTGACACCCGAGATCACCGACTCAACTCCTAAATCATCTACACAAGCTATAGTCTTATGATAACAATCCATCCTAGCCCTATGTGCAGATAACCAATCCATACCTAAGATGACTCCATATGAGCCCAAAGGAAGAATACAGAGATCTGAGGTGGTGGTGAAAGGTCCCAAATCTACAACAAACTCCTTAACTAAGGAGTCCATAGAGATCTTGGCTCCAGAAGCCATCTCAACATCCTAACTAAGACACTACCTAATTGCCACCAGCCTACATCGCTCTACTAAAGATGGTGCAATGAAAGAATCAGAAGAACCAGAATCAAACAATACAGAGGTAGGAATACCACCAATGCTACATGTGGTCTCAATGACTGTGCTCTGGTGCTCTGCTTGGCAGTTCTCAACCACTGCATAAATCTTGTGACTACTTCCCATGTCACCAACTGTCAGCTCTGAAACTTGTGCCTTACCCTTGTTAGGGTTCTGAGGAAAATCTCTCCAAAAATGTCCATCTACTCCACATCCAAAGCAACCACTTGATCCTCTCCAAGGAGTTACACCTCCAATAGGTTCCCTAGAATCCTATGGGGTGGATCCTGATGACCACCTATGGTCTGTTGTGGCCTCTACTGGTGAGCTCCTACTGACTGAGCTCTAGGTCCACCCTATGTCCTGATGGGACCCCTAGGAGGAGGCCCCATGCTCCAACCTCTCTATGCATCAGATCTCTGTGGAGGTCTATAAGGTGGATGGGACTGCTGCTACAGCTGAAAGGATGACTGTGAGGAATGATGACCACCACGAGGAGGAGGATCTGACCCCCTCAATCTACTGAATGCAGCTCCTGAATCGGTCTCTAGTCTACTGGGTTTTACCCCGAGTCTCCTCTGTAATATAGGCCTTCTCAACTACCTCCGCTAAAGTCTATGGACAGTAAATCCACACTACACCTCTAATATCCAAATTTAGACCCCAGATGAACTAGTGAATCTACACCTGTTCATCCTGCATATACTCTACATACTTAAGTAGATCTATAAATCTACTCTCATACTCTGTCACTGATAGAGAAGCCTGACAGAGGTCATGGAACTCATCAATCCTCTGATGTATGAACCTCCATGATAGATATCTGCTCCTGAATCTCTCCACAAATAGCTCCTAGGTCACTGTCTCTGAATCTACATGGAGCTTCTACTCCTCTGTCCTCCACCATACTCCTACTCCATCCCTTAGTAGATGGATCGCAACACAAGCTTTCGTGTTGCTAGAAAAAGGACAAAGCTTGAAGCAACCGCTCAAGCTCACTAGCCAGGCCTCTGCCTGAAATCCACCCATATCACCTGAGTAGTGTGAGGGCCTAAGCTTCAGGATCTCCCTGATGTGATCCATTGTTGTGGTCTATCAGTATCCATGTCTCTCTGCTCACTCATCCCTAAGCCTAGGGCTCCGAGACCTCTCTCTATGCTCTGGAACTCTGTCACCCTATCTCCTAGGTGGTGACTCTACTCTGACTGACTCCACATGGGAGTTCTCTCCTCTATGCTCCTCACTGAGTCAAGGAGATACCTAACCCTCGATAGAAGGAGCTCTATCATGACTAGCTGCATGTCCTCCACCTAATCCTCTGCATAGAGCGGCATTAACATCCTAAAGGGTCTGTAGAATCTGAGGTAGAATGGTTGTTACACCATAATCTAGTGGTGGTGGTGGGTCTGAGTCTCCATGAAGGTTCCTCCCACTCCATCTGAGCCTCCTGCATAGACCAAAGCGAGAGTTAGTTCATTTGCTAAGTTATACACAACTTCCATGTTTACTAAAAATATTCAAATTCTTGCTAAGTTGTTTTCTAGATTTTAATGTGCTAGGTTTAAGTTTTCATGTCTCAAGTTTTCTAGTGTGCCCAATGGTCCAAGCCTTTGAACCACTTCTCTAATACCGAACTGTAGTTCCAGTTTAAACAACCACTTGAGACCTAAGAAACAACCTAGGAATTAGCTAGAAAATTATGGAATAATATTTTTTTATTAGAAGTATCTACATTTAGGTTGCCAAACATCAATTTTCACTAACAGGTTTTGGAACAAATCTTATTTACCAAAACACAAGTTTCCTTTATTAAATTATATCAAGTTCACAAGGTTTCAAAATTTAGGGTTAGATGTTTTAGTTAGGTTCAGGGAGTGATTTACCCCCATACCTACTCTCTAACAGGCTCAAAGTTTCAACTGGATTTTTCTCTTACTTAATGCTTCCAAAATTTCCCTAAACCATTCCCAATGGATAGGAAATTTTCTCACCTTTCCAGTGATATAAATAAGTCCTCCTAACTCCTTGTAGAACTCAAGATATGAGTGGGTAGAGTTTCTAGGGAAAATTTTCCCTTAGGGGACACGTGGCAAGAGGAGGGGGATTGCACCTTGGGCGGTTTGGCGGGTCGCGGGGTGGCATAGGGAAATTTTCCCATCGCAAAGCTCAAGGGCACAAAACATTCTGCACCCCCACGGGTCCCTAGGGGCATGTGTCAAATCCTAGTGCCAATCAGAAAAGGAGAAGAGAAGGGTAGAGTGGTGGGTGGATTTAGCACCTTGCGCCCAATGAAGGAGGAAAAGAAGAAAAAGGTGTGTGGATCTGTGCACCTGCGGAAGAACAAAGTCCGAGGGGAAGGCAGAGAAGTGGGCCGAAGGAGAAATTTTAGAATTTTTTCCAAGGGCCAAAAAATAAAGAAACAAAGGGATTCCACCCTACCCGTTGTCACCCCAAAAGTGCCACGTGGCACTTTCTCATTGGTTATGGGCCACGGGGCCAAAATGGAAAATGTTCCCCAAAAATTTTCAAAAGGATAAAAAGTTAAAACAAACTGTGCCTCTGCCTCAACCCCTAGAGGACATGTGTTTCCCTCTGATTAGCTATGGGATGGCGGAGGAAAATGGAAAAATTTTCCCAAGTAAAATTTTTCAAAAGAATAAGTTTTAAGTTTGAAAAAAATTCTGCCCTTCCACCGTGCCACGTGGCAGCATGTGATTGGCTGCAGGCCGGCGGGGTGGCGGGGAAAAATGGGAAAAATTTCCCAAGGAAATTTTTTCAAAGGGGTAAGTTTTAAAAATGGTCCGCCCCTCCTAGGGTGCCATGTGGTAGGCCCTGATTGGTTGCGGGATGGCAGGGGATATGGACCTTTTTGGGAAATTTTTCCAAAGTAAAAATTTAAATTTTTCTATAGTTAGATTAAATCTTATTATTTTATTTGTTTGAATGCCAAATTGAAGTAAAACTTCAAATGGCCATAACTTGAGCTAGAAAGCTCAGTTTTGGGGAAAATAAGGAATTTTCAGAAATCTCTCGATGCCCTCTTTGCATAGAGATCATCAATTTTGGAAATTGATGAAGTTTGAGAGGTCAAGTTAATGAAATAAATCTGCAGGGTTTTAATTAGTGAGATGACAAGTTTTCAAATTCTCAATTTGGTTAAATTAGAACTCCTCCTTCGCTCAACATGTCAAACAGACATGGAGGATTAGTCTAGGGAGAGTTTAGAGTGTTTTAGGGAAGTCAATTTGTTCAATTTATTTCAACTTGTATTTTTCTAGCAATAGACAGGAAAAACGACTGTGTAAATTCCAAATCAGATTTTTATTAAGTTTTGGAGGTTATTTCTTAACTGTTATGGTAAATTTGAGTTTATTAGGACTTACTAAGTCTGAATTTTAATGTTTCTTGTCTTATTGTTTGGTATAAGTTTGAACTACTTATTTTTTATTAAAATGTGAATTGCCAGAATGAATTTTATGGCAGTGAACTATTTCTTTTAAATTGGTTTATCAATTTTGTCCTTTGAATGTGTATATATATTTCCTAAACTTAGCCAAATAAATTTTCTTGATGAAAACAACCATTAATTTCTAAATTAAATTGTAGTTCAAATTTCAATTCTAATGCACAATTCAAAAGAGAACAATACAGTTTAGCTTTCTCATACGTATTTTCTTTCCATTGCAATAAAACACAGCCTCAATCACCATTTGATATTCCCATTTCAATTACAACAATGTGAATAAGAATGAGCTTGCAATTTCTTTATTGAATTCAAACAAAGAACATCTTTACAACTTATCTCTTTCTTTTAACTTTGAAATACAATAAACCATACATATACATTCTTTTCATTTCTTTACAAACAGAGACTGGAATACATCTCTTTACATTTCTCAATTCAAATTCAAACTTCCATCATCAATATGAATGGTTTCACATTACAAACATTATACAACTCATCCACTCAAGGTGGGAAAGGTTACAATGAATTTTCTCAAAAGATCAGGACTGTCAAAATTGTATATCTTCTTTATCCAAATAGCAGCATGCTAGTTTCTCCAACTTTTCATCTTTGATCACAACAAGGAAGGGAGAAAGGAAACACTCTCCACCCAACCAAGACATCCAATGAGAAAGGAGAAGTCATCCTTCCTCATTGGCCCTCGAGCCCCAACCATATTGAAATAGAGAATGAGAATCAACTCATGGCAACAATGGCTTCCACAAACATACAAGCAACATTTTCACATGCATAGATCAATAAGATACTCATTCCAAACAAGAACAATAGTTCACAACTACATTTGAAATTATTCACACAACACATAGGCTTGATCAAGCAAGACAACAAGAGCAAGGAACTATTGGGAACTAATTTTTCCTCCCTATTTGGAATTGGGCATCCACTTAAATCATACCACCAATAAACATATCAAATCCTATAAAACTTATATCTACCAACCCATCCTTATGCCCCCCAAGAGTAAGAAATGCAAGTAGTTTATTGTCTAAGGTGGATCCCAATCCAAAACTCCCTCCACAATGAAACTGGCGCCATTGGCAATCCCTTATGCCCCCCAATTAGAAACCCCCATAGCCTTCTCCTACACCATATCCTAAGAAGTCTACCCAACCAGCCAAAAATAAAACACATTCACCCTTTAAACATGCATGCAAGAGAAAGAAAACATTTAAAAACAAGCTCAAGATCCTACCTTTCCATAATGGAGTTTATTCCAAGATCATCAAGCTTTCCAAAAGGTCAAAGTGCAGTCCAACACCAGCAATGTTAAAGAATGCAATGACTCCCAACTTCCTCCACAACAATCTCCCAAACCATCTAGAAAAATGCACCCCCCAAGAGGAATGGACAAAGTTTCAACAACCATAAACAAGCAAGGAGTTTCACTTTTATAGGAGAGGGAAGAGAAGAGGATGATTTGGATCCATGTGGGATGCCACATCATTCTTACTCAACCCCAAGAGGAATTCAACATCATTCATCAAATCACAATAAATAATAATGATGAAATAACTTACACACTCCAAAATGACCCATGCTCAAAACGGACTGAATTAAAAATATGTAAGAGAAGTGCAATTAAAACTTACAAATTGTCAATTCACAATGCAATAAAAATTTCTAAATTTAACCTCCAAACCATAGGTATGGTTGGTTAATTATTTTAATAGGTGTGGGACAAGTTTAACTTGTCCCACAAGCCTCCAAATTTGGCCTCCAAGGACAAATTCGAATTCTTAAGGAGGTGAAGTGTTTAACCTTCCAAAATCTTTCTTACATGACTCTTACACATTTCTTACACACTCTTCCAATCATTAATATTTAAATCAACAACTTCATTAATTACATTCCATGTCCCTAATTTAATTTAATTAAAGTTTAACTATATGATCTCTCACATTAATCTACCACATTTAAATTAATTACAAGAAGGAACACATTACTTAATAAAATACATTCAACAATAATTAAAAGGAACACAAAATAAAATACATATCCCATGGTCACATATAATGGAAAGCCCCCCCCGCCCCCCATGAGAATCCCTAACAAACACACACACACACAAAACAGTTGCCATGGTGATCTTTTTGATTTCACCCAGAATTCTAATATGGTTAGTCTCTAGTCCCCTGACATTGTTGGGATTTTTTAACCTGCAGAATGCAAATACCTCCTTTGGCCTTGTGGCTGTATCAGAACATCCAAAATGATATAACAACATCTCAAGATCATCTAAGCATATGAATCACAATAACATCAAGAATTCAACATTATCATTTTTAATTAGTTAATCAACTATATCATCATCTATGCTATTCCATACTAGGTCTACTCAATATATCAAATGTCACAAGTCCAAATCAACATCTATAATATGTCCATGTCAACAGTATATCATCATCCACATATCAAAATGTCTCTAGTAACCATCATGCATACTAATTGAATCCAGATCAATAATAATCCATGACCTAACATCTAACCATCATATTAAAATAAAACATAATAGTGTCCATAATATGATCAATAGTATCAAAATCAGTATCTAAAAGTGTTAAAGGGAATTGGGCATTATAGTAAGGCCATGGGATTCTGATCAAGGAGTTGTGCACACTCTTTGTCGCCTGCATAAATGGTGGTAGGTAGGGTTGGATGCATGGGTGACAGGATGAAAGGTGGTGAGGGAATATGTGGGAGTGGTTGATGACTAGCGTGGAATATGAGGGTGTTAGTCTAGCTACGAGTCAGTACCATGTGAATAAGTGCTAACCTAGTAGGACTGTATTCTTTAGATGACACAAAAAATAATAGAAACAAAGAACAATGGGTTCTAGGAGTTGAATCTGGTTAATGTCTAGATTTTGAAAATCAAACACAGGAAACCAATGACGGTTAGGTTTAGCAGTTATGGTTGAAGGAGAATCGATAATGGTCAGGTTGATCGGTGACGGTTGAGGAAAAACTGATGATGGTCGCTGAAACCGATACTAGTCACTGTGGAAGAAAACTAGTCTCAAATAATGAAACAAGAATGTTGGATGTGTACTTGTGAAAACTATGTATGACAATAGGTATCAACAGTGGAGAAATATGACGATGCCCTGAGGGCCAGAAACAGAAAAGAAAGAGTGATGAAGGATATTCTAGGTAAAGTAACTAGAAACCTAGAAGCTGAAACCAGTTAGGGTGTAACCGATGATGCTCAGATGTGAACCGGCGACGGTCACTAGACCAACGTTGGTGACTGAAATTAGAAATAAATGAAGAAATTACGTTTTGTTAAGTAAATTAAGTGAATAATCAAACATAGAAACCTGAGAATGAGGAGATGGGGCCCTGACACACTCATACAAAGTTAGAATACTCCAACTACAATGGTGGACTGTGCAAGGAAGAAGAAAAATGGAGAATCGTAGTCTTACAGCTCAAAACACAGGTCAAGAAGAACGCTAAGAAAAAGCACGATCCTAACAGTGATTTTCTTATGTTTTTTTATCTTATGCTATTTAGGACTGACTATGTGTATTTAGAATAGAATTTTTTGGTTAGGAAGGCATCCTATGAAGAAGTATATCTAAAGGGAGAGGTTTCAAGTATGTTATGGCAGGGGCAGGACATCCTATGAGATGATGACTCGACAGAGGAAACAAGATGAGGAGTACCTGCCAACCAGATCATGTGATCACTGACAGATGTTCCTGGGTAGGATGTTGTTTAAGAAAGATGTGTATATTTTTATTTTGTGTAATTTTGGTATGACACAAAGAAAGAGAGAGAATTTTTCTCTCTATGATTCTTTTTGTCAACCATCAGTTGGGCATGACTTCTAGCATATAGGTTTCCCTCAGTTTTAATGTGAGATAATAATGTAACAAATCAGAGTGCAATGCAAGTGTTTTAAACCCAAATCGAAGTGTGATATTTTATGTAGCAAGTGATGAACAGGAAGAGGGATGATTTTTCACTAATGCAATTCAAAAGAAAGGAAGATGTGTTCTTTTTAAAGCACCAAAAATATGATTATTTTTAAACAATAGAAAGAAGGAGAATGATTCCAAAGAAGAAAATTAATATGGAAGCTTTTCGAAGGGAAACAAACACACAACTTTCACCTAGGAATGAATAAATGCAAAAGAACCCCTAATGGGTCTCACCGGGCGTGCCAAAATGTTTAACCATTTCCTTTACCTTTTTGAATGATGAAATAGATAAGGGTAAGGGCCAAGGAGGAATTCCTGTTAAATGTTGGTTAATTAATGGTTATTTCCCGCGTTCTGACTTCTTGATCCATAGCTGAATGTGAGAGCTTCCTTTTGGCTAGGAGGAACTACCTGTAATAGAAAACAAGACCACAAAAGGATAGTTAAATGATATATGACAGTGGAATGCCTAACATATGCTAGTTCTGGTAAGTGTGATACTTCCTAAATGGTTGTCAATCCATTGGTTAAAAAAAATTAATGTGAGAAAAAAATAAATTCCTACTATAGTTGATATGATTTAGGTATTTCATTCAAGTACAATAACAAAATCCAATCACAACAGGCTAGGCTCATGAGGTGTCTGTCAAGCTACCGGGACTGGTCAGGGTCTGATTCTGGGTTATTTAGGTCAACTGCTAGGATGATTGTTGGGTCTGTTCTTAGTCAAGGTATAAAACATAATGACCGAGGTTGGTCGGGTGTGACCAATGTCGGTTTAGGTACAACTGACGGAGGTTGTGGATAACCGATGTTGATATGGTTGAGGTAAAATAAACTCAAATAGATCAAATGACGGGGGCTGATCTGGGGTCAAGTAAGGTTGGGAGAGTGGATGAGAAAGTCTTTGGAGATCTCAAGTACACTCAGAAATAGATATTAGGTTGGAATGGTGATTTTTTGGTGTGGGTAAGGGACATAGTGGGATTACAAGCTAAATAAGCAATGGAGGAATGAACATGCAAAGTATAAACTAATGGCAGGAATGAAAAAAGTTAACTATGTTGAAATAGACTATGTTGATAGAGATGTAATTACTATGATGTAGATTTTGATGGCTGAATGGAGGTGGATATTGATCAAAAGAATAGTTTTGGATATCGTAGCAGTGATTCCCAGAATGATTACGTGGGTGAAATCCTTCAATATCTATCCTGGTGATGGCTCTGGATGTCTGGATATGTGAAAGGATGTTGGTTTCACTAACATGTAGCTCTGATCTCATTCCCTTGCTCTCATAATGTGCCAACCCAAAAACAAGGTTGTTTTGGTGAATAAATAGTAACTAAAGACGGTTTTGGGTTAACCGGCTTCATTTTAGGGTTGACCGACGTCGATTAAGGTGGGATTCCCTAGATTTAATAAAATGGTCAAATATTTATAATTCCTTGGGTCTAGTTAGTTTATTCTCGTGGATTAGAATGGAAACCTTCCTTCTAATGAGTGGGAATGTGATTAGAGATATTTTAGGGATTGATTTTAGGGGTAGACCAAATCTTAGCTCATCAAGGCAAGTAAGACTTAGTTATTGTTGGTTATGGAAACATGTTAAGAATAGGTCTAAGGTGAGGTGGTGGGGTAGAAATTAAGGTAATTAGATATTAAATATTGTGAGGATATATATTAATTAAATTAAATTAATGGTGATGTGGGGTGGAAGGGGCCATGGTTAGATGAGTATGTTTGAGATGCTTGTTTGACAAGGGAGCAAGGGGAGTGTGACCCAATTTTTGTGTCTACACTATGAGCTTGGCTCTAGAAGCCATCTCCACATCCCAACTACAGATCTACCTAACTTCCACTAGCCTACATCACTCTACTGCAAATGGAGAAATAAAAGAATCTGAGGATCCTCAATCAAATGAAACAGAAAGAGAAATGCAATCAATGCTACCTACTATCTCAATCACTATGCCCTGGTGCTCTACCTAGTGGTTCTCGACTGCTATATATATCTTATGGATCCTAACCATATTACCTACCATAGGTTCTGAAATTTGTGCCTTACCCTTGTTATTAGGGTTCTCAGGGTAATCTCTCTAATGATGTCCAAATACACCGCACCCATAGTAGCTACCAAGTCCCCTCCAATGAAAAGAGGATCCTGCAAATACTCTAGTGGTCTATGTTATGGATCTTGATGATCCTTCTACACACTGTTGTGGTCACTACTGATGAGCTCACTCTGACTGAGCTCTAGGTAGTGCCTGAGTCCTGACTGGTCTCCTAGGAGGATGCCCCATATTGAATCCCCTCTGAGCATCAAATCTTTATGGAGGCCTAATTAGAGGATGATTTTTTTGTTGCTACTGCTGAGGTGGATATTGAGGTGGTCTGGATGAAGACTATTCAGAACCATTTCTGCCATGAGGATGAGGAGATGACCCCCTCAATATTCTATCCTGCATATTTTGGATACGGCTCCGCACTTTGTCTATGGCATGTTGTGTCTTACCCCTGGTCTCCTTTGCAATGTAGGTCTGCTCAACAACATCTGATAATGTATGTGGATAATAAATGCACACTGCCCCTCTAATTTCGAGGTTGAGGCCCTTAATAAACCTACGGATCCTCACCTGCTGGTCTTATATGTAGTCTATGTACTAAATAAAGTCCAAAAAGAGACTCTCATACTCATTCACAGTCATGGATGCCCTAAATAGGTCATGGAATGCATCTATCCTCTACTGAATGAACCTCCTAAATAATTATGTACTCTTGAACCACTCCTTGAAGAGCTCTTGATTGAATGTCTAAGAATCCAATTTCTATACCTCGGTATGCCACCAAACCACAGCTCCATCTCTTAGAAGGTGCATGACAACACAAGCCTTTGTGTTGCTAGTGCATAGACAAAGCTTGAAGCATCTGCTCAAGAAGACCAACCATGCCTCTACCTGAAATCCCCTAGTGTCCCCAGTGAATAGAGATTAATGGAGTTTCATGATTTCTCTGATATGATCTGCCACTATAGATTGTCTTCTCCTAGGTCTCTCAGCATGATCATCACGTTTCCCAGGGTTATTAGATCTATCTCTGTGTCTTGTAGACCTATCTCCATGACCTCTTTGTGGTGAATCTCATCTTAATAACTCCACATGTTATTTCTCTACCCTATACTCATCACTATTTTAGGAAGGTGCATGAGCCTCTACTAATGTCTCTCTATCCTATGTGCTAGGTATCCCTCCTAAATATCCTCTACGTATGGTGGCATTAACATCCTAAAGTTTCTAAAGTATCTGAGGAAATATGGCTACTACTACCATATCTGGGGTGGTAAGTTTAGGTCCACGTGAAAGAACCCCTCGTCTAGTCCGCACCTCTTGCACAGACTGAGATAAGAGTTAGTTTATTATTCTAGGTTTTGTTTCATTTTTCTAGCTCTTCTACATTTTAAATTATCATTCAAATTTATGTTATCTCATTTTAGAGTTGTGCTAGGTTTTCTTGTTATGTTTTATGTTTCCAAGTGTGCCTGAGGTCCAAGTGTTGAACCCATGGCTCTGATACCAAATGTACCACCCACAAAATTTGACATTCTAAAACCACATTAAACCTTAATAATTATCTAGAAAGTTGTGGCATTTTTTTTTGTTTTAAAATATTGCAAGGATGTCAACCCTATAATATGTTTAATTAACTCCTACGAGTAATCTACTACATTACATTAAACAAAACAAGTATAGATTAATAATTAAATATTCTTGATCCATTTCTAAGGTTGATAGATGTAAAAGAGATGAAATATTAGTAGCGAGTAGGCACTACGCTCCACTCCACTATCTATGCTACATCAACAACTCAGGATAAAATACTCGTACGCATACAAGTTTACTTGTTTCTCGTAGGGATTCCTTTTTTTTCTTGCATGTTTTACACTCACTTTTCTTTCATGGATCTACAACTGAACATCAAGCATTATTCTTCCTGGGAATCGATCTCGTGACATATAAATCCCCCAACACTGCCCTGGAAACATGAATGTAAGAAAATACATTTTGTTAAAATGTCATTCCGAGTTTGAGTTTCTATTGTGTTACTATTTTTTCTATGTACATTGACATCTCCCTCATTTTCCAATGATGTGTGGCTGCTGGATAGCATGATGTTCCCTCAAGCGTAGGTGGAAAGTTTTATTAAAGATCTTAATTTGGTGCCTTGTTACATCGAGGTCAAATAAGAGAACAATGAAGAAGGGCCATGTTTGGTGGAAAGAAAGATCAATTTGAATATTGGGGGCCATGTTGGAAATAGATAATTTCTCCCATGTGTGCATTTGTTATTTTTAGGAAAAGCAAAAAGCAAGTTGCTTTTCTATGTATAGTTTAGTTTTAAATAGGTGTTCCTAATTTGATGAGAAGCAAATAAATAAAAAATATTTGTATTCATGCACAAAATTATGCATCGTTTTTAGCTGATAATTTTATTATTAATATGTTCTATTGTTAGATGAAAGACCTCAATATAAAGACGCAATTGTAATTTTTTTACAGAGAGATTTTATTGAGCCGTAGCTCTGACATGGAAGAAGCCACACATAGAGATTTTATTAATCCGTAGCTCTAACATGGAAGAAGATACACACATATTGTATTGAGATGAAGCTCTGATGTCGAAGAAGTCACACAAAGACTGTATTGAGTCATAGCTCTGACATGGAAGAAGATACATAGATTTTATTGAGCCGAAGTTCTAACATGTCCACATAGATTATATTGAGTTGAATCTCTAACAAGGAAGAAGATTTATATGCACATAAGTGTTGATTTAAGTTTGCAATAATTTGTTTTATTTACAATTCTTTACTTTATTTTTGTTAATTGTTATTTTATGTGCCTAATTTTTACAAATTGGTATAAGAGTGTGGATATTTTTAGTAGGTTTCTAAATGACAACAAGTTATGGCTTCTATATCTGGTCTGTAGACACCACAATTTACAAGAAAGAATTATGAGTATTGGTCATTAACTATGAAGGCACTATTTATATCCTAGGATGTGTGGGAAATCATAAAGAATGGGTACACAAATCCCACAGATGTAACAACATATAACACACTCTCACAAGTAGAGAAAGACACTTTGAAGGAATCAAGAAAGAAATATAGAAAATATATTCTCTTCATTCATCAAGCCATGTATGAAAACATCCTACCCAAAGTAACAGAAGCCAGCAAAACACAAATTGCGTGGGAAATTCTCCAATTTTTTCATCAAGGTAAAGAGAAAGTAAAAACCATAAATCTACAATTACTTCAAAGAGATTTTGAAAATATGTCAATGAAAGATTCTAATTTTGTAGAATCATTATCTACTTTTATAGTTGTTTTATTCAATCAAATAAAATCTCATGGTGAAACTATTGAGGACAGAAGGATTATTGAAAAATTGTTTAGACATTTGCCTACAAAATTTTATCCTTTGGTAGTTGATATTGAAGAAACTTAGGATATAAATCAATTTTCAATTAATGAGTTGCATGCATCACTAATAAATCATGAAAATAGCTTGAATAGATCACATGCAGTTGTAGATCAAGGTTTTTCATCACAGGTATCAAGAAATCATGAAAGAGGAAGAGGAAATTTTAGACCTAGAGGTAGAGGAAGAAGTTATTCTAGAGGACGCAACAATGTCCATCAAAGTCAAGTGGAAGAGGGCATAGTAAAAAGAACAATCATAATCATTTTTTAGGCTAGAGACAGGATAAGGCACATGTGTAATGTCACTATTGCAAGAGATATGGGAACTATGCTTATGAATGCAAAAAAAATAGTATGATCAGAACAAGAGTAATCAAAATCAGGTTGGGAGCTCTTCTCCAAGCTCCATTTTTATTACATGCACAAAGATTACTAAAGCATCTCCTATTGAGTTTAATCTATCCCAAGAGAGTAGGAGTGATGTATGGTAGATTCTGGATGTAGTAATCACATGTTAGGTAACTTAAATTTATTTTATAATTTGGATGAGTCAGTAAAGACATAAGTTACTCTTGGGAATAATAATACAGTGATTGTAAAAGGAAAAAGAACAATCAACATTCTAACTAAAAAGGGGAGCAGAAGATTATGCAGGATGTTTATAATGTTGTAGTTTTGAAGCATAATCTTATGAGCATTGGTCAATTAGTACAAAATGGATATGTATTTTACATTGAAGACAATGAATGTGTGATTGTGGATAAAGCTAAAAGTACCTAGGTGATTACTAAAGTTAAGATGACAAGAAACAAAAATTTTCCTTTGAAGATTATACCAGCCACATTCGGAGTTCATACTACAAATCATTCTGGAGCTAAGGAGATTGAATCAATTTTTTAGTCAATTGAAAAATATGAATCATGGTTGTGGCATCTCAAGTTTGGTCATTTAAAATTTCGTGGTTTGAATTTATTATACATAAAAAATATGGTGAAAGGTTTTCCTTTGATTCAGAAACTAGATAGAATTTGTGAAGGTTGTATTTTAGGGAAGCAACACAGAGAGTCATTCCTAGTTGGAGAAATAAAAAGAAAAAATGCACCACTTGAAATTGTTCACTCATATTTATGTGGACTGATGCAAACAAATTCTATTGGAGGTTGATCATACTTTATGACATTCATTGATAACTATACAAGGAAGACTTGGGTGTAATTTTTCAGATACAAATCAAATGGTTTTTATATATTTTAGAATTTCAAGGCTTTAGTGGAAAATCAAAGTGGGTACTACATCAAAGAACTGAGTACAGACAGAGAAGGTAAGTATGTTTCCAAAGATTTTCTCAATTTTTACAAATATCATGGTATACACTACAGAAGAATGGTGTAGCAGAGAGAAAGAATAGAACCATTATGGAGATGGTGAGAAGTATGATGAAGGAAAATAAACTTTCAAATGAGTATTGGGTAGATGCAGTAACAACTGTTTTTTATATCATAAACAGGTGTTCAACGAAATGTGTTCAAAACATGGTTCCTCAACAATCTTGGACTAAGAGGAAACACAATTTTTCTCATTTTAGAATATTTGGTTGTGTGGCATACACACATGTTCCTGATGAGCTAAGGAAGAAGTTAGATAGAAAAGGAGAAAAGTGCATATTTGTTGGATATTCAGAGAATACAATGCTTACAAGTTGTTTAATCAGGTTACCAGAAAGGTCATAATCAGAAGAGAGGTAAAGTTTGTTTTAAATGAGGCATGGGATGAAATTATTAAGAAAACAGTCAGTGTAGCAGTAGCTATTCCTCTTGATGATATGGTAGATGAAAGCATAGAGCAGCAAGGATTTTTATCTTCTTCGAATCTTGGACATGCACAAGTAGTTTTACCACAAACTACACCTCCATCTACATCTAGGAGGTCTCCAAGATTTCAGTCATCTTCAACCATACAACAAACACCACAAAGAACACCAGAAGAAAATCCTTCAGTACAAAACATTCCATCATCACATAGCCCTTTGAAGTAGAATACAAGAAGTCTTAGTGATATTTATAATGTTGATACAACTAATGCTTTTTCAGTTTTTACATTTTTTTCTCAAGGTGCAGATATAGTATACTTTGAAGATTCTATAAACAAGCAAGTTTGGGTTCAATCCATGGATGATGAGATAGATGCCATAACAAAGAATCAGACATGGGAATTAGTAGATCTTCCAGAAGGAAAGGACATGATAGGAGTTAAGTGGGTCTAGAAGACAAAATATAATGTTGATGGTAAAGTAAAGAAACATAAAGCAAGGTTGGTAACCAGAGGTTTTTGACAGCAATATGGAGTATATTACAACAAGACATTTTCACATGTAGCATGTTTGGACATGGTAAGAATGGTTTTAGCAATTACAGCTCAAAACAAAAGGCCTATTTATCAGATGGATGTAAAATCTGCATTCTTGAATGGTTTTCTTGAAGAAGAAGTTTATGTGAATCGTCTAGAAGGTTATGAGATTGAAGTTCATGAAGGAAAGGTATACATGTTGAAAAAATCACTCTATGGTCTCAAGAAAGCACCTAGAGCTTGGTACAATAGAATTGATTCTTATTTGATACAGAATGGTTTCAGTGGGACCAGAAGTGATCCTACTTTATCCATAAAGATCAATGAGTAACGTGTAGTTTTTATTTTTTGTTTATATATGGATGATTTAATCATTACTAGAAATCTATCTAAAGACTCATTCAAATCAGCTATGAAGAAAGAATTTGAGATGACAGATCTAGGCCTCATGCACTATTTTTTGGGCATAGAAGTTCAAAAATCAGAAGCTAGTTTTTTTATTTCAAAAGAAAGGTATGCTAATGATGTTTTCAAGAGATTTAATATGTTGAATTACAAGCCAATGCCAACACTTGGTACAATAGGTTTGAATTTAAGAAAAGATTAAAACAACTCATTTGTAGATCAAACATTATTTAAAAGGCTAGTTGTAAGTCTCATGTATTTGAAAGCCACAAGGCTGGATATTATGTATGGTGTGAGCCTCATCTCAAGGTTCATGGAATCTCCAAAATGTTCACATTGGCAAGATGTAAAAAGGATTTTAAGGTATGCATGTGGAACTAAGAATCATGGAATTTTGTATTCAACATCAGATGAGTTCAAACTCATAGGTTACATAGACAGTGACAATGCCAGAAGTATTGATGACAAAAATATCACATCCAACTATGTTTCTCACTTTGGAATAGGCGTAGTTTCATGGGCATCGAAGAAGCAAGCCATAGTCACACTATCTTTGGCAGAAGAAGAGTATTTAGAAATGTCAAGAACATAATGTTAGGTTGTTTGGATGAGAAGAGTGTTAAAATATTTGAGGCAGAACCAATAAGATGCTACACATATTTTTTGTGACAACAATGCAACAATGACATTATCCAAAAATCATGTTTTCACAAGAGTAATAATCACATAGACACGAGGTATCAATTCATCAGAGAGTTGGTTAACAACAAAGAAATTTGTCTTGAATTTTGTAGAAACGAAGATTAGTTTGCTAATATTTTATATGAAGGCTTTGGGAAATGAAGTTATTGATTATTTGAAAGTAAATTTGGGAGTTTTTCATCAAAAATATGTCAGATCTAGAAGTGCACACTTGGTTGCATAATAATAAAATTTTGAAGGTTGAAATTAAGGGGGAGTGTTGGAAATAGATAATTTCTCCCATGTATGCATTTGTTATTTTTAGGAAAAGTAAAAATCAATTTTCTTTTCTATGCATAGTTTAGTTTTAAATAAGTGTTCCTAATTTTAGGAAAAGTAAATAAATCAAAAAACTTTGTATTCATGCACAGAAGTGTGCGATATTTTTAGTTGATAGTTTTATTATTAATATGTTATATTGTTAGATGAAAGACCTCAATATAAAGGAGGCAATTGTAAGCATTTTACAAAGAGAGATTTTATTGAGCCATAGATTTGAAATGAAAGAAGACACACATAGATATTTTATCGATCTGTATCTCTAACATGGAAGAAGATACACACATATTGTATTGATCTGAAGCTCTGATGTTGAAGAATTCACACAGATACTGTATTGAGTTATAACTGTAATATGGGATAAGATACACATAGATTGTATTGATCCAAAGCTCTGACATGTAAACATAGATTTTATTGAGATGAAGCTCAAAAAACAAATAAATATATATTCACATAAGTGCTGATTTGGGTTTAAAATAATTTTTTTATTTGCAATTTTTTATTTCGTTTGTTCATTGTTTTATGTGCCTAATTTCTACAAACAACAAACATTATTCTTCCTAGGAATTTATCTCGCGACATATAAATCCCCCAACACTACCCCGGAATCCCCAATGCAAGCAAAAACATTTTGTTAAAATGTTGTTATGATTTCGAGTATCTATTGTGTTATTGTTGTTTCTATGTGCATGGATGTCTCTATCATTTTCCAATGATGTGCGGTTTCTAGTTAGCACGTTTTTCCCTCAAGCATAGGTGGAAAGGCTTATCAAAGAGCTCAATCTGGTGCGTTGTTATGTCAAGGAAAAAGAATAGTACAATGAAAAAGGGCCATGTTTGGTGGAAATAAAGATCAATTTGAACATTGGAGCCATTTGGGTTCCAAAGCTACACTAGGTGACCTTTCTCACCATGTCAGATACTTTAAGCTCAAACACACTCACACTGTCAAATAAGTTTTAGGGGGGGAAATGTTTATAGGAAGACATCAAACTAGTAGTTTAAATAAAAATCTATAGATATATGCATCAAAGTAGAAGTGGCTCTTTAAAAGTTGTTACACAGAGGCCGATAAGTTTTATTTTCCAAAAGGATTATATCCCACAATGTTTTTTGAAAATTAGTTAGCCCATTGCTGAAGTTATTGTATTTCCCAAAAAAAAATCATAGAATGACTAATTCCTTTAGACACAGGGATACCCCTAGAAGGAATTCTGACTATTTGATACCCACTGGCTTCCCCAAAGACTACGTCAAAAATTATGTGTAGAAGATAGCCTTTTCCATCCTATAATTTAAGCACTAGCAATCCTGTAATATTTCATGTGTTGATAATCTTCTTAAGAATGGGTGTGTAATAATGTATTCCTCATCTCATTGTTAATTGTGTCTCTAGGGGGGGCTTGGTGGACTCTATTCTATGGATCATTATTTAACTAGTTCTGTATGTGGTTGTATCGTGGGGGGATCCACTTCCTTCCTTATTTATTTCCTAGTGCATCTGGTGATAAAAAAAATTGTCAGGTTCTTTGTAGGATAAATTTCATTTTTTAACTCGTGTCTCTAGGAATTCAACCTTTGTAGGCTTGATGTTAGATCTCTCATTAATTAAACTAGGTCTGAGTGAGAATCAAACCTTAGGTGGTTCTATGTCACGTTGCTCTTGTTACTTAATTAGGTCTCATGTGGATTTGAATGTTAGTTAGCTCTTTATAAGTTATCTCTCATTAGTTAATGGGTGCTTATGGTGAACCAAATATTAGTGGGATCTTTTTGTTCTAGCTCTCATTCCTTAATTGGTGCCTCTTGAGAACTAAGCCTTAGTGGTATTTTTATGAACTCTCTCTCACTCATTATAATCATCTTTGGGGAATTGAACCTGAGAGGGGTTTTTGTGATCTAGCCCTCATTATTGGTTCCTCTGTAGAGATTGTGAAGAGATGGAGCAACGAACAAATTATAATCAATTAGAGGTGGGGTACAGGTTTCAGAAAGACACATATTAATGAAAGTATTGTTTAGTTGTTTATATACATGTAGTATTTTCTTATTCAATAACATTGACATTAGGAGCATTCTCAAGCCATATATATACACACACACACACACACATCTAGTTTTTGACACTATGTTACAACACTTCTCTTGCAAGAACTTCCTTCTTCCATTAAGGGTGATAATTCAAGGTACCATAGGAATAGGAAAATCATACGTCATTAATGTTATCATATTTGTATTCACCTCTACATTGACTAATGATCTTTCACCCCTCCTTTTACTTACACTTATAAGGGTTGTAGTTTTCAAAATTTCTACCTCTATTATACATGCCATCCTCTACATTCCTATTACATATTTTAAACCATGATGAAATTTGTTTCATCGGACCAAAATTTCTCACCAAATTTGACTACCACCTCTGTGAAGAATTTCCCCATTCTAAGACGTCTAATTCCAACAACAAATCTATCATCCTCGTCGAAAACCTTGGTCAGGTTCCATCTATCATAGAAATTCATGTGTATGTTAGCAATTCATATGGCACCAACATCTAGAAATCATTTCATACTTCCATTTCCATTATTTCCATCTTCAGCCAACAAGGTACATCTCCTACACAAGTTTCCTTTTGAGAACTACTCCTCAATATCTACAATTATTCCATTGTTTCAGGACTGGGAACTTCACATGTCACACAATGATTCCTTACTTAATCCACATGAAATCCTTACCTTCCAGGAATCCCCTATTTATTTTCAAGGAATGAGCAAATTGACCAGCACAACCTTCAAGTGTTGAAAGGACTTAACTCTCTAGTTGCGCAATCCATTTCTCAAAATACTAGGTGTAGTGAATCAGGAGATCTAAACGATGATTAGTTGTAACACAAATTTCTTCTATGTAGGAACCAAAAATTCACACTTATAAATAATTTATCGGTCAAGACGAGTCTTGTCAATAGTGAAACTAGCTATATTTTTGGCATTTTTTATAACGCTTCCTCTCCATGGGCTAATCTACCAATATTTGTTGTCATAATATTTTATCAATATATTGGCTCAATATGGGATCCCAATAACCTTCCCATATTCCAATCCCCCTACTTCCAAAGCGATTCACAAACAACTACCAGTCAAGGCTTTGGCTTTAACTATCTAAAAGTCTTAAGTTCTTACTTTTGCATAAAGCCACTATTGAGATTGACAACACTAAGAGATAAGGCCTTACCTTCACATCTATCTCTAGAATTCCTTATCCAATCTTCAGATTTTCCCTCCCTTATCTTTTGGATTATTATAAAATATCTAGAACACATATAATGTAATGATGCATAAATGAGGAATCAAGGCTATAATATCTTTACCTCTTCCTGGCCTATTGAACAACATCACACTTCCCTTCCACTCCCTTCCACAAAGCCTATTAATTCTTCTTTTACTCTTTCTCCTTTTATGACCCTCTTTATTTGTCAATGTTTTGGTTCTCTATTCCCCCTTATCCTTGTAATCACCTTATTTTATGTTTTTTCATTAATAAAACTTCTCTTTCTAACACAATTACAGCCCATTTCAGTCAATTCATCTGCCTCTTCCCTTTCAGAGTTAAAATCGTATTGTTCGTGTGTGATTGCTAATTATTGATATCAAAAAAATTATTATAATATGATATAGAAAC
Source organism: Taxus chinensis (assembly GCA_019776745.2). Classification (NCBI taxonomy): domain Eukaryota; kingdom Viridiplantae; phylum Streptophyta; class Pinopsida; order Cupressales; family Taxaceae; genus Taxus; species Taxus chinensis. The sequence goes on along the minus strand of CM034150.1, from coordinate 172,672,967 downwards.
CCCAACCTTATGAAAATAAAACAAATGTCAAAGTAACATTTTTTAGGAACGAGGAGGCTTTAAGGAAAGGTAGCACTATAGTTTGGGAGGGGCCCTAAAATATTGTAATAATTACAAAAATGCTTGATGGCACAGTTTTGTTTTTGAATCTTTGATATTAGATTATTCTTCTTCTACACTAGAAATTTTGTAATGTCAATGGATTTCTTACATTTCAAATAATCATTCATTCATTTTTTACTAACTAGAGGAAATCAACATTTGTTCAACATATTGGAGCTATAAAGCTCTAACATAGGGAAAATCCACCTATAAGGTTTGGGGCATTTCAATCATACTCATAATGTGTATTCTAGGTTAACTGCGGAATTAAAGCTTGACTGGGGCCACCAAATGGTGTTTGATACCAAGTGAGCTAACTAAAGAGGCCTCAAAATAATCACTCCTAATAAACTTAATGCTACATTTAAAAATATTTTGTTATGTCAATCATGACAACTATCAAGAATAACTTACTTTTTAAAATATTTTAAATATGTTTAATTTTTTTCTTCACATTTCATGTATAAAAGTGGGACTTTGGTAGCTTGCTCGATAAATATGAATAAGTTCATTCCTTTGTAGGAATTTTCTTGTAAAATTCAATAAGTTGTACATTATTTTACAAAAACATCTAGTAAATTTCCAATCCAAAATAAATCATCTAGGAATGAATCTCTAGCTATGAGTATCGGGATATTTTTATAATCATATATTTACTCTATTCAAAACTAAAATCTCTTAATCTCATCACATTTTAAGAAAAGTATAAGTATGTATCCTTAAAATTACAGACAACCCTTTAGTGCTTTTAAATGATTGGTGTTATCCATAATCATAGCTCAACCAAGGTTTTTGTATCAATTGATTCAATGTCCCCTCCCACTTGAAGAATATCTTAATACCAAATGGTCTACTACCTTCTCTATTTTTCAATGGAAGTGAATGACCTAAAGTATTTGGTAGTCTCTTACTAAGTCCCAACATCAATTATTAGGATGAAAATTTCTAATATGAAACTTCTAGGTGGCCTCACTTTATCCAAATTTGGTCTTGGTATAGGGGAACATACCTTCTATTCTAATCTTAAAACTATCCCCCATCTCTTATGGTAGTTCCCATCCTCCTCTCATCCCTGGTCTTCCCTCTAGTCCTCTCTTCCATAATTCTTTCTCATAAATTTCAATAAAAAAATGTATTTATTGGCATTCTCCCCCCCCTACCCTCACTATCATCATAAACACTTTCCCTTTGATTATCCTATTTAATATTTGGAAATATAATTATCACCAAATATATATTGGGAATGGTGTTATTATTGTAATTAAGCAAAATAAAATTTTATCTTCTTTATATTTACAAATCTTTATCAATTCAACACTAACAATCTAGACAGTATATGTGCTTTAATTGATAAAATAAAGGATCATCTTCAAATATTTCTTCCCAAATAGTTCTCTACAAAATTAATCAAGTTTGACTATGAGATACATTGATTATTAGTTTGTTCTTCCTCTTACTTTATTCTTCCTCATACGAGTGGTTTTGTATAGTGTTTATGTTTTGTACTTGTCCCTTCCTGAGATCTAGTGGTGGTTCTTCTTTTATGTTTTGACTTTTATATTTGTTAATTATTAATAGAAGGATTTTCAATTAAAAAAAATCAACATATGTCATCTCATCCCATCATTCCACCCCACAATGGATGGAAGATCATATCCCTCACGTACGTTCACACAATAGGAAAAAAGTTTTTTTTGTCTTGTCATTGTTAGTTTTGACGAAGTAGGTAACAAAAAATTACGTTGTTACCTATATAGGTAACAATGTAAAGTGGTGTTACCTATTCCACCAAATTTCAATTTTTAATTTTTAAAATAGAATAGGTGCCATATTTTTTTGTATGTGAGCACGTAGCAGGATGGTGGGGCATGAGAAATGGGGTGTTAGGGTCATGAGTTCGAGGTTTTCCAAGTGCAAAGAATTACTGGGAAGGACAATATTTTATGCATGTTCGCATGAATCTGAAAGCTTATGTTCTTGTATTATTTCATACGTGAGTGCACAGTAGGATGGGGCATGGGAGTCACGGGTTGTAGGGGTTCCCTGTTTACTGGGTGTAAATGTGGCGGTGGCATGCCAATCTCCAAGCTTGTCATAATTAAAGCATTTGGTTACTCACCCAGCTATTAATTTTTATTTTTGCTTTCTCTAAGTTCAAAAGATATGGACCCTATGTGGATTTTACTACTTACTTTAATGGCACTAATTTTTGCACTAGGTGAAAACACCTAGGAATTACTTTATCTCTCCTCTACCCTGTTGAATTCCACTGGTTGGAGACAGAACGATAATAAATAATTAGCTTCTTTAGATCATGTGTTTTGTGCTAGATATTATATTTTAACACTAGATGTTGAATTCAAAGTGTCCTATGCATGATTCAGAGTAGATTTGGGCATGGATGGTGAATTCAATGTCTCTTGTGGGGATAAATTCTTCTCTCATCTTTAAAATGGAGATCGAGCAAAAAAAATTCTCTTGGGAGAGATTTAAATAATTCCCAACAATTATTCTTCTTCCAACATAGAAATTCACCACTAATGACTCCTTCAAGTCGAGATCCACAATGGTATTAATGGAAGGGGTAACCATTATTATTCTCTTACCATTAGAGAAACAATCTAACAAACATTCCTTGTATTATATGAATCAATTAAGGAGATATTTTTAAGACACGTGAAAATAAATTTCATGTTATGTCAATGTGTTTTAACTTTAATCCCTCTAATCCTTTTTTAAATCTCAAGGTAACAATGTGTGTTCATCCTTTTTAGGTTTGTTTAGGGTTTTTATACTAGAATCAAACAATGAGTGAAATAGGAGTTATATTAGGTTATTATGACTAATTAAATTCTAACATTAATCATTAAATATCATAATATCGATTTAATACTTGCAACAAATATATACAATGTAATACAAATTCACAGATATATAGGATTGAGTGAACTTAGCTGATTACAGATTATTCTATATTGATCTGGGTGATCTAAATGATAGAACAGGAAGACCTAGAATTAAGAGTGCTTCAAAATTGAAATTGAGACTTGAGAAACTCTTGGGGAAGTGTTGTATAGTATGGGTAAGAAAATATGTACAATCTTGGCCTCTTTTATGGTTTTATGCCTTCTTATAACTATGGTCAATTCCTTTCTAGATTTGTCACTTATCTTATTCTCTTTCTCACTCTCTTTCGGTCATTTTCAATCACATTATGAGGGTCTCTTAATACTCTTCTCAAAATCTCAAAACCTTAACCATAGATGAGTTACTGTAAAATAAACATTAGTTGGGTTGTGGGCATCCCCGTACACCACCAACATTGAAATTACTTCGAAGAGGCCTCAAACTGCATGTTGTTCTCCACCTAGCATATTGCTCTTATGAGACCTAAAATGAAGATATTTTTAAAAAAAAATTAGTTTGAGCTAAGTGTATTTCTTTTCCTAGTCACATTTATCTTAAGTTTTTTAAGTTTTAAGAAAAACTTTAGAGTTAGCGAAATTTGATGTTGTTTGGGCTTGATCAGATACATTGGATATACGAGGAATATGAGGAACTATTCATTTTTTCCTCTTATTCCTCATTTCCCACCTTTATCACTTCCTCTTTATTCATCAGGAATTTCTGTGACATCAGAAACATAAGAAACTTCCATCATGTTCCCCGCTTCCTTCCATTCCCCATCTCTCTACTTTCACTTCTCCATCGGGTGTTTCAGTGAAGTCAGACACTATGAGCACCTCCGCCCCTATTCCTCTCAACATACTACTTGATTCTATGACCCTCCCAATCCCTTCTCCACCATCAATAGAGTTAGCCATTATGGGTACTTTGGGAATTGAGGCATTTATTCCCAAGTTCCCTCTATCCCCCGCAATGTTGATTTACCTATCATAATACATAAAACAATCTATGGATAACAGGAGTTTGGAAAATTCTGTTCCATTGGGCCCCTTTTCATCCAATCCACCATTTTAATGAGCTTGAGTGGGAGAATTGTGAAGTAAAGGTTGTAAATGGTTATAATAATCTCCCACTTCTCGATCATTCCTCACTTGTTAAAACCTCTCCTGACTTTGTATTTTTTTTCCTCCTCCTCCTCCCACATCCAAGGTACATTTTTACTCATATCCTCATCATTTTACAACCATTTTAAGAAATTCAAGTTTCATTGTGAATGTTGGATAGTCACCTTCATCTCCATCCATCAGGTGAGTAATTTCATCCATGTTCTACCCACGTTTGTAGTAATGTTATTTTTTTCTCTCCTCCTCAAATCCTCTCAAAGACCTTCAAAAAAACTACTTTATTCATTGACTTCTATCTAATTTTCCAAGATGAAGTTCTAATATGCTAGATATGAGCACATTTCCTCCCTTGAGACTTCTTGTTATTGAAATAGGGGGAAATGACATTCAACAAATGAATATAGATGCCTTCTATTTCATAATGAAGGATGAGAACCCAACCATTTTATCCTGAAGCATTATGAACAGTGGTGTTTCACTCGAAATGTTTCATTCCTTTTAGAAACAGATAAGGTTAGGGCTAGGAGGACTACCTGTTGAACGTTGAGATGGTGTGCGCGTACCGTAGAGAAAGATCAGGTTGACTGTGAAGAACTCCTTTTTGTCTTGGAAGGACTACCTACAAATAAGAACACAAGACCACACGATTTTGATTAGACAATAAATGAGGGAACTGCCTTGGGCCCAGGAAATATAAAACTTCCTTTCAAAGGTGGTCAGTTCCCCTCCTAATATGAATCAACACAAAAGACTGTAAACTATAAATTAAATTATTTTGTTGAAACGGGTAGGGAAAGGCTGGTTTCTGGTTGTAGTAAGGATAACCGATACCGGTTACTGGTAACCAATGTCAGTAGGGTTTAGGATCTGTAGGTTGGTTTTTTTGTGGGGTGGTTGTGCTGTAGGGTAGCTATGTTGTTTGTAAGGCTGGTTTTATGGGTGATATTAGGAAATGAGGTGATGAGAGGTAAAAGAATGATAGTTAGATGCAATGGCACGCTGGGTAGTGGATTCAGGAATGGATTTATGAGGACTGTGATTCAAAAACATAAGAAATGTTATAACAGAGGACATGCAAGATGTGACTTACTGGTTTTTGATGAAGATGCAAGTTGATCTCCTTTGCTGCAAACTCTTCTGGTTTCTCCACTCGTCTCTGCTCGGTCAAGTGAAGATCTGGACTCTCTTGATCACTCCCAAATGATCTCTGTTGATTCAAAAATCCTTCGACCCTCATCCAAAAATGAAATTCTGATCCTTTGTTTTTGGTTTGGGGAGACCATTTACAGGGAACCGATGGCAGTTACGTAACCGAAGACGGTCGAGTAGGAACCGGCATCGGTAAGGAAAAAGTAGGCTATTTTTAGTAAAATAGCCCACCTTCCCTGCTTTTCTCCCAAGAGATTAGTTGCGGGCTTGGTCAAGTGACTAGAAGGTCGGTTTTGGGTGCGAGAAAGGGGTCATTAGTCATGGGTGTAGGTGTAGACCAAGTTATAGGTCTTAATTAGGTTAGTTTAGGGTTAGGGCTAGGTCATGATGAAGTGGCAGAATGAGGTGACAAGTGAGATGATGTGGATTTATCAATTACAAGGTAATTAATAAATAATTGTGTAAGGTTTAGGTGATGAGTTTAGGTTGTGAGATGAGATGCGGGTCACAAGGGGTCATAAGACACAAATTTGGTGTCTACATTAGCCCCTTATTGTCGTGTAGCTTGTTTTGTAGAGCTACGTGGACAATAATATGAAGTGGTTTCCCCTGTTAAGGATATAGGTAATCCCCCTCAAATCTATCACAGATTGAGTGAACGGGAAATGAGGGATAGGGTTGATAAAGGGTACATGTTGTAGAGAGGATGGTAAGGTGGTGGGGTAGGTCCAAGGCAGCAGACGCATGTTGAAATGCAATAGTACGACTACGGTACATGATTTGACGAGTAAACTAGCAATGTATAGGTAAAGGTCGATAGTTTATCCAAACAAGGGTGATATAATCCTGGTATCTAAGGCATAGGAAGTAGCTCCAGGGTATATAACAGGTAAGGTACAGGAACGTTTAGGCATGTTCGGTAGTACCAAATGGTTGGTTTGGTTGAGATAAACGTCACGGTCTAGGTCTAGGCAAAGTTGGTCGACATATCAAGTCAAGGACCCTAATCATGCTAAAACACGAACAGGTGAGCTTGATGGAACAAAAAGCGACATGATGGGTGGATAAAAGTATATGTTGTTGATGTTGGGTGAGGTATCGAAGTGGTACGGCCTTGGGTCGGGCCAAGTTGTTGGGTTATGGCCTTGGGTCGGGCCGGATGGGTAGGGTGAGGCCTTGGGTCGGGCCAAATGGGTAGGGTGAGGCCTTGGGTCGGGCCAGATGGTTAGGGTTGCGGCCTTGGGTCAGGCCAAATGGGTAAGGTTGCGGCCTTGGGTTGGGCCGGATTAGTTGGTTGAGGCCTTGGGTCGGGCCAAATGGGTAAGGTGAGGCCTTTGGTCGGGCCAAATGGTTAGGGCGAGGCCTTGGGTCGGGCCAAATGGTTGGTTGCGGCCTTGGGTCAGGCCAAATGAGTAGGGTGAGGCCTTGGGTCGGGCCAAATGGTGAGGGTGAGGCCTTGGGTCGGGCCGGATGGGTAGGGTGAGGCCTTGGGTCGGGCCAAATGGGTAGGGTTGCGACCTTGGGTCGGTCCGGATTAGTTGGTTGAGGCCTTGGGTCGGGCCAAATGGTTGTTCGTGGCCTTGGGTTGGGCCGGATGAGTTGGTTAAGGCCTTAGGTCGGGCCAAATGGTTGGTTGCGGCCTTAGGTCAGGCCGGAGTAGTTGGTTGCGGCCTTGGGTCAGGCTGGTGAAGTCAAAAAAGGCTAAAGAGCAATGGAACGTATAGGCGATGTGGTAAATAGGCAATGTGGTGGGAAAGAGAAAGTAGTGAATAAGGGCAAAAAGTTGGTTGAAAAAGGAAGAAATCGATATCGGTTATCTATGACCGGTACCGGTTAGATAACCGACGCCAGTTCCTTAGGGCACGCTTTAACTGGTATCGGTTCGATGTGAAAAACCTATAAAAAGAAAAATACTGCCAGTCATTGTCACTTGTCTAATTTTAAAATTGATTTGAGTTGTCTAACGTGGAGAGTGGAGATTGGAGCATTGGGTGTGTGAGGTGGCGTTATTTGACTGGAGGAGTGAGTTATTAGCGGGCCCGAGTGAGGAGGAGGCAGTAGGTGATTGGTGGAGGACCCAGAAGAGGTCATTTGGAGCCATGGCCCAGCCAGGAGGAGCAGGAGGGGCTGGACCAGCTGGACCACCACTACCCATCCCACCACGACGTCGTGTCATCGTACGGGTAGGTTCGAAACCCCTCATTGTGTTCATTTTATTGCATTATGCTAAATTTGGGGTTTTGGGTAGGAATCCAAGTTTTTGATAAAATAATGAATAAATAGAAGTTGTTTGGAAAATATAGAGGGTAGGTAGGGTAGTTACGCAAAAATGGTAGGGTGGGTAGGTTTGTAGGGCTTTTCAATGGGTAAAAGGGTAGTAATAGGCAAAAAAAAAGGTTTGGGGGGCCGCGTCGGGTTCAGCTCCGTGTTTTTACAGCGACCGATGTCGGTTGCTAAGCGACCAGCATCGGTCGCAAATTTCAGGGTCAGGGTGTTTTGTTGCAGACCGGCGCCGGTCGTATATCGGCCAACGTCGGTGGGGTGGTTTTGGGGTTTGGGGTTTGTGTGGGTTTAGGTGGGTTATGGGTGGGTTATGGGTTGGTTATGGGTTATGGGTTATGGGTTGGGCTTGGGTTGGTATGGTTTGTGTGGGTTTGGGAGGGTTATGGGTTGGTTATGGGTTATGGGTTGGGCTTGGGTTGGTATGGTTTGTGTGGGTTTGGGTGGGTTATGGGTTGGTTATGGGTTATGGGTTATGGGTTGGGCTTGGGTTAGTATGGTTTGTGTGGGTTTGGGTGGGTTATGGGTTGGTTATGGGTTGGGCTTGGGTTGGGGTTGGGTTTTAGGTTTTGGTGGGTTATGGGTTGGGCTTGGGTTGGTATGGTTTGGGGTTTGTGTGGGTTTGGGTTGGGAAGAGGGAGGGGGATAGTGGAGAAGATAGGGGTGGGTAGAGGGGTGGGTTTAGAGAGTCGGGGTGTGGTCGGGGGGATAAAAGGGGGTATAGGTAGATATCATGATAAAGAGTAGGGCTAATGTAGTGGGTGGGTTTTGTAGGCACGTCAGCAGCTGATGATGCGGGACAGGATGCCCCTGCTGTTGGTGCGGATGCAACCACATGTGTCCGCAGCACATTGGGCTATCATGCGCAAGGTGGGACTCGGCGGAGTCCAGCGATATAGAGCGATCGATAGAGATCATAGCTTGATGGTTGCCCTCATCGAGAGACGGGATCTGGCAACCAATGTGTTCCATCTCCCGACTGGGGAGATGACTATCACATTGGAGGATGTGTATCACATCCTTTGACTGCCGATCGAGGGAGAGGCAGTCTTCCAGGTAGATTCTGAGATGGCCATGGACAGCATCCTACAGGTTTTTGGAGATGCAGCCCCGCTACTTACCTATCACAGCGCGAGTATCGGGTATGGTGATATGTACCGTGCGCACCGACATGAGACACGACTTGTCATGCTGATGATGATCGGGATCACCTGCTTCACCCTCCCGGACTCAGAGGGAGGCCGATTTCCATGTGCATTAATGGGGGTGCTGCTTGAGATGGTGGAGGAGCACACCTGTTACGCTTGGGCACCAGTATACCTGGTGCAGTTATACAGGGAGCTATGGGGCTATCGCCGGATGAGGCGATTTGGGATTTGCTCTACATTTTTACTTCACTGTTGGGCATATGAGTACATCATATGCATCAGACCAGTAGGGTTACCTTAGCAGCCAGGGCCACAGGTCATATACAGATACGGCTTTCAGAGGTGGTTGGGGGTCGTGGGGCAGCCACGAGCAGTGCTTACAGGGCGGGATGTCGCCTATTATAGACATTTGTTAGAGGGCCTGACAGTAGTAGATATTGTATGGAGACCTTACAGAGGTCATCACCCTCGCAGAGGAGCCCGCTTACAGTTGCGCCTGATCCAGTACACATTCTGGATAGCAGGACGGAGGCCGGGAGAGTACGAGAGGATACCCCTAGAGAGGGTACGCAGGCAGATGGGGCTGTGACAGGACGAGCCACCTCCCTTCCCTCAGTATAGGAGGGATGATGTAGAGGCCCCACTGCCTGCACCACAGCCCTTGGACCTAGATTGGGTTGCTGAGAGGCTAATAGGTGATGGTGTAGATGATGCTGGTTGTACGGGAGCATACATGGTTTGGTGGGCTGGTCAGAGAGCAGCTAGGATAGCACTGCCGGCACAGCCAGACTTGGCTGCAGTGATAGCAGAGCGAGATCAGCTCAGGGGCCAGGTGCAGTTATTACAGGGGCAGTTGGCTGCTGCACAGGCACAGATAGGTGTCCTACAGGGGCAGCTAGCCCAGGCACAGGTACAGGCACAGGCACAGGCACCACCACCAACAACGGCACAGCCACAGCCCCAGGCATAGGTACAGATACCACCACCAGCAGTGGCACAGCCACAGCCCCAGGCACAGGGGGTACCACCAGTAGGAGTCTGGGGACTAGCCCCAGTACCTACGGTGGCACGGGATAGATATATGGAGGCGAGAACAGAGGCCCGGTACTATCAAGATGTTCTTGATAGTACCGGAGTTGAGTATTAGCCATATGCAGCACACCGAGTAGAGACCTCGCATAGTTAGAGATCGCAGGGAGGTGTAGCCACAGCCAGTGTGTCTGTTACAGGTAGGAGGTGGGAGGAAGGACAGGGACCAGCAGGCAGACAGGTAGAGGGAGGTGGAGAGAGCTGAGGGGTCCCTGCACATTTGTATATTGGACATGGGCACCGGTCTGTGAACCGATTGTGTTGATAGAGGTATGCGTGCCTACATTTATTCATTTATTGATTCATTATAGACCGGCCTGCGAGCCGAGTACGGGTTGTACAGTTGATACCGGCCTACGAGCCGAGTATATTTTTGATATGAGGGACCGGCCTGCAAGCCGAGTCGAGATGCTTGATAGTTATTGCAGCCTGCGTGTCGGCTTTGTTGGATGATGAGATCACAAAGGCCCCGATGCAGGGCACATTGTATATTGGAAACTTGTATATATATATAGAGATGATGTTTTGATCCACATGTAGTGTTTAAAATGTTTTTAAGTATTTCATCAATGGTTTGTGATATAGAATGTATGATGAGTTTAATTGACATGTTGATATATGGATGATGTTGATGTCTTTTGCACGTATATATGGATGACATGTTATATGATGAAATGTTGCATGTTTTGGTGCTGGTTTTGGGACATTGTTATATATGTATCTGATGAGTTGGATCCAAATGATGTATAGATAGATAGTTTTTTGTTTTGTTTTGGTATCCTTAGATGATGGCTTGTTTGTTTTTGTAAAATAGATGATGTTAATGAAATTGTAATGATATGTGTGGTGGATGGACAAATATGGATAATGGTGATGAGATGCAGGAAAAGAGGCGGGCGCGACAAAAATTAGGTAAAAAACGAAGAAAAGAACCATGTTTCAAAAAGGCAGGTGTGTAACCGATACCGGTTAGGGAACCGATGTCGGTAGCTGATAGACCGATATCAGTCATATAACCGATACCGGTTATTTAGGGATGAGCTTTTCTAAAAATAGAAAAGCTAGGGTGGCAACTTAAGTTCTAATTTTGAGAGCCATGCAAGAAGTTAAATACACGAACACGACGCTTTTTGACGACTAGGACAAGTATTTGAATGAGAGATTTGAGTGATAAGGAGAAAAGAGATAGGGTATTGCATGAGAGATTTAGGTGATAAGAAAAGGGACAGGGAAAGTGAATGCGATCTGAGATTCAGATGGTAGAAAGGTGAATTTGAAAAGAGTGGTGATCATGACAGAATGAGGAGAAGCATCCAGTAGGCAGGGACGAGAGGGAAGACAAGTGCCACCGCAAGCTGCTGCAACCCAAGAGGTAAACGTTTTGGTTGTGATTTGATTTCTGCATGTTTTGTGAATAAGAGGGAGATTAAGTGGGTAGATATGAGAAAGAAAACATGATAGCAAGGGTTATAGATGAGGTGAGTGTTACAGGGTAGGTAATCAGGGGTTTCAGGTATGTTTGTATGTATAGAAAGGAATAAATGAGCAATTTATTGTCGTAGGTGGTTATTTAGGCAAGGTGTATGTAATTAACAATGACCGATAACGGTTAGGGATAACCGGTATCGGTTACTCAACCGGTACCGGTTAGCTGTAAACGATACCGGTTGCTGTAGGAATTTCTAGAATTTGAGAAAAAACCTAGGGGGATTTGAGGAATTGAATGGTTGTTTGTTATTTGGATGTATGCAGGAAGAGGCAGGGTTGAGGATGAATGATAGTGTACCAGCGATGTTGTCACGAATCTGAGTGGATGTAACGCCAGCCGAATGGACATTGATAAATCGTTTGGGGTTAACTGGAATCCATTATTATTCATGAATCGCACGTAACCATGCTATGTTACAGGCGTTGATTGAGAGATGGAATCCTGAGACAAATACCTTCTATCTGCCAACAGGGGAGATGACAGTGACATTGGAAGATGTGTTCCGTATTTTGAGACTCCCAATTATAGGAACACCAGTATATCAGGCAATGCCTAGCGTGGGGCGGGCAGCGATAACAACAGTATTTGGTCCATACGCACGAGATTTGACACAGCGAGGTTTGACATTTACGTATGGCATAATGTATGCAGCACACCCTGAGGAGACAAGGTTAGCAGTGATATTAATGATAGCGGTAGGGTATTATGCATTACCAAGGGCGGAAGGGGGAAGATTTCCAAAGGCATTGATGTGTGTTATTTGGGAGATGATAGAAAGGAATGTGACTTTTGCATGGGCGCCTGCATATTTTGCGGAGCTATACAGGGGTTTATGGGCTTGTAGGTGAAATCACAGGACTACATTGGATGGTTCATACTTATTACACTGTTGGGCCTATGAGCACATTGTGTGTGTGCGACCAATAGGCCGACCCATCCAGTCAGGAGAGACCGGAGTACAGAGGTTGGGGTTCAGACGATGGGTCCAGATAGAACAAGAGGCAAGATCCCAGGCTGTGACGGGTGACATTGAGTATTATAGGTAGGTATGGGAGATGGCAACGATTGCGGATATCTGTTGGAGGCCTTACGGGAACTATATGGTAACAGAGAATATAGCTAAGGAGTTGAGGGGTGTAGAGCGATTGAGGTGGATCACAGGGCACAGGCCAGGTGAGTATGAGAGGATTCCTATAGATCGTGTGCGGTGACAATTTGGATTGGTGCAAGACATACCGCAGGCTTATAGACCATATATGAGGATCGACACTGAGGCAGCATTCTCACCTCCCTGGCCAACACCTCCAGAAGGGCCAGAGGAGATAGCAGCCGATCGCAGTGTAATGGATGCAAGAACGACAGAGGCCTATAGGTTATGGTGGGTAGCAGAACTGCGAGGTGTACGTGATCGTCCTGACATAGCTAGGATTACAGTAGAGAGAGATCATCTGCAGAGTTTAGTGCAGCAGCTCCAAACGCAGGTGAATGAGACAAGAGGATTGTTAGTGGTTGCGGAGTCACGAGCACAGGGACTAGAGGCTGGATTCCTCCATGCGAAGGAGAGTATTCATATGTTACAGGAGAGATTAGTAGATCAGTGGGCAGTACCAATAGCCGTGATACCGTTGAGGACAAAGAGGTCTGGTGAGCGGCGTCGTCGATCACGATCATCCCCTAGTTCGGGATGAGGCGTGAGGGTCTAAGTAAATGTTAGCAAGGTATAAGAATAAATAAGGATGCTGACCTGCATGTCGATGATAGAGAAGATGTATGTGTTTAACATCTAAATAAAGTTGAATATGTATGTTGATTTGAGTTACGATAATAATAAGAATGTTTGTGTTTTGATTTTCAGTGTTTTGAAAAAAGGATAAAGAGGAATGTGATGAAATAGAAATACACAAAAAATGTTTATATTTACTACACATGATAGGTTATGGTAGGGGATGGTTGAGCTAACCTTGGGAGACCTCATGTCTCCGAAGTGTTGCCTACATAGCCCATTGCACAAAGCAAGGAGGGGCCTCAGACCGATGTAGTTCTCCCTTAGGATCAAGGAGAGGCGAATTCAGGCAATTTAGGTATGGTTAGGCAATTGGTTGGTTGGTAAAATTATTGATAGTAATATTGGTAAGGTAAGGTTGATGGTGTTGGTAATGAATTGGTGATGTTGTAAAAGGTATAAGGGAAGCGAAAGTTAGCCTACCCAAGTGGTAGGGAATCATGTCCTGATTAAGATCAACACACAATCCTAGATGCAAGGCAAAGAGGAAAGAGTGCTCCGTAGGTGAACAGAGCAAAAAAAACCACACAACATAGAACGAACTTGAAGCCCTAAGTACCGGTGCATAGACGAGAAGTCAATAGGTGAAAAGAGTTGTATGATCACAACATATCAGGTGTACGTCATGTCCCTTGAGTTGAAACAAATGGTGAGGTGAGGTGAATGGTATAGTTGAGGTACGGAGAACTTATTACAAAGTGAGTGTTCTGACGAAAGAGAACCTACCCTAAATAGACAAGTCCATGACCCAAAAAGTTCTTTTGAATGAGGCTTTTATTTTACTGAATATAGACTGATCGATGTGGGAAGTCTACAAGGGATATTGATTGTGCTATTCTTGAGGTCTTCACAAAGCTGATCCATGCGAGAAGCTTCTGATAAAGGCTGATTGTGTATAGTTGTCCTTCGAGGGAGCAGTCTATTTATAGTAGCAGATATGATTTTAGTGCATAGCTGTCCTTCGGGGGAGCAGTCTATATATAATAGCAGCAATAATTTGGCATATAGCTGTCCTTCAAGGGAGCAGTCTATATATAATTTAGATAGCTAGATGTTCTTTTGGCGTGAAGCATCTAGTTTGGTAGGAAGTTTGACTCAAGAAAATCCCATAAGAAGGTGTTATTTTAAGACTTTAAAGTCATGGACTAGACTAAAAAGGGGAAGGCATCATTGAGGGGAGGTGAGAAGTGAGCTTGATTTTATTGGGAGATGTAGGAAACAAAGTGTATGTAGCGGTAAATGAGCTCAAGGGACGAGCAGTAGGTAGATAAGAAGTGATATAACACCAAATTCAATAGTAGAATGGTCGAAGATGCAAGGCATTAAGGGGTTCAGGCTCAGGTTTACCATTAAGCGAAGCTAAACGATAAGTGCCTGATCCATAAGTGTGAGTGATTATATAAGGCCCGATCCAATTAGGAGCAAATTTTCCACGTTTGCTCTTTTCTAGTTTGGTTACATGTTGATTCTCTTTGAGGACAAGATCACCAACCTTAAAGGTACGCTCATGAAGTCGCTTATCATAAGCACGCTTGATACGTTTTTGGTAGATTTGAAGGTGATCGAGAGCTGTAAGACGACGTTCGTCAAGAAGCTCCAATTGGGCTAACCGCTCTTGGCGGAAATCATCGTTGGTGAGAATATCCTGAAGAGATATTCTGAGGGAGGGTATTTGTATTTCGAGAGGCAAGACAGCCTCGGTACCATATACCAAAGAAAAAGGTGTAGCATTAGTAGAGGTACGAATGCTAGTACGATAAGCCCAAAGGGCAAAGGGGATGTGATCGTGCCAATTTCTTCCAGACTCATTGACAACTTTCATGAGGATTTTGGTTAGGGTTTTATTAGAGGATTCAGCTTGTCCATTTGCTTGTGGATAGTAGGGTGATGAGAAGCTAAGTTTAATACCAAAGTTGTCACAAAGGTCTTGCAATAACTTATTTTTGAAATATTTTCCATTATCTGTTATCAGGCGATAAGGAACACCAAAACGATAGATAATGTGGTGGTTAATGAACTCTACAATTTTTTCTTTTTTGGTTGAAATGAGTGGAATAGCCTCCACCCATTTTGTGTAATATTCGGTTGCTGTGATAATCCATCGGTGACGTTGCGAAGAGGATGGGTGAATCTCACCAATAAGGTCTAAACCCCATTGTGAGAAAGGCCAAAGATCTCAGGCGACCTGTGGGGGGTGGCTAGGAGTATGTTGAAGGTTGGCGTGTTGTTGACACATAACACAATGCTTAACATATTCATAGAAATCGTTATTGAGAGTAGGCCAATAATAACCAAGGCGAAGGATTTGTTTGGCCACGGCAAGGCCACTAAAATGTCCACCACAGATACCGTCATGGACCTATTGGATGGTATGGGTGACCTCCGCGCCGGTGAGACATCGAAGGAGGATGCCATCAAAGCCATGTTTATAAAGGAGTCCCCCCATAACTACATAACGAGAAACGTGTTTAAGAAAAGCGCGTTTGCCAGTACTAGTAAGGTCAGAAGGGAGAACAGAGGTTGTAAGGTAGTCGTGAAATTGGTGGTACCAGGTATCCTACGAGTTATAAGACACAGTATTTATCATACAAACTACCGAGGTTGAGTAGGATGGGGCAAAAAGTTGTTTGACCAAGACGAATAATTCAGAGTCAGTTGATGAAGCTGGAATTTGCGAGGCTAAGCAAGCCATAGTATCCGCAAATTTGTTAGTGGAGTGGGGAATGGTTTGGATAGAATAGTGAGTAAATAAGGCTAGAAGTGAATCCACGTAGTGTTTGTACTTTTGAAGTTCCTCATTTTTACATTGGTAGATTCCCATAACTTGATTGACTACCAATTGAGAGTCGCCAAAAATATTGATAGATTTAATACCTAAGTGTAACGCAACTTGGAGACCCAGAATAAGGGCCTCGTATTCCGCTGTATTATTAGTGCAAGGGAAATCGAGTCGGAATGAAAGAGGCATGGGCTCAGCATCGAGAGGAATGAGAACAATGCCGGCTCCTCCACCACGGTGGCATTTGGATCCATCAAAGAAGAGGGTCATTGGATACGACTCCTCCTTGAGGGAAAGAGTAGCGATGAGTTCATCTGGGAATGTAAAATTGGTAAATTGTTCCCCAGGTAAAGGGGCCTCCGCAAGTTGGTCTACAAGAGTTTGTCCTTTGATTGATTTCTGGTGGACAAACTCAAGGTCGAGGTCGGCGAGGAGCATGAGCCATCTGGCGATGCGTTGGTTTAGATGAGGTTTGGCATACATGTAATGGATGGGGTCCGTGTTGGTGATGACGAAAGTTTTGTGATTCAGAAGGTAGTGTCAGAGTTTGGTAGCCACGAATGATAGGGCTAGGCATAACTTTTCTACATGTGTATACCTAGTCTCATAGTCCACCAAAGTATGACTTATATAATAAATGGCTTGTTCTCGATTCTCGGAGT
The DNA here is from genome assembly GCA_019776745.2 of Taxus chinensis. NCBI lineage: Eukaryota > Viridiplantae > Streptophyta > Pinopsida > Cupressales > Taxaceae > Taxus > Taxus chinensis. The sequence continues at coordinate 172,656,455 of CM034150.1, read as the reverse complement.
CATGATGTGCAAGCATGGACCCTACAGCGTGGTCAGTGGCGGAAAGGTAAAGGTAGAAAGGGAGGTCGTCCTGAGGTGGGATAAGCATGGGTGGCTGCAAGAGATAAGTATTGAGAGCTTCAAAGGCTAGGTGGCACTTTTCGCTCCATTGAAAATCAATGTCCTTTTTAAGAAGGTGATGAAAAGGTTGACATCGATCCAAGAGTTGGGAGATGAAACGTCGGATAGATTGGAGCTTACCTTGTAAACTACGCAATTGTTTGAGATTGGTAGGTGGGGGCATTTCTAGGATAGCTTTGACTTTAGATGGGTCGACCTCGATGCCATGCAAAGAGACGATAAAGCCAAGAAGTTTCCCTGAAAGGACACCAAAGACACATTTCTTTGGTTGAAGGCAAACAGAATATTGTAACAGGCGATCAAAAATAATGGTTAAAACATCGAGATGTTCACTACGATGTTTAGACTTGCCAAGAAGATCGTCGACGTAATCTTCAAGGATATTGTGCATAATGTCATGAAAAATGTAGGTCATAGCCCGCTGATAGGTTGCACCAGCATTCTTAAGGCCAAATGGCATTACACGGTAACAGAAGGTTCCACAAGGAGTTATGAAGGTAGTTTTATGTTGATCGGCGGGGGCAACCAAAATTTGGTTATATCCCGAGAAACCATCCATGAGAGAGAGCATCTCATGGCCTACAGTGAGATCTACAAGTTGGTCAATGCTAGGCAGGGGGAAGTCATCCTTAGGGCAAGCGAGGTTAAGATCCTAGAAATCCGTGCATATCCGAAGTCCCCCCGTCACTTTAGTGACAGGTACGATGTTAGAAATCCATTGAGGATAGTCAATAGGCAGAATGAAAGAAACAGAAAGGATTCGTTGAAGCTCCTCTTTGACCAAGAGAGCAATGCGTGGATGCATTTTTCTCAATTTCTATTTAATTGGTTTGGAATCAGGGTTTAGAGTGATGTTATGGATGGCAATGGTAGGATCAATTCCTGGCATGTCCGCGTAGGACCAAGCGAAAGCTTGGTTGTGGGTACGGAGAAAGGTAGTAAAGGCGGCTTGTTCTGATGTGTTAAGGGATTGTCTGATCTTCACAATGTGAGGATCCTCCTCCGTGTGGATGTTGATTTCTATAGTCGATTCATTCAACATGGTTTGAGTTTCAGATGGTAAGGTGCGTTGAATATAGGAGTCGTCCGCCCCAAGGTAAGTGAGGATGGAGTCGTCATCCTGGCACTCAACAACATTAATCGAAGGCGAATCCTCTTCGATCATGTCTAGATACAGAAGGGGGATAGAAGAGGGGTCCTCATTATCGCATTGATAATTGAGAGGACCTAAGAAGATAGCATTTATGAAAAAAAAAAGTTAGGAGAGATAGATTCGGGATCTATTGACTCTGTGGGTGACGAAGGCAAAATGGGTGATGATGGTTCGGTAGGGGTGACGTCATTGTCTTCTAGAAGACAACTGACACGAGGTTCCTCCTGTGTAGGTGTTTCAGGAAAACCGAGACCACTGCAATCATTGTGTTTGCGTGTAGTCACGGGAATGAGTGTATGTCGGCCTTGTTCATAAAGACCAAAACCAAAGCCTTTCCAAGCATAGCGAGTCAAGAAGGTGAGGGTGAAACGACGATTTGTCAAGTATTGAAAATCGGATTGGAAGGGAACCACACCAAGAGGGGGTTCAGGGGTAATGGAGGATGCGTCAACACCCCCATACGTTAGGTTGGTGCGGCAATGGGGTGGTCTGTAAGAGATTACTTCCCCCACACGACGGTCATAGGTAGGATGTGCATGTACCTGTCCATATTCTTGTGGGGTATGGAAAGAACTAACGTTATATAGGAGATACTCCCCCAGTGTAAGGTGTTGAAAAACATCTACTAAGGGGTCTGCGGTTGGGATGTTAGCTGCGGGAAGGGAAGTGGTTTTTGCGATGGTGGTTTCATCAGCTGAAGGCGTAGGTGCGGTTGAGGTGGATGGTTGAGGTACATTTGAAGAGGATGGTTGGGTTGAATGTATGGGTGTCTTGACTGGTATAAGCACATCGTTAGGGCGGTATAACATATTGCAGGTTTTAAAGGGGAGAGGATCAGCTTTTACTATGTAGGACTTCCCCTCGTACTCAAATTTTATGCATCTATGTAATGTTGAGGGAACGCATCCCATAGCCCGGATCCAAGGGCGACCTAGCAATATGTTATATTAGAGCTCTCCTTCAAGGACATAGAAGAGTTCGGGTAAAGTACGTGGTCCTACCCGAATGTTGAGGATCACGGTGCCTAAGGAGAGGTAATAGTGTCATTGAATGACCACAACATGATGGGATTGGCACACATGTAGCTAGAGGGGATATTCATTTGTTGGAAGGCTTTTGAAGAGACGATGTTTAGGCTAGCACCCCCATCAATCATAACACGACATACCCGAATGTCCCAGACGTAAGCTGAGATGAAAAGGGAAGGGTCAGGATCTTCTGTACCAAAGTCAACAATTTCATCTTCAGAGAAACTGATTGCTGCAGCTTGTTGTTGTACAGAAGTGGTTGGGGTAGTGGGTTGTTTGGTGAGAGAAGTAACGTGATTGGGTGTTAGAATAGAGGAAACAGGCAGGGTTTCATTAGGTAAGACCTCGATCCCTTGAAGAATTTCAATGAGAGCTTGTCGATGGGATTCAGAAGATGAATGAGATCATATAGTGTCATTTTTACAGGCGATTGGTGAAGCTGTTTGATCATGGCTCGATGGGCAACTCCATTAGAGACGGGGTAAGTGGGTCCATGAATAACCACTTTGGGTGGTGGTGCAATTGGGATGCTGGATGGAGAAAGAGAGCACGCATGTGTGCTTTCTTTTGCTTTCTTGTTGTTTTTCTGCGCTCGAGTACCAACACTAATCATATTAATCTCGTAGACCGGAGATGAAGAAGATGGTTGGGATAAATCATGGTCTTCAAGAGGTAGGGTTGTAATAATGATAGATCTTGGTGAGGCGGGGATAGATGGTATAGTAGAGGGAATTGAAGCTAAAGGTCTCTCCCTTCGTAAGTTGTCTTTCTTAACCTTTGTATCTAGGAGAGGTGACTGACAAAGGATGGTTTTTAAAGCTTTGCATCCCTCCACATCATGTCCTGGTGTGCAGTGATAGCCGCAGATTTTAGACTCATCATAACCTATAGGTAGAGGTTTAGACAGGTCATAAGGTCTAAGTGGGGGTAGAGAAATGGTCGCATTCTCCACCAACATAGCAAGGATTTTTTAAGATCCTTTGAGTGGGTCAAAATCAGAGGAGGATGAGGGTATTGGTTTTGTGGGTTTTGGTAATGTTTGGGCGTGGTTGGTTCGTACGGGTGGTGGTTTAGCTGAGGGGTGTTGATACGTGGTTTTCACTAAACGTGGTTTCTTTGGCACAAAAGATATATTCGGCTGGTTAGATGATGAGGCTACAGATGACGTGGTAGCGGAAAACAACCACGGAGAAAGGGGAGTGACAGAAAATAAATCCTTTGATGATGGAGTTTGTTTAGGGTTGATGGGTGGACAGGATACGTGGGGTGATAATGTTGATATACCTTTAGAAATGTTTCACTCGAAATGTTTCATTCCTTTTAGAAACAGATAAGGTTTGGGCTAGGAGGACTACCTGTTGAACGTTGAGATGGTGTGCGCGTACCGTAGAGAAAGATCAGGTTGACTGCGAAGAACTCCTTTTTGTCTTGGAAGGACTACCTGCAAATAAGAACACAAGACCACATGATTTTGATTAGACAATAAATGAGGGAACTGCCTTGGGCCCAGGAAATATAAAACTTCCTTTCGAAGGTGGTCAGTTCCCCTGCTAATATGAATCAACACAAAAGACTGTAAACTATCAATTAAATTATTTTGTTGAAATGGGTAGGGAAAGGCTGGTTTCTGGTTGTAGTTAGGATAACCGATACCGGTTACTAGTAACCGATGTCGGTAGGGTTTAGGATCTGTAGGTTGGTTGTTTTGTGGGGTGGTTGTGTTGTAGGGTAGCTATGTTGTTTGTAAGGCTGGTTTTATGGGTGATATTAGGAAATGAGGTGATGAGAGGTAAAAGAATGATAGTTAGATGCAATGGCACGCTGGGTAGTGGATTCAGGAATGGATTTATGAGGACTGTGATTCAAAAACATAAGAAATGTTATAACAGAGGACATGCAAGATGTGACTTACTGGTTTTTGATGAAGATGCAAGTTGATCTCCTTTGCTGCAAACTCTTATGGTTTCTCCACTCGTCTCTGCTCGGTCAAGTGAAGATCTGGACTCTCTTGATCACTCCCAAATGATCTCTGTTGATTCAAAAATCCTTCGACCCTCATCCAAAAATGAAATTATGATCCTTTGTTTTTGGTTTGGGGAGACCATTTACAGGGAACCGATGGCGGTTACGTAACCGACGGCGGTCGAGTAGGAACCGGCATCGTAAGGAAAAAGTAGGCTATTTTTAGTAAAATAGCCCACCTTCCCTACTTTTCTCCCGAGAGATTAGTTGCAAGCTTGGTCAAGTGAATAGAAGGTCAGTTTTGGGTGCGAGAAAGGGGTCATTAGTCATGGGTGTAGGTGTATACCAAGTTATAGGTCTTAATTAGGTTAGTTTAGGGTTAGGTCTAGGTCATGATGAAGTGGCAGAATGAGGTGGCAGGTGAGATGATGTGGATTTATCAATTACAAGGTCATTAATAAATAATTTTGTAAGGTTTAGGTGATGAGTTTAGGTTGCGAGATGAGATGCGGGTCACAAGGGGTCGTAAGACACAAATTTGGTGTCTACAAGTGGGTTAGCTCATATGGTAGGTTTTCCTACATTAGTTTAATGTTTTGATACAATCCTATCCTATGCCTCCTACTTTGATCCCCAAACCAAGGAATTGAAGGAATCTTAGGGGAAATTTATTGCACAATTATATGCTCATCACATCAAAATTGCATTGGAACATTTAGACATTGTTGATACCAATTACTTAATCCAAAACAACTAATACATTGTGTGGTAATGAAAAAAATTTGTTCTCAACCTCTGAATGATCTAAGATCCTAACCAAGGATGATTCCCAAAAATAATTTAACCTTATTCCCAACAAATATCAAACCATTATTGCCAAATATTGGTTGAGAGCAAAGAAGAGGGGACCTTGAAAGTTTCTCAAAACTCTCTATTGAAATGACTTTGTAGAAGAATGATCAAATATCATAACCTTGTTACGAATATTAATGGGCTTACCATCTACTCAAGAATTCTGGGAATAGATGTGCATCTACATCAACTTGATCTCTTATGGTACACAACCTTTTAATTTGGGAAAGATTATATGTGAGAATCTGACTCAGCAGCTCACCCAAGTGCACCAAACAAAAACATTCTATATGACCTCCTATTTGATGTATACCATATGTGGGTACATGATATGTATTATTCTATTGAGGTAGGATAGAAGACAAAATCTGGCTATCTATGATTTCAACATACAATTGACTTATGAGAACAATTAAATCTACCATAGGAGAGTCAATGAATCTTTCATGATTTGTTTGGTGAGGATACTAGAAGGGTATGAAACAAGTAGAGTGTATCAAGAGGAAAGAAAATTTATCTTAGTCTATGGTAGCCTATTCATCCAATCCAGGAAATTTTCTAATATCTAAACAACTGGGTTCAAGGTAGCTTCATACAAGAGTCTAATTTATATTGGTGACAAGATCATTCTAGTTTAACTTTTTAGTTAACTAGACATCATCCATAGAACCTATAGAGACAAGAAGATCTCTTAAATCCAAGTTCTCATATCTTTTGGAAATTACACATGCAAATCAGTCCTAGATGTACATAATATCGAGAGAACTATCTCTCCATTCAACTTACATCCTTACTAGAATAGGGATTATTTTGATAGTAAGAAATTTATTGGAAAAAATATTCAGCTGACATATCATTATTTGCTATCCTTTGAGGACTACTGAGAGTAATGTGTAGATGAGTATGAATTCAAGAAAAGATCCTATGGTATATTAACCTTACAACAGGAACTCAATATTTCAAATTGTATGTAGTACCAAAGGGAATGACTTATGATGGTTCAAATCTCTTCACTGCAAATTTCATCATTTCTATTCAGTATACTCATATTCCCACCATAGACTGGTCACAAAAGGAAAAATATAATCTATATGACCTCAAAACTCTTGTTCTCCTAAGGAAAAGGCATTGATTAAATGATAAGGTAAAAGGGTTCAATGATTCTCACAAGGAATATTCTTATCACAAGGCATATTCTTGATAAAATTCTACTCCTACTTAACAAAGTCCATATTCCTCTCCTATAAACTCTGGAACTAAAGTCTATACTAAGAAATATAAATCCAAAGAGGAAGAGAAGAAGGAAGAGACACCAGGAAAAGATGGTGATGATAAAGAATAAACATAGGAAGTAGGAGGGGAAGTATCCCCTGAGAAAGCACAACAGGGTGAAAAATAAATTCGTGAAAAGAAATAGGATGAGGAATGTCAAGAGGAAGAGAGTGAAGAAAATGATGATGATGAGGATGTAGTTTAGGCAACTACTCCTAATTTAGGAAAGACCAAGGTTTCAAGGCCTAAGTTGGAGGTGAGAAGACCTTCTTCTCTTGTGACTTCTATTGTAGAGGTTTCAATTTCTCAACCTCCTAGTTCTCAACTTGCCCCTACATTTCCTTCTCTGGAAACATCATCAGGAGATTCATTTACTTGGGTTCAACCCATGGTAGATAACATGAACAGAAAGTCCCAATATATGAATGAGGTTCCTAAGTATGATGTATTAGTTTCTCTTATTTTCACTTCTCCCCTCCCAAGAAAGACAAGACTTCTTCTCATCTTGTCTAAGATTCTACTAGACAACAATTACTAGAGATTGCTAGGCCAAAGGAGGATAAAAATGAAAAATATATCTTAGTACCATATTTTGAGTTAACTAAGATCTCCTTGGGATAATCAACCCCCAAAGGTGAAGTACATAGCCTTAGGGAAATTGTCTCCAAGGTTATTAAAAGAGTTGAAAAAGGAAAGCAAAATCAGGAAAAGATCAAGGAATAGGTACAATTGCTAGAAAAATTCATTAAATCCTTTTTATCGTCTAATAAAAATTCCTTGAACCAAACTCATATGTCTGCACTTCCACCAAATATTGTCATTATTTACATATATTTGAAGGAAACTGTAGAAATTCATATACATGTCATTCTTGGTAAAGCATCTAAGGCTTGGGTGGTGAAAATTATAATGTCAGGATTGGAATTCATTGATGAATCCTACAATACCTACAGCAACATTGTCTTGGCACAAGACCAAATCAATTCATCTATTGATAGCATTGCTAAGGAGATCAATATTTGGGAAAATGTTATTCAAGACCTTCGCATCATGGCCCTAACAGATGAGAAAATCCTTCTCTCTGAGAATATTTTTTATGACTTTAAGAGAAATATATCCATAACATGGTCATTTAGTATTTAATGGAGAATGAAAGTATTGGAGGAATTCTCAGAGGAATCATAGAATGTGGTTCAAAAAGGAGAATCCTTGAAATTAGATATTTGTTCAGATCTACAAGTTCTTAGTTGTCACCTCTTTAAGGACAATTCATCTGAAAGAATTTTTTTTGATCATATCAAGGCTCATTTTAATAGTCTTATCAAGGAATATTTGTTCAAAAATGATCTTGTTAATAAGGATAAGATGGAAGAATTGTCAACTCTCAACAATATTATTTTCAAAGTTTGCAAAGGGACTCTCTTAGTATGGCAATACAAACTTAGAGCTGAATAATTCCTTGGGGGCATGGGTGAGAAGTTTGATGAAAACCATTTTTCCACAAGAAAAAAAGATCTCATCTATAGTCACAAAGTTTAAAATGCATGTTTTAAGGTTAAAATTTATTGCATCTATTATTTCATCCTTCCCTTCTTCCTCAAAATCCCATCTAGTTCTATTTTGTAATTGAATTTATTGTATAAAAGGAAATATGTAATATACAATCATTTAAATGTAACTCATTTAATTAATTTTTTTCACTTAATTAAAGTAACTATTTAGTTAGGGTAGTTAATCCTTCCCCTTTTGATATACAAGGCTTCATTTTCTTTGTAAAAATGGTTGGAGGTTGGTCCATTTTTGTGTAAAAAATATTGATTTTGAATACAGAAGAAGAACCCTACCCTTTTCTTCTCATTTTCTATCTATTATCCTTTCTTGATTATGTTGCATTTCATGTATTGTTTGCATTATCTATAGTTTGAAACTTTGTGTTCTTATACATAGACCAAAATTTTTTGAACTGTGATTCAGTCTAAATCTTGTTTAATGTGATAAATTTCATTATGCAGACATGTATATCATTAATTTCTTTTGGCATGTATGAGTAGAATAAGATTTACACTCTTCTTATTCAAAATTTGTGTTATCTTTCTTTTTCCTAATGTCATTTTTTTAGGTATGGTGATCTTGAACAAGAAAGAAGGAACTGTGAATCCTTGATATATAAATTTGAAAAGAAACTATGTCTCCTATATTCATTTGTCTTGCCAAAAATCCTGCATAGATGCATCCTTCTGAATATTCTCCTCTTGTCCCTTATTTTGTATTTGAAATCACGAATTAATTAATGCTACCAACATCCTCATCTAAAAAAATTAATTTTTAAATATTACAAGTATTTAAAGTTCCATATTTTGATTTGAAAAGGGAAAATCCCCATTAAAGATGTGGGAATTTTGTCCCATGAACTATTAACTCTATCTTTAATGACATATTTTTCTCTCCAACTTTTTTTTGTGCCCACTGTGATGCACATGTCTTAGTACCCATAGACTATCATTCACCATAATTGAATAGTGATTGTTCTAGAGGATTTTCTAAACTAGCTTGATGAAGATATATAAGAAACCTGAGATCCTAGGGCATCGAAGATCTTTCTTTCAAGTTTTGAAACAACAAAATTATTTTTTATTATCTCCTGGAAAAGGGGGTAAAGACAATATTTCTACAAGTAGACCTCCATCTCAGAGTAAATATGGCCCACCTTCATAAGTATAACATAAGATTTATTTTAGCTAGGGTTACCCTTCCATTGCAAACTATTTTTTCAATAATGGCTGCACTAGTTCCTTCGAGACATCATATTAGGTCATTATCCCTTACTCAACCTCTTTATGATCCACCCAAATGAATTCGAAATAAATTCCTAAAATTTAGAGGAGATGGCAATGTTCATCTTGATGAGAATCTCACAACATTCTATGTTGTTTGTGGAGTCCTTTGAGTTACACACGAGGATGTATCTGTCAGATTTTTTGTTTAAAGTTTGCAATATAATTCCATATAATGGCTCTATCATATTCCAAAAAAAAATATCACCAATTGGTATATAACGAAATCTAAATTGGAATATATATTTAAGCCAATAGAAGATGCCCGTGATATTTTGGCAAAAAAATTCATGATGAGGAAGGAACCATATGAAAAAATGAGAGAATGTTTTATGAAGTTTAATATATTAGTTCATAATATTACAGGTGCTTCCTAACCCACCACCGAGAATATGAAATGTTTCTTCATCAACATGCTCAAATTTCTGACGTGAGTTTTACATTGAGAAGAGTACAGTTTCCAAAATCGATTGAAGATCAAGAACTAGCCATAAGTGTCAAATATGACTTAATCATTTCTGGTAAGTTAAAGAGAGAACCTTCTAAGTCTAAGGATTCCACCTCATCTTCAACTAATTCTGATCAATTAATCCAGAAATTGGCCAATGATTTGATTGCTATAAATAATTAGCTTTCTCATAATATCCCCTATAAAGATATTCCTAGGAAGAATTTTCAACCAAGGAATCACCTGTCGACTACTCATCCTAATATTTTCACTAAATATCCTCTTATAAAATTCCCAATGAATGCAAATTCTTAAGTTCAAGAAGTATATGATGAAAAAATTATAGAATAGGTTGAGGAATAACTTGAGGAAACTAACAAAGGGGTTAAGGATTCTGAAATTGGTTATGTTGTTTATGAATCAAAGGAAGATTAATATGAAGAAAAAATGTTAGAAATGAACAATGAATCTTATGCAGTCATGACCAAAGAAAAATTGAGTACAAAATAAGGATATTGTTAAGCTAGTTTTGGGGATAAATTTAAGGAGGTTCCAATTGTCATTCTAGTTGTTGCAAAGAGGGTATCACCCCTTCCTTCTATTGCTAAGAAGGTAAGTTCTTCTACACCTTCAAATACCCCTACTTCTTCAACACTTGTTTCTAAAGTAGTTATGTCCCCTAAATTTTATAAGCCTAAAACTTATTTTATGACCAATTAAGAAGCTTATTATTCTTCTTATTCATGGTATTTTGATATAATCAATCATATAAAGAAAACCAATATTCATATCTCTGAAGATGAGTACTATCAAACCCATCAAGCGGTTTTCCCCTAGGTTGTTAAGTTTGTAAGTTCCAAACCTACTTAAGTTGCTCCCTTTTCCAAAGTAAATTTACCTACTCCTAAAGCTCCTTCTCCACAAAATTTACTAGCCTCTACTCCCTCCACATCTAAGAATATTGAGCGATTTTATGTAATTTTGTTGATAGTTGAGAAATAAGTTAAGCAATTGTGTTATTGATTCTGGAGCATCAAATAATGTAATGAATGCACAATTAGCTCATGCATTAGGCCTTAGTATTACTCTGATAGTTGGTTCATGTTACTCCATGGAGACTAAAGAGGTGCCTTTAATAGGAAGGATAAAGGATGATCAAGTAGATTTTGCAGTTTTTCCTAAAAAAGTGTTAAAGTTACTATCTTGGTTTTTGATATACCTCCCACTTATAGAATTCTCTTTAAAAAAATTCCGAGTAGTAGGAAGAGAAATCCAAATGGATTGGTCTCATGCATTGATCCTTGTGAAGGGAGAAAAGAATAATTTGTTTCCTAAAAGATAATCTATGTACATTGTTCAAAACATTGATGATCCTCACACACAAATATTATATGAATATATTGGACATAATAATTATATGCTAATGTTTGTTTCCATAATTTTGTATCCATAAATTCATTCAAGATAATTGGAATGATATTTATACCCTTGAGTTTAATGTAATTTTTTCTATAGCGGGTTTTGGAGCAGGGGTAGTTCTTGTCTCACCTACAGGCAAAACTCACCCATTCTCATACAAGTTACAATTTCCTAATACAAATAAGAGAACTGAGCATGTGGATCTCCTTCTTGGTCTAACATCAAAAAGGGGGATGGGGGATAAAAAAATGTTCATGCACAAGGGGATGCTGAGATCATAGTCGAGCAAGTCTGGGGTTTATTTCAATTCAAGAATTAGAGGTTGAAGCATTATTAAAACAAAGTGTGGGATTTTATAGAGATTTTTGAATCCTTTTCAACTAATTTTGTGACAAGATATAACAACTAAAGATAAAATGCCTTGGTATTATCTTTCTCTTTTTTAATTCCTCACCCAAAATTCACTCAAGATAAGTTCATGATTGAGATGATTTTTCGACTCAGTTTCCCAGAAAATGTAGATAACTAGTAGGTATTAAATGATGAATAACATCTCATTTATTTTCTTGAATTGAAAGATAATTTCAATAAATTATATTTTGAGGGTAGTGAATTCGGTTAAAGAGATCAATTTCATCCACAATTGAGGAAGGAATTAAATTTGAGTCTGATCATGATGGATGTATCAAGTTGAAAGGTAACAGAATACCTAAAGGTATTATCATTTTAGAGTATTTGTTTGAAAAAAATAACCAATTTGTCAAGAGCAGGACATTACATAGTACAGATCAGTCATCAGAGTATGAAAAATTAAACTTGGGAAGTGACGAGGAACCTAAGCTAGTTAATATAGGGAAATGTTCTTCCACTGAGGAAAGGAAGAAATTGGTTGAATTTTTATGAAAATACATGGATTTTCTTTCTTACTCTTACAAATATTTGAGGAATTTCAAGATGAGATATATGCAACACTATATTCCCCTATATCTAGGCATTCATCCTTTCAGAAAAAAATAAAGACAATATAACCCCAAGATTGTAGGAACAATCTATCAAGAGAATCAAAAGTTATTTAGTGGTAAGATTATTTTTCCTATCAACCATTCTACTTGGGTTGCTAACATTGTTCGAATGTGAAAGAAGAATAGGGAGATAGGGATTTGTGTAGATTTTTACAATATAAATTAGGCCTCTTTAAAAGATAATTATCTTCTTCCCATGATGTATCAAATTTTTCAAGCAATAATCAGCTTAGAAATTTTGTCAATGCTTGATGGGTTTTCAAGTTATAATAAAATTGAAGTAGATGTCCAAGACCAACATAAAACTTCCTTAATAACTCCATAGGGTGCATTTTCTTATTGGATAATTCATTTCGGTCTCATTAATGTAGGTGATAATTTCCAAAGAGATATGGATTTAAATTTTGGATATATAAAAAACAAGTGTATTGTCATTTACCCAAATGATCTTATAGTTTTCTCTACACACATGGAAGACCACTTTCAACACCTTAATCTTGTTCTTCAATAGTGTAGAGATCATGACATATATCTTAACCCCAAGAAGTCCATTTTTTTACTTATAGAAGGGAAGTTTCTTGGTAATATTATTTCAAGGGATGGGATCAAAATCGATCTAGAGAGAGTGCAAGCTATACAAAATATATCTCTTCCTAGGAGTCAGAAATAAGTTCACTCTTTCTTTGGTAAAATTAAATTCCTCACAATATTTATCCTAGATTTTGGATATTTGTGTCAAAGTACATAAAAAATAATGAAGGAAAAACATTCTTTAAATTATAGTGTTGAAGGAAAGAAGGCAATCGATGAAATAAAGGAGGCAACTGCAAATACACTTGTTCTTGTTTTCCTTAATTTTTATAAAGACTTCATAATTTATTGTTATGCATCTAAGAATACCCTCTTTTCTATTTTAGTTCAGAGATATTATGAAGGAATTGAGGTACCAATTGCTTTTATGAGCTATGTTATTAAGTATCATGAGTTGAAGTAATCTTAGATTGAAAAACATGCTTCTACTATGGTCAAAGTTGTAAAATAATTAAATTTATATATTCTTAATTTACATTCCATTATTCTTGTCCTAGATCCCACTGTGAAACCTATGTTAATGCAACATGAATTTTGATAAAATAGGGATAAATAGATTGCAAATGTTTAGGAGCATGATCTTATTATCAATCCCACCAAACTGGTCCAAGGGTGATGTTTGTATCAGCTAATAGAAGAATATTAAAGTAATGATGAGTTTTCTAAAATTCCCAATTTTCTATTTCAGATCTCTACAAATGTATGGCATTCCAAAATTTCTCAATTCCTCACATATGGGGAATATCCTACACATATTTATGCCAAATCAAAGATATTGATTAAAATTTGAGTTGTAAGGTCTGTTCTTCATGACAACTCTCTTTTAAAAGAAGGAAATGATGGTTATTTATTAAGATGTGTAGATAAGAAGCAACAGAAGAAATTTTTGAGGGCCCATCATGGTTAGGATTATAGAGGACATTTTTCTTCTTCAATGACTTCTCACAACATTCTCTGGGGAGGTTATTATTGGCCAATCCTATTCAAAGATAAAGCTAAGTGGGTTTCAAAGTGTGAATATTTTCAAACATTTGTTAGATGATCTAAACTGGAAAATCTTCCATTGAATCCTATTGTAATCAAAGAACCTTTCCAACAATGGGGATTAAACTTCATTGGAATTGTCAATCTGAAATCTAGTGTAAGAGACGCCCTTGTTCTGATGGTAACAAGTTATTTCACAAAGTTGGTGGAAGACATCCCAATCAAAATAACAACTTCTGAATTCATTTGTGACTTCATCAAGGAGAATACTTTGGTTCAATTCTGATTTTCTAAGAAAAATGTAAAAATTGATGCTCCTAACTTTTTCTCTTATGATCTCATATATTTTTATTATGTATATGGTATTTCCCTTTCACATTATTCATACAATTACCCACAGAGAAATGGGAAAGCTGAATCAACCAACAAAAATCATGTAACCATAGTCAAGAAGTTGGTTAATGAATCAAAACAAAACTAGCATAAAAAGTTATATGATGCTCTTTGGGCTGATCATATAACACCATAAAGAGTTATTGGAATGTCTCCATTTCAACTAGTTTATGTGATCGATGCTCAATTTATAGTTAATCTTGAGTTACCAACATTACACTCAGCCAAGGCCATTGAGGATGGTCAGTTTTAGCATGCTTTTTAAAAATGAATTATGTAACTAAAAAGTTTGAGGAAGAAATGATTAAAGTATTTGATCACATCTTGGCTCATCAAAAAAAATTTAAACAACTATTTTAGATGAAGGCCAAGTCCCATGACTTTCAGGTTGGAGATAGTGTTCTTCTCTTAGATAAAAGGAGGGAGCCTTATGGGAACCATGGTAAGTTTGACTCCCTTTGGATTGGTCCATTTTAAATTCAACACTTTTTGGTGAAAATTGGTATTATTTAGGCTATATAGATGGTACTTCTCTCCCATTGCAATATAATGAGCAGTATCTTAAGTCATACAAGTATTTAGTGGGTATTATTCACTTGTTTATAGTCTTTATTTTTGGATTTGTTTGTGTTGATGTCCATGTGTGTGTTTGTTTTCCCTACCCTTGTTTTGGTTCTCTTGTATATATCTTTATGTATTCTGCCAAATGGATAAGTTACTAGTCTTGTGAACCATGAGAATATGGAGTTATTTTCTTTTCCTTGTTTGTACTTTGTTTTAAACTAATCGAAGCCTCAGAAAGAGCCAACTATTGTCATGAGACCTAAAAGGAGGAGATTTTCAAAAAAATGGTTTTTGATAAGTGTCTTAATTTTTCAAGTCACATTTGTCTTAATGTTTATTAAGTTTGAAGAAGAAAAACTTTAAAGTTAGCAAAATTTGACGTTTTTTGGGCCTAATCGGATAAATCAGATATGTGAGGAACAAAATGAATTATTCCTTTGTTCCCCTTTTTCCTAGTTTCTCACCTTTTCCACTTCCTCTTTTTTCATCAAGCATTTCCGTGACATTGGGAACATAGAAAAATTTTGTCCCATTCCCTGCCTCTCTTCTTTCTTCACTCCATCAAACATTTCAGAAAATTTGGGCACCAGGGTCACCTCTACCCATGTTCCTCTTAGCCTCCTGTTACCTAATTATTTTATCTTTTGTATCCCTTCTCCATTTTCAACCGCATTTGCCATGGTGGGTACTTTGGGAACTGAGGGAAGAGTTCCCATGTTCCATTTGTTCCCCGTAATGCTGATTTACCCACCATAATACATAAAATAATCTAAGCAAAAGGGGTGTTTGGAAAATTCTATTCTATTGGTATTTTTCATTAGATTCAACATTTTAATGAGCTTGAGAGGGAGAATTGTGAATTAAATGTAGGAAGGGGCTATAAAAATCTCCCACTCCTTGATCATTTCTCATACTTGTTGAATACTCTCCTTCCTTTTTATTTTTTCCCCTCCTCTTCCTCCCATGTCCAAGGTACATTTTTACTTGTATCTCCATCATCTAACAATAATTTTCAAAAATTCAAGTTCCATTGTGAACGTTGGGCATTCACCTTCATCTACATCCATTAGGTGAATAATTTCATCCATGTTTCACCCACTTTTGGATTTGTGTTATTTTTTCCCCCTCCTCCTCAAATCCTCTCAAAGACCTTCTATAAAACTTGATTAGTCCTCAAGTTCTATCTAATTTTTGGAGATGAAATTCCAATATGCTCAATATGAGCACATTTCCTCCCTTGATACTTCTAGTCTAGAATGAAAGATGATAACCCAACCATTTTATCTCGAAGCATTATGAATAGTGGGTTATTTCATGTGGGGGGTTTTCCTACACCAGTACAATGTGTTGATACAGTCCTATCATGTGCCTCCTAATTTGATCGCCAAACCAAGGAATTTAAGGACCCTCAGAGGAAATTTATTACACAATTAGATGCTCATCACATCAACTTGGCCCTAGGAAATCCAACCTTTGAAGGCTCTAATACCTTAAACAAGGATAATACCAAAAAAAAATTAACCTTACTCCTAAAAAATATCAAACCATGATTTCAAAATCTTGGTTGAGAGTAAAGAAGAGGGGACCTTCAAATATGACCAAAAATCTCTACATAATTGACTTTGTAGAAGAATTATCAGATATCATAACTTTGTTTGCAAGAGTAATGGGGTTACCATCTACTCAATATTTTTTGCAAATGGATGTGTATCTACATCATCTTGATTTGTGATGGCACACAACCTTTATTGGGGAGATATCATCTGTGAGAATCTAAATCAATAGCTCACCTAAGTGCACCAAACAAAAAGATTATATATGACCTCCTATTTGATGTATACCATAGTTGGGTACATGTTATGGATTGGTTTTTCAAGCCATAAGAGAAGAATAATTTTGGCTATCTATGATTTCTACACACAATTGACTTATGAGAATAGAAAAATCCACCATAGGAGATTCAATTATGCTTTCATGATGTATTTTGTGAGGCTACTAAAGGGGAATGTAACAAGTAGAGTTTATACAGAGGAAAGATAATTTATCTCATTATATGGAATCTTCCTCATCCAACTCCAGAAGTTTTCTTATATCTGAATAGTTGGGTTTGAGGGAGATCCATACAAGCTTCCAATATATTAAAGTGATAAGATCATTCTAGTTGGTATTTGTAGACAACTAGACCTCCTCCACCTAACTTGATGAGAAAATAATATCTATGACATCTAATTTCATATAACTTTAGTAAATTACACATGCATATCATCCCGAGATGGACTAAATATTTATATAACTATCTATCCATTCAACTTACATCATTACCATAACATGGCTTATTTTGATAGCAAAAAAATTATTGGAAATAATCTCGAGATGAATTATCATCATTTTCCATCCTTTAAGGACTATTGGGAGGATTATGTAGATTAATATGAAGTCAAGAAGAGATCCTATGCCAGATAAACCTTACAACAAGTTCAAGATTTCAAATTATATGCAATACAGAAGGGAATGAATGGTGATGGGTTAGATCTCTTCACTACAAAATTCATCAATTATATTTAGTATAAAAAGGAAAAATATAAACTAGATGACCTTAATAATTCTATTCTTCTAAGGAAAGGGCATTGGTTGAATAATAAGATCAAATATTTCAATAATTCTCAAAAGGAACCTTATTCTCACAAGGCATCTTCTTCACAAAAGGATACTCCTACTCAAAAAATCCTTCCTCTCCTCTAGACTCTGGAACCAAAGTCTATATTAATAAAGATAAATAAAAAGAAGTAGAGACAACGAGATAGGATGATGTTGATAAAGAATAAACATAAGAAGTAGGAGGGGAAATAACTCTTGAGAAAGTACAACAGGATGAAGAAGAAATTCGTTAAAATAAAAGAGGAAGAGAGAGAAGAAAGTAATGATGATGAGGATGTAGTTGAGGTAACTCTCCTCATTTAGGAAATACCGGGGTTTTAAGTCCTAATATGGAGGTAATAATACATTTTTCTTCTTCTATTGTGACTTCTACTATATAGGTTTTAATTTTTCAACCTCTAGTTCTCAAATATCCCTTGCATTTCCTTCTCTGACAACATCGTCAGGAGATTCATTTACCTAGGTTAACCCATGGTAGATAACAACAAGAGAAAGGCTCAATCTAGGATTGAGTTTCCTTTTGGAAGCACAACCACTGCGGGGGGGGTGAATAAGTGAGAAATAAACCATTCATTAACTTAAGCATTAAAATCCATTAACCATTCAATTCATCTAAACCATTAAGCATGCATTATTAAGAAACATACCCATTAGATGAGAAAATGAGAACACAAGAACACATGAAAAATAGACATAAGTGGGAAACCCTCAAGGGGAATAAAATCCACTAAAAATAATATTTATTATAGAAATGATTCAAATTTAGTTGATCACCAACCCAAAAAGGAGCACCAACCCCTAGGTTTAGTGAGTCACTATCCCCACAAGGAACACCAACCCCTATGTTTAGTAGAGAAAAAACCTTAAAAGGAGCACCAACCCCTAGATGAATCATCACAATCTAAATGATATTGACTTTTTCTCACATCTAAAATTTTGCCACAATAACAGATGATGACACCATTTATTTTTCCCTTAAATTTTCCATCTATGCTAACTCGCTTAAGAACTTCTCCTTTAAGATTATTAGGTATAGTGACCTATTTGTCAAATATTTGATCTCACTATAGAAAATCATAGCACCATCATTTATCTCTATTAATTTTCACAAAAACCTCCTTCACCTCTTTAAACTACCCTTTGAGTCATACTTTCTCTAACACCCAAGCCAACACAAATAGGCCTCATAAACTTATTTATATACCTGACTTAAGCACCTAATACAACTAGGTAAACCATAATAGGGAAAATTAAATCATGTTAACATGAAAACATCCTTATTACATCCTACAAGGGACCTCTTAGGTTGTAAATTACATAAACATACTCAAAACCTTCATTAGAACACAAGTACGCCTAATACACTAAGACAAATCCTTCACCAAAACAGAATGTTATTGAGCCAATAATACTTTGATAAAACTTATGAAACCACTTAGACATGTTTTCCAAGTCCTCAAAAAACATCTAAGAAGGTTCTATATCTTTAAACCATCAACACATGCAATGACAACACCATTTGGATCAACTCACCTCACT
This sequence comes from Taxus chinensis, assembly GCA_019776745.2. Taxonomy (NCBI): domain Eukaryota; kingdom Viridiplantae; phylum Streptophyta; class Pinopsida; order Cupressales; family Taxaceae; genus Taxus; species Taxus chinensis. The sequence goes on along the minus strand of CM034150.1, from coordinate 172,637,616 downwards.
AGGTCTGACACCTACAAAAATAGTCTTCAAAGATGAAGCTAAAAAACACCATCAAATCACCTCAACCACACAAGTTTGATATATAATTGGAAATATCATGACCTCATGGTAATCAACATATGCATAATACATCACAACTTACACTAAAACACCATCAAAACACATCTGCAATCAAGACCACCAAAATTGTCCATGTTTACCCCAAAACCAGTATTCCTAAATTTAATTCCACATACCTCTAAATAAATCATCCATGATTTTTAAAACACTCCAAAAATGTATAATGGCTTCCCAACTTCCTCAAACACCAATTTATTCAACAGTTTCAATGCAAAAATTGAGAGAAAACACTTCTTCAGAAACATAGAAATTATTGTGGGGTCTATATATTGTCAAGACATATAAATACCACCTAGAGAGAGTTTAAGGATTCCTCTACAACGTAAAATCACTAACCAAGACCAAACAATCCATTATGGGCCATCAGGAATAATATTTTCTCCATCACTTCATAACTAGGGATTAAGGAGGGTTTAGAAGTTGTTTACCTTATTAATGATTGTTCGTAAATATCTTCCCTTTAAACTCTAAAATAATGCTTGGAACATAAGATTATGAAACTTACACAAATAACATGAATATATTGGACCTACATGTAGAATTTACATGTGTCAAAGAGCACAAGAAATTCCAATTCAAGCTCAAATTCTCACTTCCAAGAACTCGGTAATAGTAAAAAAATAATATCTTATAAATTATTGCAATCCAGAACCTAAAACATGGACCACACCTCAAGAATAACTTGATTCACCTTTTTCAATTATCATATTTTCATAACCATGCTGAAATCTGCTAAACCAATCTCATTTGGCCATCTAGGGCTTAAGAATTGGTCTAGGTATAGACATAGAAAGTAGTCGTAACCCTATATCTGCATTCAGATACACTTTTGAGTATCTCTACAAATCATCAACATGATCCTCGTTATTTTAAAATAAATAAACAACTCATACATGTGTTAGAAATTATAGGTACTAAGAGGGGGGTATGAATCAATGCTTGTTAAAATTTTGATGTAATTTTCAATAATTCAATCAACCAAGCTTGACTATGCTAATCATGAAGAACATAAGCATCCAACCATGAAAGAGAAAAAACAAAAAACACATATGTACACATGAGGAGATAGGATTTAAGGTGGGAAACCTAATAAGAGAGAAAACCCAAAGAAAAGGAGAAATCAAAGCAATATCAAGGACAATTGTCTATCAAGAATTACAATGATCTCACCATGTGGTGAGCATTCACTCACCTTGAAGATCTAACTCTAGTTTTGAAGCACCCACTTCAATTATATGTCAATCACCCACTTGACTATTATTTTGGAAGCACCTACTTGCCAGGAAGCTCACTCCTAAATTTATGAGCTACAACTTAGACTTTAAATGTACATGAAATGTTTGATCACCTTCTTCACCTGGTTGTTTACATCAACCTAATGTGATAATTGTTTCATCTCACTACTTCATTTCACTACTTTCACAACATATAAATCTATCCTCTAATCATACAACTAATATCAGGTCTTTAAAATGTGGTTTTACACTTTGAATTTCATCTCACAATAACGCCCTTAACAACATCTATATGTTCAATATTCTCATCTTTCTTCTACACACACCTACAAGGTCCCAAGATGTAACATGTATCAATAACAAATTTAGAACCTATCATGACATCTATATACATTAAGAACATTCATATGTTTCATTTGTACTTCACTTTCTCACCCTTTTTGTCTTCCTTCTCATTTTTGACTTGAATCAAAGACATCAAATTCATAACACTAACTTCCATACAAAATACTAATGCTCCCTACCTTGTCATATTTAGATTCTTTTCATTTCCTCTATCTTCATTGATCTCTTATGCACTTGTAAGAGACAATAATTATGCTTTCACACCCTCTCATTTGGTTACACCATTAGGAATCTCAATCAGAGTACACCAGACATCATGATTGTTAGTTACACTCTTTTGTCTTCTACTATGGCGAATAACCTTTTTTTCTTTTAGTGATGAGAAACTCTACAGAGGGAGTTACAATATTGATGTACATTACATACTCTGCAAATATTCTTTATCACCTCTTTTGACCCTTCAAACTTCGCCATTTACTTCACAATTACATCTGACCACTTTGAAGTGCATTAGGGGAAAGGATGCAGATCAGATCAGTTTAGCATCAATCTTGAACTTCATGGACACATTGGTTTATAGGGGTCTGCATCATCATTAATATCTTGGATATCTTCAAAATAACAGGACAAGAAGTATTTAATATAAACTTCTTCATGTTATCAACACACAATCATAGGAAAATAAAAAAAACCGTCTTCTTTTAAACTTATAAGACTAATAGTATGTGATCTTCAAGGATTTTAACAACATTACGAGGGTGTATTAAGGTTGTTTCATCATCTACCAACACCATAGGATCAAGTCACCACTATTTTCTTTCATTACACCTCCATTATTCATCAAAAACACGGTATATGATGATTTTTAGCTCAGAGATGCATATTCGCGGTTTTTAAAAAAATCACACACTTCCTAAATCACTCATGTCTTCAAAATCATCTTCCCAAGTGGATAGTAACCCTGAAAAACTCAACATATTATTATTTTGTCTTATATCATACTTACAAGACCAGATGAGCCTGATTGTCAAGACTAGGCACAATGAGGGTTTCAAATTTCAAACCCTAGTTACTCATTTGTAGGCCTCGAACAACTTATTCTTCACTTTTATGTAAAATTATTTGTAATATCACTTCAATGAAGGTTCCATAAACCATCTCTAGACATTCTTTTGCATTTATTGATGTGAAATGACTTCATGATGTGAATCTTACAAACTCAGTCTTATATGATGTTTCATGAAGTAACACATGCAAGCCTTAACTTGTAGACATTTTTTCTATCAACCCGATACTATTCATGCTTCACCAAGGATATTTAGAGCTTAAACAAATTCTCTTAGACCTACATAAGTTGTGTAAGTTCATTTCACACTTCAAACTTGAGGCCAATGCCCACAAACATCCTTCATTCAATAAGACGGGTTGGGCTTGTTTGATATTCAATGGTAGGAGTATGAAATTGATTAATTTATCAACAAAATAATGTTTTACTAGCTCATAAATTTACATGATCCATAGTAAAATATCACACACCTTCTTCCACATTAAGATATTTAACTTGACACCATCAAATTTGCACTGTATAGCTAAAAGTATGAAAAATAGGGTCAAACTTGTACGGAGAAGTCAACCATGAGAACAATAATCCATAATTTTGAATAAGAGGATGTATTCCACCATCCATAGGATTTTTCATGACATTCCCAAGTAATTTGATGACAAAAAACTTCATTTTTCTCCTATCACTTTAGGTGAGTGCCTTGGAGGGTTTAAAACCAGCTTACAAAAATAGATAGAACTTTTTAAATACTTAACCAAATGCTCTAAATCCTTTTGCATAATTTTTTTTTATCAAAATTCCTTATAAATAATACTTCCATGATTTATCTAAATAATTCTTTTCACTTTAGCATAACTACTAAGAAGTTGAGGTGCTCAAACTGACCTTCTCAAAAACCCAATTTTGATAAAAAATGCATAACTTTTGTAAAAAGAATCGTTAGGTCATGAAATTTTGACAAAACCTTATTAACTCACCCCTCCATGTATTCCAATGACCAATATTTCATATTTTTCTTTGTAATTCTCTACCCCATCTCATTTTTGAAACTTTTTTTCTTTAGTCTTAAAGGGTGTATTATGTCAACCTAGCTATTTGTTTGATTTACCTCCTTAGACCTTTGTGAATACCTGTACACCTCATATACCATCATAATATGCTCCTTCAATTCTTGGGTTTCATCATCATGCCTTGTCTCAACCATTTCACTTGCCTGTTGTTCTTATCTTCACTAAATTACCTCAAAATGGCTACCTTAATGCCCTATAATCCTGAGTATTGACCTAATAATCCTTCCACGCATTGTATTTCATCTCATATATCTCAAACCATGATCTTACTAATTTTTATTGATCTGGGACTAGGGAAAATTCCTTGAGTTAACCATGGAGACTTATTACAGACTTGTTAACACCTCACACTCACCACACAACTTCATTTCTTGACCATTAACTTGGATCCTACTTCCATACTATGACATCATGATTTGACATGACTTGACACAACATGGAACCACCTGGACACCTTGGGAATACTTTGACATCAATGACAACCTTATGAAAAATTTCCCAACAATCTCCCCCTTTTTCATTGATGGCAACCAATCAAGACCAACACCTACAAGCCTTTTTCTCATGTTTCGTGGTTCACTCTCCCCCTTTGAAATATATGAGAAAGTTTACTCAACATGAAACAATGACAACCAAGGACAACTATGCATGAGAAATAAAAAAAGTACTTGTTTACAAGCTCCCCCTCGAACTATGTTTTCTCTTTTCTTAGCTTCTACTAGCAGCATATGAGATCTGTATACCTAGTGTGACCCTTTAAATGCTCCCCCTAATACTATACTCCTCTTACGTGTCCTCATTTTTTCCATTTATCATGTTCCAAACTTTTTCCTTTCAATAAATCATGCCAAAAACTACAAATTATGTCTTCTTTCTCTAATTCCTTAATGTTTTGGGCCTTATACGTGATGTGAGAAAATGCATTTTAGTCTATATCAAGATTCCCCATGCTAATCTTACCTCATTTGGATGAAAATATCATTTTTACCTAGTTATCTTTGTCTAATCTCTCATCTCCTTGTAATGTCCAACTTTTCCTCAAAAGGATGAAATTGTCCCTAAGTTACCTTTTCAAAGGAAAATGGACCAACTTCATCTTGTTATGGAAGCTCACACTCATCTTGATCCAACTTCTTATGACTACCCCTATGGTGGTACTATCTCCATCTACTTGAGAACTCAAAGTTTGATCTCTAAAATCATGATAAACACTACAAAGTTAATTGCAAATTTTGTCAAGTACTGAATGGTTTTTGCAGTGTTCTTGGAAATGTTTGGTTCCAATTCACAAGTACATACACTTCACTACCAAGCTTAGGCCACTATCTCTTCCTTGATAGATGCTAGTTTTTTAGGATTTTGCATGCTTTGACCACCAACTCCTTATTTTTCAAGACATTCCACCATGATAGATGGTTCATCCTCATGTATACAGTTGACTTCTATCGTACATACCCAATTTTTTTGTAAAAAACATCATTGTTTTGCAACCATTTACACCATTGGAAAGCATATTCTCTCTTCTATGAGTTATACTAACTTCCAAGAACTCTCATACATTTAAGGTACTTTTTCAAGCATCTATAGACCTCTTCTATATCACACAACATCACTCCATTTATGATTGTATTGTACAACAAAGGGCACAATTCATCTTCTTTCTTTCTTCACTAGTTAAGACTAGTTGTACATCTTCCTTAATATGAGCTTCTTCATAGGTGGGAGAGCTAATAGATGTTACTCAAGGTCATATGAGGCATTTTTAAGTTCTTTAATCATCATACCAAGTTCATCTTTGCTTATCCTTTCTTGATCTATCATATTACCTTTTCTTAGGCTTTATAACAACCCTTGCTTCATATTGAGAGAAAAAAGTGCATTCTCGAGGTAATGTGAGACCATGTCAAGCCTCCTTTGATGCTTATTATGGTTCAAAAAAGAAATATTGTCTCAGAACTCTAAAATGAAGTTTCATTTCTTCCTTATTATTCTTGAGTCACCAAGCTTTCTAGTAGCCTTTCTCAAGGGTTTATCAGCTGTAGCTTTTGATCTACAAACTTTTCAAATAAAATAGAAAATTTTTGGAGTACCCATTATACATTTTGAATATTCACTTCAAACTTGTAGGTCACTGTACTTTCCTCTCTATAGACATGATTTTCTCTATCACAATGTAGAATCACAAACATAATGTATAGAAACCACATCATATCCTTTATAACATAAAGGATAACTTCATAATGCTTCCAAAGTGCAACTTGGACCTTAGATACTTCTTTTGAGCTTAAAATATTATTTTTATGATTTTGAATCACTTTAGAAAGCCTCTATGCAGGATTGAGAAATATCTTCAAGATGTTACGTTATTGTCTTGGTCATGAAAATCTCAAATTAACCTTCAATCATTCCTTAGAGACATCATTTTGAACTTCACAGTATCTCTTCATCCTCTAACACTGAATTTTAGACTTAATTAAATTTTAAAGAGTTGGAACTTATAAGATCATATGGATACCCTAGCTATTGTAGAGTAACAACATACCATCTCAAACCCTTTTGTATGTACTTCAATCTCTCTTATATGAGAGTGCATATCTTGCACCGAGCATTACATGCCCAGATTTCATGAATTTAATCCTTGATTCTTCATAATCTCCTATATTTAAACCATGTACCATATGTATAGTGTTTTATGACTGTATAACTTATAGTAAAACTTCATTTAAAGACTCTTCAATACTATCAAATCCTCATTCATATCTCTTAGGGTCCACTCATTCTTATCAATAATTTTCAAACAATGTCAACTTCAATAAATTAAGACTTTGTAGGCATTTGTACCATCCTCAAGACACTCTTCCATCTGATGTTTCAAATTTATCCTGTAGTATTACCTTTCCTTTCTTAAAATTTTCTCATGCTCTTTAGGGATAACTTTAAAGCCATCCATAGATCCATTCATCTAACAGAGAAACCTTTATATATCTCCATCCCATTAAACATAGTTGAACAAACTTGATTGCCAACTCAAAGCCTTGACCTAATGCCACATAGACTTGATATATCTCCACACTTTCATATGAACTTCATGATGTAAAAATGTGCTTGTCAGGGTATCAACAACTTTTTTTAAGAACTAATCAACTTATAAAGGATATTTCCATTAACTTACAACCCTGAAGACCATTATACCTTAACAGTATGCATTTTAGGAAAACTTGCAAGATTCAATCTGGTGGTGCAAACTAATTAGCACCAGTTAGTTTAATGTTCACTAATCCACATTCATTTATTCATCATACCTAGGGACGTAAAATTTCAACTATGCTAGTGTTGTATACACATTTACAGGTGCTTAAGAGGTATAAACTAAAAGATTTTTGTCACAAAAATTGGAAAATACAATGATGGAAATAAACTAAGTTTCAGATGAAAGTAGATGCTACACCTAATCAATAAAACAAGTAAAATCATAACACATGTAAATGAATGAATTATTACAATTCTAATCTATCCATACAAGGAACTAGAAATAGAGAACAAAACAGAAAGGAGGATTTAATAAACCACAAGTGGGCCCTACCTTGGGTGATAACCCTTCATAAGGCTTTTGTCTATAACAAAATGATAGAACTTAGATTTTATTTATCAACATGAATATTACATAATGAAACTTACAACAATTCCTTAACTATGGATTGATTCCTTCTACACTCTTAGCATTCTCTTTATATTTAGCAAAGACATGAAGAGACTCATTCAAACCAATAATTACTTTTTTATTAAGTACAAGATCATTACCAAGAAATATGTAGATTCTTATGCATGCAATAGAGGTGAGAAAAGGTGTTCTAATACAACAACATAACTAATTGTTCACTCTAATAATCAGCTATCAAATTAAATAAATTAGTTCCATAGGTGTTGTTATAGAGCATAATCAGGTATTGGCGTGAGATCTACTTATTTTTGTCATAAATGTTTCTTTATTGGCATGTGTGAACTTGGGTGAAGTATCCACGTTGATCAAGCTTCCCAAAGTCACGGTCTTTGTTTATGTGTATGCTCTAATTTGGTTGTAGGTACTTTTTTGCAGATGAGTCCCAGTTGTTGCATGTCAGTTACTACAGATGAGTCCTTCTTCAATTGTGATAGATTTTCTTCAGTTGCATGTTAGTGGCTACATATAACAGCTTCTTGCAAACAAGTTTGGCATTCACACAGAGCACTATTAGTCATTCATTGTATCCAAGAGAGTAACATGCACATCCAAAATCCATAAAATAAAGTAACTTAGTAATAGTTATATTAATTGATATAATTTTCATAAGTTTAAGTTCAAGTGGAAATGTTTGAGAGGATAATCGGGATAAAAAAAGTGCAAGGGTATTCAAAATATACAACATACAATAGATGATACAATTAAAACATTTAATAAAGGGTCTCATCACAACCCCAGACCTAATTTCTTGAATGTCCACATTCAAGCATTATCTGACTTATCATCTTGATTATTTGAATCAGCATGTATTATATTATATAGTCATCTGAAATCTACTGGATCTAAGATTCCCTCTAGTTCTGTGAAGAAATAACCTGCATTCCTTCTGAAATTTTCCATTACCCTTTCCTCCAATTCCTCATCTGGATTTGTGTTCCCAAACTAGTGGGGTATAGGAAAATGAAATATTGGTGGCTAATAAAAAATGGTAAAACAAGCTTTTCCACATCCCTTCAAGACTTCAATATAGGAATTTATCCTTCTAACATTTTGAGTGATATTAGGATATGAATGCATTTCTTTCCTTTTCATTTCTGGCGATAGCTCTTCCCATCATACCCTACAGGCATGTACAATTTCCATGTTATTAAACTTTATGTAGTCTCTTACCTCATCATGGGCTTCATGTCTCATACTTTATACCCTTTGTTTTATCTTCTTCTCTTTCATAAACTTACCATACTCCTCAATCATTACCTTAGTGTTTTCTTCCTCTACTTTGATCATCAGTGATTGTTCTTTGCACAATTTTCTATAATCCAAAAAAAATTTCTCCCTGTATAGCTCAATTTTGAAGTAAGAAGAGAGTGCCCAAATTTGTGCATCCCCTATGTAGAGAATAGGGATCTAGTCTCTATCATATTCTAAAGCATAATTATTCATATACAATTCGAATAGAAGTAGTTGGATCTCATGGGAAATTTTTAGATAAATCCTGAAGAAAGGCCTTGCTCCACTGATATCAAATGGGATATCATTTTTGATACAATTTTATTTCAACTATAACATTTGTTATTTCAAGAATACATCATAAATGTTAGATGGTGGTCTACATTTGAATGTTGTACTAGGCCTTCAGGTTTTGGTCTTTTTAGTATTAAGCATGTTTGACATCCTAGATGGCTCACAAACATATCTTGAGGCTTTCCATTTTCATTTGGAGGAAGATAACGCTGGTGTTGATATATTTATCAATGATTTAGTAGCTAGAAACCGGTCAGGAGAGATGAGCCTAGGACCTTGTTTTGGATATGGAGGTTCTTCATGGATAGGTGTTTCTGTAGGTATGGAAGCTTTTAAAGGAATGGATTATTTTACATCAGTATGGGTTTATGAGGGGAAAAAGGTTTCTTTGTGAATAGAGGTAAAATATATGGTTTTATGTGGAGGATATGCGGAAGAACCAACTGATCTCCTATGTTTCTTCTTCCCCTTCTACACTAAATCATTGATATGTTTTACTCTAGAAAACTTCCCATAGTTTACTGCAGGATGTTCCTTTTCCAATGCATGTTTTATAAACAAATTGAAAAGGAAATGGTGAGAAAAGGAATACCTACCCCTTTGTGATTCTTTACTCATCTTCTTCAACCTCTCATATGATAAATTTGGAACATTAACATGTTTTTCATTCTTTAAATGATGGAGTAGCTTGAAATGGACAATATTTAACCTTGAGTATTGACCTTAATAGGTAAAATAGTTTATGATATAGTTTGACACATCTTCACAAAAGGGTTTTAAAGAAGTTTGTAGAGTACCTTGTCTGTCTGTCATAAAGTTTTCATCCTCATCTCCAAACTCTACTTGAGCTTCATCTAAATTTTATTTTGCAAGAAACATCTCACCCTCCACTGGTAGTCCAATGATTGCAACCAATATTTCATCATCAAATTTAACTTTCAAATGCTTTACTGTTTCTTACCCATCTCTGAAGGTGGCAAATAATTTTTTGACCATCGACTGATTGAAACCTTGGAATTTATTGATGTATTCCATCACACCATTATCATGAAAGTACTGTAAAATTTGTGGTTGATTTCAGAGCTATGAGTGGTCTATAGGTTCATTTCTAATCAAGTCTCCCCCCATTGTTAAGTTTTGCAACTTCCCTAAGCTCTGTGAAGCAAGAGGTCTTTCTCTTGGAATTGATTATGCAAAATTTGAATGAATAGAAGAACTCAAGTGTTTTCCTTTTCGAAATTTGTGACTTATTTTGCATGCAACTTGAAAAAGTAAGCATTAATTTGAATTGAAGGATATCCCCATTTGAAGTGAGGTTTCGTGATAACATGGGATGATGTGGGAGATAGGTCACATTATAGAAGGTAGTAGAACATTATGGTTAATAAAAAATTTTAATGACTCGACAAATATATTAAATAAATATAATTATTCTAGTGATACTTTATTGAAGGAAATCAAGTGCACTTAACTCAATATGTATGCCGAATTATTGTGACATATTCTTTGTTGGATTTTGTGCCCTTGGATGCATGCATGAGGCTGCATGTTTAGAAAATATGTGGCTGGAAGTAGTTTTTTTGTAGGTGTTGGTGTGTAGAATAAACCCCATAATGAATTCAATTGATTCCCAGAGAGGAAAGATTAAATTTTTTGGTGCTAACTATTTTCATCTTATTTTTTGCATTTAGTTGGGTCCTTGATTCTTCGTACAATCTTGGGTTCTATCAAAAAGGAAAGAAAAATAGGGATTTGTCTGCATGTTTTCGTAAGTGGATGTTTAGTCTTTGCATCATCTTCTTGCATCATAGATCATGGACTCCTTTCCACAAATAAATCAAATCCTGCAAAACAAAAATACTAAAAAAATAAAACATGTTAGTGAGTGGAGTTGATCACCATGAAGACTAATCACATCACTTTTATTCCTCCTTGGGGTATCCAACAAGCTGAATATACCAAGGCCACTGAAGATATCATTCCTATAAAACTTCAGAAGATGAACTAATAGGTTCAACTTTAGATCTCAATTCTGATGTTCTCATTTCCATCATGTTTTGGCCTCCTCTGAACTGCTGGATGAAGGTGCTCCAATCGGCTGGATTTTTATACAGCCTCAACCTATGACCATTTACGAGTAGTTTAAATCTCACTGGATTAATGGTGGTGAGCTTCACAGCTCCATTGGGAAATATTTTCTCAATTTCATATGGACCAAGCTACCTTGTCTTATGTTTTCCCATATGGTCCTTGTATTTGGAGTCAAAGATAAGAGCCCAATATCCTTCTTATAATTCCCTTATTTTGATGAACCTATCATGCCACTTGATCCTTTACTTTCACACCAACTTTGTATTATGAATAGACTGCCTCCTCATTTCATCCAACTCATTGAGTTGAAGAATCCTTTTCCTCTAAGCTTTAGACAAATCTATGCCCAATTCCAACGTAGTTTTTAATGTCTTGTGCTCAAAATCAATAGGGAGAACAATAGTCTTATCGTATAATACCTCAAAATGTGTGAATCTTGTTGTTGTCTTCCATGTGGTATTGAATTCCCAAACTTCCTCGGGGATTATTTCTTAACAATCCCTTCTATGTAACGCAATGGTCTTTGTAAAAATGGATTCAATTTCTCTATTTGTTACTTTAACTTGGTCATTGGATTGTGGATGATAAAGTGTAGAATTCCTATGCCTGATTTCATATTATGTAGTTAAATCAAAAATAATTTCAGTAGTGAAGTGGGTACCTTGATATGTGTCAGTCTCTCTTGGCACTCCATACCTTGTAAAAAAGTAGTCATATAGGAATATTGTAAATTTTTCACTCTTTTGATTTGGTAATGCCTTCACTTCTGTCCTTCTAGTGAGGTAGTCCATGCACACCATAATATGATCTTTTTCCTGAGACTTGGGATCTATGCTACCAATATATTCCAATCCCCATTTGTAAAATGGTTGTAATACTAGTTGAGGCTACAATGGCATTTCATATTATTTGGTAGGCTTTCTCATTCTCTCATAGTTGTCACATCTTCTTACATATAGTGTTGCATCCTTGTGTAGTGTAGGCTAATAATACCCTATTGTTAATACTTTTTACACTTTTCTTTTTGTAGCAAAGTGTTCTCCACGTGGTTGACTATGGCAGGCTTTTAGGACATCATAAATTTCCTTGTCATCTATACATATTATCATAACATTATCCTACCCTGTGTTGAATAGGAAACCATCTATCCAAGAAAAATTCACACTTTTCTCAAGAATATTTTTTTTTCCAGAATATAGATAGTGTGGAGGTGTCTTACCTGAAACAAAATAGTTGGCTATATCAGCATACTAGGGTGTCTTGGTGGAAATTTCAAACAAGTTCTCATCTAGAAAAGAATCATCCACTACTTCTTCCTAATTATTATTCTCTATCCCTAAGAGAAAATATGCTACAACATTGTCTTTCCCAAGCTTATCCATAATTATTACATCAAACTCTTGTAAGAGAAGCAACCATTTAATTATCTTGCTACTTATAACTATTTTCTTGATCATGTATTTAATGGAATTATGATCAATGTGAATAAACAATGGCTATCTCATGATGTAGTGCCTAAATTTGTTAATGGCATAAGTAACTGCCAAAAAATCTTTCTCAATCACTGTATAGTTAAGCTCAACATACTGCAGGTTCTTACTGACATAATAGATTGCATAATTGAGTATCCCATATTTCTTTCCTAAAACATCTCTAATGGTGTGATCTGAGGCATCAATGTGTATATGAAATTGAAAAATCCAATCTAGTCCTCTCAAAATAGGTGCAAAAGCTAATATCTCCTTCAAAGTTTGGAATGAATCTTCACATTTCTCTGTCCATACAAATCCAACATCATTTTCAAAAAAAATTAACAATGGTGTTGCAATTCTATTGAAATATTGAATAAATCTCCTGTAATATCCAACATGGCCAAATAAGCTCCTTACATCCTTGTTCTTTTAAGGTGTTGGAAATTTTATAATCAAATGATATTTTCTTGGATTTACTTAGATTCCAGCAAATGACAGATAATGACCTAACAATATCCCCTTAGACATCATCATGTAGGATTTTTCATTACTTAAGGACAGGTTATGCTCCTTGCATCTATTGAGAACCTTGTCTAATTTCTTCATTGCTTTATCAAAATTACTTCTATGGACTGTAAAATCATCCATATATACCTCCATGAAATCATTGGTTAGATCTGAGAAGATGCTAAGAACTTTTCTCTAAAATTTGATAGGTGTATTGCATAGACCAAAGGGAAGAATAGAGTATACAAATTTTCCCCATGGTCATGTCAATGTGGTCTTTTCCTGATCCTTTGGTGCAATTTGAATTTTGTTGTAGCCACTATAACCATCTAGAAAATAAAAATACTTCTTGCTGGAAAGAGTTTCAAGTACCTAATCAATGAAAGGAAGTGGGAAATGATCCTCTTTTGTTGTTGCATTCAGATCCCTATAGTCCACATAGATTCTCCTATTTCCATTCTTTTTATAGTTTGATAGAATGCATAAAAGATATATGTTCACATGCAGAACTTTGCATGGTATGCAAAAAAAAATTCTTCTATAGTTGACTATATAAGAACAACCTAAACATCAATGACACAAATGTTTATAGGTGTATTTAATGATTTTAATAATAGATATCTCAAGATTTTATGAAGTTACACGGAAAACCCAAAACTAATATCACTAATCTACCTTTTATACAATTTTATCCAACTAATAATAATACAAGTGTATTGTATTTTAAGTAAAACTTGTCAGAAGTTAGTAAAAATTACACAGACTTTTGGAGCACAGGTATGGACATTGATAAAATCATAAAGAATAGAGGATTTTTATAAGATGTCTTATTCACAATGGTCCTGGTAGACATGGATACAAAATTTGGAAGTGTAGACAAGACAAATGAATTGTTTGGTACAATTCCTGAAAGAGATGTATTCGCATTAGGAACTCAAGCATGTGCCTCTTTCTTTAGAAAAATCCAATAGAACAAAAAATCCATAGGATAAGACTAGGGATCAATAGTAAATAGAAACTTTTAATCCTATTTGAATTATTAAAATCCTCATTTTTGAATTAAAAATATCCATATTTCAAGTACCTAGATTTCAAATGCATAGATTTCTTGGTAATGTTCTAATAGGGTAGTTTTTGTTTTATAAAATAAATCTTAGAAGCTAATTGGTAAAAAAAATCACAATTCTTCTTTTTTAACCAAACCTAAACTTGGAAAAACTAAACAATAGACAATACTAGTGCACCATTTGATAGAATGATAAAAATATATGTAGGCCTAGGGATCTACTCAGAAAGTTTAGACTTAACCGACATCTATATTTAGATAAACTAAGGAAATTATAACATGCGTCCATAGTAAAATATGAGAACCAACCTATTTCTCACAACAATGTCAACTAGAAACCTCTTCTTCACTATAAAATATGAACCCTTGGAAGCCGATGCATTTTTTTAAAAATATGGGGTATATATAACATATTTGTTAAAAAGACGAGTGTAGTTTTTCCCAGCAATATTTTCTAGGTATTGTTTCAAGTTCTAGGAAGGAAGACCATTTGCAATACTAAACTAAATAGCAATGTATTTTTGATTGATCAAAAAGGAAATTATTTGAATAATTTAATAGAGGTATATTTTCATAAGCAAATAACTTTAAACTAATCTTGCAATAGTTCGTTATATTAAACAAATCCAATCAGGACATGACTTAACTTAAAACCAATAAATTGTGTGTAGTATATACTTAAGTATGAAACCTACCAATTTGATAAAACCGAATATCATAATTGAAGCTTATAACATTTTACTCAAACATAAAGTTCTCTCCTACTTGAATTCTTCTCTGCATATACTTCTATTCAAGATTGTAATAAAAAATAAATACATGCATTTAATGAAGAGATGAAATGGTCTATGTACAAGAATTGAATGGAATGAAATTATCTTCCAAGTTCAATTTATTATAGAAGAAAAAAAAAATAATATATAGTTGAGTCATAAATGCATGCATGCACAAAGAAGTATGCATTGTTGTGTGTGTAGAGTACCACAAATAGATACCATACAAGGAATCCTATAACTAACCTATTAAAATGGTATTAAAAGAAAATTTAGACAAAACTTACAAAAATACATGTCTAAGGGTTTATAACACATTCAATTTAAATATTGTATATTGCAGGGGTGGTATTTTTTTGAAGGATTAGACACCCAATTTAGAATTCTTAGATTCTGTAATGTATAATTATTTTGGGCGGTGGGGTGGAATATCATTGAGTTCTTGCAAATCCAAAATTAGCAATCTTTGTTAGCATTCTCCCAACATATGCAATATTGCATAGTTTTGAAATAGGATATGGATATCCATCAAAAAAGTGTAGTAGAATTTCTTGTTGCATGGAGAAAGTAATTGAAAAAATTGGGGCATAAAACATTAGAGATAATTACAAAACAAGAAGATATATTTGCATAGACCTTTATGGATTTAAATGTATTGCAAAAATGAATGTGTTCACCATATTGACCATATAAAAGAAATCCTTGGTATGTAACACATAAAATTAAATGGTATTTGTGTCATGCAATGCACCATATGCATTCCAATGGACAAATTCATTTTTTAGGCAAACATTGAATAAGGATATGCAAAACATTTTGGACAATTTGTGTACTCATGGATAACATCTAACTGTTTAATAGAATTTTTGAAGCAAACATGATCTTATGGACTACAATAATCACAATGTAGTGCCCACTCCTCTTTGACAATATTTCATTATCATGTTATTACTGTTCGATTGATACTTAGATGTTTTGATTATTATATTTTGATCAATAGATGATGGACTATGAAGATATTTGGATTATCTACATGTTGTGATGTACATTTTGATTATGATGCACTAGATGGAAATGATGGACAATTATATATGTTGGTTTGCAGGACTTATTCATATTCATAATTCCAAGAAGAACTTGAGGAAAAATGTGATGTCTAAGGGTTTATAACACATTCAATTTAAACATTGTATATTGCAGGGGTGATATTTTTTTGAAGGATGAGGCACCCTATTTAGAATTCTCATATTCTGAAATGTATAATTATTCTGGATGGTGGGGTGGAACATCATTGAGTTCTTGCAAATCCAAACTTAGTAATCTTTGTTAGAATTCTCTCAACATATGTAATATTGCACAGTTTTGAAACTGGATATGGATATCCATCAAAAAAGTGGAATAGAATTTCTTGTTACATGGAAAAAGTAATTGAAAACATTAGGGCATATAACAGTAGAGATAATTACACAACAAGAAGATATATTTGCATAGACATTTATGGATTTAAATGTATTTCAAAAATAACTTTGTTCACCATATTGACTATATAAAATAAATCCTTGGTATGTAACACATATAATTAAATAGTATTTTTGTCATGCAATGCACCATACACATTTCAATGGACAAATTCATTTTTAGGTAAACATTGACTAAAGATATGCAAAACATTTTGGAAAATTTGTGTACTCATGGATAACATCTAATTTTTTAACGAAATGTTTTAAGGATCTTATGGACTACAATAATCACAATGTAGTGCCCACTCCTCTTCAATAATATTTCATTATCATGTTATTACTATTAGATTGATACTTAGACATTTTGATTTTTATATTTTGATCAGTAGATGATGGACTATGCAGATATTTGGACTATCTACATGTTGTGATGTACATTTTGATTATGATGCACTAGATGGAGATGATGGACAATTATATATGTTGGTTTGCAGGACTTAGTCATATTCGGCATTCTAAGAAGCACTTGAGGAAAAACATGACCCAAATAGGCATGTTGAATGGATGAGGTGATAGCCTGGTGACTTGGTGGTCAAGGAAAGAATATTTTGTTCATGGAATATTCCTGAAGACATCATTGAAGAAAGTGGGGAGCTAGGATCAGAAGAACCATGCTCCACTGGAGGACCACCTTGACAGTTGGAAACTGATCTGCTACTTCAGGAGATCATGGCAGTGGGTGATAAACCTATATATAGAGATGCTTGGGTAGAAGAAGAAAAACTTTAGAGGGACACCATCAGATGTATATGTTCGACATTATAGAAAGGATGGAATGGTGAATCTCTACAAAAATAATAGAAGGTTTTAGGGGTTGGGGCTCTCATTATACGACTATAAGAATGTTAGCATATCTAAGGGGATGGTTCTGTGATCATTTTTGTAATAGGGAAGAATAACTAGATCTTCTGATGCATGAGTCATGATATATCGGTCTGATATGACCTTTTGGATTAATATAGTTACTAAACTATGATCAACATAAATATATATTTTTGTTCTAAATATATTTTTCATGGGTGTAAACCCTAGTGCCTTTTTCTTTATGTTATGGATCATATCTACAATATTTTTTATGTTTCTTTTGTTATCTAAATGGGTATGTTGGTGTAATGACTTATCTTATGCTTTCAAAAAATATGCATGATCATTTTATTTTATGCACTTAATCTATCATCAATTTCAACATCTTCTCACAATGCTCACATAAAGGAGGGGCTCGGTGCCCGTACACACCTTGGGTGAACGCTCAGCGCTACTAAGTGATATGCCAACACGCATGGGGTTAGAAGGTTATTCTATGGTCATAAAAATGACTACCTTCGTGATCACATCAAGGAATTTTATAAAGCTTTTCAAGAGGTCACATACATTGATAATTTCTTAATACGACTTTTCCCTCAAAGCCTAGGCACATTGGTATTAGAATGGTTCTTTAGTATACCCAAGGGTGCCATTACAACATGGCCCGCACTAGTAGAAAAATTTTGTGACATTATTCCTTCAACATGGAAAATGATATCATGATGAATGAAATTTACAACAAAAATCATAATCATAATGAGACCTTCATGAGTTTCTTACAATGATGGCATGGGTTGGCAAGCCATTTCCCATGTGCCTTTCTAGAAAAATAGCTAGTGAGCATATTCGTTCCTAACCTAAACTCAGAGATAGCCTTTCATTTGTAAATGCACTATGAATCTAACTTTGAAGAAGTAATAGAGAAGGGTAGTCAAATTAAAAAAACTCTCATCATGAAAGGTACACTTAAACTTGTTTTTAAAGACAAACATGAAGCAAAATCCTTAGATAAACCAAAATTATTCAACAAGAAAAGACATGTCATTAGTGAAAGAATTATGGACTCAAAAAGATTCTAAGCTATACAGACTGGTCCACTCTTAAAGCTCTCAAAAGGACCTCACCCAAAATCACCTGCCAAACATAAATTTACACCGCTAACAAAATCACTGTCAACTATACTTAAACAATTAGATGTTGTTAACATGGTTTAATACCCAACCGCGACTGTACCATATCCAGAGTATGCTCCAAAACCCAGTTGGTTCAAAGAGCATGAGTACTGTGATTTCCATTGTGTTAAGGGACACAAACAAGATAGCTTCTTACGACTACAACATTACATACAAGACCTCATTAAAGAGGGAGAAATCAATGTAGATTCTCCCCCTGACTTGGGAAAAGGTCCAAATGAGAAAATGGGTATCTTCAAAGAACCCTTTCCTAATGATGGGAATAAGAATAATAAGAAGCTAGATCATGGATAAACTTCCGACAACTATAGGATTGTTTCCTATGTTTATCCAACTAATGATAGCCCCTTTGACTCCCTCATAGGATGTATGCATTCATCTGATGAACAAGTCAATACTATTAAGATCTTAGAAAAAAAAAATTGCAATAGGGATGCGACACACTCATTTTATCATACCAGATCCCCTACCTATCCCTCAGGAAGATCAGTACAATTTAATAGAATAGTTAGAGAAGACACTTGCTAGGATATTGATCTTAGATCTCCTCAAAATCTCTAATTCCCATAAAAAAATATTGTATAAAATGATGCAGAGTTTGGGATTATCCATAGATATAGATCACGCGCACCTTCAAGCTATGGCTACACACCTTGATTCCACTGATCATATCACTTTTGATTGTGTTTCTATCTTGCGTAATGACCTAGAGCACAACTTACCCCTATACTTAGAAGTAGTTGTTACCCATTGTAAGATCAAGAGAGTACTTATGGACGGCGGATCCAATCTAAAAATTTATACTTTAAATATAGTTAAGAAGCTAGGCCACTCAAAAACATATATAGGTGCCAAAACTATTACAATCACAACTTATGACAATGAGGAGCATGATTCAACAAGTACTATAGTAGTTCTAATGGAAGGAGGGCTGACTTGTCATGATATGGCATTCCATTTCCTTGACTTGGATCTTCCATACAACATGCTCTTAAGGACGCCCATGAATCTATCCCATGCAGGGCATTCCTTCAACCTTCCATCAATGTATTAACATGTGCCATGAAGGATAGATTGCCACCATCCAGGGTGATCTAGAATCGTTCACACATTGTAGGGCATTACACAATTTTTCTCATGCAGCTTATGAATTCCCTTCTATGGATATTGTTTTTCCTTTACAAACAAAAGCTATCAAGGAATGGGTGGATCAAGATTCACTCACTCCTTGTAATAAAAAATTTCCTTCATTGGTCAACCCTTTTACATCATGGGAGGCATCGTCGGTGAAGTATGGCCCAGGTGATCAGTTCACTCTTCAACAAGCCTTATTAATATCATATCTATCAGTGTCACCCAGCAAACATGGTAAACCTTACATTCAATTCAAAATCACTCGGGATAAATGCCTCAAACCACTATAGAAGTTCATTCCTAGCAGTCTCCTATCTGAGGAAAAGATGTTAGAAGATACCACTAGTTAAGTACCTAAGGGTACCATGGATTCATTTCATCATGCCTCGAAATATATCAAGGGACACCACATGATGTACATCATGGGTTACAATGGGTTTGGATGTGGTATCAATGCGCAAGGATAATTAGAACCCATTCTTATCCCTCATTTCAAATCTAATAGACATGCTCTTAGGATAATACCTCATTATGATCCACCCTTTGAGATCGATTCCACCTCTTCCAAACGTGAGGATGAATCATCTCATTTGGATATCGATGCAGATTCCCAATGTAGCCTCTACGAGGATCTTGCATCCACTAACTTATTCCCTGATTTAGTTGTCCTTACCTTATCCAAATCTAATCCTCAAACCAATTATCAAGTAACTTATTCCTTAATTCAGATGTTAAACTTGTAGATTGAGATCAAAAATTTCACGTGCCAAATGATGTTTTTGGGAATGATGAGGCATTTGAAGAATTCATGGGGCTCAAGGATTCTATTCGAATTGGGGATCACAAGAAGGGCTTTCCAATTCAACTAGATGCTTTTGCATACTGTAGAGAAGAGGTAGATATGTGTGGATGCTTGAATAAGAAGATCACAAGAAAGATAAATAAAACTTTAGAGAAGCCTTGTGGAAATAATTAATGCAAGTCTTATAGCAATAGACATTTTGAAGCACTAGTAGATAAAAAAATAAAGAACCTATAGACAAAATGGTATATCCATTAAAATATGATGATGAGCCACCTAAAGAGGTTGATCCTACTCTTCCCCCTAATCCTACGTAGATGGAGGATGCTTCTAAAGTGTTGGTTGAAGAAACGATCTATGTCAACATTGGCTCGAAAGAGGAACCTAAAATGATAAAGTTGGGAGCTTCACTCTCAGCTCAAGCAAAGAAATTTTTTGTAGAGTTATTACGACAATATGCATATATATTTGCATGGTCATACACAGGCATTCTTTGTTTGAACCTAGAATTGGTCATGCACAACCTCGTTGTGCACCCAGACACCAAACCCATCAAACAAAAGTTGAGAAATATACACTCAAAAATTTCACTACTTGTCAAAGAAGAACTGGAAAATTTATTAGTTGTTGATTTCATTAAACCCATTGACTATTTAGAATGGATATCTAACATAGTCCTAGTTTAGAAGAAGCCTATCGGTATAAGAATTTGTACTGACTTCTGCAACATCAATAAGGCATGTTCTAAAGATGACTTACCCTTGCCTAATATTGATATGATTGTCAATTCTACTGATGGTTATGAAATTTTATCCTTAATGGATGGTTTTTCAAGTTATAACCAGATCTGAATTACATGGGAGGATCAACATAAAACATATTTTATCATCCTGTTATCCAAAATTCACCCCCTAGGGTAAATTTTGATAACATGCATTAAATTCTTCAATTCCCAGGCAAATAGATTGATTCAAGGCAAAAAATCATGTTTCCAGGGTCCCCTCGGATTTTTTCTAACTCCCCTGTCCAAGGAGAAAAGAACAAGTTCCAGAAAAAGGTGAAAAAGTTGTAAAAAAATAAGCTTGGGCCAGAAAAAATCATGAAAATTGGCTAAGTCCTGGTCCAGGCAGTCCTTGGCACAGTTGGGACGTCAGGGCGCGAACCGGCCGAAAAGCCTCCAGGCGGCCCAGGCAACACTTAGGATAGTTGGACCGTGGGGACGCGCGGGACGCAGAAAGCCGATCCGGCCGAAGGTAAAAGAAAATCGACTAACTGCTGAGTGGAACAGTTGGGACATCTGGGCCGTGAGGACGCGAAGGATGCGAACCACCCGGATCAATTGGCGAAACAGAGAATTTTAGCACTGGGACAGTTGGGACAAAAGTACGCGGCGGACGCGGGGAGCCGAAGGAGCCGAGAGCCAATCAAATAATGCCACGTGTCATCGGCCGAAAGAGGGACAGGGAAGCCCGAATCAGGCGGATCAGAGGAAGTTTTTGTCCCAGACAGTTTGGGACATCTGGGACAAGAGGATGCGGTGGACACGAAAATCCAGCAGGCCCGTGGATGAATCAGGAAATGCCATGTGTCACAAGGGAAAACATCTAAAATTTCAAAGGGCGAGGTTTGAAGCATTAGCCCGAGCCAATAAAAAGAAGACACGTGTCCAATGGAGCAGGGAAGCACAGAGCTCAGGGAGGAGTTAGAGAATTTGGCAAGAGTTTTGGCAAAAAACTAAAAAGACAAGGATGACCCCGCGCCCCGTCCTCCAATCAAATCATGCCACGTGTCCCAAGTGGTAGGGGATGCGGGGAAAAAATGAAAAATGTTCCAAAATCATCAAAAAGTCAAAATTTTCAAGGAAAACCCACGGGTAAGTGAAGGAGAGAGAATTACGCATCCAATCAGCGCTTGACATGTGTCATCCAGGTGGCAGAGCGCAGGAAAAAATTTCAAAACCCATTTTCGCCTGTTTTGTGCCCTAAATCTTCAGATCGCCATATCTTTCGATCCAGAGCTTGGATTTGCACATTCTTTATATCATTGGAAATCTTATGAAATTCTCTACATGATTCCAGGGTCAATCTTGAATTTTGGTGTAGTCTAGAGAGAGAAAGTTAAGAAACGGCTCTGACACGTGTTCATGGCCAGAAGTGACATTTCAACGACCAAATTTAATGCAGAATGGGTCGCATTCTCCTCCAATTCGGTCAAAAATGATAGGGTATGGGTTTGTAAGGTCTCCCATGCCGTTTTAATGCATTTGCAGTCAATGAGGAATGGGCTCCCATGTTTTGTACGTTTTCTCTCTCCTGGGCTCGACCCATGCAATGTAAAAGCCAGATTTGGCTCATTTCTTAAGGGTGGAACATTTTTGGCATAGCAGAGTTCTTCTTTCACCTCCAGCAAGTGATTTTTTTTGCAAGAATCAGACCTCTTGAAAGATTGTAACAAGTTTTTTTACCTCTCTGAGGTTGTAATGCAGTGGTTTTGACATTGGAAATGATAATGCAAGCTTTGTGAATGAGTTTCAGTCCTTTGTTTGTATTATTTGCTTCATTTCAGATCCTAAATTATATCTTATCAGCCTGTGTATGTTTTATGCTGTAATATTTGGTTTGTGTCTATTTGCATGACAAAAATTATTCACCACTCCTTTTTGGTGCATCACCATCTTTAGTTAGTTTCAATTTTTGCACTTCTATCCCTGTCTCCTTGCAATTTAGAGTAGGATTAGGACTTTGAACCTCTGTAGTTGTGCAAGCATTAGATCTAAATCAGAGGAGTTTGAGGAACCAACCTCTAATCTGGAGATTTCTCTCTCAGTTTCACAAGTCCCACACTTGGAGAGAGGTTTCCATGTTGTGCAATCACACTGGATGCTAGAGTGATCAACCTAGAAGCCTGATGTGCATCCAGGGGTGCTGTGATTCCTGCAACAACAGTTTTGGCACGCCCTGCGGGACACTAAAGGTCTCATTTTTATTGCAGAAAAGTTGATGTGCATCTGCTACAATTTTCTTGCTTAAAAAGAGCTATTATTTGCATATCTGGCGACTCTAAGGGGAAGAATCAACTGGTTTCAGCAGTGCAGGCCTGAAAACTCATGAGAAGAATCACCACAAGGTCAAGAGTTGGAGAAGAAGAAGTGTTGTTTGAATACCTGTAATTATCTCCAAGAAGAAGGCAAAGAGGAAGAAGGATTCAAAGGTCTCCATCTCCACCAAACAGAACTCTCTCAACTCCTCCACCTAGTAGGCCTTTCATTCAGTCAACAAGGGTTTTAAGACCAATTAGAATGGCACAAAACAACCCCTACGTCAACTTCACAGGCAGCAGCCCACTTGCCCTCAATGCACAACATCCAATTCCTATTAGCAGCCTTGAAGAACATTCCCTACTTCACTGGAGAAAATCAGACTACTCCAGGTGATCATGTTAAAGATATTGCTAACCTTTGTGCAATCCATGAAATCAATGAAATGCAAGTGGCTGTCAAGTTGCTGGCGTCTTCATTCAAGGGTAAAGCATTGCAATGGTTTAGAAGCCTTGGAGCTGGTTCTATCACAAATTGGAATCAGCTGTGTATAGCACTTCATGAGCAATTTGGAGAGAAGGGAGACAACTTGTCTCTTTTGGAGCAGCTGACAACCATCAAGAGAGCTCCCAATGAGCAGCTGACCGATTTCAACTTCAGATTTCAAAAGACTTGGGAGAGAATTCCAGTGGCAGTCAGGCCAACAGTAGAAGGTGCTTTCCTTTACTATCTCAAAGCTCTAAATTCTGATATTTCTATGTTGATTCAGTCCATGGGAGGCATAACTATCCCTATGGCTTATAGCATTGCCATTAGGGCTGAAAATTGTTTGATCCAAGCTGGAAAACTTGCCCCTAGACCTCCCATGCCATTGTTTCCAAGTTTAGAGAATCCAAACACCAATCAAGCACCTAGTTTGGCTCCTTCTCCCACTCCTAGAAATCAGAGTTCAAATGAAGCTTCCACTTCATCTCCAAGTGCCCCAAATGAGCTTCAAGAAGTCATGAAGCAATTGTAAAACCTAGGCAATGAGCTGGTTACTCTCAAGAGGCAGCAGGCCCAAGGTTTTAGACCTTCTTATCAACCCCAAGCTCAGCCTAACAGGCAGCCATACCAACCACAAAGGCCTCCTAATCCAGCTGCAAATATAAATCAAACAAGGCCTCCTGCCAATAGACCATTTCAGCCCTATAATCCAAATGCCATATCTGCCTCTAAGGCATTGGTGCCAACACAAAACAACATTGCTCAGGAGTATGATTGGTGTTTTCCATGCAATGAGCCTCATAACCAATCCATGTGCTTCAATGGTGCTTTGAACCAAGCACTAATGGTGACAACTACTGGTGTAGAGGGTGAGGGCAGTCAAGGAAACAACCAACAACAAGAAACATTCCAACAGCAATCAGCCCCAAATGACACCACATTGGTAAATTGGCAAGCAGAGGATTTTTGTGGCATGAACCAGGCAGTTTCTCAAGGTGTTGCAGCCAACACAAGGTCAAAAAGGAGGAATTTGGGTGAAGAACAGCCATTAGCCCCAACCAATCCACAACCTTCCATGGCTCCACAAGTGGTTGGCAAACAAAATCCAATTTCAAATGCACAAGGGCAGCCAAGAACAGCTCCTAGGCCAACTCAAATACCAGTTGTTGCTGCCCACATGCAAGGAGTGAATGTGCAAACCAAGGGACAGCAAAGAGATCCTTCATCACCATTCAGTATCATTGATCAGATGAAGAAGAAAACGTCAATATATCAATGTGGGAATCCCTATCTATCCCAGGCCAAAGAGATCTGCTGCAAGCTGCCATGAAGTACTGGCCCACTTCGAATCAGCAAGTTCATCAGCAAGACAATGTGCTTACAAATGCTACCCATCCTGAGGGAAATCATGGAGGACAGCAAGGTAAAATGTTGAAGCCCCCTCATTTCTATGTTTCATTAATCATTGGAAATCAGCTAGTGCACAATTGCATGATAGACTCCGGGGCAAGTAGCTCAGTAATGCCTAAACAAATAGCTGATCAGCTAGGGCTCCAGTATGAAACAACATCCAAAGGGGTAGTGCAGCTAGATGGGACAGTAGTAACAACAGTTGGGGTGATTAGAAATTTGAGTCTTACCTTGCATGCATGTCCAAATGTTGTTGTTTTACAAGATGTATCAGTCATAGACCTTCCACCACTCTTTGCCCTATGCTTGTCAAGGGACTTCACAGCCAAGATTGGGGGATATTTGTCTGCTGATTGGTCACACATGCTGTTCAGAACGAGGTATGGAACTAAGGCTACAATCAGGTCTGAACCTATTGCAAACTTTCACATTGAGCCTTACACTCCAAGTCAGATTAATGCCAATTGCTCAGCATTTGATCAAGAAGATCACCCAAGCACTGATGAAGCTGACACCAAGGTTGGAAGCATCCCAGATCTAACTCTTGATGAATGGGCAAACAAGGTACATGCATTTGATCCTTATCAAGAGGTGGAAGAATCTAAGCTAGGGGTCTATTGCATACACGAAGAAAATCAGCCTATTCCTAGCATCACCAAGCCAAACCACAAAGATGACAATGAGGTATGGCAGCTGTTTTTTGATGGATCAAGGAGTAGACAAGGTGCAGGAGGTGGAGCCATGCTTGTTTCACCTCAAGAAGTAAGGTACTATTCAGCTTTTAGATTTCAGTTTGCATGCTCCAATAACACTGCTGAATATGAAGCCTTGGTGCAAGGGATGCATTGGGCAATAAAGAAGAAAATAAAGAACTTGCAAGTCTTTGGGGACAGTGAATTGATTGTAAATCAGGTCAAGGGGCAGCATGCTGCCAAGAATGATCTACTCAGGTGCTACAAGAATAGGGTGTGGGACCTCATGGAAGATTTTGAGGGTTTTGGCATCAAATCCATTCCTAGGAAAGAGAATCAAGCATGGCTGACAGGCTTGCAGCAGCAGGGGCAGCCTTTGACATTGTGGAAAGCATTCAACAAGACAAGGTACATCCAAACATCCGTGATTGTGAGGCCTTCAGTGCCATATAACAATGTCAGTTGGCAAGTGTTTGAAAATGACCAGCAAATCATCCATTTCTTGCAAGAAGAAGCTGAGTTCTCAGCCAAGAATCAAGAAAAATTGGAACAGCAGTATGCTGACCAGGTAGTATAGCTAAGAACTAACAAGCTGCCCAAGGGACTTATCACTTTGGAGTCCACTTTTAATCCCAATGACCAGTTTAGAAAGGAGAAAGTAAACATTCAGTCTCAAGAGAGAGGTCTATTCAGGTATCCATCTTGGTAGAAGAGAACAAACCATTGAAAATTGGAAGGATGACAACTGAACAAGAAAGGTATGAGTTCATACAGCTGTGCCAAGATTCCCCTGACGTGTTTGCTTGGAGCTATGAAGACTTGAAAGGTTTCAATCCCAACTTAGCTCAGCATACCATTGAATTGGATCCAAATACTAAGCCTGTCAGGTAGAAACAAAGACCAGTCAATCCACATGATGGAGCCTCTCATGAGGAAAGAATTGGACAAGCTGATTGAGTGAAGTGATCATATTCCCAATCAAGCATTCTAGTTGGGTTGTCAACTTAGTTCCAGTTAGAAAGAAGAGTGGAGAGATCAGATTGTGTGTTGACTTCAGAGATTTGAATAGAGCCTCCAAAGGACCATTACCCACTCCCTTCCATGGAGCAAATCTTGCAAGTTGTGGCTGGCTCAAGAGAGGTTTTCACTACTTGATGGCTACTTAGGCTACAATCAGATTAGGGTGTTGGAAGAGTTCTATGGTGGACTAGCTGGTGGCCATTTTGCACCAAGAGTGACAGCTCTAAAAATCATGAAGGCTAGTTATTATTGGCCTAAAATCTTCAGTGATTGCTATGCATGGATCAAGAGGTGTAATAATTGTGCATTCTTCACAGGAAAAGAGAGACTTGTTGCCCTTCCATTGCATCCAATCTCAATTGACCAGCCATTCATGCAATGGGGTTTGGACTTCATTGGAGTCATTAATCCCAATTCAAGCCAAGGGCACAAATGGATTTTGACAGCCACGGACTACTTCACCAAATGGACAGAAGCAGTAGCACTCAAAGAGGCAAATGAGTCTAGCATCTTAGACTTTTATGAGGGGATAACAACCAGATTTGGTGTACCTGCTACAATAATCTTTGATAATGCATTGGCATTCATTGGATCTAAGGTGACTGAGTGGGCTGTCAAGAATGGTATTTACCTAAGCACTTCATCAAACTATTACCCTCAAGGTAATGGCCAGGCCGAGTCTACAAACAAGAACTTGTTGAGGATCATTAGGAGGAATCTTGACGAGAATCAGAGGTCTTGGCATGCCAAACTGAAATCAGCCTTATGGGCTGATAGGATAACTCCCAAAATATCCACAGGTAACTCCCCATTCAGGCTTGTCTATGGAAGAGAAGCAATCTTGCCCATATCACTTGAGTTGCCAACATTGGAACTCATGAAGCGGCTGGAGTTTCTAGAATTTGAGCCCATGGAGGTGAGGTATGCAGAGTTGATGGAGCTACAAGAGATCAGAAATCAGGCATCCCAAGCAATGGAAAAGGATCAAGCTTTGATCAAGAATACCTTTGATAGGAAGGCCAAGGATAGATCTTTTCAGGTTGGAGATCTAGTGTTGAAATGGGATGTGGATAGAGAAAAACCGGGAAGGCATTCAAAATTTTATGCCATTTGGAGTGGCCCATACATGGTCACGAAGTGCAAGAACAGCAATGCTTTCCAATTGGCCTCATTGGATGGTGAAGAACTGCAGATTCCAGTCAATGGAATCTATCTCAAGCGTTGCTTCTAGAGGGAAATTCACTACCTTGTAAATATTAGATTAGATTTTCATTCCTCCAAGTGCTTGTGCACATTGTTTTGTTGTAGGTTAGTTTTGTTTTCCCTAAGTGCTTTGGCACAGCTTGCTGTCCATGGGGATGTTTTGTAGTCCTTGCTTCCATCAGGTGATATTCCATCTTCCTCCTTACACATTCTGAGTCAGTTAGGGGTTCTAAATAGAATATCTCATGACTTCATGCCTAATGGACTGCTCCAGGCAACTGGTATCTTCTACCTAGCAGGCAGGTGACCCCACTGAGTCGCCAAATTGTTATCCAAAATTCACCCCCCAGGGTAATTTTGATAACATGCATTAGAATTCTCAAGTCCCAGGCAAATAGATTGATTCAAGGCAAAAAATCATGTTTCTAGGGTCCCCTCAGATTTTTTCTAACTCTCCTGTCTAGGTTGAAAAGAGCAAGTTCTAGAAAAAGATGAAAAAGTTGTAAAAAAATAAGCTTGGGCCAGAAAAAATCATGAAAATTGGCTAAGTCCTGGTCTAGGCGGTCCTTGGGACAGTTGGGACGTCGGGGCGCGAACCGGCCGAAAAGCCTCCAGGCGGCCCAGGCAGCACTTGGGACAGTTGGGCCGTCGGGACACGCGGGATGTGGAAAGGCGAACCGATCGAAGGTAAAAGCAAAATCGACTAACTGCTGAGTGGAACAGTCTGGGACATCTGGGCCATGAGGACGCGAAGGACGCGAACCGCCCGGATTGGCCGGCGCAGAGAACTTTAGCATCCGGGATAGTTGGGACAAAGTACGCGGCGGACGCGGGGAGCCGAAGGAGCCGAGAGCCAATCAAATCATGCCACGTGTCATCGGCCGAAAGAGGGACAGGGAAGCCCGAATCAGGCGGATCAGAGGAATTTTTCCCAGATAGTTTGGGACATCCGGGACAAAAGGACGCGAGGGACGCGGAAATCCGGCAAGCCCGCGGAAGAATCAGGAAACGCCACGTGTCACAAGGGAAAACATCCAAAATTTCAAAGGGCAAGGTTTGAAGCGTTGGCCCGAGCCAATAAAAAGAGGACACGTGTCCAATGGAGAAGGGAAGCGTGGAGCTCAGGGAGGAGTTAGAGAATTTGGCAAGAGTTTTGGAAAAAAACTAAAAAGACAAGGATGACCCCGCGCCCCGTCCTCCAATCAAATCATGCCACGTGTCCCAAGTGGCGGGGGCGCGGGGAAAAAATGAAAAATGTTCCAAAATCATTAAAAAGTCAAAGTTTTCAAGGAAAACCCATGGGTAAGGGAAGGAGAGAGAATTACGCATCCAATCAGCACTTGACACGTGTCATCCAAGTGGCAGAGTGCGGGAAAAGATTTCAAAACCCATTTTTGCCTGTTTTTTGCCCTAAATCTTCAGATCACCATATCTTTTGATCCAGAGCTCGGATTTGCACGTTCTTTATATCATTGGAAAGCTTATAAAATTCTCTACATTATTCCAGGGTCAATCTTGAATTTTGGTGTAGTCTAGAGAGATAAAGTTAAGAAACGGCTCTGACGTGTGTTCATGGCCAGAAGTGACATTTCAGCGACCAAATTTAATGCAGAATGGGTCGCATTCTCCTCCAAATCGGTAAAAAATGACAGGGTATGGGTTTGTAAGGTCCCCCATGCCATTTTGATGCATTTTTAGTCAATGAGGAATGGGCTCTCATGTTTTGTATGTTTTCTGTCTCCTAGGCTCGACCCATGCAATGTAAAAGCCAGATTTGGCTCATTTCTTAAAGGGGGAACATTTTTAGGCATAGCAAACTTCTTCTTTCACCTCCAGCAAGTGATTTTTGCAAGAATCAGACCTCTTCAAAGATTGTAACAGTTTTTTTTTTACCTCTCTGAGGTTGTAATGCAGTGGTTTTGACATTGGAAATGATAATGCAAGCTTTGTGAATGAGTTTCAATCCTTTGTTTGTATTATTTGCATTTCAGATCCTAAATTATATCTTATCAGTCCATGTTTTATGCTGGCAATCTTTGGTCTGTGTCTATTTGCTTGACAAAAATTATTCACCACTCCTTTTGGTGCATCACCATCTTTAGTTAGTTTCAATTTTTGCACTTCTATCCCTGTCTCCTTGTAATTTAGAGTAGGATTAGGACCTGAACCTCTGTAGTTGTGCAAGCATTAGATCTAAATCAGAGGAGTTTGAGGAACTAGCCTCTAATCTGGAGATTACTCTCTCAGTTTCACAAGTCCCACACTTGGAGAGAGGTTTCCATGTTGTGCAATCACACTGGATGCAAGAGTGATCAACCTAGAAGCCTGATCTACATCCAGGGGTGCTGTGATTGCGCTACAACGCATCCCTTTAGGGAGATTTTGTTACAATTTCATGCCTTTCAGACTCAAGAATGTTGGGGCCACTTATCAACATGTAATTATAGTTATCTTCCATGACATGATGAATGACATCATGGAGGATTATGTTGATGATATCTTGGAAAAATCCAAAAGTAGAGGAGAGCATGTTGAAGTGCTAAGATGTATTTTCTAATGTCTTCGAGATCAAAAAGTATGTTTCAATCCAAAGAAGTGTTTCTTCGGTGGTTTGTCAAGGAATCTCCTAGGTTTCATCATTTCACAAAGAGGCATAGAGGTAGATCCTGCAAAGGTTACAGCTATCACAGAAATTCCTCCACCTAAAAATATTAAACAACTAAGAATTTTACAAGGAAAGATATAGGCAATCTTACATTTTATTTCATAGCTGGCATATAAGTTTCATCCCTTTTACACATCTCCTCAAAAAGGATGTTACATTCAACTGGGGACTATACTTTCAAAAAGCACTTGCACTACTTAAAAAGTACCTTGTTAACCCACCCATACTCATGCCGCCTACCCTAGGACATCCTCTCCTATTATACATTTCATCTACCCAGGTTGTGATTGGTGCATTGCATGCCCAATATGACCTAGACCATATAGAAAGGGTATTTTATTACCTTAGTCGCACCTTTATTTCCTATGAACTGAATTACCCATAGATTGAAAAGGCTTTCCTAGCAATTGTCTTTATCTTTCAAAAACATCACCATTATCTCCTTAATAATAAGACCAAACTAATATCCAAAGTTGATCCTCTCAAATACCTCTTATCCAAACCTGCCCTCATATGAAAAATGATTAATTGGATCATTTTCCTAAGTGAATTTGATATTGAGTTTGTAAACTAGAAGTCATTGAAAGGACAAGTATTGGCTAATCAGTTGGAAAAATATCCTCTACCAGGGATGAAAACATTGTGTCTGGATATGCCAGATACATCCATGATGCATGTTGAAGAGTCTGTAGAATGGAAATTCCATTTTTATGGATCATTTACCTTCCATGGATCAAGAGTAGGAGTGGTGCTCATCACTCCCACATGGGAGGTCATTCCAAGGAAATTTCATTTGGGATTTCCATGAACTAATAACATTACAAATTATGAGGCACTCATTACGGTCCTCCAATTGGCTATAACTTTGAATATCATACATCTATGCATCATTGGGGACTCCTAACTTATTATTAAACAAGTTAATGATGATTATAAGGTTAAAGATGAAAATCTTGTTCCATACAAGAATTTGGTTGAAACCTTGAAAGAATATTTTACATAGATTATCTTTGAGAAAAACACAAGGTCAAAAAATAGATCAGAAGATGTTATGGCTACAATTAGATCTCTCTTACGCATTCTACCTTAGGAAAGAAAAATTCCCTTCTTCATAGAGAATTTATGAGCCTACATACGACATGCCAACATTTTTTTGGCATGTGAAATTTTTGGTCGATCCTCCCCTTGGTATGACCCTATATTTTGATACCTACAATATAAAAAATTTCCCCCAGACATTACCCATTCTAAGAAGAAATTCCTTATCTGTCATCTATCCCATTATACCCTCCTAGGAGGCACCATTTATCATCGTGGCTACGATAGGAATCTACTTTGATTTTTGGATGTTACTAAGTCAATTCACGCTATTAAGGAAGTGCATGGCGGTATTTATGGAGTGCACACAAATGGTGTGGTCTTGGCTAACAAAATATTAAGGGTGGGTTTTTAGTATCCCACCATGGAAGAAGATTGTTGTAACTTCATCAAGAAGTGTGAACTGTGCCAAAATTATGGCAACTTGATACATGCGCTAGCACAAGCTTTGTAGCCTATCGCAACTCCTTGGTCGTTTTCTAAATGGGGCCTAGATCTCATAGGGAAGCTTCATCCTTCTTCTTCAAATGGCCATACCCACATTATTACCTCCACCAAGTATTTTACTAAATGGGTAGAGGTTGTGCCTCTTACTTATGTCAATGGTGCACAAATCTCCAAATTCATCATGAATCATCTAGTTTTCCATTACGGTATCCCTTCTTCCATTGTCACTGACAATGGTAAATCCTTCAATATTAAAACAATCAAAGTGTTATGTCAACACTTCCATATTCAGATCAAGTGTTCTACCCCCTATTACCCCCAAGGTAATGGACAAGTCGAGGCTACAAATAAAACTCTTGTTTGGATCATGGAGGAAATGGTAAGTAAGACTGGTTGTAATTGAAACTTACATATACATACCTCCCTTTGGGCCTATCAAACCTCCATCCACACTCCTACTGGTGTAACCCCATATTCCCTAGTTTATGGCACTTAAGCCATCATACCCTTGGAAGTGGAGCTTCCCTCCCTGACAATATTTCTCTAGTATTATCCATATAAGGATGAAGAATATAAAGTTTCTTGGCTAGAAGAGGTAGAGCTATTGGATGAGAAGCATATGAGAGTGCTTAATCACCTAAAGGTTTACCATAATAGAGTGTCAAAAGGATATTAAAATGGATCATTCATCATGAATTTGATATAGGTGATCTATTTCTGAAAGAAAATTAGAAGAACATAGTCAAGGACAAAGAAAAGAAAGTTAAATTTGAGGCTAACTAGTTAAGGCCTTATGTGGTGGTCACTAAATATGGATCAGGTGCTTATAAAATGGCATACTCAGATGGTGAAGATATTATAGAACCCATTAATGTCATACATATCATACAGTTTTATGCTTAAGAATGATGCAGATATCAACAAATGCCTTAAAAAGTAGAAAAATAAACTTATTCCTTAAAAAGTAGAAAATACCTAGCATCCACTAACTTATTCCCTGATTCAGATGTCCTCACCTTATCAAAATCTAATCCTCAAACCAATTTTCAAGTAAACATGTAGATAGGGATCAAAAAATTCACGTTCCAATTGATTTCTTTGAGAATGATGAGGCATTTGTAGAATTCATGGGGCTCAGGGATTCTATTCGAATTGGGGATCACAAGAAAGGATTCACAATTCAACTATATTCTTGTGCATACTTTGGAGAAGAGGTAGAGATGTGTGGACACTTGAATAAAAATTTCATAAGAAATATAAATAATTATTCAGAGAAGCCTTGTGGAAACAATAAATGCAAGTCTCATAGCGACAAACATTTTGAAACACTAGTAGATAAAAAAAATGAAGAACCTTTAGACGAAATGGTATATCCATTCAAATATGATATGAGCCACCTAAATAGGTTGATCTTACTCTTGCCCTTGATCCTACGTAGATGGAGGATGATTCTAAAATTCTGGTTGAAGAAACGATCTATGTCAACATTGGCTCGAAAGAGGAACCTAAAATGATAAAGTTGGGAGCTTCACTCTCAGCTCAAGAATAGAAAGTTTTTGTAGAGTTATTAGGACAATATGCATATATATTTGCATAGTCATACACATACATGCCTGGTTTGGACCTAGACTTGGTCGTGCACAACCTCGTTGTACACCCAGATTCCAAACCCATTAAACAGAAGTTGAAAAAGATGCACTCCAAAATTGCACTACTTGTCAAAGAAGAACTGAAAAAATTATTAGTTGTTGATTTCATTAAACCCATTGACTATTCAGATTGGATATCTAACATAGTCCCAGTTTAGAAGAAGCCTATTAGTATAAGAATCTACGCTGACTTCCGTGACATCAATAAGGCATGTCCCAAAGATTACTTCCCCTTGCCTAATATTGATATGATTGTCAATTCTACTTATGGTTATGAAATGCTATCCTTAATGGATGGTTTTTCAAGTTATAACCAGATCTGAATTATAGAGGAGGATCAACATAAAACATATTTTATCACCCCTTTGTGGAAATTTTGTTACAAGGTTATGTTGTTCAAACTCAAGAATGTTGGGGCCACCTATCAGTGTGCAATGATAGTTATCTTCCATGACATGATGAATGACATCATGGAGGATTATGTTGATGATAACTTGGAAAAATTCAAAAGTAAAGGAGAGCATGTTGAAGTGCTAAGATTTAATTTCTAACGTCTTCAAGATTAAAAAGTATGTTGTAATCCTAATAAGTGTGTCTTTGGTGTTTTTTCAGGGAAGCTCCTAGGTTTCATTGTTTCACAAAGAGGCATAGAGGTAGATCCTGCAAAGGTTACAACTATCACAGAAATGCCTCCACCTAAAAATATTAAACAACTAAGAATTTTAAAAGGAAAGATACAGGAAATCTTACATTTTATTTCATAGCTGATAGACAAGTGTCGTCCCTTTACACATCTCCTAAAAAATGATGTTAAGTTCAACTAGGGACTAGTTTGTCAAAAAGTATTTGGACTGCTTAAATAGTACCTTGTTAACCCACCTATACTCATGCCGCCTACCCCAGGAGATCCTCTCCTATTATACATTTCAGCTACCCAGGTTGTGATTGGTGCATTGCTTTCCCAATATGACCTAGACCATAGAGAAAGGTTAGTTTATTACCTTATTCACACCTTGATTTCCTATCAACTAAATTACCCACAGATTGAAAAGGCCTTCCTAGAAGTTGTCTTTATCTTTCAAAAACTTTGCCATTATCTCCTTAATAATAAGACCAAACTAATATCCAAAGTTGATCCTCTCAAATACCTCTTATCCAAACCTGCCCTCATAAATCAAATGGTTAATTGGATCATTTTCCTAAGTGAATTTGATATTGAGTTTGTAAACCAGAAGTCAATGAAAGGACAATTATTGGCTAATCATTTGGCAGAATCTCCTTTACTAGGGATTAAACTTTTGTGTCTAGATCTTCCAGATACATCCATGATGTATGTTGAAGAGTCTGTAGAATGGCAAGTCCATTTTTATGGATCATTTACCTTCCATGGATTAGGAGCAGGAGTGGTTCTCATCACTCCCACATGGGAGGTCATTCCAAGGGCATTTCATTTGGGATTTTCATGTACTAATAACATTACAGAGTATGAGGCACTCATTGTGATCCTCAAATGGGATATCACTTGGAATATCATAAAGCTACGCGCCATTGGGGACTCCTAACTTATTAGTAAACAAGTTAATGATGAGTATAAGGTTAAAGATGAAATTTTATTTCCATACAAGAAGTTGGTTGAAACCTTGAAAGAATATTTTACACAGATTATCTTTGAGAAAAAACCAAGGTCACATAATAGATTAGAATATTTTATGGCTACAATTAGATATCTCTTATGCATTCCACCTCAGGAAAGAAAAATTCCCTTCTTCATAGAGAATTTACGAGCCCGCATACGACATGCCAGAATTTGTTTGGCATGTGAAATTGTTGGTCCATCCTCCCCTTTGTATGACCCTATATTTTGAGACCTACAAGATGGCACATTTACCTCAAACACTACCCATTTTGAGAAGAAATCCCTTATCTGTCATATATCCCGTTATACACTCCTAGAAGGCACCATTTATCATCGTGGCTACGACGGTAATCTACTTTGATTTTTGGATGTTACTGAGTCAATTCACGCTATTAAGGAAGTGCATGGAGGTATTTATGGAGTACACACAAATGGTGTGGTCTTGGCTAAAAACTCTTAAGGGTGGTTTTTTATTATCCCACCATGGAAGAATATTGTTGTAACTTCATCAAGAAGTGTGAACTGTGCCCAAATTATGGCAACTTGATACATGCGTCAGCACAAGCTTTGTAGCCTATCGCAACACCTTGGTCATTTTCTAAATGGTGCCTAGATCTCATAGGGAAGCTCCATCCTTCTTATTCAAATGGCCATACCCACATTATAACCTCCACCAAGTATTTTACTAAATGGGTAGAGGTTGTGCCTCTTACTTATGTCAATGGTGCAAAAATCTCCAAATTCATCATGAATCATCTCATTTTCCATTACGGTATCCCTTCTGCCATTGTCACTGACAATGGTAAATCCTTCAATATTAAAACAATCAAAGTGTTATGTCAACACTTCCATATTCAGATCAAGTGTTCTACCCCCTATTACCCCCAAGGTAATGGAAAAGCCGAGGCTACTAATAAAACTCTTTTCTGGATCATGGAGGAAATGGTAAGTAAGACTGGCCATAATTGAAACTTACATATACATACCTCCCTTTGGGCCTATCAAACCTCCATCCACACTCCTACTGGTACAACCCCATATTCCCTAGTTTATGGCACTAAAGCCATCATGCCCTTGGAAGTGGAGCTTCCCTCCCTGACAATATTTCTCTGGTATTATCCATATAAGGATGAAGAATATAAAGTTTCTTGGCTAGAAGAGGTAGAGCTATTGGATGAGAAGCATATGAGAGTGCTTAATCAACTAAAGGTTTACCATAATAGAGTGTCAAAAGGATATAAAAATAGATCATTCATCATGAATTTGATATAGGTGATCTATTTCTGAAAGAAAATCAAAAGAAGATTGTCAAGGATAGAGAAAAGAAAGTTAAATTTGAGGCTAACTGGTTAGGGCCTTATGTGGTGGTCACTAAATATAGATCAGGAGCTTATAAAATGACATACTTAGATGGTGAAGAGCTTCCAGAACCCATGAATTCCATACATCTCAAGTGGTTCTATGCTTAAGAATGATGCAGATATCAGAAAATAGCTTACAAAGTAGAAAAATAAAGAAAAAACAAGAAAACAATGAGAAATTTGAGAAAAACAAAGAAAAAATAGGTCATCCACATGTTAAAACAAAGTAGTTATGCGCATTGGGAAGATCTTTGAGTGATAAATGGTTTCCAAAACTCAAGTAGGATTCTTTGGTCACAAGATACTCTTGCATTCATACGTGTAACTCTCGCAACTATCTAGGATTATTTTCCTTTGTTAGGTCTAAGAACCCTCCCGAATCTATCTTGCTTATTTATTCTTATATCTACGTGAGGGATGTGCCTTTGTATATTCCCATATGATGTTGGGGGGACCTTCATATTCCACTTTCTTGTACATATACATGTGGCATTCTACCCTTTATATATTCCCACATCACCATGGGGGAATCCACGCTTCTTTGTCTTTGTACATTGCTTTCGGAACATGACCTTAGAAAATACAAAAAAACATTCGGGAAAAGATACACACAAATATAAACATTTATAAAATTCCCCTTGGAATGAATTTGTACCAAAATTGTCTTAGGAAAACCCAAAAAAAATTGTGAACAATATCCTTGCGAACCTATCCTTCAGGATA
Organism: Taxus chinensis; assembly: GCA_019776745.2. Lineage (NCBI taxonomy): Eukaryota > Viridiplantae > Streptophyta > Pinopsida > Cupressales > Taxaceae > Taxus > Taxus chinensis. The sequence goes on along the minus strand of CM034150.1, from coordinate 172,599,749 downwards.
ACCCAAAAACATTAGAAAATATATCAATGTTGTCTCGCAAAAACAAGGTGGTGATTTAATTGCTTTTGGTTGTCAGTTTGTATAGTTTTTGTTGTACATATCTTTTCATGTTGTTGTATGGTTTACAAAATGGTTCATTTTCTTACCTTAGATTGAACATTGTTTGGTTTAGTTGTGTGTTGCATTGAGCTCATTTTTAAACTTTCATACTTATAAAATAATATTTTTTTTAATCATCTGCTATGTGCATCTTTTAGGATTCATTTTTACTTAGATTGAATGCTAATTTAATTTGTTGTTTGGATTTTCATGAATTCATTGTTAGTTGCATATTGTCGTGTTATTTTGTATGTATATATTTGTTTAGTTTTGTTAACTTTTTCTTGTGTGTTTGTTTACTGCACATTTTTTTGTTATCACATCTATCATTCATCATTCATCACATATAACATCATCTACTAAATCATATATACAAAAATGCTAAGTTTTATAGCATGCATGTATACTAAGCTAATCATCACATATAGTATCATCAATTGGGGAAAGAGGGGTTGCGCATAATCACAAATCTATCCCCCACACACCAATATCATCTAGTATCATCACAAATTCTAGCATCTACCAAAATATCTCATGTGCAAAACACATGATATCATCTAAACCATCCTCGGGAACTATTTGCCACCTAGTGCTTATCTCTTCACCCTAGGGCATTTTTAAATGTTTCTAGGCACTTCTCGTCTTTTATTTTTATCTATTTCCATTATTGTTATTTAAATAATTATTGTTGGCCCATTTGTCTTCTTGTCGCAGCATATTACTATTACCTAATGCCCGTTCTCCTCACTCTGGAGAATTTTCATGTTTTTTTCAGAGCTCTTCCATTTCCTAAATTCTTGTGACTGATCAAATATTTAAAAAATTATTATTATAAAATCATCCAAAAATCCAAAAAAAAAAGTAAAAAACTTTGAAAATGGACTAAAATTGGTAATCAACTCATTTGTGACTAAAATCTATCTCTTACATGATGTTCATCTCATATCTTGTTGGAATTTCCATGTTATTTGAAATGACGACTCGTGGATCATCTGAATCTCAAAACATTTACAAAAGCTATGTTGCTTACTTTGTGAATACTCTAGGGCATGCGTTGCCTGGTATTATTTCGTTTTGCACACTGCTTTTTCTTCAAACCTAAATGTCCTCCATCCTTTGCCTTGCATATACAAATTGCTTGGGGCATCATTTTAAACCCTTAACGTTTATCATAACATTTTGAATTTCATCTCAATAGAAAATTATTTGTACAACTATCTCAAATGTTGTTGGTTTGAGTGTGTGTGATTGTACTTATTTCTCTGTTAGATGAGTTTGTTTGCTTCTCGTATTACATTCCATGTTTTTATGATGCATGGAGTTGATATTTTAGCAATATATAGTTATTTGTATCTTGGATTTTTATGTAATTTTAGACTTCCATCATATGCTTATTCTTTAATAAGGACTGATGATGAAAATTACTAGCAATATGATGAATAAGAATTGTTTCTATAGCAATGTCTTACGGATAGCTCAAAGTCCCTTTTTCTTGTTATTTTATCTTTTATCTCCCTTTTCTTCACATTGTCCTTTCTTCTATTCTCTTTTGTTATCATCAATCACGTTCCTCCATCACCCCATCGACACTCGAGGGGGCATCCTTCATCCTACTAATTTTTCTTCTACCCCTTCAAAATTTTCTACTCGTTTATGTTTTTCTACTTTCTTTGAAGTGATGTCACAGTTTACATCATCCTCAAAGAGGGGAAAATGTAGACACCTATAGTTTTCTCAAAGAACTATCTTATTCCTAATTTCATCACTAACTATGCTAGTCCTCACAATTTGACTGCATATCATCAATTAGACCTATCTAACTCCCCCTTATGACAATACCCTTGGTCTATATTCCTATCTATAATCAATCCTAAACCAGGCTAATATAGCCTTTTATTGACTAAACCATCTTCTCATTCCCTTTTTTTCCTAGCTTCCTAGACTATCAATCCATGTCATTAGATTGATTAGACCCTCTTATTGACCCTCTAATGAGAACCCTAATTCCTCTCTAAAACAGGATTATCTAGCCTAACCTAGTTTAACTAGTCCTAAACCATGTTTAATGCCTTCTAAATCTAGTTCAAAACTTACAATGTGACTCACTGAAAGTGACCTTTTTGGACTCCTTCCATTTGATCCCACATGCATCCAAAATTCCCTCATTTTCTCCAAATGGAAAACTATAAATATAAGGACTAGACCGTCCCTCTCATTTCATAAGAACACTCTCTCTCTTTCTAACATAAATTCTGATTTACATTTTGCTTTAGTCATTTTAGATCTTCTTTTCATTTCTTTTATTGAGATATTTACTTTTCCATTTACTACATCTTTCAAATATTTAGAGTAAATGGGAAGAAGCCATTGGCCTAGTGATATTCCATCCTTAATGGTGATCTCCCATACATCCATAATCACATAAGTGATTACTTAGAATCCTTACTAGGTTCATTTGTTAGATAGATTTCAAGAAGTAGAGGAGCTAACTAGAGTCATGTTTAGAGGTTGCTTATTTATTTCAAGCTTTAATGTATGCATACAAATAATGAATCTCTTGATTATTTCTTAATCTGATGGTCCATATGACTAGTTTTTTCCAAATCTTTTGGGGTTTCTTTAGAGTGTTCTTACCCCATTTTCTATAGCTTTAACAAACATTCTCATTGAACACACACTGGTATACGCTTTAGCGCTACATCACCACTTTGAGACTCTAGTCAATATTATGATGCCAAAGATAGGCACATGTAGAGATCACATTTAGAATGCTATCCAACACCTTGTCGTGATATATGTTTCGGCTATAAGGATCATGCACATGTGGAACTCAAGGTCACATATCATCAATATAAATACACATTCATCACAACGTGTTAGATAGAACACAGACTCTGACCATTTCCTGAAGACACACTCTCGTTTGTGGTTTGTATCTTGATGTGTTTACTGACGGGGATTTGTAATGGAAGGAAATGGTGCCTAATTTCATACCAATCCATATTTTTATGTTTTTATCGTGGCTCCTATCATTCATGGGGATTTGTCTTGTGGTCCATTTTCAGATCTATGCAGGAAAAGCTTGAAGATCTTGGTAGCAATTACTGCTTGACTTGCATGTGTTTTACAGATGGTCACCTAATCACACATGCTAGCAAGATTTATTGTATGCTCATTTATCTCTACTCAGATGAAACACATGCAGGCCCTTCTGTATTTTTCTATTTGTTATCACAAATATAGTTCTCTTACACACAGACATGGATTCTCGCCTTATAAACAACTCGACTGTACAACATTTTAATTGGGGGCATTAACATTTCCATCTGGACATAAAGGTGTAACACTATTTCATTTTTCAAGTTATATACGCTATAAACATACTCACTTATTTTTCTTTGGATTCTAATTTGTAGGTGACTTCATGTGTATTTATTTATTTTTTATAATTACTTGAGAATCCTTGGCTAACTGTACTATTTTAGTCAGTAGGATTTGGAACAAACTTGATTTCCTCATAAACAACTCGACTGGGCCTTTCCCTTTTTATGTTGTGCACACTTGTTTTTTTTTATGCGGCCATTATTTCCTTGAGTTTCTTGTGACATCGTGAGTGGTGTCCCATGTTTGTGACCTAATTTGGTGGTATCTATTGCTTTCTTATGTGTTTACTTGAATTCTAGATTACACACTATTTTTGTACTGTAAATTTGTCTTTAACATGCATGTTTGTTCATAATAAGAATTTTTTTCTAGCCACTTGTTTACGTGCACCTTGGTTTCTACCAAGCACATTCCCTTCCCCATACAGAGCACAATTTATGTAGTTGGTTCTATTTTGGGGCCACATTCTCCTATCTATGACATCGCATAGGCCCCCAAATAATGGGGACATCTTTTGGGGTTATACATTCTACATTACACTTCTACACCGGTTCAGTTCAGTTTATGTCCTTGGCATTGTGGGTTTTACAGTGAGTGGGTTAAAACAAGTCTACAAACCCCATACATAATAGAATTTATAGGACATGGTTTTCCTTAGTATTCTGGGGAGAAGTTATAGGTTAGAGGATACAATGGATTTCTTCTCTACACTACTTTGGACAGTGGCGTTGGATCACCCAAAAAACCAGGCAGTACATAGATCTCTTCACACATGACTTTAAGGAAGCAGTTACAAGTTGAAGAATAATGCAGTTTTCTCACTAAAATTCTTCGGTTAGGGTGACATGAGATCACCTAAAGATATCATAGTACAGGATATCCTTTCTACACTTTTTCTCTCATCACTGATCATGTGCACATATTCCTTTTACATTTTCCATTTCCATTACATAATTGCATTGGAGTGCATACTATGGTCACATTGAGACTCAATATGATCAAATTCTCCTTGTAGGATTTGTAGCCAGATATGATAACATAGTAGAATTCAACAACATTTATGCGTACAACAGTTGTTTTATACTGAATCAATGAGAATGGATATGGGGAGCAGTATTAGCAAGACTACACGTAAGAAATTACTATCCCCAGGTTCACTCTCATCACTAGTTTCTCTTTTTCAAAATTAATTTCCACACTCTAGAATGTAGTTTTCACTGCCACTCTTTATCTGGATCCTTCGGCATGTTTGCTACAGGAACTCTCCCAAGCTCATTGTGGAACGCATCTCTAGGGTCTGGTTTAAGGTGCACACAGCAAATCTTCTCACCAATTCAATTTAATAGGTATATTTATAACACCACTTGTAGTCACTATAATCACGCACTTTAGGTATTTAGTTATGTCTCAGTCTCATACTACTATTCCTATGGTTTTTGAGTGAAGAAATTACTAATTAACCCCCGTCTTTTGGCCATTTTACTTTACTTTCCATCATTACTGTCTACCTCTTACACATATACTTGTCCCTGTTCTATTTCTGTCATTCCATGTCTATTTTAGCCTTGAATGGGGCGCTCAAGCCAGTACAAGTGTGCCCATAAGCACCCTGGTCCCGTTCAGGGCACCCTGATCCTATTTCCACTTTCATCACCACTATTTTGGACTACTTTCTAGCCATTTGAACATTCTCATATTTCTTAGTGGTCAATCCTTTTCGGGGTTTAATTATGAAATTAGAACAAGAGAACCATATAAATATAAAGTTATGAGACCATAATGAGGGACCAAACACTAGGACACGTACTATCATCACCTAAAGTTGCATTCCATCTAAGGCATTTAGAGCTCATTTACATCCATCTAGCTCCATCACAAGGGACAAGGCTAGTTCATCTACATCACACTGTATAGAAGGGAAGTTTATTCTATTCCATCCATAATTTTATTACATTTTCTACACATAGTTACTGCTCACTAATTTCACAAAGTGTGATTGGCCCAAGAGCACTTACGGCATGATTTCACACACACACAGAACTACATCGGGTCTGAGATATAGTGTAAATTTCAGTTAGTAAGTCCATTATTGTGGCCACTGAGGACATCCTGAACCCTTCATATGAGTCTTTCTTTTTTAGGGTTTTTATTCTTATCTTGGGGTTTTACAGGTCTCATCTTCATTTCTAATTTCTAGTGAAATATTGCATAGTCCAGTGAAGCTAGTGTGGCAAGAAGAAAACACAAGAGATTACTTAGTGACATTTCAAAGGATTTTTACAGAGCTTTTTCATACACCAAGGTTCTCATATCTTATACTAGGGTGCCCACAGGTGCCCCTGTACTTATCTAAGTGCCCCAATCCACTCAGATTACCCAGATCTACACTTTTATAGACCTTTTTAGATTATTTTCCTCCTCCTATTTCTCTAGCCATCTCTACAACATAGTCTAGCAAGCTCGTCAAATCATGTGATTTTTTTCTAACTCTCTTTGCACTCTAGGGTTTCACATATCTACTTTCTTATTTTCTTGGGTCATTTATCCTTGTTTGGTTATCTCTTATTTACCGTTGTACTTATTATATTAACTTCTAAATTTCACATTTTAGTTAATCACAAACATAATTTTCACAAGATTTAATGGTTGATTAATCTTTATGGACTTGACTGAGTCAAATACCTCCTTCTTAGCTTTGTCTATGCATTCTGTTACCTCGGTTAAGCTTGGCTCTTCATTGACTAATTTTTATTGTCCCTTAACTATTTCTATAAGTGTATGTTTCACTTCATCCTTCCTCTTATATATGAGATTATTTTTATGACAATTTCTAGAAAAATGACATGTTTTGTTGCACTTAAAACCTATAACTCTAGATGTCTCCTTTATCCAATCTTTCTCCATATGCTCTTCAAAACATAATTTGGATATGTGACCCTTCTCATGGCAATTAAAACAAATTATTTTATTTTAAAATTTAGTCCTACAATCCCTCCATGGGTGTTCCTTGTTTAATTATGCAATCCCTAGCTCTATGTCCAAAGACATAACATGAAAATAAAATTCCATGAAACTTACCATAGAATTTCCTTACATTTGGTTGCTTGATGTTCTTCTTGTGTCCTTAAAATGAGACATGAATTGACCTCCCCTTCAACTCTTTTTTCCTTTCTTGTTCAAGTTCCTCTCTACGTGTATTCAAATCAGCATTTAGCCTATCACATTCTTCATCCTTATTTTTTATGGTTTTTTGGCATCGCTCATGACTAGATGCATGCTCCAATTCACACTGAGTTGCTTTATTTATAAAAACTAGACCTGATTTTTCATTAGTATGTCTTTGATTGCTTGAACTTTCCTTGGCTCTTTGGAATGTAATAAAATTATCTTTAACTTGTTCTATTTCACCCTTTTAAGTCTTCAACTCTTCCTCTAATTTGACATAAGCCTTTTCTTTGACACTTAGATGTTTTGACATCTTACTGACAATTAATTCTACATGCTTGAGTTCTTCAAGATGATTTTCTTCAATAATATTAATTTCATCCTTTAATTATTTAATCAGGGCTTGAGAAATCTTATACTTCTTCTTTAGCATTGTATAAGCTTTACCACTCATGTTTGTGCCTTGAGAACATTCTCTTAAGATGTTAAACTTGTACAAAGAGAACCGGATCTGATACCAATTATTATAAATTCTAGGCATTGAGAGGATGGTGAATCAATGCTTATAAAAAATTTGATGTAATTTTTAATCAACCAAGCTTGACTATGTTAATCATGAATAACATGAACATCTAACCATGAAAGATAAAAAACAAAAAACACATATATACACATGAGGAACATGATTTAAGGTGCAAAACCCAATAAGGTATAAAACCCATAGAAAAGGAGAAATCAAGCCAATATCAAGGACAATTGTCCATCAGGAATTACAATGATCTCACCAAGTGGTGAGCATCCACTCACGCTAAAGCTCTAACTCTATTTTTGAAGCACCCACTTCAATTCTATACTAAGCACCAACTTGAATGTTGTTCTGCAAGCACCTACTTTCTAGGAAGCTCACTCCTAAATTGTTGATCTATAACTCAGAATTTGAACGTACATGAAATTTTTTAACACCTTCTTCACCTAGTTGCTTACATAAACCTAATGTGATCATTGTTTCAACTCACAACTTTATTTGTACTATTTTCTCAACATATCTTACTTCCCTTTGATCATACAACTAATATCAGGTCTTGAAAATGTGGTTTTGCACTCTGAATTTCATCTCACAATAACCCCCTTAACAACACCTATATGTTCAATATGGTCATCTTTCTTATACACATCTTCAAGGTCCCAAGCTTCAACATGTATCAACAATAACTTTCAAACCACTCATGGCATCTATATACATGAAGAACATTCATATGTGTCATTTGCACTTCACTTCCTCACCCTTTTTGTCTTCCTTCTCATGTTTGACCTTAATCAAGGAGTTCAAATTCATAATACTAACTAGCATAGAGAATATTAATAGTCCCTTCCTTGTTAGATTTAGATTATTTTCATTTCCTCTATCTTCATTGATCTCTTATGCATGTGTAAGAGATAATAATTATGCTTTGACACCCTCTTAGTAAGTTAGACCATCAGGAATCTCAGTCAAAGTACATCAGACATAAAAATTGTCAGTTGCACTATTTTTATTCTACTATGGTGAATAACCTTTTTTCTTTTAGTGTTGATAAGATCTGCAAAGGGATTTATAATATGGATGTACGTTACATACTCCTCAAATATTATTTATCACCTCTTTTCACCCTTCAAACTTCACCATTTACTTTTAATTTCATCTAATCACTTTGAAGTGCATTAAGAACAAGGATGCATATCAGATCAATTTGGTATCAACCTTGAACTTCATGGACACACTATTTTATAGGGGTATACATCATCATTAATATCTTAGATGTCTTCAAAATAACAGGGAAAGAAGCATTTAGAATAGAATTCTTCATGTTATCAACACACAGTCATTGGAAACTCAAAAAAGAACTCTTCTTTTGAACTGTTCATATTAAGAGGATGTGATATTCAAGGATTTTAATAAATTGGTGAGGGTATATTAAGGTTTTTTCATCATCTACCAGCACTAGATGATAAAATCACAACTAGTTTCTTTTATTACACCTCCATTATTCATCAAGAACATGGTATACACTGATTTTTAGCTCAAAGATACATCTTCATAGTTTTAAAAAATGTTCACACACTTCCTTAATCATTCATGTCTTCAAAATCATCTTCCCAAGTGGATAGTGACCCTATACAACTCATCATATCAGGATTTTATATTATATCATAATTACAAGACCAGATGAACATGATTGTCAAGACTAGGCACAATGAGGGTTTCAAATTTCATACCCTGGTTACTCATTTGCAGGCTTCCAACAACTTATTCTTCACTTTTATCTCAAATTATTTTTAATATCAATTCAATGAAGGTTTCTTTAAGCATCTTCATACCTTCTTTTGAATTTAGGGATGTGAAATGACTTCATGATGTGAGTCTTAAAAACCCAATCCTATATGATGTTTCATGAAGTAACACATGTAAGCCTTAACCTGAAGACATCTTTTCTTACAAACCAAGACTATTCAGGATTCACTAGGGATAATTATAGATTTAAAAAATTCTCTTTGACCTGCACAAGTTGTGTACATTCATTTCACACTTCAAACTTGATGTCAATGCCCACAAACATCCTTCATTCAACAAAATGGACTGGGCTTGTTTGATCTTTAGTGGCAGGAGTATGAAAATGATTAATTTCTAAACCAAATAGTGATATACTAGCTCAAAACTTTACGTGAGCCATAATAAAACATCATACACCTTCTTCCACGTTAAGTGATTTAACTTGACACTGTCAAATTTGCACTGTATAGCTAAAATCATGCAAAATAGGCTCAATCCTGTATGAAGCAGTCAACCATGAAGAAAAAATTCAAAATTTGTACTTAGAGGAGGTATTCTACCATTCCTAGGATTTTTCATTACATTCCCAAGTAATTTGATGACCAAAATCTTGATTTTTCTCCTATCGCTCTAACTGAATACCTTGGATGGTTTAAAACCAACTTAGAAAAATAGATATAACTTTTTAATTACTTAACCGATTACTCTCAAACATTGTGCATCATGTTTTTATCCAAATTCCCTAAAAAATATATTTTATAATTTATATGAATAAGGCTTTTCAATTTAGCACAACTACTAAGAATTTTAGGTGCTCAAATTGACCTTCTAAAAAACCCGGTTTTGGTAAAACATGCATAAATTTTGCAAAGCACCTCCGTAGGTCCTAAAATTTTGAAAACATATTCTTAATGCACCCATACATGTATTCTAATGACCAATTTTTCATATTTTTCTTTGGAAACTCTTCCCCGTCTCATTTTTTCATCTTTGTTTCTTTTGTCCTTAAGGGTTTATTATGTCAACTTGGTTAATTGATTGATTTACCTCTTTAGAAATTTGTTAATCCATACACACCTCATATACAATCATATTATGCTCCTTAAATGTTTGATTTACATATCATGCCTTGTCTCAACCATCTCACTTTCATACTGGCCTTATCTTCACTGAAATGCCTCAAAATGGTTACCTTCAGGCCCTATAAGCCTTAGTATTGACATAATACTCCATCCACACATGATATTTCATCTCATACTACTCTAACCATGCTCTTCTTGATTTGAGTTGATCCATTTCTCATGTTTCCATGCCCAGCTACTTGATCTTGGACTAGGATTAGGCATAGACCTACATGAAAATTCATGAGTTAACCATGGAGACTTGTTACTGACTTGTTAACACATCACACACACATAATTGACCATGTTTGACCTTGTTAAGTCTTACATACAAACTTTTGTGGACTCACCACACAACTCCCTTACTCGACCATGCACCTAGATCATGCTTCCATACTATGACATCATGATTTGACATGACTTGTCACCTCGTGGAACCACCTAGACACCTTAGGAAAACTTTGACATCAATGAAAACCTTATGAAAAATTTCCCAACAAAATGTATTTACTCTATCATGACATACCTCATCTTTCTGACTAGGCCTCTTAATTATGCCTCTTAAACATGCTTGCACCACCAATGTTGACCTCCTCATAAATCTGATGATCTTTCCAAACTAAAAGATCCTTCAATGTACTTCATGACATCACCAAAATACTACAATAACTTTGCAAGCCATTGTACCAACTAAAGATGCCATGTTATTGTTGGTGTTTGTACCTTGCCTTGTCATCATCCACATCACTTGGTGAGTCATCTCACCTTGCGAGAGTCAAAGGTCTTAGGGAGTCAAATGAAAAGTGTCAAATTCTGTCATAGAATCTATCATTATCATTTGCGTCATTGTGTCATAAGAGTTATATTCCTTATTTGGAATTATAACTCCTCCTTAAGTGGCATCATATGTGTTAGTCACGTCATATGCATCAGTCATGTCATAGGAGTTCTTTCCTTGTTTAGGCATGGGGGTTACACAACACCCCTATTTGTACTTCTTTTTTTCGATCCATGAGAATGATCAGACCTTTTTCTTAAAAAAATTTACATAGAAGTTTTTTAACACGATGAGATCCCTCTCCACCATCAGTTCGAGCTTTTGGTGTGATGTAAAATAATGTAGCTCTGATACTATGTAGTTAAACACATCGGTCCCAGAGTAGTGCTGGGATGGGCGACCTCCCGAGAAATTCTCGGTGTCACTGCCTCCTATTGTTATTGGGCCTGATTGGGTGTATACCTGGCTCCATCGTGTGGGAGGTTATTTGCGTAGCAGCTATTTAACATGATGAGATCCCTCTCCACCATTAGTTTGAGATTTTGGTGTGATGGCAAGTCATGTAGCTTTGATATCAGGCAGTTAAACGCAACAGCCCCAGAGTAGTGTTGGGATGGGTGACCTCCTAGGAGGTGTATACCCTACTCCATTGTGCAGGAGGGTGTTGGCGTAGCAACTGTTTAACATGATTAGATACCTCTCCACCATCAGTTCGAGATTTTGGTGTGACGGTAAATTGTTTAGTATCAGATCTAGCCCTAGAGTAGTGTTGGGATGGGTGACCTCCTGGGAAATTTCTGGTATCACTGCCTCCTAATTCTGTTGGGCCTATTGGGTGTGTTTTGCATATAATTTTTCCATTCTTAGAATAGAGGTGCTTCTATCCTTTCATTCTCTTGAGAAACAGATAAGGGTTAGGGCTAGGAGGAATACCTGTTGAATGTTGTGAGGGTGCGCGCGTACTATAGAGAGAGATCAGATCGATTGCGAAGAACTCCTTTTTGTCTAGGAAGGACTACCTGCAAGTAAGAATACAAGACCACCAGATTTTAGTTAGACAATAAATGAGGGAACTACCTTGGGCCCAAGAAATATTGGACTTCCTTTCAAAGGTGATCAGTTCCCCTCTTAATACGAATTAACACAAATTCTAACAAAGAAGTTATTACAAAATTACAATTTAATTATCTCGTTAAAAGAAATGGAGGAAAGGCTGGTTTTGGTTTGAGTCACAGTGACCGATGCCAGTCACTGTACAACCGACTACGGTTTTACACCAGTACTGGTTTCTGATAACCGATACCGGTAGGGACAGTGATTTAGGGGCTTTCAATGAAGGAAAGCTATAAGGTGGTTATGGTGTTTATAAGGCTGGTAAATGATTAGGGATAGGCAATAGGGTGATGGAGAAGACTCAGAGAGTGTGGGGGTTGTTCTTGGGGCAATGTAAGGATAGAGGAATGACAGTTAGATGTAGGGTGTTACCGGGTAGTAGATCTAGGAGTGAACTTATAATTACTATGATTCAGAAGTTCAAGAAATGTTATTTAAAAATGTACAAGACACTACTTACTAGTTCCTGCTGAAGATACAGGTCCAAGGATTGTGATGAGTGTCGCTATGCTCTAGTTCCTCAGTTGCAATCTTGGGCTCGATGTCCTTCTCTGTAAAGTCTTCTCTTTTCTTCACTTGTCTCTGCTCTGCCAAGTGAATCCTGGATATTTCAAATGAATTCTGATTGTTTGTTTTTGGTTGGGGGAGGTCATTTATAGGGAACTGATGGCAGTTACGTAACTGATGGTGGTCGAGTAGGAACCGGTGTTGGTTAAGTCAAAGTGGGCTATTTTTAGTAAAATAGCCAACTTTCCCTCCTTTTCTCCCAAGGGATTAGTTGTGGGCTTGGTCAAGTTATGATTAGGTTGGTTTTGGTGTGGGTGAGAAGTAATTAGTCCTGGGTGTGGATGTAGACCAAGTTATAGGTCTTAATTATATTAGTTTAGGGTTAGGGCTAGGTCATAATGAGGTGGCAGGTTTGGAGATGTGGATTTATTAATTATAAGGTAATTAATAAATAATTGTGTAAGGTTTAAGTGGTGAGGTTAGGTTGTGAAACGAGATGCGGGGCACAGGGTTTTGTAAGACACAAATTTGGTGTCTACATTAGCCCCTTGTTGTCATGTAGCTTGTCTTGTAAAGTTGCACTGACAATTAATAAGAAGTGATTGCCCCAGTTAAGGGTATAGGTAATCCCCCTCAAATATATCATAGATTGAGGTGACGTGAAATCGGGGATAGGGTTGATAAAGGATAAATGGTGTTGGGCTGATGGTAAGATGGTGGGGTAAGTTCAAGGAAGCAGACACACGTTGAAATGTAGTAGTGCGACCAGGGTACATGATTTGAAGAGCAAACAAGTAATTCATAGGCAAAGGTCGATAGTTTATCCAAACAAGGGTGATATAATCCTAGTATCCAAGGCATAGGAAGTAGCTCCAGGGGATATAACGGGTAAGGTACAGGAACATTTAGGCATGTCCGGGAGTACCAAATGGTTGGTTTGGTTGAGATAAATGTCACGGTCTTGGTCTAGGTAAAGTTGGTTGGCTAATCAATTCAAGTATCCTAATCATGTTAGAACACAAATAGGTGAGCTTGATTGAACAAAAAGCTACATGATGGGTGGATAAAATTGTAATTTGTGGGTCTTGGGTGAGGTATGTAATTGGTGCAGCCTTGGGTCAGGCCTATGGATTAGGTGTGGCCGTGGGTCGGGCCAGATTGGTTGGTTGCGGCCTTGGGTCGGGCCTGATTGGTTGGTTACGGCCTTGGGTCAGGCCTGATTGATTGGGTGCGGCCTTGGGTCAAGCCGAATTGGTTGGTTGCGGCCTTGGGTCAGGCTGGATTGGTTGGTTATGCCCTTGGATCGGGCTTGATTGGTTGGTTGTGGCCTTTAGTCGGGCCTGATTGATTGGGTGCGGCCTTGGGTCAAGCCAGATTGGTTGGTTGAGGCCTTGGGTTGGGCCTGATTGGTTGGTTTGTTGCGGCCGTGATTTGGGCCAATGAAGTCAAAATAATGCTATTTTAGCAAAGCCAGGGGAGGTGACGTGGTGAGATAGGAAGTTTGGTGGATAAGGGCAGAAATTTTGGTAAAGTAGGCCTGTAAATGATATCGGTTAGGTATGACCAGTATCGGTTAAATGACCGATATCGGTGTTTTAGGGCACGCTATAACCGATATCGGTTATAGGTCAAAACCTATAAAAATAAAAATATGACGTGTCATTTTCACATTGTCAATTTGAGCACCTAATTTTGTCTTATCTGAGGTGTGAAGTGATTTTGTTGATTTTGTGGGCTGAGTTGGTATTATTTGAGTGGAGGAGTGAGTGAGTGGTAGACCCCAGCGACCAGAAGGCAGAGGTTGATACGTTGAGGACCCAACTGAGGATATTTTGAGCCATGGCACATCCAGGAGGAGTAGGAGGTGCTGGAGGAGCTGGACCACCACCACCTATCCCACCATGACGATGTGTAGTCGTACCAATAGGCTTTGAACCCCTACTTATGTGAATTTAATGATTTTAACTTAGATGTGGGTTTTGGGTAGGAATCCCAAATTTAATAAAATAATGAATAATTGGAAGTAATTTGTAAAATGGAGTGGGTAGGTAGGTTAGTTAGACCAAAATGGTAGGGTGGGTAAGTTTTTAGGTCTTTTGGGTGGGTAAATGGGTAGTTTTTGGAAAAAATTGGTTTTGCGGGCCGTTTTGGGTTTGGCCCCGGAATGGGACAGTGACCGATGTCGATCACTAGGCAACCGGCATCAGTCACCGAATGTTTGTAAAAATGTCTTTGTGGATAGACTGGCATCGGTCATATGTCGACCGGCGTAGGTACGTAAAATGTTCTTGGGGGACCAATGGTGGTCGAGGGTGACCGATACCGGTCAGCATGGGTAGGAGTTAGGTTTTGTGAACTTTGTGGTGGTTGTTTGTTGTTAGAGTTTTATTTTTTTATTTGGTTGGGGGTGAAGGCGGAGGAGGTAGGGTTGATAGAAAAGGTGATTGGGGTGGTGGGGACCTGGGGTTGTTGGGGGCTGGTTCGGGTAGGATAGATTATGTGTTGTGTATGAAGTAGGAGGTGTTAAATTGGTGGGGGTAGAGTTATATGGCTAGAGTACATTGGGGTGGTTGGTAGGGTGGGAGATAAGTAAAGGGGAAATTGTAGATGTATAGGGTAAGATAGGTGGGTGTAGATGTGTGTTATAGATTCGGGTTGTGGTTGGGTGGGTAAGTGGGTATAGAGGGTTAAGGTAGTTGTTTTTGTAAAGGCTAGGCCTGATGAAGTGAGTTGTTTCTACAGGCACGCCAGCAGCTCATGATGCGGGATCGAATGCCCCCTCTATTGAGGCGGATGTAGCCACATGTGACCGCAACGTAGCGGGCTATCATGCAAGATGTTGGAATCGGTGGAATCCAGCGGTATAGGGCTGTGGATAGGGACCACAGCCTGATGGTTGCCCTCATCGAGAGATGGGATCCGGAAACCAATGTCTTCCATCTCCCTACTGGAGAGATGACAATTACATTAGAGGATGTGTATCGCATCCTGAGACTATCGATCGTAGGTGAGGTAGTGTTCCAGGTGGATGCGGAGATAGCGATGGACAGCATCCTATATGTATTCAGGGATGCAACCCCATTTCTTACCTATCACAACGTGAGCATTGCCTATGGCGATATGTATTGTACACACCGACAGGAGACACGGCTTGCCGTGTTAATGATGATTGGTATCACCTGCTTCACCCACCCTGACTTAGAGGGAGGCCGCTTCCCACGGGCTTTGATGGGAGTTTTGCATGAGATGATAGAGGAGCATACATGTTATGCCTAGGCACCAGTGTATCTGGTGCAGCTATACAGAGAGCTGTGGGGTTATCGCCGTATGAGAAGATTTGGTATATGCTCGACATTTTTGTTACACTGCTGGGCTTACGAGCATATCATTTGTATACGACCAGTAGGGTTTCCCTAGCAGCTAGGGCCACAGATAGTATACATATATGGGTTTCAGAGGTGGTTGGGGGTCATGGGCTAGCCACGAGTGGTGCTCGCAGGATGAGATGTGGCCTACTATCGTCACATGTTAGAGGGCTTGACCGCACTCGATATTATATGGAGGCCCTACAAAGGCCATCAGCCCCAAGGAGGATCCTGAGCACAGCTGCGTTGGATCCAGTATAGTTTCTGGATAGCTGGACGGAGGCCTGGGGAGTATGAGTAGATACCCCTAGAGAGGGTACGATGGTAGTTAGGCTTACGATAAGATGAGCCACCTCCCTTCCCGAAGTACCGGAGGGATGATGTAGAGGCACCATTACCTGCACCACAGCCAGTTGACCCAGACTGGTTAGCAGAGAGACCGGCTGATGATACAGTGGATGATGCCGGGAGTGACAGGGACATTTTTGGTGTGGTGGGCAGGTCAGAGAGCAGCTATGAGAGCACAGCCCGCATAGCCAAATTTGGTGGCTGTGATAGCGGAGAGGGACCGTCTCTTGGGCAAGGTGCAGCTATTATAGGGGCAGCTTGCTACTGCATAGGCATAGATTGGGGTGCTACAGGGGCAGTTAGCCCAGGCACAGGCTCAGGCACAGCCGTAGGCACCAACACAGCTACAGGCACCAGCACCGCCATAGGCACAGGCGCAGGTACAGGCACAGGGTGTACCGGCAGGTTAGGGGCCACTGCTATTAGGAGTCGAGGGACCAGCCCCAGTAGCCATGGTGGCACGGGCCCGCTATATGGAGGCAAGAGCAGAGGCTCGGTATTATCAGGATGTACTCAATGGTACCGGGGCTGACTATCAGCCATATGTAGCGCATAGAGCCAAGACGTCCCAGAGCCAAAGATCACAGGGGGCCCCGGCCACAGCCAGTGGGTCGGTTATAGGGAGGAGGCGAGAGCCAACACAAGGAACAACAGGGGGACGGGCCGAGGGTGGTGGAGAGAGTTGAGACATCCTGGGAGCGGAGATGGGTTTTTGATATTGGATATAGACACCATTCTGTGAACTAAGTATGTATATAGAGGCCTGCGTGCCCACATATGATTTATTTATTCATTGTTGTTGTATATACCGGCCTGCGAGCCGATTACATTTTTGTATAGCCGATACCGACCTGCGAGCTGAGTATATTTTTGACATGAGAGACCGGCCTGCGAGCCGAGTTGAGATTTTGACAGGGACAGCGGCCTGCGTGCCGGCTTTGTATTTTTTAGATCACAGAGGCCCCATGCAGGGCAAGTTGTATATTTGACATTGATATATATAGATGATGATTTTGATCCACATGGTGTGTATAATGATTGGGTTGATGTATATATTAAAATGTCTCATGTGTTTTGTCAATGGTTTTTGAAATTTAATGTATATAGATGATGAGTTTGATCCACATGGTGTGTATAATGATTGGTTTGATGTATATAGTCAAATGTCTCATGGTTTTTGGAATTTAATGTATATAGATGATGTTGTTGAAATTTTGATGATATGTATATGCGTTGATGGGATTCTGAGGACAAATATTGATGATGATGTCGTTATGCAGGGAAATGAGGCGGGCGCCACCAAAAATTTGCAAAAACTAGAGAAAAGGCCTAGGTTTAAGCAAAAGGAGACATGTGACCGATATCGGTTAGCTAACCGATGTCAGTAGACATATGACCGATACCGATTAGGTAACCGATATCGGTTATGCTAAAACGAGCTTTTCTAAAAATAAAAAAGCTTGGGAGGAAACTTAAGTTCTTATTTTTAGAGTCATGCAACAAGTTAAATACGAGAATGCGACGCTGTTTGATGACTGATACAGGTAATGGCATGGGAGAATTGAGTGATAAAGAGGAAAGAGACAGTTAAAGTGATTTTGGGCTGAGATTAAGAAAGCAAAAAGGCAAGTTATATTGAAGAGGGTGGTGAATATGGCTGAACAAGGAGAAGCATCCAGCAGGAAGAGACGAGAGGGAAGACAGGTTCCACCTCAAGCTGCTGCCTCCCAAGAGGTAAAATTTTTGGTTGTAATTCAATTCTTACATGTTTTATGGATAGGATGGGGGAAGGTAAGTGGGTAGAGATGAAAAATAAAAGGTGATAGGCAAGGGTTTGGGATGGGGTGAGTGTTATGGGGTAGGTAAGCAGGAGTTTTGGGTATGTTTGTAGGTACAGAGAGGGGTAAATGAGTAAATAATTATCATAAGTTATGTTTGCAAGCAGGATGTATAGGATTGATAGTGACCGATATCGTTTACAGATAACCGGTGTCGGTTACGTAACTGGTATTGGTTATTTATAACTGATATCGGTCACTGTATGAAATTCCAGAATGTGAGAAAAAACACTTGGGGATTTGATTTATTGAATGGTTGGTTGTTGATTTGATGTATGCAGCCAGAGGTAGGTTTGAGGATGAATGATAGTGTGCTAGCTTTGTTGTCACGAGTCCATGCAGATGTAACACCAGCTGAATGGGCATTGATAAACTGTGTGGGGTTAAGTGGAATCCACTATTATTCATGAATCACACGTAATCATGCTATGTTGCAGGCGTTGATTGAGAGATGGAATCCAGAAAAGAATACCTTCTATCTACGAACAGGGGAGATGACAGTGACGTTGGAAGATGTGTTTAGAATTTTGAGGATCCCAATTAAAGGAAGAGCAGTGTATCAGGCAGGGCCTAGCACGGTGCGGGGAGTGATAACAGCAGTATTTGGTTCAGCTACACGATATTTGACACAGCAAGGTTTGACATTTACTTATGGTATAATGTTTACAGCACACCCTGAGGCAACAAGGTTGGCAGTGGTATTAATGATAGTGGTGGGGTATTATGTATTACCGAGGGTAGATGGGGGAAGATTTCCAAAATCATTGATGTGTATTATTTGGGAAATGATAGAAAGGAGCGTGACTTTCGCATGGGCACCCACATATCTGGCGGAGCTATACAGGGGTTTATGGGCCTGCAGGTGAAATCACATGACTACATTGGATTGTGCATACTTATTACATTGTTGGGCCTATGAGCACATTGTTTGTGTGTGACCAATAGGCCGACCCATCCAGTCCAGAGAGACAGGAGTGCAGAGGTTGGGATTCAGGCGATGGGTCCAAATAGAGTAAGAGGCGAGATCCCAGGCCGTGACAGATGACGTCGAGTATTATAGGCAGGTGTGGGAGATGGTGACAATTACGGATATCCGTTGGAGGCCTTACGGGAACTATATGGTGACAGAGAACATAGCTGAGGAGTTGAGGGGTGTAGAGAGATTAAGGTGGATCGCGGGGCACAGGCCAAGTGAGTACAAAAGGATTCCTCTAGATCACGTGTGGTGACAATTTGGATTTGTTCAGGATATACCCATGGCTTATAGACCATACATGAGGATCGACACTGAGGCATCATTCTCACCTAACCGGCCGACACCTCCAGAAGGACCAGAAGAGATAGCATCCGATCGCAGGGTAATGGATGCAAGAGCAACAGAGGCTTATAGATTATGGTGGGTAAAAGAGCTGTGAGGTTCACGTGAGAGGGCCGATCAGCCTAACATAGCTATGATTACAGCAGAGAGAGATCACCTACAGGGTTTAGTTCACCAGCTTCAAACGTGGGTGAATGAGACAACGGGATTGTTAGCATTTGTAGAGTCACGAGTGGAGAGATTGGAGGTGAGATTCATCCATGCAAGAGGGCGTATTCATATGTTACAAGAGATATTGGCAGAGCAGTGGGAGGAACCAAGGGCAGTGGCACCTTTGAGGATGGAGAGGCTAGGTGAGCGGCGTCGACGATCACGATCATCACCTAGTTCGGGATGAGGCGCAAGGGTCTAAGTGAATTTCATAGGGGTAGAAGAATAAATAAGGATGCCGACCTGTGCGTCGATGATAGAGAAGATGTATTTGTTTAACATCTAAATAAAACTGAATATGTATGTTGATTTGAGCTATGATAATAATAAGAGTGGGTGTGTTTTGAATGTTTGTTTTTGAAAAAAAGATAAAGATGAATGTTATCAAATAGAAATACACAAAAATATTTATATTTACAACACATGAAAGGTTATGGTAGGGGATGTTCGAGCTAACCTTGGGAGACCCCATGTCTCCTAAGTGCTATCTACATAGCCCATTGCACAAAGCAAGGATGGGCCTTAGACCGATGTAGTTCTCCCTTAGGACCAGGGAGAGGTGAATTCAGGAAATTTGGTTGTGGTTAGGCAATTTGTTGGTTGGTAAAAATATTGATATTGGTAGGGTAATGTTGTTGGTGTTGGTAAGTTATTGGCGATGTCGGTGTAGGTATAGGTGAAGCGAAAGTTAGCTTACCCAAGTACTACGGAACCATGTCCTAATTAAGGTCAACACATAATCTTAGATTCGAGGAAAAGAGGAAAAAGTGTCCCGTAGTTGAAAAGAGCTAAACAAACCACATATTAACATAGGATGAGCTTGAATCCCTAGGTACCTTGCATATGCGAGAAGACGATAGGTGAAAAGAGTTGTATAATCACAATATATCGAATAGACATCACGTCCCTTGAGTTTTGTTGCTTTGACGAATGGTGATGTGAGGTGGCTAGTAGAGCTGGGGCGCAGAAAATTTATTATAAGGTGATTATCCTGACAAAAGTGAACCAAACCTAAATAGACAAGTCCATGACTCAAAACTTCTTTTGAATACTGCTTTTATTTTTCTGGATATAGACTGATCGATGCAGGAAGTCTACATGGGATATGTATTTTTTTGTTCTTGAGGTCTTCACGAAGCTGAGCAATGTGAGAAGCTTCTGATAGAGGCTGACTTTGTATAGATGTCCTTCAAGGGAGCAGTCTATTTATAGTAGTAGATGCGGCTTTTGTGTATAGCTGTCCTTCGGGGGAGCAGTCTGTTTATAATAGCAGATGTGGCTTTGCACATAGCTATCCTTTGAGGGAGAAGTCTATGTATAACTTAGAGGTCTAGATGTCTATTTGGCATGAAGCATCTAGTTTTGTAGGAAGTTTGACTCAAGAATATACCATAAGTGTATAATTGAGAACATGTTATTTTGATACGTTTAAGTCATGGACCAGACTAAAAAGGGGAAGGCATCTTTAAGAGGAGGTGATGACCAAACCACGTGAGCTTGATTCTATTTTGAGATGCATGAAACAAAGTGTATGAGGTGGTAAATGAGCTCAAGGGACGAGCGCAAGGTAGATAAGAAGTGATATAACACTAAATTCAACAGTAGAATGGCCAAAGATACAAGGCATTAAGGGGTTCAGGCTCAGGTTTACCATTAAGCGAAGCTAAACGGTAAGTACCTAATCCGTAAGTGTGAGTGATAATGTAAGGCCCAATCCAATTAGGAGCAAATTTTCCACGTTTGCTCTTTTCTAGTTTGGTTACATGTTGATTCTCTTTGAGGACAAGATCACCAACCTTAAAGGTACACTCATGAATTCGCTTATGATAAGCATGCTTGATGCACTTTTGATAGATTTGAAGGTGGTCAAGAGCTGTAAGACGACACTCATCAAGAAGCTCCAATTGGGCTAACCGCTCTTGGCAGAAATCGTCATTGGTGAGAATATCCTAAAGAGATATTCTTAGGGAGGGTATTTGTAGTTCGAGAGGCAAGATAGCCTCGGTACCATATACCAAAGAAAATGGGGGTGGCATTAGTGGTGGTACGAATGCTAGTCCAATAATCCCAAAGGGCAAAGGGGATGTGATCGGGCCAATTTTTTCCAAAATCGTTAACGAATTTCATGAGAATTTTGGCCAGGGTTTTGTTAGAAGATTCAACCTGACCATTTGCTTGTGGATAGTAAGGTGATGAGAAACTAAGTTTGATACCAAAGTTGTCACAAAGGTCTTGTAACAACTTATTTTTGAAAGATTTCCCATTATCTGTTATCAAGCGATGAGGAACACCAAAATGACAGATAATGTGATGGTTGATGAACTCTACAATTTTTTCTTTTTTGGTTGAAATGAGTGGAATGGCCTCCACTCATTTAGTGTAATATTCGGTCACTGTGATTATCCAACGGTGACATTGTGAAGAGGGTGGGTGAATCTCACCAATAAGGTCTAAACCCCATTGTGAGAAAGGCCAAAGATCTCGCGTGACCTGTAGTGGATGGCTAGGAGTATGTTGAAGGTTGGCATGTTGTTGACACATAATACAACACTTAACATATTCGTAGCAGTCATTATTAAGAGTAGGCCAATAATAGCCTAGGCAAAGGATCCGTTTGGCCACGGCAAGACCACTAAAATGTCCACCACAAATGCCGTCATGGACTTGTTGGATGATATAGGTGACCTCCGCACCGGTTAGACATCGAAGGAGGATTCCATCAAAGCCACGTTTATAGAGGAGTCCCCCCATGATGACGTAACGAGAAAAAAATTTTAAGAAAAACACATTTGCCATTACTCGTAAGGTCAGATGGGAGAACAGAGGTTGTAAGGTAATTTTGAAACTGGTGATACCAAGTATCCTGCGAATCAGTGGAGACATTATTTATCATACCAACATCCGGGGCTGAGAAAGTTGGGGCAAAGAGTTATTGGACCAAGAAAAATATGTCAGAGTCAGTTGGTGAGGCAGAAATTTGAGAGGCTAAGCAAGCCATAGTATCCGTAAATTTATTAGTTGAGTGGGGAATGGTTTGGATAGAAAAATGAGTAAATAAGGTCAAAAGTGAATCCACATAATGTTTTTACTTTTGAAGTTCCTCATTTTTACATTGGTAGATGCCCGTAACTTGATTGACGACTAGTTGAGAGTCGCCGAATATGTTAATAGATTTTACACCTAAGTGTAATGCAACCTGGAGACCCAAAACAAGGGCCTTGTATTCCGCTGTATTATTAGTGCAGGGTAAATCGAGTCAGAATGAAAGAGGCATAGGTTCAGCGTCCAGAGGAATGAGAAAAATGCCGGCCCCTCTAGCACACTAGCATTTGGATCCATCAAAGAAGAGGGTCATTGGATACGAATCCTCACTGAGTGAAAGAGTGGCAATGAGTTCGTCAGGGAAAGTAAAATTGGTAAATTGTTCCCCAGGTAAAGGGGCTTCCGCAAGTTGGTCTGTGATAGTTTGTCCTTTGATTGATTTCTGGTGTACAAACTCAAGGTTGAGGTCGGCGAGGAGCATAAGCCATCAGGTGATTCGTTGGTTTAGATGAGGTTTGGTGTACATATAATGTATGGGGTCCCGTGTTGGTGATGACAAAATTTTTGTGATTCAGGAGGTAGTGTCAGAGTTTGGTGGCCACGAATGATAGGGCTAGGCACAACTTTTCTACATGTGTATACCTAGTCTTGTAATCCACCAGAGTACGACTTATGTAATAAACGGCTTGTTCTTGATGCTCAGAGTCACGATGTGCGAGCATGGCTCCTACAGCATGGTCGGTGGCAGAAAGGTAAAGGTAGAAAGGGTGATCGTCCTGAGGTGGGATAAGCACGGGTGGCTGCAAGAGATAGGCTTTAAGAGCCTCAAAGGATTGATGGCACTCTTCTCTCCATTGAAAGACAATGTCCTTTTTAAGGAGATGATGGAAAGGTTAACATTGATCTGAGAGTTATGAGATGAAATTCCGGATAGATTGGAGTTTTCCCTGTAAACTATGCAATTGTTTGAGGTTAGTGGGTGGGGGCATTTCTAGGATAGCTTTGACTTTAGCTGGATTGACCTCGATGCCACGCAAAGAGACAATAAAACCAAAGAGTTTTACCGAAAGGACACCAAAGACACACTTCTTTGGTTGAAGACGAACATAGTATTGTAACAGGTGATCGAAAATAATGGTTAAAACATCAAGATGTTCACTGCGATGTCTAGATTTGCCAAGAAGATCATCGACATAATCCTCAAGGATAGTGTGCATAATGTCATGAAAAATGTAAGTCATAGCCTGCTGATAGGTCGCACTAGCATTCTTAAGGCCAAACGGCATGACACGATAGCAGAAGGTTCCCCAAGGAGTTATGAAGGTTGTTTTATGTTGATCAGCCGGGGCTACCAAAATTTGATTGTATCCCGAGAAGCCATCCATGAGAAAAAGCATCTCATGGCCCGTAGTGAGATCAACAAGTTGATCAATACTTGGGATGGGGAATTCATCCTTTGGGCAAGCAAGGTTAAGGTCCATGAAATCCATACATATCCAAAGTCCACCCGTTGCTTTAGTAACAGGTACTATGTTAGAAATCCATTGAGGATAATCAATAGGTAAGATGAAGGAAACAGAAAGGAGTCGTTGAAGCTCTTATTTGACCAAGAGGGCAATGCGTGGATGCATTTTTCTCAGTTTCTATTTAACTGGTTTGGAATTAGGTTTCAGGGTAATGTTATGGACAGCAATGTCAGGATCAATTCCTGGCATGTCAGCGTAGGACCAAGAAAAAGCTTGGTTGTGGGAACGGAGGAAGGTAGTGAAGGCAGTTTGTTCTGATGCATTAAGAGATTGTTTGATCTTCACAATGTGAGGATTGTCCTCTGTGTGGATGTTGATTTCTATAGTCAACTCATTCAACATGGTTTGAGTGTCAAATGGTAAGGCACGTTGAATATAAGATTCGTCCGCACCAAGGTAAGTGAGGATGGAGTCGTCATCCTGGCACTCTACAACATTAATATAAGGTGAGTCCTCTTCGATCATGTCTGGATACAGAAGGGGAAGAGAAGATGGGTCTTCATTATCACGTTGATAAGTGAGAGGACCTAGGAAGATAGTGTTTATGAAAAAAAAAAGGTAGGAGGGATAGATTCAGGGTCTATCGACTCTGTGGGTGATGATGACAAAATGGGTGATGATGGTTCGGAAGGGGTGACTTCGTCATCTTCCTGGATACAATGGATAGGTGGTGTCTTCGGTGTAGGTGGTTCAGATAATCCAATACCATGATCTTTGTGTTTGCGTGTAGTTACAGGAATGATTGTATGTTGGCCTTGTTCATAAAGACCGAAACCGAAGCCCTTCCAAGCACAGCGCGTCAGGAAAGTAAGGGAAAAACGAAGACTAGTTAAATATTGAAAATCAAATTGGAAGGGAACCACACCAAGGGGAGGTTCAGGGGTGACATAGGATGTATCGACACCCCCATACATTAGGTTGGTGTGGCAATTAGGTGGTCTGTAGGAGATTACTTCCCCCACATGACGGTCGTAGGTAGGATGCGCATGTAACTTTCCGTACTCCTGTGGGGTATGGAAAGTGCTAACGTTATATAGGTGATACTCCCCCAGCGTAAGGCATTGAAAAACATCTACTAAGGGATCTGAGGTCGAGATGTTGTCCACGGGAAAGGAAGCGGTATTTGCGGCGGCAGTTTCATTGGTTGAAGGTGTCGGCGCGATTGAGGTGGATGGTTGAGGTGTGGGCGAAATAGATGGTTGGGTTGGATGAATGGGTGTCTTGACTGGTACAAGCACATCATTAGGGCGATATAACATATTGCAGGTTTTGAAGGGGGGATGGTTAGCTTTTACGGTGTAGGACTTCCCCTCATACTCGAATTTTATGCATCTATGTAAGGTGGAGGGAACGCATCCCATAGCCCGGATCCAAGGGCGGCCTAACAACATGTTGTATTGGAACTCTCCCTCAAGGACATAGAAGAGTTCAGGTAAAGTACGTTGCCCTACACGAATGTTAAGGATCACGGTACCTAAGGTAGAAGTAATAGCATCATTGAATGAACGCAACATGGTGGGGTTGGCACACATGTAGCTGGAAGAGATATTCATTTGTTGGAAGGCTTTGGAAGCGATGATGTTTAAGCTAGCACCCCCGTCTATCATAACATGATGTACTCGGATGTCCTAGATGTAAGCCGAGATGAAAAGAGTCGGGTTAGGATCTTCTGCACCAAAGTTGACAATTTCGTCTTCGGAGAAACTGACAGCAGTGGCTTGCTGTACAGGGACGGAAGTGGTAGTTTGTTTGGTGAGAGAAGCAACGTGGTTGGGTGTTAAGATGGAGGCAACGGGAAAGGTTTCGTTAGGTAAGACCTCTATACCTTGAAGGATCTCAACGAAAGCTTGTTGATGAGATTCAGAGGTTTGAATGAGATCATACAGTGTCATTTTTACAGGTGATTGGTGAAGCTGTTTGATCATGGTATGGTGGGTAACTCCATCAGAGACGGGGTAGACAGCTCCACAAATAACTACTTTAGGTGGTGGTGTGATCGCGATGGCGGATGGAGAAAGAGAGGCTGCAGGTGTGCTTTCTTTAGCTTTCCCATTGGTTTTCTACCCTCGAGTAGAAATACTAATCATGTTGATCTCATGAACATGAGAGGAGGAAGATGGTAGGGATAAGTCATTGTCTTCGAGAGGTGGGGTTGCAATAATGATATTTCTTGGTGAGGTGGGGACAGGTGGTATAGGAGAGGGGATTGAAGCTAAAGGTTTCTGTACGTACCCAAAATTGTATGTACTGCACCACCGGAAAGATGTTACACATGCCCCAATGATGATTAAGATCTCTTCGCAAGGTGTTCGGAATCCAGAAATCTTGTTGAGTATACATTTGCATCCCAAAAATCTTTGTCTAGCCTCTACACGTTTTGTCCTAGCCTTTTCTCTCTTTTTCCTCCTTGTTTTGTTGTTATTTACATGACCACCTCCTTGCCAGGGCGGCGGTCCTGTAACCATCACCCAAGCCAGGGCGGCAGTCCTGTAACCATCACCCAAGCTAGGGCGGTGGTCATGTAACTGTCACCCAGCCAGGGCGGCGGTCCTGTAACCGCCACCCAGGCCAGGGTGGCGGTCCTGTAACCGTCACCCTGCGAAGGGTGACGATCCTGTACGCGCTTTCCAGAATGTTCCGACGATCGCGTCAAGCATGAAAATTCAATTTTCACTCGCATTTCTCAACCACTAAAGCTTGTATTTATGTTTTTGCCGACTGAACAGTGATTTATCTTTGTTTAATGGTGGGAGAGTTCAATTTGAACTTGCCTTCTAGTCATTGCAAATGCTATAAATATGCATCTTGTTTGCAAGTAAAGGGTCTTGGTTCTTTGGTTTGGAGTCTTCATTCTTGAGCTTTAGTCTTCAATACTCAGTCCTAGATTTATTTTATGAATCATTTTATTTTAGCATGGATTAGAATTCTGTTATTTAGTTATGCCTCATTGTACACCGACAATGATCCTGCTAGGAATCGTATAGGCCAATCTCTGTTCTCTTGTGCCATCCCTCTCCTACTTGTACTTCGTTGTATTTCTCTGAAGCTGCTATTATTCATTGTTTGAGTACCTACTGTTTATCATTTTGTTTTATCATTGCTGCAACAACCCTGCTAGGAATCGCATAGGCCAAGCCAGTTCACTTGCGCCATCCCTCTCCTACTTGTGCTTTGTGCCATTTTTACTTCAAAGTAAGTGTCGTCCCAGTGTCTTCCCTTGCCGATGTTTCTATACTCCTACTCTTTCTGGATTCACGTGAACACGCAAGAATGAAGAGATCACTCTGAGGGGACAAGTTACAACAAAACTGGATTTGCCTCTGCTCAGTAAACTCCAGGTTTAAATTGTCAAAGTTATTATCAAATAGAGTAGTGAATCATTTTATTTCAGTTAAGCTCGCTTTCAATATTGCCAGGGAAGCTGTGGGGAATGATAGTTTCTAATAAAATATGATTTTTTCCTCACTTCTGAGGTAGGATTGAAGGTTTTCAATTAAGTTAATTAGTTGTCTTTTATTTAGATTCACACATCTGCACAGGTGAATAACCACACCGGGTTATCTCACTTGTTTAGTTTTAGTATAAAATTAGTTTAATAAGTCATTTGCAATTATAATATTTCAATCGTATATTTTGTTTAGATTAGTTTCCCTTTCAGCAGTAGTATAAATTGTTATTTTCAGTTTAAGTTAATTTGGAGACTTCATAACTAGATTAACACTGAGATCCTCGTTAGGAGATAAAACCATAGGGAACTTATGCTACCCGCTCATAGCCTCTAAATCTCCCCTTTTTCATTTCAGCTACTAGGAGATCACACTACCATATCTTAGTCACTGATCCTCCCATGGTTAGCCATAGGAAAGTTGCTTGCCAATTCTCATCCTTTCCTGCAGCTTTGTTTATCTAGAAAATTGGCCATAATCCCGGCTGTGACTTCATCTAAGTCACCCGCATTACAAATCACCGGCTGTCTCGGCACGACCTCGGGAGGTCGGGTACGGGGAAGGTCACTTGTCGATTATCATCCTCGCATGTCACTTTTCCATCGTACAGTTTCTCCCTTCGTAAGTTGTATTTCTTAACCTTTCTATCTGAGAGAGGTGACTGATGAAGGATGGCTTTCAAAGTTTTACATCCCTCTACATCATGTCCTGGTGTGCAGTGGTAAGCACAGATTTTAGACTCATCATAACCTATAGGTCGAGGTTTAGATGGATCATAGGGTCTAAGTGGGGGTAGGGAAATGGTCGCATTCTCCACCAACATATCAAGGATCTTGGCGTAAGATCCTTTGAGCAGGTCAAAGTCAGAGGAAGATGAGGCTATTGATTGGGTTGGTTTTGGTAATGTTTGGGTATGGTTGGTTCGTACGGGTGGTGGTTTAGACAAGGGGTTTTGATAATTGGATTTAACTAAACGTGGCTTCTTCGGTGCAGAAGTTATGTTTAGCTGGTTAGATGATGAGGCCACAGATGATTTGGTGTCAAGAAACAACCACGGAGAAAGAGGAGTGAGCAGCAAATAAATCCTTTGATGATGGAGTTTGTTTAAGGTTGATAGGTGGACAAGATACTTGGGGTGATAAGTGTTGATACACCCATGGATCTTTGTATGGGTGTAGAAGGTGTAGGTCATTTTAAAGAAGACGCAGGAGGTATGATGTATTGAGGCAAGGTGGAATGGTGAGGTCCCAATATATAAGGTATGTGTGACGGCGAGGGTTTTAGTTGTGACAGAGGCATAGATTGGACTTGAGGGGATTGGGTTTGTCTCCTAGGTGGATGGACGGCTTTATTTTTAGATAAATTTAACCATTTAGGTGGGTGCGTTAGGCTGGGTATTGGTGAAGTCCCAAGTGTAGGGGCGGTGTGGTTAAGTTAATAGAGCTGGATGAGGTATTCAGTAGAGATGAGGGGGGTGAAGATGAGGACATAGGCATTTTGAGGCTTTTGTAAATACCTCGGGTATATGGTAGAGGTGTCTAGATCGGTCATCTGCATTTGAGTAGAGCATGGTGTACTCAAACGCTCCCATAGGACTCGTCTATCTTCTAAGGGATGACAATCTTCACGTGTGAATAGGAAATTTTGTATGGAAGAGAGGTGGGTTGTGATTCCAGTCAACTGTGGGTGTGATACAGGGGGTAAATGAGGCACTTTATCAATGGGCATTAAGAGGTCAACTAGTCACTGAAAAGATTTAGGCAATGAAGAACTAATAGGTAGGAGGGCATGCTTGAGGGGATCTGTCATGATTAAAGAATTTGGTGATGTCTGTTGGAGGGGTTTCTCTTTTAAGGATGACAGAAAGGAGTGGCGAGCCTTCTTCTTTTGTGCAGGAAGAGTGATGGAAGGAGAAAGTTTGGGAAATAGATAAGTTAGATAACATCCGCTCACAATCTTGCAGGGATGTGGTGTAAGAAGACTCATTCGATGAGAAGAGAAATCTGGGAGGTTAATTCCTTTATGGGTAAAGGAATGGAAAGATTATCGCTTTTGTCTTGATGGGGGTACCAAGGAGGTTTGGATCCCTGTGTTAGTAAAGAGGCTTGATTCAGAATGTCCTCGATAGAGTGCTTTTGGTTGGGAGTCGAAAATTACATGGATTTCATGAACACTCTCCTCGGCTAAGATATCTTGGTTTATGTTACTGTTAGAAGAGTGATTTGGGAATGGTTTGTTGAAGATTTTCAAATTTTGGTTAGCAGGGGCATTAGGATTATTGAGGGTTATATCCCCTGCATCAACCATTTCCTGCACTATGTTTTTCAACATCTTACAGTTTTCGTGACTGTGTCCCTTGATGCGGTGGAAGTTACAGAAGTCATTTTCTTTGTACCAAGAAGGTATAGCACGGGTGGAATCAAACCCGGAGTGAGGTTTAACAGGAGGTAAGGTGATAGCTCCCACTTTGAGTAATTTTTCTAATATCACACCATAAGTTTCTCCAAAGGGAGTGTAATTGATGTGCTCGGCTTTATACTTATAGGTGGTTTTTGGATGGGTATTAGACAGTGCTTCGGATTTGACCATCACTGCGTGTACAGCTCCTTTTGATTTCGAAGCAGTCGATGTGTGAGAATTGGTGGTGTTGGATTTTTTGGTGGAGTCTCGGGTTCGGAAATTAGGGTTTTTGTTGCACAACCGCAATTTCTCATCCTCTAAGGCTTGAATCTCTAGTTTCTGAGCCATAGTAAAGGCCTCATCAAAGGTGCAGAAAGTTTGAATTTGGAGGGTAGGAGAAATGTGCTTAGCGCAGGCCCGCGTAAAAAGTTCGATAGGTTCGGCCTGAGGCAAGCCATAAGTAAGTTGGTTAATAAGGCCCCACCATCGTCCAACGAAATCTGCGATAGATTCGTCTTCGAATTGTCGGATGGCATAGAGGTTGGTGATGGATACTTTCTTAGCGATATTAATGGAGAAATGATCCAAGAAATATTGGGCTAATTAGTTAAAAGAGAAAATTGAGTGCTGGGTTAAAGCACTGTACCATTCCAAGGTGGGTCCTGATAAGGACATGGGAAATATGCAGAGTAGTAAGGCATCGTCATGAGCAATCAGATAGCAGGCATGTCTAAATGATTGCAAGTGTTGTTGAGGATCCTCTTTACTATTAAAACAAGTAAATTTTGGTAATTCCCATTGAGTAGGATGTTACTTTCTCCTAAGCATTCAAGTGTTGATATGTGATTTCTTGTAAAAGGATGTGTTCCTCGATTCAGAAATCATGCTTGATATGTATTGAATTTCTTGCAGATTGCAGATCTTGACTGAGTCAAAATATGAATAGACTCTTTTATTTATTTCATTTTGTGTCTGAATATTAATCTGATCACGGAATGAATTATAGAGGTATTCATCAATGATATCTAGACTTGGATCAGAGGAATTGATCCAAGTAATGCTTTAAATCTGTTTGTGATAAAATTATATCACAGACCTTGAACAGGTTGCAAGGTATGGAAGCATTTAATAAGCTGGTCAGGAGTATGACTCAGGCTGATCTTGAGAAATGAAACGGTTCCCGATATCAAAGTATATCTGGAAGGTCTCGATTGTAGACCAGGTAATAATTCGTTGACATACAATTCTGCAATAAGAACAGGAGTTAACTCTGTTCTAGAAGGTATGATACAGGTCTTTCCGAGTTTTCAGGACAAGGACCAAACTGAATTATTAAGGGTTAGTAACCTAAAACTAAAACCTAACCTAGGGGTTAGATTATTGTTAGTCTAACCTAGACCTAGGCTATTTGTTAATATCCTAAGTTAGTATCTTTGTGTAAATTTGTTAGTGTGGGTATTACCCTAAACTCTAACCTAAGATACTAACCTAACTAATGAAGAGATTATGAAGGGGCCTATGAAGGGTGGCGAACCATCGGCGGTGTTTTCCATGGCAATTAATGTAAGGGATAAGGATGAGGGACAGGTCAATGGCGGAGGCTTAAGCGGCGGCTAATCTGTGCAGACTTGGCAATTGCTAAGTTTGGAAATGAACTTGAGTTTTTAGATGGACTGTCGCCAATTCTGGCGGTCGGTGGGAGTAGAGTTTAAGCGGGAAAATTGGTTTAATGGCATTCAATACTCTCGGAAGTCGAGCTCGGAACTCGCGAGAAGGCATGCAAGCGGAAATTTGGGGGTTTGTTTGGCTTGTCGCGATTTTCGGTCTTCTCTCTCTCTCTGCTTGTTTACTGGTTCATCGCACCAGTTCTCTTTGAGTTGCATGGCAAGAATGAATTTCTCTGGCTCTTTTCTCTGTCATGGAGGATATATTTGTGAAGGAGACAGCGAAATTTTGTTGGTCGCTTTATCGTGGAAAAAGAAAAGGAAGTTTGAGCTCTTCCTGTGGTCTGCTTCGGAAATTTGATCAAAATACAGGCATGCTAGGCCCTAACCTTTAAATATCTTGCTGTCTTTCAAGTGCTTTCATTAAAACAACTCTGTTCAAATGTTTTGAGAAGATTAGATGAATTTTCTATGAGATCTAGTTTGATTTTTGGCACTGTATCTCTTCTGGTTCGATTTTTCAATTTCCGCTTGATGGGTGTTTGTTGAAATCGAACTTCGACTCTATTTGTTTGAGTATTTATTCTGGCTTATGCATGTGAGGTATTTATTTATAAAGGTTTGAGTGTTCGGCCTGTTTGGCGTGAGCCCTTAGAATATACCTGTGTGCAGTATAAGACCACTGTATGTCTTAATTCGTGGTCGCTGTTTCTTGTTATAGAAACCGTATGGAATGATTTGGATGAGTACAGTAAGATTGATTAGTATTATCGCTTCTTTGGGTACTCTGTCGTGGGATTTGTTGACAGCGACTAATGATACTTTCGGGTTTCATTTGTATTCAATTTTTGGCTTGGAACAGGCAACTGTAGTGTTACCGTAGTCTTTTCGACCTAGCGGGAGTTGTTTTCCTTGTTATTAGGTTAGCGGGATTACTTGTGGACTGTGTATAATATAGATACACCTGTACTTTGTTGTATCGACTCAGTGGAGTCGATGATTGAATCGTATATTGCTATCTATTGCTGGGAATGTAGATTCATCCATAAGTTTTGTGAATGGATTTTTTTTTGTGAAAGCCTGGTAAGATGAAACAGGGCTTTTGGCTACTGTTATTTGAAATAATTAAAGGATAAAGACTTCCTGTGTATGCATTTTCATTTCTATGTGAAAGCTGTTCGAAAGTTTTGAAGCGGCCCAATAGATTTCCTTGCTTGAAATGGGTATTCGATTTGCTTCACTTGTTTCATTCTGATTGTTAGCCATGAATGGCATATATGGATTTATCAACCAATTTCATAGTACGTTGCTGTAGGGTTCAGTGGTTATGAGTGCAAAACCTTTAACAGTTACAGTGTGAATATATAGATTTATACTATTGTGAATTGGACGACTCTGAGGAGTCGATTGAATGATTCATTTTATTTTTGAGCCGAATAAAGTTAAGTTGTGGTATTTTAAGTGCCGGCGACTTAATGGAATAACATGTATTTCGATCTTGTTATTGCGATTGGAATTCCTTCGTGTTTTTGGGATTTTGAGGTACAGATTCTTAGGTGGACATGTACGTCTTCGACCTGTGCAAATTAGTGTAAAATGATTGGCAGAGAGTAATTTGTTGTCTGATTCTTGTTATGCTTCGTTGATGAATATCAGTATGAATTCATATTCATTTGCTTGAATTGTTACCTCCGTTTGAATCATTGGAATTCTGGAAAGGTAACTAGTACTTCTGTCTCTTTCTGAGCTTGACCTTGGACACTGTCTTTGTCACTTTTTGAGGTCCTTGAGCATGGATGACCGTTTCGTGTTCTGACCTTGTTTGGGTAAGTCGCGAATATCACACCAAGACTTGCATGCGGCAAGGTAAGGATCGTTTGGTTGAATTCCTTTCTTTTACTTCAGTCTGATTTTGACTGAGCAAGAATATGTATGCTATGTTCTTTTCCATTTAATCTGTCCGATTGACTGTGCATGATTTGGAAATATTGTGTGACAACGTAGCATAGTCCATAGGAAACCTTAGATTGCTTGATGCAATGAGGTTGTTGTTTTCAGCGATACGCTTGTAGTTTCTTGTTTTCAACTTGTGTCAAAGCCTCACTGTGTAAAAGGAACTAGTATTGGACTTAGGATTGATACATGAATTGTTGATGTGTTAGTTGCTGTACAGGAGTTTGCTGTGTTTCTATTTCGTGATTTAGAACAGTGATCTTGCTTGCGGCTTGTCTAACTTGTTCATTTAAATACTGGTTGAATGTTTTCATATGTGAAGACGGTACAGTGATGAACTTATGTGAAAGGAAGTATGAATGGTTTGGTTCCTTCTCTTCCTTTATTTAATACTTGTTGATATTTATCTATCAGTGGGAAATTGTTTTGTAACATATTGGTGGAATTCCGAATTGTTATGTTGTGCCCTTTTGGAAGAATGAAACGATCTGACCAATGTCGTGATTTTGGATTCATTGATTGTTAGTGTACATTCGTTCCTTGTTTCTTCATATTTGATGAAATATTAGAAAGTGATTAAGACTATTCTGTAACATTTATAGAGTTACATATTTGTAATCATTTTGTATTACAAGGGCTTAGTCTGATTATGTTTACTTATGTGAATATCTGATCTCATTTAAACAGGGTGTTTAATGAAAACAATTGATGGATTGCAATTGTTTTAAAAGTTAGTGCTTATCATGCTCAGTTCATTGAACTGACTCATGTTGACTATTTTTGCAGATGGTTGCCGTAAGAGGTAAAAGCAATGCAGATCTGACAGGCTGATCAGATTGTTTATTTGATTTATAAAGAATTACAGCTTGATTTTATAGATGTACTATATGTGAAAAGATGTTTCTTTTCCGTTAGCATTATATCAAGTATGCTGTTGCATAAAATGTAATTGTATAAGTTCTGAAAGGAATGAAAATAAGTGTTTGATACTTATGTGTTGTATTCTATTTCTGAAAGTTGACCTTCTTCGGTTTATGTAATGAAGGGGCATTGTTATCATTGTATAATATGGATGCTTTTGTGATTGACAATGAAAGCTTGTAAGTAATAAGATTAAATTCTTATGAGTGTTTAGTAGTTCTAATTTGTTCTAGCAAAAGCAGTATTGGAATTAAATTATTGTCTCTCTAGAAGATAGGTTAAAATTGAGCCTAAAAGAGAACGCTAAACAAACTGGATTAAATTACTAATCCCTAGTCCTAAGTATGAAAGGACAACAGTAAATTGGATTCTTAATCATTTATACCTTTAAACTTAAAAGTATGATATAAATTCAGTTAAGAGAACTGATAGGCAATCAATGGAGTTCAGATGGCAATCTCAGTAAAGGTTATGAGATATTGTTCCATTCTGTTGCTTTAGAATCAGGTGTATTCTAATGACTCCTTGATGAGAGCGTGACCGTAATACCTCTACCAAATAATGAGTCTTTTAGAGGAGGGTCGTCTTAAGACAAAGAATCCAGGGATTTGGAAAGGCTAACCTTAGGGAAAAGTCTTTAAAAGTAATTTAAACTCAAGTGCGTAACGCTTGTTACTGGGTAGATCTTCTCGAGGCGGATTTAAAGGCTGACGACATAAAGTCGACTGCAGGGCTGTACCTCCGAGAAGATTAGGATCTTCTCGAAGTTACAACAATGCAGGTGACTTATGGCGACACCCTTTGCATTGATCGTTAAGATTTACACTTGATTTCGCACGAATTACCCTGGGACCGATTAAGAACGTGGTCATGTTATAAGGCTGCCTCGGAGATTTGGGGTATCATGACACACTGGTTGAACTGCAAGGCTGAACCAGTATGTCATCATATCCCTAATCCTCGTGGGCATCCATATAACATTATCACCTTGTTAATCTGCCTCCGAGTGATTCAGTTGTGAAAGGAAGGACTGACAGTAGTCAGTATAAGACATTCTATATAACATATGAATGGGGTGAAGGACGTATTCCAGATTGACGAGTATGCCGTTAAGGAATACGAGACATGAACAGTATGTTTCAAATCTTTGGCCAAAGTATCGCAAGCTGCTGATTGCGTTGTCCTAATTCACCTAGTCTAAGGGATGAGATGCCGATGAATAATGGTAACAGTTATTCAGTTAGATTCCTTGGACAGAGCATTCTGAATCCCAGATTAGGGAAGAGAACCGCAAGAGTGTTGTGTTAAATAAAAACACTAACTCTTTTTACTCATGAATAGATCGGTGGATTACCGAGTCATGGAATGAATAGATCGGAGGTATTCCGAGTCATTACAGCTGCATATGGTTGTCTGTTATATAAATGGTTATTTGAATTGTGAGTTCTAAATTATGTATTTAGAACCAGTATGCAATTATCAAAAAAAAAAAAAAAATTTGACTTGTTCTATTGTCTAAAATGAGGATGTTACATCTTGGTATCAGAGCTGAAGGTTGCAGCTCTTGGACCTATTGAGTCCATAATCTGATAAAAACCTGAATTTTCTTGTAACAGAAAATGGTTAGAACAAGGGGAAACGTTGCGAGTAATGCTCCACCTGAAGGAGGAGCGGCGACAACCCAAAAACTGGATGAGATCCTTGCTGCCCTGTTGGACACAAGAGATCGCTTGGCTGTACTTGAACAGCAGGTGACGGGAAATGAGGAGGATGAAGAAGCTGATAATAATAATCAGCAACCTCCCGAGGGCAATCCCGACACGGGTGTTGATGTTAATGCTGTGAATGCACCTGTGCAACCAGAAAACAAAAAGGCCAGATTGGCAGCAGAACTCACTAATGATATAAAAAGGATAAGTCCACCTAAGTATGATGGCACCACATTAGGAGATGGAGCTGAGAACTGGCTCAGCGAAATGGAGAAGTACTTTGCAATAAGGAACTTCTCAGAAGAAACTAAGGCTATATGGGGAGCCTATCAGCTTTCTCACGAAGCATCTTCGTGGTGGGATAGCCGAAAAG
Organism: Taxus chinensis; assembly: GCA_019776745.2. Taxonomy (NCBI): domain Eukaryota; kingdom Viridiplantae; phylum Streptophyta; class Pinopsida; order Cupressales; family Taxaceae; genus Taxus; species Taxus chinensis. The sequence continues at coordinate 172,563,158 of CM034150.1, read as the reverse complement.
CTGAGCTAAACATTGATGAGACCAATATCACTTGGGATCAATTTAAAGGCTATTTTAGGCAACGTTGGCTGCCACAACTTTTCTATGATCAGAAAATGACAGAATTTCAGAACTTGACTCAAGGGAAGTTAACAGTAACTGAATTCTGGGAGCGGTTTACAAAACTCCTCAAGTATGTACCGCAGTATCAAACTGACGAAAAGTTCAGGATACGGAAATTCATCATGGGATTGAATCCTGTGATAGGGGGAGAGGTCGATGTTCACAGCCCAACCACTATGGAAGGAGTTGTTGAAAAGGCCATAAGGCAAGAACAGAAATTGAAGGCTATTTCTGCTCATAAGGAGGAAGTGCGGAAGAAGACTGCAAACCCTTCTTCAACCTCTCTTGCACCCAGAAAAGGACCGTGGAAAAAGTTTGGAAACAAGAGTAAGTTTCCAGGAGATAACAATAAGAAAGCAGCAGTAAATAAGCCTGCTGGAAATATAAGGGATAATTTTGTTAAAAATTATAATAATGGACAGAAGTCCTATGGGGGACAGCGTGACAATTACAAGGCTGGAGGTAATGCTGAGCCTAAGAAGGGACCTGTAGGAGGCTGCTACACTTGTGGTAAAGATCATTACGCAAATCAATGTCCTTTAAAGAAGGATGATCGTAATCAGCAGCATAAGATACATGCTGCAGTAGCAGACAAGCAAGCTGAAAAGCAAGCAACACCTATAGAAGTTCCGGGTAAGTTATTCGGCATACCTGTCACTATTCTTTTTGATACAGGAGCTACTGAATGTTTTATTTCTAATAAACTTGCTTCTAAACTTAAAAGAAAAGCTGGGAAGATGGATAAATCTTGGACTGTAGAGTATGGTAATAATTCTGTTCATACAGTGAGTATGTGTCTCTTTGGAGCAGTCCTTGATTTACCTAATTTCTCCACGGAAGTTGATCTCTATGTTACACCTTTGGGATCGTATGACATTATTATTGGTGTCAATTGGTTATCTGACCATAAAGCAAAGGTAGATTGCTATGAGAAGAACATAAAATGTTTAGATGATCAGCTGGAATCCGCAGAGATTCAAGGTGTGAAACGAGAAATTTCAGTTAGAAAACTGTCAGCTATGCAGCTTAAAAAGGCTAAGAATAAAGGATGTACCCTTTATGCAGTAAAGATATCTGAACCTTCAGAAGAAGATAGTGATTACATGAAGCAAATTCCACTGTTACAAAGTTTCAGGGATGTTTTTCCTGAGGAATTACCAGGGTTACCACCCAAGAGAGAATTTGATTTTACCATTGAAATCAAGCCTGGAACTGAACCTATTTCCAAGGCGCCTTATCGGATGACTACTACTGAGTTAGTCGAGCTTAAGGCACAATTACAAGAGCTTTTGTCTAAAGGATTGATTAGACCAAGTGTTTCACCTTGGGGAGCACCTGTGATATTTGTGAAAAAGAAGGATGGAACACTGAGGCTGTGTATTGATTATCGGATGTTGAACAAAGCAACAATCAAGAACCGATATCCACTTCCTAGGATCGATGATCTGTTTGATCAGATGCGTGGAGCAGCGGTTTATTCTAAGATAGATCTTCGATCTGGTTATCATCAGCTAAGAATTAAAGAGGAAGATATTCATAAAACAGCTTTCCGAACAAGGTACGGACATTATGAATTTACAGTTCTAGCCTTTGGGTTAACTAATGCACCTGCAGCCTTTATGAATTTAATGAACAATATTTTTCAAGAATACCTGGACAAGTTTGTACTTGTATTCTTGGACGATATTCTCATTTATTCTAAGAGCGTTGAGGAGCACAATGAGCATTTGAAGATAGTTTTGGGAATTTTGAGAAAGAGAAAGTTGTATGGTAAGTTATCCAAATGTTCTTTCTATGATTCAGAAGTACACTATTTGGGTCATGTCATAAGTAAGGAAGGAATCGCAGTAGATCCTTCAAAAATAGTGGCAATAACTGAGTGGCCTGCACCAAAGAATGTGCATGAAGTAAGAAGCTTCATGGGTCTTGCTGGTTACTATAGAAAATTTGTAAAGGATTTTTCTAAGGTAGCTGCACCAATAACTTCATTGCAGAAGAAGGATAAGAAATTCATGTGGAATGACAAGTGCGAAGCGGCTTTCAAAAGTCTGAAAGACCAGTTGACTTCTGCACCTATATTGGCTGTACCAGACCCTAATGGGAATTTTACTGTTGTAACTGATGCTTCTGGGGAAGGTCTTGGAGGTGTTTTGCTACAAAATGATCAAGTCATTGCTTATGAGAGTAGAAAACTTAAGATTCATGAGCTGAATTATGCCCCTCATGATTTGGAGCTTGCTGCCATTGTTCATGCGCTTCAAGTCTGGAGACACTACTTACTAGGGAAACCTTTTGAGTTGAAAACTGATCACTTGGGACTGAAATATATTTTTACTCAGCCCAATCTGAATGCCAGACAAAGAAGGTGGTTAGAATTTTTATCACAATATGACTTTGATATTAGCTATATCAAAGGGAAGGAGAATAGAGTAGCTGATGCTCTAAGTCGTAGGAGGCACATTTCTGCTCTTATAACGTTGAGAACTCAGTTTAAAGACGAGGTAAAAAGTGCCTCAGAATCAGATGCATATTTTCAGCAAGTAAAAGCAGCGCTTGCTGCAGAACCTAAAGATAAAAGGTATGAAGGTTTTCATCTTGATAATGAAGGAATCTTGCGTTATGAAAATAGGGTATATGTACCTGTGCTGAATGATTTGAGAAAGAAGTTGTTAGTTGAATTTCATAATTCACCTTTCTCTGGACACCCAGGTATCACAAAAATGCTAGCTGATTTGAAACAGCAATACTTCTGGAAAGGTATGAAAAAGGATGTGATAAATTTTGTGACTCATTGCCTGGAATGTCAGCGGGTGAAGGCAGAGCATATGCACCCTGCTGGACTGTTATATCCTCATAGCATACCGCAGTACAAATGGCAAGTAATAACCATGGATTTTGTACAAGGACTACCTATGTCCAGGAATAAACATGATGTTATCCTGGTAGTTGTAGATAAACTGACTAAGGTAGCTCATTTCATCGCTGGAAATCTAAAGGATGATTCACCAGTGCTGGCCAAGAGGTTCGTACACGAAATTTTCAGATTGCATGGTGTACCAGAACTGATTATATCAGACAGGGATCCTAGAATGACGTCAAGGTTTTGGCAAACGCTTAACGCAGCCCTAGGAACAAAACTAAACTTCAGTTCTGCATATCATCCAGAAACGGATGGGCAAACTGAGAGGGTAAATCAAGTGTTGGAGGACATGTTGCGAATGTATTGCATGGATCAACAGTATAAATGGGAAGAGTATCTCCCATTAGTTGAGTTCGCATACAACAACACTTATCACTCATCTCTTAAGATGGCACCTTTTGAAGCACTTTATGGAAGAAAGTGCAGAACCCCTGTAAGTTGGGACAGTGTAGAGGATAGAGTGGTAATTGGACCAGAGATTCTCACAGAGATGGAACAGCAAGTTAAGCTGATTCGTGAACGATTAAAGGAAGCAGCGGATAGACAGAAGAGCTATGCTGACCTTAAGCGGGTTGATAGAAAGTTTGAGCTTGGTGATAAGGTTTTTCTGCGTGTTAAACCCAGAAAGAGTTCTATAACTTTTGGCAAGGCTGCCAAGTTGTCACCACGATTTGTGGGACCTTTCGAAATTGTCGAAATAATCAATCCTGTAGCTTATCGTTTAGCATTGCCTCCTGCTTTATCTCGTATGCATGATGTTTTCCATATTTCTTTGCTTAAGAAATACGTTTCAGATCTGTCACATGTTTTAAATTGGAATTCCTTGCAGGTCCAAGACCCAGGAATAATCGTGGTTAAACCCACAAGAGTACTGGAAACTCGCCAATTGCATTTGAGGAATCGTGATATTCAGCAATGTAAGGTCCAGTGGGACCAGTTTAGCGAAGAAAGTGCAACTTGGGAAAACCTGGAAGAGATGAAAATTGCTTTTCCTTCTCTTTTTGCAACAGAATGAAATCTGTTGATAAAATACTGTTATGAACTTATTGTTTTTAAGTATTTATGAAAGCCAGATGAAGGCAGACTTTATTCAGGTTGAATAAAAGTGTTGTGACATTGATTTCTGAAACTATTTAATATGGAAGTAGTCACATTGTTTGTGTACTAATAAATTGATTGACCGGAAGGTTAAATTTAATATGTAATTCATCGGGACGATGAATCTTTTTAGGAGGGAAGCATGTAACACCCTGAACTGTTGTTACTTTCTCCTAAGCATTCAAGTGTTGATATGTGATTTCTTGTAAAAGGATGTGTTCCTCGATTCAGAAATCATGCTTGATATGTATTGAATTTCTTGCAGATTGCAGATCTTGACTGAGTCAAAATATGAATAGACTCTTTTATTTATTTCATTTTGTGTCTGAATATTAATCTGATCACGGAATGAATTATAGAGGTATTCATCAATGATATCTAGACTTGGATCAGAGGAATTGATCCAAGTAATGCTTTAAATCTGTTTGTGATAAAATTATATCACAGACCTTGAACAGGTTGCAAGGTATGGAAGCATTTAATAAGCTGGTCAGGAGTATGACTCAGGCTGATCTTGAGAAATGAAACGGTTCCCGATATCAAAGTATATCTGGAAGGTCTCGATTGTAGACCAGGTAATAATTCGTTGACATACAATTCTGCAATAAGAACAGGAGTTAACTCTGTTCTAGAAGGTATGATACAGGTCTTTCCGAGTTTTCAGGACAAGGACCAAACTGAATTATTAAGGGTTAGTAACCTAAAACTAAAACCTAACCTAGGGGTTAGATTATTGTTAGTCTAACCTAGACCTAGGCTATTTGTTAATATCCTAAGTTAGTATCTTTGTGTAAATTTGTTAGTGTGGGTATTACCCTAAACTCTAACCTAAGATACTAACCTAACTAATGAAGAGATTATGAAGGGGCCTATGAAGGGTGGCGAACCATCGGCGGTGTTTTCCATGGCAATTAATGTAAGGGATAAGGATGAGGGACAGGTCAATGGCGGAGGCTTAAGCGGCGGCTAATCTGTGCAGACTTGGCAATTGCTAAGTTTGGAAATGAACTTGAGTTTTTAGATGGACTGTCGCCAATTCTGGCGGTCGGTGGGAGTAGAGTTTAAGCGGGAAAATTGGTTTAATGGCATTCAATACTCTCGGAAGTCGAGCTCGGAACTCGCGAGAAGGCATGCAAGCGGAAATTTGGGGGTTTGTTTGGCTTGTCGCGATTTTCGGTCTTCTCTCTCTCTGCTTGTTTACTGGTTCATCGCACCAGTTCTCTTTGAGTTGCATGGCAAGAATGAATTTCTCTGGCTCTTTTCTCTGTCATGGAGGATATATTTGTGAAGGAGACAGCGAAATTTTGTTGGTCGCTTTATCGTGGAAAAAGAAAAGGAAGTTTGAGCTCTTCCTGTGGTCTGCTTCGGAAATTTGATCAAAATACAGGCATGCTAGGCCCTAACCTTTAAATATCTTGCTGTCTTTCAAGTGCTTTCATTAAAACAACTCTGTTCAAATGTTTTGAGAAGATTAGATGAATTTTCTATGAGATCTAGTTTGATTTTTGGCACTGTATCTCTTCTGGTTCGATTTTTCAATTTCCGCTTGATGGGTGTTTGTTGAAATCGAACTTCGACTCTATTTGTTTGAGTATTTATTCTGGCTTATGCATGTGAGGTATTTATTTATAAAGGTTTGAGTGTTCGGCCTGTTTGGCGTGAGCCCTTAGAATATACCTGTGTGCAGTATAAGACCACTGTATGTCTTAATTCGTGGTCGCTGTTTCTTGTTATAGAAACCGTATGGAATGATTTGGATGAATACAGTAAGATTGATTAGTATTATCGCTTCTTTGGGTACTCTGTCGTGGGATTTGTTGACAGCGACTAATGATACTTTCGGGTTTCATTTGTATTCAATTTTTGGCTTGGAACAGGCAACTGTAGTGTTACCGTAGTCTTTTCGACCTAGCGGGAGTTGTTTTCCTTGTTATTAGGTTAGCGGGATTACTTGTGGACTGTGTATAATATAGATACTCCTGTACTTTGTTGTATCGACTCAGTGGAGTCGATGATTGAATCGTATATTGCTATCTATTGCTGGGAATGTAGATTCATCCATAAGTTTTGTGAATGGATTTTTTGTGAAAGCCTGGTAAGATGAAACAGGGCTTTTGGCTACTGTTATTTGAAATAATTAAAGGATAAAGACTTCCTGTGTATGCATTTTCATTTCTATGTGAAAGCTGTTCGAAAGTTTCGAAGCGGCCCAATAGATTTCCTTGCTTGAAATGGGTATTCGATTTGCTTCACTTGTTTCATTCTGATTGTTAGCCATGAATGGCATATATGGATTTATCAACCAATTTCATAGTACGTTGCTGTAGGGTTCAGTGGTTATGAGTGCAAAACCTTTAACAGTTACAGTGTGAATATATATATTTATACTATTGTGAATTGGACGACTCTGAGGAGTCGATTGAATGATTCATTTTATTTTTGAGCCGAATAAAGTTAAGTTGTGGTATTTTAAGTGCCGGCGACTTAATGGAATAACATGTATTTCGATCTTGTTATTGCGATTGGAATTCCTTCGTGTTTTTGGGATTTTGAGGTACAGATTCTTAGGTGGACATGTACGTCTTCGACCTGTGCAAATTAGTGTAAAATGATTGGCAGAGAGTAATTTGTTGTCTGATTCTTGTTATGCTTCGTTGATGAATATCAGTATGAATTCATATTCATTTGCTTGAATTGTTACCTCCGTTTGAATCATTGGAATTCTGGAAAGGTAACTAGTACTTCTGTCTCTTTCTGAGCTTGACCTTGGACACTGTCTTTGTCACTTTTTGAGGTCCTTGAGCATGGATGACCGTTTCGTGTTCTGACCTTGTTTGGGTAAGTCGCGAATATCACACCAAGACTTGCATGCGGCAAGGTAAGGATCGTTTGGTTGAATTCCTTTCTTTTACTTCAGTCCGATTTTGACTGAGCAAGAATATGTATGCTATGTTCTTTTCCAATTAATCTGTCCGATTTGACTGTGCATGATTTGGAAATACCGTGTGGGCAACATAGCATAGTCCATTGGAAACCTTAGATTGCTTGATGCAATGAGGTTGTTGTTTTCAGCGATACGCTTGTAGTTTCTTGTTTTCAACTTGTGTCAAAGCCTTACTGTGTAAAAGGAACTAGCATTGGGACTAGGATTGATACATGAATTGTTGATGTGTTAGTTGCTGTACCAGGAGTTTGCTGTGTTTCTATTTCTTGATTTAGAACAGTGATCTTGCTTGCGGCTTGTCTAACTTGTTCATTTAAATACTGGTTGAATGTTTTCATATGTGAAGACGGTACAGTGATGAACTTATGTGAAAGGAAGTATGAATGGTTTGGTTCCTTCTCTTCCTTTATTTAATACTTGTTGATATTTATCTATCAGTGGGAAATTGTTTTGTAACATATTGGTGGAATTCCGAATTGTTATGTTGTGCCCTTTTGGAAGAATGAAACGATCTGACCAATGTCGTGATTTTGGATTCATTGATTGTTAGTGTACATTCGTTCCTTGTTTCTTCATATTTGATGAAATATTAGAAAGTGATTAAGACTATTCTGTAACATTTATAGAGTTACATATTTGTAATCATTTTGTATTACAAGGGCTTAGTCTGATTATGTTTACTTATGTGAATATCTGATCTCATTTAAACAGGGTGTTTAATGAAAACAATTGATGGATTGCAATTGTTTTAAAAGTTAGTGCTTATCATGCTCAGTTCATTGAACTGACTCATGTTGACTATTTTTGCAGATGGTTGCCGTAAGAGGTAAAAGCAATGCAGATCTGACAGGCTGATCAGATTGTTTATTTGATTTATAAAGAATTACAGCTTGATTTTATAAGATGTACTATATGTGAAAAGATGTTTCTTTTCCGTTAGCATTATATCAAGTATGCTGTTGCATAAAATGTAATTGTATAAGTTCTGAAAGGAATGAAAATAAGTGTTTGAAACTTATGTATTGTATTCTATTTCTGAAGGTTGACCTTCTTCGGTTTATGTAATGAAGGGGCATTGTTATTATTGTATATTATGGATGCTTTTGTGATGACAATGAAAGCTTGTAAGTAATAAGATTAAATTCTTATGAGTGTTTAGTAGTTCTAAATTGTTCTAGCAAAAGCAATATTGGAATTAAATTATTGTCTCTCTAGAAGATAGGTTAAAATTGAGCCTAAAAGAGAACGCTAAACAAACTGGATTAAATTACTAATCCCTAGTCCTAAGTATGAAAGGACAACAGTAAATTGGATTCTTAATCATTTATACCTTTAAACTTAAAAGTATGATATAAATTCAGTTAAGAGAACTGATAGGCAATCAATGGAGTTCAGATGGCAATCTCAGTAAAGGTTATGAGATATTGTTCCATTCTGTTGCTTTAGAATCAGGTGTATTCTAATGACTCCTTGATGAGAGCGTGACCGTAATACCTCTACCAAGTAATGAGTCTTTTAGAGGAGGGTCGTCTTAAGACAAAGAATCCAGGGATTTGGAAAGGCTAACCTTAGGGAAAAGTCTTTAAAAGTAATTTAAACTCAGGTGCGTAACGCTTGTTATTGGGTAGATCTTCTCGAGGCGGATTTAAAGGTTGACGACATAAAGTCGACTGCAGGGCTGTACCTCCGAGAAGATTAGGATCTTCTCGAAGTTACAACAATGCAGGTGACTTATGGCGACACCCTTTGCATTGATCGCTAAGATTTACACTTGATTTCGCACGAGTTACCCTGGGACCGATTAAGAACGTGGTCATGTTATAAGACTGCCTCGGAGATTTGGGGTATCATGACACACTGGTTGAACTGCAAGGTTGAACCAGTATGTCATCATATCCCTAATCCTCGTGGGCAACCATATAACATTATCACCTTGTTAATCTGCCTCCGAGTGATTCAGTTGTGAAAGGAAGGACTGACAGTAGTCAGTATAAGACATTCTATATAACATATGAATGGGGTGAAGGACGTATTCCAGATTGACGAGTATGCCGTTAAGGAATACGAGACATGAACAGTATGTTTCAAATCTTTGGCCAAAGTATCGCAAGCTGCTGATTGCGTTGTCCTAATTCACCTAGTCTAAGGGATGAGATGCCGATGAATAATGGTAACAGTTATTCAGTTAGATTCCTTGGACAGAGCATTCTGAATCCCAGATTAGGGAAGAGAACCGCAAGAGTGTTGTGTTAAATAAAAACACTAACTCTTTTTACTCATGAATAGATCGGTGGATTACCGAGTCATGGAATGAATAGATCGGAGGTATTCCGAGTCATTACAGCTGCATATGGTTGTCTGTTATATAAATGGTTATTTGAATTGTGAGTTCTAAATTATGTATTTAGAACCAGTATGCAATTATCAAAAAAAAAAAAATTGACTTGTTCTATTGTCTAAAATGAGGATGGAAGGAGCTAAGTGAGCAGCTATACTAATGGGAATACCAATGAGAAGTTGACCGTCGGGTGTACGGTCAGGGGTATGAGACAAATATTACTGTATGACACTAGGATTAGCATCCAAAAATTTGGCAAAGTCCTTATCTCCTACAGGGATCTTAGGAACATCACTGGTGTCCATAGGATTCCCCATAGGATGTGAAGAGGGTGATTCAGGAAAAGGCACAGAACAAGCATGTGAAACAATGGCGGCGGCTTGCTTTCCGAGTGATAACAACCATAGAAAGGAGTACACAACAGATATTCTTTCAATTAGAAACATAGAAACAGACAAGAAGATGTTGGAAATTGGTAGGTTGCTGGTTTGTCAGGAATTGTAAAAGATACTAACTGATATCAGTCAAGATAACCGATGTCGGTCAGGACTGTAGCCGGCGTCAGTTAGCTAACCCGATGTTGGTATAATAGGACCAGTATCGGTCACTGTGAAAGCAAAGAGAAGATGTAAGAAGTTGCTGATTTGGTGTTAATAGTAATTAATATGCACTGCCAAACTGTTCTGTAGTGATAACTAGAAAACAATGTATGAAAGAGAAACAAAACTGAAAACAAGCAAGAATGCACAAACAAATTAAGAGACTAACCTTAGGGTTAATTTTTAATCAATTGTGGACTTATACCTTTAGACGCAAGAATGATGTCAATCATAAACAAAAGACTTAGAGGGAAATGTCAAGTTTGTTTTGGCTTATAAGGTTACCTTAATCAGGAGCGGAGGAATACCGCGGAAAAAGGGGGGATGTTTTGAGCTGTTGTGTTAATCATGAAGTAATTTGGTATGTGTTGTGCAGTGAAAGTAAGATTAATTTCTTGTCAATACCGTGGATATCACCCCCACGTGTACGACTTGTTACTTAATCTACGTTCACTAGAACACGTGTTTTAAACCCAAATCGAAAATGATATTCGATGAAGCAAAGAAGATGACTTTCACTAATGCAAAGATGAGGAAGAAAGACAAATTCTTTTACCAAAATGACAAAAAATATCTTGTGAATATTTAGAAGAAGAAAATAGTAAGTGTGCTCCCTATATGAAAGCAAGCAAGAAAGAAAGAAACCCGAAAGGGTCCCACCGGGCGTGCCAAAAATGTTTCGCATAGAATGTTTCCATTCTTAGAATAGAGTTGCTTCTATCCTTTCATTCTCTTGAGAAACAGATAAGGGTTAGGGCTAGGAGGAATACCTGTTGAATGTTGGGAGGGTGTGCGCGTACCGTAGAGAGAGATCAGATCGATTGCGAAGAACTCCTTTTTGTCTGGGAAGGACTACCTTTGCAAATAAGAATACAAGACCACCAGATTTTAGTTAGACAATAAATGAGGGAACTGCCTTGGGCCCAGGAAATATTAGACTTCCTTTCGAAGGTGGTCAGTTCCCCTGCTTAATACGAATTAACACAAATTCTAACAAAGAAGTTATTGCGAAATTACAATTTAGTTACCTCGTTAAAAAGCAATAGAGGAAAAGGCTGGTTTTGGTTTGAGTCACAGTGACCGATGCCAGTCACTGCATAACCAACTGCGGTTATAACACCGGTACTAGTGGTTGATAACCGATATCGGTAGGGGTAGTGATTTAGGGGCTTTTAATGAAGGTTTGCTGTAAGGTGGTTATGGTGCTTATAAGGGCTGATAAATGATTGAGGGGATAGGCAATAGGGTGATGGAGAAGACTCAGAGAGTGTGGGAGATGTTCTTCTGGGCAATGTAAGGGTAGAGGAATGAAGGTTAGATGCAGGGTGCTATCGGGTAGTAGATCTAGGAGGTGATCTTATAATTACTATGAATCAGAAGTTCAAGAAATGGTATTTAAAAATGTACAAGACACTACTTACTTGTTCCTGATGAAGATACAGGTCCAAGGATTGTGATGACGAAGGAAAGGCTCAGGTGGGATGATCTGACAATCAAAGATGAGCTATCTTCTCTCCCAATGCTTGGATGAGTTTCGTTTTGCTCTAGTTACTCATTTGCAGTCTTGGGCTTGATGTCCTCTATAAAATTTTCTCTTTTCTTCACTTTTTTTTGCTCTGCCAAGTGAATCCTGAATATTTCAAATGAATTCCTAGATCCTTTGTTTTTGGTTGGGGAAGGTCATTTACAGGGAACCGATGGCGGTTACGTAACTGACGGCGGTCAAGTAGGAACCGATGTCGGTTAAGTCAAAGTGGGCTATTTTTAGTAAAATAGCCAACTTTCCCTCCTTTTCTCCTGAGGGATTAGTTTTGGGCTTGGTCAAGTCATTATTAGGTTGGTTTTGGTGCGGGTGAGGAGTAATTAGTCATGGGTGTGGATGTAGACCAAGTTATAGGTCTTAATTAGGTTAGTTTAGGGTTAGGACTAGGTCATGATGAGGTGGCGAAATGAGGTGGCAGGTTTGGAGATGTGGATTTATTAATTATAAGGTAATTAATAAATAATTGTGTAAGGTTTAGGTGGTGAGGTTAGGTTGCGAAATGAGATGCGGGGCACAGGGTGTCGTAAGACACAAATTTGGTGTCTACAGTCATTCCTGAATAAGATAGGTCTCTTATCCATTACTGAATGTTAGTTTGTTTCTAGTCTCTTTAGCATATGATGGTTTTGTTCATCCATCGTCCGTCATATTACTCTACATGTCATTGTATGGTGGAACAAAGTATCTCAACGTAGTTAGACATTCTTTGTCATTGAATTCTCTGAGTTATTTCACCATAACTATGGATTCAATACTTAGTAACAAACATGGCTCCATGCCATACAGGCCGTTCCTCTGATGAATTAATCCCACTGATTCAGCATCAATGACATGGCACTAAAGTTAATCAAATGTCATTACTTTGGTTCTGTGACAGACATGTGGGCTCATTCTCAACAAAATATTCGACCATGATTCATTGATGAAAACACACTTCGGGATCATTTGCTCCATTTAACTTATACTCACTCATGTGACCATCAACTTCTATGGATTCTACCCTTTTGACAGGTACTCGAGAAAGTGTTTATGCCTGTACACCAATGATGGAGCTCTGATTTCAATGACACCACTCTTAGTGATCCACCTTTATGGTGATCCAACCGATTCTTTATTGAGGTCCTGTTTTCTCCTCTATGGATGTCATCTATCCCCTGAATTCATTATGTGCCACAAAGAATTAGCATGCAATCACCTTGTTAGATGATATGTTTTCAATGATATGAGGTCCTCAAGGACTATGAAGGTCTACTTCTCAAAGTTGTATTGTAACTATACATAAAAATATGCACATTCATGAATGGAATTAACATGGTCGACTCAAAAATCTTGCTGGTTTACTTGATGTGAGAATCACCAGCTATACTCCTCTAGCTCCATCAGGCATAAGGGATCCAACATCATTCTTCATACCTATTTTGAATTCCTGGCATACAATTATGAGCTTAGAAATGGATTTCTTGAGTTGAGCTCAAAGACTCTCACATGTTTTCTTGACACATATCCACTCTCAAGGCTTTTCCACTTACGCTAGACAACATGTTGGATTACATGGCTTGACATGCTAGCAAATTCTATAATGAACTTCCCTATCAAACCATAATGATATCCTTACAGAATTATTGTAGTGACTTTGGTCAAAATTTCATGGTGCAGAATAGGATACATTCCACTCTTGGCTATTACACGAAACTTCAGATGCTAGATCACATACTTGTCCTTAGTAGACACCAATTCAATCAATGAAATTTCCTCTTGGGGCCACAAAGATAGTTCATTTTCAAAATTAATCCTTAGATGACCAACATATACTCATAATACAGTACTAGACTCATACTCTTAACAATCTCAGATGCATACATCCTTCTTGGCTTTGATCTTGAAAATACAATCTTTCTTGATGACATCTAATTAGACCATATTGATATCCTATTACATTAGGCATAACTAGGGGGGCATGAAGTCCATTACCCCTTCAAAGATTGCTCTAACAATTGGATAAAACCAAATAGGATTTTGTACCTTTTACTTACATTATAACTTGAGTTGGTACTCACATAATCATGGATTTTGATCTGCGCTTCCCTAACACTTACTTGCTTAAAACCTGATTCACACTCATGATCTAGGATATGGAATAACCTCTTACACTCTTGTTTCACTGTCTGCAAACACCTGCACAATAAGGTAGGGACTAACGGTCATTGACACAGGGATCTTCATGATCTTACACTATAATACATACACATATGTTATCTTTTGATTTCCTATATTTCATAGTACACATTGCATCTTCAACATCTTGAAACCCAAGTTATGCAAATGATGGGGTACATCATCTTACATTTTATTCTTACATTACCACACTATCTCATTAATGGTTCACATGAAGATTTTGGTCTTAAAACATCATTACACATTTCATGAATGGTTTGGTGTTACACTAACTGAGTTCAGGCAATATGTACCAGATGACCTCCATGCATACACACTCTAGTCTCATGGTTCATACTCATAAGTACATGCAAATATGCATCATCAAATGTGTTATGACAACACATTTAACCATTAATTTTACTTAAATTCTCATGGGACACTACAAAATTTCCCATTGATCGAGACACTATAGGCTAAGTTAATCACCAATATTGCATCATGTTAGTGATTTATACGCCATCAAACATTGCATCACCAATCCTTAGCTCCAAGGTTAGTCAATATGACTTTAGGATTAATCATCACTTATGTTACTCATCTTGTGATAATGACCTTTAGGATCAATACATCACTACATGTTGTACTTGGGTTACAACTCTTCATACACAATTCAGCTTCATACACAAAATGGTAATCTAATTGTTTCAAGACATAATCCAATGCTAATGCATTAAGCACAAAGCATTACCTATCAAGTTTTTACACACTTTCATTTCCTCTAATGACTATCTAATTGAACTAAAAAATGTATACCTTAAGACTTTACCATCAACTCAAAAAACCTCTAAGTTGTTAACTTGCATTCTAAGGGTTGATAAATCTTCTCAAGTCTTCAACATGAGTGCACCTATATATTACTTACCCAGACATGAGCAACTTCTTACATACCTAGATTATTTTTCCTCCATATACCGTCATGTCACTTAAATTACATATGAAAGATAAACTAACCTTTTTATGTTCATACCTCTATTCACACCTAGATCTAACATAGATGCTTTCAAGGTCCACACAACACTACTAGCTATGACATCTTGGGGCCAATCAGACCTAAACTAGTCCTTAAAGCACATATCAAACTGTCTCAACTTGACTCATTCCTTATAATACATCTTCATAAAAGTACTAAAACTTTCATTCTATGTTACTACAAGTCACCATGCATGAATTCAAACCTTCTCCATAGAACTACATTCATTGTAACTTGAACCACATGGCATACTTAAATCCTCATGATAATGCTTCCCAGACTTAAACAATACATTAAGACACAAATTTTAGGATCCTACGTACAAATTCATGACCAAACACATACCTTGTGAACTTTAACAATAATGTATAATCATATTGAAAAACAACATTGATTTTTCTAACTGGTATTTTCCTCAAGTTCTACAATGATAAATCTTTGTCATACATGATTTCAAGCTCACATTCCTAATTACAGTCTAACCATCATACATGTAGACTTTATGTCTTACATATGGCTTATATCACATGATCATATTAATTGATAAATATACCAATCTCTATCTCAAAGAGTTATATACCTATATTAGGTCTCAAACTACAACCATATTAAATTTAAATTTAACCAATGATGACTTCATACACAAACCATTGTTCAAGTCTCAAGACACAATCCAATGCTCAAGTAAGCACAAAAATACCTATCAAATTTTCACACAACTTAATTACATCCAACGAATATATAACTGAACTCAAAATCACATAGGTGTTGAGACTGTACTAGAAACTCAATAAACCTCTAAGTTAGGTATAGACAAAAAAAATCATGCACTTGGGTACATTTCTAGGTCCTAACCCATAATAACATTCATATGATTCCTAAGTAAGAAAAATAGTAATTGACATTTGTTTTTGGCCTCTTTTCTATGTTTCTTGTTTTCTATCTTGTCTTACACACCCTACTACCCTATCAGGATTTCATTTATTTATCTTTCATGGATTCAAACACCAGTGTCAAGCTAGGATAACACCGCCCAGGAACTCCTAAAATCCCTGTGGGTGCCCTTGACCCTTTCTTATCTAACTTGTTCCTTTTAGGTCTCTTTTTTCTTTTGGGAATATTTTTCACTTATGGGTAGTCCTTCTAGTTTTTAATTACAAAATTCAAACAAGGGAATCATATAAATACATAGTTATGTCTTCAAAATCAAGGACCAAGAACTAAGAATATTTATCATCGCCTAAGAATGCATCCATCTAACATTCACTCAAGGGACAATGACTACATCAAATATGCATACACAACATAGGAAGGAGAATTTTTTTCTATTCCATCCACACATTCTACTACATTGCTACATCTAGTTAGTAGTCTGATATCAAGTGCAAGTTTCACAAGGGCATCCTAGGGCACAACATATGCACATACATCACTAGAACTACATGGATTATGATATGTAGTGTAGCAATGCTCGGTTGTAAGTTCACTCCTGGGGTGACCGCTTTGGGGTCAGTTCAACTCCCCATATTACATATTTCTTTTTAGGTTTGATGTGGTTTGTGATTTTTTGCAGGTGAACTTCTATTTTTTAGGTTACATGTACCTTCGGCATTCATTGTTTGACTACCAAGTTATCAACACATAGTAATTGTGACATAGTTGTGACACATCAGATATCATCTCTAGAGATTATACATAGTCACAAGTTCCTAGAAGAGGTATTTAGTGCCCAAGAACCCCTATCCTGTCGTGGGTGCCTATGTCTGGCCTTATTCTTGCAGTATAGAATTTACAACTAGTATTTGTGACACTTTTCCCTACTCTGATCATTTTAGGTTACAAGTAAATCAGCTCAGTCCTCTATCCTTCTTCTTTGTTTAGGGTTTCAAATATGCATCTTATATTTTTTGTTTCATTTCCTCATTTCGTAATTCATACATTTTTTGGTTCAGTAGTGTCTCTACAATATTAGGATTTAATTTAAATCATTTTGTGAACCCGACATTTGAATACTTTTTAGATCCTTCAACCATGAGTATTCACATTTATGAATTCTTACAAGCTAATCCTGATTGTGAGAGTAGAATCCAATCTCTCATGGATAATGCTCGCATCCCCCTAATACTCATCCTAACTAGGTATATCATCACTTTGTAACAACATTTTCTCCTCATCAAGAGAATATTATTTTCACATCTGATGCAATCACCACTCCTCTTTTTTCTAATGATCCTCCCCTTTATATCCAATTTTATTTCTATAAAATTGGAGTTAAGTGAGTACTATTTGATAATGGATCCAAGTTCAATCTTTGTAGTTTAAAATTTATCCAACCTGTCCTTTCCTCAGCCGATGTCAGCTCTTCCTCCATTTCTCTCTGTGGCTATGATTTTACTACACATCCATACATGGGCACCATCACCTTACCTCTAATATTTGGCCCAAAACTCTTCCTATTGTATTCTTTGTTATCAGTGAAACATTTCAGTTCAATTAATTACTTGGTAGGCCATGGCTTCACGTCATGTTGGTTGTTCCTTCTACAATTCATCGGTGCATTAAATTCCTAAATTATGTCTATGAACATACCATTACTGTAAAACCTGACTTATTCAAGTATTTCCACCTAGACCCAGTCACTGCACTACTACTCCCATTCTTTACCACAATGACAGGAATCTTTGTACTCCTCTAACTTCCACCACACTTACAAATACATCTTATACCCCTACACATATCACTTTTGACTACTAACTCAAGCAATATTCTCTCTCTACCACTGAAATTCTTCCCCAAACTATTTATACATTGGATGTCATGCCACCTAATTCATCTACCAAATTACACTCTGTGGTGACACTCCCTCCTTTTACATGCACCTTATTCATTTATAATTCTTATTGGCCTCATCTTCCATTCGAATATATCTGCTCTGAGACTATTTGCACACATGATGGCTTAGTCTGACTAGGAGTTAACATTAATGATTTCCTTCCTCCACCTCATTCTGCTCACTTATATCATGGATGTATATTCATTACTACTGCTTATGGCCTCTACCTCTTCCATTTAATAGTCTTTCTTACACGAACTCCTTGTTCCTCTCCACTCACACTAAGCTATTTTTGGCTTACTTACCTTGGTTACACATTGGATCCCAATCATATTGATATTACATTTCCCATGCCCTTCAACCGTGTCTCTATATGCAATGAATCCTTCTTGGGCTATTCTCAAAATCTCACTCGATGGTATACACATGATTGTCCACAACCACCTTTTATTGAAGAATATACAATGTGCATGTATAATTTACACCGCAAGGTCTCTTTATATGATCAACCTCACATTATTTCTTACTAAGTATTTGATCCAACTCTAATTGGATATGATCTTTAAAATGATGATCTTCTAGATGATTTTACTTTATTCTTTACCACATCACACACTTGGGGGAAAACATTCTTACTTCCCTCCTTTTAATCATTACCAATTCTTTCTACTCTCTACTCATACACATTACGATCCACACTTCATGCATAATCTTTCCCCATACAAACACATATCTAGATACACACTTTGTATTTTCATTACCCTAGGATGCTCTCTAGTTCCAAACTTCATACTTGATTGTTGAGGGTATAAATTTTAAAAAAACCTCACCATAATTCACTCTTTACACTCTACACTTCATGATATATCTTTCTAGTGCACATTTTAAAACCATTTCCCGATGATGCACTCTTGTTATATGCTTAATTCTCTATTTTTTAGGGTCCTTTTATAAATGAACCTATTCTCATACACATCCACTGGGGGCATGCTCCTCCTTCTATATTCACACATTGCATACCATTCCATCACACGCATACATGACATATTGCATATATTGGTTGCATCTACTCTTGATATCTTATTCTACTTACATGTACACTTTATTCTTTTTGCTAGATGTATGCGTAGTATGTCAGTATATTTTCTATATACATATGCACGTTCACTTTGTCTTTTGGAGTGAATGGAAATATCCTACATGTTTTTACATGCTACAATGATTCTTAGCAGTGTACCTCTTATAAGTCCCACAGAGGTTCCTGAGGGATTCTACTTTTTCACACATTATAGGTGCTATCATTTCATCATTTACGACTACTTTATAGCACATTAATTTCCACTGATACATACATGCTTTGTCATACTTTATATCTTTCTAACATGCTAATGGGTGCTTTATGTGTAGCATTTTCTTTGCAATACTATCTATAACCATAGTTATCTGATACACTAATGTAGCCTAGAATTTACCAGATAACACCCTAGACGTGTTGTCACATCACTTAGCCTAGACTGAGCACTCACCCAAAGCACACAAAGGTACAAGCTCCCTCTTTAGGGTTGTTATAAAAGGATGTTAGTGTGAGAAAGGAAGAAACATATAGATTCATAACTAGTCCATCATTATACAATGTGTGCTACATTCAGATCTATAAAAGAACAAGCTTAAACAGTAATCATGATTGAATCAATAACATGCACTACTCAATTACACACAAGAATGACACTTAGGTTCAGCCAATATCTTCCATCTATTAATAAACATATAAGCTCCTTACAATAATGGCAATCTATACCAATGCGCACATGGATCTGATATAGTAATCCAATCATGTGTGCATACCTCTATACCTTCATAAATCCATCTCTCTCTATGTATATATTTTACTATGTACTTCATATGATATATATATGGTGGGGAATTTCCCTTCACTGCTTATCTATTCCAAAAAAATAGGTTGCATGCTATTAATAGCCATGTGTTGTTTACAGGCATAGCCACACATGAAAGTGTGATATCTATAGACCTCTTGCAGTTAACTAAAGTGAAAATCCTATTCTTAGCTTGTCTCCATGCAAAACACTTGTTCTGATCCTCTAAAGATAGACAATGTGTGGTGCGCACATATCTACATCGTTGGTGTGTTCCACACGTCATCTTCTAAAAATAGGTCGTCATGCTCAAAATCAGCTAAGTCCTGAATGCTGAACTTGCCCTCTGCACCCTTGATCCTAGCCTTCTCTCCTATGCAGACTTCTTGTGTGATCTCTAATATGTATTCTCTGATCAACATTACCCCACACTAATCTCATTGTCATCCCGATAATGGGTATCTCCAAAAATGGAAGTAAAGAATAAAAGAATGGAAAGAATAAGAATGAAAGAATGTAGATAAATAAAGAAGTTTTATGAGGCTATGAGGCAGCCTCCTCTACATCATTTTGAATTATCAACTCTGGATACTCCTCCTTTATTTCAACCTCCAAGGATTTCCATTCAGCAAGTGCTTGTTCTACTTTCTATGGAATGTCCAAAGCAATGGATTCCAACTCATCCCTCACAAACTCTCCTTTTTCATTCTACAGAACCAACATAATGCTAGACATTGAGGTCATTCCTCCTTCTAGAAGATCCATCCTCTGCGTAATGAGTTTCCCAAGCTCTTCTAGCTGAGTCTTATGTGGCTCTTGTGTTGCTTGTAGGGCCTCACACTTCTACTTAACCATTGACAATCTCTCTGCGTGGCCCAATGTCTCATCTTTCATTACTTTTTGGACCTCATTGTTTTCTTCTAGGGTATTTATGCTAATAAGAGCCTCTGGAGATGTGCATATATTTAAATCTTGGTATACTTTCTTCAATACTTCTTGTAGTGCTTGCAACAGCCCTTCATAGGATGAAATCTTTCACATCACTGAGGCTTTCTCTCGTTCTGCCTCTTGCTCTGACTTCCTTGGAAATGTCATGCACAGAGGTTCATCTTGAAGCATCAGGCCCACCAAATTTCCTACATAATGTATCACTGAGGGAAATTTTTATGGTACCTTGGTCTCCAAGTGTCTCCTTACTCTAATGACATTTTCCCCAATCTCCTCTGCGATGCTGATAAATACTTCATTCTTATTATGTGCAAATTCCCTCTCTTGTGTTATGCGTGATATCTCCATATCCTTTGTCTTTAGCTCCTCATATGGCATTCTAATTGTTGCATCTTTATCCATGTTTCTTCTAGAAACCTCGGCATAAACCTTTACCAATGCATTGTTGATCTTCTCATCCGACATGACAGTAGGATTTACTGTCATGTGTCTAGCTTGAGGTGCCTTCTTCAGCCATCTTGAAACACATGAATCTTCACATACATCAAATTCTAGCTCATCCATGTGGGTGTGCATTGACCATGATAGTTACTTCCGAGTGTGCACAATCACCATATCCTCATCCATTAGCTCTCAGCCAAATAAATCCTTCTGTGTTATCGTGCTCTGGAAGCAGGAGCGGATAATTTTACCTTCATCCTCTTCATACCCCATGGCTAGTGGAATGTGCTCTCCACTCATCCTCTTCGATATAGGACCTTTGGGAAATGTATCTTCAAGGTTATGAGTTTGTCATGTTACATCTTGAGTAGTTGCATGTGTGGATCCAGAGATTTCCTTTTCTTTTTCTTCTCTATCCTTCATCTCTTCATCTTTTTTCTCTTCCTTGTTTTGTGGCTCGTCTTATTTCTCGAGTGGGGTAGGATATGCATGCTTGTTATCTTCTAATTCCTCTACTTCTTTATCCAACTTCAAATTTCTTCTCTTCTTTGGTTCAACAGTCTCCTTGTGTGGAGAGATACAAGGTGATTTTTGTACCATTTTTGGGGTTCCACTTTGATTCCTTGTGCATCTGAACACTTTCTTAAACCTATGCTCCCCCTGCTTAACCATCGTAACTTCCTCTTTGTCCTGTCCTTGAGGTAAAGGGGCCATATGATGTGACTCTTCTCTGTCATATGGTTGCTTTCTTCTGTGCTCCAAGCCTCCACTATCTTCATGCTCCTCCTCTTCAACCTCTACTTCAAAAACTTATATGGGCCTTTGTGCCAGTATGTTTTCTATCATGTGCTTACCCTTCAGTGGCCCTGGGAGCACGAATTCATTCTGTACATACTTATTGTTCTCCATCTTGGGCTTCAGTTGAAGATACACTAATGGTGCCCCTACCTCTACTATAGCCAAACTTATTGGCTTAATATTCAACACCTTTGAAATGATCCTCTCAATGTAGGACCTTCTTCCAGGATACACATGCTTCTTTCTCACCATATGGTAGTCACATTCTACCTTATTTGCATTGAATACCGGTCAGTGCATGTCTGTAAATATATGAACAGATGCTTAGAAATACCTTACAATGAATGCGTAAGGTAATTTACACCAAGGGCTCTAGAACCCATCTCTCATTAGGAAGCGCACGATGCAAAAATGCTAATATATAGAAAACTAGACTTGTTTCCCTACTCCTGATGGTAGGTCCTTTGAGATGTGTCACTCTTCTCCAAACATCGCGTGGAGCCTGTTGTACCATTTCTCTGTCCTTTTCTTGATGTCATCTGTCATGGCCCCTTTACATAGGTACTTGCTGAACCTTTCAGCTAGTGACTTATTCTTAATGGGGTATTCCCATACCTTTTCCTTTGGCCTATCTGGTACTCCAATTTCCATGAATACTAGTGATAGTAGAACAGCCCCAAAGTTGATCTTCCCTCCTTAGTGCTCTTCCTTGACTATTTGTTATACAATGTATCCTGAATATTGTAGATTGCCCCTTCTGACATCTTATGCTAAATGTGTAACCACATAGTATTTACTTGTGACCACCACTCCTGATCATTCAACTTTGTAACAAGGTGTGTTGTTGCTTACACAACCAGATAGTTCTTTAATTTGTCTATATACATACTACGCGGACCCTTTAGCTACTCCAGCTCCTGTCTGGTCTCTAAGATCGTGGATTTATCTATGAGATCATTCTGTATGTCCTCTCAGTTGGCATTTAAACCTATAACTGATGAAATAAGTGCAGATGAGATTCTAACTTTGCATCCTACAAAGTAGAATAATTCCCCATGCACTCTGCTCATGAGCCACTGATACAAGGGCTCATACTTCCCAAAATATGGAAGATCGTATAATTGGTAGACCCCAATTCTCTTCAGAATCTTCACATCTACATCATCATACACTGGCATGTCATTCATCGTACATTTGTTCATCCTAGCAGTGAGCAAGGAATCAAGCTCTTTCTTTTTATCCGCAGTCCTTTGATTGTATTCACTCACTTTTCTCTTTATAATAGGTGAATCCCATTCCTAGACAATAATGACTCCTTCTGGATATTGCATTTCAAAAAATCACTTTCGGGTGTCATCTCTTCTTCCTCGATGACCACCTTCTTCTTTCCTTTTGCTCCTGCCACAGCTACATTCTTAAGTGCCATTTTTACCTTGCAACTGTCTCCTCTTTTAACACTGCAATTTGTGAATCAAACCCTAGCTCAATTCAATCGTGCCCTTGGTGGAAAATTTGTACCCTAACTCCTCTCTGTCTTCTTGCTTCACTCAGACCCTTCACCACCAGGGATGCAAGCTTCATTTCACACAGATTTGTTTATCATGCTTGGTTTCACACCCTTCACATCTTAACCTGATCACTCAGCTCTTCGCACTTATCTCTTTTCTCAATTTATCTTAATATAAATGGTAAAAATGAATTTACATCCCATCCTTATATATATTTTTAAATTTGAATGCATTTATTTCTCCTTCACCTACTAAATATCCCCTCATTCATTGACCAAATTCATTCGTTTCATGTAGTACATCTTTGTGCCCCAGCTATAAGCTTCTAACATGCCTTCCTACCCTTTGGTCACAGACTTCTCTTCAGCATGCGCCCTTTCACCCGAGTACCTCATCACTGTACCTTCTCCTAGTAGTTATCATGGCCTCTACTTACCTCGCATTATATTGTCCTTTCATTCATCTCCATCCTTGGTCAGTTTTGAGAATCAATCTTCTTTTGACTTAAAGCACACATGTAGCAGCTTATTCCTTTCACCTTTCAATTCCCATAGTGTTTTACTTGGATAACTACAACCACCCCACACTAAAAGTATGTGAAGTCCTCTACGTGCAAGTGCACTTATTACACAAGAACAATAATAAAATTCATAAAGCATAGTGGCAATGAAGGAAATACATTAAGGAAATACATAATGGAAACCTAATCTAAATGGCAATACTGCCTTATTACAAAAACCAAGAAGACTTATTTATAGTAGGGCTTCAGCCCACTCCCGTTAAATTAACCAGGTAGCCATGTTCCCTCAAGTTTTTCTAACTGGAAAGTAGCTGATTCAATTATGTAAGTGATGACATATGGCCCTAACCAATGTAGTTTGAGCTTTCCTGAATGGTACAATAACTTTGAGTCATAAATAAGTACAATTTTTCCAATCTAAAACTTCTTATCCCTCATGTGTCTGTCATGCCATGCCTTCTACCTAGCCTTTTCCTACTTATGACTCCATTGTGTTATGGCTCTTCACTCATCCAGTTGAATTAGTTTCTCAATACACTCTTTTAAATCCTCCTCATTACCTAGACCTCCAGTGCATGTAATACACAAAGAAGGTAACATAAATTTTGTAGGGAGAACGGCTTCTACGCCAAACACCAACTAAAATAGTGTGGATTTTTTCAATCTCTTATAAGTTGTTCTATATGCCCAAAGAATAGCTGACACTTTGTGATCCAAATCCTTTCTTCCAACATAACATTTTTTGTAAAATTATGGCTTAAAATCTTGTTGAAAGCCTCATCAGTTCCATTTGCCTGAGGATGATAGGGATGATAGGGAGTAGTTTTATGGTGTGTAACCATAAAATCATCTTATAGGATCATGATTGTCTCATTCAAAAAGTGTGTGCCCCTATCACTTGTCAAGTTCAATTACATCCATATCTTGTAAGAACATTCTCCCATAAAAACCTAGTTATTGTATTTGTTCTATGGTCCTTCGTACGTGCTACTTTTACCCACCTTGTGATATAATCTATGTAAGTAATAATATAGCGTGATCCAATCCTTCATGCGGCTGGCGAAATAGGTCCAACAAAGTCAATGGCCCATTTCTCAAATGGTTCAGCACTAGTAATTGGTCTCAAAGGCATCTCATCTATTTTCTCCGGTTTTTTGAGGCACTGACAATGATCACATGCCTTACAATATTCTTTACAGTCTTTATACAATGTCTCCCACCATAATCTAGCAAGTAGGATCTTCCAGGAAGTCACATCACCTGCATAATGGCCTCCTGCAATACCACTATAAGATTCTTCCATAATATCCTTGCGCTCATGCTCCAATACACAACGGTGTAATACTTCATCTCTTCCTAACTTGTAGAGGTCAACACTTATTAACATAAATGGTGTCGCGCGTATAGCAAGTTGTTTCTTTTCTAATGCATTTATTCCTTTTGGTGCCACACCAATCCACAAAAACATAGCAATGTCTTCTAAATCTGATGGCACGTGTTGTACCTATATAACTATGCATCTGGCATGGTGTCTTCAATTTTCTATGCTTCTTCTCCTGAGTGAATTCTAAAGAATTGGTCTAGTCTAGAATTACTTTTCCCTAGCTTCACCACAACTGTGATATCAAACTCTTGAAATAGGAGTACCCATCTTCATATGTGCCCCTATAAGACGAGTTTTTTTACCAAGTACTTCAATGTCATGTGATCCATATAAAACACAAATGGTGTTCCTAACAAGTACTATCAAAATTTGTGTAATGTATATATCAGGGACAAAGCTTCGCTCTCTGTAGTTGTATAATTCTATTCGGCAAGGGCAAGCTTCCTACTAGAAAAACAAATTGGATGATCTATAATACCTTCTCTAGGTTGAGATAACACCATGCCAATGGCCATGCTAGAGGCATCCACATGCACATGAAATGGTTTATCCCATGAGGGAAAGCACAGAATGGGTGTGGTAGTAATTTTCTCTTTTAATATCTCAAATGCATGTTGTTGCGGTTCTCCCCAATAAAATGTACCTGTTCCTTTAAGTAACTCCTCTAGAGGTGTAGCAATTTTTTCATATCCTTTGATGAATTTTATATAATATCCTATATGACCTAAAAATCCATGCACCTCACTTTGATTGGTAGGTGCTTCCAGTCCTATGATGACTACAACCTTAGTTGGATCAACCAAAAAACCTTCCTTAAAGATTATATGTCCTAACAGTATTCTAAATGGTGTATAAAATATACACTTCTTGATATTCAAAGAGATACCCAATTGTCTGCACTGTTCAAAAATTAAGTGCAGATTGTCACAATGATCTTTCACAAGCCCATATAATGTCCAATCATCTAGGTATACCTGTAAGAAGTTGTGAATAAAATCTTTGAATGCCTGAACAACTATTCTTGAGAATACAGCAGGATCATTTTTCAATCTAAAAGGCATCATGGTATAGGAAAAATTGCCCCATTCAGTAGTAAATTTTGTCTTTTCTTGATCCTCCTGAGCAATCCTAACTTGATGATACCCAGAAAACCCATATGTGAAAGAATATATTTCGCGCCCTGCCACTCCTTCCAGTATTTCCTCAGTGAATGGCATAGGGAATGGATCTGTGAAGCATGCAGCATTCATCTGCCTGTAGTCCACACATATTCTAATTCATCCATCCTTCTTGATATTGATCACCATTAGACTAACCCATTCTGGCTCATCAAGGGGTTTGATAATTTGAGATTTCAACATTTTATCAATTTATTCTTTTACCTTTTCGAGTAATTTGGAGTTCATTCTATAAGGTTGCTTCCTAACTAGTCGTGCACCATTCTTAAGTTTTATCTTCATTTCCCCAAAGTATTTATACACACCTTTAAGTTCATGATACCCTCGAGGGAATATGTCTTGATAATCCCTAAGTAAATCAATGATATTTTCCACCTCCGAGTCTGACTAGTAGTCTCCAATGATGGCCTCCTTAGGCTCAACCTCCAAACCTATATTCACCTTCTTTGTCCTCATGGGTTCATGATAGGCACATGTATCCTTGTCTGTGCTATCCAAGACCTCATGCACCCCTTGTGAATGTTCAATATCTAGGTTCTCAACTTCCTCATCATCCATGATGTACACCTCTTTCCTTTCTCTTTCTCGAGGCAAGCTCGCTCAAGTAGTATGGAGTCCATTTCTTCTCCCTTTTCAAAATGCACTCCAGACTCTGCCTCACCAAATAATTCTTTAATAGTCTCTTCATCTTTTACACTATCTCCCATAGTTAAGCACTTGAAAAAATTTAATGCCTCTTCTATTGGAGATTGGGAAGAAAAGTAGTCAGAGGTATGGATCATTCTGCAGTCAAATTTTGCCAGTTTCTATTCTATCGATGTAGTTCTGCGTAAACATACCAGGCATGTTCACATCCTTGTAGAGTAGAGTATAATATATGCACCCAGAGTGAATGTGGTAATGCTTCCTATCCTACTATCTATAGTCTCTCACACTACCGAATGTGATGTTAAATAGGTTGATCACCATGATAAGTGTAGATCTATGTAGATGCATTTTTCCTTACAAACCTAATAGATATGGTGATTCCAATCTCTTCCCATTCTATAAGATATCTCTGTGGACTACCCACTAGTGTGTTGCTATCCCACGTAAGGTATATACTAACATATATCTTCTCTTAATTTAATTTTTCCACCGTGTTTCTATGGCTTTCAAAAATATAGGAAGATCTTCTACCCCTGTATACCAAGGTACTGTGCTACCTATCCGTCAAATCGAAAAAATTCCATTCTTGTGCACAACTACACTTTTTACCTTGCGCCCTACTAGTTCATATGTACCATGAACCCAATTGTAAAAATCAATACTCATAGTATCACTAATAGAATGAGAATCCTCCCACTATATGATGCCTTATTTTTAAGTCTCATTGACCTCTAGGTCCTGAATAGCGCGTACATAAATTTTGATTAAGTCCTCCTCACTTAGAGGCTCAACATATGGTGTAGACTTCCCATCTGTTAGAGGTATCACAACTCTTTCCTCCTTATTCTCAAAGCTGATATACCCCTTATAGAATATCCAGTCAGCATTATTCGCATAACACCAAGGGCGTCCAAGCAAGGCTAGAAAATTGTCTACTTCTACGAGTGCTAATACCTCAAAATCCTCAGTGAACTTGGCCCCTTGTATGGTTATATATGCATCATTCAAAACTCTTATGGGGGTGGCCTTAGTTCATTTTTCCATAAACAACACATTAGATGATGGCTGCAATTGGGGTCTCCCCATTTGTACCCATGCATCTAATGTAATCACATTTACTTCCACACCTATATCAATCAAAATATTACTCAATAACCATCCATCCACAACAGCATTCAAAGTAATTTCCTTTTCATAGTCAATGCTATCAGGGGGAATATTTACATGTAGAATCTATCATCTGGGCTCAATACTTGCACGCGGAGTGTTCCCTTTCAACCTACTTCTGAATAGTGGAATAATGTTCTCCCGATGCAACATTTTTACACACTTATCTCAGATCATTGATGTCAGTTTGGACTATCTCTGATGCTTTCTTCTTCTCTTTTAAGTAGTGTATCTCACCCTGAAGATTCCTTAGCAGTTCCATGGTATCTTGGTAAACTTCCTTCTGATGAGTAGGATCTGGGTACCTTGAATGCAAATCCTCCTCCTTGGTGATCGTAGGCTTCTGGTGCAATGCCTCTCTTACACGCGTTGCTTCAGCTTGTGTAGTAATCATCATAGCTAATGCCTCAAGTCCTGGTGCTATCTTGGGTATCCACTAATCTTCTACCACACTTTGTATTCTAACCATCCTGACACCTTTGTTTCCTTGCTTATGCTGCTTACTCAGATGCTTATATAAGTCTGGGCACTCTTCATAGCTATGGTTATTTCTACATAAAGAACATCTAATATTCTAAGGACATTCACACCTATAGTGGTCAAGAGATCCGCATGTATAACATGTTCCACAAGGGAACTCACCTCTTGTTCCACCATGGCCTTGTCCTCCATATCCACCATGATATCCATGTCCCCTTCCATGACATCCTTCAAAATGTCCCTCATTCCTGTCATAGCATGTTTGATTATGATCCCAATCCTAGTGCTCATTCTTACCCTTAGAATTATCTGTTACACTTTTCTGTTGTACCCCAATGTCTATAACATACTAGATCTGACCAATCAACTGACAATCTTCAGTATCATGGGTCGTGGAGTGGAAAGTTTTCTAAAAGCAGGATACATTATTCCTTATCATGCGCTGTAAAAAAGGACAGTGACTGGCATCATGATTCAAATGACAGATCTCACAATCCAATAGTAATGAGTGTATAGATTTGTGAGGGCAACTATCCTTGGTGTGACCTTCCACTTAATCTGTACATGAAATTCCTTAGCATGTTTCATGGGCTGAATTTGTTGATAGTTTCTCTAACTACTTTGCCATAGCTGCAATCTATGCCTCTAAGAATGGACTAACACCAATGTCAATTCTCTCAACTACCTCAGCATACAAAGCTGCTTCCAATTCTTCATGCGGATCAGTGTATGTCTTATGTGACAACGCCCTTCTAAATGGTACAATAAATCCTCCAATAAACCATTGTGCATGTTGGATTTTTTTAATATCATAGGATAGCTTAGATAGAAATGTCTTAAAATGGGCATCATACTCACGTACACTCTCAGTAGTGCCTTGCTTGATATATTTGAGCACGCTGATACTTTTCTATTCAAATTTAGGGATATGGAACTCTTTCAAGAAAGTATCCTTCAATGCTACATAATCCACGCAAGTTTGATCAGGGTCAAACTTCATATACCAGTTGTGTGCACATCCATGTAATGTAGTAGCAAATTGACTTTCCTTTCACTCAGAATCTATGATCCCTTTAGCATGTCACAAGATCTCACACATGTGCACATGCTCAACAGAGAACTCTATGCCTCTATACTCTGGAAGATGAAGAGACATCTCCATATAAATGTTTTGTGGTTGTTGTAGGAGTTGACCACCTGATCCAAAACCTCCTGTGTTCCCTCTACCTCCAGAACCACTAGAACCACTGGAACTAGAACCACCTATACCTCTTGATCCTCCACATTTAGTTGGAATAGGACCTATAGAATTACTCCCCTATGATCTGACAGTAGTACTATACTGAACCCCTACAGTTTATGAAATAGTTCCACTTCTAGAGGTGAATCCAACATTCTGCGTGCTCAGGTTCTATGTGGATGATGCACCTAATAATTTTCCTCTAAAGATCATTGAATTCATTTGTCTTGCCATTGATGTACTTACTCCTTGACTTACTCCTGCTCTCCTACTTCCCAAGTTAGCTTGCTAGTTACTTGTCTTACTAGATACTGGAAAACCAAGCGCAAGGGCTAGGTCACCAGGTGGATTAAGATGCGCACCCGTGGCCCAGGTAGTCTCTACTAGCGCACTTCTTTGTGAGGCCAAGGGGGGATCTCTGTCATGTTTTCCAAGATGGGGGAGTTCCTGATACTCTGGCTCCACGTCTTCTACGTGACTTGTAAATCCTTCACGAGCCATCTCTCTCCTCAATGTCATACTTTCTACAACAGAATGCTTCTTCTCTATCTCCCTCTCATGTGCCTCATTATACTTAAGTCACCTCTCCTCTCTCTACCTCTCTGCCACTAGGTTTTCCATCTTTCACCAAAATTTTTCCTTCACTCACACATGGTGATGTTTAGTTAGCCATCAGTTTACTCTCCAAATTCAAACTTACCACCAAGATCTTGATCGCCAATGGAATACCTTGTAGATATACTCCTCTTGGATACCGCAAAAACTGGAATTCAGCTATGTCTGGGCAAGTCAAAATTGAATATTCCATAATATAACTGTTTAGAATACTATGAAACTACGTATCCATAACCTGAGTCCAGATCAAATCAGCATTATAAAGGGCCTGAAATTCTTCTTGTGTCCAGACAAGTGCGCAATACCTCCAATCTCGCTAAGATGCATAAGCAGTAAGCCACTCATATAGTTCTACTAGAAATATAGTAAAGAATCTCTCGTATAGGTTGTCATACAAATTTTTTTCTACCCAAGTGTGTGCATTAAACTCAAATCCACTGCTAAACCACTGTACATATTCTTCCTCTAGATCATTTATCCACTCCTTAATACTTGCTAAAGTTAACTGATATGTCTTCATCGTGAACCATCCTAAACACAACTGAAAAAGAGGTCCCAACAATAGAACCAATGATGCAGCCTAGAATTTACCAGATAACACCCTATACATGTAGTCACATCACTCAACCTAGACTGATCACTCACTCGAAGCACGCAAAGGTACCAGGTCCCTCTTTAGGGTTGTTATAGCAGGATGTTAGCATGATGAAGGAAGAAACATATAGATTCATAACTATTCCATCATTATACAATGCATGCTACATTCAGATCTATAAAATAACAAGCTTAAACATTAATCATGATTGAATCAATAACATGAACTACTCAATTACACACATGAATGACACTTAGGTTCGGCCAATATCTTCCATCTATTAATAAACATAGAATCTCCTTACAATAATGGAAATCTATACCAATGCACGCATGGATTTGATACAGTAATCCAATCATGTGCACATACCTTTATACCTTCATACATCCTTCTCTCTCTATGTATATCTTTTACTATGTACTTCATATCATATATATAGGGTGGACTTGCCCTTCACCTCTTATTTATTCCAAAAATGGGCCGCATGCTATTAATATCCACACGCCATTTACAAGCATAGTCACACATGCAAGTGTGTTATGTATAGACCTCTTACAGTTAATTGAAGTGACAATCCTATTTGTATCTCGTCTCCATGCAATATGTTTGATCTGATCCTCTAAAGATAGACAATGTGTGGCATGCACATATCTGTATCATTGGTGTGTTCCGCACGTCATCTTCTAAAAATAGGTCATCATGCTCCAAATCGGCTAAGTCCTGAATGTCAAACTTACCCTCCACATGTGGGTCCTTCCTGTTCCTTTGCACCCTTGATCCTAGCCTTCTATCCCGCGTGGACTTCTTGTGTGATCTCTAATAAGTATTCTATGATCAACATACACTTTTCTTGACACTATTTTCCATTGTATGTTATTTTTTGCGGGCTATGCCCTATGTCATGTTTGATCACTGTTTATATGCTTTTGGTCACTTCAACCCTGATTTTCTTATGACATTGTTAATGATGTCCCATGTTTGAAACATGCTTTTCACGCTCTATCTTGTATGCATAGTTTCTTGTTACATTGTTTTTATATTACATGTTTACAACATTTTCTACAAATTCATGTATCTAGCCACTTATTTTTCATGTTCCTTTGTTTATACCATGCACATCCCCTAACCCCTACAGGTATCCATTTTAGCACAACATCGGGTCCTCTCTTTAGGGCCACATTCTCCTACTGATGTTGCATACACAAAAATGAGGGGAGCATACATTAGGTGAAAAAATCACCCCATACGGTACTCAGAGTTGCACCATAGTAAAGTACAACACATGATTAATACATGTTATGGTTAAAGAACTGGATCAGAACTAGACTTGAGTTAGAACTACAGCACAAAAAATAGTTCCCAGGCACCCCTATCCTCCCTTAGGTGCTAATATCCTGGGGGTATACACAATCATTTTCTCATATCAGCATAATTCACATAAGTCTTTAGAGTATTTTTTTAGTTCTAAGAATAATCATCCAGCAAATAAAACATTTTATCTCCTACATTCAATTTAATTGGTATAACACAAAACTAATACAGAACAATCAGGACAACATGATCAAAAAAGGGACACACCATCTGTAATGGTTTTTATCAGGAAGAGTCATGGATGAAGAGTAACACTAGACCTATCTCCCCAGCACTTTCTCTTTGGCTTGAGATCTCCCAAAAAGTTTGTACCTGGCGTAAATCACCCAAAAAAATTGCACTTGGTGTGAGATCACCAAAAAAACTCTCTCTTGGTATCATATGCCCAAAAAAATAATTCTACACAGCATTTTAAAGACACTTTTCTATATTTTTACACTCCTCTACATCAAGTGCACACTTTCCTTTTACAAAATTTTACATACTTATACACATTTTTATCTAATTTATCATATACAAGAATTTGAATACATTCTTGCTCTTATTTTTGTAGGTCCATTCTTACAAGAAGAAAAAATAACAAGAACAACAGGTATAACGCAATGCATATGCTTCACCCTTAGGGTCACTTTCTCTTCCTAGTTTCCACGCTTCATCTTTGCACTCATTCCATGGTTCACTTGTCCACTCAGCACATATTTCACCACACGTTCTACAAAATCATGAGGTATGTATCTCTTATCTACTTTATGTTATTGAATATTCACTCAAAAACATAAAGTGGGAGAAATGTAGACACAAAATTATGCACTTGGGTACATTTCTAGGTCCTAAATACATACTATCATTCATATGATTCCTAAGTAAGAAAACTATTAATTGAAAACTTTCTTTGGCCTCTATTATTTATTTTGTGTTTATTATCTAGTCTTTCAAACCATAATTCCTTGTTGATATTTTAATAATTTATCTTTTGAGGCTTTAGACATGAACACCTAGCTAGTATAGCTCCATCCAAGTTCCCATGTCCCCTTTGGGTGCCCCTAACCCTTTCTTATCTTACACGCTCATTTTGGGTCTCTTTTATATTTTAGGAATCTTTTTCACTTATTGTTTGGCATTCTAGTTGTCAATTATGAAATTCAAACAAGGGAATCATATAAATACATAGTTATGTGTTTAAAATTAAGGACAAAGCACTAAAAATTACTATCATCACCTAAGCGTGCATCTAAATGCACCTAAAGCACTCTAAAGAATCCATCTAACATTCACTCAAGGGAAAGGGGCTACATCAACTATGCATACACAACATAGGAAGGGGGAGTTTATTCTATTCCATCCACACATTCTATTACATTGCTACATCTAGCTACAACCTGCTATCAAGTGCAACTTGCATAAGGGAATCATAGGGCACAATATCTACACATACTCACCAGAACTACATGGAGTCTACGATGTAGTGCAGCACTCGGTTGTAATTTCACTCTTAATATGACCACCAGGGTCAGTTTGATTCCCCATATTCCATCTCTTTTTTTAGGTTTGATGTGGTTTGTGTGTTTTTTTAGGTGAATTTCTATTTTACAGGTTACAGGTACCTTTGAAATTCATTGTGTGAATACTAGGTGGTCAACACATAGTAATTGTGACATACTTGTGACACATCAGAGATCATATCCAAAGCTTATTCACAGTCACAGACACCCTAGTGCCCCTATCCTAATGTGGGCACATGTGTCTGGCCTTATTCCTACAATCTAGAATTTACAAACAACATTTGTGACACTATGCCCAGTCTGTTCATCACTCTTCCTTGCTCAGATAAGTTAAGTCCTTTATCCTTCTTATTTTATTATTGTTTCAACTATTACATCTTAGATTGATTGTTTCATTTTCTCATTTCAACATTCATACATTATTTTGTTCAGTAATGACTCTACAATATTTAGATTTCATTCAAATTAAATTAAATTAATTGTTAACCTACATTCTAAGTCTTGAGACATCTTGTCAAGTCTTCAACATGACTACACATATATACTACATACCTAGACATGAAAAACTTCTTGCATACCACCATGCACACTCGAATATGATAATGTCCTTTCAAGGTCTACACAACACTAATAGCTATGTCATATTTAAATAATACCTAAACCATGCCTTAAATCACATATCAAACTATCTCAACATGACTCATTCCTTATTATGCATCTTCATGAAAGTATCAAATTATCCTTCCAGGTTACTAAAAGTCACCAACATGAATCTAACCCTTATCCATTACCTCCATTCCTTCTTGAACCACATGACATAATCAACTCCTCATGATAATTATTTCCAAACTCAAACAATACCTTAAGACACAACTAGGATGGAGTGAAGTGGAGCGGGAAAAAAGAATTTGAATTTTGGTGTGGAGTGGGAAAAATATGTAGACTTTGGGGATCTGGATGAGAACCTTGATTCGGATGGAATTCACATGGGCTTAGCTACAGGAAATGATGGAGCTAAGGGACTCCTTATCCTCACATGGGTAAAAATACTAGTGGATAAAAAGTTAGAACAAGAAGTCGTTGTTGGTTTGGATCTGATTAGGGACGAAAGGGATCTTTCTTTGGCAGTTCATGGGGCTCTATTGGATCGGGTCAAGTAATCAATGGAAAAAACTCTATTTACAAAATGTTTGGGTATCCTTCTGAATATTGATTAGTTTTGAAGTTAGGAAAAGAGAATATGGGCACCTTGAGGGAACATTAAGGTAGCGGCTTATGCTAATGGTCTTTTCATCATCACCCTTTCTAATAGCGTGGATATGATGAAGATCCTTACTGAGGGTCCATGGTTTATAGGCAAAAACCATGTGGTTATTTAAAAATGGGAACCAACTTTCAACCCTTTTTAAAATATTATGTCTGAATTCCCCATTTGTGTGAGGTTTTTGAGACTCCCTTTGGAATTTCGGGAACTGGTGGTGCTAGTGGGCTTTGCTAAAAGTCTAGGCTCCCAAATTTCTATTGATCTAGTGACAAGGGCTATGACTAGATTAACCCATGATAGGTTTTGTGTCAATATGCAGCAAGGGGATGTTCTTGAAGGAAATATTATATTTTTTCAAATTTATGGGACTCGATCCATAGGTTTGGATTTGAACCATCCCTGTTCATCTATAAAAAAAATTCAAATCAATAGGGCATGATTTCTAGGGTTATCACCTTTTGAAGAAAAAGCTAGAGGACAACTCGAGGTAGGCCCCAAAAACTAATATAAAGGAAATTTTCAAGTGGAAACAAATAGGAAAGAATGGGAAGATAGTTAGTTTTCCCAAGGGGGAGAATCTTAAGGAAGTTCTGAATGGAGACTCCATGACTCTATCTCCCTGATCTTGACAACCTTTAGGGGATCTGGGTGAAGGGTTGGTCACTGATAGGATTGAATATTTGGAGGAATATTTGGCTTGGGGTGGAATACCACAAGTGTCCCAAGTGGAGAGCTTTGTTCCAGATTTGAACCCTCAAGTTTTATTGCATAAAATATATTTTTAACCTTCAGCTTCTATGGATGATTGCACTCAAAAGGTAGCCATAAGATTATCTCTAGAGGAAGTTTATTCTATTGGAAAAATATCCTTTGGGAAAAGGCAAGAGGAGA
Source organism: Taxus chinensis (assembly GCA_019776745.2). Classification (NCBI taxonomy): domain Eukaryota; kingdom Viridiplantae; phylum Streptophyta; class Pinopsida; order Cupressales; family Taxaceae; genus Taxus; species Taxus chinensis. Next base: position 172,527,170 of record CM034150.1, on the reverse strand, counting down.
AGTTATTGGTAGCTTTGAAATAATCTGAATCTCTTTTAGAGGAAGTGGTCCCTAATACTCAGCTAGAGGCATCTTTCCCTGCTACCCCAAAGAAAAGAGCTAAACCTAGCACCAAGAGTTCGAGCCTAAAAAAAGATGTGGGAAAATAAATTTTTTCTAAGGGAAGAGTGACAAACAAGGATAAAAGGGAAATATCATTGACTAAGGAAATGGAGAAAGGTAGGAAAACATCTTTGAAGGATATTTTTTTCAAAAATTCAAAATGAATATTATATATAATAATATTAGAGGGTTAAGTAACCCTAGTAAATAGAGGATTTTAAAGGATTTAAGATGTATATATAATCTTGATATTCGTTTCATTCAAGAAACAAATATGAGCATGGAAATATTGAAGTAGGTTAGTAGGTTTATGTGGAAAATTAGTCTTTATAAGGGTTCTAATTCTAGCGGATCCTCTGGTGGTATTTCCTATTTTTGGAATTCGAAGGTGGTTAAAGGGGAATTTTTTTTTGCTACCTCTAATCATGTTTACATAAATTTTTTGGAGATTGCTACTAAAAAATTGGTTAATGTCTAATATCTATGATCTAAATTATGTGGTCGGGAGGATTTTCTAGGAGGATCTCACTCATTTCATAAGACCATTCAAGGATGGTGACTAAATCATTGGTGGGGACTTCAATACTCCCATCTCCCCTATTGACAAAAAGGAGGGTGTATGGCTTACTCGGATGGGATAGATGATCTAGCTAATTTCTTGATGACAAATGGTATATTTGATCTTGATTTGGGGGGATCCAAATTTACCTAGACAAATAGAAGAATCAAAGGGTCTTATTTAAATTAAACTTGATCATTTCCTGATAAATAGCCAAGGAATACTCAATCATTTTTATTCCCTTTCCTCTATCCCCAGGATTGGTTCAGGTCATAATCTCATCCTTCTGAAGTTGGGTTTGGGATTTCCTAAAAATGCTAAGCCATTTAGGTTTGAGAAGATATGGTTGAAACATGATGATATTTATAATAAAATTCATGAATGGTGGGGAGTTTAGGTTCATGGGGTCTCTATGTTTAAGATCTTTTATAAAATGAAGCATGTCAAATCCAAGATAAAGGTTTGGAACAAGGATACATTTGAAAATGTTTTTTTTTTTTGTGAAAAAGTAAAGTAGTGGAGGATTTAAGTACTATTGAGGAACTAATGGAGCTAGGAGGGTTGAATACTGATATTAAGGATCAGGAGAAAAATATTCTTGCATATTGTTGAGGAACTAATGGATCTGGGAGGGTTAAATATTGATCTTAAGGATCGGGAGAATTTTTTTCTAGATTACCATGATTGACTAGCTAAAGAAGAGACCTATTGGAGATAGAAATATAGGGTCACGTGTCTTAGGGAGGGGGATAGGACTACAAAACATTTCATCTTATGGCCACCACTAGAGCTAATATATCAAGGATCCAGTAAATCAAGAAGAAGAATGGGGAATTGACCTCTTAGGAGGATGAGATCAAAGAGACCATGATTAATTACTATAAGGACCTATTCATTAAAGCCTCGGATCCTCATGAGGTTACTAAGGAAAAAGCCCAGAATATTTTTCAAAAGGATATTTCAGGTCAGGAAGACAGATACCTTATTGTCATCCTTGGGGAGGAAGAAATTTTTTTAGGAATTTTTGATATGGAAGGAGATAAAGTGTCAGGCCCAGACGGTTTTTCGGCCTTTTTCTTCCAACACTTTTTGGAGATCATTAAACAGGATGTTGTTACTATTTTCCAAGACCTTTTTGTATGCTCCTCTTCTTAAAAAAAATTAATAACACTTTTCTAGTACTTATTCCTAAAAATACTTTATCCAATTATATCAAATTTTTAAGTCCCTTTAGCTTGTGCAATACTATCTACAAACTGATCATAAAAAAAATTTCGTTCAAAATTAGATATATGATCTCAAATTTCATCACTCCCAACTAAGGGTATTTCATTCTGTGAAGAAAAACTCTTGTTAGTGTCATCATCATCAAGGAGTCTATTCATTCAATGGAAAAATTGGGAAGGTCAATTATGTTAGTCAATATAGATATGCATAAAGTTTATGATAGGATTTCAGGGTTCTTTCTTAGACTTATTCTGATAAAATTGGGGTTTGATGCTCATTTTGTTAGAATGGTAATGGCTTGTATCATGACATCCAGCTTCTATGTTATTGTTAGTTGGACCTCGAAAGGATTTTTCAGGTGCGTAGGCATCTTAGATGGGGGATCGTCTCTCCCCCTTCCTTTAGATTGTTATGGATGAAACCCTTAGCAAACTATGTAATAAAGAACTTAATCAAAATATTATAAAAGGTCTCAAATTTTCTAATGTTTTACGTTATGTCTACTTGATTCAATTTATGGATGATAATTTTCTACTTAGGAAACACTCTTTTCTAGAAGCTAGAAATTATAAGCCAGTGTTGAAAGATTATAAAGTGGTCTCTGTTCAATTGGTTAACTTCAAAAAAGTGATGTATTCTTCATTAATTCTTAAGAGAAACAAAAAAATAGGTTGGATAGAATACAGGGATGCAAAATAAATTGTTTCTTGGATACCAATTTGGTAATGCCCCTTTTTCACAAAAAAATGGACAATTCGTGTTAGAATCCCCTCATTGATTGGGTTCAAAGAAAATTGTCATCATGGAAAGCATCTCTTTTGTTAGAGGATGATAAAGTAAAAAAATTTCAAAGTTCCATCCAAGGTATCCCCATTTATGTCAAGTATCTCTGTAAGCTTCCATAAAAAATTATTGTGACTCTTTAAAATATCCAGAAAAACATTTCTCTGGTCACAGGGTGGAGGAGAAATCTAAATATCATTTGGTGGTCTGTAGTAAATTTACTAAACTAAAATCTTGTGGGGGACTTGGTCTAAAAGATATACATTTGATGAATGAAGATCTTCTGGCTAAAGTGGGCTATATAATTACATAGGAGGAAGGCTTGTGGGTTGATATCTTGAAAAAGAAATATTTGTGAAATTTTAATAGACTGGACACTTTCTTCCTGGGTAATGATCTTCCCTTGGGATCCATTTTTTGGAATTCCTTTATTTTTTAATATAGTTTTGAAGATAGTGTATATGATGAGGGAATTATTGGTGAATATTTTGAGTGTCTACACTCTAGGACAACTCTTTGTTCAAATAAGGAATTGAATGTTATTTTCTCATGTGTGTGGATAATGAACAATAGAAGAGGTTATTAAGAGATTTCCATGATCAGGATTGTGGAGGCCATTTTTCTTCCTCAGTAACACCTCACAAGATTCTCCATGCAAGTTATCATTGGAAAAAAAAAATTAAGGATGGAACAAAATGGGTTTCAAAGTGTGAAGCTTGTCAAACTTTTGTTGGTAGACCCAAGCTGGCCACTTTGCCTCTAAAACCAGTTGTCATTGAAGAACCTTTCCAGCAGTGGGGGCTAGATTTTATTGGAAATATCAATCCAAGTTCAAGTGAAGGTCACACTCACATTCTAATTACCTATGATTTCTTCATGAAGTGGGTTGAAGTAATTCCAGTTAAAAGAATCACTTCTAAAGTTTTTTTTATTTTATCAAAGAAAAAATATTGGTAAGATTCATGGTCCCAAATAAGATTGTAACAGATAATACCCATAACTTTTATTTTCATGAGCTCATTGATTTTTGTTATGGGTATGGTATTTCCCTTTCACATTCCTTTGATTGTTATCCATAAGGGAATGGGTAGAACAAGTCAACCAATAAGAACCTGGTAACCATTATCAGGAAACTAGTGGATGGATCATAGAGGAATTGGTATAAGAAGTTTTATGATTCTCTTTGGACTAACATAATCACACCAAAAAGATCCATTGGAATGTCTCCATTTCATTTGCTCTATGGGATGGAAGCTCAGTTTCCAGTCACAATGGATTTTCCTGCATTGCACCTTGCCAAAGCCATTGAAAATGAAAAGTTCTCAAATGCCATGGAAAAGAGAATCTTGTACTTGAAAATTTTGGATGAAGAAAGGTTATAGGTTTTGGATAGGATCTTTGAACACCAGCAAATATTCAAGTAACTCTTTGACTAAAAGACCAGGTCCCAAGACATCAAAGTTGGAGATATTTTCCTACTTTGGGACAAAAGACGTGAACCTCGTGGAAGTCATGGTAAGTTTGACTCACTTTGTCTTGGTAATTTTAAAATTCGGCACTTTGCTAGTGAAAATTTCTATTATTTAAGTTATATGAATGGAACTTCCCTTCCCTTGCCATATAGTGGCAAGTATCTAAATTTGTTTGGGTCATAAGTGGATATTAGTTATTTGTATATAGTTATGTACATTGTCTTGTATAGTCTTTATTTTAGTTTGTGTATTCTATATTTTTGTCTTTTTGTTCTTCTATTTGGTCTTCCTCTGTATTTATTTACCCAATAGATGTATGCACTAGTCTTATAACCATGAGATTTTGAGGTTATTTGATTTGTCTTGCCATTGATCTGTGTCAAGTCAAGTCAAGCCCTAGAAAGAGCCAACTATTTTCACCTACAAAAAATGTCCAATTTTTGAAATTTTTTTAATTTTTTGCTAAGTGGTCTCTTTTCTTGATGACCTTTCCCTTTTTGAGGTTTGAGGAGTGAAAAACATTTGACAGTTAGTATTTTTTTAGTTAATTTGAGCCTTTTCAAGTTTTTTGTGGTAATTGTGGGTTCTGATGGAATTGGAGGAACTAGTTCCTTTAGGCCTATAGTTCCCCACATATTTGTTTAACCCGTATTGCATTTGGTTCCAGAATTCTATGAATTTTTCTCTCCTCAAATGAACTAGTTCCTATCGGGCCTTGGTTGTCTGCATTACACTGTCCTCCACATTACACTATATTTCTTTTCTTTGTAGACAATGCAGAATAATTTGGAACATGAGGAACTCATTCCCTCTATGCCCTTGTTCCCTGCATCCCATGGTTCCCCATATATCTATTTCATCTACAATCCTTATGATCAATAGTTGTGCAGATTTTCTTCAACCAGACGAAATGGTTCCCTAGAACCTCTTGTTCCCCACAACTCTAGATCTTCTATAATCCTTTAAAGCTCCTTATAATGCAGACATTTAAGAAATATTCTAAATATAAGGAACTTGTTCCGCCAAAATTGTTATTCCCCACAAGCTTATGCTCTTTGTAATTCACAGAATTTCCTTGTATTGTGCATTTCACGGAACTTTTGGAACATGTTCTCTCAAGCCTCTAGTTCTCCACATCTTCGTTATATCTGCATCGTTAAAGAAATGATTAATGAGTTCCCAAAATCTTTTTTCTACCCGCATATCACTGTGTTACTCAAATTTACCCATTTATCGAGTTATTTTTCTATATAAGGTAAATTAGAGCCATTTTTTAATCATTTTCACTATTGCAATAGAGTTTGGACTATACATTTTCTCACCTTGCTCCTGTGCCCCAAATAAACTATTTTGCTCATAACTTGCTCAATTTTCACCCTATTTCTAAAATTAAAAGTGTGTCAAGACCATTTTTGAGGCATAATTATTTTTATGCTAGATGTGATTCATTCCATGCCTTCTAGATTTAATTTGGTAGTGATTTTTGTTTTTCACATTCCCCTCAAAATTTCTCTAAAAAGAACATTGTTGAGCCTCCATTTTCCTTGAGTTTTCTCCCACGTCTTCACCATGAAGTTCCGGTATGGGTGGTATGAACATAATTATTCCTTGGAAACCTTTGTACCTAATATTGGTAATAGTGACATGAGACAAATGAATTTAGATGATTTTTGGGCTTGAATTTCTAAAAATACTCCCACCATCATTTCCCAATACATAAAAAGTAGTGGAATTTCCTATGCCACTAGTTTTCCTCTTTCTTTCCAATGCACCGACATTTTTTTGGTCTAAGGGGAGCTTTAATGTTATTGTTTCTGAAACTAGAGGGGAATTCAAGGATCTTCAAAGGCCAAATAGGGGGTACCAGAATTGAAGGTGATATGGAAGGGTACATAAGATGGAGAAATAGGGATTCTCACCTTTGAGGATCAGTAGGTAGAAAGTTAGGGAAATGAGGCTCAAGTTGAGGTGGAATGGGTTGGATCAATGGGAAGATATGTGAGATGGATAATGCATGGGTTTCCCATTGATAGGATTGTCTAGCATCAAAAGATTCATAAGCCTCTCTCTTTTTAATCCAAGGTCTCTATACTTGATTCAACATTTTGCATTATAAGAATGCAACCTGTTCTTAAGCCGATTGAACTTACTTGGTAATAGTGCACAGTCACATGGATATGGAATTTTGAAACCAGATCTAGAGATAAAATATCCTATATTTGAAATTCCTTAGTCCTTATCAGCACCATGCTCAATACATTATAATACTATATGACTTGAACCTTCCTCAATACATAACATATGTATATATCCAGAGTGTAGGGAATGGAAACTAATACCAAAATCAGTGGTACATAACTCCTACCTTTGAACTGTTCCATAGTTTTGTGAATGACCAAACTGGCTAGTAAGCTTGCAACTCTGGGACATAACTGCATACTAGCTAATTTTCACCATAAAACTAGTAAGTCTAGAGGTGGACACAACTAGTACCACCTAGAGCAAGCTACCCCACACAAGTTTAGAGGCTGAATTGAACTAAGTGTCTGCTACTAGCTGCAAATGAGGATTCCGTGATGGGAATGAAGTAATGACCTGCACTAACATTCATCCCATGGAAGGATAGCTAATGAAACACCATGGAGAGAAAATATGGATGGAATTGGGTCAGAAAGAAAGGTACATGTAACCTTTCCAGATAAATGAGCAGCAATATCATATATGGATTAGTGGAACTCACCAGATGTGCTTATGAGATTTGGCCTTTCTTATATAGGCAAGGAGATTTAAATCTAAGAACACAGTCAACCTATTAAAATGAAGATGTAAAGCTCCTCAATCTTGTCCCACCTGTTAGGAAATAAGGTGATAAAAATATGCGGAATAATCCCTCATAGAATCGCAACAGTAGAAACTAATATGCAGAAATTATTACAGATCTCAAATAAAATTGTAGAATAAAATAACACAACACAAAGAGACAGTATTTAACGTGGTTCACCCAATTTGGGCTACGTCCACCAAGAATCACTTGCTCAGATTTTATTACAAGCCACCACTCTCTTCAATACAATACCCAGATCTGTTTGGAGCTATGCTCAACAAACTCTACAGAATTCACAGCTGAATTCAAAGCACATCTGCAATGTTTTTCATTATATCCTACCATATGCATAAAACCATATAAGTAGGCAACTGCTTAAGCATAGTTTTACAATACCATGGGTATCAAAACCATGGGCCAAAACCAGCCCAAAAAACTATGGGTCAAAAATCTCGCCCATATGAGAAGAGCACATTTCCCGATATGTCGGGTGCATTTTTTCGAGGCAAAAAATAAATTTACGCCTGAAGAAAAAAAATTTAGGGGTAGCACCCCTAAACCCCTGCTACCGGGGGCTGCCGCCCCCAGACCCCCGCTCGAGGCCCAGCCCATGCCCCAAACCCCGGTGAGGATACATGAAAAGTGTACAGTACTCTTAGTGTACAGTCTTCAACACTTTCACACATGAAAACAGGCTCCAAAACCTAACAATCTCCCACTTGGAGACTAGTTTTCCTCTGAGCAAGCTTCTCAACCCTTCACTAGTCATCTGTGAAGACCAACCAAAGCTGAACACAGCTTTAGTTTTTCCCTTGTGACCACCTTGGTCATCATGTCTGTAGGATTCTAACTGGTATGAATCTTCTCCAACTTCAACTTCTCTTCCTCCAAAGCTGTCCTGATGAAATGGTACCTTAACTATATATGCTTCGTCCTAGAGTGGAAAGCAGAGTTCTTAGCTAGGTGTATAGCACTCTGACTATCACTATGCAAACTTTCCTTCCTCCTGCTTATGCCCCAACTCCTCAAGCAATTGTTGTGACCAAATCATTTCTTTGCTTGCCTCTGTGGCAACAACATACTCAGCCTCCATGGTTGACAAAGCCACCAACTTCTGTAGTCATGAAATCCAGCTTATTGCTATCCCACCTACAATGTAAACATAACCTATTGTGCTCCTCCTGCTGTCTACATCTCCAGCCATATCTGAATCTACATAACCACACAAAGTGGTGTTTGATCCACTGTAGCACAAAACTGTCCCCATGGTCCCTCTCAAATACCAAAGGATCCACTTTACTGCTTGCCAGTGATCTTTACCTAGATCACTCATAAATCTACTCACAGCTCCCACTGCATGGGCAATATCAGGCCTAGTGCACACCATGGCATACATCAAACTACCAACCGCTGATGAGTAAGGTACCTTGGACATTTGGTTTCTCTCCTGCTCTGTCTTGGGACACTGTTCCTTTGATAACTTGAAATGGCCTGCCAAAGGAGTCCCAACCGGTTTAGCATCCTGCATATTAAACCTGTCCAAGACCTTCTTAATGTACTCTTATTGAGATAAAGTCAGCTTCCGTTCCTTCCTATCCCGAGATATCCTCATACCAAGGATTTGTTTGGCTGCCCCCAAATCCTTCATAGCAAAGGATTCACTTAGCTGCTTCTTGAGTACTTTTATTTCCTGCATGTTTTTACCTGTAACCAACATGTCATCCACATACAGACACAGGATAATATAACTGCCATCCTCAAATTTCTTTGTATACACGCAATGGTCAGAATGACATCTAATATAACCTTGCTCCATCATGAAGCTATCAAATTTCTTATACCATTGACGTGGAGCTTGTTTCAAGCCATACAAGCTCTTCTTCAGTTTACACACCATCTCCTCTTTACCTTTGACCTCATAGCCCTCTGGTTGCTGCATATATAGTTCCTCCTCCAAATCACCATGGAGAAATGCAGTCTTTACATCAAGTTGTTCTAAGTGCAAGTCTTCTGCTGCAACTATTCCTAGAATAGTTCTAATAGAAGTCATTTTTACTACAGGAGAAAAAATCTCATCAAAATCTATACCTTTTTTTGTGTGAAAACCCCTTGACCACCAACCAGGCCTTGTATCTTTTCTTTCCTCCTTCTTCCTCTTTGGCTCTGAACACCCACTTGTTCTGTAATGCTCTTTTTCCTTCTGGTAGCTTCACCAAATCCCATGTCTGGTTCTCCATGAGAGCCTGATGCTCCTCATCCATGGCTTGCTCCCACTTCTTCCTGGCCTCTACCTGCATTGCTTCATCAAAGCTCTCTGGCTCTCCACTATCAGTGAGTAATAAATAATAAAGAGAAGGAGAAAAATGTTCAGGTTCTCTTCTTACCCTAGAAGACCTCCTCAATATAGGAGTTTGGGGTTCCTGTTGAGCGGATTCCTGAACAGATTCATGGGTCACTTTCCCATCTGGAAGATCCTCTATTGCTGCATATTCTTTCTTGGAATCTCTTCCTTGTTTTCCTGCAACTGTTTCTTATACATGACTTTCTAATTCAAGACCAAATCCCTAGACCAAATGATTTTCTTGTCCTTAATACTCCAACATTTAAACCCAAAGTCATCACCACCATAACCAATGAAAGTACTTTTTTCTGATTTAGCCTCTAGCTTTGGTCCTATCATCCTTGTCTATATGAATAAACACTTCACATCCAAAGACTCTAAGAAGTGAATAATCAACTTTCTTACCGTACCATGCATCCTCAGGTATGCCTCCATCCAAGACACTTGAGGGTCCTCTGTTTATCAAGTACACAACTATGTGCTCACCACTTCTGCCCAAAAAGAAAGAGGCAGTCCTGCATGTAATCTCATGCTCCTAGCACGTTCCATTATAGTTCTGTTCATCCTTTCTGATACCCCATTCTGCTGCAGAGTTCCTGGAACCGTATTTTGCCTACAGATTCCATTATTAGAATAGTAATAATCAAATTCATTGCTACAATACTCCCCCTCCATTATCTGAGCTGAGGCATTTTAGCTTAAGACCTGTTTCATTCTCTACCAAGGCTTTCCATTTAACAAAAGTGTCAAATACATCAGATTTTTGTCTAATACAATAAACCTAAACATTCCTTGTTGCATCATCAATAAAAGTACCATACTAACTTGAACCCCTAAGAGATGATACCTGAGCCGGCCCTCACACATCAGAATATACTAGCTATAACTTACTCTCTTTCTTCGTAGGTCCAACCTTGAGAAACCTTACTCGCTTTTGTTTCCCATATATGCAGTTTTCACAGAAATCCAAACCTATTTCTGTATATCCGGGAAAATTCTTCTATATGATGTTCATTGCCCTTATGGCTCATATGACCGAGCCTATAGTGCCATAATGTTTTATCTACATATGAAGCTATAAGATTACAATCATTAGTATTATCAGTGGTTAAATACAATGTTCCAACCTTCTTACCTCTTGCCACCACAAGAGCACCCTTGGTAACCTTCCAAGAGTGTGCTATAAATATCACAGTACAACCATCACTTCCCATCTGCCTTGCCGATATAAAATTTCTCCTTAATATAGGCACATGTCTGACATCCTTCAATAGCCATGTATTCCCATTCTGCATCTTAACGCTGAACAGAACCTTTTCCAACTATGCTGCAAGGATCATCATCACCAAGAAAAACATGTGCAAAATCCCCTTGAACATAATCAACAAAATAATTCCTATGTGGAGTAGCATGAAAAAAAGCCCCTGAATCTAAAACCCAAGATTAAGTAATATTATTAAAAGAAAGAATCAAAGCATCCTGACATACATTACCCGATTGCCAAATTTTCCTCCTTGTTTTCTTCCTGTTGTTTCTTCTTATCCTGAAGCTCCCAACAGTCCTTCTTTGCATGCCCAGGCTTTCCATAATTCCAGCATACAATCTTGCTTCTTGGATTTTGACCTCTGCCTGATCTTTCGATTTTCCACGACTTCCTCTATTCTTTTGTCTCCCTTTAGTTTCCATTGTCAAAGGATTCGCTGAAGTAGAAGATTCCCTAGAGCTTTTTCTTCACATTTCGTCACTTAGAATCACCCCTACAACATCCTTAAACTTCAACTTCGAGTTAGCTGGAACTGAGTTACTTACTGCCATTACCAAGCTGTTCGAACTCTCAGGTAAAGAGCACAGAATTAATAAAGCCCTACCTTCTTCATAAAATTCTATTGTGACCAAAGCTAGCATATTCATAACCGTATTGAAAACATTTAAATGATCTGCTACTGAACTATTCTCAAACATCTTCATATTAGAAAACTATTTCATCAAAAATATCTTATTAGAGGCAGAGGGTTTTTTCATACAACTTACCTAATGCATCCATTAGATCTTTTGTAGTCTTTTCCTTTGAAACATTAAATAATACCGAAGATGCAAGAAACATCCGGATTGTCCCAAGTGATTTCCTATCTAGCAAATCCCATTCTGCATCTATCATGCTCAAGGGTTTTTTCACCTTCTCAAACAACAGAGTATAAAGATCCTTCTGATAAAGGTAATCTTCATCTACATCTTCCAACGACTGAAATTCTGCCAGTTGAATTTATCAATCCTACATCTTCCATCATCTGCCATAGCTCCCACTCAAGATAAAACTTTCCTTGTGATTCAAGACTTTAGGAAACCAAACTAGGATCTGATACCAATTGTTAGGAAATAAGGGATAAATATGTAGAATAATCCCTCACAGAATCACAACAGTAGAAACTAATATGCAGAAATTATTACAGATCTCAAATAAAATTACAGAATAAAAAAACACAACACAAAGAGACATTATTTAACGTGTTTCACCCAATTTGGGCTATGTCCACAAAGAATCACTTGCTCATATTTTATTACAATCCACCACTCTCTCAATACAATACCCAGATCCATTTGGAGCTATGCTCAACAAACTCTATAAAATTCACAGCCAAATTCAAAGCACATTTGCAATATTTTTCATTATACCCTACCATATGCATAAAACCATATAAGTAGGCAACTGCTTAAGCATTTTTAAAATACCATGGGTATCAAAACCATGGGCCAAAACCATCCCAAAAACCTATGGGTCAAAAATATCACCCATAAGAGAAGAGCATGTTTCCCGATATGTCGGGTGTGTTTTTTTGAGGCAAAAAAAAATTTATGCCCAACAAAAAAATTAGGGGGCTACGCCCCCAAACCTCGACGAGAATACATGAAAAGTGTATAGTACTCTTAGTGTACAGTCTTCAACACTTTCACACATGAAAACAGGCTCCACAACCTAACAGGAAATAACTAGTCATCAAAGAACTAGTCAAGACCATAGATTTAGGAGAGAACTATAAATCAAGGATCTAGTCAATACCATAGATCAAGAAAAGAGCTATACCTAACAACTAGATAATATCACTTAATATCTAAATAAGATAAAATAAATATCCACACACACAAGTGGGTGAGGATAAATACAATAAAGGTAAATAAATTACCTAGGTGAACATGAGCTAAGGTAAATACCTACTCTAACACCCCCCTCAAGTGAAGCTAGGGGCCAAAATAGAAGTGGAATGTCCACAGTATGAGTCCCGACAGCTAGGCCTGATGAGGTACTCGTGTATAATAACTGGGAAAAAAGGACACCGCAAGGTACCCAAAACCAGTAACAACAAAGTAAAGAGAGTAAAAACCTATTGCAAGGTATCCCAAGAAGCTCGGATCAAAAAAAATCATACAATGTTGAAGAATTTTTTTGTTCACTGTGGTCTGAATCCACTACTTGATCACAAAATTCAAAAACAACTGACACTGGGATTCACTAGAATAGCTCCATACAAGGAAACTATCAACGGAGTGATGTCAAAAGTGTAAGAAAAAACACCAAACATAATTCAATCAACTGCTGCAAAGAGGTGTACCACGATCCAAGAACAATAACCAAATAAACAAGGAAATGACACAAAATCCAGAGTGTCATGATCCAAGAAAAGCCAAGGTAACAAGGAAAGGACACAAAACCCAAATAAGTAGGATCAACACTACACCCTCCCATATTGTTGAATGGGTGGAGTGAAGCCATAGATTTGTATGAGTTTCCCAAAATCAACTACTCAAACATTGACAAAATAGCACTGGGCTTCACCAAAAAAGGTCCCCCGCAAGAGAGACTGTCAACATACCAAAAGTGTCAAAAATACAAATACAAAATCTCTCAATAAACAAGAGAGATACACTACACCTGCTAAAGAAAAATGCTCAAAACAAGAAGCATTACAATGCAGAAGGTATATAAAGTGGAGCAAGAGGCCAAATGGTGGAGGAGCCATGCCTGTAGAGTCCTCTCAACGAATGCTTATTTTTCCACCACGAGTGATCAGATATCCACCCCAAATCAACATGGATGGATGAAGAAGATGTCTGCATATGACTTGGTGCAAAATGCATAATGGTGCATGTAAAGGAACGTCAAAATGTGTGTCAGGTTGATCATGTCTAACGATTGAAATCTAAGGTTTCTCAAGCCTGAGTGAAAGTGCAGAACTCGTGCATTTCTCATGATCCTCAAAAAGAGGTGAGTGAAAAAAATAGGAGTTCTGTCAATGTGTGATCCTAATGAAGTATCTGCTCGAAAACCATTTTCATGGTGAGAATTCCATTTAACATGTGGAAGAGAGGAAACAATACCATGTGAATGTCTGTCAATAAATCCGTCAGTGAAACTCATATATCGGAGCATGTGAGAACCGAATGCAGTGGTAAGCTTCTCAAAAGATCCATGCATATGAGTGGAAGTAGGATACACAACATGTGTTACTGTAATAGGCACAGATGTGGAAGAGCATGCAGTAGCAATCCGCATAGGCTTAGGAGCATCAAGAGCAGTAACATTCTCAAAGACTGACATATCAATGTCAGTGGGTATAAGAGAAACATTTACAAGTGGACTAGGAGCATAGACATAACTTTCTACAATATGATGGTGATGTTGTATACTAGCAAGTTTTTGCTACAGGGAGTGTATGAATGTATCCTTATCGTGAATGAGTGATTGTTGAAGAGAATTTCACTTCCACAAATTTTACAATATCCTCTTGAATTCCACACACTTCAGATAAAATCATCTCATTCTCATAATCCATGATAGATACAAGAATGTAACTCCCAAAAGTTTAGGACGTCAAGCTCAGCCGAAATTACGTCCACAATTGATTACAACACTCCTCCATATTTGACACTTTATAATGAGTGCGTGTTATAATATGGGACTTTATAATTATATTGTAATTATCAAAATAAATATTTCCAATCGAAACATTATGAAAAAATAATCACTTTTGTAAAAAACAACACTCAAAACTGAGTTACCGATCAAAAGATAGAAGCTTTTCAATATTATGCTATGTTATTTATTTTAGATGTCACTAAAACAAAATAAAATGTTCTTGTCTTCACCACACAAATAGAATGAAAGGAGGCTAGAGTTAAGCACCTACTATCCCTCATATGACCATACCATATGACCAAAGGCTAAGGATTTCAATGGGTGTTTCGCAAACTTACTATTCTGGGGTGTGTCGCTTGTTTTCGAGAAAGTCGCATCCAATTGCTTCTTCTGGTAAAAATTCTTATTTCTGGAATGTGTCAAAAATGAACTTCCCCATCCAAAATAGATGTCTGTGGATTTTCCTGAAATAATAACTCATGCGCAGTAGTCTGTGGAAATAGTAACTCGTGCGCAACATATCCTCTACCAATGAATTTCAGTTTTAGATGTGTGTATATATTAACATCATTTGTGAGGGAAAACAGAGTTTGAATTGGGGAGAGATAATTTTTAAGAACCTAAGTGAGAATTTGGTGAATGTACAGCAAAGCAAAACCTTCTATAGGACATCCTACCTCATGTGTACCATTGCATCCTATAGGGTATGGGTAGGGATATCACCAAAAGATGATTAAAAGAATGCACCTGTTTACGATTTCTTTCCTCAACTGACTTATGAAAATAGTAAGACTCATCACAGAAGAGTCAATGATGCCTATACCATGTTCATAGTTAGACTATTGGAAGGGAATATAGCTGAGAGAGTATCTACAGAAGAAAGGAAATTGATTTCTACCTATGACAGTATCTTCATTCAATTCATAAAGTTCTCGTATATCATGTTGGCTGGTTTTAAAGATGTATCCAACAAACTGCCCATGTATTGCAGTGACAAATTGGTTCTTGTGGAGGTTTGAAGATATTGGATATGTTTCATATAACTTGTAGAGATAAGAAGATCATAGATATCCAGTTCCTTATCTCATTAGGAAACTATATATGAATATTTGCCTTGGATGCACAGAATGTGGAGATAACGATCACTGAGTTCAAGTTTCACACCTATCAAAAAAGATATCCTTCAACATTAAGTTTCATTTCCCATAATTTGAGAATGTCTTACTAGTATTTTCCCACAATTGAGGACTACTTGGAAGATTGTGTAGATGAGTATGAAATAATAAAAAGATACTTTAGGAGGCTTTTACAGTAACAAATCAAGGATTTCAAGGTGTATTGTGTTCCTGAAGACTTAGAGGATGATGATGATGATTTTTACTCTATTTAATAAATCAAAACCATTCAGCATATTCCTATTGCAAACATTGATTGGTCCTAAAAATAGAGAGATGATCCTTTTGAGATGAATAATCATGTGATTGTGAGGACAAGGAAATGGTATAACAGAAAAATGAACGAGTATACGAAAACAATGAAAAAATCTTCTTCTCAAGAAGCTTCCACGTCATACAAAGAAGTCTCCACTCCTCTTCAAGATGTTCTAGTGTAAATAAATCCTTATTCCTCACCTTTGGATCCCTCAACCAAGGTGTATGTGAAGAAATATAAAACAAAGGATGTAGAAAATGTTGATGAAATGCCTGAAAAAGAGGTGGAACAAGAGAAAACTCAAGAATTAGTTGAATAAGTTGCTCCCATGCTTAAACAAATATCACATCCTTTAGAAGAAGAAGTAAAGGAAACTAAGGAAATAAAGGATGAACCAGAACAAGAACTTAAACAACAAAATAATGATGAAGAGAGTGAAGAAGGTGTTGAGGAAGGTGAGAATGAGGAAGATGAAGTAAAGATCATAGAGCCAGACACAAAGTGTAAGCTAAGAAAAATACACTAATAACAAGGAAGTAAAATACCAATAATCATACCTCCTCCTTCGCGTTCTGTAGAAAACCTCGGAATGGGCTAGGAAACTTGGATTGAGCCCTGATTGTGTGATATGTAGGTGTTTTTCTTTAAGACAGAGCAAGACCTTCCTGCAACAACGATCCTCTTACTTTGCAATAGATGGGAAAAAGGATTATGAGGCTATTTTGGCATTAGGATGAGGCAAAAGGATGTTCTTTGCTCAAAGGATGCAAGAACTTAGATATGGCATGCAAGCTTATTCTTTGTGTGTTTAGAGGGGAGGGGTAAGGTTGTATTTATAGCCTGGGGGAGTGATTAACTTAGATTAATTTAAGTAATCATGGTTTGAAAATGTGGGCAAGATTAGGTGAGTGGTTTGAAAATGTGGGCAAGATTAGATGAGTGGGGGCCATGAAGAATGGGTGAAGATTTGAATTATATTTTTAATTCATAAGTGGAGGATTTTAGGTGAGTGAGGACCATGAAGGGTGGGTGAGGATTTGAATTTGAATTTTTAATTCAATAGTGGAAAAACATAGAGAATAATGACATGTGGTGAGGATTGGGTTATTTTTTAGATTTTGAAATGGATAATTAATCAAATTATATTTAATTAATTCGAAGTGTATTTTTGTGGGAAATGAGGAAGGGGAATTAATTGATTTAGGATAGATGTGAAATTGGGGTGTCTACATTTGCCCCTCTTTGGAAGGGTACTATGAAAGTAGTGTCCTTTCAAAGAAAGTAGATGGTATGGGGAAAGAATTCAATCTAATTTTTAAAAGGTAGAGTGAATGTTTGTTAGGGAGAATAGAAAGTGGTGAGTAACGGATGTCATAGTATCCTCCAACAAAAAAATGTCATGAGAAGATGTGATTATGGATAGATGTGGTGATGCCCCCTTGAGAGGACTGAAGAGAATGGAATATACAACAGAACTCTCGAAAATAAGGGAAATGGATTCGGTGGAGAAGAGGACAACAATGGAGTAAAAGAGACTGGAATGACCGCACGACGCAAATGGAGAAAGGATTCGATTGACCTTGAATGCTAGGTGTGAGGGTGTGTGGGAAAGAGAAAATGGAATGGATAGGATTGGGGTTTGATTACGAGAAGAGTAAGGGAGATAGGGGAGGGGGAAAAAAGGAATGATAGAGGTAGAAATAAGAGAGAGGGATGATAGGGGAAGAATGGAATGATGAAGGAAAAATAAGGCAAAAATAGAAAAATGACAAAGTAGAGGGTGAAGGGATGAAATAGAGAGATGTGTAAAATGAAGGAAGAAAGAGAGATAGTAAAGAGGGATGCGTGGAAGTGAAGTAAATGATAGAGCTGAGAAAAGTAGGAAATGGGAAAGGATAAATAAGAAGGAGAAAACGAGGTGGGAGTAGGGGGTGAAATGGAGGAAAATGGAAAGAGGACGAAAGAGGAAGTAGAACAGAGAAAAAAAAAGAAACTATGAGGGGCGAGAAAAGTGTGAAAAAGAGGAGAGAAAGGAAAAGAAATAGATATAGAATGAACAAAAAGGTAGGGGTGGTAGAGAAAAGGAGAAGTGGTCAGAAGAAACGTGAAAATTAGGGGAGAGGAAAGGAAGCTAGAACGAATACAAGGAGAAGATTGAAGGAATCATGTCATGCTGAGAAAGACCAAGGAAAAGAATATGGAACAGACCATATGGAGATACATGTGGAGGGTGGTATGATAAAAAAAGACATGACAACGCTGAACAACCAGGTTATCGATGGGAAAGTAAGGAGGAAACGTGATGGAAAAAGGGGAAGAAGACAATACAGGGGAAGGAAAATAAGATGAGGGGTGGGAGAGAGAAGAGGATAACAAAGAAAATGATGTAGAAGGAAGGGAATACAAAAAGGGGGTAATAAGTGGAAAGGGAATGGTATAAGGAATGCTCAAAGAAGAAAGAGGGGAGGAATGACATCGATTGGAAAAGATGTGGAGATGCATGAAATGAGGATACTAGGATGACGAGAAAATAGGAAAAGGATGTATGATGAAGACAGTAAAGATATTAAAGAGGGCAAAGAGGAGATGGAGAGATGGGTAAGAAGTTACAAGAAAGGGTGGGAGTGAGGGAAAAGAATAGGAGAGAAAAGAGAATGGGGGATATAAGAGTCAATGCCAATGAAAGGATGTTAGGGAAATCCCTTTTACAATGAGTGGTGGGGAAAGGTGAGAGAAAAAATGAAGAAAAGGAGAAAGCTAATGAGGATTGGAAAGTGTAACACCAACAAAGGGACGTTAGGGAAAACCCTTTGAATATGAGTGGTGGGCATAGAGGAGGGAAGGAACGAAGGGAAACTCTAGAAGGTCCAAGGGAGTGAATGAGGTTGTGCGGAATGAGGATTGATGATTTTTAGGGAAAACCCATTGACAATTATTAGCTCGGGAAGATAAGATGATGATGAAAGAATGATATAGGAGTGTTAACAATAATGGAGAATGTGTGTGTGGGTAGAAATGTGGGGGGAATTTGAGAAGATGAAGTGGAAAGAGTGAAGAAGATGAGAGGGATGAGTTAGGACTAAGTGAAAGCAAGGAGAGGATGCGGGTGATGAGGATGAACGAGGTGACGATGAAGAACCAAGACATGAAAATAATGGGAAGAAACAGTATAGAGGATGATGGATCAAGAAGGGGAATATGAGGGAAAAGAATGTGATTTTAGGTGGAAGAGATTAGATGTATGGTGTAAGAGGATATGTAGAGAAAGGATAATAGTAGGAGGAAAAAGTGGGTAGTAGGAGATACCAGGTGGAAGAAGCGATCAACAAAGTGAACGAAGAATGAGGCGGGGGAGAAGTTCGTGATGATAATGGGAAGAAACAGTATGAAGGATGATGGATCAAGAAGGGGAAAATGGGGGAAAAGAATGTGATTGTAGATGGAAGAGATTAGATTTATGGTGTAAGAGGATATGTAGAGAAAGGATAATAGTAGGAGGAAAAAGTGGGTAGTAGGAGATACCAGGTGGAAGAAGCGATCAACAAAGTGAACAAAGAATGAGGTGAGGGAGAAGTTCATGATGACAAGTTAAGTGTAGGGAGGACCCTGACATAAGATTGTCATGTGACGGAAGTGGTTAAGTAAGATTTCCATGTGATCAAAACTAGAGATAAATGGTCAAGTGAGAAGTGGTGTTTGCGAGAATCAAAAAGGAGGTGAAAGGATGTGATAATGGGGAATGCTGAGAAAAAATGAAGGGTGAAGGGTGTGTAGTGATGGGGAAAGGCAAGGAGATAGATCATCCTTAAGAGGGACTCTTAAGTGAGATCGCCATGCCGGGTGAGTGGTTAAGTAAGATTGCCAAGCAGATGAGG
Organism: Taxus chinensis; assembly: GCA_019776745.2. Taxonomy (NCBI): domain Eukaryota; kingdom Viridiplantae; phylum Streptophyta; class Pinopsida; order Cupressales; family Taxaceae; genus Taxus; species Taxus chinensis. The sequence continues at coordinate 172,507,644 of CM034150.1, read as the reverse complement.
GTGATAGTGGTGGTAAAAAGATGTGATGATGGGGAATGAAGAGGAAAGATGGATAGTGAGATTGTAGAGTGATGGGCGAGTGTAAGATGACATGTCATGCTTAAGAGAATCTCTGAAGTAAGATCATCATGCTACTGGAGAGGTTTCATATGATCACCCAATTGACAGGGATGATATGCAAAGAGAAAGACAAGATAATATTGGGGATAGGGGTGGAATGGTAGGGTGAAGAAGATGATCGCGATGAGAGGCGGGAGAAATAAGATGGGGGAAATATGATGGGATGAGGGAAGGCCATAGGGAAGATCAACCTTAAGTGGAAGTCTTAAGTAAGATTGCCATGCGGCCAGAATGGTTAAGTAAGATCGCCAAACTGAGGAAGAAGATGGATGATGTTAGAGTTGGTGGGAATAGGGTATGACAAAATGGAATGAAGGGGAACCCTCAAGTGAATTTTCCATACTACAAAAGCATGTAAGTAGGATGACCAGGCATAAGACAGATTTGGGGAAGGATGAGAAAAGAGTGAGTGAGGTATGCCTGAGTGGTATATGATATGAGATGAGGTGATAATAAGAAAAAAAGGAAACAAAGGAGTGTAACATGAATGGATGAAGGAATATATGCAGTGGAGGGTGGAGAGTGTGAGGGGAATCCTTAATTGGGATGCCCGCGTGGTGAGAGTAATGATGAGAGAATGGGAAGCAGAAGAGGTGGAATGGGAATATGTGTTTCGTGGTGATTTTTGTTTGATGAGAGGGGAGGTGGTGAAGAAGCTTCTATAGCGGGAAGATCTTAGGGAGAGGGTAAACCTCCACTGAGGATTCCATATAGAAGGGGTTATTAAGTAAGATTGTCAAGCGGGAAGCAAAAGGGTGAAAGGAAAGAATACAAATGGGTGAGAGGGGACAGGAATGATGAGAAGGGTAATATGGGGATAAATGGCGGAGGAGTAAGAATGGGGAGCGAGGATGAATGGATCAAATACATGGTGAGCATGGTGGAGGAGAAGGAGCTGCTAGATAGTGAATGCTACTTGAGAAAGATCGTCAAGTAGGATTCGCAAACTGCAACGGTGATCAAGTAGGATTCCCAAACTGGAGAATGCATTAGTATGGGTGGATGGATGTGGTGCAAAGTAAGATGTTGATCATGAAGGAAGATACGTGACGAAAAGCATCTTAATTTTAATAAAGCACATAACAGGATGCACCGTGATATAAAATATCAGGATGACTAGACTATAATATGCATGATAGCATAGACAGGGGCCATCAAAAAGGTTTGATGCCCCAATACGATATGAAAATGGAAGAGAGCATAGACAGAGGCCATCAAGAAAGTATGATGCCCCAGTATGACATGCAATCAGATAACATAAGAATATTACAAAGAACACCAGGATACATAAAATTAAAATTCTCCCTGTAATATATCAAGATGCAAGAAAGCAATTAATAATTTACAACTAATAATGCAACACAAGAACTAATAAACATATCCCTAACGTGTTCCACAGTGAGGATTGATCGGATGTGCCCCCAAGTAGGGGCACGAGGACATAGTAAAATATTGGGTCATTGTCCTTAAACAAGGAAGCAATGAGAGCCGGATTTGCCCCAAGCGAGGATTCATGCAAGGAGAAGTGGTTTGAATTCGGTAGTCATAAGGTGATTGGATTATTCGTTGAGGATAATAGTTCAAAGGTTGAATTGTGTTGGTTATTTTAGAGTTTTTGTGATTTTTGTGGAGTTTACAATATTTTTATTTTTGTTTATTATATATATATATATAATTATTTTTTTAATGTTTTTTGGATTTTTGACGATTTTTAAATGTTTTTGAATTTTTTTGACGATTTTCAAATATTTTTAGATTTTTGACGATTCTTGTTAATGGTTTTAGATTTTTGACGATTATGTGTAATGTTTTTGGATTTTTGACGAGTATTTCTAATGTGTTTGTTGGTATTTTGGACGATTGTTTCTAATGTTTGTGGGTTTTTGACAATTTTCAAATGTTTTTAGATTTTTAGATTTTTACACTGTTTTTGGATTTTTGGATTTTTACATTGTTTTTGAATTTTTGACGATTTTCAAATATTTTTAGATTTTTTGGATTTTTACATTGTTTTTGGATTTTTGACGATTTTCAAATATTTTTAGATTTTTACATTGTGATTGGCAATTTATGGACCAGAGTGCAGACTTATTTTTGAGAGGTGATAAATATGGATATTATCCATATGTACCGTGTTCCGTGTTGTAACTTATGCTCAGAATAACATAAATTCTCTTTCCATTGGCAAGATATGGTGGTGATGATATGATGAAAACAATTCCAACTCCATTCTTGACTCCACACAACTAATAAGATGTGTGGGCTCATCACCGGGAATCAAGAAGGACGCAAGAGGTAGATAATGAATATAGAGAAAAATGCTAACAACAATCCCTTTGGGAAATTGTGACTCCATTCTTCATAACGGTACTGAACTAGTTTCAAAAATGGATTTCACTTTATGAGTCATGTGCTAGACTTAGATAGTTATGTGGCCTACTGATTGGTAAGATATGAGGTTAAGAGATAGTTCTCTCTTCACTTAGGCATCTAAATTACGTGTTTGGGGATTCTATAATTTGTAAGCACTGTAATATTTTGTATTTTTGAAATGACTCCCTATGCCTTGCCCCATGCTACTAGTGAGAAGCAAGGGCTCATCACCAAAGGCAAAAATATAGGCGAGTGAATTTCTTTTTTCTCTTTTTTTTTTGTTTTTGTTTTTCTTGAATATTTTGCAATGTTTTTATGCTTGTATAAGAATGACCCTCTACGCTTTACCCCATGCCACTTGTAAGACGCAAGGGTTTATCACCGAAGACAAGACATAGACGAGTAAGGGCACCTTCCTCTATTTCCAGTCTCACACTACCAGTAAGAAGTGTAGGCTCAACACCAAAGACTATGAAGGACAAAAGATGTGACAAGGAATTATTCATAAGTTATTGAATTGATGGATTTTTTTGACAATAGTGCTTTGTATTTGGGAAGAAACATCTACCCCCAAATCTCAGCCCCACACGACTAGTAGGATGCGAGGATTCAACACTGAAGACTGAGATGGATGACCAAACAAATTGGGTAATGAAGTTTAGAGCTTTGTTATGAAAGAGAGAATGTATTTTAAGGGAATATATTACCATTGGTAAGCTTCTAGGTATGACCATAGAGGAAAGTGACAGAAAATGGAAGAAGTATGACGCTCACAAAATTAATAGGATTTATACTAGCACTTGTCTCATGATGATAAATATGAAGATGTGATTTTGATAAAGAAAATATCTGCCAATGGAAATGAATAAATTTAAATTATTCATAAATAAGCAAGACAAAAGGAACAATGTACACATTGTATCCTGGAATAGTGAACTTCTCAAGGATAAAATTTCTTTAAATGAACTGCATTCATTGGTTCATCAAGATCTTGACCATCTTCGGTGGCCAATTTATAGGCTCCAGAGCCAAATTTAGTTGTGATTACATAGGGTTCTAACCAATTAGGCTCAAATTTTCCTTATTTTTCTCATTCTTTAGTGGTATTCTTTTGATTTTCTTTTAAAACAAGGTCACCAATTTCGAATTCTCTGGGTCTTACCTTTTTATGATAACTGTGTTGCAGTCGGTTTTGATAGACTTGAAGATGATTGAGAGCATTAAGTCGTTTTTCATCGAGAATCTCAAGCTCTTGAAGCCGTGACTGTCAGTATTCATCCTCATTAATTACAACTTTAAGGGAGATCCTCAAGGATGGGAGTTCTATCTCAATAGGTAAAATTGCTTCACAACCATAAACAAGGGAAAATGGGGTGGCTCCGGTAGGCATGCGGTAAGATGTACAGTAAGCCCAAAGAGCGGGGTAAATTTGAGTATGTGAATTACGTTCATAGGTGTTGAAAATATTTTCCATGATGGATTTTAAGGTCTTATTGGTTGCTTCTGCTTGACCATTTCCCTGAGGGTAGTATAGAGTGGACCATTTAAGTTTGATGTGAAAACGTTTGGCTAGGTCTTTTACATCCTATTTTTTAAATGATTTGCCATTATCTACAACCAGAGCGGATGGAATATCAAATCGACAGATGAGATTATTGAAAATAAATTTTGATATTTGGCTACCGGTAACATAACTGAGAGGCATAGCCTCTACCCATTTAGTGAAGTAATCGGTAGCGGTAATGATGAACTTATGTCCATCAGAAGATGTTGGTCTGATTTTACCAGTGAGGTCAAGTCCCCATTGAGAGAAGGGCCATGGTGTGGTTATCGATTGTAATGCCTGGGAAGGTGCATGGATAAGATTTCCATGCTTTTGACATGCTTGACAATGTTTAACAAAATGACATGCGTCACTTTCCATGGTGGGCCAATAATATCCAACTCACAGGATTTTCTTGGCTAAGGCAATACCATTCGTGTGTGTTCCACAGATACCAGAATGGACTTCAGCTAAGACACTCGAGGATTCTTCCTGATTAAGACATCAGAGCAGGGTGCCATCATATCCTCGTTTATATAGAGTTTCTGCTAAAATGGTGTAACGAGAAGCACGTTGTGCTAAAGCACGTTTACGCATTGGTTTCATGTCGGCAGGAAATGTTTTATCACGAATGAAGGTATAAATATCATGGTACCTAGGGTTATTTGGACCCACGATCTCACATACCATAGTGTTTTCAGGAAGATCATAGGCAGGCATTAAGAGATGTTCAACGAGAAAATGTGCCTGGGGTTGACTAGATGCGATTTCTAATAGGGATCCAATAGTTTCCATAGCATCGGCAGATTTATTACGAATTCTAGGAATTTGATCAAAGCTAATTAATCGAAAATAGCTTCGAAGACTATCCACCATGCGTTTATATGGGATAATTTTTTCATCCTTGACTTGGTATTCATTGGTAACTTACTTGATGATAAGTAAAGAATCACCAAATACATCTAATTCTATATGATTCCAAGATATAGCTAGTTTTAATCCTACGATGAGAGCTTCATATTCTATGATATTGTTGGTACATGGGAATGCTAAGCTAAATGATTTGGGGATAACATGTCCACTGGGTGTGATAAGTAAAATACCAGCCCCTGAGCCATGGAGATTACAAGATCCATAAAAAAATAGAGTCCAAGCTGGCGCGATGTCTATGTGTAGAATATCTTCATCAGGAAAAGAAAACTGAAGTGGTTTTGTGCCAGGAAGGGGTGCCTCGGCAAGTTGGTCAGAAAGGGCTTGTCCTTTAATTACTTTTTGCAGAACAAATTTGACATCGAATTCACTAAGTAATACGACCCAACTAGACATTCTTCCCATGAGAATGGGTCTAGACAACAAATACTTGAGAGGATCAATTTTGGCAATCAACTTAGTTGTGTGATTGAGCAAGTAATGACGTAACTTATGGAATGCAAAAGCAATCGCTAAGCATAATTTTTTAATTTGGGAATAACGTACTTCGTGCTCAATAAGTGTTCAACTAAGGTAATATATAGCTTGTTCTTTTCCTTGATTGTTATGTTGTGCTAGTAGAGCTCCTATGGCATGTTGAGTGGTAGATGTATAAAGCAACATAGATTTATCGGCAACTGGTGACATAAGAACAGGTGGACTAGAGAGATATTCTTTTAACTTATCAAAAGAGTCTTGGAAATCGTGGTTCCAATGAAAGTGTGTATCTTTCTTGAGTAACTGATTAAAGTAATGGCACTTGTCAGCCAACTGTGATATGAAACACCGAATAGATTATATCTTTCCCTGAAGACTGCGTAATTATTTTAGGTTTTGAGGAGGCATTTCCATAATGGCTTTGACTTTGGTAGGATCCACTTCTATGCCTCTTCGTGAGACAATAAACCCTAATAATTTACCAGAGGTTACTCCAAACACACATTTCTTTGGGTTAAGATGAACCTTATACTCGCATAATCTATCGAAAATGTGTCTCAACACACTTGGATTCCCTATTCGTGTTTTAGATTTTGCTAATATATCATCAACATAGTCTTCCATGATATCATGTAACATGTCATAGAGGATGACAATCATTTCTCGTTGATAGGTGGCACCAGCTTTTTCAATCCGAAATGCATGACCTTATTAAAAAAGATGCCCCGTGGTGTAGTAAATTTCATTTTATATTGATCTCCTTCAGCAATACGTATTTGATTGTAACCAGAGAATCCATCCATTAAGGAGAGCATTTCATGTCCTGCCATAGAATCAACAATCATGTCTATATTTGGCAAGGGAAAGTCATCTTTGGGACAAGCCTTGTTGATGTCATGGAAGTCTATGCATATTCTGATGCCGGGAGTTTTCTTGGCAACGGGAAATATGTTAGATATCCATGCCGAATAATCAATAGGTTTGATGAAATCAGCTTCCAAGAGTTTCTCGAGTTCGGCTTTAACAAGTAATGCAACTTGGGGATGCATTTTACATAGTTTTTGCTTTACAAGTTTTGCATCCGGATGTACCACAAGATGGTGTACTACAAGAGATGGGTCCAGGTCTGGCATGTCCTTATATGTCCATGCAAATATATCTTGGAATTTAATAAGGAGTGTTGTGAATTCCATTCATTATTGGTCAAATAGACTAATGCCAAGTTGTAAAAATTTTGGTTGTTCAGTGGTTCCAATGTTGATGTCTTTTGTTTCTTCTACAAGAATTTTAGATGTATTTGTTTTGGAGAACGATGCTAATGGTTGATGTAGGTCATCAGTGTTGGGTGTTTGTTGGAATTTTTTGACATGTTTATTGGATAGGGTGGCGGTGAGGTTTTGACTATGGGAAATACTCTGTTTGCGCTTTTGATCCAAATTTTTTGAGGGTGAAGGATCTGAATATTTTATCTCTTTCCAAAAATACGCCGATTCATTTAGATTGATTTCAAATCCTTTTCTATGGTTAGAAGTAGGTATTTGGTCGTGAGTTCCAAGGAATTCTTTGATGGCTTCATATTTTGGAACATGTCCATGGCTGCATGATGTGGTTGGCCATGGTCTATGAGACTCGGATGTGTAGGCTCAAAATTGATGACATTAATAGAGAAATGTTCAAAGGCAAGATGTGTTTCAACAAGGTCCTCAAAAAGACTACATGGAGATCTAATGTCATTATTAGAACTGGTGTTATCATTGTCACTTGAAATTATTATGGGAGAAACATCAAACACCTTGAAGCCTAGACCATGTTTACCATGATGTTGTGTGTAATTTATCAGGTCTAAATGACCTTGTTCATTTAGACCGAGTCCTTTACCCTGCCATCGCATGTTTTTCATTATTTAGTGAGCTTTGGTAAATTGAAGGGACTCATAACATGGAGCAAAGTCATCATTATATAACCAAGATCCTGAAGAACTTATAATATGTTCATTGTCAAGATAACCAAAATTTTTCTAAAATGACTGACCCATTTGATAAGTGGGATGGATTCTCAGATGTGGAGCGTTAGGTTTGCCATAGCTATGTGGGGATTTTGTGATATAAAAAGAGTCTGCCATCTTTTGAAATTGATATTCACCACATCTCGTGTCAATGATTTTAAATGTGTGAGATGGGGGACCAATAGGTACCTCATGTGGTGGGGAAGTTAGTTTGGTAGTCTTAAAAGATGAAGAGAATGGGTTATAAGAAAAAGGGGGTGGATTGAAGGATAAAGGTCGGTTATTCACAGGAGGAGGTATCATAATAGAGGAGGTGTGGTTGGATGAAGAAGATTAGCAAGGTGAAGAAGAAGATGGTGTGGTGGAAGAATAATTGTTGCTGGAAGAAGAAGCTTGATTAGTGGAAGAAGATGATTGATTAGTGGGAGGAGGACTGGTGGAAGGTGGTTGACTAGCGGATGATAATGGATTGGAAAATGTTTTTTGGTTATGAGATGATTGTTTCAGATTGTTGTTAGGGAGTGTATCAGGATCAATGCATGTTTCATTAGGGATTATTCAAGGTGGAGCATATTTATCTGTTGATGGAAAATAGTGATCATGTCGATACCTTCCTTCAAGGAATCTACAATACTCAAAAGGTTGGGGATCTACCCGTAATGTAAATTCCTTGTCCAAATGAGGAAACTTAATGCATTGGTGGAATGTTGATGGGACGGCTTTCATGGCATGAATCCATGTTGGGCCGACAAGAATGTTATATGCAACTTCTACATCTACCACATGACAGACCGTGTCTAAGGTGATGGGTCCAACTTGGAGAGGTAACGTGATTGTGCCTTCACACTTTCTTTCGCTATTATCATACCCACGAATGGTTATGATATTGTTTTGCAAATCATCTTCAGTGTAGCTTAGAAAATGTAAAAGTTTCATGGAACAAATATTTAATGTCGATCCATTGTCGATTAAGACGCGCTTGATTTTACGATGAGTTACATAACCCTCGACGTATAAAGAATGATTATTAGTGATGTTGGGATTAAGTACGTCAGTAGGACCAAAAGATAAAATAGGATTAGGGACCGTAAGATGTGTAATTAAAGCCTGGAATTGTTATGAATTGATGTCCTCAGGGACATGATCATTATGCAATGTTTGCATAAGGATGTGTTGTAGTGCGAGAGAAGAATTAAGTAGTTCCATGATTGAAATTTTTGCAACAGTCTTCTCTAATTGTTTTACAATATTAAATGACGGCGTAGGTTGTGGAGAGGAATTGGCGGAAGAATTAAATGGTCAATCAAGAGGTGATGCCAGGGACGAAGTGGCAGATTTTTTTGTTGTAGGGACCCACATTTTTTCTGTCTAGTGGTGATCGCACAGTCAATTCTGATCTTTATAGTTGCCACTAAGTCTTGGTCATAATCTATGGTCGAGATGACTGAGTCATACTCGACATTACTTGATGATTGACCCTTATCTTTTGAATTGTTATCATGGTTAGGGAATGGATTTTTGAACATGTGAAGTTTTTCATTAGATTTTTTTATCTTAGAAATATTTTCAACTTCTATGTCTCCATGTTCAATCAGGTCTTGGACGTAATGGCGGAGTTGCATGCATCTATCTGTGGAGTGCCCTTTTATGCGATGGTAATCACAATATTCATTATCTTTATACCAATTTGGTTTGGGTTGTCCTTCTTCGAAGGGTTTGATAATGGGATATGTAATCATATTATCATTTGTCAAATGACGAAAGACACTAGATAGAATTTCTCCAAGAGGAGTGAACTCTCTTCGTCGATCCCTAGAAAGAATTTCCTTTCTAGGGATAATGATGGGTTGTTTAGATTTTAATGTGTTGGTGGGATGGTTTTGGACATTTTGGACATGGCAGGAATCAGTAATGCCATCGTTGACGATATTTTAATTCCGGTTAAAGAATTTAGATTTAGCCTGGTTGTGAGGAGCGTCTCGATAAGGTTGGCCTCTAAAGCGTGCTTTAAGTAAGCCCTTAGAAATGAGGGATTTTTCAATTTGTGTCCCCTTTTTGATAGCTTCTTCGAAACTATTTAGAAAATGCATTTGTATGTGGAATGATAATTCGGCATTGAGATTAGGGACAAAAATGCTAACTAGTTGTCTCTCAGGTACTGAGCAGAGAAATCGGCTTGCAATTTCGCGCCATTGTTGTAAAAAGGAGGAAAAATTTTTGTTTGGCCTTTGCCTAGTGTTGCAGAGATCAAGCATGGTTATTTCTGAGTCTAGGTTATAGGAAAAATGTTTGAAAAATTTCTCTGATAAGTCTGCAAATGTCATGACCGACCCTTTGGGCAGATGGAAAAACCAGTCTAAAGTTTTTCCTCCTAAACTTTGGGGGAATAATTGTAAAAGGTACATGTCTCGATATGCAACTTCCTAACATTGCATGTAAAATTCCTTGACATGTTCACGGGGGTTTCATTTGCTTTTGTATTTATCAAACTTAGGGATTTCGAAGGATGGAGGAAATGGTAATCGTGATATCTCTGTATCAAATGGATAAGGACAATTCTTCAAAGTTAAATTGTTTCGATTGTTTTTGCAGTCCCTGAATGGTATCTTTCATAAGTTTCCATTCTTGTTTAAATGGAGAAGCAAGGGATGGTTTATTAAACATGTCGTGAGTATTGGAATCTATATTGAGGTCTTTTAATCTTTTAGTTCTAGTCGTTGCTTCCTCAAGTTTATTTGTTAAATCTTGGATTTTAGTGAATAATTCTTCAGCCAAAGAACCATTTGGATTGTTTGGTATTTCGTTGTGATAACTTGATTCACCATTGTCGATGATTTTGTTTAAATTTTCCGTCCCGAAGTCAGGGGGTAGTTTTTCCCCCATGGCTAGGATGTATAACAGATATTCATTTTTGTTTTGTTCTATCACCCTATTGACTTGTTCTTGTTCTTCATTTGTGAGTTCTGGTTCTGTGACTTCTTCATTGTCATTTTCATGATTGTGACTACGAGTGAATACCATGATGAAATATGTCTGATTAAGCTAAAAAATGGGTACGTATTTTGAACAGGTGTGAGGAAATGAGAACTCGATTACTTTGGATTTATCGTGAATAAGCTTGTGATGACTGATAAGGAGAGTAACTCAAACAAGTTATCTCAATATGATGATGATGTAATTCGAGATGAGTTATTAGAGGATTTGTTACACGTTGTGTAGATTTGGCTTAAACAAGCTCTGGACTATTGACGGAGAGAGTAACCTGAATAGATTAATCGCGATATGGTTGTGATATAACTCAAAATGAGTTATGAAAGGATTTGTGTTGGCTGTGATTTGGATAAATGCGATGGTGGATAGAGTAATGAGTGAACTCAAACAAGTCACCCAATATTAGTTTGATATAGTTGGAAACAAGCTATGAAGGATGTTTTAACAATTGACAATATGGGGATTGAATGCTAATCACTCAATATCAGTTGGATATAGCCAAAGACAAGCTATGACAAATGTATTTTTGGATGAGGCAAGCTAATGAAATTGGTGTGATGGTTCAAGGTCTATGTTGTTGGAGTGTTTGGATGTTTTCGCTTGGTATTGAATTGGTCGAGAACTGATTTTTTTGTGGAACACAACTAGGGTCTTGAACTTTTACAATGAACACATTGATATCAGCCAAGTTTTATGATAAAACAATGCTAAACTATTTTTTTTTCAAACAGCAAGCAATCATGTGGATTCAATTGTTTTGGCTTATGAGGTAACTTCTTCAGGAATGATCATTGTTTCATGCAATCATACAAGTATGTTGTGAAATGGTGGATGCAGACTCTTATTACTCCAAGAAGATGCGTCCTCTGATATACCCTAGTCTTGATATACCTAATTCTGTACGGGGACAGAATTGGTACGGGGAACCCTAAGAGCACTGGAGGAGACTCACCAATTCTTACTTGCCTATTTCGGAGTTAATCACCACGTCCAGAAGAGGTTTTTTTGAAAAGGTGGAAGGTGATGGAGGGATGAATGTGTATGGTGTCCTTATAACTCCCTGAATATTTATAGGGATGATTCCCAAGCTTCGTTGTTACAGCTATTTAGGCGTGACTCACATGCACTGCATGACAGCATTACCTGTAAGTGAAGAGCAGCGATGAGGTAAATACCGAACGTTGTGATGAGACTAGGTCTCAAAGTGCAATGCAGATGCAAATGTTGTTAGTGCGTGGTAGTCAAGTCCACGTCACCAGTGTAGCTTTGGTGTTGATAAAATCCACCTCATCTACATGCAAAAATAATATGATAAAGTGATTAATCATAGGGTTCTTTCCAACTTAAAATAAATCACTAGAAGAAAATAATTACATACCTGAGTGTACTTTTTATTTTGGTTTCAGCAATTGTCTTTGAATGCTGGTATTTTTGCGGGATTTTTGTTGTTTTTTTTTGTTTTTGTTTTTGACAATATTCCAGCAACGCGGTTCTATAGAAAACAAATTAGTAGTTATCCTGCAAATGAAATGTTAGAAAAGTGATCGTGGTTGTTTTTGATTTTCCAGATCACTCAAAGGCACAGGAAAAGAGCATACACAACCAATGACCAAAAAAATATTAAGAATATGACAAAGGAAAATAATTATTAAAATGACAGTTGGAAAACAAAGCTAGAGGATCCTGCAATGTTAGAACAAGAAACTAAAAAATTGTGATCATTTCTGATTTTCCAGATCGCTCGAAGGCGCAAGAAAAGAGCATACGCGGATACAATTGGAATAGTTCTTTTTTTAAATGTTAATAGTTATTGCAATTAATCATGATTTTGAAATAGCGATAATGATTATTTTCAGAAAAAAAAATGATAAAAGAAGAGGGTGAAAACGTTACTTAGAAGTGTTATCTTGGAAAATTGAAATGTAAGGCAAAAAATTAAAAATTAAAAAAAATTGTTGTGCAGAGTCCGAGTGGCCTCACGTTTCTGATTTCCAAGATCACTTTTGAAGAGCGAGGAAAGAGCATACGTGTGAGGTTGTTACGTGAAATAAAATAAAAATAATAATTTAAAAAAAACTATAATTTTGTTGTTTTTTGTTAAAAAGACAAGTGTTAGAAGAAATGGAACCAAAAAATTTCCTTAAGTCTAAATCTAAAAATTATTTTTTCATTACATATATCTTTTCAACACCTTTCTATTAAAAAAATGAAGTCATTCCGAGTTTGGGAGCAAAATTTATGGCGTCTGAAAGATGAGCTACAGTAGCACTCTGAATGAAAATTTTGAACGTGAGAAAAACGTCCCAGGAGCTGTTTTTTTTATTTTCTGACTTTTGTACTTTACCTGAAAAGCTAAAATTTTGACAGCAAGGTTAAAAATAACAATAAACATAAAGAAAGAGTTAGATCACAAAATGATTGATTAAAATAAAAGAAAATAAAATGATTAACTTCCTACAAAGCAGTTATTTTAGCAAAAGTAAATAAATAAATGTATTTTCTGGATTGGTTGTCTCATGACAGTAAGATGATAAACTAATGACTAGTTCATGTGTTTCTATAGATGACGAGTAAATAGCAAAACCAAAATTGGGAACTAAACACCAAGCACCGAGGAGATCAAAGACATGATGAACTTCAGAGTTTCATTGTTGCTATAACCTACAGATACACCACAAGACACCACACAATAAAACCACTACCCAAAGCATGAATGTTAAACAAAGAAGACCATAAGGAACAGAAAAGGAAATAATAATGAACAATAATAAACAAAGAATAGATAAAACCACTAATTAGGAAATTAATGGTAACAGATCGAAAGCCACCTAGCGTCCCAGAATGTAAGCTAAGAAAAATACACTACTAACAAGGAAGTAAAATACCAATAATCATACCTCCTCCTTCGCGTTTCGTAGCAAACCTCGGAATGGGCTAGGAAACTTGGATTGAGCCCTGATTGTGTGATATGTAGGTTCTTTTCTTCAAGACGGAGCAAGACCTTCCTGCAACAACGATCCTCTTACTTTGCAATAGATGGGAAAAAGGATTATGAGGCTATTTTGGCATTAGGACGAGGCAAAAGGATGTTATTTGCTCAAACGATACAAGAACTAAGATATGGCATGCAAGCTTATTCTCCGTGTGTTTAGAGGGGAGGGGTAAGGTTGTATTTATAGCCTGGGGGAGTGATTAACTTAGATTAATTTAAGTAATCATGGTTTGAAAATGTGGGCAAGATTAGATGATTGGGGGCCACGAAGAATGGGTGAGGATTTGAATTATATTTTTAATTCATAAGTGGAGGATTTTAGGTGAGTGGGGACCACGAAGGGTGGGTGAGGATTTAAATTTGAATTTTGAATTCAATAGTGGAAAACATGGAGAATAATAACATGTGGTGAGGATTGGGTTATTTTTTAGATTTTGAAATGGATAATTAATCAAATTATATTTGATTAATTCAAAGTGTATTTTTGTGGGAAATGAGGAAGGGGAATTAATTGATTTAGGATATATGTGAAATTGGGGTGTCTACATTTTTTCCTCTTTGTAAGGGTACTATGAAAGTAGTGTCCTTTCAAAGAAAGTAGACGGTATGGGGAAAGAATTCAATCTACTTTTTAAAAGGTAGAGCGAATGTTTGTTGGGGAGAATAGAAAGTGGTGAGTGACGGATGTCATAGTATCATCCAAGAAAAAAATGTCATGAGAAGATGTGATTATGGATAGATGTGGTGATGCCCCTCGAGAGGACTGACGAGAATGGAATATACAACAGAACTCTCGAAAAGAAGGGAAATGAATTCAGCAGAGAAGAGGACGATAATGGAGTGGAAGAGACTGTAATAACCGTACGATGCAAATGGAGAAAGGATTCAATCGATCTTGAATGCTAGGTGTGAGGGTGTGTGGGAAAGAGAAAAGGGAATGGATAGGATTTGGGGTTGATTACGAGAAGAGTAAGGGAGATAGGGGAGGGGGAAAAAGGAATGAAAGAGGTAGAAATAATATAGGGATGATAGGGGAAGAAGGGAATGATGAAGGACAAACAAGGAAAAAATAGGAAAATGACAGAGTAGAGGGTGAAGGGATGAAATAGAGAGATGTGCAAAATGAAGGAAGCAATAGAGATAGTAAAGAGGGATGCGTGGAAGTGAAATAAATGATAGAGCTGAGAAAATCAGAACATGGGAAAGGATAAATAAGAAGGAGAAAACGAGGTGGGAGTAGGGGGTGAAATGGAGGAAAATGGAAAGAGGATGAAAGAAGTAGAATGGAGAAAAAAAAAGAAACTATGAGGGGCAAGGAAAGTGTGAAAAAGAGGAGAGAAAGAAAGAGAAATAGATACAGAATGAACGAAAAGGTAGGGGTGGTAGAGAAAAGGAGAAGTGATCAGAAAAAACGTGAAAATTAGGGGAGAGGAAAGGAAGATAAAATGAATGCAAGGAGAAGATTGAAGGAATCATGTCATGGCGAGGAAGACCAAGGCAAAGAATATGGAACAGACCGTATGGAGATGCATGTGGAGATGCATGATACTATGAAAGGACACTACTTTCATAGTACCCTTCCAAAGAGGGGCAAATGTAGACACCCTAATTTCATATCTATCCTAAATCAATTAATTCCCCTTCCTCATTTCCCACAAAAATACACTTCGAATTAATCTAATGTAATTTGATTAATTATCCATTTCAAAATCTAAGAAATAACCCAATCCTCACCACATGTCATTATTCTCCATGTTTTTCCACTATTGAATTAAAAATTTAAATTCAAATTCTCACCCACCCTTCATGGTTCCCACTCACTTAAGATTCTCTACTTATGAATTAAAAATATAATTCAAATCATCACCCATTCTTCGTGGCCCCCACTCATCTAATCTTGCCAATATTTTCAAACCACTCACCTAATCTTGCTCACATTTTCAAACCACTCACTTAATCTTGCCCACATTTTCAAACCATGATTACTTAAATTAATCTAAGTTAATCACTCCCCCAGGCTATAAATACAACCTTACCCCTCCCCTCTAAATACACGGAGAATAAGCTTGCATGCCATATCTAATTTCTTGTATCCTTTGAGTAAAAAACATCCTTTTGCCTCATCCTAATGCCAAAATAGCCTCATAATCATTTTCCCCATCTAGTGCAAAGTAAGAGGATTGTTGTTGCAGGAAGGTCTTGCTCTGTCTTGAAGAAAATCACCTACATATCACACAATCAGGGCTCAATCCAAGTTTCCTAGCCCATTCCGAGGTTTTCTACGGAACATGAAGGAGGAGGTATGATTATTGGTATTTTACTTCCTTGTTAGTAGTGTATTTTTCTTATCTTACATTCTGGCACGCTAGGTGGCTTTCGATCTGTTACCATTAATTTCCCAATTAGTGGTTTTATCTGTTCTTTGTTTATTATTGTTAATTATTATTTCATTTTCTGTTCCTTATGGTCTTCTTTGGTTAACATTCATGCTTTGGGTAGTGTTTTTGTTGTGTGGTGTCTTGTGGTGTATCTGCAGGTTATAGCAACAATGAAACTCTAAAGCTCATCATGTCTTTGATCTCCTCGGTGCTTGGTGTTTAGTTCCTAGTTTTGATTATGCTATTTACTCATCATCTGTAGAAACAAATGAAGTAGCCATTAGTTTATCATCTTACTGTCATGGGACAACCAATCCGGAAAATGTATTTATTTATTTACTTTTGCTAAAATAACTACTTTGTAGGAAGTTAACAATTTTTTTCTTTTATTTTAATCAATCATTTTGTGATCTAACTCTTTATTTCTATTTATTGTTCTTTTTTAACCTTGCTGTCAAAATTTTAGCTTCTCAGGTAAAATACAGAAGTCAGAAAATTAAAAAAACCAACTCCTGAGATATTTTTCTCACGTTCAAAATTTTCATTCAGAGTGCTACCGTAGCTCATCTTCTGGACGCCATAACTTTTGCTTCCTAACTCGGAATGACTTCATTTTTTTTAATGGAAATGAATTGAAAAGATCTGTGCAATGAAAAAATAATTTTTAGATTTAGACTTACAGAAAAATTTTGGTTCCATTTCTTCTAACACCTGTCTTTTTAACAAAAAACAACAAAATTATAGTTTTTTTTTTTTAAATTATTATTTTTATTTTATTTCACGTAACAACCTTACATGTATGCTCTTTCCTCGCACTTCAAAAGTGATATTGGAAATCAGAAACATGAGGCACTCAGACTCTGCACAACAATTTTTTTTAATTTTTAATTTTTTGCCTTATATTTCAATTTTCCACGACAACACTTCTAGGTAACATTTTCACCCTCTTCTTTCATCGTTTTTCTTTTTTGTGAAAATAATCATTATCACTATTTCGCAATCATGATTAATTGCAATAATTATTAACATTTTAAAAAAATATATTCCAATTGTATCCGCGTATGCTCTTTTCTTGCGCCTTCGAGCGATCTGGAAAATAAAAAACGGTCACAATTTTTTAGTTTCTTGTTCTAACATTATAGGATCCTCTATCTTTATTTTCCAACTGTCATTTTAATAATTATTTTCCTTTGTCATATTCTTAATATTTTTTTGGTCGTTGGTTATGTATGCTCTTTTCCTGTGCCTTTGAGCGATCTGGAAAATCAAAAACAACCACGATCACTTTTCTAACATTTCATTTACAAGATAACTACTAATTTATTTTTTGTAGAACCACGTTGCTAGAATATTGTCAAAAACAAAAACAACAAAAATCCCGTAAAAATACCACCATTCAAAGATAATTGCTGAAACTAAAATAAAAAGTACGCTCAGGTACGTAATTATTTTCTGCTAGTGATTTATTTCAAGTTGGAAAGAACCCTAAGTTTAATCACTTTATCATATTGTTTTTGCACGTAGACGAGGTGGATTTCATCACCACCAAAGCTACACTGGTGACATGGAATTGACTACCATGCACCAACAGCATTTGCATCTGCATTACACTTTGAGACCTAGTCTCATCACAGCGTTCGGTATTTACCACGCCGCTGCTCTTCACTTACAGGTAATGTTGTAGTGTAGCGCATGCGAGTCACGCCTAAATATATGTAACAACGAAGCATGGGCATCGTCCTTGTAAATATTCGGGGAGTTATAAGGACACCATACACATTCATCCCTCCATCACCTTCCACCTTTTCACAAAACCTCTTCTGGACGTGGTGATTAACTCCGAAATAGGCAAGTAAGAATTGGTGAGTCTCCTCCAGTGCTCTTAGGGTTCCCCGTACCAATTCTGTCCCTGTACAGAATTAGGTATATCAGGACTAGGGTATATCGGAGGACGCATCTTCTTGGAGTAATAAGAGTCTGCATCCACCATTTCACAACATACTTGTATGATTGCATGAAACAATGATCATTCCTGAAGAAGTTACCTCATAAGCCAAAACAATTGAATCCACATGATTGCTTGTTGTTTGAAAACAAAATAGTTTAGCATTGTTTTATCATAAAACTTGGCTGATATCAATGTGTTCATTATAAAAGTTCAAGACCCTAGTTGTGTTCTACAAAAAAATCAGTTCTTGACCAATTCAATACCAAGCAAAAACATTCAAACACTCCAACAACACAGACCAAACCATCACACCAATTTCATTAGCTTGCCTCATCCAACAATACATTTTTCATAGCTTGTCTTCGGCTATATCCAACTGATATTGAGTGACTAGCATTCACACCCCATATTGTCAATTGTCAAAACATCCTTCATAGCTTGTTTCCAACTATATCAAACTAATATTGGGTGACTTGTTTGAGTTCACTCATTATTCTGTCCACCATCACATTTATCCAAATCACAGCCAACACAAATCTTTTCATAACTCATTTTGAGTTATATCACAACCATATCGCGATTAACCTATTTAGGTTACTCTCCCCGTCAATAGTCCAGATCTTGTTTAAGCCAAATCTACACAACGTGCAACAAATCCTCTAATAACTCATCTTGAGTTACATCATCATCATATTGAGATAACTTGTTTGAGTTACTCTCCTTATCAGTCATCACGAGCTTATTTGCGATAAATCTAAAGTAATTGAGTTCTCATTTCCTCACACCTATTCAAAATTCCTACCCATTTTTCAGCTTAATCAAACACATTTCATCATGGTATTCACTCACAGTCACAATCATGAAAATGACGACGAAGAAGTCGCACAACCAGAACTCACAAATGAAGAACAAGAACAAGTCAATAGGGTGATAGAACAAAACAAAAATGAATATCTGTTATGCATCCTAGCCATGGGGGCAAAACTACCCCCTGACTTTGGGACGGAAAATTTAAACAAACTCATTGACAATAGTGAATCAAGTTATCACAATGAAATACCAAATAATCCAAATGGTTCTTCGGCTGAAGAATTATTCACTAAAATCCAAGATTTAACAAATAAACTTGAGGAAGTAACGACTAGAACTAAAAGATTAAAAGACCTCAATATAGATTCCAATACTCACGACATGTTTAATAAACCATCCCCTGCTTATCCATTTAAACAAGAATGGAAACTTATGAAAGATACCATTCAAGGATTGCAAAAACAATTGAAACAATTCAACTTTGAAGAATTGTGTCCTTATCCATTTGATACAGAGATATCATGGTTACCATTTCCGCCATCCTTCGAAATCCCTAAGTTTGATAAATACAAAAGCAAAGGTGACCCCCGTGAACATGTCAAGGAATTTTACATGCAATGTCAGGAAGTTGCATATCGAGACACGTACCTTTTACGATTATTCCCCCAAAGTTTAGGAGGACAAACTTTAGACTGGTTTTTCCATCTTCCCAAAGGGTCAGTCATGACATTTGTAGACTTATCAGAGAAATTTGTCAAACATTTTTCCTATAACCTAGACTCAGAAATAACCATGCTTGATCTCTGCAACACTAGGCAAAGGCCAAACGAAAATTTTGCCTCCTTTTTACAACGATGGCACGGAATTGCAAGTCGATTTCCCTGCTCAGTACCCGAGAGACAACTAGTTAGCATTTTTGTCCCTAATCTCAATGCCGAATTATCATTCCACATGCAAATTCATTGTCTGAATAGTTTTGAAGAAGTCATCAAAAATGGGACACAAATCGAAAAATCCCTCATTTCTAAGGGCTTACTTAAAGCACATTTTAGAGACCAACCTTATCGAGACGCTCCTCAGAACCAGGACAAATCTAAATTCTTTAACTGGAATTGAAATATCGTCAATGATGGCATTACTGATTCCCGCCATGTCCAAAATGTCCAAAACCATCCCACCAACACATTAAAATCTAAACAACCCATCATTATCCCTAGAAAGGAAGTTCCTTCTAGGGATCGATGAAGAGAGTTCACTCCTCTCGAAGAAATTCTATCTAGTGTCTTTCATCATTTGGCAAATGCTAATATGATTACATATCCCATTATCAGACCCTTCGAAGAAGGACAACCCAAACCAAATTGGTATAAATACAATGAATATTGTGATTACCATCGCATAAAATCGCACTCCACAGATAGATGCATGCAACTCCACCATTAAGTCCAAGACCTGATTGAATGTGGAGACATAGAAGTTGAAAATACTTCTGAGACAAAAGCACCTAATGAAAAACTTCACATGTTCAAAAAAAATTTCCCTAACCATGATAACAATTCAAAAGATAAGGGTCAATCATCAAGTAATGTCGAGTATGACTCAGTCATCTTGACCATAGATTATGACCAAGACTTAGTGGCAACTATAAACATCAGAACTGACTTTACGATCACCACTAGATAGAAAAAAATGTGGGTCCCTACAACAAAAAAATCTGCCACTTCATCCCTGGCATCACCTCCTAATCCGCCATCTAATTCCGCCACCAATTCCTCTCCACAACCTATGTCGTCATTTAATATTGTCAAACAATCAGAGAAGACTGCCGCACAAATTTCAATCATTGAACTACTTAATTCTTCTCCTGCACTACAACGTATCCTTATGCAAATATTACATAATTCTCGTGTCCCTAAGGACATCAATTCACAAAAATTCTAGGCTTTAATTACACATCTTACGATCCCTAATCCTATTTTATCTTTTGGTCCTGCTGACGTACTTAATCCCAACATCGCTAATAATCATTCTTTATACGTCAAGGGTTATGTAACTCATCGTAAAATCAAGCGCGTCTTAATCGACAATGGATCGGCATTAAATATTTGTTCCATGAAACTTTTACATTGTCTAGGCTACACTAAAGATGATTTGCAAAACAATATCATAACCATTCGTGGGTATGATAATAGCGAAAGAAATTCTGAAGGCACAATCACATTGCCTCTCCAAGTTGGACCCATCACCTTAGACACGGTCTGTCATATGGTAGATGTAGAAGTTGCATATAACATTCTTATCGGCCGACCATGGATTCATGCCATGAAAGTCATCCCATCAACATTCCACCAATGCATTAAGTTTCCTCATTTAGACAAGGAATTACACTACGTATAGATCCCCAACCTTTTGAGTATTGTAGATTCCTCGAAGGACAGTATCGACATGATCACTATTTTCCATCAACAGATAAATACGCTCCACCTTAGATAATCCCTAATGAAACACGCATTGATCCTGATACACTCCCTAACAATAATCTGAAACCATCATCTCATAACCAAAACACATTTTTCAATCCATTATCATTCACTAGTCAACCACCTTCCACCAGTCCTCCTCCCACTAATCAATCATCTTCTTCCATTAATCAAGCTTCTTCTTCCAGCAACAATTATTCTTCCACCACACCATCTTCTTCTTCACCTTGCCAATCTTCTTCATCCAACCACACCTCCTCTATTAAGATACCTCCTCCTGTGAATAACCAACCTTCATCCTTCAATCCACCCCCTTCTTCTTATAACCCATTCTCTTCATCTTTTAAGACTACCAAACTAACTTCCCCACCACATGAGGTACCTATTGGTCCCCCATCTCACACATTTAAAATCATTGACACGGGATGTGGTGAATATCAATTTCAAAAGATGGCAAACTCTTTTTATATCAACAAATCCCCACATTGCTATGGAAAACCTAACGCTCCACATCTGAGAATCCATCCCACTTACCAAATGGGTCAGTCAGTTTGGAAAAAGTTTGGTTATCTTGACAACAAACATATTCCAAGTTCTTCAGGATCTTGGTTATATAATGACAAATTTGCTCCATGTTATGAGTCCCCTCAATTTACCAAAGCTCACTGAATAATGAAAAACATGTGATGGCGGGGTAAAGGACTTGGTCCAAATGAACAAGGTTGTTCAGACCCGATAAATTACACACAACATCACGGTAAACATGGTCTAAGTTTCAAGGTGTTTGATGTTGCTCCCATAATAATTTCAAGTGACAATGATGACACCAGTTCTGATAATGACATTAGATCTCCATGTAGTCTTTTTGAGGACCTCGCTGAAACACATCTTTCCTTTGAACATTTCTCTATTAATGTCATCAATTTTGAGCCTACACATACCATGGCCAACCACACCATGCAGCCATGCACATGTTCCAAAATGATGAAGCCATCGAAGAATTCCTTGGAACTCACGACCAAATACCTACTTCTGACCATAGAAAAGGATTTGAAATTGATCTTAATGAATCGGACTATTTTGGCGAAGAGATAAAATATTCAGATCCTTCACCCTTAGAAAATTTGTATCAAAAGCGCAAACAGAGGATTTCCCATAGTCAAAACCTCACCGCCACCCTATCCAATAAACATGTCAAAAAATTCCAACAAACACCCAACACTGATGACCTACATCAACCATTAGCATCGTTCTCTGAAACGAATACATCTAAAATGCTTGTAGAAGAAACAAAAGACATAAACATTGGCACCACCGAACAACCAAAAACAAAAGAGATTGTAGGAAGAGTGTAAGAGAGTGAACAAGGTGATGAGGAAGGTGAGAATGAGGAAGATGAAGTAAAGATCATAGAGCCAGACACAAAGAAATCCAATACCTTAAGGCCCAAGCTTGAATTCAGGATACCATCTACCTCTTCCATTGAAATTATTACTCTCAAGGTTTCCATTTCTCATCCTCTTAGTCCTCCAAATGTATTTGCTTTGGCACCTCCTCCAGCTCCACCTTCCAATGACTCATTCACATGGGTTTAGCCCTTGATTGAAAACAAGAAAAGGAAGGATTCTTCAAATCTTATTGTTCCTGGTTTTTATGTAGTGGCTTCTTTTCTTGGTACAACTCCTCCTCCTCTAAAAAAGGCCAATAGAACCTCCTATTTGGTCTCAGATTCTAAAGGACAACAATTTCTAGAAATTTCAAAACCAAAGGAGAATAAAGATGAAAATGATATAACAATTTTAGACTTGGAATTGACAAGGATTCCTCTGGGAGAGTCCACTCCTGAAGGGGAAGTCCAAAATCTCAAGGATAATTTTTCCTAGGTAATTGAGAGGGTAGAGAAAGGAAATAAAACACTCCTCTCTAGATCCCACTCCTCTCTCCTCACTACCTCATGCAACTGTCCTTTCTGAAGAATATATCAAAGCTATAACAAAAATCTACAAGTATGCATCATTTTGTAGAGCTACTAAATCATTGGTACAAGTAATGTTGGTTTCTAGATTGAGTTTTATTGATAAATCATATAATATTTATGATAACATCTCCTCAGCACAAGATCAATTCAACTCAACAATCAGTTCCATTGACAAAGAACTCAAGATTTGGTTGGATAATATTCAAGATATCATAATCATGAGCACTACTAATGATAATATTTTATTTCCTCATAAGATCTTTGATGATTCTAAGAATAAATTATCCAATAAATGGGTCTATAGTGTTGAATAGAGAATTAGAGTTCTTGAGGAAGCTCCAAGTGAACTGAAGAACATGGTACAAAGGGGGGAATCTCTGAAGTCAAAAATATTTGATGTCTACAAGCTCTCTATTTCCAATTTTATAAAGATAATTCTACTGAGAGAAATTAATTTGATGAATTCAAGGCCAAATTCAATTCATTAAGAAAAGAATATTTGTTCAATGCAAATTCGTTCAACAAGGAAAAACTGGAAGAAATATCTTAGATGCACAATCTAGTTATGGAAGCCACCAAATGCCTACTGCATAATGGTGGGATAGTGAAAGAGATGGATTTCTCTCTTAGAAGTTGGTTAGTTTCCATGTCCAACAAAATTAACCCAAAGGTCATAGAGATCTCTGATATTGTGGCTAAGTTCATAGTTCATTTTCTCAAGATGAAGGTTCTAGTTATGCCACTTTCTAATGTTCCTTATTCAAGTTCATAATATCTTTTTATCTGACTAATATATTTTAAAGTTGGCTTTATTATTTTGAAAATAGAATTTCAAAATAAAGACAACTTATGTAATTAAATAATTAAGTGTTTAGCACTTAATTAAGAGACAATTAGTGGGAAAGTTGGTTACACCCACCCCCAGTCTATATAAGGATTATTTTTCATTATAAAGGGGTGGTTGGATATTGGTGCTCTGGAATGTAAATACAAAATTTTGATCAATACAGAAGAAGACTTATTTCCCTCTCATTTGTGTTCTTTCTACTTTTTTTCCTACGAATTGTAAATGTGAAGATTAATATATGTGAATTGTGAAAATTTGGGTTCAATCCATAGAATGTGATGTGAAGAACTTTGTTTCTATCCACTTTTATATTTTATGGGTTTTCATGTGTATTGGCTCACATGCTCTTAAGATATTTTGCATGCATTAGTAAGATATAACTTTGCAATCTCTATATCTGAATGTGTTTATTTCTTATTTTCTCACCTTATAGTAGTGGGTAATATTTGTATAACTAATGAGGGTACATGTATCCTTGATAAATGAATTAGCCTTAAATTTGTTTCCCTAATTCATACTTCTTACTTGTATAAGCTGTTGTTTCTTCCTCCAAAATCCTATTCCTTGTTTTTCTTATTTATTGAGAATTTGAAATCATTCACTTCACCAATATTCTCATTCATATTTGATTATTTTTTACACTTTTATATATTTATATTCTCAAGTTTTTGGTGAAATAAGGGAACCTCCCCATAAAGAGGAGGGACAATTATCCTTTGAACTTTTGATTGTCTTCAACAACTGAATTTCCAACCAGTAGGTTCGTCTATCATGACTCACAAATATGGGTTAGGATCCTATCATTTGGCCTTCCTTGATGGTAAACCTGAAAAAGGAACCTTTAAATTATTTACACTTACGACCCTTATACTATTGACATATCTAATGAAATGACATTAGTCACATAAATAATCTTATTCCATCACTATCATATCATTCACAATAAGTTCCTCCTTAGCAAGAACCATGCAATCATTACTCTCATCTACCCTTTTATTTATCATCTGAAAACATGTTATGGGATGCACCTGCGTGGTTTGTACACATGTTTTACCCTCCTCAAAATGGTCTAGTAGGCCTACCTTCAACATAAAAATAAAAATTTGAGAATATCTATGGATTCATATCATCAAAATATAGATTGATCCCTCTAAGGAAAATTGTTAATCAAAATATAGACCAATCCCACGAAGGACGGCTATCAAAAAGGTAAAAATCAAAAATCGTTGACCACTCCCTTGAATGATTGATACCAATATCATTATAAAAAGGCTTCCCACATCGATCATCCTTCAAGAAATAAAAAATACTAGAAGCATCATAGGAAAGATTCACGCACCGATTATCTTTCCCATTAGAGAAAACTTCCCACGTCGATCAGTTTGCACAAATAAAATATAGTTGGTGCATGAGCCTACAAGCCATCAAAGGATAACCTACTCTCTCATACAAACTTCATGTGTCAACCCTTCCCATGTTCTAGGAAGTTTTAAAAACTCACTTACATCTATATCCAAGATCCTACATGTGACTAACCATTGTTAGTTATATGTTAACATTTGTTACAAGGCCGCAAGTACATCATCATCATCATAAATTTTACCATCATGTCACATATGTACTAAATCTATTCTATAAATCAAATAATCCACGTTTTATTATTAACCATGATTGAAATACATTTTGACTTATATACCAAGATCATCACATTGAAATCTCACTACATCAAAATATCAAATATGTAATGTCTGTGCATCTAATATCATGATCAAATACATCCCCACATTTCAAAAAATCGTCAAAAAATTCATAAAATAATCTCACTAACACAATTCATATACAACTTAACATCAAAATCATTCAACATCATCATATAAATCAAAAAATCTCAAACATATAAGGATATATCAAAAATAGATATACATCATCATGGGTCTCAAAGATACCCTGGATCAAAAATATACATCAACTTAGGCTTCAAGAGAGTCACATATATTAAAACATCATTACATCCGTATATACTAAGTAAATTGAATGTCTGAAAACTAGACACTCCTTCAAACACTGCTCCCCTTGATCAAACACATCCTTATACGGCCCTGTTCCCTTATCCAATTAGCATTTTATCACAAATTTTCAATCAATGCAGGCCTATCCCTATCAAATATTGATCCTGGATCTCGCATCCTCATCACTGGTAAGCCATACATTTATAGGACACAAACACATTGGTTCGTATATCACTTGGATTCCTTGTCATGTAAGCCCACCCTTGTGGAAATATCACGTTTTGGGTCATCTAGACCATTTCAACTAGATCACAACTTTACCAAAAGCTTCATGCCTTTTTTTTAATGCTCAACACTTTATCAAAAAACAAATTGACCATTTTTGTAAACATTATGGACATTTCCTCTGGCCCCTTAGTCTCATGGCTCGACACATCCCCACGAGATCATTTCTATTAGATCCTATCCATTTCGTAGTCTTCCCACAACACACATCTGTAGGTCATCCAAATTATATGCCCCCTAGCAAGTGTTTCCACGATTACTACCATATCTACAAACCCCTCCAATATGTTCATTACCAACTACAATCAAAGTCTGTAGAATCTTAAAGAAAACCCTATCTGAACAATCCAACTCTCTTCAATCTAATAACAAACAAATTCATTCATTGTCTTGAGGGGGGGTCAATATCGCAACATCCTTATCACAAGACTAGGGCATCCTCACACTAGAATTTGTCTCGCATCCTGTGCCTATAGATAGCTCAACAAAAAAGGGAAAATATAGACATCAGGTTTTCATCACCCTACGTGACCTGCCTACACACCACACACATTAAATTATTAAATCTATCATTCTAAGCATAATCTAAGACACTTCCCTCACCCTCGTAAAATCATAGTTTTACCCCCTGTAAATATTATTTACCTACCCTAACCTCCCTAGAACCTTTTAACCACATGTAATCCATCCTAACCATATAACTCCTTTAACCCCACCTAACCTCTTCCTTAACCATTTCCCCTCGTCCCCATACCCAAAATCACCATTTTGAAAGTGGTTGAAACCACTTCCAAATAATTTTCTCCACATTTCCCGTATTTCCAACGATCCTAACAAATCTCCAGAGATTATAAATATAATATTAGAGATCTTGTTTTGGGGATCTTCGAACATGGTAGTGAAACTTTGTTATTTCACAGATCTCCATGCACTGCAACAAAGATCTGTTGCGAAGCTAGATGAACCTGCTACGTACATCTAGAAATCCTCAAGACCATTGCTATATCACAATAATTCTTTAGAAGCTATTGTAATCTTTGCCAATATTATCAACCCTCTTCCAAACTCAAGGCAAGCACATATTCATATAGTTGTGTCCCTATTTTATTTATGCATCATACACAGAGTCAAATAAGTCATTTTCATTTCTATTTTCTATTAGTTTATCCTTTTATTAGAATATCAACTTTTTACAACAATCACCACTGATTTCTAAAATCGTCGGAAATCCTATCAAATTACCCAAGATTCTTGTGAATCACCAACAATCTTTGTCAAAATTATCATTTGCAGTAGTTATTCCATATTTATTACCTTTTATCAATCTATTTTGGTTTAATCAATTATCTTCGAGCATGTTTGTTATGTAGATGATAGTTCCAGTTCCCTCGCACCCCGTCCCCACTGTGTACGATCTTCCGATAATCCATCAGGCGTTCATGTGGGAACAGTTTGATATCTTTCATGAACTCACTTTGTCTACCATTCCGTTCACACCAAAAATCGAAGACATCGAGGAGTAGGTCAAGATCATCCAAGAAGAGTGTGAATCCACCAAAGACTTATGGTATAACTACTTCAAAGACTTCGAGCTTTCCACCACCCTAGCTTGGGCCACTTACGAATCAAAACAGGGTCTTGCTAAGCCTCTCAAATTATAGATTTTTTTATTGTTTACCTCATTGTTAATATCCAATCAACTTAATTGTATCAAACCATTTGACACCCTTCAAGGAATTCCCTTTGGATTCTTGGGATCGGCCTATGTTAAGCAACTCATTATCATAGTTATCTAATATCTTCTATTTAGTTTGTATTGCTTACATGTATTCTCACTTAGAGAAAGGAGGAACCTCTTTCATTGCTTGAGCATCCCATCATCCCAATATTGCGAGTGTTGGTGCAAGTATCGGTAAACCCTGCTCATTTGAGTTTTTGGTCTTTTTAGCACTAATAGCACTAACACGTTAAACAACAATAAGAAGGTTGTATATATTGGTGATAAGATGTTACTAACATGATATAGTCATCTACAACAAGAAATAACTTGAAAACAAGTATATTAGACAACAAATAGATTGATATATTGATTACAAATATGAAAAATGTGATAAAAGTGATGAAATCACAAAGATTGCTAGCAATTATGTACGGTCGCCAATGATTTAGATGAATAATTGGTAATTACTGTGAGAAGAACCAATTCTTTAATATGATACAAATTATATCTAAAACAAGTGGTTTATGAATTTATATTAATTTTAATGTAATGTATTAACAAGCTGAATATGGAAACGAAAGACAAGGACTTACCTTTGTTGATGAATGCTTGAAAATGATGGTGTAGGATTCTTACAGAGATTGTGGAGCTTCCACAAGGATGGTGAAGATGCCAAGATTAGTGTATTGATGGTGTCTATGTTGCCAATGAGTCGAAGATTCATTGCAAATGTCTTAGGATCCATTCCATAAAGGTTTGGTGTTTCTTATATAATCACTAACGATTAGTTAGAATCCCTGGAGACCTGGGAAAAGTAATGGAAACCCACTTCGACATGGTTTCAACCACTTCCAAAGGGTTAAATTGAGTATGGAGGTGAGTGAAGATGGTTAGGAAGAGGTTAATAATGTTAGGGGGTAGATGGTTAGGGTTTTAAATGGGCTATGATAAGGTATAGGTGGTTAGGGTGGTTTAGGTGAGTAAATAAGTATTTACTAAGAGTAAAATGTGATTTTATGAGGGTGAGGCCGTGGTTAATATGATAATAGGATAATTTAATGTTTTGAGAATGAATGTGAGGAATATGTATAAATAATGTAGGGTACTAAAAATAGGTGTCTACAATAGGAGAGTGATTTTGTATCATTTTCATATGGTTTCATTCATAAGCAAAAGTTAGGTAGGAAGAGGAAAATGTTAAAGTATTTTTTTCTATTCACATCTGAACCACCATGTGTAGAATATACTACTAATAATGTCTTGAAAAAAAGTCACAACCAAAGCTTATCATAACGAGTCATCACACCCGTATTATCATACTAACACAACCCACCATGACAGCCATTAAGCTCGAAAAATTATGTTCTCCTTCAAGAAAGGTTTTGAACATGTTCCCAAGGTTAAGGACATAATATGTTTCTTTCCCCTTTAGTACACCAACACTTTAGTGCGGATTGAATTTTGGAGTAGAATATGGATAACTAAGACTTCATGTAAGTATAGCTCAAGGAGGCTATAAATGGCCACCGAATAGCCTTCCAAAAAAAAATGGCACCAAATGTGCATTCATGGAAACCATCACTTATATTATATTCTCCTATATGAATAGAACATAAGGTGAATAACGAATATAAATAATGAAATTTAATTGTTTAGTCTGAACATAACAAGTGGAAGTGGATCTAAAACCAGCTCAAAAAATATGTCCACCAAAGTGGAAAAGTAGAGTTTATTATGGATTCATACTTAGGAAGAGATTCGAATTGATTTTGATGTGGTTTCATAGAGTTGAGAAGTCACCGGCTATAACAAGCACATTAAAGTGGATTAGACACCCACATCATTTAAGGGGACGTGTGAAGTTTGGAAGCATATTTTGGCATCAACAAAGATGTTCAATTTCGGGAAATAAGAATTGAAGGGTTGTATATGCTTTCCATGCATCATTTCGAGAGTGAAATTATAAATTTTAAAGAGATAGTTTTAAGGTTGTAAAATTTAATTTTCTAATGTGTTTGCACTCACAATTTGGAGGTCTAAGCTATAACAGCATGGGAAATCATATTTTGTTTTAAAACTTGTAAGGTTTTTCGTAGGTTGGTTTTGGAAAAGACAATTAAATGGAGATATGGAGGTAATTTTTCTCTAGGAAAAGTATCCATTTTATTATAACTTATAACAAAAATTCAACACTTAGAAAACTACATGTACTCTATTAAATGTTTAGAAGTATATTTTAAAAATAAGGAATTTTATGCAAAACAAGCTAATAAGCGTGTGTTTATTAATTTATTTGTCCTAAATATCTTTTTTTCTAATTGTTTAAAACTTTTTATTTATTTCACAAATTTGACTTCAAAAGGAGCTCCAAAAGTTTAATTTAAAATTATAACTATTTTTTAAAGATATAATATATCATTATATACATAGAAAAAATTGTTCTCTTAAGACCACCCCTAAGGTTCGAGTTTGGGTCTCGATTGAGGAGGATAAAGTGTGTTCCAAGTTCTATAATCGACAAGGTTTGAAATAAAACATCTTAAGGTTAGAGCAATGCATTTGTGCCCTTAATAATAGTACTATATATTTTGATTTTTCAATTTTAGTTTTGTAATATCTATTTATTTAGAACATTAAAATTAATTTCAATATTTTAATTCAATTTGAAACACTCAAGTTGGAATATTTTTCATGCAAATAATATATTCATCATCAACATTTTTTTATTATTATTAAGACTACAAAAATTATATTTATATATAAATATATTAAATGGATTCTAGGGGTCATTTGACTTGTAAACATAAGCCCTCACTATAGACACAAAATTAGGAACTTGGGTACAATTATAGGTCTTAAAATCGTGTTAGAATTTACTTGATTCCTAAGCAAGAAAACTAGTGATCGACAACTATCTTTGGCCTCTTTTCTTTATCTCTTGTTTTCTATTTAGTCTTATACACCCTACAATCTAGTCAAAATTTAACTGATTTATCTTTTATGGCTTCAAACACCAACGTCCAACCAGGACAACAACGCTCAGGCAGTCTTGTCCTATCTGGGCGCCCCTGATCCTTTTCTACCTTGCTCTCTCTTTATGGGTTTCTTTTATCTTTTGGGCATCTTTTTCACTTATGGGTCAGTCTTCCAGTTGTTAATTACGAAATTCAAACAAGGGAATCATATAAATACATAGTTATTTGTTCAAAATTAAGGACCAAGCACTAAGCATTACTAACATCACCTAATCTCGCATTCCAAAGGAACTAAAGTACTTCAAAGGCATCCATCCAGCATCCATTCAAGGGACAAGGGTACATCAACTCTACATACACTACATAGGAAGGGGAAGTTCAATCTATTCTATCTACACATGCTATACATTTCTATATTCTAGCTACAGCCCATTATCAAGTACAACTTGCACAAGGGCATCCTAAGGCACAATTTCTACACACACTCACAAAAAATACATGGATTTTGAGATTTAGTGTAATTTTCGGTTGTAATTTCACTCGTGGGGTGACCGTCAAGGTCAGTCTAACTCCCCATTTTGTATTTTTCTTTTTAGGTTTGATGTGGTTTGTGGGATTGTGCAGGTGAACTCTTCTTTTATAGGTTAAAGGTACCTTCAGGGATCTAAGAGCGAACACTAGGTGATCAATAGGGAACAATTGTGACAACCTTGCGACAAAATAGAAACTAGATCCAAAACTGTTGTGCGGTCATAGGTGCCCAAATCCAATCATCAACACCCCTATCCTGTTGTGGGTGTCCATATCCAACATTGTTTGTGAGCTCAAGAATTTACAGAGATCAATTACGACACTATTTTCATCTTTTTCGTCACTTCTCCCTACCCAGATCACTTCCTGTCCATTTGGAAACCAACTAAATGATTCTATTTCCCATTATTTCTTAGGGTTTCATATTTTACATATTAGTTTACTTGTATCATTATTATAATTTATCGTTTATACATCATTTAATCTGTAATTAGATTTAATTAAAATTAAATTAAATCAGTTGGTGAAACCACTCATTTATACCCTACCTTCTAAGAATGCATCGAAATCTCTCTCCTTCTTCTAAATTCATGGATCAATCTCCATATCCTTCTTTTACTCCAACCAAGGTTTTTGGTATGGATGTGTAGACACCAAAATTAGGTTGTACCACCCTTATAGCCTCGTTAATTAAATTAGACATGCCTTACATATTCATATCTCATAGTGCACATGATTAATTGAATTAATTATTTTAATTAATTTAATAAATATCCTCACTTGACCACATCACCTAGACACCTCATCATGGACCTATTCTTAGCATGTTTCTTTTAACTAAGACTCAATCTCTACTTACCATAACTAACTAAGACTTAGTCTAACCCTAACATTAGATGTCTATCCTTTCTCTAACATCATGCCCACTTACTTAAGCAAAAAATACCATTCTAGACTCGAGACCAATGAGCAGAACTAGCCAAATGATAGCTAAGATCTGCTATTTTGGGTAACCTAGGATTACCCACCGTAACCGATGCCGGTTAACCCTAAACCAATGTCGGTTAACCTAAACCGTTGTTAGTTACCATATATTCACTTTGGTAACCTTGTTCCAGAGGTTGGATGAATTATTTAAGTTTGGAGAGAGAGAAATCTACATCTAAGCATGAACCAGAGTCCTCTTGCACATCAAGAAACACCCCAGCCAACACTAAGACTGACTTGAAGACATTGGCTTTCATGGTAGCATTCCAGGAAGCACGGCCACGGCATTGACCACTAGTTTCACAGATCAACCATCACCCTCATTTAACCACCAGATCTACAAATACAAGTAAGTGTGTCTTGATTTGCATCATTCCATACTTACTGAGATCATCATTTCTTTAGATTTCTCTTTTAAATTCCATTATCTTTTTGCATCCTATCATCCTCACCTTCCTTCCCATCCACCCATCTGACCACCCATAACCTTTCAGCTCCCCACATCCAACCCCTGGCATCTCTAAGCATTATCAACTTCCTTGACAACCTAACCATAATTCTTCCATTCCCTGTGCAATCACAGAGAATCTCCCGAAACCAAATTTTATTGATTTTTTACCATTCCGCCTCTACTGATGATGGTTAACCTAAGCCGTCGTTGATTTCCCTCTTAACCAGCATCGGTCATACCAGACCGACGTCATCTCTGTAACTGCTAATCCTACTTGTAACAGTAATCTAATAACCTTCACCCAAATAACTCAAAACCACCCAAAATATGATCCTAACATGTTCTAATCACCTTGGCCACCTGCCCAACCTCCAAATCTGATCATAAACCAGCCTGTTAGATTAAATTTTCTTATTGTATTTAAATGAGATACCTAAATCATATCAACTATAGTAGGATGTTATTTCTTTACATTATTTCTTGCATTAAATTGTATTAAACAGTGGATTGACATTCATCTAGGGAGTATCATACTTCTTAGATCTAACATACGCTAGACAGTCCACTGACATATATTGTTTAATATTCTTCTTGTGGTCTTGTTTTACATTCATGGGTAGTTCCTTATAGCAAAAAGTAAGTTCTCGCAATCAGCACTGGATCAGGAAATCAGAATGCACGCACTCTACCTTCCACCTTCATTTCACAGGTATTCCTCCTCACCTTTACCTTTTTTTTTCTCATACGTACGTAACTTATTGGTGAAATAGGATGCTACTGCTACTAATTTCATGTAATTTCGTACTCAGCATCCTCCTCGTTTCATTCCTCCAATGCCTAATCTAACCATCATTGTAGTCACCACCCATCACACTCATTCTCCTACAGCTCCACCCATCTCAGTCTCACCTCCTATCATTTCTGCAATTCATACCACCACCTCTAAGGGTTATGACATTATTGAGAAGCTTAATAATACACCAAAATAAATCTTTGTGTGATCTCTTGTACAGTGCACCCGATTATCATCATACATTAGAGGTCGCCCTTCATTTCATCTACATTGAAAGAAATAATTCATCTATTTCCCTTACTCACCTCATTCAATCCCTCAAAAATATACCACATGCTATATCTTTTAGTGATGATGATATCTCTCCCTCCGCTGCTGATAATCCATTTGAACCTTTGCTTATCACTGCTATTGTTGGTATCATTTGTATTGTGTACTGATTGATAATGGATCTACTATAAATATATGTGTTTTATCCATCCTCAAAAAAATTGGAAATTTTAATGATTTAATTAATAAATCCTCTCAAGTCATTTGTAGCTATGATTCCACTACTCGCACATGCATGGGAAATATCACTCTGTAAGGATATTACTTGTATAAATCAAAACATATACAGTAGAATAACATGAGAGAACACAAAAATATAGATAAGTGATGACAATATGCTCATATAATAGCTTTTCCACTTCGAGGGGGCAACCTCCAATACCACTTCGAGGGGGTAACCTCCAAACCATACAATAACACTCCAATACTCAATATGATGATTAACTACAACCTTCTAACCCCTATATACCATTCTAACCTATGGCCAATAATGAGGCTGACCCTAAGCATAATAAATGATAAATTAATGATATAATAAGATAAGGGGATGTGTGCCACATGTCGGCATCTCCATCAACCCATATATATTATATTATCATATCCCATGTAAACCCATACATATAAACTAAGGGGATGTGTGCCACATGTCGGCATCTCCATCAACCCATATATATTATATTATCATATCCCAAGGTACATAGCATTGCCCCCCTCTTTGACATGTTTCGTCCCCAAAACATAAGAAGAAGCCATATAATGAGTGTGCTTTAAATTATTGCACACTTGTCGCCAAGCTTGTTCATCCAACCACCCATATGAAATCCTATCCTGTGTAGCAGCTTCATCATCAACATCTTCTTCTTCTTCTTCTTCTGATGTTGCTTATGCTTCTAATTCTTCTTCTTCTACTTCTTCTTCTTCTTCTTTTTCTTTTTCTTCTTCTTCTTCTTCTGCTTCATCTTATTCTTCTTTTGTTGCCCATCTGTCCATGAAAACTTGTTCCAGTTCCTGCAAAGACCAATTAGACTTTTCCTTTTCTAACTTTGAAAAGCAAATTTGTGTAGGGCCACTAATCCACAACTTGAATAACCAAATATCTGATGGTTTAGATAATTTATCCCTAAATTTGTTCCACCATTCTCTAGCATCAATCCTCCAAAAGAAGCTACCATCCCCATGATCCACAAAACTAGGGTTTTAGGAATTCTAAAAATATTTCGGTAGATGGATAAAAAAACAAAGAACAAACCCTAACTTAAATTTTAAGAGCTTTCCAAAAATATAAATTTTGCTAAAAAATACTACAATTTTCTTCCTAAAAAGGGAATTTATGAAAAATCGTAAAACACCAATAAAATCTGCAAAACATATCCAATGGAGCTGAATTTTTCAGATATTCTGACTTAGAGTGTTTCAAAATTATGATGCAAAAATTGGGAAAAAAATCAATACACTCTTCACGATATACTCGAAACAAAAAATTAGGGTTTTTGCCCTATTTTTGGCCGAAATCGCTGCTCTGATACCACTTGTAAGGATATTACTTGTATAAATTAGAACATATACAGTAGAATAACATGAGAGAACACCAAAATATAGATAAATGATGACAATATACTCATATAATAGCTTTTCCACTTCGAGGGGGCAACCTCCAATACCACTTTGAGGGGGTAACCTCCAAACCATACAATAACACTCCAATACTCAATATGATGATTAACTACAACCTTCTAACCCCTATATATACCATTCTAACCTATGGCCAATACTAAGGCCGACCCTAAGCATAATAAATCATAAATGAATGATATAATAAGATAAGGGGATGTGTGCCACATGTCGGCATCTCCATCAACCCATATATATTATATTATCATATCCCAAGGTACATAGCACACTCTACCTCTATAAGTTGGGCCTAAAATTCTTATTATTGTATTCTTTGTTATCGATGCCACATTCCAATTCAATTTCTTACTTGGCCTAAGCACTCTCTGATATAGTAAGTTTATTCTAGAAATTACTACTACCCATGCATTTGAGATTATTCTTAATAGCTTAAAGGATTACTTATAAAACATACACGTATGTGGAATATATTACAATAATAAAAGAAGGGTAGGATGAAGGGTCTTAACAATTAGCTATTTACAAAATTCTCTCCAGTCAATAATGTAAAGTCCTAATTGTTTCCTACATAAGAACAAATTTCATGCGTAGTAGTATACTCCAATGTGTCTAGTTGTCTACTATTTTCTTAAGCTTTAGAACGCATGAGCGTAGGAACCCTTACATTTTAATGGATGACCATGGCTTTGATTTCCATTGCAGGAACATGATAACATATGAAAAAATTATTACTCAAAATAAGAGGCAGTTAAAAGGGACAAAAGGGGATATTTGAGTAATTAAGTGGCTACACCCCCTTAATCGTGTACAAAAAGAATGGCAGGTTTAAATATGTACCATATGATATATTTCTCAAGAAATCATCATGGAAGGTTGATTCTTCTATGTATTTTCATGAATATTTTGATGATTTGAAAAAATGCCTCAAAGAAATGTTGTCTCGTGGACTACTATGATGGCAAGGGATGCATCAAATAGGTTTATTGAAAACGCCTTAGCAACTTTTAAGCAGATGCAAGGTATAAAGCTCAAGTCCACAACTTATTTCACCGTCCTCCTAGCCTATACCAAATTAGTAGCCTTCCAACATGGTATAGATATCCATCAAAGCATATTTGGAAGGAAATTTTTGTTAGATGTCATCATTGTAAATGCCCTTATATTTATGTATGTGAGATGTAAAATTATTGTTTGAGAAAATTCCTTAGAATTATTTGAACATGTGGGATTTGATTATGAACAAAATGGATATTGTGATGATGCTCTTAAACTCTTTGAACAAATGGATGAATTTAGAGTACAACCTGACCATGTGTGGTTTCATGGATTGTTATCATGGCATGCTATGTGCAAAATAAATTTGTTGAAAAGGTCTTCAAAAATATGAAACAAACACAATCATAAAGTATAAAGCTAGACTCCAATACCTTTACAACATACTCCTAAACTATGCCAAAATGGGAGCTATATATAAGGTTATAGACATACAAAAAATTATAGTCAAAATACCTATGCAAAATAAGAAACTCTAAACTATGGTATTGACATCCCCTGGCAAAGAATTATGAAAAACAAAGTTTTGATAGATTTTGTAGAAGCATGTGAATAATTAAAATATATATCTGAAAGATATGTGCTCTCACAGAATGCAATGATTGCATGATATGCACAAAATGGGTTTGCTAAAAAATTTGTTGAAAACTATCTAAGTATAAGTAATTGCCGAATTGGATTATTATTGAATTTTATTTTTTCAAAGCCATATATGTAAAATATGGAATGTGAAATGCCTCAAGAAAATGCCTAAACAAAGTGCCAAATTTGTAGTTGTGGAATTGGTGGTGGAGATCAACCACAAATTATTTGAATGTGGTTTTTTTATCAAATATTGTAGTTGCAAATTCACTAATAGACATCGACGCAAAAGGTGTGCATTTAAAAAAGACTCGTAATTTGTCTCACAAAGTGCATAATGCAATATCATTCTTGTGGACATTAATACTTGTAGGACATGTAATGTATGGTTATATTAAGTGTGCCTTCGAACTCTTTGATTTAATGAGTCACTTTTGAATTAGTCTTGACCATGTAGGATTTTTTTGTGTTAAGAATCGCAATTTGTCTAACAAAGTGCATAATGAAATATCATTCTTGTGGACATTAATACTTCTAGGACATGTAATGTATGGTTATAGTAAGCGTGACTTTGAACTCTTTGATTTAATGTGTCACTTTGGACTTAGTCTTGACCATGTAAGCTTCTTTTGAGTTTTATTTCGATACTACCATTAAGACCTAATAGGTATGGGTTATAAATAATTCAATATTATGAATGATTCTTAATGCATTATGGTTTTGCAATTGATCATTATGTGTATGTTTGACCTTCTTCGCAATGTAGCCATATTATTTTATTAATATTTAAAAAATAATAATCTGTTTGGATGGGAACGTAGAAGGAAAATCACTTACAACTCAACGTTCGTATGGATATTGTTTCACTGGGTGAAGGAAGATAACAAGTTTTAGTCCAGACCCAATGGTTTTGTTATATCTCAATATATTTGAGCCAAATTCTATACCCTCTTTAAGAAAAAATAATTTCAGATAGCAGACATTTCACTGCAAAATACAACTTCAACAAACTTACCATTGTTATTCTTTGTAGGATAGTTTGCAACTCATGTGCAATAGCCAGTAATAATTTTATAATTTATGATGTTAGGTAACCTAATTTTAATTGTGTACAAAAATAATAACAGGTTAAAATATGTACCATACGATATATTTCTCAAATAATCATCACGGAAGGTTGATTATTTTGTGTATTTTCATTAATCTTTTGACAACTTGACAAAAATTCCTCAAAGAAATGTTGTCTCATAGACTATTATGTTGGCAGGGTATGCATCAAATAGGTTTGTTGAAAAGGATTTAACAACTTTTAAGCAGATGTGTTGGGCTTAGCACACTCTTGTTATACAAAACTATAATCAAAATTAAGCTTACAAGTAATAAATACAGAAATATACCAAAAGAACAATACACAAGATATAACGTGGTTCATCTAGTGTGGGCTACATCCATGAAGAAATAACCATTCTATTAATCTTTTCTTTATAGAGGAAATACAATGAATATCTGCAATCTTCAACACCTTCTTTGGATGTACAACACTTTTCCTTCACAAGCTTCTCTTTTCTCTCTCCAAGAATTCCTTCTTACAATACAAGTCAATTCTCCACAATATAACCTTTCTAAACCTATATTTCTATCTTATATAAGCACATACAAACTTAGGGCACTTTAGCTATGCAATTACAACCCTTAGATCACATTTTAATCAAAGGTTGGATCTAATCTCGCATCTTAAATAAAAACTTTCACGCACATGTAACTGATGCTAGTTACCCCAACCGATGTCATTTATTCCCAGGTGACTGATGTTAGTCAGCCAACCAATTTCAGTTATTGTGTAAATTTTCAAGTTGTAGAGCATATTATTTGTGAAGCAATTAAGCTTCATAACTCAAAAATATCCCACTTGGAGATAAATTTTTGCATTGTACCATACAACTCCATCCTTGAATCCTTTCCTTGGCTTGTTTCTCCCTCTTCAAGTCTCAAAATCGAAGACCAACAGAAGTGGAGTATAGCTCCAACTTCTCCTTTGTCAACGAGTTCATTAGCATATTCGTAGGGTTCTCATTTCTATGAATTTTCTCCAGTTTCAGCCGCCCATCCTCCAACACTTATCATATGAAGTGATCTTAAATAAATTTGTTTCATTCTTGAATGAAATGTCAAGTTATTTACTAGATGAATCACACTTTGACTATCATTGTACAATGTGCAATCCTCTTGCTCCTCTCCCAACTCTTCCATGAACCTACTCATCCATATCATCTCTTTGCAAGCCTATGTAGCTGCAACATACTCAACCTCTATAGTAGACAAGGCCACAACCTTTTACAATCTCGAAATACATCTAACTATCGTGCCACCTAATATGAATACATATACAGTGGTGCTTCTCCTACCATCCAAATATCTAGCCATATCTGAATCAAAATATCCACATAAATAAGTACCTGACCCTCCATAACATAACTACATTCTGGATGTCCCTCTCAAATAGCTGAGAATCCATTGGACTGCTTTCCAATGTTATTTACTTGGATTGGCCATAAATCTACTCACAATTCCCATTTCCTATGCAATGTCTGGTGATAAGGCCAAAATATGTCTCATTAATATGAAATAAATGATCTTGTTTTACTCTCCTTTTTATCAAGCTTGACTACATTTTGTGACTTTTGTTTGATCTAGTATAAGTTAGGATGTAATTGTCCATATTTTGTTGAATTTAGTTCTAACATCTAAAAACTCTGTAATTCCTAACAAAGTGTGTGGAAATTCAATTTTTGTAATAAAATAGATCACAATCAGTCAAGAGAATGAAGTATGAAGAAATCAGCATGTTTTTGGGAGCATTAGCTTCAATACGGCTTAGTTCTAGAGCTCCATCACACAGTTTATGAGCTCTATCAATTAGTTCTATAACTTTCAGACTTAGTTCCAGAACTCCAGCACTTAGTTCTGGAACTCCTACGTTTAGCTCTGGAAACTTTCACGGTTAGATCTAGAACAGTCCCCTTTAGTTCTAGAACTTCTCCAAAGTTTTGGAACCAATGGGAATCTGTTTATTTTGATGACATCTGATGATAAAGAAATCAATGAGCCTTTCAATCAGGAGCATATTAGAATATTTCTGATTCTTCATACTCAAAGATCCAGGGATAACTTATCAAATAGTTGTACATCCAGCAAGGTTCCAAATTCAACATCTATTTTGGGCACTATTTGGTTCCAT
This sequence comes from Taxus chinensis, assembly GCA_019776745.2. NCBI lineage: Eukaryota > Viridiplantae > Streptophyta > Pinopsida > Cupressales > Taxaceae > Taxus > Taxus chinensis. Next base: position 172,467,186 of record CM034150.1, on the reverse strand, counting down.
CTGAATTGGTAGAACAACTATGGTTGTAAATGTGTCTTTGAATGAAATATATATATATATATACCTATATATATATATATTTATATATATATATATATCTGTGTGTGTGTGTAGATAGATATATAGATATATACACATAGATACATAGAGATAGAGATATAGGAAGATACAGTATGTTTTTTGTAAGACATAACATTTCAGCAATAAAATAGCCACTTCATTTTAAGAGAATATTACTTTGCAAAATCTTGATTCAAGGTGGAGCAAGGGCCCACTCCTCCAAGAACCAAGATCCTCGTTTTATTGGTATTTATATTTCTAAAGAAAATAGTGTAGATATGTTAGTTTTATAAATGTTTTTGATTCTTTAAGTTGAACTTTGTTGTATACTTGTCCCTACAGGTGTTATTGACTAGATTTTTATTTCCTTACAAGATTTTCACAACATTGTCAACCGTGTGTTTATTTTCAAGCAAAGTGTGTTTACTTTTGTATCATGTGTTTATTTCCAGCAATCTATTTATAATTTTATGTGTGTTTATTTCCAACAATGAGTGTTTATTTCAGCAAGTTCTTATAGCATAAATATAATAAGGCTCTGGCCATGGAATCCTAAGGAAACTGCAAAAAACCCCCAGAAAACAAAATAACAAAACCTATAGTCAATTACTAAATCACTAGGATTCTTCTTGTTGCATATAGCTTCAAACACACCCTTGGTTTGAATATGACATCAACAAAGAGTTGATTAAATGAAGGGAATAATGACACCCATCATTTTTGGCACCATTTCTGAGGACTGACTAGTTATAATTGTATAATTAGGTGTCAACAAGAGCACCAATCATACATTTAGTAATTGAAAAATCATCCCTACACTATCATAAAATTTATGAGTAGACCAAGAGACTCTAAGGGTAGATTTCTCCCAAAAATATTTCTAAACAAGAATTATCAGTATCCTCTAGTTCAAATAAGGAAGTTTGATCAAGAATTAGAAGCGCCATTGTCCCCTTGTTAGACAAGAAACTAGAATTGTCCACCTTTGGAATTCTTGGATCAGTCAACAGAAGGAAGTGGAACATTTAGAAAAAGGATTATATCCCAAGACCCGTTTAGAGACAATTTTTCTATTCACTATTGAGTAGTCAACCTCCTACTCCTGACTTCTCACCTTCGTCTAAAGAAGATCACATACCAAATTGAAATGGGAGAAATTATTTTGAGGGTGGAACATATTGCATAACATGGAATTGAGAAGTGTGAAAGAGAACGTGATAGGACCTTTTACCTATCCAATTTGGTTGGATGATGATGAGTACACCTATGAAGAATATTTCACATGCACATTTACCCACATTTAGAGGGATGTCATCTGAAGATCCTGACCAATTTTTAAAAGTTTGAATTTAAAGTACTATGTCAGTTTCTTATGATTACAAAACAGATAATTAGAAGCTCTAGTTATTTCCATTTACCCTTAAGGATGCAACAATGAGGTGGTTTATGGGATTAACGTCTAATTCTATTACCACTTGGGAACAAATGGAAACTGCCTTTAGGACAAGTATCAAGACTACTATAGAGGGAGAAATAGGAAGGAAGAATTTTTCAAAATCAAGGAGGAGGAGGATGAGAATATGGAAGATTATTTGGACATATTCCTCTTTGTAAGTAAAAGGTGTAGTTTTTTACTATAAGAAGAGTTAAGAAATAACCATTTTTCTTAAGAGGTTAATGGATCGATGAATCTAGGGAATTTGTCTTAATTTAATAGGAGGTTAGAAACATTGATCAATTTGAGAATGAATGATATTAAAAGGACCTATATTTGTAGAATGGTATTCAAGAACAAAAGGAATGGACCTAGAAAAGGAAAATGAAGTTAAAAGTCTGAATCTAGATATGAAAAAAATGGAATGAATTAGAAAAATTTAAAACAAGGACATTCTAGTTCCATTAACCTTTTACCATGGATAGGATTACAAGCTAAAGTTTTAAAGCTAAAAAATGAATCATTAGTTATGTATTTTTCCTAGATGTAGGAAAAATCATTAATAAGAGACTGTCCTCTGGAAAAAACAGAAATGTGTCTTATCCTATGAATATAGGTATACCATGAGATAATGCTTGTTCTCTTCTTCCATTTATTAAAAATCATCTTAAACAAACTAAGCACTCCATCCACATCAAAAGAAGTAAACCTTTTCTAGAGATAACCTAGTTAGGGTCAGTTCATGCCGGTAGGTTAGCTCTAATCCCTGGATGATTCCATGGGCTGATCATTGCAGTACCAAAAATGTTGAGGAAAACCACCTTGGTCACCTCAACCAACTTGGAATCCTAGGATTAGGTAGGAAGAATCTTGGTATGCTCAAGGACACCAACAACTATGGTCTAGTTCAAAGTAACCTGTATGTTTGGTCACAATTCTAGGTGGAGCCCTAATAACTATGCTCAGGGGAAGACATATCCCAATTAGAATCAACAAGCCATAATGGATTCTCTAACACAACTGATTCACAAACTAAAAATGTGGTTCAAACACAAATATCAGCACAACCAGTTATAATCCTAGAAACAAACAAACAACTCCTGTCTATGGGGCAAAACAAGAAAAACTAGTTGATCCAAATGCCATGGATTGTAAAGATATTCAAATCAGATCTAGAAAAATAATTAATAGTTCACCTGTTATAATTATGGAAATGACAGAAGAAATTGAAAGCCTTAGTTTGGTTGTTCCCAAGAAGGATGAAAGAGAAAAAGATAAGGATCCAGATAGCATTACTCTACTTGAAACTTCATTTCCATAGAAATATTTAAAGAAGTCATAGAGACCAAGGAATCCTGAGTTGGTACATACAAAGTTAGGAAATTGAATATTGAAATACCATTGTTGAAAGTAATGATGGACATACCAAAGTATAACCCAAGTTAGTTCACAATGTTTTACTATGTTATCCCACATCCACCATCTTATGATAACATGTAATGGCCCAAGGACTATTGGAATTCGTTTTCACCATGGCCTCCTCACTAATTGATTTCCTTTGCAGGACTAACTCTTGACTATCCCAGAATATGTGTTTATCTCTAATGCCCTGTTATTTCTATCTATACTTCAATTGAATAACACTCTATACACAATATTTTGGTTGATTTGGGAGAAACTACAAATGTGATGATAGTGGCCACTTTGAAAACATCACCATTAATAGGTATACAACCTACTAACACCTTATTGTAGATGTCAGACCAGTCTGTAGAAAAACTAGGAGTTATTGATGATGTGGCAGTGATGGTAGAGTCATGGGAATATCCCGTGGACTTCCTTATATTGCAACCAAAAGGTAAAACACTTAGTTATCCCATTATTTTGGGCAGACCATGATTAGCTATAGTTGTTTCCTTAATTGATTACAGATTAGGTGATATGACTATCTCGAATGGTCAGAATTCTAAGTAAATTTCATTTTATCCCTCTTCACAACATTTTATTGATAATCAAGAGCAATTATGGGTTAATGATCCTAATACTAATAAACAAAATATTTCTTCTTTGGCTATGATAATATTGCAAGATCACACATGGGAGATGGAGGATATGATTAATCAACATTTGAAAAAACACCAACTGTCCTTGGATCAATCAGGGATAGTTCCGAAATAATCATATTTAGTTTCAAAACCATCATATTTAGTTCTGAAACCTTCAAACTTATCTCCGGAACCACAACAACAACAATCCCATGAAAATGCAAATAATTTCACTCTAGAGGAACGAGATTTTTCTTGGGGAGGATCAAAAATAGCTACGGAATTAGTAGCTTTAGTTTCAAAGATATCAAGAAATGGTGAGAAATTTTTGGAAAACAGCAGTGACGAGGAGTTTGACCGACAACAAGATAAGTATCATAACTCTTCCTATTGTCCATTTTCCAGTATTCTTTCTCAAGGGAATTTTGGAGATATTGTTGTATATCATATATTATTACCACATCCATGTCCACTAAACACCTTAATGGAACCCTTTCAACAAATCAGTTCATCACACATTGGAACCAAACATGTTGAGATTCAACTGGGTAAAATTTTGAACATTAATAGTTGGCTGAAGAATGATGAAGAAGATAAATTGTATGATGTTCTGAAAGATCGTACTAGATATTTTTCTTGGGACTATAAATACATGAAAGGAATCCATCCAATTATCTACACCCATCACATCTATACTGAAAACATTAAACCAGTTAGGCAACCTCAGATAAGGATTGATCCATCCTTAAGGGACATAGTCAAGCAAGAAATTAAAAAACTATTACAAGTAGGTTTTACTACCCTATCTTAGATAGTCAGTGGGTGTCTCCTCTTGTAATTGTACCTAAAATAACAGAAAATGGAGAATTTGTGTTGATTATAGGGAGCTAAACAAAGCCACATTGATAGATTATTTTCCCTTACCATTCATAGATCAAGTTTTGGACAACCTTGCAGGTAAACAATACTTTTCCTTCATGGATGGCTTTAGTGGATATAATCAAATTAGAATTATTGTTGAGGATCAAGAAAAAACTACTTTTACTTGTACATGGGGTACCTTTTCCTATAGGGTATTGCCATTTGGACTATTTAATGCTCCAGCAACCTTCTAAATATTTGTATTAGTAATTTTTGTAGACCTAACAAATGATTATGTAGAGGTATACATGGAGACACATTTGATGATGCTTTGAAGAATTTGGATAGAGTACTAACAAGATGTGAGCAACACCATTTGTCTCTTAGTCATGAGAAATTTTTAATGATGGTTGTATCAGGACACCACATTTCAAAAAGAGGAATTTAGGTTGACCAAGAAAAAATCAAGTTTATTTCAGACTTACCTATTCCTCAAACCCCCACAGATATCAAGTCATTTTTAGGGCATGTTGGATACTATAGGTGTTTTATCAAGGATTTTAGTAAAATTTGCCCCCATGTTTAGTTTACTTACCATGGATTGTGAATTTTGTTGGAATGAAAAGGGTCAACATGCTTTTGAAAGAAATTACAGAAAAAATTAATCACTTACCCAATATTAAGAGGAGATCATTAGGAGAAAACTTTTCAAATCCAAACAGATACCTCACAATAACTCAATTGGTGTTTTTTTGGGGACAAAAAGACGAAGAAGGGAAAATGTATGCTATGTACTACCTTAGTAAAAAATATTACTTGCACTCAAATAAATTACACTACCAATGAAAAAGAATTTCTTGTTGTGATCTATGTAACTAATAAGTTTAGACATTATACTATAAGGTACAAAATATTTGTACATACATATCACTCATCAATTAGATACTTAATGAACAAACCAGGTGGTTAGAGGTAGGATAATTAGATGGTTATTAATTTTACAAGAATTTGATATTACCATTGTAGATAATCCAGGAAAATCTAATGTGGTGGCTGATTTCTTGTCAAGATTGACCACTACAAGGGAGCAAGATCTAGTTAAGGAAAAATTTCTCAGATGAACAATTGTTTATTATTTCAGCTGATACACCATGGTTTGCTGATATGGAAAATTATCTTACAACAGGGAAGTTTCCTCCTTCTTTCACTAAGAAACAAATGAAGAATTTAATCAAAACCAGTGCACAATTTAAATGGTTAAATGGAATGTTATTTAAATGTGGTCCTGATTTGGTTTTATGCAGGTGTGTGAGAGAAGATGAAATCTTTGACATACTCAGGGACATGTCATGATGAACCAAGTGGAGGACACTTTTCAGTAAAAAGAACAACTCACAAGATACTTGGCACTGGCTATTATTGGCCATCTCTGTATAAAGATGTGAAGATATATATCAAGTGGTGTGATCCCTGTCAAAGGATGGGACAACCAACCTTTACCAGTGAAATGCCTCTGCAACCTCAAGTAGTGATTGAACCATTTGAAAGGTGGGGGCTGATTTTTTTGGCCCCTTTAGTCCTCATTCACAAGGAAATGAGAAAATTCTTGTGTGTACTAATTATGTGACAAAGTGGGTAGAGGTGCAAGCTTTAAAAAATGCCACTGAAGAAGCAATTGTTGATTTCCTTTGGCACAAAATTATGATGAAGTTTGGTGCACCAAGGAGTATAGTTTCAGATCAAGGGCCATAGTTCATGTCTAATATGATCCATGCATTTACAATGTACTATCAAATCAATCATAGGATGTCATCTCCCTATCACCCACAATCAAATGGACAAGCAGAAATAACAAATAGAGAATTGGAAAACATCCTTACCAAAATAGTTGAAGCAAGTATAAGAGATTGGGTAAAGAGACTACCTGAGGTTGTCTGGGCTTATAATAAAACTTGGAAGACTAGAACATGGGTTTTCACCATATGAGTTAGTCTATGAGAAAAATCCCTTGTTACCTATTGAATTTGAACTACAAACATTGAGGACAGACAGCTAAAGTGGGTATTGAGTTGGATGCAACACAAAAGGAAATAATTATTCAACTCAATGAATTAGATGAGTTGAGAATGGAAGCACTTCAACAGAAATAGATAATCCAAGATCAAAGGAAGCAGTGGCATGACACACATATCAAGAAAAGGAAATTCAAGGTAGGAGATTGGGCATTACTATTTGATTCCCAAGTACCAAGCAATTCAAAGGAAAGTTGAGAACCAGATGGTTAAGACCCTATCAGATTGAGAAAATATTTGATAATGGCTCTATTCAGCTACTTCCCATTGATGGAAGAAGGACACTTTTGGTCAATGGACATAGGATAAAACTTTATAGGAAGCCTCCTACTAGGGATGAATTCTTGAAGTAGATTGAAGCAGACAAAGAATTTGATCATATGGAAGAACCCAGTTCTTCCAAAATGATCAAATAATCAGATGCATGGATCCAAAATAAAGGGAAGAGAATGAAAACCAGAAAATGGCGTTCTGTTCGCCCCCTCCCCCAAAAAGAAAAAAAGAAAATGGGAAGGAATGAAAAATAGTAAATGGTGTTCTCTTCCCAAAAAAAATATCTCTCTCAAAGATAAATTGAAAACCAGCAATGGTGGTTGGTCTCCTCAATAAATGGATAATGTAAAATAAAAAGAATTTGTTTGAATTCTAGTTGTATTTTCTAACCATTTTTCTTTTTTTCACTTTTAGGAATGATGAGTCATCAAGGTAGAGGGATTACATCAGCAAATGGATGGTAATTATGTCTTGAACTTATTAAAGGTTAAATTAAAAGTTTTGCATGTGTGATTAGAATTGATTTTAAAAGTCAGTATGATGAGTCATTTATTGCACATTATGATTAAAAGTAAGTAAGTAATCATGAGGATGATGTCAATGGAACAAAAAAAGTGGCGGTGTATTTGTAATTAGTTATCATTTAGGTGGAATAAATGAAGTTGAGAAGTAGTTGCAGAAGAATTTCAAAGAAGAAAAAAAAGAATTGTATTTGAATTCCGTAGCTAAACCCATCAATTCCACAGATAAACACAACAGTTCTGTACAGCTAAACACAATAGTTCCACAGCTAAATCTAGTAGTTCTACAACTAATTCTGAATTTGAAGAAAGAAGAATTTGAATTATCCTCTTTGCCATGGGGATTAAAAATAAGTTAGAACCAAAGGATAGTACCCAACTTCTTGCGGATGAAGAAGTGGCAGCCATTTTTGGACGAGCAAGGTGGCTGGAGTTCCTAAAAACATTTTCAAGGTACAATGACGAATTGGTAAGGGAATTTGTTGTAAATTTAGAATAATCCAAGAACTAAAGTTAGAAACATTGTAATTCCTTTTATTGTTAATACAATGAGTAATGTGTCCGGAATACCAATTTTGCAAGTCCCAAATCCTATCAAGGAAACCCTTAAAGATCTAGTTTCCCAAACCTTGATACAAGATTTTGGGGGAATCTGAATCCCCAATATATTCTATAACAGAGGTCCAATAAAATCATCTTAAGGGGGAATTAGAATATAAGTAAATCTTCCAGCTTTCCCAACCCTTTGACAGGGTAAAGGTATTTTGGGTAGTTAAGTATTTAACTTGTGATGGTCAATTTGAACTATGGAGAAGAGAAAAGTCCTTAAGCCTTTAATATATCCTAGGTATGGGAATTTAAAACCCTAGAATATATAAGTAAATATTCTAGATTATTCCTTTTTGAATCCATCTAGAAAATAGGTTAGAGGTATTCCTAAAAGGGAGATTGGAAGACAATCAGACATCATGGGTTAATCCATTTGGTATGCCAACACCAGGAGTAGGAGTTTTGGGTTATTTCAGTAAGAAATATTTATGGAGAAGAAATATGGGTGTAAAAGTTGTATTAACAACTTTAAGAAAAAATCCTGATATTATGAGGAGGGGAATACCAACCCCTTTTTCTCCTATAAGTAATTTGGAGATTGATATGTAATCCCCTGCAAAGGAAAATGAAGGAAATAAATCTAGGGTAATGTACCAAAAATAAGGAGATCTAGAAGAAGGATTAAAACTGTAGAACTTATTGTGCCTGTCAAAGAAACTCCTTCCTCTGCAATAGTACCAGGAGAACTAATATCTGTCTGTGACAGTGATATTTCACCTAAGCTAGAGCATGAAGTGAAATTTAGAAGAATCTCTAGGAGAAACCCATTTCCAGACATTTTGAAGCTCCCTAAAGAAGAAGAGTTCATAACAGGTCTAGGGAAATTCTAGAGAAAATGGAAGAACAAGATGGGTTGGAAAAAGAAGTTGCTGATATTTTGGGCAATATGGCAATGACTCCTCCTGGACCAAGCCATACTGAGATGGAGAAAGAATATGAAATATTTTAAGAATAGGACTTTTCAAGAGTTGGGTGAATTAGCAACATTATCACATGAAGAAGAGGAATTGAGCATCTTGGAAACAGAAAAGGTAAATCCCCTTTAGTGGAAGAGGAATTCTCATTACCAAAGGAGATTTTCAAAAAAAGAGGAGAAAACATCAGGTAAGACAGACTGTGTTTTATTATAAAGAAGAACTCCTCATTAGAGAGAAGGATGGGGAATTAAACTTCCTCAAACTTAAGTTAAAACAGAGGGAAATGATCATTGAGCAACTAACAAATCAACTCACAAATAGGATTAAAGAATTGGAAATGGTCAAAAATTAGATGATGTAAAAAGAAGAAGAATTTCAATCTTCTAGAAGACCAAGTGCTTATGTCAACAATATCTACATAGACTAAACTGACTTACTAGTCACTCAATCAGTTGTGAGATGATACCTATAGGGAACTTAATGAATTTAGAATATCAAATGAGAACATGAGAAGCAAGATGTAAGAAGAGAAGAAAGAAAGGAAGGAATGGGAAGAAAAATTCTACAAAGAGGAAGAAGATAAAGTTTAAATGTATTGTAAAAATACAAATGGTTTTCATAATGAGTTAAAATTTAATCACATGTATGAGACCTTATCCTACATACAATGTCTTTTTAGAAGAACAATTTATTCACTAAAAGTCTATCAAGAATTGCATGTGGCCTACCATATGAAATAAAAGATCAATCTGAGTTGATGATCGCCTATTCCACAACCAGTCCAAAAAAGAAAAATCTTCTCTGTGTGAATTTTATCTCTATAATCTTATGCTGGAAAAGAACACAGGCTTAATGATCAAATTTTATGTAGAGGAAAGCCAGCTAAATGCATTTGTTTCTGTTCTTAAAAATCAGATTGCATGGAAAGAAAGGGATTATCAAGCATCTATTAAAATCTAGTTCATTTGGTATCTGCATGAGGGCTCACTATGGTAAACCATCTTCCTTTGCTATACATTTCAGATCCCATGCCTTTGATAGTCGATTCAAGGCACATTATTTGGCTAGTTTACAGAAAAGTATTGATGCCTTCACCTCTTATGAGGAGGAAAATTTTGAAGAAATTTATGATGGATGTTTGAAAATATGGGAGTTTCTCACAATTGCATTGAGAAGAAGAGAAGTGATATCTTCCACAAACTTAATATGGAGCTTAGAAAGAGATAAAGCCTTGTGTACATTAATTCCTCAAGTCAACGAAAAACGTAGGGGCATATGGATGAGAATGAGAACAAGGCCTCCTCTCCTTCTCACCCCCATGTCTCCATGGTAAAAAAGAGAGCCTCAAGATCCCACTCAATTTGAGGAATGGCAGAGGAAAGTAGAAGTAGGATCAGGGTATAGTACTTCTGAACTAAAACAATGGGATATTCAGTTTTAGCCATTTGACCTGAGTAGTCAATTGGAATGCAGAATCCACAACCCAAGATTTTAAGAGTAAAGTTTGTAAGGGGACTTACAAACAAGTGAGTATGGGAGAGATGATATAAGGCCAAAATATGTCTCGTTAATATGCAATAAATGATCTTATTTTACTCTCCTTTTTATCAAGTTTGATTGCATTTTGTGACTTTTTTTTATCTAATATAAGTTAGGATGTAATTGTCCATATTTTATTAAATTTAGTTCTAACATCTAAAAACTCTATAATTCCTAACAAAGTGTGTGGAAATTTGGTTTTTGTAATAAAAACAGGTCACAATCAGTCAAGAGAATGAAGTATGAAGAAATCAACATGTTTTTGGGAGCATTGGCTTTAATACAGCTTAGTTCCAGAACTTCCAGACTTAGTTCTGGAACTCCATCACACAGTTTATGAGCTCTATCACTTAGTTCCAGAACTCTCAGACTTAGTTCCAGAACTCCAACACTTAGTTCCAGAACTCCTCGCATTTAGCTCCATAACTTTCACGGTTAGATCTAGAATAGTCCCCTTTAGTTCCAAAACTTCTCCAAAGTTCTGGAACCAATGGGAATCTATATATTTTGATGACATACAATGATAAAGCAATCGATGAGCCTTTCAATCAGGAGCATATCAGAATATTTATGATTCTTCATACTTCAAGATCCAGGGATAACTTATCAGATAGCTGTACATCCAACAAGGTTCCAAATTCAACATCTATTTTGGGCACTAATTCGGTTCCATCTGAATCAGTAGAACAACTATGGGACATAAATGCATATTTGAATGAAATATATATATAAATAACATTAGATAGATATATAGATATCTACAAATAGATACATAGAGATAGAGATATAGAAAGATACAGTACGTTTTTGTAAGATAGAACATTTCAGAAATAAAATAGCCACTTCATTTTGAGAGAATATTAATTTGTCAAATCCTAATTCAAGGTGGAGGAAGGGCCCACTCCTCCAAGAACCAAGGATCCTCATTTTATTGGTATTTATATTTCTAAATGAAAATAGTGTAGATCTATTAATTCTATAAATGCTTTTGATTCTTTAAGTTTAAACTCTGTTGTATACTTGTCCCTATACAGGTGTTATAGACTAGATTTTTATTTCCTTGCAAGCTTTTCACAGCATTTTCAACCATGTGTGTTTATTTCCAAGAAAAGTGTGTTTACTTCCATATTGTGTGTTAATCTCCAACAATCTATTTACTTTTGTATGTGTGTTTATTTCCAGTAATCTATTCTAGCAATGAGTGTTTATTTCAACAAGTTCTTGTAGCATAAATATAATAAGGCTTTGGCCATGGAATCCTAAGGAAACTGCAAAAAAACCCCATAAAATAAAATAATAAATACCTACAGTCAATTACTAAATCACTAAGATTATTCTTGTTGCATATAGATTTAGACACACCCCTGGTTTGAATATGACATCAACTAAAAGTTGATTAAATGAAGAGAATAACAACACCCATCATCTAATCTGGTAAAAATCATAACATACATAAGGCTTCCAACTACTTAAGCATATGGAACCCGTGCCATGTACTCAACCTCCTCATGTGATGTAGGACACTGATCTGTGCTTAATTTAAAGTTTCCATCCATAGGTGTACTTACAGGTTTTAAATTTTGCATATAAAAAATTTCCAACACCTTATTAATATAATATTCCTGAGAAAAATACAATTTCTTGTTCTTCCTGTCTCTATGAATTTACATGCCAAAGATTTTCTTTGCAGATCCTAAATCTTTCATTACAATTGTATGATCTAACTTTCCTTTAAACTCAACAATGACATGCATACTAGATCCTACAATAAGCATATCATCTACATATAGTAACAAAATAATATAGATTCCATTTTCAAGCTTCTTGAAATAAACACAATGATCAGATTCACATATCATATAACCATGTTTATGCATAAAATTGTCAAACATCATATACCATTGTCTTGGGGATTTCTTGAGCCCATCCAAGCTCTTTTTCAACCTACACACAAGTTTCTCCTTACCCTTGACTTCATAACCAAGCAGTTGTTGCATATATATATATATATATATATATATATATATATATATATATATATATATATATATATATATATTCCTTCAAATCACTGTGAAGGAAAGTAGTATTAACATCAAGATGTTGTAAGTGCAAATCTTCTACTACAACTAAACTCAAAACAATATGTATGGAAGTCATTTTTACTACAGGAGAAAAAATATAACCAAAATCAATACCTGTTTTTTGTGTAAACCCTTTTACCACAAGCATTGCATTGTATCTTTTCTATCCACCCTCTTCTTCCTTGATCCTATAAACCCATTTGTTCTACACTGTTCTCTTACCTATTGGCAACTTAACCAAATCCCATGTTTGGTTTTGTTTCAAGGAATTCATCTTCTCATCCATGTCATGCTCCCACTTCTTGTGGGTTTCCTCTTGCATTGCTTCTTCAAAACTTTCTGGTTCACTGTTATTAGTCAATAACAGATAAAATAAGGAAGATGTAAATCTTTATGGAGCTCTACTTAATCATTTTGACCCTCGTATAGAAAATTGGGGTGTCGAAGACTCATTCTACAAATTCGTATCAACCTCTGACAGTGATCGACGCTGGCCAACTGTAGCTGACATTAGTCTAGGAGACTGACACTGGTACTACTCTTATGTAACCGATGCCGGTTCTGGTTGTTGACGTCAGTCCTATGTCTACAGGCACTGGTTACTCTCACCAACTTCAGTGCCTGTATATAACCATTTTAAATCCGAGAATGTATTTTCTTCCATGAACTCTTTCACGAGTTCATCCTTGGATATCAAAATTTGATCCATGTACATTATCTTTTTGTTCCATTCAATTTCACGACTCGTAACAATCTTAGAATCATCTTAATCCCAAAAACGGAATCCGAAATCACCAAATCCATAACCAATAAAAGTGGATCTCTTAGATTTAGTATCCAATTTTTTTCTATTTTCTTTATCAATATGCACAAAATCTTCTGAACCAAATACTCTAAGAAAAGAAATATCTACCTCTTTTCTAGTCCAAGCTTCTTCTGGTATTCCACCATCTAGCACACTTGAAGGCTCGCGGTTGATCAAATATATTGTTGTGTCTACTTATTCTTCCCAAAACTGTAAAGGTAATCCAACATGTATCCTCATGCTTCTTACACATTCTATGGTAGTCTTGTTCATTCTTTCAGCCACACCATTCTCCTATGGTGTTCTAGGAACTATTATTTTTCTATGTGTTCCAATCACTTAATAGTAATCATTAAAAACCTTGTTGCAGTACTCACCACCATTGTCAGATATAAGGAATCTTAAATTTAAATTGGATTCATTTTATACAAGGGATTTTCATCTTTTGAAAGTCTCAAAAACATTATATTTACGCTTTATACAATAAACCCATACCTTTCTTGTGACATCATCAATGAAAGTCACATAATATTGGGATCCTCCATGAGAAGCTAGCTAGGTTGGTCCCAACACATCTGAGTGCACAAGATCCAATTTTTGCTCCTTTTTTGTTGCCCCAACTTTGAAAAATCTCACTCTTTTTTTCTTTCTAAATATACAATGCTCAAGAAATAAAGATCTACATTTTTAAAATCTGATAACTTACCCTTTGCCTTTAAGATCTACATTCCTTTTTAACTCATATAACCCATCCGATTATGCCACATGCTTGCATCTGCATCTGAAGTAGAGAACACAAAAAGGAATAAGTAATACAGGTAGACAAATATAATGTTCCTACCTTCTTACCTATTGGAACAAAAATATCTCCCTTGGTAACTTTCCAAGAGTTGGCTGTGAATGTAACCATGCAACCAGATTCACCTAGTTATCTTGCAAAAATTAGATTTCTCTTGAGGCTTGGCACATGCCTCACATATTTTAATATCCATATATTTCTATTATGTAATTTTAGATGAACTTCCCCTTTACCAGTAATATTGTATGGTTCATCATCTCCTAAATAAACATGCCCAAACTTACCCTGAACATAATTTTGGAAATAACCCTTATTAGGGTTAGCAAGGAAAGAATCTCTTGAATCTAAAACCCATGATTCAATTTTATCATCTAAGGAGAGGATAAGGGCATCTTTCATTACCTCAGAAGATGAAACATTTTCCTCTTTACCTTTCTCTAGTACATTCTCTTTGTTTTTCTTGAACCAACAATCCTTCTTTGCATGTCCTTTCTTTCCACAATTCCACCATATTATTCCTCTACCTCTGGATTTAGATCTACCATTCTTAGACTTAGATTTCCTATTATTCTTACTCTTGTATTTCTCCTTCTACCTTCCCCCGCTTTCTACATTCAAAGCATTTCCAGATGATGATTCTCTTGTACTTTTCCTACATATTTCTTCATTTAGGATTATACTAACCACATAATCAAACTTCAAAATATTAGAAATAGGCGTTGTATTACTAACATCCATAACCAAGTAATCCCAACTATCTAGCAAAGAGCATAAGAATAAAATTTTTTTACTTCATCCTCAAACAAAATATTAACTGATTTTAATTGATTCACTATGGAACGGAAAATCATTTAAATGGTTTGATATAGATCCACCTTCTTGCATTTTTTAATTAAATAATTTCTTCATCAAATAAAATTTATTTGAAGCACTTGGTTTTTCATATAAATTAGCTAAATATTTCATCAAATCTATCGTGGTTGTTGCTTCAGTGATATTCAAAGCCACAGATGCTGCCAGACTCAATCTTATAGATCCCATAGCCTTTATGTCAAGAATCTTCTATTCTTCATCCGTCATCTTTAGATATCTTGCCTTATCGTCCAACAATAAATATAATTTTTTCTGATATAGATAATCTTCCACCTACATCATCCATAATTGATAATTACGACCGTCAAAATTTTCAACTCTCTATTTTCCATCTTCTTCCATTTTTGTTGCTCCCACTCAATCAAAAATCCCTCTATGACTAACTCTATCAACACAAAAACCCTCAAACAAAAATGTTTTAATCCCAGTTGTTGGGGTTATCATACTCTTGTTGTATAGAACTATAATCAGAATTAAACATATAAGCAATAAAGATGAAAATAAACTAGAAGAACAATACACAAGATATAACGTGGTTCACCCAGTGTGGGCTGCGTCCACCAAGAAACAACCAATCTGTTAATATTTGCTTTACAATGGAAATACAATGAAGATCTGCAATCTTCCACACCTTCTTTGGATGTACTGTACTTTTCCTTCATAAAATTCTCTTTGCTCTCTCCATGAATTCCTTCTTACAATACAAGTCAATTCTCCACAATTTAACCTTTCTAACCATGGCTTTCTAGCTTATATAAGCATATACAAACTTAGGGAACTTTAGCTATGCAATTACAACCCTTAGATCACGTTTTAATAAAAGGATGGATCTAATCCCACATCTTAAATAAAAAATTTCATGCACAGTTAACTGATGCCAGTTACCCCAAATGATATTGGTTGGTCCTAGGTGACCGACGTCAGTAAGCCGACCGATGTCAGTTACTGTGTAAACCTGTAAGTTGTAAAATATATTAGTTGTGAATTAATTGAGCTTCATAACTCAATAGGATGCAATGTGTAAAGCTAGAGTCCATAACTTCTTAAACCATCCTCCTAGCCTATACCAAATTAGTAGCATTACAATAGGGTATAGATATCCATAAAAGAAAAATGGAAAGAAAATTTTTGTTAGATGTTGTCATTGTAAATTACCTTGTATTTATGCATGTCAGATGTAAAATCATTGTTTTATAAAATGCCTTAGAAACATTTGAACTTGTGGATTGTGATTATGAACAAAATGGTTTTTTTGAGGATGATCTCAAACTCTTTGAACAAATGGAGTAATTTAGAGTGCAACCTCACCATGTGTGGTTTCATGGATTGTTATCATGTCATGGTATGTGTAAAATAAATTTGTTGAAAAGATCTTTGAAACTATGAAACAAATGCAATTGGAAGGTATAAATCTAGACTCCAAAACCTTTCCAACATACTCCCATCCTATGCCAAAATGGGAGCTTTAGAGAAGGGTGGGTATAGACACACAACAAATTATATTTGAAAGGCCAATGCAAAATAAGAAACTTTGAACTATGGTTTCAACATTTGTCGAAGCATTATAAAAAACAAAGTTTCGATAGATGTTATAGTTGCATGTGCCTTGGAAATTATGTCTACAAAGTGTTGAAGCATGCAAACTATTCAAAAAAATCAAGAAAGATATGTGGTCTCACAAAATGCAATGATTCCATGATATGCACAAAATGGGTTTGCTAAAAATTTGTTGAAAACTTTTGAATTATATGTAATTGCCAAAGTGGATTATGGTCAATTTTAATTTATTCAAATCCATAGATGTAAAACATGGAAACATTAAATGCATCAAGAAAATACCTAAACAAAGTGCCAAATTTGTAGTTGTGGACTTGGTGGTGGAGATCCACCAAAAATATTTGAATGTGGGATTTTTGTCAAATGTTTTAGTTACAAATTCACTCATAGATGTCTATGCAAAATGTGTATTGTTGACGATCATCCTTAGTGATTGGACTGTCAAAGTCATCGAAATCCTTAGGTTAGTGGGACCTACACCCTAAAGAGACCTCCAAAGTTTAAATAAGTTGGGTCTTCTCTGTAGTGTGAGATGAGGGTTTAGAAAAATGAAACAAAATATAAATTCTAACGGGGGCGATGTGTGGAATGAGCCTTTTAAGATCAATCGAGAACGTAACTTTTTGAAAAATGGAAACATTGAACCACTAAAAAGGGTGGATGAAATTACACCACAGGTCATAAAGGATCACATAGAACACTACCTCAAACTACTTAAGAACAGCTTCGAAGATAGTAACAACATTCAAAGATCCACAATTTCTATGTGAAATTAAAGGCGATCAGAGACAATAAGGATATGCAAATGATAAACAGAATGCACCACATGACATATATATTACTCTAATAGGTGTGCACAATATTACATTAGAAAAGAGGAAAGATTGTTATTACAAATCCCAGGAAGAAGGTGAGAGTTCCAGGACCTTGTCTTTTACAAAAGAGGGAATTGAGACAGAGAAGAATAACGACTGACTCCTAGCTTATATCTATATCTATATTTTTTATATCTCTTCTTCATACAATATATATAGGAGGAGGAAGAGATAAGAAGCCATCCTTTACCCATTTCCAACTACTTTTAATTATTATAAATGGAGCAAAGTGACAGGAACATATTTCTCGAGATATTTCTCACACGTTCCCATTATCTGCCCTTTCTAAAGAGTGAGAGCCATGCCTATTTAATGCATCTTTGACTATCCTGTAATCGAATCCTTTGAGATGGACTCAGATTTTGAGGAACATCCCTTTGACTCTTTATTACATAACCAAATATTTTTTATTCCTTGGGCATTGGTTCTGGCCTCATGACTCAAATGACGTGTATTTTTTTGTTATACTGAAATGACCCTTTAAATGCAGATGAATACCTTGAGTCTTCAAAGGTTGGCACTCTTCACACGGGGCTATGCATTAATTCACTACTGAAATAACAAGCCAGATGACCCTTCACCTCCGATCTTTTGAAAAAATCTTGAGCATTTAAATCTTACAGTTAAGTCTCATAATCACTCATACGTGATACATGGATTTTCACCTTTTATGACCTAGTTTGAACCTGGAGTCAATTTCTTGAAAGATCCACGTGGGAGGCCCGCACATCCTTAAGATTTCTACTTCCCTTCAAGGTTTTGCGAATGCACTATTCTGACACTTGGCACCATCCATGTACATGTCGCTTCATTCCTGTTAGAGTAGGTATTTACCTTAGGTCATGTTCACCTAGGTACTTTATTTACCTTTATTGTATTTATCCTCACTCACTTATGTGCGTAGATATTTATTTTTATTTATTTATATATTAGGGGGATATTATCTAGTTGTTAGGTATATTTATTTCCTTGATCTATGGTATTGACTAGTTCTTTCCTTGATCTATGGTATTGACTAGATCATCTAGTTCTTTCCTAAATTTATGGTCTTGACCAGTTGAAAAAATCTTGAGTATTGAATCTAAGATAAGTCTCATAATCACTTGATCTATGGTATTGACGTGGTGTTTGATAGATCACGTGATGTCTATGGATCTTTCACCTAAGTTCTTTATGACCTTGACCAGTTCTTTGATAACTAGTTCAATTTCCATTGACTTATGGCTCTTAGATCTATGATTCCTTGCACATCTCTTAATATTTCTATTCCTTCGTATATATCATTGAGTTCCATTTTTGAAAAGGCAAGACCCATGCGAATCTCATTGTATGTTCATTTGTTTGCATAATCCATGTATATGTTGTTCTTCATTACTTTCATGTTATGCAAAGGTTGACCGTAGTGTTTGATTAGCATTATGTTCTTACTGGTCACCTAGGTACTGTTACTTTACGATTCTTTATTGTACCTCACTCACTTATGTGCGTAGATATTGATTCAGCATCTATGTTATTACTTGGGGGATACGATCTAGTCTGTTAGGTAGTATTCCTTGATCTATGCAAGCATATTGAGCTATATTTGTTCCTTGACATCCGTATTTGTACTAGATTTCATTGCTTGGCATGTCTAGTTCTTTCCTAAAAACAAAGACCACCATTGGATCTTGGACCAGGCATCTTTATATAACCTAGTCGACTATTCGTCCATGATTTTTGGCTTGATCTATGACATTCTTAGATTTTTATTCCTTGTCTATATAAGCAAAGACCCACCATTGAAATCCTTAAGGCATGAAAAAACCTAAGATTGTGGGTTTGTTTGGTCACATTGGTATGGTTCATATGAGTTCCAGTTTTGGAAGATATATGATATTTTACTATTGGTGCATTTGTTTGCAAAGGTTCACGTTAACCCCCTGGTTCACATGGTATTTCATCTGTATGAAGGTTAAGAGCATTTTGATTAGCTACTATTAGGTGGCTTAGCTTGGTACGATCTGGTTAATAACCCCCTTTCATAATATTGAAGAGCTTTTTGTTGTTGAATCCGTCTGTAAGTTTCATTTTAAGTCCCATTTTTTGTGGCAACTAAAAGTATATATACTGTATCCATTGGAAATATTTATTTTGAGAAGCTGCATGTCACTTTTATAAAACTCAGTTATAAACAAAGTCCCAGTATTGGAACACGGAAGTGCATTGTTTTTTAAAGTGCCTAAGATCGACTATAAACTCGGGCCATTTCATTGGAGGTAGACATTGTTTATTGGCATTGAGAATCTTACATAATTCTTTTTGGTTCACATATTGTTACACGCACTCATTATAAAGTGGTCATCTAGGGGGTTCTCTAATTTCATTGCTGATTCCTTGTTGTAGGTGCTTAACTTCACATAATTACCTTTCATGGTGATTTTTTTAGGATGGTGAAGGTAAGTTCTGCATTATGGATCATATTTTAGTCATTAACAACTAATAATTACCAGTATTTACTAGAGCATAATATTGAGAAGCTTGTTTTCAACTTTCAGTACCATCGGTAAACACAGTTTGAAATGGAGTCCCATGGGCTTTGACTTCTTCAAAGTGCTTGTTTTTTTGTGACAGTCTTTTATTTAGATTTGGAAAATGTGAGAATCTCCTGTTCAAATGAGTTATGGGTTTGATAGGATTTATGTAACAGTAAGGTACGGACAGTCATTATTTAAGTGCCAAAACTTGACATGTGTGATCTCTCTCTTTCAAAATCTGTGGGGGTTCCAGAAATTGTTGTATAGACTTGGTTCTTACCATTTCAAGTAATTTGTTGGATCATTGAAGAGCCATGTAACTTGAGATGAGCATCTCCTCTCTTATGAGTGTTAATCCATGAAGAGTGTTGAGTTTAACAACAATTGATTATCCACTATCTTGAGAGGACCAAATTCCAAATGGAAAGGATTTGTTTCTACCTTCAGTTCTCTAAAACAACAGGGGAGTGGACTGCCTTAGAGATACATTCAAAATGCCTAACTTCGAAACAGTGTGTTGTGAAGGTTGAGACTATTTGAGTAGAATCCAAATTCCAAATTTGATTGGAGTGTTCTACCTTTTTCTCATAGGAACTTATGGATGCCTTAGTTGCATATAATTTGGAAAAATGTGACTCTAACTTTCAAAACATTTGTGAAAATTGGAGGATTTACCTTCTCCAGTCTCAAAATGTGGATTCATATGAAGACCCAAAGAAAACTTGTCTCACATTGAGACTCTTCTAAATCCTGAAGAGTTTCTCAAAAATTATTGACTATCTTTATCCAAATTCAAGAATTTGTTTGACGCAGGGGAAAAGTAAGAGATATGAAAGACTGAAGATGTGTTTAAGTGATTCTCCATCTCAAAATGTTGAATGACCATTCCAAATTTTGGTTTCTACCTTTTTCTCTAGCATGGATGCCTTAGGTGATACATTCAAAATGCCTAACTTCGAAACATTTTGTGAAAGACTTACTAGGGAAGAATCCAAATTGTCTCACCTTGATACTTCTACCTCTCAAAAGGCGTTAGTTGCATCTAATCCTAAGGGCAAGGGAAAACTAAATAGTAAAACTAAATCCACACCTTCTCCATCTCAAAATGTTCCTAAACCCAAAGTCTTCTAAATCTAAGAATAATTCTAGTCGTTCATGTTTTTTTATGGGAGTAGTAATCATGAAGAACATAAGTGTTATAATTGAATGCAATCCTTAAAGGATGCGATCAAGAAATACAAAATGTCTATCTCCACGCCACCTCCTTCTAATCAACATGGAAAAGAACTTAATGTTGTTGGGAGATCTTAGTCACCACTTGCAGACAATTGGGTTATAGATTATGGTTCTTCTCATCACATGAATTCTTCCAAGGAGTCTTTTGTTTCTCTAGGTTTGAGTTCTACTTCCAAATTGAGGTTGGAGATTCTTCCTTTCTTTCTGTTAAAGGAAAAGGTGATATACAACTTGATGGTGGTAGTATACAAGATGCATTTTATGTTCCTAACATCACTACAATTTTGCTTTTTGTATATCAAATTTTTCATTCTAGTTAAGGAAAAATAGTGACTTTTACACCACATGGATCAAAAGTACGAACTTTGTTGGATTCCCATTCACTACTTTCTCAGGGTATTGTTGATCATAGTTCTAGACTATATCACTTTGAGGGTTTTGATGACACTTATTATATAGGGACAGGATTGGTTTCTCATGCAGATTCAGAGACTAAGCTTTGGCATGAAATATTTGGACATCTCAATTACAAATATTTGAAGGAGTTGAGAACTCATGGTATGGTAGATGGTCTTCCTAGAGTTTCTTGTCTTGAGGGAGTTTGTCATGGTTGTGCATTAGGGAAATAAACACCAGGATCCTTTTCCTAATAATTTGTGTAAGAGAGTTTTTTCACCACTTGAGCTCGTGCATAATGGCTTGATGGTTTTTCCTACCCCATCTTTCAATGGAGATAAGTATGCACTTACGTTTATTGATAATTTCTCGAGGTGTACTTGGGTTTATTTTCTCAAGTATAAAAGTGATGTTTTTTCACACTTCTAAGTCCTCAAGGATTTGGTCGAGAAATAATATTCTAGTAGCATAAAGAACCTTCGTACTGATAATGGGGGAGAGTACTTCAACAATGCATTTTCTGAATTTTTGGCAACTCAAGACATTATTCACCAGCATTTTGTTCCTCATACTCCACAACATAATGGCTTAGCAGAAAGGAAGAATAGAACTTTGAAGGAAATGGCTAACTGTATGATGCATTCTAGAGATTTACCTCCTATCTACTGGACAAAAGCAGTTAATTGTGCTAACTATATTCATAATCGCACACCCCACAGAGCACTTGAGCATTTGACTCCAGAGGAAGATTGGTCCAACACTAAGCCAGATGTCTCATTTTTTTGAGTCTTTGGGAGCCATGCTTAGGCCTTTGTGCCAAAGAAGAAAAGGAAAGCTTTGGATAAGAGAAAACCCTTGATATTTGTAGGGTATTGTGAGGACATGAGAGCTTATCGACTTCTAGATTCTGATTCTCGTGACGTTCTTTTTTGAACACATGTTCAATTTGATGAGCACTTCACTCCTCATGATTCTTCATATTCTTCCATGCCTCCTCCTTCTTCATCTCATCTTGAGGATCCTTTCTTTGAGGAGGTTATAGATGTCGTTGAGGATCCTATTCCCACTGATGTTATCACTATACCTAAGTGGGATCATACTATAGATTCTGAGGCAACACCTTTCATAGAGGATCTTCCACCCATTAGGCATCATCACACACATTCTACCAGTTCTAGAATTTTGTGTCAGATAGTTTCTGAGGATCCATAGTCTTTTTAAAGGCTCATGGGATATAGGAGTGGGATGATGCGATGACAGCTAAGTATTATTCTTTGATGAAGAATCATACTTGGAATTTGGTATCTCTTCCTAAAGGAAGAAATATGGTTAGGTGTAAGTGGGTATACCAAACCAAATACACAGTTGATGGGTCCATTGACAAGTATAAGGCTCGTCTTGTTACAACGGGTTTTTCACAAGTTGAAGATATTGATTACTCTGAGACTTTTACACTCGTTACCAAGATGGATTATGTATGTCTTGTACTTGTTATTGTTGCATCATAGGGGTGGCCCATATACCAGATGGATGTGAAGAGTACCTTATTACATGGAGCAGCCAGATGGATTTGTTCAGGATTCTTCTCTTATTTGTAGGCTCCGAAGGTCTCTCTACGGTCTCAAACAAGCCCCTCGAGCTTTGTATGAGAAGATGGATTCTTTATTCTATCTACTGGTTTTGATCATTGCCACTCTGATCATACAGTGTATCTCCAATATGTTGGTGAGGATATTGTGATACTTGTATTGTATGTTGATGATCTGTTACTTACTAGAAGTTATTCTTTCTACACAGTTTGACATGATAGATCTTGGGTTATTGTATTATTTCCTTGGTTTGTATATTTCTCAGACACATTCAGGGATTCATTTGAGTCAGAAAAAGTATACCCATGATCTTCTTCGACACTTTTATATGGTTGATTTCAAGCCAAGTCTATCTCATTTTCAGTCTTGGGTTACTCTTACTTCCACATGTACCACACCACTTTGTGATCCTATGTTTTATAGGAAGTTGGTTGGGAGTCTCATGTACTTGACCTATACTCACCCTGATATTTCATTTACAATAGGGCTTATATCTCAGTTTGCACATTCTCCTCATAGTAGTCACTGGTAGACTGCTAAAATGATTTTGTGTTATTTGCAAGGCACTTCCCACTTTGGCCTACACTACACTAGGGGTTCTACTCAATTAGTTGGGTATACAGATTCAGATTGGACAGGTTCTATTAATGACAGGTGATCCAATTCTGGCTATCTTTTCTATCTTGGTTCTTCTTCAGTTGCTTGGGCGTGAAAAAAGAAACATGATATTGCACTTTCATCTTCAGAGGCAAAGTACAGGGCAGCAGTTACAGTGAGTCAGTAGATTATTTTGCTTCACCAATTATTGATAGATTTTGGATCCCCACAGGATTCACCAACTGTACTTTGGTGTTACAACTAAAGTGCAATTCACATTTCTCACAACCCAGTTAAGCACCAGCAGACCAAGCATATTGAGATACACATCCACTTCATTCGTCAACACATTCAGGATGGATTTCTTTTCTTGGAGTACCTTCCGACTCAGTAGAAGGTTGCAGACATCTTTATGAAACCTTTTACATCATCTCGCTACCTTGAGATGCATGGAATGCTTGGGGTTTTGGAAGTTGTTCTTAGGGGGTGTTTGTGAGAACATCTTCCTTCTTCTTATTCTTTCTTCTTTCCTTCTAGCAGGATTCTTTCCTTCTTTTGGTTTGATATTTCTTCATGGATATATTGTACATGAGTACCTCAACAGGCCTAGTTTGTGGGACTCATATTATGGACATGCCACTTCTATTTTGGCCCCTAGCTTCACTTGAGGGGGGGTGTTAGAGTAGGTATTTACCTTAGCTCATGTTTACCTAGGTACTTTATTTACCTTTATTGTATTTATCCTCACCCACTTATGTATGTGGATATTAATTTTTATTTATTTAAATATTAGGGGGATATTATCTAGTTGTTAGGTATAGTTATTTCCTTGATCTATGGTATTGAATATTTCTTTCCTTGATCTATGGTATTGACTAGATCCTTGATATCTAGTTATTTCCTAAATCTATGGTCTTGACTAATTCTTTGATGACTAGTTCTTTCCATGATTTATGACTTGATCTACAGCCTTGACTGGCTCTTAGACTATTATTCCTTGCCTATATAAGTAAGGCCCATTCTCATTGTATTTCATTGAGTTCCATAATAATATGTGATATTGCTGCTAATTTCTTTAAAAAGTTTTATGTAAAGTTATTCTGGCGAATTTCTTTCATCTTATTGATCATGGTGTTTGATTAGCATTTGTGTTCTTGGCTTAGTACAATCTAGTTATCGTTTCTTTTAGTTCCTTTAGGTGAGTAAAGGTCCCCACTATATATAATGTCAAAACCCCTTTTCAGGTGGGACCTTTGTAGTTAGATCCACATGGAAACCTTGCAGGATTCCTAGACTTTACCCCCTCCTTCGACTATTGAAGTTGCGACGGTTGGACACTTGGAATTGTCCTCGAGCCTACTTTGCTTTCTTTGAGTTTTGGCTAAGTCCCTTTTGTGTGGTGAAGATTCGACTCTGAATAGGCTTCGAAAATGTAGGAATATTTCTGGCTATGGAATTTAAATAACATTCTGGTGACTCACTGAGACCATTAGCCTGCTAAATGGAAAGAGCCCACAATCTCCCACTATCAATTTGATCTGGAACTGTACTTCAAAGCCACTCCGAACCTAGGCTCGTAGCACTTTTGGATGTTGCAGAGCCTTCATAATTGTTGAGTGATTCTTGTGCCTTCCTACTCTCATAATAAAACTCTATAATTTACTTTTTTGAGAGTAGAAAATTGAAAAGATAGCCAACAGAATCTTCTGACTGATTTAGTTGCTCTGCATTTACTCGAAGTGAAGCTTGCAACCTCCTCAACCAACTACAAATTCTCTAGCGAGCCAAAGTATTTTAATAGGATTTGGTGCCTCTTTAATGTTGTAATGTAAGTGCGACCCTATAAAAGAGGAAAAACATACATGCCTCAAATGAGTCATGCAGTGTGTGCATAAGAACTTATTTTTTTGAAAACAATCTACTCCTACTCCTAATCTAATTGATTTGGTACAAGCTAAACAAAACCTGAAACAGGAAAGGAAAAATAGCTTCCTTTCCTTATGAAGTACGTCCATACAATTAATTCAGCTATTAATATGGCATGTAACAAGAGTGAAAATTTACCTTTCACTCTTACACCCATGGTATCAGTGAATAGAATGAATTCCTCCTTTAGATGTTCCTATCTTGGTTGGAGGTGTTGTGGTTGACCCTCGGGGTCTTGAAAATTATCCTCATGCTTTGAAGTGAGCATGAATGGTGTTGAGGCTTTCCTTGGTCTTGACGATGACTATTCTTTGGTGGGAGTTGGTATGGCTCTTTGCTTCTGCCTATTGTTCTGGATCACATCTTTTGGAATGGGGCCTTTTTATAGACTTCTCTTAAGGGTGTCATCCCTATCCTTTCCCTTCCTATTTTTAGCAGCGTTGTCGGTGAATCCAGGCTATTTGATTGAAAGAAAAAAGCTCTTAATAATAATTTTTTCTAGAGCCCTTGGACTAGTCCCAGGGGAGCTGCTGTGAGTGGAAGGTTGCCTTCATTGTAGGGTTGATGAAGTGGCGAAGGTTTTTATTTCCATAGGCTCTTCTTTATCAAGGCATCCCCTCAAATATGATAAGCACTCAAGCTTATCTTCTTCCTCCTCTTTCAAAGCTTTATGATTTTGTATGATGGTTTTTGAGTTTGTAAATTCTCCATCATATGTGGATTCATCTTGTAATATGAAGCCCGTTGAAAAAAAATATTCCAGGGGAGCTGCTTTGTGGCGAGGACAAACAGAGGAAACTTCCGTAGCCTCCCTACTACTTAGCTTGTGATATGAACCTCCTGAGTCCATATCACTTCTCACCATATGCTCCTCTTCTTTTGGATTTAGAGTCATTACTTGCTGGTGTGAGGGGTATAACTGCTTGAAGAAAAGGGAAGGGTGGAATGAGTGGCTTGGCGATGGATGAGGAGACAATCCCTTGGTGGTAATGAAGTCATGATTTCATGACTTCATAGGATGAATAGAAATGGAAGACGTGGAAAGAAAGATGAGTGAAAATGAATGAGAGGGAGGTCTGTGAGCCATTGTAATATTTTTTCTAGACCATGTAGAGTCCCTAGATGTTCTCCACAACTATCTTCATTGAAGTTTGAATTTTATCAAGAATAGACCAAGTTGATGCCATGATAAAATATCACTCTGATTCATCCCACCAGGCGTGCCAAAAAAATGTTGATGATCATCATTAGTGAATTTGACTGTCACAGTCATGAGAATCCTTAGGTTAGTGGGACATGTGCCCTAAAGAGACCTCCATATTATTAAGAAGTTGGCTCTTCTTTGTAGTGTGAAATGAGGGTTTAGAAAAATGAAACAAAATATGAATTCTAACGGGGGCGATGCACGAAACGATCCTTCTAAGAGATCAATCGAGAACACAACTGTTTGAAAAAGGGAAACGATGAACCACTAAAAAGGGTGGATGAAACTGCACCACAGGTCAGAAAGGATCACACAAAGCACTACCTCAAACTAATTAAGCACAAATTTGAAGATAGTAACAACATTCGAAGATGCACAACTTCTATGTGAAAAAAAAGGCGATCAAAGACAATAAGGATATGCAAATGATAAACAGAATGCACCACATGATATATATGTTACTCCAATAGTTGTGCACAGTATTACATTAGTAAAGAGGCAAGATTGCTATTACAAAACCCAGGAAGAAGGCTAGAGCTCCAGTTCCCTGTCTTTACAAAAGAGGGACTTGAGATAGAGAAGAATAATGACTAACTCCCAACTTCTATCTATATCTATCCTTTTTTATATCTCTTCTTCGTACAATATATATAGGAGGAGGAAGAAGAGATAAGAAGCCATCCTTTACCCCTTTCCAACTGCTTTTAATTATGATAAATGGAGCGAAGTGACATGTACAGATTTCTTGAGATCGTTCTCACACGTTCCCATTATCTACCCTTTCTAAAGAGTAAGAGCCATGCCTATTTAATGCATCTTTGACTATCCTGCAATTGAATCCTTTGAGATGGACTTGACTTTTGAGGAACATCCCTTCGGCTCTTTATTACATAACCAGATATTTCGATCCCTTGTGCATTGGTTTCCAACCTCATGACTGAAATGACACGTATTTTGTCGTTATACTGAAATGGCCCTTTGAATTCAGATGAATAACTTGAGTCTTCATAGGTTGGCACTCGTCACATGGGGATAAACATTAATTCGCTACTTAAATGACAAGCCAAATGATCCTTCACCTCCGATCTTTTAAAAAAGTCTTGAGCATTTAAATCTTACAGATAAGTCTCATAATCACTCATACGTGATACATGGTTTGTCACCTTTTGTGACCTGCTTCAAACCTAGAGTCCATTTCTTGCAAGATCCACATGGGAGGCCTGCGCATCCTTAATATTTTTTTTGCCCTTAAGGGTTTTGTGAATGTGTTGTGTCGACACTTGGCACCGTCTGTGAACATGTTGCTTCGTTCCTTTCGGTGAGTAAAGGGCCCCACTATATATAATGTCAAATCCCCTTTTCAGGTGGGACCTTTGTAGTTAGCTCCACGTGGAAACCCTGCGGGCCTCCGAGACTTTACCCCCTCCTTTGACTCTTGAAGTTGCAACGGTTGGACACTTGGCATTGTCCACGAGATTGCTCTACTTTCTTTGTGTTTTGGCTAAGTCCCTTCTGTTTGGTGAAGATTCGACTCCGAATAGGCTTTGAAAATGCAGGAATCTTTCTTGCTGTGGAATTTAGATAACATGTACATTTGCAAAAGACTCGCAATTTTTTTGACAAAGTGCATAATGCAATATCATGCCTGTGGACAGTAATACTTGTAGGACATGTAATATATGGTTATAGTAAGTGTGCCTTTAAACTCTTTGATTTAATGAGCCACTTTGGACTTAGTCATGTAAGCTTCTTTTGTGTTTTATTTCCATACAACCAATAAGGCCTAATGGGTAAGGGTTGTAAATGCTTCAATATTATGAATTATTGTTAATGCATTATGGTTTTGTAGTTGATCGTTATGCATGTATGGCCAGCCTTCTTCGCGACTCTAGCTATATTCTCTTATAATTTTTTCAAAAAAATATAATTCGTTTGGTTGGGAACGTAGAAAGAAAATCACTTGCAACTCAATGTTCGTATGGATATGGTTGTACTGGGTGAAGGAAGATAACACTTTTTAGTCCAAGACCCAATGGTTTTGTTATATCTCAATATATTTGAGCCAAATTTTGTACCATCTTAAAAAAAAACAATTTCACATAAACGACATTTCACTCCAAAATACAAGTTCAACAAACTTAACATTGTTCTCCTCTCCAACATAATTTACAAGTCACGTACAATTGCTAATAATAAATTTTATAATTTATGATGCTTGACAACTTATAATATATGGGACTATCTCATATTTCTCTACTTGAACGCATTATGCCAAAACAGATTTCAAACTTATGAGTCTCTGACGCCTCTTTCAAAAAGACGATATTTAAATAGAGAAAGAAGGAATAAAAGCAAAAGAATTGACTTG
Organism: Taxus chinensis; assembly: GCA_019776745.2. Lineage (NCBI taxonomy): Eukaryota > Viridiplantae > Streptophyta > Pinopsida > Cupressales > Taxaceae > Taxus > Taxus chinensis. The sequence goes on along the minus strand of CM034150.1, from coordinate 172,438,032 downwards.
GTAAGATTGCAGAAACTTCATAGTCATTTATTGACCAATCAGCAGTTGAAAGCAATGGAACGCCGACAGACACCATCAAAGCTGAACCGTTGGATACATGTACGCTCACATTTAATTGAGATTTAACACGAGGATGACATTGACATGTACGCTCACATTTAATTGAGATTTAACACGAGGACGACATTGACTAGGAATCCACGATGTTGTTACCGTAACACTTTTGGATATTGCAGAGCCTTCATAATTGCTGACTAATTCTTGTGCCTTCCTACTCTCATAATAAAACTCTGTAATTTATTTTTTTGAGAGTAGAAAATTGAAAAAGACGGCCAACATAATCTTTTGACTGATTTTAGTTGCTCTGCATTTGCTCGAAGTGAAGCTTGCAACCTCCTCAGCCAACTGTGAATTCTCCAGCGAGCCAGAGTCTTTTAATAGGATCTAGTGCCTCTTTAATGGGGTAATGTAAGTTTGAGCCGATACAAAAGGAAAAACATACATGCCTCAAATGAGTCATGCAGTGTGTGCGCAAGAACTTATTTTGCTAAAAGCAATATACTCCTACTCCTAATCTAATTGATTTGGTATAAACTAAACAAAACCCGAAATAGGAAAGGGAAAATAGCTTCCTTTTCTTATGAAGTGTGGCCATATGATTAATTTAGCTATTGATATGGCCTGTAACAAGAGTGAAAAATTACCTTTCACTCTTACACCCATGGTATCAGTGAATAGAATGAACACCTCCTTTATATGTTCCTCTCTTGGTTGGAGGTGTTATAGTTGACCCTCAGGGTCTTGAAAATTATCCTCATGCTCTGAAGTGATCACGACTGGTGTTGAGGCTTTCCTTGGTCTTGAGGATGACTATTCTTTGGTGGGAGTTGATATGACTCTTTGCTTCTTCCCGTTGTTTTGGATCGCATCTTTTGGAATGGGGCCTTTTTACAGACTTCTCTTAAGGGTGTCATCCCCATCCTTTCCCTTCATTTTTTTAGTAGCTTTGTCGTTGAATCCAGGCTCTTTGATTGAAAGCAAAAAGCTCTCAATAATATTTTTTTCTAGAGCCCTTGGACTAGTCCTGGGCGAGCTGTTGTGAGCGGAAGGCTACCTTCATTGCGGGGTTGATGAAGTGGAGAAGGTTGTTATTTCTATAAGCTCTTCTTCATCGAGGCATCCCCCCAAATCTGATAAGCACTCAATCTTATCCTCTTCCTCCTCTTTCAAAGCTTTATGATTTTGTACGATGGTTTTTGAGTCTGCAAATTATCCATCATATGTGGCTTCATCTTGCAATATGAAGCCCGTTGAAAAAAACTCTTCCAGGGGAGCTGCTTTGTGAGGAGGACAAACATGCAACTTCTGCAGCCTCCATACTACTTAGCTTGTGATATGAACCTCTTGATTCCATATAACTTCTCACCATATGCTCCTCTTCTTTTGGATTTAGAGCCATTACTTGCTGGTGAGAGGGGTATACCTGCTCGAGGAAAAGGGAAGGGTGGAATGGATGGCTTGGAGATGGACGAGGAGACAATCCCTTGGTGGTAATGAAGTCATGATTGCACGACTTCATAAGATGAAGAGAAATGGAAGACATGGAAAGAAAGATGAGTGGAAATGGATGAGCGGGAGGTCTGTGAGCCTTTGTAATGATTTTTCTAGACCATGTAGAGTCCCTGGATGTGCTCCACAACTATCTTCATTGAAGTTTGAATTTTATCAAGAATAGACCAAGTTGATGCCATGATAAAATATCACTCTGATTCATCCCACCGGGCGTGCCAGAAAAATGTTGATGATCATCATTAGTGAATTGGACTATCACAGTCGTGAGAATCCTTAAGTTAGTGGGACGTGCACCCTAAAGAGACCTCTAGATTTTAAAGAAGATGGCTCTTCTCTGTAGTGTGAGATGATGGTTTAGAAAAATGAAACAAAATATGAATTCTAACAGGGGTGATGCGCGGAATGAGCCTTCTAAGAGATCAATCTAGAATGCAACTATTTGAAAAAGGGAAACAACGAACCACTAAAAAGGGTGGATGAAACTGCACCACATGTCAGAAAGGATCACACAAAACACTACCTCAAACTACTTAATCACAACTTCGAAGATAGTAACAACATTCGAAGATGCACAATTTCTATGTGAAAATAAAGGCGATCAAAGACAATAAGGATATGCAAATGATAAACAGAATGCACCACATGACATATATATTACTCCAATAGTTGTGCACATTATTACATTAGAAAAGAGGAAAGATTTCTATTACAAAACCCAGGAAGAAGGCTAGAGCTCCAGGCTCCTGTTTTTTACAAAAGAGGGACTTGAAATAGAGAAGAATAACGACTAACTCCCAACTTCTATCTATATCTATCCTTTTTTAATCTCTTCTTCATACAATATATATAGGAGGAGGAAGAAGAGATAAGAAGCCATCCTTTATCCCTTTCCAATTGCTTTTAATTATGATAAATGGAGCGAAGTGACATGAACAGATTTCTCGAGATCTTTCTCACACGTTCCCATTATCTACCCTTTCTAAAGAGTGAGAGCCATGTCTATTTAATGCATCTTTGACTATCCTGCAACCGAATCCTTTGAGATGGACTCGGCTTTTGAGGAACATCCCTTCAGCTCTTTATTACATAACCAGATATTTCAATCCCTTGTGCATTGGTTTCCGGCCTCATGACTCAAACAACGCGTATTTTGTTGTTATATTGAAACGACCCTTTGAATGCAGATGAATAACTTGAGTCTTCGTAGGTTGGCACTCTTCACACGGGGCTACACATTAATTCGCTACTGAAATGACAAACCAGATGACCCTTCACCTCCGATCTTTTGAAAAAGTCTTGAGCATTTAAATCTTACAGATAAGTCTCATAATCACTCATACGTGATACATGGCTTATCATCTTTTGTGACCTGCTTCGACCCTGGAGTCCATTTCTTGCAAGATCCATGGGAGGCCCACACATCCTTAAGATTTCTATTGCCCTTAAGGGTTTTGTAAATGCGTTGTGCCAACACTTGGCACTATCCGCGAACATGATGCTTCGTTCCTTTCGGTGAGTAAAGGGCCCCACTATATATAATGTCAAAACCCCTTTTTCGGGTGGGACCTTTGTAGTTAGCTCCATGTGGAAACCCTGCGGGCTTCCGAGACTTTACCCCCTCCTTTGAATCTTGAAGTTGCAATGGTTGGACACTTGGGATTGTCCACAAGCCTGCTCTGCTTTTTTTGTGTTTTGGCTAAGTCCCTTCTGTTTGGTGAAGATTCGACTCCGAATAGGCTTCGAAAACGTAGGAATCTTTCTGGCTGTGGAATTCAGATAACATGTACATTTACAAAAGACTCTTTTTTTTTCTGACAAAGTGCATAATGCAATATCATGCTTGTGGACAGTAATACTTGTAGGACATGTAATATATGCTTATAGTAAGCGTGCCTTTAAACTCTTTGATTTAATGAGCCACTTTGGACTTAGTCATGTAAGCTTCTTTTGTGTTTTATTTCCATACAACCAATAAGGCCTAATGGGTAAGGGTTGTAAATACTTCAATATTACGAATGATTGTTAATGCATTATAGTTTTGCAGTTGATCGTTACGTGTGTATGGCCGACCTTCTTCGTGACGCTAGGTATATTCTTTTATACTTTTTTCAAAAAATATAATCTATTTGGTTGGGAATGTAGAAAGAAAATCACTTACAACTCAACGTTCGTATGGATATGGTTGCACTGGGTGAAGGAAGATAACACTTTTTAGTCCAGGACCCAATGGTTTTGTTATATCTCAATATATTTAAGCCAAATTATGTACCATTTTTAAGAAAAAAATAATTTCATATAACAGACATTTCACTCTAAAGTACAACTTCAAGAAACTTAACATTGTTATCCTCTTCAGCATAATTTGCAACTCATATACAATTACTAATAATAAATTTTATAATTTATGATGCTTGACAACCTATAATTACACCGGAAGTGTCTCCTTTGAAGAGAGCCCTGCTGGAAAACGTCAAATTCCGGCAGGCTCTTTTCCGGCGACGTAATTCCAGCTGGAACATAAATGTTTTTTAATTTTCATCCGGTGTAACTTACGCCTCATGTGCAATTGCTAGTATATGGGACTATCTAATATTTCTCTGCTTCAACGCATAATGCCAAGACAGAATTCAAACTTGTGAGTCTCTGACGCCTCTTTCAATAAGACGATATTTAAATAGAGAAAGAATTGATTTATTGACCAATCAGGCAACGGAACATCGACAAACACAATCAAAGCTGAACCGTTAGATATATGTACGATCACATTTAATTGAGATTTAACACGAGGACGGCATTGACCTCAGGTTTCAGTAAACGCTGTCGCCGTAGGAGTAGGGAAGATGTCAAATGTTTTTATTTCTTCCCGGCTTCAATTTCTTACCAAGAAGCTCTCGTTCGTTATCCAAATCGAAAGCCATGGGCGCTTCATGGGTTTTACTGGTTATTTGCTCTGTGCTTATGGCGGCGGTCAACTGTGAAGCACAAGAGCAGACAACAGTGTTACGTCTCTCCTCTGCCCTGTTGAATTCTACTGGTTGGAGACCAAACGATAATACATACTTGGTTTCTTCAGATGGTACGTTTTGCTCTGGATTTTATAATTTTACACCAAATGCTTTTGCTTTTGCTGTGTGGTATGCCAATGATTCAGAGCGGACTCTGGCGTGGATGGCGAATTCAACGACTCTTGTGGGGAGAAATTCTTCTCTCGTCTTTAAAAATGGAAGTCTGTCCATCATAGACGAGAAAGGGCTAAGCGCATGGAGTAGTAAGGATTTATCTGGTTCGCCAATGGACCTGATGTTACTGGATACAGGTAATTTGGTCCTCAATACAAGCCAGGGCCAGCGCCAGAATTTCGCTTGGGAGAGCTTTAATGAATTTCCAACGTTTACCCTTCTTCCAACACAGAAATTCAGCGGTAATGACTCCTTGCAGTCGAGATCCACCAATGCTACTTATGGCAGAGGTAACTATTATTCTCTTTCTATAGACACACAGTCCAAAATTACTCTGTATTACAATGAACAGGAAGGCCAAGCACAGAAATCGTACTGGCAATCAAACGGTGAATATCCGGCGATTACTCTGGACAAGTATGGATTTCTGAACACAAGCAGCGTGGGTGAAGATAGTTTGATCATGGCGTCCGACGGCGGGCAGGAGGATCACCTGAGGAGGCTCACTTTACAGAGCAACGGGAGACTCCGAATGTACAGTCGAAAGAGGGATTCCCCTTCTTCTTCATGGGAAATGGTGTGGGAAGCCGTGACAGGGTACTGTACAATCCACGGGTCTTGTGGAGAGAACGCTGTGTGTAAGGTTGATCAGAACTGGGAACCACAGTGCCAATGTCCGCCTGGTTTCGATCCCGGGTCTAGCGACAATAAAACCTGCAGGCGGATCGATGAAATCAAGGGCACCGATGTGAGATTTGTGGAGCTGGACTATGTCAATTTCGACGGATTAAATGTTACCGACGCGACGGTCACAAAATTACAGGACTGCAAAGATTCATGTGAAAATAACGCGAGCTGTATGGGTTTCGTGCACAAACTGGATAGCGGGCACTGTGTGTATCAGTACGGGAAATTGCAGAACGGATACTGGTCTCCAGAAGTGCAAACGCGCATGTATGTGAAGGTCTCTGCAAGCGGGAAAGAAGCCCCAAATTCCTTCATCGGACTATCGTTTGTAGTGGAAAATGTCTGTCCGATTACTTTAAAGCTAGAGGTTCCTCCCAAGAATTCCGACCACACAACGCGGGATCTGATCATAATTTCATTGTTGTTCGGGTTGGAGCTTTTCTGCGGAGTTTTTGCCTTCTGGGCGTTTCTGAGAAAATATTCCAGATTCAGAGACATAGCGCGGATATTTTCCCTGGATCTTCTTCCCTCGGGAGGGCCGAAGAAATTCACATACGCAGAGCTGAAAGCGGCTACCAATAACTTCAGCGACATTCTGGGGAAGGGAGGATTCGGGCCGGTGTACAGGGGTCGTCTGCCGGATCAGAGACAGATCGCTGTGAAAAAATTGGAAGGGCTCCAACACGGAGAGCAGCAATTCTGGGTGGAAGTGACAATTATAGGGCGGATCCATCACCTGAACCTGGTTCGAATGTGGGGTTTCTGTGCAGAAGCTGACCAGAGACTGCTCGTCTATGAATTCATCTCCAATGGCTCCCTGGACAGGAATCTGTTTGGCAGTCATGGGGCAAATGTAATGGAATGGAGCATACGATACCGCATAGCATTAGGGGTTGCGAGGGCCATAGCCTACCTGCACGAAGAATGCCTGGAATGGGTTCTCCATTGCGACATCAAACCAGAGAACATTTTGCTGGACGAGAGTTTTTGCCCCAAAGTTTCCGACTTCGGCCTGGCAAAACTGGTGGAAAAAGAGCGCAGCCTGAGCGTGTCGACCATTAGAGGAACTCGCGGATACCTGGCGCCAGAGTGGTTTGAGATCAACCCCATTACCGCCAAAGCGGATGTGTACAGCTTCGGGATGGTGCTTATGGAAATGGTGAGCGGCAGAAGGAATTTGGCCGGACCCAATTCCACCGTGGAGGGCAGCGACTGGTATTTTCCTGCGTGGGCTTTCGATATGGTGGTGATAGAAAAGAATGTTGCAGAGGTGGTGGATGAAAGACTGAGCGGAGTGGGAGAAAATCGGAATCAGGTGGAGAGAATGGTGAAGACGGCGTTGTGGTGTATTCAGAGTCGGCCAGAGGAGAGGCCTTCCATGGGGAAGGTGGCCAAAATGTTGGAAGGCACGGTGGAAATTGAGGATCCTCCCAAGCCTAAACTGTTGGCTGAAATCGATGGCGATACACAACCATCTTACTCTGGGACGCTATCCATCAAATCGTCTGCAATAAGCCGCTTTTAAAGGTAATCTCATCCCTGTTTCTTCTCCCAAATGCCAAAAATTCATTGCTGTTGTAAGTTATCTGGCAGACCTGAAAAAACAGAGACAGTTTAGTAGATTACTGGACAATTAATAGAACAAAGGCCTTCTCTGTGACTAGTTCCTCCCACAAATATAAAAAACATACCTAAAGGGTTGATGAAACAATGGATCTCATCAAGAGAAGGATCTGTTGTTTAAGTTTTTATATTTGATTTGTTGAAGGCCTGATGTATGCTGTTTTATATAAGGTTGATCAGTGGCACTGGTTTTGTGTTAGAGTTCTATTGTTTAAAATTTTGAGTTATTGAGTATATATTGTATTCATCCAAATTACTAACCAAAAAAAAACCTAGATTGTAACTTTTAATCTATGTTAGAATATTAATTATGATTTAATGACGTCCTACCTTCTTATAGTTTAAGTTAGTGTCTTGATTTGTTAAGCGAGTCACTCTACTATTACAATAATCAAGAGGAAAATTTCACATTAAGTTGGTAATTCATAAGTTTTGTAAATGGAGTAAGGGAGAGGAGGTACTACTATGCACTTTTAGTGCCTATGGTGTATTTAGTCATGTAAGTATATTATGTTTTCTTTAATGTATAATTTGTAAACTAAAAAAGGTTATGCTTTTTTTAATGTATTATTTTTGTTGTGGGCATTTAAATTACGTGGAAGGTGTTTTAAGGTATTTAAATAATGTTGTTTTAAATACAAAAGAAAATTAAAGATCATTGTTTAAAAATTAGTCATGCATGTATTTCTACTTATGTACTATTGTTTGATTAGTTAATTATTTGATGTGAGTTAATACGATTTATTTTAGTCAAGGTACTAATTCTTTATTTTACATGTACCCTCACAGTTGTTGTTGCATATTTATTTCTTGGCCCATTTTTCTTATATAAAGTAATTGAAAAAGAAAAAGTTCAATGAAAAATAAGGGAGTACTAAAAAATGAAAGGAAAATAAAAAACTTTGTAACAATAGCAGTCTAAAGGTTTTGCCAATATGTTTTTTTTTTTTTTTTAATATTCTGTATGCATTTTTTAATATTATTTTTTCTATCAATACATTTTATATTAATCTAATTATTTGGCTTTCATAAATTAAAAACAGAGCTTCCCATGTTTAGCACAAAGTGAGCTCCTTCAAATTGGTTTCAAAGTGGAATTGTCTTAGCAAGGGAGATTTGTTGTTAATAGATTTTTATAGAACTCTACATAATAAGTCTCTTAAATTTAGATGATTCCTAAATCAAGTTTGGGAGTTAAGATTTGTTAGATTTCAAGCAAACACATATAGTTCTTTGGAGGGTTTGACCAATAACTAGCAACACTAATCTATAACCACAAATATCTCTCTGATGAGAAAAATCATGATCATTAGAGCGTTCAGATGAAGACAATATTTTGCTCTCAAGAACTTTGAGAATTTCAAGAAAATGGATTCTCATATCCTACTAATCAAGTTGCATATAATACTTTAGGTCAAGTTGAGAAGAATCTGTGGAACAAAAATAAGAACACTAAAGCTTTGTATTTTATACAAACAAAAATGGATGAGTTTTTCTTTTATGGATTACAACAACAAAGTCCAAGAAAGCGTGGGAGGTTGTCAGGAATGCATATCAAGCTAGTAACAAGCTAAAATAAATGGAGTCATAGATATTGAGATGAAACTTTAAGAACTTGTTGATGGAAGAGTATGATTCAATTGACGAATTGTTTACACGAGTCGTGGGTACTATAAATCATTGAAGGATATATGGAGATAATATCAAAGAACAAAGAAATATGGAGATATTAGTAAAGAGCTTGCATGAAAATTTTGATTCTATTTGATTGCTATTGAAGAATCTTATCATAATATAAATGAGAGATTTGTCAAAATTATCAGTGGACAAGTTAATGGGATCATTGCATACATACAAAAAAAGGATAAATCAAATGACCATACCCGCCTTGGAGTAATCAATTCAAGAAAAATCATTGATGAGCATCAATGATAGAGTTGAGATATTTTATGCAAGAAGATGAAGAGGAAGCAATGGTTATCAAGCAATCAACCAAGAAGAATGAGAAACAACAATGAACATCACATAAATGATAAATCTCATATTCAATGTCATTATCGCAAAAGATAAAATGGATGATGGAAGTATGGAGAATGCAAATTACTCATATGACAAGAAGGATGAGATTGAATATCAAAATGATAAATGTAATAATGAAGGCCATAAGCATGGTAGTTATTTTGATAACGAGTTTATTTTATTTGCAAACATTGATAACATAAAAAACTTGAAGTAAATATTGAAAATGATAAGGTCATTGGAAAAATGATTGATAAAGATTTAGAAGTATTTGTATTAGTTGGAAAATAAGTTGTAGCACAACAATTAGCAAGCTTGGAGTTGAAAAATTTTAGTGTTAGAATGGTTGCAAAAAATTAAACATGACAAGCCTCATGGAGTAGGAGGTTATGAAAGAAGTGAAACATGGAGAACAATAAAATAAATAAATTACCAACCCAAAAATGGTGGAAGATGATAATATTGGCAAAAAAGGAAGTAGTCAAACAAGGAAAACAACAAATGAAGAAAGATGAAAAGGATATAGAAATGCAACAGACATGAAAAATGGGTGAAGATGAGGTTTATTGATAAAGAAAATAATGTGGAAAAGGATGATGATGCAAAAAAATTAACTAGAAGGTCATGTGGAGGAAGAAAAGTCTAGAGGCATAAGTCCCCTTGGAAGAATAGAAATAGGGCCAATATGTTGGAATCCAATTGGAGGAAAAGGCACAGAAACAACCTAAGGTTCAAATTGAAGAGGAAATGGAAAAATAAGTCGACTAGAATCTAGCAAAAGAGGCAACATACACATAAATGTTTTTTAGTACAAATCCTATCTCGAAACCCCCATCTTTTCTACTATCACTACAATGATAGTAAAAGAGCATCGGAAAGTACATATATAGGTTAGTAATGTTTAAGTTATTGGATATACATTACAATGTGGAGAATGAACTAGATGGTCTACCAATGCCACATAGGCCTACTGATGCCACAATGGTCTATCAATGCCATATAATTTCTCGGATAAATATTTGTGATCTTGTGAAGGTTTGGATCATGCTGACCTATTCTATATGGGTTTGTTGGACCTTGCCTTTGAAATGTCTCGTGATTTAAGAATTCTTCATGGATAATGTATAGATAAGTTCAATTGTGCATTTGGTGGCTTATATACCTATATAAACAACACATGTACCTTAGGTATTGTTGGTTGCTCAGACGTGCAACCACGTCTGAGATCTCGAAAGGGCTGAGGTGTTTGAGACCACAATGGAACCATCCCCAAGTTATGGGACCTTGCATGCTTGGGACAGATCTCCGGAGAAGACCGGTTCCTCTATTTATTTCCAATGCTACTGCTACTCCTAATGTTGAAAGCAAATCCTAGACTAAACGTGCCAAGGGACTAGAGATAGAAGGATGTGCAGAAAGGGGAAATCCTAAGCTAAGGAAGGTGATAGCGCCAGAAGGAAAGGGTCGATCTCTCTCCATGAGTGGCGACGGAAACAAAGAGGGCGTGGAAGAAGAGGGAAAACGACACACGCCACAGATCAACACACGGGCTCTGCCTTCCAGCATGTGCAACACATGAATGTGGGGAATGCAAGCATGGGAGTATGTACAACATGCTAGAAAATGCAACAGAGAGGTGAGATAAAATGAAAACGAGAGAGGTAAGACAAGAGTTCCACAAAACATGATTTTATTGCTTAAGGGACGCACAATCATTTACATTCACAGCAGGAGGCGAGAAAACACTACAAAGACCACGCCAAGGTCTGAGACCCGTGGGAAGTCAGCCACCATTTTGGCATAGTGTCGTTACAACTAGGAGAGATGATTTTTACAAAGCAGAACTTGGCTATTTATAGAAGAAGGAGAGAAGAGAAGGAGAAAGGGAGGGAAAATCGGATTCAAATCTTCAACCACCAACAACAAGCAATAAATGCCTGTAAATACACCCCAAATTTGTTGTGTCTGCATTAATTACTTGTTCGGCGCCTCGAAGGAGGAGGAACGATAGATCAGATCAAATCTGATCTGGTTGTTGGGGGCAAATAGATCCTGTATTAATGGCATGAAGAATTTTCTTCATTTTCTCCCCACCTAACCTCTCCAAAATTAAAGCTTCAGATCTCCATGGAATAGACGAGGCCGAGATCTTTCCAATGGTGTCAGATTTTTCAGATTTCGAGCACTACGCCAAAAGATATGCTCATTTTAAATTTGAATCGGGTTCGTACGAAATGGTAGGAATCAACTACCAAAACGGGCCTCCCTTTGAAACCAGACACGTGGAGGGTTGGCGCATGTTTGAGGGAAGCTTTTGTATTTCACTTTTGAAGTTGCGCCGGGCTGACACTTGGCATCCTCCGCTGGCCTATCTCAATGCTTTGACTATTCAAACGCTGACTCTATCCCTTTCTGGACTCTGAGACACGTGGAAGGCCCATGCCCATTTGAAAACAGGCCGCTCAGGATTTTACCTTGAAGGAGCATCGTTAAGACACGTGGAGGCTTCCACCTGCACTCTATACTTAGTTGTTTTGGGCCCTCTCTCCTTTTTGACCTCTGTTGACCATTTTCTATGTGGAGGGCTGGTGCAAGTTTGAGACTTCAGCCTGGATCTTTTGAATTTGCACCGTTAAGACACCTGGCACCCTTCGCTGAGTTGAAGACCTTTCAACGGCCAACCTTACCTTTGGCGATTCACCGAGCCGACTAGAAAGAAGGTGAACACGCAGAATGTGGGCGCAAGGGAGAAGTGAAAGAAAGAGGCAAAGAGGGGCATGCGCTAGAGGAAGGCATACTTGCGTATGGCAAGTATGAAAACAAGACGCGAGCATTCAACTAAAGGAAGGTGCGTGGAGGAAGAAAGAGAAGAGGATGTGCAAAAGAACTAAGTTTGGGTAAGCATGCAGAGGAATGTTAGGGACTTAGCTGAATGGAAGGTAAGTCTGCAGAGGTGCGTGCAAGGAGTGCATGATGGGATAGGAGAGAAAGTGGGCGCGTAGGAGGAAGGCGCGTAAGGGAAAATGGAAGGAGATAGAAGAATGCGAAGGGGAGCAGGAAGGTGTGCAAGGGTGCGTAGAGGGACTGCAACTGTGCCAAGGTGTTTAAAAGAACAATCTTGAGCGTGTGTGACCTAAAATGTGAAACATCAGAGTAAGGATGAAAATATAAGTTATCTAGATAACTAGGAGAGTTATTTGGATAACAGTTTTGGCGACTTTTTGGCGCCATCTGCCTGTTAGATGAAGAGACCAGTATCCTTGGAAGTCCATTGGGCATGCAGTCAGACATTAATCTTGAAGATATTGTTTGTAACTTGAAAAACACCTTGGAGTCACTTGAAGCTCTATTTGAACTCTGAATTGAACTGTTGTTCTCATATGAAGATATTCTGAATTGGATTGATGAGAGTGGAAGCTATGCACTGACCATTGGAACTGCCTCTGCCAAAATTGAACTGTCATCCCAAGAAGCAACAAAAGGGGTGCACGGGTGCGACAAGAAAGGAAAGGTGCTAGAGGGAGCATGTCGAAACAAAAGCACAACACTATGTACAAAGCTGAAAATCATACATGTCCCAAATGGAACATGCAAAGTGTGCGTGATGTTACTGAAAGCAAACCTAAACCAACCTAAACTAACTAGAGGCAAGGGGAGCTCAAGTAAAACCTGCAACAGGTAGGGAGAAGTAGCTTCCCTTCCTTAAAAATTGTGACCATATAATTGGTTTGGCGTTGAACATGGTCAGAAATGTGAGTGAAAAGTCATCTTGCAAATGGCGTTTCACCTTCCTCAAAGTATCAACAAACAAAATATGCACCTCTTGGAGTTTTTCTGTACTTGGATTTGGGAGGCTCTGTTGCTGACCTTTGGCACATTAAAGCTCTACCTTAGGTTCTGAAATGAGCATGACTGGTGGAAACTCTATTTTTGGCTCTAGGCTAGCCAGATATATGATTGGGCATGGTCTGATCCTTGTGGTTTGCCCATTGTTTTGAAGCTCAATCCCATAGATGGGATCTTCTTGTAGAATTTCCTAGGTGGATGGTGTGAGAGGGATGATGACATCCTCTTTCCCTTTTCCTTCCTTCTCTTGTGAAGAACATGGAAGACTATGATCCTCCAACCTTGGTTCTAGAGGGCTGTCATGAAGTGCAGGTTGTTGTCCTTGAATGCTCTCCTTCATGGAAACATGCTCGTGTGCTTGGAAGGTGGATGATGGAGGAGAAAATGACGTGATCTCCATGGGCTCCTCTCCATCAAAACAATCTTCTAAGTCAGACAAATAATCTATCTCCTTGTTGTCCTACTGCATGTGGTCTACCTCCTCCACAGTGTCCTCTTGATCTACAATTTGATCACCATGGTCCTCCTCATCTTCAAACATGAAGCTTGAAAGCTCAAACTCTTCTTCAACATCAGAGCTTGAAGGGGATGAAGTGGGAAGAAGAACTGAAGGTTCTTTTGTCGCCTGCTCCACACTTGGAGCCCCTAAAACTATATGGTCCTCCTCCAGAATTGCACCCTCTGGAGTTAACTGATTCTCCTTTGGAACAAGCGCTCGTATAATTTCCTCTTCCCAGTCAGAGTCGCATGATTTATGCCATTCTTCAACTATCCTGCAGTTGTCGAACATGGTGATGTTGGTTGGGAAAGGGGCGTAGGCTAGGGGCTGTTCATTTGTTGTATAGCTAGACAAAGGGGATTCAGAAGGAAATGGGAGGATGGGTGTAGAAGGGATGGATGGTGCATGCACAAGAGGAACAAAGGCATGCGTAGGAAGGGGAATGGAAGAGGAATGAAGGTGAGATGAATGTGAGGGAGAAGGGATGGAATTCTCAATGGGGGCAATGTGCAAGAAGCTGGGGAAATGCGCAACGGGCTGAGATGATGTAAGTTGGCACAGAGGAGTGCGAGGCTTGTAAGATGGTAGTGCAGGGTCACCCCATTGACAGGGTTTCCGTGCACTAGATTTGTGAGCCTCCATTTTTTCCACCCACTCTGTAATCTAGGGGAGCATCTCAGTGATGAAGTGCAACTTTTGATAGGTGTTAAACCATCCTAGTACAGGGCCGGCCCATGGACAAGGGACCTTGTAGCCAACTTTAGCTGCCTCTATGGAGTACTTGACTCTAAGCTGCATCATGTCCATCTCCATTTTTGTCACCTGTCACTCAAAATTAGCTTTAGCGAAGGAGTTTCCACCATCATCCGCATAAACCTATTCTTCGTAAACATTTGGGTTCAAAAAAAGTGGGTTGTATGCATTTTCGGGATAATGGGGCTCATAAAACTAATTTGGAGGAGGGTTATAGTTTTGTGGGGATGGAGGAAAATAGTTCTGCTATTGCGAATGAGAATTCCATGAAGGGAAATAAGTCATGATTGCACAACTTCAAAAGAGGAATGTGGAACGATGGAAAAAGGAGAGATGAATGGAGGAATGAGGGGAGATTGGTTTGAACATGAGATAATTAGTGTGATGAATTAGTGGAGTTGCCAGATGTGTTGAAAAATGCCTCCAAAGGCTGGATCTCAGCGATAACACATCAAACTTGCTGAGATGAATATGTAAAGCTCTTGACTTTGGTCCCACCGAGCATGCCAGAAACTGTTGGTTGCTCAAATGTGCACCCGCGTCTTGGATCTCGAAAGGGCCAGGGTGTCTGAGACCACAATGGAAACGTCCCCAAGTTGTGGGACCTTGCGTGCTTGGGATGGATCTTCAGAGAAGGCTGGTTCCTTTATATATTTTTAATGCTACTACTACTCTTAATGCTGAAAGCAAATCCCAGACTAAACATGCCAAGGGACCAGGGATAGAAGGATGTGCAGAAAGGGGAAATCCTAAGCTAACGAAGATGATAGTGCCAGAAGGAAAGGGTCAATCTCTCTCCATGAGCGGAAAAGGAAACAAAGAGGGCGCAGGAGAAGAGGGTAGATGACATGTGCCACAGATCAACACACGGGCTCTGCCTTCTAGCACACACAAAACATGAACGTGGGGAATGCAAGCACGGGAGTACGCACAACATGCCAAAAAATGCAATAGAGAGGCTAGATGCAATGAAAACGAGAGAGGGAAGAAAAGAGTTCCAAAAAACATGATTTTATTGCTTAAGGGACACACAGTCATTTACATTCATGGTAGGAGGCGAGAAAACATTGCAAAGCCCACGCCAAGGTCTGAGACCCGTGGGAAGTCGGCCAACATTTTGGCATGGTGCCATTATAAACAAGAGAGATGATTTTTACAAAGCAGAACTCTGCTATTTATAGAAGAAGAAGGTGAGAAGAGAAGGAGAAAGGGAGGGAAACTCAGATTCAAATCTTCAACCACCAACAACAAGCAATAAATGCTTGCAAATACACCCAAATCTGTCGTGTTTGTATCAATTACTTGTTCGGTGCCTCGAAGGAGGAGGAACGGTGGATCAGATCAAATCTAATCTGGTTGTTGGGGGCAAATAGATCCTGTATTAATGACACGAAGACATTTCTTCATTTTCTCCCCACCTAACCTCTCCAAAATTAAAGCTTCAGATCTCCATGGAATAAACGAGGCTGAGATCTTTCCATGGTGTCAGATTTTGAGCACTGATCCAAAAGATATGCTCATTTGAAATTTGAATCGGGTCCGTACAAAATGGCGGGAACCAACTACTAAAACGGGCCTCCCTTTAAAACCGAACACGTGGAGGGTTGGTGCATGTCTGAGGGTAGCTTTTCTATTTCTCTTTTAAAGTTGTGCCGAGCTAACACTTAGCATCCTCTGCAGGCCTATCTCAATGCTTTGACTATTCAAACCCTAAATCTATCCCTTTTTGGACTCTAAGACACGTGGAAGGCCCTTGCTCACTTGAAAACAACCCACTCAGGATTTTACCTTGAAGGAGCGTCGTTAAGACATGTGGAGGCTTCTACCTGCACTCTATACTTAGTTGTTTTGGGCCCGCTTTCCTTTTTGACCTCTGTTCACCATTTTCTACATGGAGGGCTGGTGCAAGTTTGAGTCTTCATCCTGGATCTTTTGAACGTGCGTCGTTAAGACACCTGACACACTTCGTTGAGTTGAAGACCTTTCAACGACCAACCTTACCTTTGGCGATGCATCGAGCCGACTAGAAAGAAGGTGAACGCGTGGAATGTGGGTGCAAAGGAGAAGTGGAAGAAAGAGGTGAAGAGGGGCGCACGCTAGAGGAATGTATACTTGCAGAAGGAAAGTATGAAAATAAGGCGCGGGCATTCAACTGAAGGAAGGCACTCGGAGGAAGAAAGAGAAGAGGATGCACAAAAGAACTGAGTCTGGGTAAGTGCACAGAGGAATGCCAGGGACTTAGCTGAATGGAAGGTAAGTCTGCAAAGGTGTGTGCAAGGAGTGCACGACGGGATATGGGAGAAAGCGGGTGTGCAAAAGGAAGGCGCGCAAGGAAAAATGAAAGGTGATAGAAGAATGTGAAGGGGAGCAGGAAGGCGCACAAGGGAGTGTAGAGGGACTGCAACTATGCCAAGGTGTTAAAAAGAAAAATCCTAAGAATGCGCGACTTGAAATGTGAAACATTAGAGTTAGGATGAAAATATAACTTATCCAGATAACTAGGAGAGTTATTTGGATAACAAGTATTAAGTTCGATCTAGTTAAAAGGGGTTTGAGTTCAAGTGAGAGTCCATCTTGACAAAAGATATGTGCGCATGTCTAAACCCATTATGGACAAGATTGTGGTGTTGTGTTGTAAGCACGTGGTCCAATTTTTTGATTTTGTCAGATTGTGTTGATGGAAATCATTCAATTTAATGTAAGTTTATAATCCTAAGTAAAATATACAATTATTGAGATCTATTAGTATTTAGAGTAAGATTTTGTTGTGTAATTCTGAACTCAACACAAATAAGAAAACCCTTCCCTGGGTCCCCTAACTTTTTTGGCATCATTTTATATCAAAATGAGACAACTTTGGGAGGTGAAGAATTGAAGGTTCTTCTTCTTTGTGACTTGGGTAGAGGATAGGGAGTAAACATGAGGTCCACATAGGTTTATAATAGAGTGTAACAACATATCTAAGTCTCACGAGATAATATGTCACCTAGAAGAGTAGGGAAAGGGGGCACAATAGCTAACCATACGGCTAGAAGGATTGATTAAATTACATAGATGGCGTAGACAATGGAGATAAAATTAACTATAGTTAAATAATACCATAGAAGAGGATTTTAATCAATAGATGATATGCATGATGCAAAAGAAGAGGCAGTAATACATGATGAATGTGATATTACTGTAGATGAAGCATTTCCAATGTGAGGTCACTTGGATGATAGGGAGGAGATATTATTGACAGCTATGTTGATAATCAAAAGAGGAATGGGAGTCAAGGTTTCTTTTTTTTTTCAGGGACATTGAATGTAGAAGATCTTATTAATTCACTCATAGTTATGGAAGAACATTTTGAATTTAATGAGGTTGTAAAAAAGTGCAAGGTAAGGATAGTGCAAACCAAGTTGCAAGGTCAAATGCCATTACAATGTTAATAAGTTCCCTTAGAGTGCTATAGAAAGAGTAAAGATAACATCACTCATCGAGAGCACATGATTCCAAGCCTAAAAGGAATATTTTTACTTAGTGACTATTTATCGAACTTGATGAAGAATTTGCAAAACTTGCAAAAAAATGAGAAGTGTGAAGGATTATAGGGACTTTTCAAGATCGCAACATGAACTATCAATAGTGATATGTATCAAGATAACTTGTTACATCAATGTATTACAATGAGTAATCCAATATTAGTTTACCTTAGAAAATATACAAATAGTAAAATAGGCATACTAATGAATCTCAAGGGAAAATAAGTTAACATGGAGAAAGAATATGGAAAGAAACAAAGGTTAGATTGACCGTAACAAAGAGCCAACACTATCTTGAAGGTGATGAGTGCACAAGATCAACATAGAAAAGGAAGAACCTCTTCCTCAAAAGGGAGAGATTGTGGTTTAATATTCAACACTACATTGTTTTTTGTGTGAAGAGGTAGGAAATCAAGTTTTCAAATTTCTACAGGCACACCTAGATTATGGGAAGAGAATGCGAGTGCACACCTTGCCTAAGTGGAAAAACAGAGTGTGGTATAATTACAACACACCATTGAATAAGAGAAGAAAATTTGGTTATAATGAAGAGTGTATTGAAAATTACATGAATTAGGGATTATTTATAACAAGAGAGGCAACATATTTTTTGAATAAGTTATAAGGCTACAGTGAAATGCAACACAGTGGTAGTTGATGATAGAAGTATAGATAATTTAATGACTATAAATATGTATGGAAGTTGGGATTGGAATGCAAGTTAGATAAAAAATATTATAGAGTGACTTGGTTTATGGATAAATAAAATTACAATGCGCAGGAGTAGTACAAAGTGGAGATGAAGACTAACATTTTTTATAGACAAGGTTTTGTGCAATATCTTGCAGATAGATGCATGTAAAGTAAGAAAGAGGGAACAAAGATCATATGGAATTTGGGAACATTTACGAAGTTACACTCTACAAGAATATGCGAAGAACTCCCAGTAATTAGAAAAAATAAAATCTCAAAGAACTTGTGCATAAAAATGGTCTACTCATTCTCATAGATCAAAAATGAAAGTACATAAGGAGTGTTGTGTAACTTTTATACATGGACTTGTCATACCCCCAAAATGGGAGAAGGTAGTTGTTATGTCAAGAAAGTAGCACCCTGAGATTTAGCTATGCAGATATATACTTTTTGCTAACATGGGACCATCTCTCAAGTTGTGGGACTTGCAGACTTGAGATGGACCTCAAGAGAAGGTTGGCTTCCTCTACCTATCCCTAGCATTAAACTACTCCTAAAGAAGGAAATGCAACTATTTACTCCTAAACTACCAATTCCAAGGGACCGGGGAGAGAGAGGAGGTTTAGAAAGATGCATTAAAATGAAATCCTACACTAAAGAGGTGATATCACCAGAAAAAGGGTGTGAAATATCCTGATGAGGGAGAAAGGAGAAGGAAATGGAGTAGGAAGAGGCCAAACAACTATGACATAAATCCAAATCCTCATGCACCACCTGATCTCCATGAAAAACAACATCCTGCACCTGCAAGTGAGAAATACATGCACAAAAAATAAAATAAAAATAAAATAGAGAGGCAAGGAGATACAACAAAACAATGTAAGGATTAAAAGAACACTGAAAAACACAAATTTCATTGCTCTTGGAATATGCATAGTCCAGTACATTGTTGGAATAGAGGCAAAAATACAATTTCCAGACATAAGATAAGGCTTGCAACTCATAGACATTGGGAAAATATTTGGACAGAGTTTCCCCATATCCCAAAATATCCCTCATTTTCTCAAAATGAGAAGTTTATAATATATAGAAAATGAATGAGAGAAGAGAGAAAGAATGAATCCCAAATTCTGCTCCCACCCACTAAAAAATTTCATTAATTGATTTGAAAAAGGCATGGGCACCTCTAAAAAGCCATTCCCTAATGTACTTTAGCTTGTGGAAGAATAAAATGGCCTCCAAGTCTTCATTAATGCTCTTTTGGCTCACCTAGAACGTGTTCACTGAACTGGAGAAGTCTTTACCTTTTTTGTCCACCTACTCCACCTACTTCTCTTATTTTATGATTTCATGATGAAGATCTTGGAAATGTGATTCTAAAAAGTATAATTTTGCTAGATTTTGTGGAGTGTGGAAGAAGTTATGGCCATTCAGATTTACGAAGTGCCATTACTTCATTGCTTTACTCTGTGGGATTTCTAGACTGCTTTGATTTGTGTTTTTGACCTCCCACTACTTTGCAGTAGTGACATCACTCATCCCCACATTACTCTCCTTCTTACCTTTTGTTCATTGGGTTTTGTGAGTTTCTTTACTCACATTTACAAGTTCCTATTACTTCCAATTAGTGAGTCATCGGATCCCCGCAATACTCTATCTCCTCTTTGCCTTGTTTTGTGGGTTTGTGGGGATGAGTTACTCCATTCCTTTGGTGTGGGGTTTGGGGATTCTCTTGCTCGAATTTGTGCCCCATCAGATTCCCACAACACTTCCAATTCCTCCATTTTCTTTATGGGATTTGTGGACTACATTAATTCTCCTTTCACTTTGGATTGCACGTTTGCGGATGGTGCAAGGAATAGGGTGTTACGTAAAACTATCTCCAGGGTTGTTGGGGCCCGAAACACCCACATGGTTTGCACTTAACATCAACCCCCATATTCCTTTGTTTTTGGATTTTTATACATTGCGGGGAACTTGTTCCCATGGGGAAAAAGTTCCCTTCACTTCACCTATGCCAGCGACCCTTCCCTCAACCGCATTCCACTATGCCTTGCTCTTTCTAATATAATGCAACCCAATGGCCCATCCAGAGAACTTGATCTCATGGGGAACTTGTTCCTTATGGGCCTCTTTTACCCATGCAACACTCCGCCTCTGTAATACAAAGAAGGCGTCTCTCTAATGCATTGCGAGATTTTCAGTCGCCCAAGGAACTCGAGACCCACTAAACTATGTACCATCTAGGTCCCCAAAGTCTGATTAATCTACAATGCACTGAAACTTGACCCTTTTCTCATTTTTCATGAATTTTTATAATTCTTTAGGCAAAGTGAAGAGCTAAGAAGCTAATGAAAACATAGTGAAGTGCCCCCTCAAAGCTAATTTTCTCAAATTTTATCATTTTAAACCCAAAATTGAACAAGTATGAACATGAAATAAAGGGAAATGCCTAAAAATGGTTCCAAGTGCCCAAAATCAACATGAATGCTTGGAATTTGTAGATTCATCACTGAAACTCTATGAAGTTCACAAGTCTAAATTTTCCAAGTTGTCCATTTTTTCTAGGGGTAAAAATGGATATCAATTTGGTGAATCACGGGGACATCTGCTTGCTAGATGAGATGATTAATGGCCTTGAAGTATCCATTGGGCATGGAGTAATCTTGGTAAGCATGAAAACTGATCTGAAACTCCAAAATTATGTCCTTAAACCACTTGAAGCACTGTTTGAACCTGGAACTGATTTGTTACTCGAATTTTCCATCTTTTATAAGAAAATATTGAAATTTTAATCGAGTGGAAAATTGTTTTGAATATGAAATCTTCCCTTTTCTCTACAATCTGATCTGTTGAGACAAGGATGAAAACTTGAAACAGTCCCAAAATCTGATTCCTTTACCACTTACAAAGAATTGAAGAACTGAATCATGGAAAAGGATGGAGAATTGAAGAGTTTTTAGAACACAGGTTGATTTGGGTATACTTGAAACTTATTTTAAAGCCAATTTCTGCATGAACATTGCCTCTAATGAATTGTGCAAGAGAAACAAAACACAACAAAAATATGTACAAAGAGAAAGATCATACATGTTCCACATTGAAACATGTAGAGTGTGCACAAGCACTTCTACTGAAAACAAACCTACCTACTCTACTCTAACCAGAGGTAAAGGGAACTCAAACAAATCCTACAACTGATAGGGAGAAGTATATTCCCTTCCTCAAAAATTAGGATCATGTGACTATTTTGTCAATGGAAATAGTCTTTAGTAAGAGTGAAAGACTACTATGAAGCTGGTTTTTCACCTAATTATTCAATATATCACGTGGAAATAAAGAAAACACCTCCTCAAGTTGCTCTATGTCTAGATCTTAGAGGCATTGCAGCTGATCCTTGGTACGTTGTAGCTCATCCTCATGCTCTGATACAAACATGATCTGCGGTGACTCTGATTTTGGCTCCAAACTAGCTAGCTACTTGATTGGGCAAGAAGATTTGGGAACCATTGGGCTGATCCTTGTGGTTTACCCATCTCTTTGAAGCTCAATCCCACAAGTGGGATCATCTTGTAGATTTTTTGAAAGAAGGTTGCTTGCAAGCTAATTTGAATGTTGATATGCCTCTAGAAACAACATTTCCTCCTTCAAAACTACCTCTTCCAAGATGAATGATTTAACAAAGGTGTCATCACCTTTTTTCTCCTCCTCCTTGAGCAAGAAGTTTTAGAGATAAAACTTATCCACAAAATTAGGTTCCTGCAAGGATGAAGTGGAAGAAGTTTCTAAAATATCCTTTATGACTTGCTCTTCACCCACAACCTCTGGTTATGATTTTTCTACCTCCATGGAATGAAGCTCCTCGTGAATGGTTGCAACATTTGAATATGTTCTTGGTGGATCAATACAACCTTCCAATAGTGCAACAAACTCTAAACACACAAAATAGTGGGGATAACTACATTCCATTGAAACACCTTGCTCACTTGGAAGCTTCTCTTCTTTTACTTTCATCTCTTCTTGCTCAACCTTCTTGACTTCAAATTTTTCAATCAAAATAAGAGGAATTGCAAAAATGGGATGGATTACCTCTTCTTATCCCACTATGCTCTCAGAATCAGTTCATTCTTCTATCGGTATTTTATGATTTTCCATAATAGACTCACCTCAGCTAATGCAATAGATGGAGAAGGTTGATTTCTAGGTTATTGGTGATGAACCTTTCTTCCTTCAAACTCATGGATCCAATCCTTGAATATCTGAATCTGATCTTCTTTTTTCTGCTCCTTCTCAGTGTTTCCTTCTAAATCTGCACGTGCTTCTTGTTGTTCAGAAGAATAGAAATTAACCTTAGCTTCCACGAAGTCTTCAAAATGTTGTTTACTGAGGAATGGATCTTCAGGTAACCAAGAAATTGGGCCCTTAGTCTGTTGTTCAATCTCTAATTCTTCATGATTTACAACTAGTTATTTTAGGGACTCAGGCACATGCAAATCTGATTTGGGAAAGTGGGAGAAGGGTTTAGCCTTAGACTGATTTTACAAAGGTTCAAATGGTGGAGGAGGTGGAATACTCTCTTGTGGAGGAGGTGCACATTTGGGATGGAAAAGGGAAGAGAAATAAAGGCGGGATGAAAGGGAAGAAGATGGAGATGGGGAATTCCCAATGTGGGAAAGAGGCATGAAGCTAGGGATGTGAAACTCACGCTGAGATGGTGTAGGTTGGGAAGGATAAATGGGAAGGATGTGAGGTGGAAGTGTAGAATTTTCCCATTGACAGGGTTTCCTAACACTAGATTCATGAGCCTCTAACAACTCAACCCACTTTGTAATTTGGGGTAGAATCTCAACCATGAAATCCAGCTTCTACCGAGGGCTGAAATAGCTTGGCATAAGGTCAACCCATGAACAAGGGACCCTAAAACCAATTTTGAATGTATTCAATTGAATTTTCCTTTGCAAATCTACATCTTCCATAGAATCATTTCCGTCACCCACATAACCTTGTTCTTGATAAACATTTTGGTTAGATGAATAACCATATGGGGCAGGGTTATATGCATATTATTTATAATGGGGCTCATAAAACTGATTCGGAAGAGGATTTTGAAACTGTGGGAATGGAAGGGATTGGTTTTGTTGCTAAAAATGAGAATTCTAAGAAGGAAATGAAGTCAGGATTGCACAACTTCACGGATGAAGAAAATGGAAAGATATGAAAAGAAATTGGATGTAAATGAATGGAAAGAAAGGGAAAGGGAAGGTCTCCAACTCAGAAAATGGGTTGTTTGGGTCATTAGAGTCATCAGATGTGCTTTGAACATGCCTAAAAAGACTGATATTTCACCAAGAGCACAATAACTCGATGAAATGAAGATGTAAAACTCCTTAATCTTGTCCCATCGGGTGTACGAAAACTATTATGTCAAAAAAGTAGCACCCTGAGATTTGGCTATGTAGATCTCTAAATTTTGATAACATGAGACCACCTCTCAAGTTCTGGGACTTGCAGACTTGAGATAGACCTTAGGAGAAGGCCAAATTTTCTTCCTATTCCCAACACTAAACTACTCCTAAACAAGGAAATACAATTATCTAATCCTAAAACACCAAATTCAAAGGGATTATGTAGTGCCCTCATTTTATAGCCTTAGTTATTTACTGACTTATTTATTCATAGTTGTGATTTGATAGGGATTTTGATATATTTTAGATATTTTGTTATGTAATTTGATCTTCATGGACATGTATGGTGATTTGGGCGCATAGCGTCAATTTATCTTTATTAGTATGTTAGTACATTTTATTAGATGTTGTGGATACTAACATATTGGTATGTTATTTGGGCCTATTGATATATGATGGATACATAGTTTAGTCGCATGTCTTGATGATATAGATTATTTTATTATGGATGAGAACACATGATAGCATGGATATATGTCATTTATATGTATTGAAATGGCTGAAACATGTTGAATTTGTGTGGAATTATGCATGTTTCTCATATACGATTCCATTTTGATGTTGTGATATCATAGATTTCATGTTTAAACTTGATCGCTTACTGATTAGTTGATTTACACTTGTATTAGGAAGATGTGTTTAATATGTGCATTGAGTGTGCATGTTACAGGGCATAGGAGAAAGTGGGTTTCAGGGCGGCTATGCAAATTGTGCACAAGCGGCCCATAGGGCTAAGTTCTAACCATGTTAGCTGTATAAAACCTTATTGGTTGTTTGTATTGTTTGGGAACCATGAGTGACCCTTATTTGTAATGTTGTATTTCATGTAAAATTAATTGTGTTTAGGTTTTTAATATTGTTAAGTAAACTAGGTTGGGGTACTTAATGGTCCCCACTTACATTAAGTATGTATTTGTGTGTGTGTGTGTGTGTTAATTAAAGAGGATTGAGGTCACATAAGCACTTTTGAGTGGGCCTCACATCCTCTACATATGTGTCTAAATGTGTCAAACCTGAAATTGAGCTATTTTTGGTATTTTAAGTGACCACTTTTGGTTTTGAGAGTTCACTTAGCATGAAAATAAGCTCATAAACCTTACCTATTAGGTAGGGGGATTAATTCCAAAGCATGGAAGGAGTTTCCCTCCCATTTAACCTCTCTTTTGTCACCATCCATGTAATATGGGTTGGAATGTGTGTTGTGAAAAGTTGAATAAGCTTGTCTAATTTTTTTTTGGGTAATTTGGGAGAAAGGTGTTTAAATGTGAGTTTATCTTTTCTTTATTTTGTTTTGGGAATCTTGACTTGGAGGGAAGAAAGGGGTGACACATGTCACCCCCTCATTGGTGAGGAAATTTATTTTGTTTTCTTCAAATACTCCCTCATGGGGGAGAAAGAGAACTTTTTTTTTGGCTTTTGCTTTATGCTTGGAGGATTTTGGAGTTAGAGTTTTGCTTAAACAAGGAATTGGGAAAAAAATAGAGATTTGGAGAGCTTGCGGAGGTAGGATCCTTGATCTTATTTTGTATTATTTAGCATGTTAGATCTTATATTTTCTTATGGTTGAAATTTGTGTCTTGTTGTATATTGCTTGGGTATGTTATTTGTTATTTTCTCCATCCATCATATGGCTTGATTGATTTGAGAGATTTACTTGGGAAGAAGGAGGTATTTTCCCTCTTAAACCTTGTGGCTTGATGGGAAAGACATGTTGGTTATCTTTAGCCACTCATATGGTTTGAGGTGGGTAAGGTGGTTCACATGGTTTGAACCCCCTTACCCATCATTGAGAAGAAACCCAATAGGTTTGGAAATCCTTGCAAGGAGGATTTTAGGCGAATGAGAGGAACAATAAGGAGGGATTATTGTCTTAGAGGGATAAGGAGGTTTTTGAAGTACTTATAAGTGTGTATCTTGTGGTTGGACCACACTCTTTTACATTATTGGATGTCTCATCTATTCTTCTGTTTTGTTGAGGATGAATATGGTTTTCTCCTATTTTTATTTGGTTGGTAAATTTTGTGTTTTCTTTAGTTTATGGGTTAGTCTTGTATGTGATATGCTTGTGTTTATTTCTCCCTTATACTTGCGCACATTTGAAGAAGCTAGCTCTCTCTCCAATGGGCTTGGGGGAGGCTATCATGTCTTCCAAACTTTGGAAAGGCATGTGATGATACCTATAAGTTGAGTGGTAAAATAAGTCTTTCTTTATGTATTGAATTTTATGAAAAAACAAAAATTGGAGCTCAATTTTAGAAGATGGTTGGACTATTTCCTTGATATCTTGGCATCATGTTGTTCCTAAAATATTTGGGAAAGTTATACTTATTTTAATTTTATGTATATGGCTATGTTGGAAGTTTCTTTGTCCTTGTAAGATTCTCATTTTGTTATTTGGATTGCTTTGTAAACTAGTGTTATACTAGTATGTGTAATCTTCTTTCAATATTGGAATAAAGCCTTGTAATGTTTTACTTTTTGCATCTTAAGTATCTTGGAAATATGTTGTATTTGTAAAATTAAGTTTTATGTGGATGTAAATCATTCTTGCATGGTAAATGTTGTAAGAGTCTTGTTGTATTGAGAAGTTATGCACTTCATATTTAATAAAAAGATATAGATTGTAGCTTAAAATGTGGAATGGAGCAACTAGTATTCTTTTTGTTGAAATGGAAGCATTATTTCATGAAGGAGTTCTTTATTTGCCAAAGAGCTTACTTGTAATATAGGGATCTTTCCTTGGATGGTAATTTTGATACTTTGTGAACATGTATTCTCCAATAGACGTGTAAAATGAAATGTTGATATTTTTGGATGAAAGTGCATCTCTTTTTGGTTAATATTGGAAAAGAATAAACTCAACTATTGTATTTGTAATTTTTTTTTTATTGCAATAAGAAGTTGAAAAAGAATATTACTATTCTTACACTAATTGTTATTATTGCAAATTATTATACGATGAGAGATATAAGGAAACCAAATTTAAATTGATTCTCAGTTTTGTACAAATTTTAGAAATTTGTTTATGATTTTATGAGGAAACAAAAAAGAGAGAATTTGATATATATATATATATATATATAATTTTATAATATTATTATAGACATATATCGTTATTTAGTATTATATAATATATAATATAATAGTATCTATATGTAGTGCCCCATCCCGAGACACCGAAAACAAACCCCAAACATGACTAAAAATTTGCTTAATTTTTTTTTTGATGATGATTACTTCACGTATATGCTTAACCGTAATCCCCTTAAAATTTATTTTATATCAATTTATAAATTTGCTCAAAATTAAATAAGTCATTTTCCCAAAGTAATTTAATTATTTATTTCTGTTGAGCTTATTAAGGTCACCTTAAATTTACTACACACCCTTTGAGATCTATTAATTTTCCCTTTTGTTTATTAGTTTGCCCACACCCACCACCAAAGTTATTTCCCACTCCCATATAATGTTCATGACTTAAAATATGTAGGGTTAAATGTGGGCCCTAGGATGAAATCAAATATGACCCTAGATTCTGAGTTTTCCCTAAAGTTTCCCTAATGCAACTTTATCTTTTTTTTTTTTTTTTCCATATTATTTTCTCTATTTTGTTTTTTTTTGTTTCTTCTTGCAGGTGGAGGAGGAGCTATGGAAGTTGAGATCCATGGAGACGAGCACAACTATATATATAAAGATAATGATAAATCCATAGTTCTACCCGGGAGAGTGTTAGCTACCTTTTTTTGGTTGTGTTTGTTTGTTTG
This sequence comes from Taxus chinensis, assembly GCA_019776745.2. Classification (NCBI taxonomy): domain Eukaryota; kingdom Viridiplantae; phylum Streptophyta; class Pinopsida; order Cupressales; family Taxaceae; genus Taxus; species Taxus chinensis. The sequence goes on along the minus strand of CM034150.1, from coordinate 172,410,408 downwards.
GAGAAAGACGACGGATTGGAGGGGAGTTGACCGCGGTTTGAAGGATGGAAGTAGCGGTTTTGGGAGTGGTTAAGGGTCTACGTGAAGGGAGAGGGGGGTGTGTGGGAGGTACATGGAGGAAGGGATGTGCAGGTTTTACGCAGAAGGGTGTGGGGAGACAACGACTGCGTGAGGAGAGTTGGAGGGAGTGGGCATGGGATTAGGGGTAGGCCACGCTAGGTGGAAGGAGTGGACAGGACTGTGTGGAGGGGGAAAGGAGGGGAGGCTATGCAGGGAGGTGGGTGTGCAGAGTGGGGAAGTAGCAGCAGCCACAATAAGAGGAGGGGCAGCGGGCGGCGGCAACGGGTTTGCACGTCGTTCATGGGAGAGGCGCAGGGGTGGGGAGGGTTCGGCCCCTCCCCTTCACTCTTTTTTTCTTTTTCTTTTGTGTTTATTTTTTTGTTTAATTAATTAATTAATTAATTAATTTATATATATATATGTATTATTTTAAAACATTGGAAAGATAAAAAAAATCACCAAACTAATACACACACACATATTTGTATAATAATACACCAAAAAATATAACTTATATAAACAAATATTATACTTTTTGTATGAATGATAAACATAGTTATTAATGTTATTATTATTATTATTATTATTATTATTTTTATTTACAACTAAATTTAATGTCTTTCCACTATAGTTGTCTCACATACTAGGTAATGACAAAATAATTTGATTTGTAAATAACATAACATGCTTAGGTATTGTTGTGAAACATGGGATTCCATAATCCTTTCCAACATACTTTCATTAGGAAGATTTACTATTTATGTGATGCAAGCAAGGATTGTAATCAAATTATTCCAACTAAGGAAAGAGGCTTGGAGACATGTTTTAAATTTAGTGGAGGATGATGTATAACCATACTTGATTTAGTAATATATCCATTCCATTAAATTAACAAGGGGAAGAGAATAAAACTAATTTTATCTATCCATAAAATCTCAAATATTACAAGAAGAGATGTAATTCAAAAATGGTATCTTATTTTCCATACAATAATGTTACAAAACCTTACAAAAAGGGGATCTTTGACAAAAGTCACAATATATCCAATAATTCAACTTTCCTTCAAAATAGAGTCCCATAAACATATCAACTATTTTTACAAGCTTCCATTTTAAGGGCTTAAGCTCACAATCCCAACATATTTCTAAGACACCCAACTACTCAAAATAATCCCACACCAAGTTTATTTACAAGAATAAAAAGAGATTTTCTCAACAAAAATGACTCAAGTTTACAAGTAATTTCAAATACAAAATGGAGGGACTTACAAGAACATGAAAGTTTCCTCATAGCCATGTCCTTAGAGATACAATGAGAGTGGTGCTTCAAAAAAAAAATTGAGAAGACAAGGAAAGACCAAAATACCTCAAACTCCAACCATCTCTAAACTTGAGCTCCAAACTCGAATACTTTACAAGAATCCAACTCCAAGATAACAAGGCTTGTTTAACCACCCAACTTTTAGGCATCATTACATGCCTTTCCGAGGTTAGAAGGCATGATAGCCTCCCCCAAGCCCATGTGAAAGAGGACTAGTTTCCACAACTTTCCACAAGAGTAAGGGAGACAATTCAACATTATTTTCACATACAAGCTAATACATGCACTAAGAAACAAACACCAAATAATGCAAGTAAGGGAAAATAGGAGAAGCCATATTCTACTTTAAAATGGGGAAGAGAAGAAAGAGATCTCCAAGTGTCAAGAGTGTAGCCAACATTGGTTGCACATAAACAATAATTCTCCACAACCTCCTTATTCCTCCAAAGTCATCAAACCCTCCTTATTTATCCATCCATTCACCAAAATCCTTCTTGGGAGGATTTTCAAACCCAAAAGAGTTTTCTCTCCTAGAATGGGGAAGGGGATTCAAACCATATGAACCACCTTCCCCACCTCAAACCATTTAAGGGGAGAAACAAAAATTCTACATGGCTTACCCATTAAGCCATGGTGATTGAGAGGGAAAAATCCCTCTCTCTTCCCCCACAAACTCTAAAATCTATCATGTCATATGATGGATGGATAAAAATAAAAAAACAAACATAACAACAAATAGCCACAGCCAAAAGCAACACATATTTTAAACAAAACAAGACTATAATTTAATATGATACAAAACATAAAAATGAGCTCAATGAGCCTACCTCCAAAAGCTCTCCAATACTCTAACCTTTCCTCTTCTTTATCTAAGCAAGCTCTAGCTCCCAAGATCCACAAGCCTCTAAAAAAAAGCTCTAAAAAAAAAGTTCTCCTTTCCCCATGAGGGAGAATTTGAAGATGAGCCAACAAAAATCCTCAGAAAATAGGGATGACATGTGTCACCCCTCTTTCCCCTCAAGGTCAAAGATTCTTAAAATAAAAGAGAGAAATGATAAATAGCTTTTAACCCTCTTCTCCCAAATTACCCAGAATGAACAAAACAAACTTGTGTAACTTTTAACAAAGCACGCATACCCATCCACCTTACATGGATGTGACCAAAGGGAGGAAAAATGGGAGGGAAACTCCCTCTATGCCTTGGAATTAAGCCCCCTACCTATTAGGTAGGGTCCAAGGGCCCATTTTCATGTTAAGTGAACTCCCAACTAAAAAGGGGTCACTTAAAATGCCTAAAATATCTCAATTTTGGGTTTGGTACATTTGGGCACAAGTGTAAAGGATGTGGGGCCCACCCAAGGGTTCACATGTGATCCTAATCTCCTCTAATTAAATAAATCATTATTCAAACTCAAAACTTAATGCAAGTGGGGGCCATTAAGTCCCCAAATCAAGTTTACAAAACAAACTAAACATCCTAATCAAGATTAATATTACAAGACACATTACATTACCAATGAGGGTCACTCATGGTGCCTAAAATAATAAAATTTAATACTAAGGTCTCATACAATAAACACAGTTAGGACTTAGCCCCGTGGGCTGCTTGTGCAAAATTGTGTAGCTACCCTGAATCCCACATTCTCCTGTGACCTGTCACTTGCACACTCATAGCACACATTAAACACACATGTCTGATAAAATGTGAATCAACTACTCAATAAGAAATCAATGAATTCTATGCTATCATATCATCATTCTAGAATCTAAAATGTGACAACATGCATAATTATACACAATTTACTATGATTTAGCCATAGTGATAAATACAAGTGACCTACATCCATAAAATCCAAACATGCAACTAAACTGAATACCCAACATATATAAATAAGGTCCAAACAAAATCATATAAGTTAGTATCCACAACATCATAAGATAAGGTGTCAATTTATAGTAATCAAGTCAAAATTGACGCTATGCGCCCAAGTCTCCATACATGTCTAAGGAGGTCAAATATCATCATATACTATCCAACATATATCAAATCCTTATTAAAACATGTCTATAAATAAAGATATCAACAGATAATTGAGGCTGTAAAAATGTGGGCACTACAACATCTATAATAATATTATATATATATATATATATAAAATAAAATAACAAATTTTAAAATCAAAATTGTTGCGGTCAATTGTTTATATGTTGGATTTTATTAAACAAAAAAATAATTAAGTGGTTGGGGAGGGGCCGAACCCCCCCAAACCTGCATTAAAATTGGTGGTGTGGTCGTAGCCCACACCACCAACCCTCCTCCAAACTACCCACACCCCTTACCCTCCTGCGGACCCAACACCATCCTCCTGCACCCCCATAGACCTCTCTACACCTAACACCCGTGTGGACCCTTCGCCCTCCCATCCATCGTAAACTCGAACCCCAAACATTGCCATGCTTACCTCAATTTAAACCTGCGTATTTTTATGCTGAGTCCTTCCTTTTTCAAAATACATGTTACTTATTAATCTACAAATATATATATATATATATATATATATATATATATATATATATATGTTTTTCAAAAGAAAAGGGTATAGTATTGTAGACACCAAAATTGAGTCACTCCCCTTGGTCCTCTTTCGAATAACCAACATAAACACATTCACCTAACCATGACCCTTATACCCCACATTAATATTAAGTTAATTATTTACAATTAAATTAATACCCATCCTCACCACATTTATTAATTTAACTTAGTTACTTTAATTAAATGGATGCACACCTCACCTAGACACCTCACCATAGACCTATTCATAACATGTTTCCGTAAATGAATAAGACTTAGTTCAACCCTAAAAATCAATGCATATTATTCCTCTAACGACCTTCCCTCTCATAAAAATATAACTTCCATTCTGATCCGTGAATAAACTAACAGACCTGGCCCAAATGATTGCAAGATATATCATTTTTAGTAAACCTAGAGAATCTTGCCTTAACTGATGCCGGTCAACTAGGAACCATCTTCGGTTACCATTTATTCACTTTAGTAACCTTGTTTGAGAGGTTGGCCACATTATTGAATTTTGGGAGCAAAAGGAGATCTGCATGCAAGCAAGAACTAGAGCTCTCTCACACATCCAAGTAGCCATAGCCAACATCGAGATAGATCCAGAGGTATTTCTCTCATGGTAGCATTCTGGGAAGCACCACTGCGGTGCCAAGCTCCATCCCACTGATCAATCATCACCACCACATAGCCATTGGACTTGCAACACCAGTAAGTATGTTTACCATTTGTGTTATTTGATCCTTGTCCTATTTTAAAGGTTTTGTCATCTTTATTGCCATTTTTTACTTGCATTTCCTTTTCCCCACTATTCCTCTTTCTGTAAACTCAACCATTCCTCCACCAAAATCATAAAACCACCTATACTTGACCTCTACATATCTCTGAGTGTTCCTAAGATCTCCATATACCTTTTCATGCCATCTGTCATCTTTTCCTAACCTCATCTCAAACCCTACAACTAGATCTTATTGAATTTTATCAACCCACCTCTATCGACATCGGTTACCTATAACCATCGTCGGTTCTTCCTAACCTTGGTCGGTCATACCCAGCCAACGTCGGTCTCTGTGCCTGCCAACACTATGTAAACCAAAAACCAAACTACCTACCAAAATAACCCCAAACACCTTACCCAACCTTGCTAAGACCATGTCTGTGACCTACAAATCAACTAAACAACCTGCAACCTAACCAAAAGACCATGACCCACATAGTTTTTAGTATTTAATTGGATCAACACTGATAGTTATTTGAGGTACCCAAATCAGAATACTAGCACTAGATTCATTTATATACGTATTTCAATTATTTCATAATTTTTTTTATAAACCCAGTGTATTGACAGCCTTCTAGGAAGTATCACACTTCCCAGATCTAACATATGCTAGGCGGTCCACTGTCATATATCATTTAACTCTTCTTTGGTGGCCTTGTTTTCTATTTCAAGTAGTTCCTCTTGGCCAAAAGGAAGCTCTCATAGTCAGGATCAGATTGAGAAGTCAGAATGCACGCACAACCTTCAAACCAACCATCATAATAGGTATTCCTCCTTAGCCCATAACATTATTTGTTTCGTCACATTCAAAATGTAAATAAAATGGTGTAACAAATATATACCCAACCAGAGATTCTTCTAGTACATAAACTACAAATGGGTAAATACTTAAAACACTAGATAGTTAAATCAAAAAAAAAAAAAGCATGAAATAAAATGGGGGAGAAGAAATTCCTCCATCAACACCTTGTGATAAAATTCCTTCATGGCTATCCATGGCCTCTCCCAAACCCGTAAACAAAAAAATAAAACCAAATGAGAAAGAAAAGAAAACATAAAGATGGATTAGGGAATTTCTAGGGAGACTTAAATTCAAGGGCCAATATTAGTTTGATCCTAGGGTTCACATTAAATCCTACACAAATTTTAAGTTATGAAATTTTGTGGGAGTTGGGTAAACAATTGATAAGAGGGTGTGGGGGCTCATTAAATTAAAAATGGATGTGTAGACTTCCTAATGTGATTCTAGAAAATATTTAGTAGAGTAATCATGATGAGTAATTAAAAATTAAAGTTGGAATTGGACAAGTAGTTAATTAATTGGGTAAATTAGATTGGAATAAAATAATTATTAATAGGAATCAAATAAGTATAGTTTACTTAAAAAAAACAATTTACCTAAATTTTTAACTACCACTAGGTGTGGTTTTCTATGTGCCAAGGTGGGGCATTATCTTTGGTATTAAAGTGATGGTTCGTACACATGGACACTCTGGGTAAAATATTTAATTGATTATTAATGTTTTAATAACATTAACATAAATAATTAAAACATTTCCGAAACCTTCTATAATTTAATAATACATTTTCTTACTTCATATACATGATGGCACCCACGAGACATCAATCAATTAGGGACTTGGGACGTAGATCACCTATGCCCAAGACATAGGCACCCGAGTTCAAACCTCATATTTTAGATGCCCTTCAGCAGCTGATAGGTGTCGTGTAGTAGTGCTTTCCACCACCACAGAAGATGATAGAGGAGGACATCCAGTTAGGTGATGAGGACCTAATAGGCAAGGATGCACACTCGGAGTCACTAGAGCACAATACATCGAGGTGGGAGAGGTCGTGTAGTCATTCTATTCAGCATGAGAGGGTGTCCTCATGCCGTCATATCTGTTGACATAGTCTTAAGGGACCATTTGGGTATAGATGACCCCATTCACCTATTGGACTGCAGTGCCAGGATCGTGATACAGGCAACGTGATTAGAGACCTTCTTCAATTACAACTACCTATATACACCGGGACTACAGATGGATTTGGGGCCGAGTCATTTCCCCTCAACCTTGATAGCTACTTTGTCTTGCACTCTTATGAGAGAAATGTCAAATATAGGTTTTCCATACACATCCTCTGAGATGCCGCAGACATTTTGTGGAGGAATAAGGAGTGGAAGCTCCATTTGACTTTGGATACAATGACCTAGGAGTTGTTTGAGGAGCGTTTCAGGGATCGTTATATATCAGATAATTTTTTGTAGAAGAGGATTGATGAGATTCATGAATTACAATAGGGATCTGACATAGTGACATAGTATGAGAGTAGGTTTCTAGATCTTTTGTAGTATGTGGACTACTTGCAAGACAAACAATTATAGGTTAACAGGTCTATTCGAGGCCTGAATGCAGACATAAAAGGAGAAATTAGGATGTTATCTCCTCCCACACTTGAGAAGGATGTTGAGAAGGCCTATTTAGCTGAGGAGAATAGAACCAGGGTGCAAGAACAATGATATAGGAATGAGGGAAAATATCAGGAGAAGATGCAGACCTTTTAGAGCTAGAGGTCATGGGGTACAACACCACCCCGTAGAGGAGGATTTTGGCCTCCTCTAACAGTCTTAAGCTCTCCACAACATACATAGCAATAGACACAAAATTAGGGCCACCAATAGCAGATGGTTGGATAGATTCAGAGCTTACACAGAGGTGGAGTTAGAGGAGATGTTGGTGGAGCTATGGATAGGAGATAAGTTATTCAACAGGTACAACCAACTTACATGTAGTAGTCTACTAGGGTTGGGACAGTAGGATCAGTTCACCAGCATATAGGAGGGACCCCATCTCAGAGGGGTACAAGAGGATGTTTTATTTGTGGGTCCCCTGATAATTATGTACACATGTTTCCGCACAAACCCAATACCCATGATATGTAAAGAGCTCCTAGATCCAAGTAGACATTGGGCAATGTAGGATGCACCCATCATGTATATGCAGTGGTTGATTACCGCCAAGCTGAGCATCAAGCCACAATTATTGAGATGATGGGTACTATGAGGGGTATTTATGTCTCAGTACTCTTTGATTCATGTGCTTAAAATTATTTTATATCTCCTTCTGTAATGGAACAATGTGGGATAGTGGTGGCTAGGTCACCAAAAAGTTGTTAGGTTGAGTTGGCCTCTGGGGCCAAACTCCCTGTGGACTCGTATGTGGAGAGTTGCGTACTTGATTTGTGAGTCTTCTTCACTACACTTGACCTCCAAGTTATACCTCTAGGATCCTATCAGGTTGTTTTGGGCATGGATTGGCTCGAGGCTCATCAGGCCAAGGTGGATTGCAGGAATAAGGTCATTGAGTGTCAGGATGATCTTGGGAGTTCAGTTGTGATTACAGGGATGTAAAATCCTATCTCTTTGTGCTTGATATTGGCTAAGAAACTCAAGAGGAACATGCGTAAAGGTTGTCAGGTATTTGTTATCACCATCAGTGATTAGTCAGAGGGCACTCTAGAGCATTCACCCTTATATGATCATGCAGTTTTGAGGGAATATGCAGATGTGTTTCTAGATGAGCTTCCAGGGTTGCCACCCTATAAAGAGGTGGATTTTACAATTGATTTAGTGCCAGGACAAGCACCTATTTCTAGGGCACCCTATCAAATCAAAACTCTATAGATTCATGATATCAAGATACAGTTAGAGGAGTTGTTAGAGAAGGGTCTCATTTTCCCTAGTGTATCTCCTTGGGGAGTGCTAGTCATATTTGTGAAAAATGATGGTTCTCTCAGGCTTTGTGTAGAATTCAAGAAGCTCAACAAAGTCATAATAAATAACTGTTATCCACTCCGTAGGATTTATGAATTGTTTGATCAAATGTGGGGAGTGAGGGTGTTCTCCAAAATTGATCTCAAGTTTGGTTATCATCAATTGCGCATATTAGATGCAGACATTCATAAGACAAATTTTCACACACGTTATGGGCATTATGTGTTCACAATTATCCCTTTTGGTTTGACCAATGCCCCAGCTGTTTTCATGAGCCTCATGAATTGAGTATTCAAGACCTTTCTAGACAACTTTGTCTCAGTGTTCCTAGATGATATATTGATTTATTCTCATTCTGAGGAGGAACATGAGGAACATTTGAGATAGGTGCTATAGGTTTTGAGAGAGAAAAAAGTTGTTTTAGAATTTGGAAAAATGTAGCTTCTTCCAAATAGAGACTCAATACTTTGGACACATCATATCAGGTGAGGGTATCTTAGTAGATCCCTCTAAGATACATGCAAGTCTTGATTGGCTAGCACCCACATCAGTTACTAAGATGAGGAGTTTCATGGGGTTAACATGTTATTACCACAGGTTTGTACAGGAAATTTCTAGGATTGCTCACCCTATTACTTCCCTTCAGAGAAAAGGGAAAATTTTTGATTGGTCAGAGAAGTGTGAGCCTATCTTAGCAGTTCCAGACCCAACAGAGGATTTTTTTTGTACTAATGCATCACTAGAGGGTCTAAGAGTATTTCTTATGCAGGAGTGTAGGGTTATTACCTTTGAGTCATGTAAGCTCAAATACTATGATCTTAAATATCCTACTCATGACTTAGAACTTGCAATAATTATTCATGCTCTTGTGTGTTGGTGTCATTTCCTTTTAGGTAGGCCATTCATTTTGAGGATAGATCATTGTAGCTTGTAACATATCTTCTCACAGCTAAACCTCAAACTCGCTAATGATGTTGGATGGAGTTCCTATGTGTGTACGACATGGAGGTGAAGTATATCAAAGGAAAGGAAAACGTAGTTGCAGATGCACTTAGTAGACGACGACATGTGCTCACATCCTTGACACTATGATCAGAATTGAGAGGCAGGATTCTTGAACACCTTCAAGAGGACAAGTTTTATGAGGGTGCTAGATAAATGTTTGAGTCACAGGGTTCATTAGGGGGTAAATTTTCAGGGTGCATTTTAGAGGTAGATGGTTTACTTTTGTTCCATAAGCACATCTATGTGCCTAATTTAGGTGATCTGTGTAGCTTCATCCTTATAGAGGCTTATTGAGCCCCATGTGTAGTACATCCAGGAGTAAAAAAATGCATACCAATATGAGGAAGTTATATTATTGGCTTGGTCTTCGATGGGACATAGAAAATTTTGTAGCGTATTACCTTGAGTGCTAAAGGGTTAAGGCCAAACATTCTTACCCCGCAGGACTTTTACACCAACATGACATTCCCGAGTGGAAATGGGATGTGATCTCCATGGATTTCATAGTAGGGCTTCCTATGTCTTCTTATCATTATGATGCCATTATGGTCACTATGGATAAACTTATCAAGGTTGTGAATTTCTCACCAACCAAGGTCACCTATAATGCACATGCCATCACCAAAGTATTTATGTAGTACATTGTTAGATTGCATGGGATTCCCAAGACTATCATCAATGACAGGGATACCATTTACACATTAGTTTTCTGGACTTCCTTTCAGGCCACTTTGGGTACACAAATTAATTTCAGCTCAACATATCATCCAGAGACAGATGGATGGATAGATAGATAGGGTTAATCAGGTACTAGAGGACATGTTGAGGATGTATGCGATGGAAAAATAGAAGAAGTGGGAAGATTATCTACATTTAATTGAGTTCATGTGCAACAACTATCACAATTCCATTGGTATGGCTCCCTACTAGGTTTTGTATGGTCGACCTTGTAGGACACCTCTGAGTTGGGACAAAATAGATGACAGGATTATTCTGGGACCAGCTTACCTACAAGACTTAGAGTAGCAAGTTGTTCTAATTAGGAAATGTCTTGAGCAATCCAAATCATGCCAGAGCATGCCATAAGGCGTATGTAGACACCAAGAGGACTGATCTTCAATTCGCAGTGGGTGACAAATTCTTCTTGAGAGTTCATCCATATAAGATCCCAATTCTCTATGGAAAGGGTTCTAAGCTATCACCTCATTTTGTGGGGCCTTTTGATATTTTGGAGGTCATTAGTCCACTTACCTATCACCTAGCTTTACCACCACGCCTTACAAGGGCCCAGAATGTATTTCATGTTTGTATACTACGTAGATATGTACCTAACATCTCTCATGTTTTGGATTGGTTGGCCTTACAGGTAATGGACGAAGGACAATGGAGGCTGGAGCTCATAAGTATGCTGGAGCATTGGAGGTTGGCCCTTTGGGGTTGAGAATTGGACCAAGTTAGGGTGTAGTGGGATAGATACGATGAGACAATAACTACCTAGGAGGATGCTACACCATTTAGGGCTAGATATCCTTATCTCTTTCAGTGACTTCCAGGATGAAGTCTAATTTTATGAGAGGGGGATGTAGTGCCCACATTTTATAGCCTTAGTTATATGCTAACTTCTTTATTCATAGTTAATATTTGACAAGGATTTTCACATATTTTGGACATTATGTTATGTTATTTGATCTTTATGGACATGTATGGTGATTTGGGCGTGTAGCGCCAATTTATCTTTGATTAATATGTTGGCGCATTTTATTAGATGTTGTGGATACGAGAATATTTCTATGTTATTTGGGCCTAATTGATATATGATGGATGCATAGTTTAGTTTCACTTCTTGATGATATAGATTATTTGATTATTGATGAGAACACATGATACCATGGATATATGTCATTTATATGTATTGCAATGACTAACACTTGATAAATTGTGGAATTATGCATGTTTTTCATTTACAATTCCATGTTGATGTTGTTATATCATAGATTTCATGTTTAGAATTGATTGTTTACTGATTAGTTGATTTACAATTGTATTGGGTAGATGCGTTTAATTTGTGCATTGAGTGTGCAAGTTATAGGGCACAAGAAAATGTGGGTTTTAGGGTGGCTACACAAATTGTGCACAAGCGGCCCATGGGGCTAAGTCGTAACCATGCTAGTTGTATGAGACCTTATTGGTTGTTTATATTGTTTGGGCACCATGAGCGACCCTTATTTGTAATGTTGTATTTCATGTAAAATTAATTGTGTTTAGGTTGTTTAATTTTGTTGAGTAAACTAGGTTGAGGGACTTAATGGTCCCCACTTGCATTAAGTATGTATTTGTGTAAGTGTGTGTTAATTAAAGAGGACTGTGGTCACATAAGTACCCTTGTGTGGGGACCACATCCTCTACATATGTGTCTAAATGTGCCAAACCCAAAATTGGGCCATTTTGGCATTTTAAGTGACCTCTTTCAGTTTTGGGAGTTCACTTAGCATGAACATAATCCCTTGGACCCTACTTATTAGGTAGGGGAGGCTTAATTTTAAGGCATGGAGGGAGTTTCTCTCTCATTTAGTCTCTCTTTTGTCACCATCCATGTAAGATGGGTTGGAATGTGTGTGTTGTGAAAAATTGCATAAACTTGTCTCATTTTCTTTTTGGGTAATTTGGGAGAAGCGTGCTTAAATGTGAGTTTATCTTTTCTTTATTTTATTTTGGGAATCTTGAATTGGAGGGAAGAGAGGGGTGACACATGTCACCCCCTCATTGGTGAGGAAATTTATTTTGTTTTCTTCAAATACTCCCTCATGGGGGAGAAAGAGAACTTTTTTTTTGGCTTTTGCTTTATGCTTGGAGGATTTTGGAGTTAGAGTTTTGCTTGGACAAGGAATTGGGAAAAAATTAGAGATTTGGAGAGCTTGTGGAGGTAGGCTCCTTGATCTTATTTTGTATTATTTAGCATGTTAGATCTTATATTTTCTTATGGTTGAAATTTGTGTCTTGTTGTATATTGCTTGGGTATGTTATTTGTTATTTTCTCCATCCATCATATGGCTTGATTGATTTGAGAGATTTACTTGGGAAGAAGGAGGTATTTTCCCTCTTAAACCTTGTGGCTTGATGGGCAAGACATGTTGGTTATCTTTAGCCACTCATATGGTTTGAGGTGGGTAAGGTGGTTCAAATGGTTTGAACCCCCTTACCCATCATTAGAGAGGAAACCCAATAGGTTTGAAAATCCTTGCAAGGAGGATTTTAGGTGAATGGGAGGAGAAATAAGGAGGGATTATTGTCTTAGAGGGATAAGGAGGTTTTTGAAGAACTTGTAAGTGTGTATCTTGTGGTTGGACAACACTCTTTGACATTATTGGATGTCTCATCTATTCTTCTGTTTTGTTGAGGATGAATATGTTTTTCTCCTCTTTTTATTTGGTTGGTAAATGTTGTGTTTTTTTTAGTTTATGGGTTAGTATTATATGTGATATGCTTGTGTTTATTTCTCCCTTATACTTGTGCACATTTGTGGAAGCTGTCTCTCTCTCCAATGGGCTTGGGGGAGTTTTCATGTCTTCCAAACTTTGGAAAGGCATGTGATGATACCTATAAGTTGAGTGGTAAAATAAGTCTTTCTTTATGTATTGAATTTTATGAAAAAACAAAAATTGGAGCTCAATTTTAGAAGATGGTTGGACTATTTCCTTGATATCTTGGCATCATGTTGTTCCTAAAATATTTGGGAAAGTTATTCTTATTGTAATATTAGGGATATTGCTATGTTGGAAGTTTCTTTTTCCTTGTAAGGTTCACATTTTGTGATTTGGATTGCTTTGTAAACTAGTGTTACACTAGTATGTGTAATATTTCTTCAATCTTGGAATGGAGCCTTGTAATGTTTTGCTTTGTGCATCTTAAGTATCTTGGAAATATGTTATATTTGTAAGCTTAAGTTTCATGGGGATGTAAACCATTCTTTTATAGTAAATTTTGTAAGAGTCTTGTTTTATTGAGAAGTTATGCTCTTCATATTTAAAAAAAAATAGATCATAGCTTAAAATGTGGAATGGAGAAACTAGTATTCTTTTTGTTGAAATGGAAGCATTCTTTCAGGAAGTAGTTCTTCCTTTGCAAAAGATCTTACTTGTAATATAGGGATCTCTCCTTGAATAGAAAGCTTGATACTTTGTGAACATGTATTCTCCAATAAAAGTGTAAAAAGAAATGTTGATATTTTTGGATGAAATTCCATCTCTTTCTGACTAATATTAGAAAAGAATAAACTTAACTATTGTATTCATAAAGAATTTTTTATTGCAATAATAATTTGTTGAAAAAGAATATTATTATTCTTACAATAATTGTTAGTATTACAAATTCTCATAAGATGAGAGATATAAGGAAACCAAATTTAAATTGATTCTTAGTTTTGTACAAATTTTAGAAATTTGTTTATTATTTTCTGAGGAAAAAGAGAGAGAGAGAGAGAGAGAGAGAGAGAGTTTAATAAATAAATATGTATATATATATATATATATACTTTATATTTGTATATATTTATAATAATGTTATATATAAAATTATAAATATAAAATAAAATTAAAAAATTTAAAATCAAAATTGTTGTGGCTAAAGTTTTATACATTGGATTTTACTCAACAAAAAAAACATTAAGTGGTTGTGGAGGGGCTGAACCCTCCCAAAACCTACATTAAAATTAGTGGTGTGGCCACACCATAGCCCCCCCCGCCCGCCCCCCCCCCCCTCTGAAATCCCCACACCCCTTACCCTCCCGCGGACCCAACACCTCACTCCCATACCCCTGCAGACCTCCCTACACTCAACACCCCCACAGACCCTCCGCCCTCCCATCCACCGTAAACCCAAACCCCAAACATTGTGGCCCTTACCTCAATTTAAACCAGTGGATTTTTATGTTGAGTCCTTCCCTTTTCAACATACATATTACTAATATATATATATATATATATATATATATATATATATATATATTAGTAATATGTATGTTGAAAAGGGTATAGTATATGTTTTTAAAAATAAAAGGGTATAATATATACCCAACCATAGATTCTTTTAGTAAAAAAACTACAAATGGGTAAATACTTGAAACCATTGATAGTTGTATCAAAAATTAAAAAATAGGATGTAATGAATTGGGGGAGAAGAAATTCCTCCATCAACACCTTGCAATAAAATTCCTTCATGGCCATCCATGGCCTCTCCTAAACCTGCAAACAACAAAAATAAAACCAAATGAGAAAGGAAAGAAAACATAAATATGGATTAGAGAATTTCTATGGTATCTTAAAATCAATGGCCAAAATTAGTTTGATCCTAGGGTTCACATTAAATCCTACGCAACTTTTAAGTTATGGAATTTTATGGGAGTTGGGTAAACAATTAATAAGAGGGTGTGGGGGCTAATTAAATTTAAAAGGGGTGTGTAGACTTCCTAATGTGACCCTAGTAATTATTTAGTAGAGTAACCATGATGAGTAATAAACAATTAAATTTGGAATTGGACAAGTAATTAATTAATTGGGTAAATTAGATTGGTATAAAATAATTAATAACATGAATCAGATAAGCATAGTTTGCTTTAAAAAATAACCTAAATTTTTAATTACCACTAGGTGTGGTTTTGTTATCCTGTAAAATTGACAAGGGCAATGTTACAGTTAACCATACCAAATTTTTGTTTTGGTTCCCCGTTGAGGTCCCTTAATGTTCGGAATGGCATAAAATCCCTTTCCGGAAAATCTGGTTTTTCGAACTTAGTCGTTTGGTCCTTTTTTTGGTTGGGCGCAGTTTTTATTCATGTAAAATCAAATGAATTTGTGCCCCTTTCTATTCCTTTGGTGCATCCTTTAGGGTGTCGACATTCCAAATGTTGTGCCTTCCCATGATGCGCCTTTAAAGCCTGCGCTGAGGCACATGCGCCATCTTGTCGACATTAAAAATGTTGCGCCCTTGAATGGTGCGCTAAGGCACTGAAAAAGTAATGTCGACAGTCCTAAATCCGTGCCAAGGGCATAAATATTTCCATGTTGGCATCTGCTTTGGTACACCTTGCAAAAAGTTGGTGATGCATTTATTACACCTTTTGCTATAAATAGGCGCATCTGACCTGTCATTTTCACGATTGAAAAAACATGAAAAAGTTAATTCCTCTGCATTTGTCAGTGCTCCTATCAGCCCTGTGTGTCACTTTTCGTCGTGTTCGTAGACCCCGTATCGTTTCCTCCATCTTATATATTCCTGGTAAGTGGTCATTGCTCTTCTTGTGTTGTTGTTGTGGGGTTTTTGTGTTGTTTTTGAGAGGTTGTTATTATTAAAAACAAAGAAAATGAACCTAAGAAATAATACAACTCCTGCCCGTTTTGCAAATCAACCCAACTCCAAGCCGGTCTTACCCTCCTTCCAGATTTGCTAGCCTGGAGGGCCTTGCCTCAGAATGAATCCATGACCTTCTTTTCCTATTTTCCCCTCACTGTCAAAATCTTAGTTGAAAGAGGCCAAAAAGCCACAAACCTATCAAAAGAGGGAAAATCCCTAAAAGTTATCAAATACACGGCTTTCCTTTGGAACAGTCGCCATCACTGCTACACTAAACATAGTCGCGCCAAAGGGGCACATTGTCCCTATCTACAACATGCCTCTTTCCCGCGCCTTAGCAAATTCTTAAAACCTAACACAGGCGCAAGCGTAACTCCGCCTACACCAACATCTGAATGTTGTTTAGACCCTTCCAGCGTCGCACCAAAAGCTAAAACCTTAGCGCACCTTAACTCAATGATGCACCCTATAAACCTGCACCCTTAGTGCATCATATGTTTTGCAACATGTATCATATCTACACCAATGGCGCATCTTGAAGCCTTGCAACACCAAAATAATCTGTGCCTTGTTCAAAACCCTTAATATGGCGTATGTGCACATACATTGACACCAACACTGAATGTTGTGTGTAGTATTTCTGCGCCCTACACCCCTTTGCACTATTTTCTTTCATGCAACACTCTCCAAAAGTGTGCCTTGCTTTTCTAACCCTGCAGCCTGCAACAGAATTGCGCCTTGTACCCAGAGGCTTGTAAATTGATGAGTTTTCATTTTGTAAAGCTTTAATGGATGATTTAACAGATAACATGGTTCTTCTACAGTGGAATTCCCTACTTCTTCTTGTAGATAAGCAGCTAAACTCAGATTTGCACATGTCTTCATCAAGTAAGAAGCCAACCAAGTCTAAGGGTAAGGCCAAACTCACAGAAGAAGAAATGAAGTACAAATACCAAAGGGTCAGGATACCCGAGTCCCTTGCAGAGTGTGACTTGGACATTAGGGATTTAGAACTTGGTCATATTGATATGGAGGACTTCTAGGCTAGAACCAGGAAGGTCACAGGTAGTCCATGGATGGACAAATTGGTCAGCAATGGTTTACATTTCGTTGCAGGAATACTAGTGAGCGCAGTAAACAACGAGCTCATAATGGTGGTGGGCCGCTGTTACAATAAGGACACAAGATGTGTCGATAATGAGAAGGGCTAGGTAATAATCAACCTCACTGCCCGACACTTTGAGATTATGTTGGGTATCCCCCACCACCAACATTTTGTGGTAATAAACCAAGAAGACTGCATAAAGGCATGGGATGAAAATGAAGATAAATGCATGCAATTGATGAATGAAGTATACCTGAAAAACAAGAAGGTGATAACCAAGTGGCTGTAAGTTATTCATCACAGTAACTTCTCAGAGGAGCTGAGATACACCATCACCTTCCTAAGTAGGGTCTTTGAGATTCCTGATGCCCATTACTTTCATAAATGGATGCTCAGATACTTGGAAACAATGAGCAAAAACGTTCCTGATCAACATTTTGAATGGGCGGAGATCATCAGCAGCACTATCTCCGAGCAGCTTCAACAACTCTCAATAATGGGGAGGTTCTACATGAACTCCTACATGGTATACACTACTACCTTAGAAAGAGACTACCCAGCACTAAGTCGATGCGGGGTGTGGCCCCAAGTAAAAATATATGAGTATTATCCAGAGTTGAGACTGGAAAACAACATCACACAATTCAACAAGATCAATGATGCCTTCTTCTACGACATCATCTACCTCTTGAGGCCCAATATGACTCATGGTTAGACAACCAAGAGCGTGGTTTCTACCACAGAGAAGTGGGGGGCATTATTTACGCAATTACCCACTTTCACTTATCTTAGAGCCGCCAACTTCTTGGGGGAACCCACCAAGTTACCAAGGTATGCAGGACCCAAGTTGATCCTATTGGAGCTGTCCAAACAAATTATCACATACCACGAGAAGTGTCTGAAAAGAAAGAAGGGTGGAAATCCATTCCCCCTCACAGTGGGTAGGTACACCTACACTTCTCATACCAAGCCTAGGAAATGTTTGCGGAGCTGGAATTTCTCAACTTGAAACATAATTTCCTGGCAAGGCCAACCTTTGATCCTCGCAATTGCCTTCCAAGGGAAAAACTTGATCTGATTCACGTCCCACAAATCAAGGATGTCTATATCAATCTGTATCATGAGGTCGAGCTTAGAAGAAAGGATCACTCCCACCTTTCCTTGGCAAAAATCATCCAGTATGGTGTGGCCATTGTCCTGAAAGGTTTCCAAGCGACTGATCAAGAAGTTGATCAGGTCTATCTAGATACGGACGGGGAAAATTGGCCATTTGCCGAGGTTGATAGAATAAAGGCACCTCAAACTATTGAGGAAATGGTTTAAGGCACTCTGCAGCGCATAAAGCATTGGTGTAGAAAAAATGGTCTCATCTACCTTGGGGTAGACTTCACCACGTCTCCTTTGGGAAATGTAACTGCTAAGCCAAAGCACTTGCCAAAAGGAAAAGGGAAAGACAAAGAGGGAGAATCAATAAATTCTCAGGAGAAAACTCCCGAGAGTCCTCCTTCCACCGCCCAGGAGCAGGTAGTAAGCCTGGTCTCCCCAGAAGAAGAAGAGGCGGTAAGTGTTCCAACGGGAACATCCACTCAGGGTGTTACCACTGCTATAACCAGTGAAGTTCCCACCGTCCCATCTTCTACTCCTCCTTCCCCTCCTGACATCACTCAAGCAACCACTCCTTTGGTGGTGTCTTCTCCCCTGTCTTCTACTGTTCCCCCTTCCTCTTCCTCCATCTTCTCTTCCCTCGTGGATCTATCCCCTAGCATTTCTTCTCTCATCTCTCAGATCCCTTTCGCCCCCACGGTTTCTTCTCCTACAGTGAATCCTACCCTGTGAGCATTGCAGAGTTGGCTTCCTTATTAATGCCACCGCCAAGTGTCTCAAAACATTTCCCCATGTCCACTGTGGTTGCTCCTTCCACCTCCGTTCCCTCTTCTCCCTCTGGTCCCACTCCCTTAAGTCCAGAATGGATCTCCAAATACCTGAGCCAACACAAGAGGAAAGTCCCCATTGCACCTATGGACTTCTTCATCATCCCAACAAAAGGAGCTAAGAAGAAAAACCCAATAACCCACTTCTCTCAGAGCGCTTCAGGTGAAAGGGTTATGGAGATCGCATACCCTGATCCCACAAAGGATAAAAAAAATCTGTCTCCTATAGATTATACAGTGACACAGGTCACAATGGGAACATCCACAAAAATCCTACAGGGAGAGGCCCTATTTGCAATGGATGCCCTTTGCAAAAATCTTTAGGAAGCAAAGGAAGAGAAGAGGATATTGAAAGAACAGAATAAACATCTTCTCCAAGCCCTACAGAAAATGGGCAGTTTACCTCTGGTAGCTTCCACCGAAACTCTTGAGGCCCTTAGTCAGGAAAAGATAAATGAGTATGCCAAGATTGGAAAGCAAGGTATGAAAATATCCACCTAGAGAGACCAGATCCTCAAGGATAGTGAGGAAGTAATTGTAAAGTTCACGGAGCTATATCAAAATATTGATTAGGCTAATAAGAAACTCCAGGAGATTGCGGGACCTATCTCCGAAGAGTTGGACCATGCCAGGTTACAACATGAGACATTCCGGAAGATGCTTGACTACCCAGTCAATGACTTAGTAAAATTCAGCGTCTTTGATCACCCAAGAGCACCCAACAAAGTCCTTACTGCTTTGGACTATCGGGTTGACCAGATGGAATTTGTCTTGGAGAAGATTGATAAAATCAAGGAGGAGGCCTTGGATGTAGTGCATCAAATGGAGAAGATTGTCCGAAGGATGTCTACGGGCTTGCTCACCCCATCATATGCCTTGAGGAAGGAAGATGACACTATTCGGCTCTTCAAGGAGATCGTGTCACAAGGTTTAAGGTCAGAAGCCACTTTTGGCGCAGAATCTATCAACAACCTTCTGGCCTACTGCAATTTTGTTGGATACCTGATGGAGGTAGGTAATGAATACTTCAAACTCCCAGAGAGACTCCAAGATGAATGGGAGACTTGCGAGGTCATCGGTGATCACACCAAGGGTCCCACTCAGGATCAACTTCAACCGATGATTAGCAAGTTCATGGATTATGGCGCTCAATTTCACATTTCCTCTCCTAAGCAGAAGCAAGATACTCCCTTCCAGCCACGGGACGACAACGAATAGGCTCCTTCCTCTTGGGATTGTTCCCATTTTTGTAAAGTATTTAAAAGTATGTTGGCACAAATGATGACATCATCCATGTTGCACCATGAGATGTTGTCATCCACCAAATTGCCCCAAAAGTCAACAGTTGACTTTTAGATATTTTGTAAATATTTTGTAAATAGTTGTTGGTTCCTTTTTTCCTTCTTTCTCCTTCTCCTTCTATATATACTTGGATATTTGTTGTATTCAGGGGTGGACATTTTTTAGATGAAAAATAGAAGTGAGAAGGAAAAGGATTTGTACTTTTTATAAACAGAAAATATTAATATAAAAATTAAGACTTTGTGCTCAATGGATGTGTTATGTGTATTAGATCTTTCTTAAGTTAGATCTATGTTGCTTTTTTGTCAGATCTATCTCTACTTTTTTGTCATTTACTCATCAGTATTGCTTTGTTCATTTATGCAAGTAGGTTCGGATTTGTTTACTACCAACCCAAAACATAAACCCTCTGACCTTTTTGCTTTGGAATTCATTTCTTTTCTCCTCTCAGAGTTATCTTATATCTCCTCCTCCCTTCGTTCCTTTCTATTCATAGTCAGAAATACCCCTACTGGGATGAGATCCCAAACCCCTGAAGGAAAAATTTTGTAGGACTTGCGCAGATTCTTGCTGGTAGAATAGCAATAAACCAGTTTCACTTTGCTATCTCAAAGAGGGGCTATGCCCTGCACACTGTTGGCTCGTCTATCCATAGATTTTCCCTCCTGACAAATTTCGGACCAACAGGTTTTCTATGTCCCAAGGTGGGGCATTATAAACCATGGAGAGAGATGAGGGTTATAAAGATACATGAGGATGAAATCCTACACTGAAGAGGTGATAAGACCAAAAAAAGGGTGTGAAATATCCTGCTTAGGGAGAAAGCAGAAGGAAATGGAGTAAGGAGTGGTCAAATAGTTGTGACATAGACCCAAATTCTCATTCAATTTATTTCTCTTGGAATATGCGTAGTCCATTACATTGTTCGAATAAAGGCACAAATCTTGATAGGCCTAAAAGAGTGCTTACAACTCCTAGAAATTGAGAAAAAAATTGGAAAGAGTTTCCCTATATCCCAAAATATCCCTCCTTTTCTCAAAACGAGAAGTTTACAATATATAGAAAATGAATGAGAGAAGAGAGAAAGAAGGAATCCCAAAATTCTAATCCCACCCACAAACAACATTCATTAATTGATCTAAAAATGGCATGGGAACCTCTGAAAATCAATTCCCTAGTGTACTTTATCTTGTGAAAGAAGAAACTAGCCTCCAAGTCTTCATTAATGCTCTTTTGGCTCACCTAGAATGTGTTCTTTGAACTAGAAAAGTCTTTGCATTTTTTTCCCACCTACTCCACCTACTTCTCTTATTTTATGATTTCATGATGACGAGCTTGGAAATATGATTCTAATAAGTATAATTTTTCAATATTTGCTGGTGTTTGAAAGAGATTATGGCCATTCGGGTTTATGAAGTGCCATTACTTCATTACTTTAGTCTACGGGATTTCTAGACTACTTTATTTCGTGTTTTTGACTACCCACTACTTCACAGTAGTGGCATCACTCATCCCTGCATTACTCTCCTCCTTACCTTTTGTTCATTAGGTTTTGCGAGTTGTTTTACTCACATTTTCGAGCCCCTATTACTTCTAAGTAGCGAGTCATCAGATCCCTGCAATACTCTATCTCCTCTTTGCCTTGTTCTATGGGTTTTCTGGGCTGTATTACTCCATTCGTTTGGTGTGAGGTTTGGGTATGATCTTACTCAAAGTTGTGCCCCATCGGATTCCCGAAACACTTCTAACTTCTCCCTTTGCTTTGTGGGATTTGGGGACCGCATTACTTCTCCTTTCGCTTTGGATTACAAGTTTTTGGATGGTGCGAGGAACATGGTGGCACATAGAATTGTGTCTCCAGGGTTTTTGGGGCCTGGAATACCTGTATGGCTCACACGTAACATCTGTTATCCAAAATAAGCCCATGCTTATTTTTGGCTAACTCCTCCTCCTTTTCCTTTGCTGGTACTTAAAATTAATTGTTTGCATGCTTCAGGGACTCAATTTTTTTTGGGTATGGCTTCATCACATAGATAATTCTTTCACCTTTCCAGAAAGGTAAATAAGTCATTCTAACTCCTTGTATTTTTTGAGTTATGGCTCAGCGGAGTTAGCAGTGAAAATTTGCCCTAGGCGGGCCCACAGAGGTAAGGAGGAAAATTTTCCAGGGAGTCTCAGGCTGGTGAAGTGGAGAAGGAAGATTTTCCAAGGAAATTGGTAGGTTAGCAGAGACAGGGATAAAATTTGGGCACTTAGCGCTTTTTTCGGAAAAGGGGAGCAAAGGAACATTTTGGCCCGTGGGCCTAACAAAGGAAGGAAGCGAACTCGCGCGGCCAGGGAGAAAAGTGTGACACTTAGCCTTTTTTGGCTAAAAAATCAAAGTCTAGAATCATCTGTGAGTCCATGAAGGAGAAGGGTTAAATGTTGGGCTGCACCTTCGCACCGAATCAGAAGGTACCATGTGTCATCGGGAGAGCGGGGCACAAATAGTTTTTGGAAAATTTTCCCAATTTGAAAACAAAGGGGTTAAATGTTGGCTTCGCCCCCCAGCCAATCAGAATTTGACATGTGTCATGTGGACCTAAGGGGCCACAGAGTTTTTTGGGAAATTTTTCCAAAAGGGAAAAATTTAATTTTTGACCTGGCCGACCCCAAATTTGACCTATTTTTCACCATTTTTGCCCTAATTTGGCCGCAGAATTTCAAAAGGTCATATCTTTTGATCCAATGGTCAAAATTCATCAAATTTGGTACCATTGGAAAGCTATCAACGCCCTATACACCATTAAAGCTTCATTTTTGAGTTTTGGGAAAAGTTGGAGGGAGAAAATTGAAGAAAAGTCCTGGGCATGGGAAAAAATGCACAACAGACATCCAACCAAAAAAAATTAATGCAGTATGGCAACCATTTTTCTCTAGCATGGTTGAATACATTGGAACATGGATTTGAAAAGGTGACCTTTCCATTCTAATGGATCTTGTCAAGTGGTTGGACCTTTAAATCATTTTTCCCGCATTTCTCTCTCCTCTATTCTCTTGCTTCATCAATATATGCCAATTTTTGGCTCATATTAAAGGGTTGGATGTTATTGCTTTTGCAAGCTCTTATTTTCTCCTTAGTAGGTAGATTTGTAGAATTTCAAACCTCCCATGGAGATTGTAACTCATTTTTTGCCTCTTTGCTATTGCAACGTATTGTATCAAATCTTGGAAATGATAATGCATGTTCTTTGATTGTTTTTTAATCCTCTCATGCATTTATTATTGTCTTCTGATATTTCATTGCATTCTGGTGACTTGTGCATGTTTTGGTGTTGAATCTCCATGATCTGTGTCAAATTCACAAAACAAGAAGTCCAACACTCCTTTGGTGTATCACAGTTCTATTTTTCTGCTTAGTTTTGTTTTCATTTCCATGCTTCTCCTTAACCCTATCTCCTTGGTAGTTTTAGAGTAGGAATTTTGAATCAGAACCTCTGGAAATATTACATGCATACACCTAATAAGATGAGTAAGAATTAGCTTCAATTTGGAGAGTTTTCCCCAATTTCAAAGGTACCACACTTTGGGAAAACTCTATGTTGTGCATACACACCGAATTGTCCATTTATCTACAACAGATCTGAGGGTCAATTTGGGGGTGTTGTGAATCCGTAATAAACATTTTGGCACACTCGGTAGGACCCAAGAGGTTTCCCATTTCATTTTTGTAGGTTGGTGTGTTCTTGTGAAGATTTCATCCTCTGGAGGCACTTGCAAACGCATCTGGCGACTCCATCTGATTAACAACCCATCTCTGAAGTTGCAGACCTTCTTTCCATTAATTTTAATTCATTTTCCATTTCATTTTTCATTCCATCTCTTCATTCTTCTTTCATCCCATGAATTTGTGCAATCATGAATTCATTTTCCCCATGGAATTTTCATTTGTTACAACAAAAACAATGTTTCCCACCTTCAACATGTTTTCCAAATACTCCAGATCAGCATTTTGATCAAATTCAAAACCAATATGCATACCCATCTGAGAAATGCCAAAGTCAGTTTGGATATGAAGCATGTCAAGCATAAGGGTATGCAGATTATGAGGAAAGTCAAGAAGAAAATATAGATTTGTTGGAGAAGATCCAAAATATGGAGGCAAACATGGTACAATCTAGGGCTCAAGCACAAAGGAAATCATTTGGAATCAGTTGTGGAACAACCTGTCCATGGGTGGGACCTTTTCCAAGGCATTAAAGCCCTCAAGAGAAGCTTGACTTCATGGTTGCAACATTGCCATTACTTTTAAAGTAGATTCAGGGAATAGAGGTGTATGAGAGGAGTATTCAACAACCTTGTCAATGGGTAAGCACACCATCTCATACTCTTTCTTTTCCTCTTTCTCAATATGTATCATTTCAACAATGTCAAGCTTCAAGTTTCCCATTTGCTGTCCCAAGTGTTCATTCCATTTCTTCACCTCCTAGTCTACCATCCCACCTCAATTTCCCTAATCTTTTCCCTTCCAAATAGTCATCCCCTCCAAAGAAACAAGAAATTCCACCTCCCTCCCCACCACAAACAATTTCAAAGCTGGTTGAATCCCAACCTACCACTCCTCTTACATTCCCGAATCCATGTTGGGAAAATGAAAATCAGAAATCCAGTCAAGGAAAACAACAAGAAGAGGGGCCCAACAGAAAAGAAATGATAAAAAATCTGAAGAGTTGGGATGCTACATTTGAGTTTTCAAAGTTTCCCTTGATGGTTAAGCTAAAGGAGGAATTTGGGGTTGAAAGACAAGTGGTGGATAAGGCTGATTTTATAATAGCAGTAGAGAAAAAAGACCAGCTATTTATTAGTGCTGAGTTTGGTGTTCACATTGGAACTTTTCCTGAATGAAAATTTGATCTAATCCAAGTTGCCAAATCAGTCATCAAAGAGAAAGAAAAATCAGCTCCAAACCCCATTGATGAGAAGAAAATGGAAGATATTAGATTAGATTTTGTAACATCAGAAGAAGGAAGCATTATTGATAAATTTTTCTTTTCGTTTGAAGGGGCTGATTTGATTGATGAAGCCATTATGGAGGTAGACAAGATAGGTCCAAAGGTAGTGAATCATGAACAAGAGGCACAAGATATTTCATGTTTCTCTCCCTCTTCATCTCTCCAAAAATTTGATTTTTTGGATGAGTTCCAATTGAAAAGTTTCATGTTTGAAAATGAAGCTACACATGGTGAAGAAAATGCAGATTTGAAAGTCACCATGCAAGAGGAAGAGATCTTCTTGTAGTAGGACATTGAAGAGTTTGATTGCTTATTAGACTCAAAAGAATGTTTGGATGAGGAGCCAGTTGAAATTAAAGCATTTTCTTCTCCACCATTCATTCTTCAGCATCAAGATCCTGTTGCCACGAAGGTGAACATTCAAAAATAGCAGCCTACATTTTGTGACAGCCTTTTGGAACCAAGTTTCAAAGATTTAAATCTTCCATGTACTTTATGGGAAAAGGAAGGGGAAGAGAAAGAAAATTTCACCACTTCTTCCACGCCATCCACCCAAGAAGGTCCACAAGAAGACTTTAATTTTGGAGTTGAATTTCAGAGAAATGGGCATATCCAAAGTATCATACCATGCCCAATCAGGCACTATGCTTCATTGGAGCCAAAGGAGAAACCAAAACCAGTCATGCCTACTTTAGGGCATGAGAATGAGCATCAAATTACCAAGGGTCACCATCAATACCTCTAGGAGTCCAATTTAGGTTAGATTGAGGAGGTATTTTCCATTAATGCTGATACCTTGATTATTTGGGTGGAGGACTAGATTATTGTTAGTTTTTCACTCATCCAACCAGCCATGTTCAATGCTAAATCAGTTGCATGGCTGCCATTTTTGAGGAAGGGAAGCTATTTCTCCCTGTCAGTTGCAGGCTTTGTTTAACATTCTTTCTCTCTAGTTACTTTAGGAGTAGGAGTAGATTTTCTTTTAGCAAAAGAAGTGCTTGTGAACACTCTACATTTCTCATTTGGGGTATGTATGATTTCATGTTTGTACATAGTTTTTGTGGTGCTGGTTTTGCTCTTGCACAATGCATTGTCTTGACATTTGGTTACTACTGGTTTCGATTTTCAGTGGTTTCCAAGAGGCTTAAAAGGAAAGTTTTCAAGTAGAGGATCAGTTTGTAGGATATGTATCATGACTCCATGCCCAATGTATGCTTCAAGGTAGCTGGTATTTTCATCTAGCAAGTAGATGACCCCTCCGAGTCACCAAAAGTGTTATCTAAAATAAACCCATGCTTATTTTTGGCTAACTCCTCCTCCTTTTCCTTTGCTAGTACTTAAAATTAATTTTTTACATGCTTCAAGGACACAAATTTTTTTGCGTATGGCTTCATCACATAGATAATTTTTTCACCTTTCCAGAAAGGTAAATAAGTCATTCTAACTCCTTGTATTTTTTGAGTTATGGCTCAGTGGAGTTAGCAGTGAAAATTTGCCCTTAGCAGGCCCGCGGAGGTAGGGAGGAAAATTTGCCAGGGAGTCTCGGGCTAGTGGAGCGGAGAAGGAATATTTTCCAAGGAAATTTACGGGTTTTCGGAGACAGGATAAAATTTGGGCACTTAGCCCTTTTTTGCGGAAAAGGGGCACAAAGGAACATTTTGGCCTATAGGCCTTATAAAGGAAGGAAGCGGACTCGCGGGGCCAGGGAGAAAAGTGCGACACTTTGCCTTTTTTGGCTAAAAACTCAAAGTCTAGAATCATCTATGAGTTTGTGAAGGAGAAGGGTGAAATGTTGGGCTGCACCTCCGCACCGAATCAGAAGGCACCACATGTGATTGGGAGAGCGGGGCGCAAATAGTTTTTGGGAATTTTTCCCAATTTGAAAATAGAGGGGTTAAATGTCGGCTTCGCCCCCCCAGCCAATAAAAATTTGACACATGTCATGCGAAATTGAGGGGCTATAGAGATTTTTGGGAAATTTTTCCAAAAGGGAAAAATTTAAAGTTTGACCTGGCTGACCCCGATTTTGACCCGTTTTTAACCATTTTGCCCTAATTTGGCCGCATAATTTCAAAAGATCACATCTTTTGATACAATGGTCAAAATTCATCAAATTTGGTACCATTGAAAATCTATCAATGCCCTCTACACCATTGAATCTTATATTTTGAGTTTTGGGAAAATTTGGAGGGAGAAAATTAAAGAAAAGTCCTAGGAACGGGAAAAAATGCATAACAAACATCCAACCACCAAAAATTAATGGAGTATGGCACCCATTTTTCTCTAGCATGGTCAAATACATTGGAAAATGGATTTACAAAGGAGACCTTGACATTTTAATGGATCTTGTCAGGTGGTTGGACCTTCAAATCAATTTTCTCATGTTTCTCTCTCCTATGTTCTCTTGCTTCATCGATATATGCCAATTTTTGGCTTATTGTAAAGGGTTGGATGTTCTTGCTTCTGCAAGCTCTTCTATTTTCCTTAGTAGGTAGATTTGTAGAATTTCAGACCTCCCATGGAGATTGTAACTTATTTTTTGCCTCTTTGCTATTGCAACATATTGTATCAAATCTTGGAAATAATAATGCATGTTCTTTGATTGATTTTCAATCCTCTCATGCATTTATTATTATCTTATGATCTTTCATTGCATTTTGGTAACATGTGCATGTGTTGGTGTTGAATATCCATGATCTGTGTCAAATTCACAAAACAAGAAGTCTGGCACTCCTTTGGTGTATCACTGTTTTGTTTATTTGCTTAGTTTTGTTTCCGTTTCCATGCTTCTCCTTAACCCTGTCTCCTTGGTAGTTTTAAAGTAGGAATTTTGAATCAAAACCTCTAGAAATATTGCATGCATACACCTAAATAGAGGAGTAATAATCAGCTTCAATTTGGAGAGTTTTTCCCAATTGCAAAGGTACCACACTTTGGGAAAACTCCATGTTGTGCATTCACACCGAATTGTCCATTTGTCTACTACAGATTTGAGGGTCGATTTGGGGGTGTTGTGAATCCACACTAAAAGCTTTGGCATGCCCAGTGGGACCCAAGAGGTCTCCCATTTCATTTTTTTAGGTTGGTGTGTTCCTATGAATATTTCAGCCTTTGGAGGCACTTGCAAACACATCTGGCAACTCCATCTGATTAACAACCCATCTTTGAAGTTGAAGACCTTCTTTCCATTCATTTTCATTCATTTTCCATTTCATTTTTCTTTCCATCTCTTCATTCTTCTTTCATCCCATGAAGTTGTGCAATCATGACTTCATTTTCCCCATGGAATTTTCATTTGTTACAACAAAAACAATGTTTCCCACCTCTAACATGTTTTCCATATCCTCCAGATCAACATTTTGATCAAATTCAAAACCAATATGCATACCAATCTGAGCAATGCCAAAGTCAGTTTGGCTATGAATCATGTCAAGTAGAAGGGTACGCAGATTGTGAGGAAAGTCAAGAAGAAAATAAATATTTGTTAGAGAAGATCCAAAAGATGGAGGCAAACATGGTGCAATCCAGGGCTCAAGCACAGAGGAAATAATTTGGAATCGATTGTGGAACACCCTATCCATGGGTGAGACCTTTTCCAAGGCATTAAAGCCCTCAAGAGAAGTTTGACTTCATGGTTACAATGTTTCCATTACTTTCAAAGCGGATTGAGGGAATAGAGGTGTATGAGAGGAGTATTCTACAACCTTGTCAATGGGTAAGCACACCATCTCATACTCTTTCTTTTTCTCTTTCTCAATCTGTATCATTTCAGCAATGTCAAGCTTCAAGTTTCCCATCTATTGTCCCAAGTGTTGATTCAATTTCTTCACCTCCTAGTCTCCCATCCCTCCTCAATTTCCCTACTCTTTTCCCTTCCAAACAATCATCCCCTATAAAGAAACAAGAAGTTCCACCTCCCTCCCCACCATAAACAATTGCGAAGCCGGTTGAATCGCAACTTGTCACTCCTCTTGCATTGCCAAATCCATGTTGGGAAAATGAAAATAAGAAATCTAGTCAAGGAGAACAACAAGAAGAGGAGCCCAACAGAAAAGAAATGAAAAAAAATATGAAGAGTTGGGCTAATAAATTTGATTTTTCAAAGGTTCCCTTGATGGTTAAGCTAAAGGAGGAATTTGGGGTTGAAAGACAAGTGGTGGATAAGGTTGATTTTATAATAGCATTAGAGAAAAAAGACCAACTATTTATTTGTGCTGAGTTTGGTGTCCATGTTGGCACTTTTCCTGAAGGAAAAGTTGATCTAATCCAAGTTGCCAAATCAGTCATCAAAGAGAAAGAAAAATCAGCTCCAAACCCCATTGATGAGAAGAAAATGAAAGAGATTAGATTAGATTTTGTAACATCAGAAGAAGGAAGCATTATTGATAAATTTTTCTTTTCGTTTGAAGGGGCTGATTTGATTGATGAAGCCATTATGGAGGTAAACAAGACAGGTCCAAAGGTAGTGAATCATGAACAAGAGGCACAAGATATTTCATGTTTCTCTCCCTCTTCATCTCTCCAAAAATTTGATTTTTTGGATGAGTTCCAATTGAAAAGTTTCATGTTTGAAAATGAAGCTACACATGATGAAGAAAATGCAGATTTGAAAGTCACCATGCAAGAGGAAGAGACCTTGTTGTAGCAGGACATTGAAGAGTTTGATTGCTTATCAGACTTAGAAGAATGTTTGGATGAGGAGCCGGTTGAAATTACAACATTTTCTTCTCCACCATTCATTCTTCAACATCAAGAGCTTGTTGCCATGAATGTGAACATTAAAAAACAGCATCATGCATTTTGTGATAGCATTTTGGAACCAAGTTTGGAAGATTTAAATCTTCCATGTACTTCATGGGAAAAGGAAGGGGAAGAGCAAGAAATTTTCACCACTTCTTCCAGACCATCCACCCAAGAAGGTCCACAAGAAGACTCTAATTTTGGAGTTGAATTTCAGAGAAATGGGCACATCCAAAGGATCAGACCATGCCCAATCAGGTACTTGGCTTCATTGGAGCCAAAGGAGAAACCAAAACCACTCATGCCTACTTCAAGGCATGAGAATGAGCATCAAATTACCAAGGGTCACCATCAATACCTCCAGGAGTCCAATGCAGGTTAGCTTGAGGAGGTATTTTCCATTAATGATGATACCTTGATGATTTGGGTGGAGGACTGGCTTATTATTAGTTTTTCACTCATCTAACCAGCCATGTTCAATGTTAAATCAGTTGCATGGCTTCCATTTTTGAGGAAGGGAAGCTATTTCTTCCTGTCAGTTGCAGGATTTGTTTAGAATTCTTTCTCTCTGGTTAGTTTAGGAGTAGGAGTAGATTACCTTTCAACAAAAGAAGTGCTTGTGCACACTCTACATATCCCACTTGGGGTATGTATGATTTTATGTTTGTACATAGTTTTTGTGGTGCCAATTTTTCTCTTGCATAGTGCATTGTCTTGGCATTTGGTCATAATTGGTTTCGGTTTTCAGTGGTTTCCAAGAGGCTTAAAAGGAAAGTTTTCAAGTAGAGGATCATTTTGTAGGCTATCTATCATGACTTCATGCCCAATGGATACTGTAAGGGAGCTGGTATTTTCATCTAGTAGGTAGATGACCCCTTCGAGTCGCTAAAAGTGTTATCCAAAATAAGCCTATGCTTATTTTTGGCTAGCTCCTCCTTTTCCTTTGTAGGTACTTAAAATGAAATTTTTACATGCTTTAGGGACTCAAAATTTTCTGGGTATGGCTTCATCTGATAGATAATATTTTCACCTTTCCAGAAAGGTAAAGAAGACATTCTAACTCCTTGTATTTTTTGAGTTATGGCTCAACGGAGTTAGCAGTGAAAATTTGCCTTGGGCGGGCCCGCGGAGGTAATGAAGAAAATTTGCCAAGGAGTCTTGGGCTGGCGGAGTGGAGAAGGAATATTTTCCAAGGAAATTGGTATGTCAAAGGAGACATGGATAAAATTTGGGCACTTAGCCCTTTTTACGGATAAGGGTCGCAAAGGAACATTTTAGCCCACGGGCCCAACAAAGGTAGGAAGCGGACTCACGGGGCCACGGAGAAAAGTGCGACACTTAGCGTTTTTTGGCTAAAAAATCAAAGTCTAGAATTAGTTTGCAAGCCCACAAAGGAGAAGGGTTAAATTTTGGGCTGCACTTCCACACCGAATCAAAAGGTGCCACGAGTCATTGGGAGAGCGGGGCGCAGAAAGTTTTTGAGAAATTTTCCCAATTCAAAAATAGAGGGGTTAAATGTCAACTTCGCCCCCTCCCCCCCACCCCCCATCCAATTAGAATTTGACACATGTCATGCAGACTTGAGGGGCCACAGAGATTTTTGGGAAATTTTTCCAAAAGGAAAAAATTTAAAGTTTGACTTGGCCGACTCCAATTTTGACCCGTTTTTCACCATTTTTACCCTAATCTGGCTGTAAAATTTCAAAAGGTCATATCTTTCGATCCAGTGGTTGAAATTCATCAAATTTGGTACCATTGGAAAGCTATCAATGCCATCTACACCATGGAAGTTTCAATTTTGAGTTTTGGGCAAAGGAGAAAATTGAAGAAAAGTCTTGGGCACGGGAAAAAATGCATAACAAACATCCAACCACCAAAAAATAATGCAGCATGACACCCATTTTTCTCCAGCATGGTCGAATACATTGGAAAAATGGATTTTTGAAGGTGCCCTTGCCATTTTTAATGGATCTTGTCAGGTGCTTGGACCTTCAAATCAATTTTCCCACATTTCTCTCTCCTCTGTTCTCTTGCTTCATCGATATATGCCAATTTTTGGCTCATTGTAAGGATTGGATGTTCTTTCTTCTGCAAGCTCTTATTTTCTCCTTAGTAGGTAGATTTGTATAATTTCAAACCTCTCATGGAGATTGTAACTCATTTTTTGCCTCTTTGCTATTGCAACATATTATATCAAATCTTTGAAATGATAATGCATGTTCTGTGATCGATTTTTAATCCTCTCATGCATTTATTATTGTCTTCTGATCTTTCATTGCATTCTGGTAACTTGTGCATGTTTTGGTGTTGAATCTCCACGATCTGTGTCAAATTTTCAAAACAAGAAGTCCAGAACTCTTTTGGTGTATCACCGTTCTATTTTTTTTGCTTAGTTTTTTTTTTTCTGTTTCCATGCTTCTCCTTAACCCTATCTCCTTGATAGCTTTAGAGTAGGAATTTTGAATTAGAACCTCTAAAAAAATTTAATGTATACACCTAGTTAGAGGAGTAAGAACCAACTTCAATCTGGAGAGTTTTCCCCAATTGCAAAGGTCCCACACTTTGGGAAAACTCCATGTTGTGCATTCACACCGAATTGGCCATTTGTCTACACAATATTTGAGGGTCGATTTGGGGGTGTTGTGAATACGCACTAACAACATTTTCCCTCATATTCCTTTGTTTTTTGGTTCTTTATACTTTGCGAGGAACTTATTCCTATGGGAAACATGTTCCCCACACCTCACTTTTTCCTACGACCCTTCCCTCAACTGGAATCCACTACGCCTCTCGCTTTCCATTACAATTTAGATCGATAGCCCATGCGGAGAACTTGATACCATGGGGACCTTATTCACCACGGGCCTTTTGTACCCACACAACACTCTGCCTCCACAATAAAAAGGTGGCATCTCTCTTTAATGAATTGTGGTCTTTTCATCCACCCGGGGAACTCAAGACCCATTAACTCATGTACCCTATGGGCCCCAAAAGTCCAATTAATCTGCAATGCACTGAAACTTGACCCTTTTCTCATTTTTCATGAATTTTTCTAAGTCCTTAGGCCAAGTGAAGAGATGAGAAGCTATGGAAAACATAGTAAAGTGCCCCCCTAAAGCCAATTGTCTCCAATTTTTTCATTTTAAACCTAAAATTGACAAAGTATGTACCATAAACAAAGGGAAATGCCTAAAAATGGTTCAAAGTGCCCAAAATCATCACGAATACATGATATTTGTAGATTCATCACTGAAACTCTATGAAGTCCACAAGTCCAAATTTTCCAAGTTGTCCATTTTTGCCAAGGGTAAAAATAGAGAACATGAGTTATAATCCAATAATGGAATGTAACTTCCATATGAAAATGACACTAACATATATGAACTATTCTATGACAGAATCCATAATTCTTCATATAACTCCCTAATGAATCATCTAAGACCTATGAATTACCTATGTGAGATGACTCACTATGGATGAGGGTAATTAACCTAATCAATAAATAAAATGTAGATAATATGTCTACACATAAACAACCCGCATTAACATAGCTTAGGATGAGGTAAGGAAAGACAAAAGAGAAATGTGTTCCGGTAGTTATGCCCAATGAGACCTACCTATGTACAATAAAGATCTAAAGTAATGGAAGAAAACTTAAAGGGAGAAACATCCACTTACAAGAGATAGAAGAATCCCCTAAAAAATCTAAAAATTATGCATCATATGGGTCCCAAAAACTAAGCTTGATGAGGTACCCATGTACAAACCGTAATCTTTCTAGAATAAGAAGAGGAGAATAAGAGGAATAGAAAGCCCAAAGTTGATATACTACAGCAGTAGAACTTATCCCAAGTAGAGTGCAAAATTGAAGAAACTTGGCTTCAGTGAAGGGTTCAATAAATATATCTACATTATGATTTGATGTATGGAAGTACTACAAATTAAGGATATCTCCAAGAATCAAATACTTGATGAAGTGCATGTGTGTTTCAACATGATTCATCTATTGATGATGAGCCGTATTTATGTAGATGGAGATAATGCTAAGGTTGTCATAATAGATGATGGTAGGATTTCTAAACTAAATACCAAACTCTATCATGATCCCCTATAACCAAATAGTTTTGGTGGAAGCATTGACTTCTCCCCTTTATTCTACCTCTATAGAAGATGTAACAATTGTGTTCTGCTTTTTTCTTGACCAACTAATAGGACCTGAACCAAGAGAAAAGTTGTATCCAGAGGTAGATTTATAATGATCTAGATCACTGAACCAATCATAATTTGTCTATCCAAGCAATTCAATCTCTGTTCCCCCAAGTGGTGTATGCCAATGGTGTAGGTTCCTCTTATATAATGAAGAATCTTCTTAACTACTTTCCAATGCATCTCGTGAGGTTCCTACATAAATCTAGACACAATGCCAAAAAAGAATGATAAATCCATCTGAGTATGGGTTAAGTAGATAAAGATCCCAACCAATTAGCAATAAAGGGTGCCATTGAATAAGGTAGTGGATCACTTGGCTAGTAACTTGAATTCATAGAGGAAGGGAGTGGGAGATGGCTTACGATCATCCATGTTAAACCTAGTAAGCACATCAAGGGAATACTTGGGTTAAGAAATGATGATCTTTGAGTCAGATTAAGTGATCTAAATCCCAAATAATTAGTGAGGAAAACCCAAGTTAGTCATGGATAACTTATTGGCTAAGGCAGTCTTGACATAATCATTGATGGAGGAAGAGCTTCCTGTAATCAAAAAGTCATCAACGTATAAAACTAAGATAAAGATGGACTCATACTACTACAAAATGTAAACATATGGGTTAGAGTGATACCTAGTGAACCCAAAATAAAGAATAAATTTTTCCACCTTATCATACCAATCCTGATTGGATTGTTTGAGGCCATAAATCGAATTCCTAAGTTTGAAAACAAGGGAGGAATCTTGGACATAACTTGGTGGTTGTTACATATAGATTTATTCCTCTAGGTCAGCATGGACGAAGGAACTCTTAATGTCTATTTAGTAGAAATCCCATCTATTAGTAGTGAATATGGTAAGGGTTAGTCGAATATTAGTCATATTGGAAACGAGAGAAAAGGTATCAGAATAATCAAACTTATGAACTTGGGATAAACTCTTAGTTATGAGTTAAACCTTGTAATTTTTTATGTTACCTTCCATATTATACATGGTTCGATATATTCACCTACACTGAACCATTTTTATTACCTTAGGAAGAAGGTTGAGATCTAAAGTATGATTCTTAATGAGAAAGGAATATTCCTCCTCCATACCAAAATTCAACTCAAAATCCCTTTAGCCTCCCAAAAATACTATAGATTGGAAGTAGAGGAAAAAAATGCATGGGGCTTAATGAACTTAGAATGAGTTTTTCTCTCATATGAAGGATCCCCTATCTAATCACCAAGTATCTCTAAGGTATTCCTATCCCAATGAGGACCAAGAGGATAGTTAGGATCATAATTTTTAAAATCATCACTCGAGTGAGAGGGGACATAGTCCTTGTCATCACTACTGTCAAAATTAGTAGATAGCAGAGTGGGAGGAGAGGAAGGATAAGGAGTGGGAGGTTCACGATTAGAAAGATCGTTAGAAGATTCTAAATCATGGTCATATAAGGGTATAGTGATCTCCACATTTGTAGAAGTGGAAGTAGGATATGTCTCTTGAAATTTAACACTTCTCTCAATATAGAGCTCATGAGTGATGGGGTTTAAAAGTATATAACTATTTAAACTTTTAGGATACCCAACAGAGATAAAATTTTTGGATTATGGTTCTAAGGCCTTGCATTTATTATTGGGTACTTGAGTCATGGTGGTTGAACCAAAGATATGAAAGTTCTCAACATTAAGTTTACGTCCATACCAAGCCTCAAAGGGTGACATCCTTTTTATTACTTGGTATGAAATGTGGATCTAAATATAACAATAAAAGTTCATTGTTTCTACCCAATAATGTGGTGGAAGGGATTTGGATTTGATCATACACATGGACATATCCTTAAGATTTTTTTTCTTCCTTTTAGCACATCCATTTTTTGAAGGACTATAAGCAATTGTAAGTTACAGAGTAATTCCTTTGGAGGTGAAAAAATTTTCAAAATTATTTCTCACATACTCCCCTCCATTTTCAGTTCTAAGAGCCTTGATAGACCTTTTAGCTTGCTTCTTAGCAATATCCTTGAAGTTTTGAGAGTGGTTGAAAAATTCAAATTTCTATTTGATAAAATACACGCAAGTGTAGCATGAAAATGCATAAATGAAGGTAAGGAAATATTGAGCCTAAGCAAACGAAGGAAAAGAAAGGGGGATATAGATTTCATTATGGACTACCTCTAAGGTATGTGAAGCTCTCTAGGAATGTACCTTTTGAAATTTCTCTTCAAGGTACATCCCTAGGGCATAACCCTCACAAAGATCCTTTGAAAAATTGACGCAAGGAAATCCATTGACCATATCATGTTAGCTCAATTTCTTAAGGTAATGGTAGGTTAAATTTCCAAACCATTTGTGTCATAGATTACTAACATCATCTGCATGATTTAGTATCGTAGTGGGAAAAGGTGTACAACCAAGCCTAGTTGTCTACCTTTCCCTCTGCCACTATAGAATCAGTGTGCATATCTCTAATGATTAACGAGTTAGGGTTGAATTAAAAAATCATCCCTCAGCCAATATGGATGATTTGGTAAATTGGTAATAGGTTAGTAGAAAGTTGAGGAGAACTAAGGACATCATTAAAGGTTCCACCATCAAATTCCACTGATCCACTACTAGATATTGGGATGAATTTATCATCACCCAAGGTGATTTGGGACATGCTAAAAGGTTCCATTTTGGAAAACTTTATGTGAGAGGAACCCATGTGGTGTGAAGCACCAAAATCTATAACCCATGTTGATGAAGGAACTACTCTAGCTATGAGAGCTTTACCTTTATTATTCTTAGAATTGATTTCTTTGGCTTTATAAGACTCAAAGTTCAAAGCATTTTGTTTGATAGACTCAGGAATGAATCTATTATTATTCTCAAGTAAATGCATCAGGTGGTAAATTTATCTTCTCATGCATTAATTCTCTTCATGTTCCGACTTCTTACAATAGGAATGCTTGCAATTTTCCTTCGTTGGTTTAGAATCAAAAATAGAGAAATAAGTGCTCATTTTGAATTTGGTTATGGTGGTCTTATCTCCCTTATTAGGTTGTTTCTTTTTCTCTAATTTCTTATCATGGTTCTTCTGCTTTCCTTTACCATTACTTTCTATAAGGGCATGCGACTTGGAATTGATTCCACCCATTTTGGATCAATTTGTATTGTTCTTAAATGAGTTAGGTAGAAAAATTTTCGAATGAGGGCATCTTCTAAGTAGTCCCTAAGGATTATTTCATGGTGTGAAAGGTGGAAATGAAGAAATAGTATTCAGGTCCAAAATTATAAAGTATAGAAATAATCAGTTGGGTCTCCTTCTTATCAACTCCACATTCTGTCAACAAAAATATTGTGTGGAAAAGTTTGGACAAGAAGGATTGTAGGTTATCAAAATTACTAAGGGTGATTCCTATGAGTTTGTTCTCTAACTCATCAGATCTCATATCATTTTATTTTCCAAACATACCATCCAATTTTTTCTAGGCTTCATCAGGTGTTGAGGGAGAATCAATGTGATAGATAAGGTTAGGAGAAAAAAACATACAGAGAAAACCTAAGGCCTCGTCACATCAATTGAACCACTTATATTTCTCAGTTTCAGTCTCCACTTAGGAGAAAAACACATACAAAGAAAACCTAAGGCCTCGTCACATCAATTTAACCACTTATATTTCTCAGTTTCAGTCTCCACTCCCATAGTGATGCGATACGACAGTTTACAAATTAGTCTAATTATCATTTTGGAGTTCCATTCATAAAAATTAAATGACATGAGCAAAGTGATAGTACTGAAATCCATTGTAAGGAAAGAGAAAGTAGAAATGTAGAAAGGAAAGAAAATACACCCCCTAAAACAATAGTTTCACCCCCTAGTTATGGAACTTTATAACTAGTACATTGATTACAATTTTTTTTTCATGTGGTGTGAAACAGTTGGCCACTCACCTTGTAATTGGTGGAATCCACGTAAGAATGGAGACCGATAAGTTTCAATGCATGCAAGTGAAACGACACTGTAACAAGAAAAATAAAGACAAAATAAGGAATGCGGGTAAAAAATAAGTCCTATGTGAGAAAATATGTCTCATGTTGCAAGTAGGCTCCCTTCCCTCAAGGTTTTGGAAGATGCGCTCACTAAATGGAAAACAATAATAAAATCTCAAAATTGCAATATGAACTCTAAAAAACAATAATATGCACCCAAAAAAGCACTATCCCCTTCACAATAAGCTAAAAAAAAAATTAGCTCCAAAAAAGGAACAACAAATTCTAATTTTTAGTTTTATAGTTTCCTTATTAACATTAGTTTAGGAATAAGAAAATAGTTATGTTCAAAAAATAATAATAAGGCTTAATTTTAAATGTCAAAAGGATTTTTTTAAACCTACCTTATTTTCCAAATAACTTAGGATAAAAATAAGGAAATACTAACAACTAAATGGGTAGACATAATGTTGGATGGAGGGAATGGGGTTAGCTTGGCTCGGTGACCAAATTATAGGCTGAGGTTAGGAGACAACCAGGCGAGGAGCTCATTGAGGTGCAAGGGAAGAAGTTTGGGATGGGTTAGATGGCCAAGGTGAGGATTTTGGGCTGGGGATGAGTTGGATAGGGAAAGACACGGGAGATATTAGAGAGATGAGTGACCGAGGTTAGGCATCGAGGATCGACCAAGTTTTCGTGTAGGGACCAAGTTAGGAGGATCTTTGAGATCTAAAAAAGGGAAAGTAGGGAGAACTCGAATCAATTTTGGGTAAGGAAAAATGAGTTGGAGAAAAATGCATGTAGATTTGGATGGAAATGAGGCCGATCCAGGATCAATACGGGACACCGAGGTCATGGCGAGTATGGAGTAGGAAGAGTGGTGTGGTAATGATCCTGGTCTAGGTGCAAGTCCAGGTCGGTGCATGAGTCGAGCACATAGTCGAGATTAAGGATCATAGGATAACATGATTGGCTCGATTTGATGATCCAGAGATAGGGAACTGCGCTACATGGTGAAGGAGAGAGATCATTGACAAAGCAAGACGGGTGAAGAGCTAAGCGATAGAGTCAAAGAGATCGATGACAGGGATGTGTTAAACGATGATCTCAAGTTATATAATGAAATTGAGATGAGAGGCATAAGGATCCTGAGATGTATAAGGTAGGAATCTCGGTAGGGTTATGAGAAGCACATGTGAGCTATAAGTGAGTAGAGGTGTTAGTTAGCCAGGAGATCTCGAGGCAGAGCTGTATCAAAGACCAGACCTATAAATTAAAAACCTTTACCAAATTTATCTATAGCTAGCCAAATTTGGAGACAAAATACCTAACTCTTGTACAACACAAACAACACTAGAAAACCAAGAAAAATTACAAAAAACCCATTATTAACCAGATTAATGCCAATATTACACAAAAACCAATGCAAAAACAAATTTCACTAAGAGTTGAAAACAACATGAAATCGAGAGTAATCAACAACAATGAAGCATGTGACATGATTACCAAGATATGAGCTCTAATAACATGAAAAAGGGCATGAATATCATCCTAAATGTGTGCACATCGATGAAGTCTAACTCTAAATGAAAACATGAAGAACTCCAAGTAATTAGCAAGAACAAAATCTCAAGGAGCTTGTGCAAAATTTTTTTTCTACTCATCCTCATAGATAAAATTTGAAGGTATATTAGAAGGAGTGATGTGTAACTCCCATGCCTATAATTTTCATATCCCCACACTAGTAGGGGGGATTTACAATCCAAGATTGAAATTTAACTCCCATATGACAATGATATTATACCACATATGAAAAAATCTTCCATTTGTCTTATAACTCCTTAATGACTCATCTAAGACCTATGAATCACCTAAGTGAGATGACTCACCTAAGTAAGATGACTCACCATGGGTGAGGGTAATTAACTTAATAAATAAATAAAAGGTATATAATACCTCCTCACACCAATAATGTATTGTGGGGAAGATCATGGAAATTTGAGTAGGAATTTTGTATTACATAAGAGAAAACATAATGTGAGAGTGTAAAAACAGGGATTAATTTACATTATGAAGTTTCTAAGGGGTGAAGACAAAGGAGTACAACGAAGTCATGATTATGTGTAAGGATGGTGAAGGTAGCACATGTAGAAAAATGTAATAGCATTGTGAAAAAGAGAGGATGGAGCATAAACAATAAAAAAATTATGGGAAAAATTAGAGGATGGAATAGTAAAGGAAAAATGCATAAAAATATGGGAGGATGTAGCACAACAAAAATGGCACAAGAAAGTACATTTCTATCTATATATGATACACAAAAATATTACATAAGGGAAAAAGATGTGGAAAATAAAAGAGACCCTGCACAGATAAAGGAAGTCAACCCAAAGAAGAAAGGGATATGGAAAAACATTCTAATATGTTTTTAGAGGAGAAAGTTAGTTTGTCACCAAATTGCATCTGAAAGTTGGAAGAAAAGTAATACCATTAGCGTGTAGGAACATTATGACCTTACCATAAGGTCAAAAGGATTGTTCTACTACTCACCCTATTTTTGTGAGCATAATGCTCATATGTTTTCCTAACTACAATCTAGCATCAGATTCACAAGCAATCATGTATTAACCAAAAAATAATGAAAGAAAATGTTCTAGTAAAGGGTTTAATTTTTATTTAGTAATATACTATAACATATATAAAAGGTTACATACTTAAAAAAGTGGTTCGAATGTTAACTTACATATAAAGGAGACCAATTTACCACCAAACTACTTGTCACTAACACTACACCACATGTGATGTAAAGATGCATGTCTCTTCAAATTGTAACTTAAGACTTTCCAAAAGAAAAATTAAAAAATAATCACCACCTTCTAAGTTCAACATTTCATGCCATCCCCCCACTATCAACAGCTTGAAAATTTATGACCAAAACATACCCCTTATTGCATTAGTATTTTTCCCCACATGTGCCATATAGACTTTGTATACCAATATAAATATCACAAAATTATGAGGGAGAGTTAGTTGAAGGTTATATTAGGGGAAAGGGACCAATAATTGATAGGGGTCCAATAATTGTGATATTTATTGAGACCCTAAACTAAAATTATTATTTATTCTTTACTTCAATAATTTTGTTAAACAACATTATTATTTTAGTGTAGGTCCTATCACCATTAGGGAAAAAATCCAAACATTAAGACCATTTCAACACATCTATTAGTCCTTTGACACAATTATTGCACACTACATATTCTCCAAAAGTGTGCAACAAAATATAGTAATTAACCACTTGTCTAAAAGTTTACATTCACATAAGAATTTTAATATTCGTTAAAAATTACTTTTCATCCACCAAATTCCAAAATAAGTTGCTAAATTCAACTTTTAATATACATTAAATCACAAACATGTTATGATGTA
The DNA here is from genome assembly GCA_019776745.2 of Taxus chinensis. NCBI lineage: Eukaryota > Viridiplantae > Streptophyta > Pinopsida > Cupressales > Taxaceae > Taxus > Taxus chinensis. Next base: position 172,368,881 of record CM034150.1, on the reverse strand, counting down.
ATTTTTTAGAATACAAATTCATTCTGCATAATTAGATAAAACCATTAGTTACATTAAGTGCATTTACTCCATATAATTTTAATTGCAATCCAAACTTAAAAAATTTTATACTTAAAATTTTATTTTTTTAATTATTTGTAATCCTTGCCATCATATTGTTACCACTAAAAAACAACAACCTCTGATTTTTCATGAATGGATGGATGAGAAATCAGTATATTTGAAAAACATGGGATTTTCTCCAAGTTGTGGGACTTGTTACTTGAGACAAACCTCCAAAGAAGGTTTGTTCCTCTACATATTCCTGATGCTAAACTAATACTATGGAAGGAAATGATCTATCTAATCCTACTCTAACATCCACAGGTATCAAGTGATCCATAAGACGTTTCAGAGGACACAATTTCCCTAAATCCACCAGGATTTTCACAGTGCAGAAATAGACTCTGTGAGATTTTTAATGAACAAGAACGTGGGAAACGTATCCCGTATGCGAAAGTTGTTGCTAGTCAAAGTTGAGTCAACTCTTGGATGAGACAGGGTCAACTAGAGAGTCACATTATGATGTGGAAAAATCAAAAATCAGGTGTAGGAAACAAACTGGGTTTGTGTTTTAGACCTATAGTATTCTACGCTTGATATCATCATTTCAAATTGATTTAAAAAAATATTGCCACGTGGTAGGTCCTCAAGAAACCACATGGTTTTCCACCACATTGGCATTCATTGCCACATCATACCTCCAGCTCGGTCGAGCCAAGTTGCGAGTTATATATGAGCTCGATGACGAGTCATGGAGCGAGCCACCTCAATGTCAGAAAATGGAATACTGAGCTGCCTAACCAAGCTAAGGCGAGCAATATAATCTATAAAAATAATGAGGATCGTGGCATAAGCCACAATAACCTATATCCTTGCAGGTTATAAAAATCCCTTACTCATACATATCCCCACGAATGTGGGATAATCCACATAGATGTGGATAAGCCCCGATAAAAGGGAGAAGAATTGGTAGCAGATGGCTGAGTGACATGTGGAGGTTGACGAAAACAACAGGGACATGTGGCACCAGTGCAGAGGATGGGGAACCGACAAGTGTGGGTCATGGAGCATGTGGCAACATCAAAGGTGTTGATAGGAAAGTTGCAAGTGATGTGGAGATAGTGAAGTAGGGCACGTTGTGGTCGGGAGCCACTGTCACAAGGAAGCAATCGAGGGTCGTTCAATGAACAAATAAAATCAAGGGTGAGGGAGTCCACCCCGCCACCTCCCCCTTATAAATGATCAACCCAACCAACTTTCCAACAAGTTAGATGGGATATAGATGGAGCGATAAGCTATAAAGCGAAGAGCTCGGACCACCCCAAGGCTATATAAAGTCATTTCCTTCTCATTTGAACACAAGGCTCTCTCAAAGGCAAAGGATGAAGCTAGAGAAAGGACAAAAGCTCGTCACTTACAACAACGAGGAATTAGAGGAAAATTGTGAAAAAGGCCATTATGGAGGATTTAAATGTAAGTCATATATTATTATAAGCATTTAAAAAGAATGCCTATTATTATTATTTAATAGGTATTGAAGATGAAGCTTCCTCCATATGAAGCTCTCCCAAGCAAGCCTGAGTGTGGGAGAACAGAAGTTGAAATCCTTAAGATGTTCAAAAGTATTTTGTGGTGAAAGTTTGGAGAAAAAATATGTAAGTCCTATATTGTAATATTATAAGCATTACACGACCTATATTGTACTAGTATAGGAATATGGAGATTGTTAGGAATTTAGTGCCTCACATTATATTTGTATTCATAATTAAGTTTTGTAAATGTAAAATTCATTTAGGGTGAGTTAATAACGAGTTGTAAATAACAAATCATCATAAGGTTGTTGGTTTCTTGGGTAATTGGTTAGTAAACTGTTGCGAGTTGTTGGAACAAATCGTAGATCTGTTGTAAGGAGCTAATTAAGAACTCCTATATATTTACATGTTCTTGATCTCGAATCTATACAATGAAGGAAATATTATTTTATATGTTTATTACTGTGTAAATATGTACACCAAATCATTTGGTATCAGATCATGGACGACATAGACGACCAACACTTGTGATGGGAAAGCTTGTAAATTGGTGGTGTCCATGACAAGATCTTCATCAATCTGATTTAAATAACATTCTTGTTTTTTATCGGCCAACAGTTTCTTTTTTCTGTACTAGTTTCACATTGAAATGACGGTGAATATGGGTTGCGAAGGATTTCTTGAAGGATACATTTCATCTTCACTCCACGTGGTCTATCTTGGTATATATGTTCTACACGCTAGTCCAGATCTGATAAGACAGTAAGATGAATCGATTCCTGATCTGTATCGGAGGAGGTGGCAGTTGGTTATATTTGGTGAGGTCTTATAAAGGAAAACTTTTCAATGATCAAATCTTTGAATAAATATTCATTTCTCCACACTGATCAAATGTATAGAATTTCATTTCTATTCAGTATTGAGCGTGTTCCTTTTCCATTAGCCACCTTCAGTTAACTTTTACAGATCCTTATGCATCTATAGCGTGGTCAATTTTTAGGGTAATTTCATAAATGTTTTGGTCATTTGTTACCATAGGTTTCCAATTAGTTTTCAATATTTTAGCATATCAAATTATTGATTTGATATTCTAAATAAGTGACATTGTATAGTATGGTCAGTCCTCACATGTCACAATTTTGTAATATGTATCAAAGTGTCATTTTCATGAGTCATTCATATTGAAAAATATTGTTTTGTAAATTGTCAAAAAGTATAAACTTGTGTCTAGGTGAATCCTAGGTGTGTTATTTGTACAAAGGTATTTTTTTAGTTCAAACCAACAATGAATGTACCATTATAAATATTTATTGGTCTCAATTTCTTCACTTGGAAGGTAAAAATTAAAATGCAGTTAATGAACACGAAGCTGTGAAGGATTGTAAATGGACAAGTAAAAGCACCAGTATATCCAACTAAATTAGTAGAGTGGGTGAGTAGGGATGATAAATCCAAAACCATTATTGGTTTGGCTCTTTTAGAGTCTGAGTTGCATTATGTTGATCTCGAGAAATCATCTCATGAAATATGGGAAAACTTAAATAAGTTATTTGGAGCAAAAGTAGTTAATGCCAAGTTTTTAAAAAAACTCTAGTTGTTCAGATTCAAAATGAATGACAGGGTCACCATGTCTAGTCATATTAATGATTTTAGGTCTCTCACTAGAAAATTAGTAGAAGTCAAAGCTTTGGTTGATGATGAAGATGCAAAAGAAATATTGTTGAATAGTTTGTCTTCCAAATATAGCAATGTTGTTTTCACTCTTGGAAAGATTCCTTCACAATCACTGGAAGATATGATATCAACTCTTATAGCCAAGGAAAAAAAGACTAAAGAAGTAGGAGCAAATGCATTGTACTTAAAAAATAAGTACGATAATTTCTCCAAAAATAAGGAGGAAATTGAATGTTTTTATTGCAAGAAAAAGGGGCATAAAGCTCCGATTTGTACAATTCGAGCTAGTGATATTCTAAATGGAAAACTCAAAATGAATGAAGCAAATATGCGCATAGAAAATGAATCTGATTATGAGGAAGAAAAAAAGTTTTAAGAAAATAGTGATAATTCTAATGATTTTATTCACTAAGTAAAACAGACTAGAGGACGAAGGCATTGGAGGTTGGAGGTCAATCATCGACTTGTCGCCAATTGCCAACGATGGAGCCACATCAAAGGTTTGGTAGAACATTTTGTTTCATTCATGTATTTTATTCTAGTTGTGTATGGTGTGTTATAGTTTTCAGTGTTCCTATTTTCAATAAGTGGAAATTTCACATTGAGGGGGGAACATGACTCCAATGTTCCATTTTTAATTTTAAGTTTGTGTGTATGAGCAACATATTTTCCTATGTTATTCCTTACAATGAGATAGTGATGAGAGCTAATGATACTACTACACAGGGTTCATTTTAAGAGATCTCTTGGAAATAGGAGGTGGAAAATACCTGGTGAATATCCCGGAACCGGTTTCACGGGAAGGCGATTATTTTGGGGGTTGTATGAAAAAATTTCACCTGATTGTCAAGTGGTGAGACAGAAGGCTGCAGACGCGCGACAAGAGATTTTGCTGTCGCGCGTCAAAAAAAATGCATTGACACGCCAGCACCCTCATTGACGCGTGTCAACAGACCTCTTTGACGCGCGTTAACAAGGTTGTTGACGCGCGTCAATGAGGTCTATTGACGTGTGTCAATGCATTTTTTTGACGCGCGACAGCAAAATCTTCTGTCGCGCGTCTACAGCCTCCGCCCTCTACTTTTTCATCAAAAAATCTCCGTGTTGCGCGTCAATAAACTCTTTGTCGTGCGTCTGCTATGCGTCAATATCTGTTGTACCTCCTTGTCGCGCGTCAACTATTTGTCAGTGTCACGCATCAACAAATAACCCTCATTGACACGCATCAACAGACCTCATTGACGCGCGTCAACAAGGTTGTTGACGCGCGTCAATGAGGTCTGTTGACGCGCGTCAATGTGTCAACAAGGTTGTTGATGCGTGTCAACAGACCTCATTGACGCGTGACCTCATTGACGTGCGTCAACAAGGTTGTTGACATGCGTTAATGAGGTCTGTTGATGCACGTCAACAACCTTGTTGATGCATTAACGCGCGTCAACAAGGTTGTTGACGCGCATCAACAAGGTTGTTGACGTGCATCAACAGACCTCATTGACCCGCGTCAATAACCTTGTTGACGCACGTCAATGAGGTCTGTTGACGCACGTCAACAAATAACCCTCATTGACGCGCGTCAACAGACCTCATTGACTCGCGTCAACAAGGTTGTTGACGCGCGTCAATGAGGTTTATTGACGCACGTCAACAAGGTTGTTGACGCGCGTCAATGAGGTCTATTGACGCGCGTCAATGAGGGTTATTTGTTGACGCACGACAACAAATCTCCTGTTGTGCACCTGCAGCCTCCGCCCTCTGCTTGCACATCGAAAAAATCTTCGTGTCGCTCATCAACAAACTCTTTGTCATGCGTCTACTATGTGTCAATATCTGCAGTACCTCCTTATCACGTGTCAACTATCCGTCAGTGTCGTGCGTCAACAAATAACCCCATTGTCGTGCATCTACAATACGAGATATATTATATTGTTGACAAATGTGAAGTAGAAGTGTTCTACCTGGCGAATAATCTAGGATTATATAGGGGATATTTTTCAAGGGTAGGCGAAGCCGACCCCTAAAAAAATTAAAGTGTAATTTTTAGGCGAACATGTCACTGACCCGCGCCAGAAAATTCACCTTTTCAAATTTTTCAAAAAGGGAATATTTGCCATATTACGAATATTCGCCACTAAAATGATCCCTGCTACTACAACATCATGATATTATGGTTGTTGGTTATCCATTTTGAAAACCATCCCAAAGGTTTATTGGTTATCCTAAAAATAAAACCATCTTTTGTGGTTGTTAGTAATCCACTAGAAAAACTATCCAGAGGTTGTTAGTACTATCCTTAAAAACTATCTGTTGTGTGGTTGTTAGTTAACCACTTGGAAAACCATCTAGAAGTTTTTGGTATTGTCTTATAAACCATCGAGATCATGAGTAAGCTATGAAGTGGCATGTTGTAGTACAAGGCAAATTTTTCCCATGTTCACACTAAGGTAGATTTTCATTGAGGACCGAATATTATTATCAACAAGATGAAATTAAGTCCTATTATTTAATAGGCACATGTAAAAAATGTGGGAGTTATTATTTATTCACCAATCAGTAAAAAAGGACAAATTGACTCCTTTATTCTCATGTTGGATCTCGAAGACACCATGGAGCAGAGGGACACGCCGAAGCAATAAAGAAGCACTAGATCTCAGATCCTTAGTACGTTGGACGTATTGTCAAATTGTTTTCTTTAGGGGAGGGTCATTATTCACCATTGAGCTCATTGGTGAAATTTGATACAGTTATCCCTATGTAGCGGCCATTTTACCATGCAACAGAGTGAAAGGAGGTCATCATCAACAACAAACATCGAATGAGTCATAGCTCTACATAGTAGAGTGAAGGAACATCTTTGTTGTTTGATCATATCCAAAGACTTAGTACTGAACAATGGAGGCGTTGGGGTCATATGGAATATGAGAGTTATTATCAACTCACCGAAAAGTTGTGGAGCACTTGGATTTTGACTTAGAGCCAAATGATATTTCCCATTGGAGATTGGATCTTCTGCATAAGCCGAAGTAATATCAATCAGTGATCATGGAGGAGATTCATGTTATTTTGGCATCATTAGAGATCAGATTTGTTGCATAAGCCATGGTATTATCACTTAGTGATCATGAAGGAGGTTCTTGTTCTTCTAGCCTCATGTTTATTATAGCTTCAATTGTGATTTTGTAATAGAGTTAAAATTTAGAAGCAAATGATAAATCTGTTTAGTATTCTGATCCCAGAGATGTAGGCATTCTACCAAACTCCGTTATCAACCATTTTACATTTTGGTTCTAATTATTGCATTATATTTAATTTAAATTTGATTTTAACGGGGTAATTTGGTAAAGGAATTAACTTCCTATAAGGGTCTGTGGTCATGGAAAAATGTTTGGCTGATTTTCTAATCAAGTTTGGTATCAAAGTAGGTATTTCTCCTGTAAGCTTGCTAATTATTGAGAAAGTGATATCAATAACTAGGTTTTCATTTGTGGAATTTAGTTCACACTATAACCTAGAGAAGAATTCTCAATCGAGGAAAATTCTATAGCTCGTAGAAGTAGAGAAGAAAAATAAATAACTACAAGACATGTTTAAGTCTCTGATAGAATTTGGGCATTATTTGTATTGATATATTTTAATTGCAACACCCTCTTGCAAGGGAAACAATTTTTTTGTAGTATATCTAATGTTCTTGTTGACTAATATGTCTAGGCACAACAAGAAACCAATGTTATACTATGCAAATATTGATCATGCAGATAAGATGATAGGAGGACCATAACCACCAAGTAAGTAGACACTATGTGACATGTTTATCATGCTTAGTGTTTGATTTCAACATTGGTAATGAAATCTCTATATCAAGTCCTCATGAATAAAAGACAAAGATTAGTCATCCTGATTTGGCATTAGCATGGCACAGTAGAATGCAATGAGCCCAAGTGCCACAGGTCCCAGAGATAGGATGACATGTCCAATTTCAGAAGTAGTAGTTTGTAGACTACAATATCAGTTGTAGATATCTCTTCACAGAGTTTGATAGGGTTCATAATCTAGGAGCGGATAAAGAAGATTTTTGGGACAAAAAGACCTCTTAGTGGGGAGGTGTGATCCAGAGGACGTTTTAGAGGACAAAAGTTCCCTAAATCCCCCAGGATCATCATAGTGGGGAAATAGACACCTCAATATTTTTGACGACTAGAAGAATGTGCTAAACAAAGCCCGTATGCGAAATTTGTGGCTAGTCAAAGTTGAGTCAACTCCTGGATGAGACATGGTCAACTGATGAGTCACATTATGATGTGGAAAAAGTAAAAATAGGGTACAGGTGATAAATAGGGTTTGTGTTTTGGACCTCTGGTATTTGACACTCAATATCATCATTTCAACTCAATTGATTTTTTTTTACCACGTGGTGGGTCCTTAGGCCACTACGTGGCTTGCCACCACATTGGCCTACATTGCCACATCATACCTCCTGCCCAATTGAGCCAAGTGACAAGTTGGATACGAGCTTGATTAATGAGCTAGATGGTGAGTCATGCAGCGAGCCACCTCAATGTTGGTGAGTGGAATACAGAGATTCCTAACTGAGCTAAGGTGAGCCACATAATTCGACAAAACAGTGAGGATCTGGCCTAAGCCACAATAACCTATATCCTAATGGGCTATAACAATCCCTTACTCTTCCATATCCCAATGAATGTGGGATAATCCACATAGATGTAGAAACGCCATGATAAAAGGGAAAATAATCGGTAGCATATGGCCGAGTGACATGTGCCAGTCAACGACAATGACATGGACACATGACACCAGTGCAGAGGACATGGAAATGAAAAGTGCAGGTCATGGAGCACGTGGTATCAATAGAGGTGTTGATACGTAGGTCGCAAGTGATGTGGTGATCATAGAGTAGGGAATGTGGCATTTAGGAGGCACCATCATAACAAATCGGTTAGGGGTCATTCAATGACTAAGTAAAATTGGGGGTGGGGGATTCGATCTCACGACCTCCCCCTTATCAACGACCGGCCCAACCAACTCAACAAACGAGTTGGTTGGGATATATATGGAGAAATAAGATATAAAATGAAGAGCTGTGAATTCCCCAAGGCTATATAAAGCCCTTCTCCCACTCATTTTAACACAAGGATCTCTCAAAGGAAAAGGCCAAGGCTAGAGAAAGGACACAAGCTCCTCACTTGTAGCAATGAGGAATTAGAGGAAAATTGTGAAGAAGGCCATTATGGAGGATTTAAATGTAAGTTCTATATTATTATAGGAATTTAAAAAGATGACATATTAGTATTATTTAATAGGTACTGAAGATGAAGCTTCCTCCATTCGAAGCTCTCCCAACTAAGCCCGAGCATAGGGGAATGAAAGGTGAAATCCTTAAGAAGTTCAAAAGTATTTTGTGGAAAAATTTTGGATAAAAAAATGAAAGTCCTATACTGTAATATTATAGGCATTGTATGACATGTATTGTACTAGTATAGGATAATGTCCTATATTGTACTAGTATAGGCATCTTTATTATTATTCATTTAGGACTGAATATTATTATTGGCAAGATGAAATTAAGTCCTATTATTTAATAGGCACATGTAAAAAATGTGGGATTTTTTATTTACTCACTGATCAGTGAAAAGGAAAAATTGATTCCTTTACTCTCGTGCTGGAGCCCGAAGATGCAATGGAGCTAAGGGACGTGATGAAGAAATAAAGTAGCACTAGATCTCTAATCCTTAGTATGTTGGATTTATTGTCAGATTGTTTGCTTCAGAGGAGGATATTTATTCACCATTGAGCTTGTTGGCAACATTTGATCCACTTAGCCCTATGTAGTGGTCATTTTACCATGCACTAGAGTGAAAGGAGGTCATCATCAACAACAAACATCAGATCAGTCATAACTATACATAGTAGAGTGAAGGAGAATCCTTGTGTTTTGATCATATTTGGAGACTTGGCACCATACATCAGAGGCATTGAGGTCATCTAGGATATGGGAGTTATTATCAACTTACTAAAAACTAGCGGAGCATGTAGATTTAGACTTGGAGTAAGAGGGTGCTTCACATTGGAGATCGGATTTGCTGCATGAACTGGGGCAATATCACTCAGTGACTGTGGAGGAGCTTTATGTTCTTCTGACATCATTAGAGATTGAATCTACTACATAATATGGGGTATTATCACTCGATGATTGTGGAGGAGGTTGTTGTTCTTCTAGCCTCAGGTTTATTATAGCTTTAATTGTGATTTTGTACTAGAATTGCAATTTAGAGGTGAATAATAAATTGGTTTAGTATTCTGAACCCAGAGTCATAAGCATTTTGTCGAAATACATTATCAACTCTTTTGCAACATGGTTCTAATTGTTCCATTGCATTTGATTTAAAGTTGATTTTAATGGGGTAATTTGGTAAAGGAATTAATTGCATATAAGGGTATGTGGTCAAGAAAAACAATTCTTGGCTGATTTTCAGATCAAGTTTGGTATCAAAGCAGGTGATCACGCTTGCAAACTTGTTAATCTCTTAGCAATTTGATATCAAGAATTGGGTTATCATCTACAGTAACAGTGAGATGGACATGTACCATTTCACACTATATCCCAGAGTAGGATTCTCAATTAAGGAAACGTATATATCTCATGGAAGCAGAAAAGCAGAAGGAAGAGCTACAAGACATGTTTGAGTCTCAGACAAAAGTTGGGTATTATTGTATTGATATATTTACAATTGTAAGACCCTCTTACAAGGGGAAAATAAAAAAATTGTTGCAGTATATCAAATTTTCTTTTTGACTAAGTTGTCCAGGCACAACAAAAAACTAGTGTCATACTTTGCAAAGAGATTGATCGTGCAGAAAAAATGACATGGGACCAGAGCTACCAAGAAAGTACGCACTATGTGACAGCTTTATCATGCTTAGTGTTTACTTTCAACATTGGTAATCAAATCTCTATATTAAGTCCTCAAAAAAAAGATGAATATTAGTCATCCCGATTTGGCATCAACATGGCACAATAGAAGGTGGTGAGCCCAAGTGCCACATGTCCCAAATATTAAAGCAAATTTCCAATTGGAGAAGTAGTAGTTTGGATACTACGGTATTAGCTACAAAGATCTCTTCACAAAGATTGACAAGGTTTATGATCCAGGAGTGAAAATAGAAGATTTTTGGGAAAAAATCCTTCCCAATGGGGAGGTGTGATCCAAAGGTTGGTTTAGATGACTGAATTTCCCTAAATCCCCTAGGATCATCACAGTGTGCAAATAGACTCCGTGAGCTTTCCAACGACTATAAGAACATGGGAAACAAAGCCCATATGTGAAAGTCGTGGTTGGTAAAAGTTGATTCAACTCTTGTACAAGAGATGGTCAAGTGGCGAGTCACATTATGACATGGAAAAAGAAAAAATTAGGCATAGGTGAAAAATCAGGTTTGTGTTTTGGACCTCTAGTCTTCGACGCTGGGTGAAAGTACCACTACTACCCTGTTATGTGATTGTATTTTGTTCCTCTTGATATCCTCAAAAAAATCAAAAATTTCCCCAATCACAACTATTTTGTTAGCAAAGTAATTATTTTTCCTTAAAATAACATGGATGTTAAAAGCTTGAAAATATTCTAAAAGATCCCATACTATGTTCTTGTAAGATTTTAGCAAGTCATTCTTAGATGCATTTGATCCTCTAACCTGGTTCACTATCAATTCACTACCCCAAAGGTATGTGATTTATTGATATTCTTCTTTCTTTCCGATTGCAAGCCAGGGATGAGGGATTCATATTCTGTTGTATTATTAGAGTAGCTAAATTGAAATATGAAAGAGGAATACTATTACATACCAACAAGAGACACAAGGACTATACCTCCTCCTACTCCTTATTTGCTTATTGATCTGTCAGAAAACATTTTCTGAATTCCATCTTCCTCTTCAATATTTGGTTTAACAACGCTAGGAAAATATGAATTATCCTCATACAAGAAATAACTATAGAGAAAAACCTCTTCGATCTATTGATATGGGTCAAAACCATGTCATTCATTTCCCCATTCATCAAGTAGAAAATATGGAATATCCTCAATCATAGTATTTTCATCTTGGGCATTTGGATAATCCTATTGATCAAAGATGGTACAATTGGCATTGATGGGGCTTGGAACATAGGGTTCTTTATGGTATGTAGCAATTGGTTTAGACATGATAGTAGCCTTAGTGTCATACCTAGTTTTTAAGAACATATGAGACCAGTCAACTGATAGGTGTCCTTTAATTTAGGCAGTAAAGTATCTAGATAGACATAGAGCAAAGAGCAGAGGTAGATCAATTATGAATATATCCTAGGGAATAGAAAATGTGGGGCATGCATGCAATGTGAGACTTAGAACTTTAATAACTCTAATAGGTCCTATTGTTGTTCCATCTAGCTGTACCAAAACCTTAGAAAGAGATTCATACTTGAGGTCTAAATACTTTGTAATTTGTTCAGGCATGACAGAACTCCTTACTCCAAAATTAATCATACAATTATGGACCAAATGATTTCCAATGATCAATGATACATATAAAGGTGGAGGTTTCATATTCCTACTTGGTTGATCCTCCTCTTATTGCATTATATTAGTAAGAATAACCTTAATTTGTTCCTTGTGTGGCTCACTTGGAATAAATAGATTGGTCACTACTGCTTGCAAGAGATCTCTTTTTCTTGGGGTTGCTAATGATTCCCACATCGAGAGACTCACATTAATTTTATTCACATATTCAAGGATTTTGAAAGGGTTGGATTATCCTTTTGTTGTACCTTACTTGTGTAGACACAAAATTACACACTTTACACATAATTTAGCCCGGTCTTATACTACTATTTAAAAGGTTCTCAAGGATAAAGAACTAACTAATCCCACCTTTTGGCTACCTTTATTTTATATTTTATTTTGTCATTCCTGTATATTTTATTGCACTTATCTACCCATTTTGCAACTGCCCTATCATTCGAGCCCAAAATCAGGGCGCCCTAGTCTGTACTATGCACACCCTTTCCCGCTTCTCTTTGGGGCCTTTCTAGCCATTTGTTGTCTTTATATTTTTCCCAGTTGGCCTTTTCGAGATTAATTAGGAAATTAAACTTGAGAGCCCTATAATTATAAATTTATAAGACCATAATAAGGTCTTATGTCATAACATCACATACTACTATCAATCCATCTAGAGTTGCATCCATTGCATCACTTTCATCCACATAGTGCCATGCATCAAGGCTAGGAGATCTGCATAACACACTACATAGGGGGAGGGATTCTATTCTATTCCATGCATACATGCTGTTTACATTTTCTATAGTTACTATTACTTACTACTTCACAAGGTGTGAATGACATGAGAGCACCTAGGGCGTGACATGGACACACACACACACACACTAGAACTACATCTGGGTTTGAAAAGTAGTGCAACACTTAGTGATAAGACCTCTAGTTTAGTGGTTGAGGTTAGTCTGACCCAGTCATTTACATATTTTATTTTTCTATGGTTTGATACTTCTCTTTGCATTACAGGTCACTTTCCAGCTCATTCGATGAATCTAGTATGACAGAGAGGTAGAGTTTTAGATAAACTTGCAACCCTACCAAAATAAGTTTCTGAGCATTTGTAGAGACCAAGGAACCTAAACTGTAGAAATGAGCACCTCAAGGCACCTCAATACCTTCCAGGGCACCATAGTCAGGTCAAAACCTCTGGATATGCTCTTTGCAAGACCTCTGAGTGAATGTTATGGGTTCTGGAACTTGCTGTCAGACCTGCAACACTATACGACCATATACAACAATCAACTAAGTCATTCTTCTACTTCCTTTGGCATAATTAGGATTTTATTTCATTTAATATAATTATTTGAGAATCATTTCATATTATTTACTGCATTTATACAATGTTTTATTCCTTCTACTTAGATTAACTAGGGTTACTATGTCCTAACAAATAGTTCCTATTTTTTTAAAACATTTTGGTGAACTCGATGCCCCCATCTACCCACTTCTACGGTTTAGTATTCCATATTTTTTCCACCATGTCATCTCCTTATTTGGTCATGGCCGAATATTCGTATCCTACCTATACACCTACTAAGATCACTAATGTCATCTATAATGCCACTAACTTCATGCATGTGCATACCCAACACCCCCCTCGCTTTGTCACACTTACATTTTACCCATCCATCAATGTCATTTCTACACACCACACTCACATTATGATGCTAATTATTCCACCTGTTTCACTGCCTCCACCCGTCATGCCTACCACTCAATTAGCTACTTTAAAAGGTTATGATATTATTGACCAACTCAAGAATACACCCGCTAAAATATCACTTTACGATTTTTGCAATGCACTAGATTGTTGGACCACACTAGAGGCTACCCTCTGCGCTATTCATGTCGAATATGGCCACTCTACTAAAATTTTTTCCCATCTCATTCAATGTCTTTGTAGTTTTCCTCATTCTATCTCTTTTATAGATGAAAACATATCACCCACCACCAAATATAACCCTTGTGCCTCATTGGTCATTACCAGTATTGTTAGCACTACGTGTATCAAGTGTGTCCTCATTGACAAAGGGTCTGCTACTAACCTTTGTGCCTATTCTCTCTTACATAAATTAGGTATCAATGATATTCTCATCTCCTATAGCTCCACTGATGGTTGTCATTATTCCCTTCATTTAATCAACTTCTTGTTGATGTCATATCAAACCAAGGGTGTGTCTAAAGCTATATGCAACAAGAGTAATATTATCGATCTAGTAGTTGACTGTAGTTATTTTTTTATTTTCTAGGGGATCTCTTCAATGTCTTAAGGACTTCTTGGTAAAACCTTATTTAAATCTTACTTTGAAAACTTGCTGAAAGTAAACACACTGAAAGCTTTGCATTAAGGAAACACACTGTGCAGAATGAAAACAAAAACACTTGATTCTGAAAGTAAACACACTTGCTTTTGAAAATAAACACACTTAATTTAGAATGCTTGAAAACAATTGCAAGAAATATAATAATCTATCCAAGCACCTGCAGGAACAAGTATACAACAAAGTTTAACTAGAAGAATTAAAACAACACAGAGTTAATAGATCTAATCTATTTGTTGAAGAAATATAAATACCAAATAAATGAATATCCTGTTCCTTAGGGGAGTGGGCCTTTGATCCTCCTCAAATCAGGATTTAACAACTCAAAATTCTCTCAAACAGGAATGTCTATTTTAATGATAAAACATTCAGTATTAAAAAAACATACTGGATATGAGTACTTAGTCTATATTTCTCTTCTATGTTCTATATCTATTTCATATCATATTCTATTTCTCTATATGTATCTATCTACTGCAGGTCTGCTTTTATATACATTTTACAATCATACCTATCTCAATGATTCTGATGAAATCAAATCATGCCCAGAATAGATCCTGAGTCGGATTGTGGCTGATCAGACAACTGTAAGATAACTATCCCTGGATATGTATTCAGAAATCTTCTCATCCTTTTCTAATTGAAAGGGTCATAGATGAAAAATATCTGGATGTGGTTTGAATAGATAACTTCCATCGGTTCCGAAACTTCAGAGAAGTTCCAAAACCATAGGAAATCATTAAGGATCAAAACCGTGAGAGTTCCGGAGCTATACCCAGGAGTTCCGAAACTAAGTCTGAACATTCCAAAGCTAAATTATGGAGTTCCAGAACTAAGTCCAAAAGTTCTGGAACTAAATGATGACTATGTGATGGAGTTCTAAAACTAGCTTGGAAGTTCCAAAACTAAGCTGTGTGGGGACATATGCTACCGAAAACATACTCAACACTACTTGCTTCATTTCCTCGACTGTTTAGACCTGCTTTATTACAAAACTAAATTTCAAACACATACTTTGTCAGGAATTTTAGAGATTTTAAACATTAGAATCACAATCAATCAAAATACAAACAATTACATCCTAAATCATATCAGATCAACTAAAAGTCACAAAATGCAGTTAAACTTAATAAAAAAGAGAGTAAGATGAGATCATATATTATACATTAATCAGACATATTTTGGCCTCATCATTTCCCCCAAACTTACTTGTTTTTAAGTCCCTTTACAAACTTCATTCTTCAAAAGTGGGGTTATATGTTTTGTATCCATTTGATTCCTCAGATCAAATGGCTAAAACTAGATTTTCCAATGTTTAAACTTAGATATACTGTACCCAGCTCCTACTTCTATTTTCCTCTCCCACTCTTCAAATTTAGTAGGATCTTGAGGTTCTCTGTTTTGCCAAGGAGACATGGGGGCGAGATGTAGAGGGGGATTTTTTTTCATTCCCATCCATATTTTCCCGCAGGTTTCATTGACCTGTGGAATTATTGTGCATAATGCTTTTTCCCTTTCTAAAATCTAGATCAGATTTGTAGGGGATATTACTTCCCTTCTTCTCAAGGAAACTTTGAAAATCCTTCATAAATATCTTCAATTTTTTCCTCCTCATAGGAGGTGAAGGCATCAATACTCTTTTGTAGAATGGCAAGATAATGTGTCTTGAATCTCTCATCAAAGGCATGAGTTATAAAATGTATGAGGAAGGCAGAAGGTTTACCATAGTGAGCCCTCATATAGAGACCTATTGAGCTAGCTTTCAATAAAAATTCATATTCCCTTTCCTTCCATGTAATTTGGTTTTTCAGAATAGAGACAAATGCATTGAGCCGACTCTCCCCCACATACAAATTGATCATAAATCCTGTGTTTTTCTCTAGCATAAAATTTCAAAGATTAAATTCACACAGAAGATTTTTCTGATCAGGACTGGATAGAGAGTAAGCTGCCATGAATTTAGATTCATCTTTTAGTTCATGTGGAAGCCCACATGCAATCCTTGAAAACTTCCAGCGAATGAATTGACCTTCTAAAAAAAAACTATATACAGGAGAGGGCCTCCTGCAGGCAAGTAATTTTTCACTCATAATACAGACCATATGAATTTTTGCAAGACATTTATATTTATTTCCTTCATCCTTATAAAAATTTTCTTCCCATTCTTTCCTTGCCTTCTTTTCTTCTTCCATATTTGTTTTTAATTCTTCATTTGATGTTTTGGCTTCTCTGAGTTCCCTGTAAGTGTCATTCCATAGTTTTTTGAGTGGAAAATAGGTTAACTCAGTTTGTGTAGAGACTGTGGACACAACACTTTGTTTTCTAAAAGTATGACATTCTTCCTCTTTTTCTATCAGCTATTTCTTGGCGGCTGATAATTCCTCAGTCCTGGCTATAAGATGACTTGTTATCTCTCCAATGAGCATTTCCCTTTTTTGTAATTTGAGTTTGAGGAAATCTAATTCCTCATCCTTTTCTCTGCTAATGACCTCTACTCTAGACAAGAACAGAGCCTGTTTAACTTGATGTCTTTGTTATTCCTCTGAAATTACTTGAGGAGTTGGGCATTCTTCCTCTATCAAAGGAAATTTTCCATTTCTTCTCCAGGATGCCAACTCTTATTATTCATGTGGTAATTCTGATGGTTCAGCCAATTCTTGAAAATCTTGCTCTTCAAGTCTCTCATCTCCTCTATCCATTTTAGCTTGGCTTGGCTCAGGAGGAGTCATGGCCATGCCGCCCTAAATATCAGTAGCTTCCTTTTCCATTCTTTCCTGCTCACTCCTTCCATCTAGGGTTTCCCTAGACCTATTATGAATTTTTCTTCTCTGGGGAATTTCAACATGCCCAGTGGTGGATTTCCTTCTAGAGCTTCTTCTTACTATTCTTTCTTGCTCTTGTATGGGTGAGTTATCACTGTCAGAGACAGATATTAGCTCCCCTGAAGCTACTGCAGAAGAAGGAATTTCCTTCAAAGGCACAGAAGGCTCTGTTGTTTTGATCTTTCTCATAGACCTTCTTTTTGATAAATTCTCTCTTTCCATTTCCCTCTGTTCTTTTGTAGGGGCATCAATTTCTAGATTAGTTGAAGGAGAGAATGGGGCTGGAATTGTCCTTTTCATAATATCAGGGTTTTCTTGAATTTTCCAAGAAACTTGTCCCAAATTTCTTCTCCATTTTTCTTTGACAGAAAATAGTGCTGGCATATTAAATGAATTAGACCCTGATTCCTGATTGTCCCAACACCCCAAGAATACCTTTGAGCCATGGTTTGGATAGAATAAAAAAGAAACCCTGTAATGTTTATTATGTACTTAGGTTTTGTGGCTCCATACTTCAAATACATGAGCATTTTTAGGACTTCTTTTCCCACATACCCAAATTGACCATCACAGGTTAAATATTTCACTATCCAAAATGCTACCCTATCAAAGGGTTTGGGAAAACTAGCCCTTCTGAACCCTTTTATGTTTTTCTTTGTATTGTATATGTACTAGGTTTCAGTTTCTCCTTCTTGTAGTAAGATTTCAACTAGTTATTTCAAAGTCCCTTTGGCAGGTTGTGGGACATACACAATTGGAACTCCATACACATTACTTACAATATTTATAGAAAAAGGAATAAATATATTTCTCACCTTTTTCCTGGATTGCTCTAGGTTTATGATGAATTCTCTTACCAATTCGTCATTATACCTTGAAAATTTCTTTAGGAACTCTAGCCATCATGCATGCTCAAATATAGATGCCACTTCTTTGTCTGTGAGTAGCTGGGACTCATCCTCTGGTTTTGACTTCTTTTTAATCCCCATATCTTCTCGAGTTGTGTCTCATTTGATTTTGTGCAAATTAGTTGTAGGCCCTCTTACTTAGCTGCAGAACTGATAATTTTGGCTATGGAACCTCTGTTATTAGCTACGGAACCATTGTTCTTAACTACTGAATTCTTTGTTCTTTGTTGCGGAACACAAACTTAATTTGCTGCTCCTCCCTCAAAATATCTCTACAACTTATTTCACTTGATTTTGCAATAATGATTACTAATGATAACCATGCCGCCACTTATTCCATCCAAATCATCTTCATGATTACACACTTGTAATCGTAGTGTATAAATAGGTGAATCATCATACCTACTTTTAAATTAAGTTAAATCACACATACAAACATTTAATTTGACCCTAAATAAGTTAAAAGATATAATTACCATCCTTGATGATGTAATCCTTTTGCTATGATGACTCATCATTCCTACAAGTGGAACAAAACATGGTTAGATAAGACAAATGTAATTCAAAAAGAATTCCCTTTTATTTGAACTACCCAAAAGAAGAGGTCAACTACCATTGTTGGTTTTCAATTGACATTCGAGAGATTTTTTTTCTTTTTAATTTATTATTTATTATTGTTTTGGGGAAAAAAACACCATTTGTTGGTTTTCATCTTCTTTCCTTTATTATGGATCTATCATCTAGTTATTTGGTCATTTCAGAAGAACTGGGTTCTTCCATATGATCAAATTCTTTGTTTGCTTCAATCTTCTTCAAGAATTCATCCTTAGTGGGAGGCTTCCTATAGAGTTTCAGCCTAGGCCTATTAACCAAGAGTGTTCTACTGCTACCATCAATGGGAAGTAACTGAATAGAACCATTTTCAAATATCTGCTCAATCTGATAGGGTCCCAACCATCTGGTTCTCAATTTTCCCTTGAATTGTTGCTACTTAGAATCAAACATTAATGCCCAGTCTCCTAATTTGAATTGCCTTCTCTTGATATGTGTGTCATGCCATTACTTCCTTTGCTCTTAAATTATCTCTGTCTGCTAAAGTGCTTCCATCCTTAATTCATCCAACTCATCGAGTTGAAGGATTTTTTCTTTTTGAGCTACATCCAACTCAATTCCCACCTTAACTATTGTCCTCAATGTCTAAAGTTCAAAATAGATAGGAAACAAGGGATTTTTCCCATAGACTAATTCATATGGTGAAAACCCTATTGTAGTTTTCCAAGTTGTATTATAAGCCTAGACAACTTCAGGTAGTCTTTTTACCCAATCTTTTATCCCAGCTTCAACTGTTTTGGTAAGGATGTTCTCCAATTCTCTATTTGTTACTTCAGCTTGTCCGTTAGACTATGGGTGGTAAGGAGATGAATTCCTATGATTGATTTGATAATACCTTGTGAAAGCTTGGATCATATTAGACATGAATTTTGGTCCCTGATCTGAAACTATGCTCCTCGGTGCTCCAAACTTTACCATAATTCTACTCCAAAAGAAATCAACAACTGCTTCTTTAGTGGCATTTGTCAATGCCTGCACTTCTGCCCACTTTGTCACATAGTCAGTACACACAAGAATATATTCCTTCCCTTGTGAATGAGGATTAAAAAGACCAACAAAATCCAATCCCCATCTCTCAAATGGTTCAACCACAACTTGGGGTTGAAGAGGAATTTCATTGGTGAAAGTTGGTTGTCCCATCCTTTGACAAAGATCACACCGCTTGATATATAATTCTTCACATCCTTGTACAGAGATGGCCAATAATAACTAGTGACAAGTATCTTATGAGCTGTTCTTTTCACTGAATAGTGTCCTTCACTTGGTTCATCATGACATGCTCCGAGGATGTCAAAGATTTCATCCTCTCTTACACACCTACAAAAAATAAAATCATGACCACATTTAAATAGAATTCCATTTAACCATTTGAATTATGCACTGGTTTTGATTAACTTCTTTATTTGTTTCTTAGTAAAAGGAGGAAAATTCCCTATTGTAAGATAATTTTCCATATCAAAAAACCATGGCGTTCTTGCTAAGATTACAAATAGTTGTTCATCTAGAAAATTATCATTGACTGGATCTTGCTCCCCTGTGGTGGTTAGTCTTAAAAAAAATCAGCACATTATATTTACCTGGATTGTCCACAATGGTAATATCAAATTCTTGTAAAAGTAATAACCATCTAATTATTCTTCTTCCAACAACTGGTTTGTTCATTAAATACTTTATTGTTGAATGATCTATGTGTACAACTATCTTGTACCCTGTAATGTAATGTCTGAATTTATTGGTTGCATAAATCACATCAAGAAATTCTTTTTCAGTGGTGGTGTAATTATTTTCAGTGGGAGTAAGATTCTTGCTAAGATAATAAATGGAATACATCTTTCCTTCCTCATCTTTCTTTCCCAAAACTACAAAAATAGAATAATTTGAGGCATTTGTTTAGATATGAAATGGCCTTTCCCAATTAGGACCTCTCAATATTGGGGCACTGATTAATTTTTCTTTAATTTCCTCAAAAGCATGTTGAGACTTTTCATCCCAAAGAAATTCACAGTACTTGGTTAGCAAATTAAACATGGGGGCAATAATTTTAGTGAAATATTTTATAAAGCACCTATAATACCCAACATGCCCTAGAAATGATTCGATATATGTGGGGGTCTGAGGAATAGGTAAATCTGAAATGATCCTAATTTTGTTTTGATCCACCTAAATTCCTCTTTTTGAAATATGGTGTCCTAATACAATCCCCTCATCCACCTTCATCAAACACTTTTCATCACCAAGAGACAAGTTGTGTTGTTCACATCTTGTTAACACTCTATCTAGATTTCTCAAAGCATCTTCAAATGTATCTCCATGTACAGTGAAGTCATCCATATATACGTCAACACAATCATTTGTTAGATCAACAAAGATTGCAAGTACAACTCTTTGGAAAGTTACAGGAGCATTGCATAAACCAAATGGTAACACCCTATAGGAAAAGGTTCCCCATGGACATGTAAATGTAATTTTGTCCTAATCTTTAGTAGCAACTCTTATCTGATTGTACCCACTAAAGCCATCTAAGAAAGAAAAGTACTGTTTACTTGAAAGGTTATCTAGGACTTGATCTATGAATGGTAAGGGAAAATAATCTCTCATTGTGGATTTGTTCAGTTCCCTATAGTCAACACATATTCTCCATTTTCCATTATTTTTGGGAACAATTACAAGAGGAGATACCCATTGACTATTTGAGATAGGGTAGATAAAACCTAGTTGTAATAGTTTTTCAATTTCTTGTTTGGCTATATCTCTTAAGGCTGGGTTAATCCTTCTTTGAGGCTGCCTAACTGGTTTAATGTTTTCAGTATAGATGTGATGAGTGCAGATACTTGGGTGAATACCCTTCATGTCTTTGTAATCCCAAGAAAAATATTTAGTATGATTTTTTAGAACATCAAACAATTTAGCTTCTTCATCATCCTTCAACCAGCTGTTAATGTTTAAAGTTTTAACCGGTTGAATTTCAACATGCTTGGTTCCAATATGTGATGAACTGATTTTTGGAAAGGGTTTCATTAAATTATTTAATGGACATGCATGTGGTAACAACATATGGTATGTAGCAACATCTCCAAAATTTCCTTGAGACAAAATAATGGGAAAAGGACAGTAATGAGAATTATGATACTTATCTCTTTGCAGACCAAATTCTTCACCACTCCCTGATGTATTTGAAACTGAAGATAATGATTCATACTCTCCCCAAAAAAAATATCATTCCTCCAGAGTGAAATTATTTTCAATCAGAGAGAAATGCTGTTATCATGGTTCCAGAACTAAATGTGGTGGTTCTGGAACTAAGTTCATAGGTTCTAGAACTATTTATGATTGCTTCGAGGAAAACTAGTTCTCATCCAATGGTGGATTAATCATCTCTTCTACTTCTCTTACATGATCTTGCAATGTGATCATAACCAAAGAAGAAAAATTTTTATTATTAGTTTCAGGAGAATCAACCCACAATTATTCATGATTGTCAGTAAAAGGTCGTACAGAAGGATATAAGGAAATTTGTTTAGAGTTCTTACCATTCAAGATTGTCATATCACTTGACTTACAATCAATTAAAGAAACAACTGTAGCTAACCATGGTCCACTCAAAATAATGGGATAACCCAATGTTTTACCTTTTGGCTGTAGTATAAGGAAGTCAACTGGATATTCCCATGACTCAACCATAACCGCCACGTCTTTAATAACTCCTTCTAATTTTTCTACAGACTGGTCTGCGATATGCACTATGGTATTAGTAGGTTGTATACTTGTTAATGGTAATGTTTTCAGAGTATCCACTATCATTACATTGATAGCCACTCCCAAATCTACCAAAACATTATGTATATCCTTATTTCCTATAGAGACAGAAATAACAGGACTTCCAAGATCTCCGTATTTAGGAAGTAAAAGTTTTCTTGCAAATAAATCAGCAAGTTTCCCTTCTACTTTAATAGTCTTGGGGTATTTTTTCTTCCTTCTAGGGTTTTTCAGACATAATATTTTAATTAATTTGTTTAATTATGGAATGTACTTAATTGCTTGGAATAGTGGTATTTCAATATTCAATTTCCTTAATTCATGTACCAATTCAAACTCCTTGATTTCTATAGCTTCTTTAAATCTCTCTAGAAATGGAGTCTCAGTAGTGTTGCTATCTAGATCCTTTTATTTTCTTTCTATATCCTCTTTTGGAACAAAAGTACTAGGAATTTCATTTTCTTTTGTCATTTCAGTGATTATAAAGGGGGAGTGATAATGATTTTCCCAGATCTAGTTTGAATATCCTTACAATCCATAACATGTAAATCAATTGATTTTTCTAGTTCTGTTCCATAAATAGGAGTTGTTTGTTTGTTTCTTAGATTTGCTATTGACTGTGCTAGTATTTACATTTGGACTACATTCTCAGTTTGTGAATTTTGTGCAAGGGATCCCATGATGGCTTGTTGATTTTGATTTGGATATGTTCTTCCTTGAGCATAATTACTAGGGTTCCATCTAGTTGTGACCAATTATAAGGATTTCCTTGACCAGCCCATGGTTGTTGATGTCCCTGAGCATACCAAGCTTGATTTGCCCAATCTTGAGGGTTCCAAGTGGGTTGAGGTACCCAAGGTGGTTGTCCTCAATTTTGTGGTACTGACTGAGCATCCCATGGCATCGTCCATGGATTAGGGGCTGATCTTGGCATAAACTACCCTTGGTTAGGTTGTCTCTGAAAAAAATTCAATTCTTCTGTTGTAGACGAGGCATTGGTTTGTTTCATCTGATTCTTAATAATGGGAAGTAAAGAAAAAATATCAATATCATGTTCTTTAGATTCATAGATAAGACACATTTCTATTTTATCCAAAGGACAGTCTCTTAGTGCATGCTTCTTCATGCATCTAGGACAATACATAGCCAATGGTTCAGTTTTGGCATTTTCTTTAGCTTGTAATCCATCCATAGTAGAGGTTAATTTCACTAAAATGTTTGTTTTAAATTTTTCTAACTCATCCATTAGTTTGTTCATATCTGGATTTAGACTTTTCACTAATTTTCCTTTTCTAGGTCCTCCTCTTGTTTTGGAATGCTTCTACAAATCTCCTTAATTTCATTCATTCTTAACTAATCAATGTCTCCACCTCCTATCAAGTTAAGGGCTTCCCTATATTCATCATCCAAACCTTTAAGAAAAATGGTTTTAATTAACTCCTCTTGAAGTACAAATCCACATATTTTTCTCACAAAGAGGAATCTATCTAAATAGTCTTCTATATTTTCATCTTCTTCCTACTTGATTTTGAAGAATTCTTTCTTCCTATTTCTCCCTCTACAATAATCTTGGTATTTTTCTAGGAATGTAGTTTTCATTTGTGCCCAAGTAGTAAAATGGTTGGATGGTAATCCCATGAACCACCTCATTGTTGCATCCTTCAAAGTGGATGGAAACAACTTGAGTTGTTGATTATCTATTTTATAATCATAGGTCTGACATAGTGCCTTGAACTCAAACAGAAATTGGTTAAGATCTTCATATGACATCCCTATAAATGTGGGTAAATGTGTAGGTGAGATATTTTTCATTGATGTATCATCATCTCCCAATTGGATTGGATAGGTAAAGGTCCTATTAGGTACTCTCTCAGCTTCTCGTGCCATTTTAAAAATATTTTTTGAATTTTCCTCCTAATCAATGTGGTAAGTGGTATTCCTTGGGGAAGGTGAAAAATCAAGATTAGAAGGTTAACTACTCAATTGAGAATCAAAAATCATCCTAAATAGATCTTGAGTGATAAGCCTTCTCCTAGAAGTTCTACTTCCTTCAGGTGACTGATCTAAGCATTCTAAAGGTGGAAATTCTATTTCTTGTGTGATAGGGAATGATGGTGCCTTCAATTCTTGATCAATTTCCTTATTTTGACTAGAGGATGTTATGAATTTTTATGAAGATGTTTTTGGGAGGAATCTACCCTATGAGTCTCTTGGTCTACTCATATATTTTATGATATAGTAGGGAAGATCCTTCAACTACTAGATGTATGATTTGTTGCTCTTGCTAACACTTAATTAGAAAGTTCTAACTAGTGTCTCCAGCAACGGCACCAAAAATGATGGGTGTCATCATTCCCTTCATTTAATCAACTTCTTTTTGATGCCATATCAAACTAGGGGTGTGTCTAAAGCTATATGCAACAAGAGTAATCTTATCTATATAGTAGTTGACTGTAGTTATTTTTGTATTTTCTGGGGGATCTCTTCAATGTCTTAAGGACTTCTTGGTAAAACCTTATTTAAATCATACTATGAAAACTTGCTTAAAGTAAACACACTGAAAGCTTTGTTGAAAGGAAACACACTGTGTAGAATGGAAACAAACACACTTACTTCTGAAAGTAAACACACTTGCTTTTGGAAATAAACACACTTAATTTAGAATGCTTGAAAACAACTGTAAGAAATATAAGAATCCATCTAAACACCTGCAGGAACAAGTATACAACAAAGTTTAACTGGAAGAATTAAAACAATACAAAATTAATCAATCTAAGCTATTTGTTGAAGAAATATAAATACCAAATAAACGAATATCCTGGTCCTTGGGGGAGTGGGCCCTTGCTCCTCCTCAAATCAGGATTTAACAACTCAGGATTCTCTCAAACAAGAATGACTATTTTATTGATAAAACATTTGGTATTACAAAACGTACTTGATCTAAGTACTTAGTCTATATTTATCTTCTCTGTTCTATATCTATTTCATATCATATTCTATTTCTCTATATGTATCTATCTACTACAGGTCTTATTTTATATACATTTTACAATCATAGTTGTCTTAATGATTCTGATGACATTGAATCATGCCTAGAATATATGTTGAGTCAGATTGTGGCTGATTAGAAATTTGTAAGATAACTATCCTTGGATCTGCATTCAAAAATCTTCTCATCCTTTCTTGATTGAAAGGGTCATAGATGCAAAATCTCTCGATGTGGTTAGAATAGATAACTTCCATTGGTTCTAGAACATCAGAGAAGTTCTAGAACCATAGGAAATTGTTAAGGATCAAAACCATGAGAGTTCTAGAGCTATACCCAGGAGTTCCGGAACTAAGTCCAAAAATTTCGGAACTAAATTTTGGAGTTTCAGAACTAAGTCTGAAAGTTCTGGAACTAGATGGTGACAGTGTGATGGTATTCCGGAACTAGTTTGGAAGTTTTGGAACTAAGATGTGTGAGGAAAGATGCTATTGAAAACATACCTGCTTCATTTCCTTGACTATTTAGACCTGCTTTATTATAAAACTAAATTTCAAACACACACTTTGTCAGGAATTTTAGAGCTTTTAAAAATTAGAATCACAATCAATTAAAAGACAAAAAATTACATCCTAACTCATATTAGATAAACTAAAAGTCACAAAATGTAATCAAACTTAATAAAAAGGAGAGTAAGATGAGATCAAATATTATACATTAATTAGAAATATTCTGGCCTCATCATCCACCCTCATATGTGGTTACGATTTATCCACTTGTACATGTCTCGACACTATATCTCTCCATATTCGCGTTGGACCTAAAACAGTTCTTACAAAAATTATATTTCCTCAATTATTATTTGCAATTTAATCTCATCTTAGGAATACCTTGGATCCAAGCCATGCAAGTTGTGCCCTCCACCGTACATTAATGTGTCAAATTCCTCCATGATGGTTATGAACATACTATCACCGCTGACCCAAAACCATTCAAATATTGTCGCATTAATCCTGCCACTTCCATGCCTGTCCTACCACCTTAGCCCATTCCATATACTAACCTAGATAAATATGATGTTGGTCAATCTAGTACACCCACCTCCAATACCCCTTAAATCACTTCTCCTCCCATTACTACTCACACTTCAGCTATCCTTTTGCCCACTATATTTTTCCCTTCCAATACCTCACGTCTACCATATTTTGCTTATGCTCCCCCTTTTACTCCCATGCCACCTTCTGATGTCCTTGATAGTGCTACTTAAACTAATGACACACAAACTGATGTTTCCACCACATCTGATGATGAATTTGATGTTGTAGACATTTCTGACGAGTCACTACCACAACTGGATTTCACCCCTCTCAGTGTGGAAAATTATTATTTCAACGAAAACATTTGTCGCTGATGGCCTAGGTGAATATCATTTCAGAAACCCTCTATCCACTAATGTTATGGTACTATATAAAGGATCTACTAATAGTGTTGATTCTGTTTCATATTCTTCTCCACTCAAGGTAGTTTTGTAACCCCCTTTCACCTGCACCTTATATATCATTCATACATTTTGGGAACACTTTCCTCTCGACCTCGCTAGCTCTGATACTATCTGTACATATGATTTCTTACCCAGGATTGGCATGAAACTTAATGACATGTTGACACCATTCCATTCACCCCACATTTATCACGATTACTTCCATCTTATTGTAGCTTATAGCTTACGGGTTTTCCAATTTATAGTATTTGTTCCAAGCACTTCTCGTGGCTTGCTATTTATACTTGGATGATATTGGCTTGATTATATTGGTGGCATACTTGAACTGCTTCATTCTTTTCTCTCATTCCCCATGCCTTTTGGTAATATTTCCATTGATAATGATTCTTCTCCTGCATATCTACCTAACATTTTACATCGGTGTGCTCATGGATGCCCACCAATTGATTTTACGGATGAATAATATATGATCAATGATTATCTCCTTCATCATACTACATCTTTATACAATCCATCTCATTTTATCACCTACCAAGTTTCTAACGCAGCTCCTACTAGTTTCGTTCAAGACAACGATGATTTATTTGACGATGTTTCCTAGTCACCTTTATCAAACTACCACTGGGGAGCATCGTCACTACCCACTCGCCCCTTCTCCATATTAGTATAAATACATCTCCACTCTTTTCCTTTTCTTCATTCATTCCTCTATATATAGGCATTTTTCTTACATGTCACAACACTCTCGTTACCTGATGACACACTCTTGTGCTTTGGTTCACACTAGACTATTGAGGGATTACCATTACACTGAACCCCACACACTACACTATAGGTTCTACCCATTTATATTATATTACATACATCATGCATCTTACATCATCCTTTTTATTCTTATCCTACATCCTACATTATCCTTTATAACCCTCATTTATCAGCCATTTACACATATGCTATCTTATACATACTACACTAGTTATCATATTATCTACATCTAGTTTTGCATCTCTTTCATACATTTTTAATTTACACTAGATTCCATTATATATGGGTTTAGTCTCACCTATCATCCCTACATATTCTATTTCTATTTACAGCTATTAGTGAATTCCATACATTACACATGCTACATAGATTCTAGTGCATTGCTTACACCACACATCTACCTCACATATTCATCACTTATTTAATTGTACTACATTGTCTTCTACATGTTGCACTCACTACCCTATGACAAAATTTAGTTCCTTGGTCCATAATCAACTACCGAGGGTTTACCAATCAAGTGGACCTTACATGCAATATTTTCCTCATCCACCATTTCACGTGTTAGTGACATACACCTTAGGTTAAATTATCACCCCTTCTTATCATATTGTAGTGGTATACGCTTTAGACTAAATCATCAACCTCTTTTTATCATATTCGAGTGGCACACACCTTAGATTACATCACCACTTGCTTATTATTCTTTTTGTAGTGACATATGCTTTAGGCTAAATCGTCAACCATTTTCACTCTTTCATCTCATAGTGATATACACTTAGGGATAAATCATCACTCATCCATTCAAAAAGTCCTAGTATACGCTTAGGCTATAGGGTCCACACACATCCTTCACTATATGTCATTCCCATTCACTCATTCTATAATGATATACACTTAGGGATAAATCATCACTCCGTTTAACAAATTCGTGATATACACTTCGTCTATAGGGTTCACGAAAATATCTCCACATGTCACATTTCATCACCACTACACATACACATTCAGCACAGTGCGCTAGAAACAACCTGCACTACTTGACCATTTCCCAATGATGCACTCTCGTTTACGGTTCATTATTTACTGTTGAGGGGGAAAACACTATGAGCCTCACTGCATACACATTCCATCCACTCAGGGGGCACATTGCTCCTATCATTCCAGTTTTCATTCTGTTTCATGTATCCATAACATACTACAATGTCTTGAGGGCAGTTTAATTTTTCCTACTAGTGCTATGGATGCTCAATTTATTACACATGTTAGCTTGCTTTCTTATATGTCATTATTAGGGAGTTTTTTAGTGGTGAATATTTGTAATATGGCGAATATTCCATTTTAGAAAAACTGAAAAGGTGAATTTTCTGGTGTGAGTCACTGACATGTTCACATAAAAATTAAATTTTAATATTTTTTAGGGGTTAGCTTCACCTACCTCTTTAAAATATCCCCTATATAATCCTATATTATTCACCAGGTAGAACACTACTTGCTAACTCATAACACCTGGTGATGGGTGACAAGAAGGCTCTGTTGACGGGAGACAAGAAGGCTATGTAGATGGGTGATAAGAAGGATATGTTGATGGGAGAAAAGAATAACCTTCTGACTCATGACAGGGAATTGTTGTTGATGCATGACAAGTTTTTTTTGTTGACGCATGTCAAGGTGTGTTTATTGATGGAAAAACAAGATCTTATCTGAATCAAATTTATCATGCTCAGAACAATGGAAGCTGCTAATGCTCAGAACACCCAACAAGTTACAAAAAAACTCAAAAGTCTCTATTCAAGTATTTTGGAAACTCTGCTGGTTCAGATACCACAACCGCTAACACCCATAGATATCCCATTGAAATCAATTAGAGCACAGGCTGTGTGGAAGGTGTTATTGAAGTGGACATGCATTATGCTCAGTATCAGCAAAATGACACCTATAGTGATACCATGCCAGGGCTTGAAGATATTCTAGTTGAGATGGTTGAGCTTGAAGATATTCCTATTGATTTCCAACCAGGAGTGAAAAATATAACACAAAATTCAAATGAAAATAGTGGTTCACGAAAAAGGAAACCTGATGATTGTGATATTCCTAAAAGCTCTACATGTAAAATAAAAAATGTGAAAACGAACAAGAATATGTGGAAACTTGGGAGGACATACAAGTTTGACTGGGTTGTAAAATTTCCATTTATAGAACCTGTACAGACAGCTAATTATGAAGAAATTTCATTGTAATGTACATGTATAATATATACGTGGAAATTAGGATGGCAACAAAAAATGCAACTGAACTTGGACACAATTGAAAAATAACGTGGAAAATAATATTTCACTGTAACTGGGGAAGATGGCCAAAAAATGAAAACACATAGATGGAAAACTGAAAAAGAATGCATACATGTGAAATATGTGACATAATATAAGGTAGATCAAAAAAGACAGACTTCTCGTAGAAAATGGCGGAACGATCACATTGCAAATTAGTAAGATGAATCAATCAAAATTTCTTGCTAAACTCATAGAGTTTTATACTTTATTCCACATCCTTAAGAAAGGAAGACCGATTTCAAATTTCATCCATTTCAAAGCTTTGTATCAATATAATGGAATGTAGAATGTTCTCTTGTCTCATTGGTCAAACAACAGTGCATGGGAAATGGCTAAATGTCTTGCTATGATTGAAAAGGAAGATTTGAAAGAGTGTGTAAAAAATGTAAAGTTTATCTCTTTGTCGATTGATGAAGTGAAAGTTGTTAACAACACTGCGTGGGCATGCATCCATGTTTACACTTTATAAAATCATATGAGGACTCCGCATCTGTTGGGTGTTTAGAAAATGGGTGAAAATTGTAATGCAAAAAAACCTATATAAACTAGTTATTTCTCTTTTGAAAGAAATTGCTGGCATGACTATGAATGAGATTGCTACGAAGTTGGTATGCATGGGAGAAGATGGTGCATCCATCATTTAGGGTCATATAAATGGGTTGTGTGTTCGATTGCAAACATCATTCACCCCTTATATTCTAGCAATTCCCTGCATGACTCACAAAATTAATTTAGCTTATAAAATTGTTAGAAAATATGAAAATGTTGCAAAATTAGAAGACATTATAAGAGAACTGCATGCCTATATGGAAAGTAGCCCAAAGTGATTTCTTGAGTTTTAAAATTTTTCCATAGGAATTATAGATGGAAAAAAACTTCTGAAGGATGTTGAGACAAGGTGGATTTCATTGGATGAGCTTGCATGTAGAGTGTGTGAGGAGTATCCTTCGTTGGTTGGTTTCGTGCACAAATATCATCATTGAATTGATAGATCGAGGGACTTGTTCTTCTGTTTAACTGATTTGGAGACATTTCTTACATTGGTAGGCATTCTTCCAATGTTACAAGAGATAAATACATTGATGAAGCATGCACAGGGAAGATTAACCTATATTGTTGATTTTATACGGATGATAAAATCGGTATGTATGAGTCTTAATGCCTTGTACACTTCCCTGGATAGTTTTGATACCCTTGTTTTTAATAACTGGGTTTTATTGGATCTTTACCATCCATGATAAATTTTTGAGATTTAATATCCATGATCACCTTTGTATCCATGTTAGCAGGAAAGATATACCACTACACATTCTGCAAAAAATTAAAGATGTTACATCAATGGAAAAAGAAGAAGTTCAGGTGACACGAAATCTATTTGATTCTATGGTAATTGAAACAAGAATAAAACTCAGAAAAATTACAGAATCCTTAGCATCAGAAATTAGAGAACATTTCAGCCAAGACAAAATTCTTCAAGCCATGGGTGTGATGAATCCAAATTTTTGGAATACAGAAGGTGGCCGTGCTGATTTTGTAAGTGAGATTTTCCATAAATACATGGGTACAATATTGGATCATCTTAGCAAGACATCATAGGTCAAGGGTATTGAAATAAAAGGTATACTGAATGTTGATTTAATAAATACTCAATCAACTAATTTTGTAACGACAATGAGGTCACAATATAAACTCTTAGACAAACCTTCAGAGAGTGGTGCTATTACAAGGATCTGGTGAAAAATATACCAAAGTAGTGTGTTACATGAAGACATTAGTGAATATGTTTGGTTTCATGAGTTGTTCCAAACAATGATTTTGCGATCTGTGGAGGATGAAAGAGTTTTCATTGTTTTATCTTTTATTAAATCAAAACTGAGAAACAAGTTGGATAAAAATATCGAAAGTTGCACAAGGTGTTATGTTTCTCGTTACTCTTTGGAAACCTTTCCTTTTGACAGAGCTATTGCTCATTGGAATTCCCTTGCCGAAAGAAGAGGTGTAAATAATACTGCTATAAGTCGAAGTAATCTCAATGATGATACTAGAAGTGGTGCATCTTCAAACTCTGTGGATGCGAATATTGAATATAAAGAAGCTATTGAAAAAG
This sequence comes from Taxus chinensis, assembly GCA_019776745.2. Taxonomy (NCBI): domain Eukaryota; kingdom Viridiplantae; phylum Streptophyta; class Pinopsida; order Cupressales; family Taxaceae; genus Taxus; species Taxus chinensis. Next base: position 172,336,916 of record CM034150.1, on the reverse strand, counting down.
GATTGTTTCAACTTTAAATAGGTATCACCTTGACGTTACACTTTAACTATTCTTATTTATTCAATTTCATATTAAGAGATTCTAATTTAATTGTTTATAGTTTTACATAAATACCATTTTAATTCTACAGATGCAAATATTGACAGTGAGGAGGCTATTTTTGATTTGTAGTTATCATCAAAGATTTTATAGGTATGTATATCTACATTTATTCAAACACTATTATTTATTAAAATTGGATTTATTTCATTGGTATTTTTAATTTTCAAACCACTTTGATATTGTATTTTTCACGATCTTCAAAGCTCAGATATGGATTCTGCATATTCTTCCATGCTTAGTGTTTAGTATAGCTTCCATCCACTATGTAGTGCATTCTTGATATTTTTGTCGCCTTTGATATGAATAGGTTATGGTTTGCTTTAATTTTCTTAGGTTAGATATGGATTCTACATTTTAATTTCTCTTCATTTCATTGATGTTTATGAAAAATGTGGGTTGACATACATCCAAGGAAGCTCTCACTTCTTGGGACTGAGATTATCAGGAAACTCACCCATTTTTATTCTAATCCTTATCAATTTTTTGTGTTGAATTTTCGAGAATCGAAGGTCGTCTATATTGGTCAAGAATATAAGAGGTACTTTAAACCCTATCTTAGCCATAATTTTAAATGTGAAGAAGATTTTACTGTATTTAGATATCTGTGTCATACCACATTCTTTTTTTCCTTTGAGATTTGTCGTTTCAATTCAATATAAAGGTTTGAAAATAAATGTGAAGAAATAATATACATATTAAAGAGTTTGAAATTTAAAATAGAGAGAAGAAGATTTCACTGTATTAAGATGTATCTATCACACCACATTCTTTATTTTCTTAAAACAATTATCCCTTATCATCATCTAGTCACATACAATTCATCATCATCCGTATCTACTCTAATTTCGTTATCCACATAGCACCACATTCTAAATGATTAAATGAATGATATATTCTAATGTCATTAAACATATTAGATGTCATCACCCACATGTAATGAAAAATGTAATCATGACCATCATTGCAAGTAGAGATAATATTGCATAAATTTTAAATCCAAGAATCATGACTATCCATCAAACATACACACCATATACAATATATAAATTCTATATAAAAATATAACAACATACAATTCATCTAGTCACGTAAAATTCATCATCATCCATATCTACTCTAATTTCATTATCCAGACATCCACACCTAATGTCCACATAAAACTACATTCTAAATGAATAAATTAACAATAAATATAACCACATCTACTCTAATTTCATCATCCAAACATCCACATCTAATGATAAATGTAACTATCACCATCATTGCAAGAAAAGATAAATTGAATAAAGCTTAAATCCAAACTTCAAATTAAATAAATATTCAAGTATCAACTTTCATTCTTCTATATATAAAATATTTAAAGTTTTAATTTTGAGGTTCCCCAATCCTCAAGCTTCAATCATTAAAATTTTCACTAGACCCTATTGTATTCCTTACCTCAATTATCCCTGAACTAATCAGATCCTCAATAGTCATGTCTAGGTTCTTGACAATTGCTTCTTCTTCCTTTGTAGAATCTCCATGGGATGTCAAAGAAGGATCTGCCACTGCCTTTTCTTTAAATAAAATATTAGGGTCATATCCATTCTCTTTAATTATCCACTTAAGTGTATTATTTTGTTTATTAACCAAAACAATATTTTCTTTCATCTTAATTGCTGTAGATAAATTGTTCTTTGTTGTTTTCAAGTGAACTTGGAACACCTTAGCTTAACTCTTTAAATGTTCATATTTTAGTTGCAACAAAAAGAGTGAAGTCAATTAAACATATCAAAAACTAATTTTTAATTGAAATTAATAAAAAATCTTTTTTCAAACTGATTATACTTACGGTAACTCTATCTCGTTTGGCATTTGCAATCGCCACCATTTCCTTATCCTTAGACCATTTATTGAAATAGGCCTTGGCATCAACACATATATTTTCCAATCTATTTAATAATTTATCTAAAATATTTTCATTATAGGTGTTGTTCTATGCGACAGTACCACTTTTATCTCTGATGAATAATGTAGCCATCTTCGTAGGTTGATTTTTGACTGTTGCAAATAAGTTCCTCTTCTCCAATGGTTATCATAATGACTTACTATCGTAGATATTAATACTTTTTTCCCTTCACTCCCATTGAATGAGCTCACTGATTTGAGGTGTGATAAATTCATTCATATGGGATTGAAAATCATAGCCAATAAAGTTCTTGAAAGAAAATGTTGGCAAATCATCACTATTTGTATCAGAAGAGGATTATTTTGAAGGAGAAGTATGATGACTTTCAGTTCCAGAAACATTTCCTACATCTTTTTGCTTTTGGGAACGCTGATCCTAATAACAATAATAAAAATTAATATTAAAATTGAAATTGAAATGTTGAAAATTTAAATAAATTTAAAAGTACATTGAGATGGAAATATATCTATTGGCCCTAAATCATATCATGTGTGTTGAAAAAAGCAGTTGCATCAATACTATCAATGCCTAAATAATCTCATCTAAAGTTATTTGATTAAAAAATGATTTCCCTGTTATAGTGGGACAACCAGCGAGAGAGAGGGTTGGAATAATGAATGACGAGGGAATGTTTAGTGTCCCGCTAGGGGCTGAAATCATTGGCATGGGTTTACTAATGGTCTTTTGTCCTAAACCTTTGGTCACCATTTTGAATCATAATTGTGGGTTTGATTGAGTAGATGGGGTTTGTATATTTTGAGTAGAAGACAAAGGATTGCTATCAACTTTGAATAACAAGAACACAATCATTAGTAATGACTAAATAATAAGTAAAAGTATTTAAAAAATCACAAAATAAATGAAGTCATACCTTGTTGAGTGGGATTTTGTTGCAGTACGAATTGATTGTGTAACTTTGGGGGCTATGATAGAGTTTGAATTGTTTTGGTTGGAGCTGATGGTGGTATTTTCTATTGAGATTCAAAAATTACACGAGATTATACCTAGTGAGTTGACGATGCTTTCTTTGAAGCACACATGTAGTCCAAAGTCCCTGCAAGTGCAGGAACTACATGTAAATTTAATATGGTAAATCATTAAATGGTAAAATCAAAATTTAAACAACCCTACTTTGAATGTTAAGGGTATTACATCTCTGTCATTTCATTAATGAAAACACTTGGGCATTAGCTGATGAGTGAACTTGGATTTTAGATTGTGATTCTCCCGAGGCCTCAACATGTTGTTGGCCTCTTCCTCTTGATGATTTTTTTTTTCGTGGAAGTGACTCCATAATTTTTTTTTGCATACATAAAAGATTAAAAAAAAAATTACATTATATTAGTACACGAAGATTTGATCAGAATGAGAAAAACATAAACAATACTGCCCTTTGTAAAGATGAAATATGGACTATTTACCTACTACTCTTTAATTGGAATTGAAATTTTTTTCATTGTCTCGTTTGTACAAGTTGGAATTGGTTCATATTTTAAATTAAAATAACCCTCATAATAAAGAGCTAGGATATAGTTTGTTGATTGAATAACTATTTTTTCTAAAATTGATGCATTGGTAATTGTACGCCGGAAAAGCGACAAGCGAGTGTGGGAATCTACAGGTAACTCTTCCGCGTACCCGACCTCCCGAGGTCGTGCCGAGACAGCCGGTGGGGATGGAATATGCGTGGGATGCAGACAAACTAGTTAGGCAGTCTAATGTCTTCAACACGCACTAATGGAATTTGTGAATCTAAGGCAAAGAAGGCCCTTCTAACTTGGACTGGTGTGATAGATCGATCAGCAAGGATGACTGCTCGAAGGCTCCAATCAATATCGAGCTCTGGCGTGATTCGATCTATGGGTTGTGGAATACGTGGGAAATGACCTGGGATAGTTTCGTGTATGTCTCCAGATAAGGTCATATGGTGGATGTTGAATACAATTGACTCTACGGACGATTCTCTGGCCTAGTCCAGAATTCTCTAGCTTCGTTAGCCGCTATATCTAGTAAGGAAAATTGTTCGATGATGATGGGTGGAAGTGGAGTGGATTGGAATACTAGTGTGCGTAGGCCAATGTTTATATCTGATTGACTTATGGATTCGTTAGGCTGTGGGGACTTGTGGGTCACAACCGTAGACTCTTGGTTGTTGCGGTTCTGTTATGGTCATATACGAAATCAAGTCCTGATTCCTAGTATCCAGTAATCATATGCTTTCTCAGCTTCTATGTTTAGGACCAACAACTGCGTGATTTTCTCAGAATATCTCACAGGCGTTCGTGCAACCTGGATCCTTAGACTAGTGTCTATGTCTGTGAGAGTGTCTCCTGCACTTGGCTGTGGGACCAAAGGATCACAACCAAAGGTTTGTTCTCTTTTGAACCCTTCTACAGTCATGTGAATGTTTATCTAGGGTAATCTGTAATTCGGTTGATTTGACCAAAACGTGTGTGCTTGGTCGTCTTCTATGTTTAACCCTCTCAACTGAGAACTGACTAGTTGTAAATCTGTTGTTGTTTGGAATACTTGTATTCTGAGGTTTTGGTCTATGTCAACTATTGCTGTGACGAGGTTTGGTTGAGGCACGATTGGCTCAAATATGTATTCCCCTGGGCTCCTGAGGTCCCGTGATTGTCATACAAAATGAAATTTAAAATCTAACTGTAATAAAGCAAATTCTAACTATGTGAAATAAAACTAAAACATATATAACTTCTATTTTTGCATTTAACTTTTTGAGAGTTTAAGGAAAGCAGCTATTTTAAACGTATCTAGAAATAACAACTAAATAACAACTTAAAACAAACAAAATAACCGAGTGTAGTTATTTGTCTGTGCAATTTTTAGATTTATTCTAAATAATGCAATAACTTTCCTAATCTATTTGACAAGGTTCTCGATCCTACCTCAGAAGTGAGGAGTGAATCATAGTTTCTCAGAAACTATCAATCCTCACAGCTTCCCTGGCAATATCGAGAATAGAAATTACTGAAATGAAACAATTAACTACCTTATTTGATATGATTCTAACTAGAACTTTGAAAGTTAAAACCTGGATTACGCAGAACAGAGGCGAATCCGATGGTGTGTGTGATCTTGTCCCCTCAGTGTGATCTCCTTGTTCTTTCGTGTTCACGTGGATCCAGAAAAGCGTGTAATGCCAGCATCGACAGAAATAGATATTGGGACAAGGACAGCTCAGAATACAGACTGGAAAATTCGAGTAGGAGAGGGATAGCACAAGAGTACAGAGCTTGGCTTATGTAATTCCTAGCGGGATTTTATTGCGAGTCATGCAACATAAAGTGACCAGAACCTGAAACTACCCTGTTTGAAGAGCAAAACCTGCAACTTTAATGGCTTCCTAAGCTATTCTACTCCAATGGAATGGATAAAACAACAACACTATTTGCACAAGCTGGATATGTGGCTTACCAATAGCTGGATAATGCTAAATAAGCATGCAAAGAATTAAAACTATGGCTCTAAACAGAACAAAAGACTGAACTATGAAAATGAGAGCTTGAAGGTGAATGAGGGGCAGACCTGGCAGACAGCACTTGCACAAGGTGGATATGTGGCTTACCAACAGCTGCACAATACTAACTAAGCCTGCAAATGAACTGAAACTATGGCCTCTAAGAAAAATGATAAACTGAACTATGGAAAAAAAAATGAGGATGAGAGCAAAAGATCCAGTCCTTTGTTTGTGCACAAACCATTTATTTATAGCTTTCATTCACCCAAAGATCAAAACCAAACTGAACTCTAAAAACCATAAACAATGGCCAAACACTATTCCAGGGGACCAAAAACATAAATGCATGCCCAAGTCGGCAAGGAAAGTTGGTGAAACATTGATATTTTACGTGAGTCGCGTCAAATCACTTTTTGGAAAACGCGTGCAGGACCGCCGCTCTGAGCAGGGCAGCGGTTACAGGACCGCCGCCCTGATCAGGGTGGTGGTCACGAGACTCCCACCCAGGCAGGGCGGCGGTTTCGTCACTGAAGATCAAAAGGTCAAGAAAAGAGGAAAAAAGGGGAAAAAAAGGACGCGGGGGCTAAGCGGGGCATGCGGGATGTTAACGCATACTCCGAGGGCTTTTCTGGATCCCGAACACCTTGCGAGGAGACCTGTATCATCATTGGGGCACTTGTTACACTGTTCCGGCAGTACAGTACCTTACAATTTTGGGTACGTACATATTGCCCCCTCGGAGAAGCATTTTAGCCATGAAGAGGCGTAAAACGGTGGGTCCGAGTATGGCAGTCCCGAAATGGGAAGTTAGAAGTTATACCTGACACGTCCGTGTGTTGAAATGACGCCATCTGAAATTCCCCGCTATCTGCAAAATGAAGAGAGAACTCAAGTGCAGATAGATACAATAATTTGGAAAATAAATGCTAAAATAATAGGGAATGAGAACGTACCATTCGTGCGGGGATAGGAACTTACCTCCATCAGCGCTCCAAACCTACGAAAAAGTCTTTTAAAACGAATCAGGGCGCTATATATATGAAAGTGGGCCCATTTTCCTATTCATTTGCGCGAGTTGATTTGATCGATTTTGAGCTCTGGGACCCACGGTGATAGGTTTTCTTGCATGAGTAGAATCGAAACGTTCGCAGCGAGATTGTGATCATGCCTCCACGTGCGGAACACCGCCCTCGCTAGATCACAAGTTGGTTTTCTTTAATTTTGTGCTTTTCCCCCCTTAAATTTGAAATGCCAAATTTGTTATAATGGGGGGGTCATTTTTGACAATGCTAGTGTTAAAAGGTCCTTCTAGGGGGGGCGCCTACTGGGTAGGCTCCATTTTTAGGTTAAATGGTCATTTTTTTGCTTGTTTTAGGCCTTTTTAGATTAAAAACCCACGTGGGTTTCCGGACCACGACCGCCGCCCTGTTCAGGGCGGCGGTTACATGACCGCCGCCTTTAAGATGGCGGTTACAAAACCGCCTCCCTGCTCAGGGCAACGGTTTTGCACAGAATGCAAAAGGAAATAATATTGAAGATTACACTTGTATTTTTTTTGCATTGCATCTACACGTTTTTATGACTCTCTCGGTGTTGTTCGGATATTAACTTGCTCTATTTTGTGTGTTTTGGGTGTATGCAGGCGAGAGAGGAGTACATTAGATGGAGCAGAGAGAGAGAGAGTGTGTGATTGGCTCTCAGGGGTACTGGATACCCTCTCAGAGGACGAGGATGACACACTACAGAGGGCCGGTATACTGCACATATCGCGTGTGCCACATGTTGCACCATCTAGTCATATCCTTTGTGACTTATTTTCTTACTAGGATGCAGATCAGAACACCTTCCGATTGCTAGGGGTCCATGGTGAGTGGACCATCACATTAGAGGACGTCTACCACATTCTGGGGGTCCTGATCATCCGGGAGGTGAACTTACATTAGAGACAGCAGGCTCCCGGGCACAGATTGCGCAGTGGGCAAGCATATATGGGAGATGTAGTCATCTCCAGTGGGGTCGAAGAAGGGGGTGAGAGTTTGATCCATTCCTTCTTTGCCTATCCCCATATTTCGACAGGCCATCATGGGGATCCTTGCCTCGAGATTGATCAGGGACAAGGGAGGGGACACATTGTTATATTGTTGGGCCCCCCATCATTACACAGATAGAGGGGCAATGACCAGATATACGCCTGGGGTGCAGACATTTTAGGGACCACCTACCATGATCTATATAGGGTGGTCCGTTTACAGGGACAGTCATTGAGCCACCCAACTCTAGTCATGAGTTGGGTGTATGAGCATTTTATCCCTTATGGCAGGGGTGTGGAGGTGGCAGATCCTGGGGCTGTGAGGGCAGCTAGATGGATGGACATGTCGGTGCTCAGAGCACCTCATCAGCCAGTTTCCTCCCTTATTACTGCAGACATGGAGGCGACACCGTACCAGCTTATGGACAGACATATGGGGCGAGGAGACTCTTACCCTAATCTCTTGCTCCACCACAGGGTAGCTTATTGATTAAGTGGGATGATGTAGAGATACATCCTTTCGGCTGGGTTCCTCAGTAGTTTGGCCTTCCATACGCGGGTATGCTTCCCCTAGTGGCACCAGTTTATAGATCAGTTCACGAGGCTATAGGGGGGGCCTAGAGGCCGAGGTTGGACAGTGATTACTCCTGGAATTCCCATTGCAGCTAGGAGGATAGTTCATGCTAGAGGGAGAGCCGGTGCGCCTCGGGCACCTTTGCTTTAGATTGTTGCGGGTCCCGCTCATAGTAGCGATGACCCCATAGATATTGACTCTGAGTCTGAGGAGTTCACAAAGGGAGGGTCAGAGGAGGAGACTGAGCACAGCGATCCTGAGTGGCATGACACTCAGGATATTATGCAGGCAGAGAGGGCTGAGTAGAGCATAGAGAAGGACACTCTAGTTTCAGAGGAGCCACTCTCTCAGGGCCATGGTGGAGAGGATGAGTCAGTTACAGGGCATCATTTTTCCCCCTGCCACGGGAGCATCCCCTTCAGCTCAGTAGTGGCATCCGCAGCAGGTGCCAGTCTCAGCGACCCATCTTGGATGCTTGGGGATCCGAGTAAGTTACCCTTTCTCCCTTTTAATGTTTATATGTAGGCTCTCCTTAGTTGCTATTGTTGTATCTTTTACCCTCTTACTTGGTTTCTAATTTGTTTTCTTCTTTTTTTGTAGAGATTGTTGATGAGTGGTGGGATTTGATCTGCAAGGTATGTACCGATTCCCTGATGATCCCCATGGATAGGACCCACGTGGAGCTGTCCGTAGATGCTAGGGATCCCTCAGCAGCCGGTTAGACATACCAATGTCTTCGCTCCCGTTTGGCATGTGGCCAGGATGGTGTCGACCCTCCGCATAGAGTTAGCGGGCTACAAGATGCCTGAGTGCATCATGAGGAGCCATTATCATGGTGAGACTACGACTGCCCCTCAGGACCCTGAGCCCTCCGTACATTCAGAGCACCGGCGTAGCCGGAGTCCTAGGCATGGGCGCGCACCTTCGGGAGGGGTCTCGCAGGGATTGAGAAGCCATTTGGCTCTCGTGCATTTTGTATTATATATTCTTTATATCACCTCTTACGGGGCTCGTTTGAGACATTTTTTTTTTTTTTTTTTTTTTTTTTTGTTTTTTTTACCACGCTTAGAGCATGATGGCATTATATGTAAACATTAATTATTTATATATATATGCATTCTTTTTGGATTAAAAGCTTGGCACTCATGTTTTTCTTTCTATTTCCAGTTTCTTTGTGTATACTACGATGTATGTTTATATGCTCTTTAGAATGTATGCAATGGAGTAACAGATGATGTAAATGTTCGCTTTCTTTTTGTGTTTCATGATGTTGATAACATGATAATGTAGATATATTGTGATTTTGAATCTTAGCTTTTGTGAGCAATTTGGATACCTCATGTTTGTTTTGCAGAGTGATGAATAAAACTAGTATGATGCAACAGATTAACTTGCCCCATTCCTAACTCCACGCAACTAGTAAGATGCGAGGGCTCATCACCGAGAGTTAAGAAGGGTGCAAGTTTATGAAATGTGGTGAAACGATAGTGATGAAAGACAGACAAAGCTTTAGTGGAACCAAATTTGAAGCTACAAGCTTACTCTACCCGAATGACTTCATAGTTTAGAATGCACTTGCTTTGCGGTTTATCCAGACTTAGACCTGTACATGGCCACATAGTAGACAAGATCTAGGTTTTTAGGATTTTAATTATTTTGGGATTTTACAACATCTGATTCTTTTTTTTTTGACTCAAAGTTTCAGAGTTTGAATTGTTTGTTTATGACTTTTAACATTTGCTTTGTCAAAAGGACCCCCTGTACTCTGCCCCATGCTACTAGTAAGAAGCATGGGTTTATCACCGTGGGCAAGGTATAGGCGAGTAAGGGCACTTCCATCCTTTCCCAACCCTACGTCACTAGTAAGAGATGCAAGCTCATCACCGAAGGTTGGTGGGGCAAGGAAATGTGTAAAATTAAAATTTTCTGTTTAATCTCTTGTTGACTTGTTTTCTTGAGTAAAATGTCAGTATGTGCTTATTTCCAAAGAGATATATATATATATGGGATAGATTTGACACCATGAAGCTTCTAGAACAGACCATAGGCAAGACACCTATCCTAAGAAGAAATCAAAGTGAGAATAAACTTGCAGATCTTGGTATGGTTACCGTTAAGACTTTGTCATGTTTGACTTTATTTGATAAAATATTCTGAGATGATTCGATGATATATGAAGATGGAGAGGTATGATTAAAGAGCTTTATGCCAACAACATCATGAGTTTGTAGTGAACTACTTTGAGAATAGATTCCTTGATCACAATTTATGTAAGAAACAAGTGGACAAAATGATATTAATCTGTATGAAGATGCAATGTAGATAATTATACAAGTAGTGCTAGTTGCTTATGCGTAGAATCGCTTGAGGTGCAGGGAATTGACTGTTTCGCCAAATTCCTCACCTTCTAACGTACATAAGAGGTAAGCACCATTTCCGTAGTCCTTCATGACTCGGTATGGGCCCAACCATTTGGGTTGGAATTTGCTTCCTTCGCCGGTCTTCTTGTCGATCCGGTTGTCTAGCCTTAGAACTAGATCACCTTCGTATATGTCATGTTCATAGACCTTCTTGTTATACTACTAGCACATTCGGTCAGCATAAGCTCTATGCCATTATTCAACATCTAGCCTAGTTTTAACTAGGATTTCTAGTTGGAAAAGGCGTGCTTCTCTGTAAGCATTTTCATCCAGAATCCCTTGTAGTGAAATGCAGAGATTGGGTATTTCAACCTCAAGCGGGAGAACTGCTTCTGCCACCCAAATACCAACGAGAAAGGATTTGCTCCCGTTGGTGTTCTTATTGAGGTTCGGTGGGCCCACAAGGCTGGATATAACTTCAAATGCTAATCTCATTTGTTTTCTTTCACCATTTTTAGGAGAATGGATTTCAGTGTCTTGTTTGTCGCTTCAGCCTGTCTGTTGGCCTGCGGGTGATACAAGGAAGCCATATGATGGCTTCTCTTAAATTTATTGGATAGTTCGCGAACCTCTTCATTCTTAAAAGAAGTTCCATTATTAGAGATAATGATTTGCAGGATACTGTACCTGTAAATGATTTGGTTCAAAATGAACTTGGGGATCACAGAACCAGGTACAATAGTAAGAGGCATGGCCTCCACCCATTTGGTAAAATATTCAGTGGCCGTGATTATAAAATTATGGCTGTCTGTGGATGAGGGAGAGAATTTCCCTATTAAGTCTAGACCCCATGTAGAAAAGGGCCATGGAGTAGTGATTGGTTATAGAGCTTGTGTTGGCATGTGGATCTCATGGGAGAATTCTTGGCAATTATGACACCCTGCGTACAAACTCTATCACGTCGTATTCTAGAGTGGGCTAGAAATATCCCATTCGGTGTATTTTTCAAGCAATAGCGTGGCCATCAAAGTGGCCTCCACATATTCTGCTATGAGATTTATGGATAATCTTCTTGGATTCCTCCGTGTTGACACATCTTAGGAGCATTCCATCGAATGCTTTTTGATAGAGCACCTGCTCTATAATGATGTATTTAGCTACGATTATGCGTAACCACCTTCTTTGCTGCGGTGTAACTCCTTCTGGGGTACGTATGGTCCATAATATAATTAATGATATCAGTGTACCAAAGACACTCAGAGATAGAGGTTCGGGCTTCGATGTAGTATACGCACTCATCTGGAAAGTCTAAATCTACTAAATCACCTCCATCTAATGGGTTATCGGCTAACCAATCTGCGATGATTTGTCCTTTAACCGACTTCTGATTTATAAATGTTAATTCTAATTCTCTCATTAGAGTTATAAAACGTCCAGCCTTTTTAGATAAGGATCCTTGTGTGAGGAAAGTCTGTAAATGGTCCGTTTTTACCATGACCCTTGTTTCTTGATTCATCATTTAATGTCTTAGGCGTTTAGTAGCAAAGACTATGGCAAGACATTCTCGTTCTGCCTGTGTATAGCATGTTTCATAGTCGAGCAACGTTCGGCTGATGAAATAAATTACGCGTTCTCTCTTGTTATCATCTTCTTGGGCCAACATACAGGCCAACGAGACATTGGTAGCTCATGAATATAGAATCAATGGGCGATCTAGCTTAGGTGGCATTAGCGTAGGTGGTGATAATAGGAAACGCTTAACTACTTCAAAGGCTTCATTACAGTCTTTGGTCCAATCAATGCTATAGTCTTTCTTAAGTAAATTGTTGATTGGATGAAAGGCGAAGCTTAAGTCTCGGATGAATCTTTGGATTGCACCCTGCTTTCTGAGGAATGACTTGACTCCAGATTCATTTGAAGGTGGAACCATTTTGAGGAAAGCCCAGATTTTGGTCGGGTCGACATCTATCCCTCGTGACGATATGATATAACCTAGGAGCTTCCCTCCCGTTACACCAAAGACACATTTCTCTGGGTTTAGTGTGACTCCGTATTCTATTAGACGTGAAAGAATGACGCGGAGTACTTCAGGATGGTCACAACGCTTCTTGGCTTTAGCCAATAAGTCATCCACGTAAGATTCCATGATTTTATGAATTAGATCATGAAATATGTATGTTATAGCCCGTTGGTACGTAGCACTGGCATTCTTGAGACCGAATGGCATAACAACGTAGCAATAGGTTCCCCAAGGAGTTATAAATGTGGTTTTAGCTTGATCTTGCTCAGATATTCTGATTTGATTGTATCCCGAGAATCCATCCATGAGAGACAAAAGCTCAAACCCAGCTGTTGCATCAATAATGACATCAATAGATGGCAACGGGAAGTCGTCCTTAGGACATGCTTTGTTGATGTCTCGAAAATCTATGCAGATACGTATCTTTCCATTCTTCTTGAGAACGGGAACGATGTTAGATACCCATTGGGAATAGTCGACTGGCTTGATGAATCCTACCTGAAGGAGTTTTATTACCTCCTCCTTTACCATGAGAGCTACTTTAGGTTTCATAGGTCTTGATTTTTTCTTAACTGGCTTTGCATCTGATTTAGTGACGAGGTTGTGCACCGCAATGTGGGGTGTAACTCCTATCATTTCCTTATAACTAAATGCAAACGCCTTTTGATGTTCTTTGAGGATCCGCGTATGTATTTCCACTTCTTCTGGGGTTAAGGATGATCCTAATTTCAAGATTTTTGGTTCGTCATCTATCCTGATGTTGACATCGATTGTCTCTTCGATCAAAAAGGCGTTACCCTCTTCGCACTCAGGTGGTGCTAGAGGTAAATCCAAATCATCCCCATTTTCTACTGCGTATATGCTAGGCTCCATTTGTGAGGGGAGATCCATCATGGGATTTCTGAAATAGGAAGACGAATGTGGAATTAAGGATAAATCTAGCATATGATAGGAGAGATGTAGTGCTGCATAAGCGTTTAAATAATCCAAAGTGGCCATGTCACTATCAACATGGTCTAGGATGGTAGATTCACTTCCACTTGAAAGGGTATTTGTCATTGTTTTTATCAATGGTTCGTCACGAATGGACACTGTGAACTGGGTATCTTCTAACTCATTGCTTGGAGTAAAACGTGATGCTAAAGTTGCTATTGAATCGGCGAGAAGATTTTTCTCTCGCGGGATTGTTTCAATGGATATGAAGTTAAATGCCTTGCTTAAATTTAATACAACATTTTTGTAAAGCTGCAAGTGTTCGGCTTTGGTTTCATATACCTTAGAAACTTGGTTTGCCACTAATTGCGAGTCTCTTAATACTTTGATTGTTATCAACACCAATTCTCTTGGCTAATGTGAGGCCAAGGAGGAGGGCTTTGTACTCAGCTCCGTTGTTTGTGCATTCAAATTTTAACTTAAAGGCGAATGGGAGGACTTTCTCCTCGGGCATGAAGTAAGAATTATACCTGTCCCCCCGCTCCATAACAGCATTTAAGCTCCGTCGAAATGGAGAGTCCAATACTTAGTTGGGAGTATAGATGTTGGGGCATCTGCTATGCGTTTGCACACTCTACTTCTACCATACAGAGGTCTTCTGCTGGAAGGGAACCAACACCTAGGGAATATCCTATGCCTACTGAATCAAATGGTAAGAACATTGGTGAATCTTCTTCTATTAACTCAACGATTTTTGCGAGTAGTCCCTAATGATACCGTTTCTTTAGCTTTATCGTTATGGGTTGGGGTTGTTTTGGCTATATTGATAGTTTCAAGATCCGTTGTAGGTACCAACTTCTCCTCTGGTTTTGGGTCAGTGGGTTTATTAAGTTACTTTATTGGAAGTTCAAATTCTGAGTGTACCCCTGGTCTTTTCTTTAAATCAGCTAGGTGCAAATCGAAAGGTTTTGGATCACCTTTGGCTACAAATATCTTTCCTAGATGTAAAAATCTTACTTCTTGAAATAACGTAGAAGGGATTTCCTTCATTTGGTGTATCCATGGTTGGCCGAGTATCATATTATTATTAGTTTCCCCGATCTATAATATAAAACTCAGTCATGATTTTTTTGGGTCCTAAGGTGACCGGGCAGTATTATAGTTCCTATCGAAGTGGCTTTAAGGCTATCATAGCCTCTCAATGTATTTCGAGTGGTGGAATAGTTTGTTTCCCCCATATCCTAGATTTTAGAGGAAAGAGAAAGGGACTATGTTAACTGTGGCCCCATCGTCAACCATTGCCCATTTTACATAGTTATTATAAACCCATACTTGTAAGTGTAAGGCTGGATCACCTCGGCGTGCGATCTCAACATCTGTGGGCATTTTACTTATTTCGAATATGAATTCGACATCCTTTTCCCGGCTGCCCCGGAGGGTGGATATCAAAATCTACTTGATTTACTTGTGTTTCAGGAGGTGGAGTGATGTTAATTAGATGACCTAGACCTAACACTTCTAAAAGAGCAACTCTGTGAGGAGGAGAGTTCTTTCGTAAATCTAAAAATGAAATGTGCGAGAAGGTCTTTGTTAGGTCACTAATTAAATCATAGGCACCGATGGGTTTTTCTACTATTTGTTGCCTCTTATCTGTTTTTGGCAGATGACTTGGGCTCGGTTGAGAGAAATATTCTCGTGTTCTTGTTATAGCTTCGATAGGTAGTTCAACATTTAATTCTACCAAACTGACTATCTTGGGTCTCGGTTGACTTCCTAACTATGGCGCAACTGATGGATTTAGTGAAGTCGAGGCTTCGTGATCATTATTTCCTCGGTATTGCACCCTTGTTTGTCCCAGTTGGATTTAGTCTGTTATTATCATGATTTGGGAGTGGATCGTTAAAGATCTTAAGGGGAGCATTCTGAGGGGAAACTGCTCCTGCTAGCGTGTTTAGTGGTGATGACATGGGATCTACCAAAAACAAATATGTGAAGAACTGTCTTTGTTCTTCTGGTAAACGTTGCATGAATTTATTGTAGTCATGACACGTTCTAGTATCATGACCCCGAATTTTGTGGAAACCACAATAAGAATTGGGATTGTAATTCCTGTTTTGTTGGTTTGATGTATATTGTGGCCTAAAATTCTTATCAAACTGTTGCCTATTAGGATTAAAATTTTGCATTTGTTATTTCTGGCTTTGGTTTTGATAACCAAATGAGTTTTGTTTTGGCCCTTATATAGGATTTCACCATTGTTGTTGTTGTTGTGGATGGTTAAAATCCACTGTATTGATTGTCGGGGTAAAGTTGTTGTTTCGCTGGTTGTTTGTTTGTGATGGAGTATTAACAACATTTACCCTCTTGGGTTGGTCGGTTACTCCATTTGTTGTTACACCCCAATTTTTTTTAAGGATTTTGGGTCCTTGATTAATGTTTGTGGTAGTGGGATAATTTGTAGCGTTCTGATTGGGGGTGATTAACCTCCCATTTGCACCATATGTTTTACGGCCACTATCTATCGCTGCTTGGTCTATTCGAAGAGTGCTCTCAAGTACTTCATCGTAAGTTCTTAGTGGGAACTTCTGGATTTCTTCCTTCACCTCTTTGCTGAGAGAATGAAGGAATAAATCACATAGTTCCATCTAATCCATGTTTGGAGCACTTACTGAAGAATAAAGAACTGTACGCCACCTCTGGATGAAATGGGCGACAGATTCGTTGTGTTCTTGTTTGATGTGCAAGAATTCCCTGATTCCTGTTCTTAACAGTTTGTTCATGTCGAAGGCCTTGATGAACTCTGATACGAGTTGTTTAAATGAATGGATGGAGGCTTCAGGTATTCTATAATACCAGTCGAGAGTGATGCCTTCTAAAGTTTTGGGGAATATTTTAGCAACAACCCCATCCCAAGGGAGTAATTCACGTATGGCTGTAGCGTAAGCTTTGATATGCGCATTTGGATCTCCCTCACCTTTGTACTTGGGTAAATCGGGAAGGGGTCTTGGAAGCATGACGCTTCGTATGGAAAAGTCTTAAGGGCTCTTTCAGATATTCTGAATAAGTCCCTATCACATAGGTTTCGACCATTGATGGTGGTTGCTGAAGGGGTGGTGGTGGGATGGGTTGTTGGTATGGGGCAGCATATGCATTGGCAGGGGCATAGGGAAGTCCTTGCGTTTGAGAAAAAAGGCCAGGAGAGGAGAACATATCTCCTTGTGGTGATTTGGAGTACATGTTTAAGTATGACAGGGTATTGTCTAGTAATGGGTTATTTGATACTAGACTGGGAGGAATAGTGTTAGAGATGACAGGCCTTGTTGGCGTTTGTTGTGGATATTGAGGAGGCATGCCTAACGTGCCTACTCCTGTGAGGAGATCTACTTGGCCAGAGTGATATGGAGGATTGGAACTTCCTGCTTGCATGAACTGAGGATTTTGACTTGCTTGAGCAAGTTCTAACCCTCTCACTTTTTCTACTAATGTTGAAATGACTTCATTTGGTGAAGTCACAGTGCTTTGCCTGAGCGGCATTTGTTGTATACCATGGTGTTGTATAGGCATGTGATATCCTGCTATAAACTGATCACTATCTTGCCAAGTTTCTCTGAGATTATTTCCTATATGTAGTGGTATAGAGGTATTTTCTTGAAAAGAGACCTCGGGTTGTGGTTTAAACCTCCTACATGTGGGTACATACCCCGAGAGCATTGTTCACTCCTAGGATAACGTATTGACTGTTCATCATCTAAGACAAGGTATGGGTCAGATTGCCTACTAATTTTTGGTCTAAGTAGCATCTGAGGAGATGAACTAGATTCTCCGGTAAACATCATATTGTTCGAGCCTGAAGGCTCTGTTTGTTGCATTCGAGGGGGTTGATCTAACTCCCCCGTTTGGAAAGACGAATTATATTTGATTCTTGGGGTTTGTATTGACAAC
Organism: Taxus chinensis; assembly: GCA_019776745.2. Taxonomy (NCBI): domain Eukaryota; kingdom Viridiplantae; phylum Streptophyta; class Pinopsida; order Cupressales; family Taxaceae; genus Taxus; species Taxus chinensis. The sequence goes on along the minus strand of CM034150.1, from coordinate 172,319,527 downwards.
TGATTAGTTGAATAGTTGTCGCCCCATACTGAAAGTGAGGGTGATGATTGTCTATTCTATTGGGCATAGTATGCCTCAAGACCCAAGAGGGGTCTGCCATATGCATCGAATCCCGACATATTCAGGGGGTATATGAATACCCGCAGAATAATGGGAAGGAGCGAAGGTGGTTAGTGAAAGGCTAATGAGGCGGAGAAAATGAAAAGTAAACAAAACTTTGGAAGAACACGTGATACTATGACTCCAGAAGAGAAAGCAAGAAGTTTTACGTCAGCTTTGCTAATTTTGTTCGGTTCACATCGGGTTCACCAATTTTGTACGCCAGAAAAGCGACAAGCGAGCGTGGGAATCTACAGGTAACTCTTCCGCGTACCCAACCTCCCGAGGTCGTGCCGAGACAGCCGGTGGGGATGGAATATGCATGGGATGCAGATAAACTAGTTAGGCAGTCTAATGTCTTTGACACGCACTAATGGAATTTGTGAATCTAAGGCAAAGAAGGCCCTTATAACCTAGACTGGTGTGATAAATCGATCAGCAAGGATGACTTCTTGAAGGCTCCAATCAATATCAAGCTCTGGTGTGATTCGATCTATGGGTTGTGGAATACGTGGGAAATGACCTGGGATAGTTTCGTGTATGTCTCCAGATAAGGTCATATGGTGGATGTTGAATACAATTGACTCTACAGATGATTCTCTGGCCTAGTCCAGAATTCTCTAGCTTCGTTAGCCGCTATACCTAGTAAGGAAAATTGTTCGATGATGATGGGTGGAAGTGGAGTGGATTGGAATACTAGTGTGTGTAGGCCAATGTTTATATCTGATTGACTTATGGATTCGTTAGGCTGTGGGACTTGTGGGTCACAACCGTAGACTCTTGGTTGTTGCGGTTCTGTTATGGTCATATACGAAATCAAGTCATGATTCCTAGTATCCAGTAATCATATGCTTTCTCAGCTTCTATGTTTAGGACCAACAACTGTGTGATTTTCTCATAATATCTCACAGGTGTTCATGCAACCTGGATCCTTAGACTAGTGTCTATGTCTGTGAGAGTGTCTCCTGCACTTGGCTATGGGACCAAAGGATCACAACCAAAGGTTTGTTCTCTTTTGAACCCTTCTACAATCATGCGAATGTTTATCTAGGGTAATCTGTAATTGGGTTGATTTGACCAAAATGTGTGTGCTTGGTCGTCTTCTATGTTTAACCCTCTCAACTGAGAACTGATCAGTTGTAAATCTGTTGTTGTTTGGAATACTTGTATTCTGAGGTTTTGGTCTATGTCAACTATTGCTATGATGAGGTTTGGTTGAGGCACGATTGGCTCAAATATGTATTCCCTAGGCTCCTGAGGTCCCGTGATTGTCATACAAAATGAAATTTAAAATCTAACTGTAATAAAGCCAATTCTAACTACGTGAAATAAAACTAAAACATATATAGATTCTATTTTTGCATTTAACTTTTTGAGAGTTTAAGGAAAGAAGCTATTTTAAACTTATCTAGAAATAACAACTAAATAACAACTTAAAACAAACAAAATAACCAAGTGTAGTTATTTGTCTGTGTAATTTTTAGATTTATTCTAAATAATGCAATAACTTTCCTAATCTATTTGAAAGGTTCTCGATCCTACCTCATAAGTGAGGAGTGAATCATAGTTTCTCAGAAACTATCAATCCTCATAGCTTCCCTGGCAATATCGAGAATAGAAATTATTGAAATGAAACAATTAACTACCTTATTTGATATGATTCTAACTAGAACTTTGAAAGTTAAAACCTGGATTACGCAAAACAGAGGTGAATCTGATGGTGTGTGTGATCTTGTCCCCTCAGTGTGATATCCTTGTTCTTTCGTGTTCACGTGGATCCAGAAAAGCGTGTAATGCCAACATCAACAAAAATAGATATTGGGACAAGGACAGCTCAGAATACAGACTGGAAAATTTGAGTAGGAGAGGGATAGCACAAGAGTACAGAGCTTGGCTTATGCAATTCCTAGTGGGATTTTACTGTGAGTCATGCAACATAAAGCGACCAGAACCTAAAACTACCCTATTTGAAGAGAAAAACCTGCAACTTTAATGGCTTCCTAAGCTATTCTACTCCAATGGAATGGAAAAAAAAACAACACTGTTTGCACAAGCTGGATATGTGGCTTACCAACAGCTGGATAATGCTAAATAAGCATGCAAAGAATTAAAACTATGGTTGTAAACAGAAAAAAAGACTGAACTATGAAAATGAGAGCTTGAAGGTGAATGAGGGGCAGACCTGGCAGACATCACTTGCACAAGGTGGATATGTGGCTTACCAACCACTGCACAATAATAACTAAGCCTGCAAATGAACTGAAACTATGGCCTCTAAGCAAAATGATAAAATGAACTATGGAAAAAAATGAGGATGAGAGCAAAAGATCCGTCTCTTGTTTGTGCACAAACCATTTATTTATAGCTTTCATTCACCCAAAGATCAAAACCAAACTGAACTCTAAAAACCATAAACAATGGCCAAACACTATTCCAGGGGACCAAAAACATAAATGCATGCCCAAGTCGGAAAGGAAAGTTGGTGAAACGTTGATATTTTATGTGAGTCGCGTCAAAATGCTTTCTAGAAAACGCGTGCAGGATTGCCGCCCTGATCAGGGCGGTGGTCACGAGACCGCTGCCCAGGCAGGGGCGGTAGTTTTGTCACTGAAGATCAAAAGGTCAAGAAAAGAGGAAAAAAGGGGAAAACAAAGGATGTGGGGGCTAAGCGGGGCATGCGGGATGTTAATGCATACTTCGAGGGATTTTTCGGATCCCGAACACCTTGTGAGGAGACCTGTATCATCATTGGGGCACTTGTTACACTGTTCTGGCAGTACAGTACCTTACAATTTTGGGTACGTATAGCAATGTCACCCTTTATCTTGTTGGATAGAAATGTGCACCAGTTAATTTTTTGATTTCTGATTGTTGCAAGAATTTATGTAATAACCCAATTTGGAATGTCAGTTTTTCAACCCTGAATAATAATTAAGGCTTGAAACAAAGAAATCAAGGTCGTAAGAAAGTGGTGTGTAACATCTTGCATATCCACTCCTTATCTGGATTTGATGACATGAGTTACAAAAGTCATCGGAATCAATATCAATTTGAACTAATATAAAATAACATTTAAATGAGAGAAAATTACACTTATAATCAACATTGAAACCATAACTAGATTCAAGTAAAATCTTATCATTTTTAGTGAGTGTTTCTTTGGTTGTTACTATCGGAACATTTTTAAAAGGAAGGCCTATGAATCAATGGATATCAAAATGTTCGACACCAAAGGAGAATGTATGCTGATCTTCCAATGTAATAGTAAAAGTATTGTTTTCTATATTATAAGATGAAAGTAGGTAGTTAGTAATCTGATGGTACTATTGAATCCCCTTATTATGCATTCATTTCCATAACTACATTGATGTGGGGGCACATAATGATTTTATATTGAATCTTTCCCTTGAAGGGTTCGGGTGTTGGATCTTGAGGTTCACCTTGCGAAGAAGAAGCCATAACTTTGATTGTGGTGACGTGAAGACTTTGATTGATGTTGACATATGGTACCTATAGCAAGAACTGCTCATAGAAGGAAAAAATATGGTAGCTGGAAAATGAGAACATGAAAATGAGGGGCCATGTTGGTATTTATAGGGAAAATTAGGGTTTCTTGTTGTTGATGCACGTCAACAATACCTTGCTATCACACGACAAAAAAGTTGTTGATGCCTGTAAACATCATTTTGTTGTCATGTGACAACAAGGTGCTGTTGACACCCGTTAGCAACATTTTTCTATCATGTGACGATAAAAAGTTATTACCATGTGTCAAATTTTTGTTGTTGTCGTGTGACAGCAAGGTGCTGGTGACAGGCATCAACAACACCTTGCTATCATGTAATAGCAAAACATTGCTAACAATTTTTACATCTATAGAGTACCGGGATCTAAAAACCTTAACAATGATGTGGAGAATCCATTAAATAGTTTCCAAGAACGGCTACATTCGGTTACAAAAAATGATGAAAATTGTCTCAAGAATCTGATGTCTGAGTCTCTCCAACGCCTCGGCTGTTTCCATGCTTGGTGGAAAAACCAGACACATTGAATCGCAGTTGTTCAATCTTCCTTTGTAAACTTTGAATTTGATCCATCCATGTGGGAGATATTTAAACATGTAATTTTACCCTTCTTATACTGGTCATTGGGGGCATCCAAATTCATCTTATCTAGGTGTTATTGTTCCATTTTGTAATTAACATCTTATACTACTTTCTCATACATGTTTTGACATATTGATTATTACTCTAACATGCTAATAGGTGTTCCATGTGCAACAATTTTTTTTGCAGGATTACATGTTCCCATGACTACTTGTCTGCTTTATTTTCTATTGTATGTAGGATTTTCCCTTTGCTTGTGTGCACACTTGTATGTTGTTTGCAGCTATAATGACCTTGCATGTCTTGCAACATCATGAGTGATGTCCCATGTTTGAAACCTACTTTTTGTAGTTTGCTTATTTTCTTGCATGTTTACACTACTTTGTTTGGTAGTTTCTACATTGTTTGTGTATTTTTACACTTGTCTTATTACATGCATGTGTTTTGGACTAGCACTTGTTTTGGCTAGCCATCCCCTTTTTTGTGCGTCTTGGTATCTACCAAGTGTTTCCCTTTCCCCTTGTAGGGTAGAGTTATACAAGTTAGAGTGCGGTTGGGTCCTCCTTTGGGGCCACATTCTCCTTTTTGTGACATCGCATGTGATAAATATTGGTGCATATTACTTTATGAAATTTTATCATAAGCTTATTGAAACAAAATACACACAATTAACACTGTAAAGTTTTTTATTCAATTTGATTCATACATGAGAATGATTTACATATAAATAGCTTAATTATCTCCTTCAATCAAGGAGTCATGGCTCACCCAATCACTACCATCTCTTAAGCATTATTCTCTCCTAGAGAATCTCTCACACCCCTATCTATGAGTTGTGCATTACAACTATTTTCACACTCATGTATAATTTAAATATTAAATAATACTAGTATTAAAATCATATGTTCACACTATGAACAAATTTTTTCTAACATTCACCCCCTTAGTGTGAACATGGGTGAGTTCTATCTAGTACCTGCTCATGTTCTACAATATGATGGTTTTCAAAGAGTACCATTAACTCTAATAGGTTTTCTAGTGGAACCATTAACCACTATGTATTTGTTTTTCAAAAATATTCAAAAACTCCCAAATTGGTTTTCTAGTGGATCACCAACCACTTTCATAGAAATGTACACATTTCCCAATCCATTTTTTACAAAAGAGAACAAAATATAGGAAAATATGTTCCTAACTATGAACAAGAATTATCCATCTATTCTTATTTACTACCACACATGCTGAAAGTAAATACATAACTAAAAATGAAGTCAACATAGCAAAAGGTGGCCCCATCATTGGTGACTGATGAGAGGCACTAATCAGCCTCCTTCCTCCATCGAGTGACGATACTTAGTATAAGTAGTCATCTTCATCTCCATTCTATTTAGGTTCTTCTTCTTCTTCTTCAGTGCTTTCTTCATCAGCTGCATAGGCCTCGTCCATCTTGAGCTTACATGATAAAATATATTTGGAATGAACAGTACAAAAAGAATATTTGTGTCCCTTTTTCTTACAATAAAAGAATTCTAATTATTTTTTGTTTCTTGAAGAACTAAGATAATTTTTCTTTGTATAGAGGGAAGTTTCTTCCTTAATATCTTTTTTTGTTCTTTTCTCTTCAGCTTGTAATGTGGAAATCATACCTTCAAGTGAATGAGAATGCATTTGACCAAGATTAAAAAATACAGTACTATAATTTGGAGGTAAGCTATTTAACAAAATAGCTTTTAAATCTTCATCATCTACCTGAGCACTTACTTCTATCAGTTGTCTTAGAAGATATCTAAGATCATTAATATGACTTGACATAGTTGCACCCTTATTCATTTTCAACTTGAATAACTGCAACTTAAGTGTAAATTTAGCATTCACAGATTTTGCACCAAATATGTGACTAAGAAAATCCCATATGTCGTTAGACTTATTTTCTAATTCTACATAATGTAACTCAGTGTCAGATAAAACAAGGCCAATAATGGATTTTACTTTATCATTGTTGGTTTTCCACTCTAGTAATTTTGTTGCATCCATTGGTTCAACTTCTTTTCCATTTACAATTCCCCAGAGATTTTTGGTCATTAGTTAAATTTTTATTTTCACCTTCCATGTGTGAAAATCCAAACCGTTGAATTTTTCTAATGGGATTTCCATTATGGGTTTCAAACTCAATAAAAAATGCACCCTTGCAATAATCTGTATTGAAAAGCTGAAAGTAAAATTTTCTGAAATATTTGCAAAAAATAGAAAAAATAAATTTTTTTGGTCTAGTAGCAAAAAACATAGGATCAATGCGTACAACTCAAAAAAACACACATTACTAGCTGAAAGTAATGACACTTACAAGTTCTAACTCCAACATCTTTCCAAACCCTTTCCAAAAATGGATTTTTTTCCATTCTTATGTTTTTTTTTATATGTCCAAAAATGGAAAAAAATAGATAGAAAAGGGTTACCTCTATTGTAACTTGAAATGCATGTACAGGTTAATACATATCTAAATATTAAGGAAGTCATGTATTAGACCTTAAATTATAAGTCCACATCACAATTTTAGAAGGCAACAGATGACTATGGATTCACCTTAGAGAGGCGACACCGTTTGAAGTAGACAGGGATCCAATACATGTCAAAGCACTCAATGATATATGCAGAATTATAATAGAATACTCAATGTGCCATTCATAAATAATAGTAGGATATTAAATATGACAACTCACTGCTTCCATTCGGATATACCATGTTCTGATACCAATGATAAATATTGGTGCAGATTGCTCAATGAAATTTTATCATAAGCTTATTGAAAAAAACTACACATAATTAACACCGTAAATTTTTATTTACTTTGATTAATATGGGATGCTAATACATGAGAATGATTTACATATAAATAGCTCAATAAGCTCCTTAAATCAAGGAGTCATGGCTCACCCATTCCCTACCATATCTCAAGCATTATTCTCTCCTAGAGAATCTCTCACACCCGTATCTATGATTTGTGTATTATAACTATTTGAACACTCATGTATTATTTAAATATTAAATAATACTAGTATTCAAACCATATGTTCACACTATTAACACAAGTTTCCCAACAACATACACCCCTAAAGAGTGGGGGCATCATTGAGGGTTTTCTACTAACAAAATGTATTTACATTGGTTCAGACATAACAAGTGATTTCAGACCAGTCTACAAACTCCATACACAGTGGCCATAATAGGACATGGTGTCCTTCGACAATTCTATGGAGTAGTTATAGGCTTGGGGGTTATATTGGGTGTGCTTTTCTACACTTCTCCATCTAGTGGCATCGGATCACCCAAAAAACCAGGACAATATAGAGATCTCTTCACACATTTTAGTGGAAGTGGTTAAATTTGGAGGACACAGAGTATTTTGTCCCTATACTTCTTCAGCTAGGGTGGCATGAGATCACCCAACAAAATCATGAAAATAAAAGATATCCTTCTACACCCTTTTTCTTGATATGGATCAGGTGCACATGTTCCATTTACACTATTGTTATTACATATTTTACATTTGCGTAATTTATATTTGCGTATTTTACACAATATTTTTACATACATATTTGACTACTTGATTGTTTTCTCCTTGTAAGTCCGCCATATGAGAAACAAGTAGTCAAATTGAGGGCAAGAATAAAATCAACAATAAAAACAACACAATGAAAATGACAAATCACTGCTATAGGCATTTTCCTTTACTAACCATTTAGGTACACTACACATAGTAACAACTACACACACGTTCCGACCTTTTTATGTTCATTTTTCATCTTTTGAATGCACGCTCCTCCACATTTTTCTTTTTTGTTATTCCACACTTGAGTCTAGTCTATCGATGCATCTTCTTCTACAATGTAAATGGATATCAGGTACACATCTCTATCTACTTTATGTTACCGAGATTTCCGCTCACCAACATGAAGTGATGGAAAAATGTAGACACAAAATTATGCACTTTACACATAATTTAGCCCAGTCTTATACTACTATTTAGAAGGTTCTCAAGTGGATAAAGTATGAGTTAATCCCACCTTTTTGACACCTTTATTTTATATTTTATTTTGTCATTCTTGCATATTTTATTACACTGATCTACCCATTTTGCAACTGCTCCGTCATTCTAGCCCAAAATCATGGCACCCCAGCCCGTACTAGGGTTCCTTGGTCCCACTTTTAGTGCCCCGATCTATGCAAATCCTTTCCTACTTCTCTTTGGGGCCTCTATAGCCATTTTTTGTCTTTATCTTTTTCCCAGTCGGCCTTATCGGCATTAATTACGAAATTAATCTTGAGAGACCTATAAATATAAAGTTATAAGACCATAATAAAGGTCCCAGGTCATAAGATCACATACTACTATCACTCCATCTAGAGTTGGATCCATTGCATCACTTACATCCACATAGTTCCATGCATCAAGTCTAGGATATCTACATCACACACACTACATAGGGGGAGGGGTTCTATTATTTTCCATGCATACATGCTACTTACATTTTCTTTAGTTACTATTACTTTCTAATTCACAAGGTGTGACATACATGACAACACCTAGGGGATGACATGCACACACACACACACACACACACACACACACACACACACACACACACACACACACACACACACACACACACACACACACACACACACACACACACACACACACACACACCAGAACTACATCTGAGCCTGAAATGTAGTGCAATGCTCAGTGATAAGACCACTAGTTTTGTGACTAAGGTTAGTTTGACCCATTCATTTGCATATTTTATTTTTCTTAGGTTTGATACTTCTATTTACATTAAAGGCCACTTTCCAATTCATTTGATGAATCTAGTGTGACACATAGGCAGAGTTTCAGATCAACTAGCGATCCTACTGAAACCTATTTCTAAGCATTTGTAGAGACTAGGGCACCTAAATTATAGACCAGGGTGCTTCAGGGTTCCCCAGTACCTTTTAGGGCGCCTTAGTCAGTTCAAAACCTTCATATTTTCCCTTTGTAGGAACTCTGAGTGACTGTTCTGGGTTTTGGAAGTTACTGTCAAACCTGCGACACTGTGTAACCATCTACATCAATTAGTGAAGTCATTATTTTACTTCCTTTTACATAGTTAGGATTTTATTTCATTTCATATTATTTACATTATTTAAACAACATTTTAGTCCTCCTAATTAGATTAACTAGGGTTACTCTTTCCTAGAAAATAGTTCTTATTTTTGTTAATCAACTTACAACAAACTTTTTTTATGCTTGGGATAATATAGAAAGACCTTTAGGCTGATTTGTACATTTAGAGCTACATCTGAATTGCCACCTTATTTGAGTGTCAAAGAAGGTTGAGAAGGACCTACATTTTCTAACTTCCCTTCTTTCATAGTTCTTCTTTTGGATCTAGTATTAGTAGCCACACCCTGCAGAGAAGTTTGATTTATTGCACAAAATTATTCCACTTTACAATTCACAGGTGAGGTGTCACTTGTTGACATCTCTTGAGTAACCATCTGTTGCTGATTTTCCTTTATAGGTGTCTATTGAGGAACAAATGCAGTTTGGACCATAAAATCTTAGTTAAGAATAACATTGGGCATGTTGATTGGTTGTGTGGAAGATGACAAGGAAAAATTCACTCATAATATTACACTAGATTATTTTGAATGGCAACAAAGGCCTTGGATGAACTATCCATATTTGGATTATATGGTTGAAATGGTCTTATAAAGGGAAAATGATTTTGATTTGTAGGAGCAGCTTGGAAAGGAGGTTTCATTAGTTGGAATGGGGGCTTGTTACGTTGGTATAGAGGTTAATAAGGTCTAAATTTTTGGGCTTGTTACCTCTTTATGGATAGTAACTCATTCCTAACATTTTGCAATTGTTTCATAACTTCTTGTAACTCAATATAAGAGCTTGAGGAAGTAGATGCTTGACTAGATCTTTGGATTCTTGAATATAGAATAGGAGCTAATTTGGGAGTACGATGGGGAGTATATGATTTTATATCTTGGAATATGGTCATTAGAGGTATATGAGTAGGTTTACCAGCCTTAAGGCTATTCTCAGCCATAATAGCAATTTCATAATCATCTGGAAATGTTCTACCCCCATAGAATGAATCATGACTGAAATATCAATATTTAAAGCTGTTAGCTAATAAAGAAACATATATTAGGGTGTAGGTCTTATCACTTGAGGATTTTTTTCTCAGGTCCTCTGAATTTGATGTTAAAATCAATGATTATCTCATTTGTGGCTCTCTTTTTTGTTATCAGCTATTCTACCAAAGACAAGTGATCCAACTTGTCCTTGAAATGATTTTAAAGGGTCATGCCAAGTCGATACCAATTATAAATTGAAATAGGTCTCAAAATATTGTACCAATGAAGATATTTTCCTTTGAATGATGAAGCCAAGAGTATGACTACAACAACATCCTTGGTGATAGAATTGACTAAATTTTTTTTAACATCCTAGATATGGTTAGCTATGGTAGTATGGTTTTCACCAGTGAAGAAAGGGATAATTTTAAGTGAAGACACTGATATATCATGTTGTGCATTGAGATCCAAAGGGCTACCACTATTGAAAATGGTAAAAGGAAAATTCCTTTGATGAGCCATGAATGGAATGGATATTAAAACTCTAGAAGATGGTAAGAAGGGCCTACCGGGAGGATGAGTAAAGAGGAATTTGTTAGGTGGAGATGGTGATATATTAACTAATATGTATCTTCTTCTTCTCCTCAGTGAAAATTAAAAGTAGTCAAAGGGATCTCCAAATTCTATCCTTTCTCTTGTCTATATTCTTCTCATGAAATGGGAAATTTAACTCTTAAAACCAAGAGTTAAATTAGTTGGAGTTGCTAGATGTGTCGAAACAAGTGTCTAAAGGCTATAGTCCACAAAGATACACACCAAAACTTAGTTAAATAACAAGAAAATATAAGGGTGTCCCACAAGGCATGTAATAATTGTTGTCACCAAAAAACAACACCCTCTAATTTGTCATGAATGGACGGATGATAAATCAGTGTTTTTTGGGAAACATGGGATTGTCTCTAAGTTGTGGTACTTGATACTTGAGAGAAACCTCGAGAGAAGGATGGTTCCTCTACCTATTCCTAATTGTAAACTTCTCCTAAGGAAGGAAATTCAGCTATCTAATCCTACTCTAACATCCACATGGACCAAGGAGAAGGGAGAATACATAAAAATTGAAATCCTAATCTAAAGAGAGGTGATGAAACCAAGAAGAGGGGGAAATACACTCTTAGATGAGTGAAAATGGGAGGAAAATGAAGGAGGAGATAAAAGACATGAGTTCCACAGTCCAAATAAACATGTAAAATATCATTTCTATGGAGCACAATAGAAATAAACCCTAAAAAAAGAGAATAGACATGCACAGTAAACCAAAAATGAAATAGAAAGGAAAGATAATGCAATAAACATATGCTAGGGTAGAGAATAGAAACAAAAAATACATTTTATTTCTTCAAAGAGATGCACAATCCATTACAATGGAAGAAGAAGGAAAAGATCACCGTGTAGAGGTCTAAATTTGAGGCCTGCAACTTAAATACACAAGCAAAACTTGTAGAAGGATGCACTAAAACTCTAAAAGTATCCAACCTTTACAAATGGTAACCATTTTACAATAAATAAAAAATGGGAAAGAAGGAGGGAAAATAGAGGGAAACTCAAATTTCCACCTTCAACCACCAATAACACGTATTGAAGGTTTAAAAATAAACATGGAAACCCTATAAGGACCATTCCCCGATGATAATTTTTTATAAGAGAAATAATGGGCACCATACCTCATCAAATTTGGTGGTTGAGCTACCTAGAATTGTTATTCTAACGATGGGTATGTTTTTCCTCTTTTTTACCTAGCTAACATCATCAAATTTAATATTTATTATTTCCATGATGTATTAAAGGATGATACCTTTCCAAAAAGTCCATTTTTGTGAAATTTGGAGTTACGGGGAAAAAGTTATGGCCATTTGAAGTTCAGGGTTCCATAATTCAATAAATGTGAGTGGTTGAACTATTAGATTAAGAATTTTTTGGGTCAGTCACCTTATAAAACACCCTAAAAAACCTGACAAAAAGGGACCATTGAGTTTCGAAAGAAGAAGACATGCAAAAAATAACATGCGTTTGGGTAACAATGTCCTGACACAAGAGAAACCTGAAACCCAAAATGAAAGAGACCATTGGAAGTTTGATCTTGATTTACACCCTTGAACCTCTATCTTACCCTTGGTGGAAGTAGGTACCTGTTTTACAAAATTCAAATTTTGAAATGGTCCTCAGCAAAACTCGGGACTTATAAAGCAATCTTTGACTCTAGAAATACAAAGGGTAGTTCTCAAACCTTGTTTTACATGTTGAGGAACCCAAAATACAAATGTTAGAAGTTGAACACCATTTTGTAACTCAATTAGGTTTTTGGGGATTAAATTGAAATTTATATATAAATTTCAATTGAGAACCTGAAACCTGAAATGCACTATTTTATTAAAATTTTGGGAATCGGGGTTTGATTTACAATTTACATGTAAATTACAATTTAAAACTCGAAACCCAAAATGCACTTTGAAGGTCAAATTTTGAGAATCAGGTTTCACGTTGTAATTCTCATGCAAAATAAAATTTGAAACCTGAAACCTGAAATATACTAAATCACTTGTATTTCGGGTTTCATAGTTTGCGGAACAATTTACATGCAAATTACAAATTATTTCCCTGAAACTAGAAATGTGTGATGCCAAGGTGTCTGAGAGTTTCTTGTAAATCCATACATTCATCTTGTCTTTTTATTCTTTCATCATAAGCTATTAGGTATGTTTAGGCACTCTTCTCATTATATGTTCCCTATTGTTAGTGATGTTATACTTCTACTAACTTTTTATGATGGGTCATTGTAACTTTAAATCATTTAATCAAATTGTTTAAACGTTGATGTCATTATGAACCAGGGTTGTATAATAGGTTGTATACATAGAAGGAATATGCAACTCAGTCCTATGGTGGTTCTCTCTTTTGGGGGGTTTTAGTTGGTATTGTTCTCTTGTTTCTCTCTACACTACGGAAAGTAAATACAATTCTAAGCTAATGAAATGAAAGACATAATTAAGGAAATGCATCTAATCTACTGAAATGAAGTTGCTGTAGTAAAATTATTTCAAAAGGAAATGCGTAACTGAATTGAAATGCTCACACAGAAGAAATGACAGTCAAGGAATATACTAAAACATGGAAATATAATACTGCATTCAAATAATCATTCAGATCAAGATACTGAAACTTTAACTTATCAGGAAGAAATATTATACATGAAACACCAATCCTCCAATCTCCTCAGTTGAGTGGGCCCTTTCTATCCTTCAAGATTGAGGTACTTAACACCAATAGATACTTAGAACAACATAGATTATATTGATTCAAATGAGTTTAGAACATACTCCATCATAAGAATGAAAATAACTATCAACTGATATATAAAATTGTATTGAAAACTACTAACTACAAAAAAGTTTCAAATAGGTATCTTATATACACAATCAATTATAGAACGTGCCACAATTATAGGAAATGGATTTAACTAATCATAACCTCATGAAGTCTCAATGAAATCATGTAATATAGCTAAAAACAGGGTCTTTGTTTGTAGGATGTTATGAGAAAATCCTTCAAAATGGCATAGTGGTAAAGGATTCGGTCTCTTTGACTATAACTAGATCAAAATTGGTGGAAAATGTGCTTTATCAACCTGGACATCTCATCACATCACTCAAAAAGGTAGTTAGTGGGAAATCCTAGGTCATTAGTTCACATGAGACAAGATAAGGAGAAATGCATCAATCTTAATTTGGATATAACTATCTAGAATACCCCCCACGCCTTAATTAATGTATTTAGGAGAAAAATATATAGCTATAGGGATGATATAATAAGTCAATTTATGCACTCATCATTTCCTATGAACTTTACCTTTTACATGTCCTCATACAAAATATTTGTGAACTGCTCTTTTTTCAAGTTTTTTGGCCATGTCATACTCTTAAAAATGGTCTACATATTGCTTCTTTGTTCCTTTGCATTGCTGCATTTCCAAGATAACATATGCCCATGCTTTGAAAATTTCATGAGAATGGGTAGAATTATTCTTCCAAGTGGTCATGGGACTGAGGACAAGGGGAGTTCTTACTTGCATGTTGTTGTCACCCTCAGAATTCCCCTCTTTTTGAACTCAAGTTTTAAAAATTTTGAGTCGGTACCTTGGAGTAATGGATCACGTCAAGCCTGGTATTGTCTACATTTTTCCATTCCATGGAAAAAAATTTGAAATTCAGATGTAAAGGTGGATTTTTTCCCTTTCTTTCAATTCTTTTGCAGCCGGAATGACGAGTGTATCTTCCTTGTCAATTTTTGCCCCAACATCCATGGGTAGTATGTGGACATCTTAGATTGGATGCGGCATGACCATATTTCAAGTGATAGTGGAATCCTCCATGCAGCAAAATGGTGCAAATCTAAGGGCAGGTTCCAAGGGACAGTCCTCAAACAAGTGCAAGCTTTCCATGTGTCCCAGGTCCAAAATGAAGATAGAACAAGCCTGAATCAGCTAACTATGGAAGGTTCAGCGAATGGCGCCATGTGCCTCATTAACAAAACTTCAAGGGTCGAAGCCAAAGGTAATTCCTCAAACTTGTGTTAGCTCTCCATGTGTCCTAGGTCTAAAAATGGGATAGAACCGACCGTTGAATTGGCTAAGTATAAAGAGGGTTGGTAGAAGCCTCCACGTGCCTCAATGACACAACTTCATAAGTGAGACCAAAGGGCCAGTATTCAAATGAGCACCAAATCGCCACATGGTTATAGTTAAAGGAAAGTCCAGGACCGGTAGAAGGAGCCATGCATCAGCTTGGTGCCATTTTAGGGGGTGAATCCAAAGTAGAAACTCAAACGAGCACCAGCTCTCCATGTGTCTAGGGTTTAACAAAGTTAAGTGGCTGGCAGGCTTGAATAGGCTAAATATGAAGAATTAGTGGAAGACTCCACATGTCTCTTCAGCACAACTACAAGGGAAGAATCAAGAGTGGGTATCCAAATGTGTACGAGCTCGCCACGTGGTCAAAGTCAAAGAAGGGGCAGAGCTGACTATTGAATCGGCTAAGTACAGAAGAGTTTACAGAAGCCTCCACATGTCAGCTTGATGTAACTTCAATAGGAAAAATCCAAAGGCAGGTCCAAAACATGCGTCAACCCTCCACATGTCCAGGGTCAGACATATGGCCCCACCAAATGAAAGGGACTTAGTCAAAAAAAATATTGAACTAACCCGCAAAGGGCCACGTGGTCATGTTTCAAGTCAAGGTGGGGGGGGGGATTTTGTGTTTTGATGCTATTGAAAAGTCAAGGTGGGGAGGTGGGTTGTTGGAGCAATTTGAGTGTTTTAGCCCATGTTGAAAAGAGGTAAAAGTATAAAAGCACCCCGCGGATATGTCACCACTCAAGTAAAGCCATATGTCAAGCCCGTATCAAAAGCAGGTGGGCGGGCCAAAACGTTCCAAAGTAGATATAGTTCTGCATCTCCCTGGCTCAATAATTAGAAGGTTATACTCTGCTATCTATATCTCCTAAAGGTATTGTTATGTTCTTCCTTCCCCATCTCCTTAATTCTTCTATTCTTTCGTATTGATGATATTTGGTCTTAAACATTTCAAAGTATCAGGAATCCACGCTTTGAAAGTTATATATTTGTACATACATTTTGCTACTTTTTTTCAATAAGGGAACTCTCCCATTAAAGAGGATGGAAATTTTATCCCCTGACTGTGGTTTGTTAAAGTCCTATTTTAAAACCCAATAGTTTTTGGTGACTCTACTAGGGATTTTGTTTCAAATGGATCCCTTTCTAAATGAACAATTTCAAGATAATTTTTGGTCTGGTGACTCTACGGTATACACGTGGGAAGAAATCTCTCGGGGTTGAGGATTCCCATTTTCAAATTCAGGAGAAACAAAACTTCTCTCTTCCAGCAAGAAGGAACAAAGGGACTCATTCTACAAGCACACCTCCTATTAAAAACAAAAACTCCAAGGATAGCGTTCCTTAGGAAGATCTCTGTCCTAATCACCATGCTTTGATACTTCTTGTGTTTCTATTCCCCTTCAGTCAATTTTTTAAAATATGGCAGCCCCTTTGCCTTGGGGACAACAAGTTGAGCCACTTGTTCTTCTTCAGTTATTGCATGAGTTACCTAGGGGTAACGGGAATAGTTTTCCCAAATTTTGGGGTGATGGGAAGGTTCATCCAGATGAACACATTGCAACCTTCATTGTTGCATGTGGGATTGTTGGGGTTGAACGTGAAGTTGTCTCTGTTAGGATTTTTGTGGATACATTACAGGAAAATGCTGCTGATTGGTTCTATCATCTTCCTATTAGGTCAATCACTAATTGGAATACCATGATAACTTAGTTTGAGCATCATTTCAAACCTGTTGAAGATGTCCATGCTCTGTTATCACAAATTTCTCATATTAAGAAGGAACCATTTGAGCCCATGAGGGATTTTGTGGCTAAATTCAACAAGATAATTAATTATATTCCATAGAACACTTGTCCAATGGATCAAATCCAAAAGTTCTTCTTCCTTAATGCCCAGTTACCTGAAGTGAGTTATGCACTAAGGATAACTAACCTTTCAACTCTGGATGCTGATCAATGGTTAGCCGTCAGTGTTGAGGATGACTTAATCATGTTTGGTAAACTGAAAAAGAGAGTTCTCCAAATCTAAAGCTTCTTCTTCCTCTTCCCCTAGAGCCAATTCTAAGAAACTAGTGCAGAATCTTACAAATGATCTCATTTCTCTCAAGAAACAATTGGCTCAGCATACTCCTTACCAAGATGTTCTAAGAAAAAAATTTCAGCCCAGGAACCATCTACCTGATTTCTAGACCAGATTGGCTATTAAAGGCCCACCCATCAAGGTTCCAGTCAATGCAACTTGTGAATGTGAAGAACCTAATGATAAGGAGTGTAATGAAATCTATGAATAACTAGAACAAGAGGTTGACGAAGAACTAGAAGAGCTTGGTGGGTCTCAAGTTCATTTTGTCACCACTGAAGGTATGGATGATGAAGATGAATATTATGAAAGAGTGACATATATGAATAGTGATTCATATGCTGTCATGATTCAGGAACAAACAGAAAGAAAAGAAAAAGTGGTGTAACCTACTAATAAATCCAAGGAGTTTCCTACAACTATTCTAGTGACTACAAGAAGAGGAGCTCCTACTCCCGCTGCCTCCACACAAAAGGTGAGTAATGGTAATTCCCCTTCTATTGCTTTTGTTCCCAAAGCACCCTATCCTTCAAACCCTAAATTTGATAGATCAAAAGTCTCTCAAATTCCTAGCAATGATGCCCCATCTACCTCTAGATATTTTGATATTATTGATCACCTCAAAAATATGAAAATTCAAATTTCAGAGGCAGAGTTTTACTAAACATATCAAAAAGATTTTGCTAAAATGGTTAACTTTTTCAATTACAAATGCAAAGCCTCATCCAATACTTCTAAAGGTATTTTTCCCACTCCCTCTTCCTCACCTCAATCAAGCCTTGTGGCTGCAATAACTTCCCCTAATGAGAAAATTGAACCATTCTATGTGACTCTTCTCATAGCTGGCCACAAACTCAGTAATTGTGTTAGAGACTCCCGAGCATTAGACAATGTAATACCTAAAAAAGTAGCTCGTTCTTTGGGCTTGACTCTAACACATGCCTTTGAGTCCTGTTATTCCATGGAAAGTAAAAAAGTGCCTTTGGTTGGGAGAATTAAGGATGCACAAGTAGCTTTCATTGCTTTTCCAGAGAAAAGGGTCTTAGCCACCATTTTGGTAGATGATATTCCTCCCTCATATGGGATGTTGTTGAGTAGAAATTTTTGTGAGGTAGGAGGTGAAATTCAAATGGAATGGTCACATGCTTTGATCCTAGTCAATGGGATAATGAAGAAGATGCTACTTGAGAGAAAAAATAAATACATTGTGTAAAAGACTGATGATCCAAAAGCATATATACTCTATGAATATATAGGGCATGGTAACTACATGATCATGCCACAAGATGAGGTGGAAATTCCTAAGGGAGTGATTCATGACCCCAATGGCCTTTGGACTTTAGAGTATGATGTAAGATGCTCTTCAGCTGGTTCTGGAGCTGGAGTGGTGTTGACCTCTCCAGAAGGGAACATTCATCCTTTTTCTTTCAAGCTCTGTTTTGAAAATACAAATAATACAACTGAATATGAGGCACTCATACTTGGATTGAACATGGAAAAATAAATGGGACTGAAGATTCTTTATGCTCGTGGTGATGCAAAGTTGATTGTGAAACAAGTCAGGGATCTTTTCCAGGTTAAGAATAAGAGATTGAAACATTATAAAAATCTTGTCTAGGATTCCATTGATTTTCTTGATGCTTTCTCCATTGAATTTGTGCCAAGAGAAAGGAACACTAGAGATGATTCTTTGTTGTCTCAGGGTCTTTATTGATTCCTCACCGAGATTTCTCTTAGGAGAAATTTACTATTAAAATGATCCATAGGCCCAGTATACCCAATAACACAAATAACTAGTAGGTTTTCAATGATGATCAACACTTTCCCTCATTATTGGAGCTTAAGGATAATTTTGACCAGTTGTATTTTGAAGGAAGTGAGAGTTTTCCTTGAGAGTGTGTATCCTCTAATGAAGGACATATCAAGGAAGAGACAAATCAAGATGGCTACATAAAATTGAAAGGTAACAAGATCCCTAAAGGACTAGTGAGTTTGGAGGATCTGCTTGATAATCATGATAGGTACATTAAGTCTAAAGCTTCCCAAGGAGCTCAATAGTCTACTGAATGTGAAAAGATTAATATTGGGAGTGTTGATGAACCCAAGATGGTGAACATTGGAAAATGTTGTACTCAAGAGGAGAAGAAAAAGGTAGTAAATCTAATAAAAAGGTATGTTGATGTTCTTGCCTATTCGTATGATGATCTCAAGGATTTCCAGCCAAAGGAGATGCAACACTTTATCCCTCTAAAACCTAGGATCAAATAGTTCAAGAAGAAATAAAGGAAATACAATCCCAAGATTTTTGGCACTATTTTTTAGGAGATATAGAAGTTACTAAAGGAAAGGATCATCTTACCTACACATCATTCAACATGGATTGGCAACATTGTGCCTGTCAGGAAGAAGAATGGTGAGATTCTCATCTGCGTGGATTTCAAGAATTTGAATATGGCTTCTCTGAAGGACAACTATCCTCTTCTCATGATGGATCAAGTTTTTCAAGCTGTCACAGGCTCTAAAATGTTTTCTAAGCTTGATGGATTCTCTCGATACAATCAAGTGGAAGTCAGTACCTCAGATCAACACAAATATGCTTTCACTACTCCCTGGGGTACATTTACTTACAAGAGAATGCCTTTTTATCTTATCAATGCTGGTGCCACCTTTCAGAGGGAAATGGACCTAGATTTTGTCATTTTGAAGGGAAAGTGTGTGGTTATGTACCTTGATGATTTTACCGTTTTCTCTAAAACAAGGACATATCACTTTCAACATCTTGAAACAGTCCTCCAGAAATGCAGAGAACATGGAGTTTCTCTCAATTGTGTCACTAAAGCAAAGTTTTTGGGGAATATTATCTCCAAAGAAGGAATCAAGATAGATTCAAATAGAGTTTAAGAAATCTAGCAGATTCCTCTTCCCATAAGCAAAAAGGGGGTTCACTCTTTCTTTGGTAAGATAAACCTGAGGAGATTCATTCTTGATTTTATAGAACTGACTATGAGCATTTCTCACATGATGAAAGGAAAGAGATTTTTTTGTCAGACTTACAAAGGTAAAAAATCATTCGAAGGTATCAAGAAATCCATTTCTAAGACTCCCATCTTAGCATGTCCTGATTTCAGCAAGGATTTTATCATCTATTGCTATGCTATGGAGAGTACCTTGGATACTATGCTAACTCAAAAGGATTCTAAGGATCATGAACTTAAAATTTCATTCATGAGATATGTTCTAAAAGCTCATGAGTTGAAATATACTATGATGGAGAAAAATGATTTTGTAGTGGTCAAAGATGTCAAGTAGTTTCATTTTTTATATTCTTAATTCTCACTCTGTTGTGCTTGTTCCCGATACAACCATCAAGTCCATTCTTACAAAATAGGAGTTTGGAACTAAGAGAGGAAATTAGGTAGAAAAATTTCTAAAATATGACTTTGATATCAAGCCAACTAAGCTAGTCCAAGGTAAAGGCTTGTGTGAGCTTATTACTGAAGGAGTTGATGCAACGTTGTTCAAAGAAGCAATTGATGTTCCTATTGTCCTCTTCCTTAGTTCAACAGATGAATGGTGTGCTGATATTACCCATTTTATTACTTATGGTGAGTGTCCATCCCACTTAAGTTCCAAGGAGAAGAGGACTATTAAGCCAAGGTCTGCACAACATGTAGTTTTGGAGAATGCTTTGTTCAAATGAGGCATAGATGGAAGATTCTTGAAGTGTGTGGACAAAGAGAAAAATAAGTTGTTCTCAACTTTTCATGATCAGCCTTGTGGAGGCCATTTCTCTTCTACTGTCATTACCCATTAAATCCTTCGTGTTGGGTACTATTGGCCTACATTGTTCAGAGATGCATCAAAATGGGTAGGCAAGTGTGAATCTTGTCATAATTTTGTTGGGAGACCTAAGTTGGCTGCTTTGCCACTAAAGCCAATAGTGATCAATGAGCCTTTTCAACAGTGGGGATTGGATTTCATTGGGACTCTTAACCCACCTTTTAGTGCTGGGCATACTCATGTGCTAACTGCTACAGACTACTTTAGAAAGTGGGTAGAGGCCATTCCAGTCAAAATCACTACTTCTCAGGTGGTGTGTAATTTCATTAAGGAGAACATATTGATAAGGTTTGGGGTACCAAACAAGATTGTGATTGATAATGCTTCAAATTTTTATTCTTCTAAGATGATGGATTTCTGCTATGGTTATGGAGTTTCCCTTGTTCATTCTTAAGAATACTACCCCCAAGGGAATGGACAAGTAGAATCAACAAATAAGAATCTGGTAACCATCGTTCAGAAGCTTTTCAATGACTCTCATAGGAATTGGCATAAGAAAATTTATGATGCTCTCTAGGAAGATAGAATTACACCCAAAAGAGCAATTTGAATGTCTCCATTTCAAGTTGTGTATGGTGTTGAATCTTAGTTGCTAGTAATAGTGGAATTGCCAGCCTTGCACTTAATGAAGGCTATTAAAGATTCAAATTTTACTAATTCCTTGGACAAGAGGATCATGTATTTCTAGAAGCTAGACGAAGATGGGTTATATGTTTTTGATAGGATATCAGCTCATCAACTGAGGGTGAAAGCTTTATTTGACAAGAAAGTTAGACCCAGAGATTTTCAAGTGGGAGACATTGTTCTACTATGGGACAAAAGACATGAACCTTGAGGAAGCCATGGTAAGTTTGATTCCCTTTGGCTTGGTCCTTTTAAAATCAGACACTTTACTGGAGAAAATTCTTTTTATTTAGATTATATGGATGGTTCTCCTCTCCCACTTCCTTATAGTGGGCATTATCTAAAGTTGTTCAAGTCCTAGGTGACTAGGTAGTCCTTCTGTATATTATGTACAGTCTTGTTGGTTATGGATTGTTCATTTGTGTTTTGTTTCTGTTTTTCCTTTTGGTTTGTTTCCCTTTCTGTGTGTTTTGTCTTTTGTATTGATTTTGAATTTCACTCTATTTTCCTAATGGATAAGGCACTGGTCTACTTCCCCTCAGTTTTTCTATGGTCCTTGATCTTGCCTCATTCCTCTGTCAAGTCCTCCTTAGAAAGAGCCAACTATTGTCGCCCTTAAAATTTCCCTCTTTTGAAGTCAAGTTTTGAAAATTTCTAGTGGGTACCTTGGAGTAATGGATCACATCGAGCCTGGTATTGTCTACAGTTTTCCATTCCATGGAGAACAATTTGAAATTCAGGTGTAAAGGTGGAGTTTTTCCCTTTCTTTTTATTCATTTGTAGTCAGAATGACGGGCGTATCTTCCCTATCAATTTTTGCCCCAACATCCATGGGTAGTACGTGGACATCGCAGATTGGATGTGGCATGATCATGTTTAAAGTGATAACAGAAGCCTCCATGCATCCAAATGGTGTAACTCTAAGGGCAGCTCCCAAAGGAAAGTCCTCAAATAAGTGCAGGATTTCCATATGTCCCAGGTTCAAGATGAAGACAGAACAAGCCTGAATTGGCTAAGTATGGAAGGTTCAATGGATGATGCCATGTGCCTAATTGGTGCAACTTCAAAGGTCAAAGCCAAAAGTGGTTCCCCAAACTTGCACCATCTCTCCACTTGTCCTAGGTCAGAAATGGGGATAGAGCCGGCCGTTGAATTGGATAATTATAAAGAGGGTCGGCGGAAGCCTCCACATGCCTCAATGGCACAACTTCAGAAGTGAGACTAAAGGTTTAGTTTTCAAATGAGCGCCAGCTTGCCACGTGGTCAAAGTTAAAGGAGAGTCTAGGATCTATGGAAGGATCCACATGTGAGCTCGGTGCCCTTTCAAGGGGCGAATCCAAAGCAGAAACTCAAATGAGTGCCAAATATCCACGTGTCCAGGGTTTAATAGAAGTCAAGTGGGTGGCAGGCCTGAATCGGATAAGTATGAAGAATTGACAGAAGCCTCCATGTGTCTCTTCTATGTAACTTCATGGGAATAATCAAGAGTGGGTCTCCAAATGTGTGTGAGCTTGCCACGTTTTCAAATTCAAAGAAGGGAGAGAGCTAGATGATTAATCAGTTAGGTACAGAAGAGTTTTTGGAAGATTCCATGCATCAGCTCGGTATAACTTTAATAGGAAAAATATGGAGGTAGGTCCCAAACTTGCACCAACCCTCCATGTGTCCGGGGTCAGACACATGGTCCTGCCAAATGAAAGAGACTTAGTCAAAAATACAAAAATATTGAACTAACCCACAAAGGGTCACATGGTCATGTTTTAAGTCAAGGTGGGGGGGCAGGCCCTTTTTGTGTTTTGATGCCATTGAAAATTCAAGGCAGAGAGATGATCCGGCAGAGCAATTTGAGTTTTTTAGCCCACGTTAAAAAGAGGTAAAAGTATAAAAGTGACCCGTGGGTCTGTCACCACTCAAGTAAAGCCACATGTCAAGCCCATATAAAAAGTGGGTGGGCGGGGAAAAATGTTCCAAAATGCTATTTCTCTAAGAGGAACAAAATGCAAAAGGCATCTCTAGGCCCATTTTTGTTTAAATCTCTCCCATGTGGACGACTCAAATTCGAAGTTTGTAAAGGCAGATTAAACGGCTGTGATTCAATGCATCTGGTTTTTCCTCTAGGCATGGAAATGCCCATGGCATTATAGAGATTTAGACATCAGTTTCTTGAATTAGTTTTCATCATTTTTTGTAACCGAATGTAATTGTTTTTAGAAACTATTTAATGGCTTCTCCATGCCGTTGTTAGGTTTTTTGGATCCTGGTACTCTGTAGATGTAATAGATTCGAAGTAATCAATATATGATTTTTCCCTTTTCTTCCTCTGTTACTCCTTTCCTTGTCTGAAAAATTTATCAATCATCCATCTTTGCATGATAAGAAACTTTGTGTTCTTGTTTTATGATTTCTGGAACTTTGTGTCTATGAAATTATATCCATTTTTAAAGTGAATGATTCTATTTTGCATCTTCCGAACTCAATACTTAGAAGGTTATACTCTACAATCTATATATCCTAAAGGTATTGTTATGTTCTTCCTTCCCCATCTCATTACTTCTTCTATTATTTCGTATTTATGATAGTTGGGCATAAATGTTTCAAAGTATCACGAATCCATGCTTTGAAAGTTGTATATTTGACATAAGTTTTTGTGCTTACTTTCAATAAGGGAACCTCTCCTATTAAAGACGAGGGACTTGTTTTCCCCTGACTATGGTTTTTTAAAGTCCTCTTTAAAAACCCAACACATGCCAACCCATTCATCAATGTATTCTGTTGCACTCTTTTTTCCCAATTGTTGAATGATTGCTACAATTGCATCCCCTCTTTGCATAATCCAACTAAGATTTTTACAGGAAATAACTTCCCTTCTTTACAATCGAAAAATTAGAGGATCCTTCATCTTATCACAAGTTGTAAGATCTTCACCAATTTTTTTTGGAAATAAATCTCAAATTCCTGAACACATTTGACTAATATTTATGAAGTTTTCCTTCCAATTCCCTCTTGATAATATAGGGACCTTAAATCCTTTTTAATGGAGACATCATTATGGTGGGTAGGACTAAGATAGAAACCAATAGTTTGGGCTACTTGATTTAAAATATCTTTTTGTTGACCCCAAAAAATCTAGTTCCTAACCAATGATTGAAAAGATTTCAATTAGAACTCCCTCACAGGAAAAAATGATAAAGAAATCAGGGACGTTGGAAACCCACATGTTATGAAGGTAGAATTCACATAACAAATTCTATATTTCTAAAGTGCTCCCTTGATAAATTTCTAAAAATGTTTTCCCATCCAGAGAGCCTCATGGGGCTCTCCACAACATATCCTTTGTAATTTCTATGCATAAAACTATTCATGAAGAAATAGATTGTAAATTGAAGAGGGATTCCTACAAGCTATAAGTTTGCAAGCCAAAGGACAAACAAATTCAGCAATGGATTTGAATTTCTTCTTAGCATTTGAACTTGAGTCAACCTCTTCTTTAAGTTTTTTATTTTCTTGGACCAAATATTTATTTCTAAGAGACAGTTGATCATAATGAGAGAATAAATCATTCCATGCTTGCAAACCAATATTTCTTTGCATCTTTAAACTATTAACTTCTACTTTAAAGATAATTATTTCTTTAAATTTCTCCACAATTCTCTATACAAATTCATTTTGCATAGAAAATTGGGTTTCTTCCATATCTTTAAATTTCTCCCTCAGAGTGGAAATTTCATCTTGGTACTACTTTAGGACTTCATTTTCTTGTGATCCCAGATGACCAATCTCCCTTGTAGTAGTTTTTGGAGCTCTAGTCTAGGTTTCTGATGCTACGGGTATTTCTAGAGCTGCAAAAATAGTTTCTGAAGATTCAGCAATGTCTGACATATCATTACCAAGGCACTATTCTTGAGGAATGGTTGTCATAAATTCATCATATTTTAATTGTTCACCATGAGAAGACAAAGTACTAGCCTCAACAATCTCTTCGAAAATTGGATTTGAACCCTCATTAGATAATGTAGGCCGAGAAACTTTAGGTTTCCATGATGACCAAGACCTTCTTAGTCTCAATGAGATAACAATAGGGGCTAGCAGGATAATATTTTCCTTGGAATTGAGAGGCATAGAGGGCTGATAATCCTCACTTGTAGATTCTTCTTTAACCACACTATAAGGTCAAGGAGTCGAGTCAAGCTTAGGATGTATTGGGTTTTAAAATAGTACTTTTACAAACCACAGTCAGGGGAAAACAAGTCCCTCCTTTTTAATGGGAGAGGTTCCCTTATTGAAAGCAAGCAAAAAATCTTATATACAAATGTTCAACTTTCAAAGTGTGGATTCCTGATACTTTGAAATGTTTTATGCCCAAAGATCATCAATACAAAATAATGGAAGAACTAAGGAGATGAGAGAGGAAGAACATAATAGTACTTTAAGGAAATATAGATAGCAGAGTATAACCTTATACGTATTGATCAAAGGAGATGTAGAATGGAATCATTCATGTTTATAACAGATATAATTTCACAAACACAAAGTTCCCGAAATCATATTTTACAAGAACACAAAATTTCTTATGATGCAAAAATGGGATGATTCACAAATTCAAACAAGGAAAGAAGGAATAACAAAGGAAGAAAGGGAAAAAATTCTGTATTGATTACTTTAAAATCTATTACATTTATAAAGTACCAGGATCCAACCCACATAATGACATGGAGAAGCCATTAAATAATCCTAAAAACTGGTTACATTTAGTTTCTTGGTTCTTGTAGAAGTGTTAATGGAAGCAAAAAATGATGCTCTGTGATGCAACCATTAAACCTATTTTTTAACTTCAAATATGAGTCATCCACGTAGAAAAGATCTAAAATGAAGTGGGCCTAAGGGTGCCTTTTGTATTTTGTGACTTTGTAGAGATTTTGCATTGTTTTACATTTTGGGCTGCCCATCTGCTTTTGATACGGGCTTGACACATGGCTTTACTTGAGTGGGGATGAAGTCGCGGTTCACTTTTACAACTTTAACTCTTTTCAAAGAAACGCTCAAAAAGTCAAAGTTCTCCGCCAACCCACCTCTCTTCTTTGACTTTTCAACGTGGGCTCAAGAAACAAGTGGAGTCGTGGATCATTTTATAACTTTTAACTCTCTTTTTGGAAATAAAACAAAAATTCCCAAATTGATCTGATGACCCGCCTTCATGCTTTGACTTTTCAACGGCGGAGTCATAACTTACTTTATACTTTTACTTTTTCAAAAAAATCCAAAAGTCTTCCAATTTCTTCAGCGATCCGCCTTCCCGCCTTGAATTTTCAAAGCATCAAAACAAAAAAAGGGTTTGCCTTTCCACCTTTGACCTTTCAAATCATTAAAACATGGCAAGGGCCCGCCTTTCCGCCACCACTTGTTTCAGCCAATTAGGATCCTTTGGGCCACGAGGCCAATTTGACACTTTTGTAAAAAATAACAAAAGTGACAAGTTTAAAATATAAACCCACCACGCCGCATCCAATTAGAGATGTCCATGTATCTGCAGATGTCGGGAAATAATTTGACGCCCATCATTCACCACTGTGGAAAAATAAAAATGAAAGGGAAAACCCCACCGTTTGTGCATGAATTTCAAAATTTTCTCCATGGACAGAGAAACTACCAACAATACTAGGCTCGACGCGATCCACAACTAAAGAGAAGGATTGAAAACAACATTCAAATGAAGTAAAATATTTTCAAGCATCCAGACGGGGAAATAGAAAATTTTTCAAACTGCAAAGACTGATGAATTTTCAAGTGAAAGGGCAAGATTAAAACTAAGCACCCATGCCTTCAAAGCACGAATTTCACCAAGACACCAACTCAAAATTTAGAAAAATTGACTTCAAAAAGAGGGGGATTTTGAGGGTGAAAACAACTGGCTCTTTCTGGGGATGACTTGATAGAGGAATGAGGCAAGATCAAGAACCATAGAAAAGCTCTGGGAAAGAAGACCAATGCCTTATCCATTGGTCAAATAGAGTCAAAGGAAACACAGAATAGAAAGTAACACACATGGACTGAAAACAAACCAAAACAGGGAAAGCCAAAAATAAAACACAAAAGAACGACCACAAACCAAAAAACTATACACAATATATAGAAGGACTGCCTAATCACCTAGGACTTGAATAAATTCAAATACTGCCCCTTATAAGGAATTGGGAGAGGATATCCATCCATATAGTCCAAATAGAAAGAATTTTCTCTAGTAAAGTGCCTGATTTTGAAAGGACCAATCCAATGAGAATCAAACTTACCATGGCTTCTTCAAGGTTCATGTCTTTTGTCCCACAACAGAATAATGTCTCCCACTTGAAAATCTCTAGGTCTAGCTTTCTTATCAAATAAATCTTTCACCTTTAGTTGATGAGTTGAGATTCTATCCAAAACTTACAACCTATCTTCATCCAGCTTCTAGAGATACATGATCCTCTTGTCCAAGGAATTGATAAATCTTGAATCTTCAATAGCCTTTATTAAGTGTAATGTTGGTAATTCCACTATTACTGGTAGCTGAGCTTCAACATCATATACCACTTGAAATGGAGACATCCCAATTTCTCTTTTGGGTGTAATCCTATCTACCCAGAGAGCATCATAGAGATTATTGTGCCAATTCCTTTGAGATTCATTGACAAGCTTCTAAATGATGGTTACCAAATTCTTATTTATTGATTCTGCTTGTCCATTCCCTTGGGGGTAGTAGTTTGAAGAATGAGCAAGGGAGATTCCATAACCATAGTAGAAATCCATCATCTCAGAAGAAGAAAAAATTGAAGCATTATCAGTCAAAATCTTGTTTGGTACCCCAAACCTTATCAAGATGTTCTATTTGATGAATTACACACCACCTCAGAAGTATTGATATTGATTGGAATAACCTCTACCCACTTTGTGAAGTAATCTATAGCAGTTAGCACGTGAGTATTCCCAGCACTGGAAGGTGGATTAGAGTTCCAATGAAATACATACCCCAATGTTGAAAAAGTTCATCAATCACTATTGGTTTTAGTGGTAAAGCAACCAACTTAGGTCTCCCAACAAAATTCTAACAAGCTTCACACTTACCTACCCAATTTAATGCATCTCCGAACAATGTTGACAAATAGTACCCTACACAAAGGATCTTATGGGTAGTGACAGCAAAAGAGAAATGGCCTCCACAATCCTGATCATGAAAATCTAGAAACAACTTCTTCTATTGCTCTTTGTCCACACATTTAAGGAATATTCCATCTATACCTCTCTTGAACAAAGCATTTTCCCATAATACATACTGTGTAGACCTTAGCTTAATAGATCTCTTTTCCTTAGCACTCAAGTGAGATGGACATTCTCCATAAGTAAAAAAATGTGCAATACCAACATACCATTCATATGTTGAACTGAGGAAGAGGACAATAGGAACATCAACCGCTTCTTTGGACAATTCTACATCAGCTCCTTCAGTAATAAGATCACATAAACCTTTACCCCAGACTAGCTTAGTTGGCCTAATATCAAGGTCAAATTCTTAAAATTTTACTACCCAATTGCCTCTCTTAGTTCCAAACTCTTGTTGTGTAAGAATAGACTTGATGGTTGTATCAGGTACAAGCACAACAGAGTGATAATTAAGAATAGAAAAAATGAAATTGCTTGATAGATTTGACCACTATAAAAGCATGTTTCTCCATCATAGTATATTTTAATTCATGAGATTTCAAAACATAGCTCATGAATGCAATTAGAAGTTCATGATCCTAAGAATCTCTCTAACTTAGCACAATAGTCAAGGTACTCTCCGTAGCATAGCAATAGATGATAAAATCCTTGCTAAAATCAGGACATGCTAAGATGAGAGTCTTAGCAATGGCTTTCTTGATACCTTCAAATGATTCTTTAACTTTGTAAGTCCAACCAAATTTTTTATTTCCTTTCATTATGTGAGCAATGCTCATAGTCAGTTCTATAAAATCAGGAATGAATATCCTCAGGAAGTTTATCTTACCAAAGAAAGAGTGAACCCCCTTTTTACTTGTGGGAAGAGGAATCTACTCGATTTATTGAAATATTTCTGGATCTATCTTGATTCCTTCTTTAGAGACAATATTCTCCAACAAATTTCCTTTAGTAACACAAAATACAAAATTTTTAGGATTAAGAGAAACTCCATGTTCTCTACATTTCTGGAGGACTACTTCAAGATGCTGAAAGTGATCTACCCTTGTTCTGGAGAAAATAGTCAAATCATCAAGGTACATAACAATAAACTTTCCCTTTAAACTACCTAAAGTCAATTCCATTGCCCTTTGAAAGGTGGCACTAGCATTGATAAAACCAAAATTCATTCTCTTGTAGGTAAAGGTGCCCCAAGGAGTAGTAAAATTAGTTTTATGTTGATCTGGGGTACTGACTTCCACTTGATTGTATCGAGAGAATCAATTAAGCATAGAAAACATCTCAGAGCTTGTGATAGCTTGCAAAATTTGATCCATCATGGGGAGATGATAGTTGTCTTTTAGAGAGGCTTGATTCAAATTCCTAAAATCCACACAAATCTGAATCTCACCATTCTTCTTCCTGACATGCACAACGTTGGCAATCCATGTTGAATGATGTATTGGGAAAATGATCTTTTCCTTTAGTAACTTCTGGATCTCTTGAAAAATAGTGTGAGAAACCTTTGGATTGTATTTACTTTGTTTCTAATTGAAAGGTTTGATCCTAGGTTTCAGAGGGATAAAGTGTTGCATCTCTTTTTTCTTAAAAGCTTTGAGATCATCATATGAATAGGCAAGAACATCAACATAATTTTTCAACAGATTTACAACTTTCTTCTTTTCTTCCTGAGTGCAACATTTTCCAATTTTCACCATCTTGGGTTCATCAACTACTACATCAAAAGAATTCACAGGTGTTTTTCCTTTATCATTATCTCCTTTACCAAATGTAGAAGCTCTAAGAAAGAGAGAAAATATTGATCATCTCTATCTGGACAATTATACTTATAATGACTCCTTTTTATAACAACCATAACATACAACTTCAAAAATAAGAAGCTGTTGATCTGTTGAAAAATTATTGTTTGTATTTTCAAAACAAATCTTGAATGCAAAAGGATGAATCTTCCCTTCTGGAGAGGTTAGCACCACTCTAGCTCCAGAACTAGATGAAGAGCAACTTCCATCAAATTCCAAATTCTAAATACCATTAGGATCATGAATCACTCCCTTAGGAAGTATTTCCTCTTCTTCTGACATGATCATATAGTTACCATGCCCTATATCTTCATAGCATATTTTTTCTTCTGGATCATCAGTCTTTTGCACAATATACTCAGTCTATCTCTTAGGTAGTAGCTTCTCCATTTTTCCATTGACTAGGATCAAAGCATGTGACCAATCCATATAAATTTCACCTCCTACCTCCTTATAGAAAAATCTACTCAGCAACATCTCATATGAGGGAGGAATATCATCTACCAAAATAGTGGCTAAGACCCTTTTCTTTGGAAAATCAGAAAAAGGTACTTGTGCATCTTTAATCCTCCCAACCAAAGGCACTTTTCTACTCTCCATGGAATAACAGGAACCAAAGGTACCTGTTAGAGTCAGGGCCAAAGCATGACCTAATTTATTAGGCATTACATTGTCTGATGCTCCTGATTCTATAACACAGTTACTAAGTTTATTGCTAGCTATGAGGAGTGTCACATAGAATGGTTCAATTTTCTCATTAGGGGAAGTGACTACAGCCATAAGGCTTGGTTGAGGTGAGGAAGAGGGAGTGGGAAAAATACCTTTAGAAGTATTGGATGAGGCTTTTAATTTGGAATTGAAAATTTTTACCATTTTAGAAAATGATTTTGGATGGGTCTGGTAAAATTCTACCTCTGCGATTTGGATTTTGGTATTTTGAGGTGATTAATGATATCAAAATATCTAGAGGTGGATGGGGAATCACTAGTAGGAACTTGAGAGACTTTTTATTTATCAATTTTAGGAATTGAAGGACAAGAAGTTTTTGAAACAAAGATAGAAGGAGGAGGATTAACATTACCCACCTTTTGTGTGGAGGTAGTGGGAATATGAGCTCCTCTTGTTGCAACCACTGGAACAGTTATAGGAAACTCCTTGGATTTCTTAGCAGGCTGCATCACTTTTATTTTTTATTCATTTGCTCCTGAGTCATAACAACATATGACTCACAATCCATATCTTCACTCTTTAATCATATCCATATTCATCATCCATACCTTTAGTGGTAAGGAAATGAACTTGAGATCCACCAAGCTCCTCCAGTTATTCATCAACCTCTTCTTTTAGTTCTTCATAGAGTTCATTAAATTCCTCATCATCAGGTTCTTTAACTTCACTAGTTGTATTGATTGGAACCTTGATGGGTGGACCTTCAATCGAAAATCTAGTCTGAGAAGAAGGCAAACGGTTCCTAGGCTGAAAATTATTCCTTGGGATGTATTGGTAAGGAGCATGTTGAGCCAACTAGTTTTTAATGGCAATGAGATCATTTTCCAACTTCTACACTAACTGATCAAAATTGGCTCCAGGAGAAGGAGAAAAACATGCCTTAGACTTGGAAGGTTCTCTTTTCAATTTACCAGACATGGTTAGGTCATCCTCAACATTGATAGCTAACCGTTGATCAGCCTCCATAGTTGCAAGGTTAGCTTTACTTAATGCATAACTCACTTCAAGTAACTGGGCATTGAGGAAGAAGCACTTTTTGATTTGATCCAATGGATGAGTGTTCTATGGAATTTTATGAATTAGCTTGTTAAATTTATCCACAAACTCTCTCATGGGATCAAATGGTTCCTTCTTGATGTGAGAGATTTGAGATAAAAGAGCATATACAGTAGGTTTGAAACATTTCTCAAACTGAGTTTTCATGTTGATATAATTAGTGATCGACCCAGCTGGAAGATGATAAAACCAATCAACATCATTATCCTACAATGTTTCCACATAGAGCCTGACAGAGACATCTTCATGTTCAATCCCAAGAATCCCACATGCAACAATGAAGGCTGCAATGTGTTCATTCGGATGAACCTTCCCACCACCCTAGAATTTGGAAAAACATTTCCTGTTACCCCTGGGTAACTCATGCAATGGCTGAGGAAGAGCAAGAGGCCCAACTTGTTGTCCCCAAGGAAAAGGGTCTACCATCTTTGGAAAAATTGACTGAAGGGGAACTAAAACACCAACAAGTAGCAAAACATGAAGATTATGACTAAGTTGTTCTTGAGGAATGTTATTCTTGGAATTTTTACCTTTAACAGGAGGTGTACTTGTCGAACGAGTTCTTCTATTCCTTCTTGCTGGAAGAAGAGAGAAGTTTTATTTGTCTAGAAGTTAAAAATGGGAATGCTCTACCCCGAGAGCTTTCTTACCACGAGTATATCTTAAAGTCACCAGATTGAAAATGATCTTGAAGTTTTTATTTTAGAAAGGGATACGTTTGAAGTGAAATCCCTAGTAGAGTCACCAAAAATTGTTGGGTTTTAAAATAGTACTTTAACAAACCACAGTCAGGGGACAACAAGTCCCTCATCTTTAATGGGAGAGTTTCCCTTATTGAAAGCAAGAAAAAAAGATTATATACAAATTTACAACTTTAAAAGTGTGTATTCATGATACTTTGAAATGTTTTATGCCCAAATATCATCAATACAAAAGAATGCAAGAACTAAGGAGATGAGAGAGGAAGAACATAACAATACTTTCAGGAAATATAGATAGCATAGTATAACCTTATACATATTGATCAAAGGAGATGAAAAATGGAATCATTCGTGTTTATAATAGATATAATTTCACAGACACAAGTTCCTGAAATCATATTAACAAGAACACAAAGTTTATTATCATAGCCATTAAATTTGTCCTATTTTGTAACTTCAAATATGAGCCATCCCCATGGAAAAGATGGATGAAGTGGGCCAAATTCGAACAAGGAAAGAAGGAATAACAGAGGAAGAAAGGGAAAAACTTTTGTATTGATTAATTTTGAATCTATTACATTTATCCAACCCACATAATGACATGGAGAAGCCATTAAATAATCCTAAAAAACTGTTACATTTGGTTTCTTGGTTCTTGCAGAAGCGAAATTTTACCCTGGGGAGTGAAATTAATGGCGGAAAAAAAATGATGCTCTGTAATGTAGCCATTAAACCTATTTTGTAACTTCAAATATGAGCCATCCCCATGGAAAAGATCTAAACTGAAGTGGGCCTAAGGTCACCTTTTGTATTTTGTGACTTTGTAGAGATTTTTCCTTTTTTTACATTTTGGCCTGCACATCTGCTTTTGATACGGGCTTGACACATGGCTTTACTTGAGTGGGGACAAAGTCACATATCACTTTTACAATTTTAACACTTTTCAAAGAAAATATCAAAAACTCAAAATTCTCCACCTACCCACCTCTCCGTTTTGAATTTTCAACGCGGGCTCAAGAACCTAGTGGAGTCATGGATCATTTTATAAATTTTAACTCTCTTTTTGGAAATAAAACCAAAATTCCCAAATCACTCTGAAAACCCACCTTCGCGCTTTGAATTTTTAACGACGGAGTTGCGACTTACTTTTTACTTTTTACTTTTTCAAACAAATATGAAAATATTTAAATTTCTCTGACGATCAGCCTTCTCGCCTTGAATTTTCAAAGCATCAAAACATAAAAGGGCCCGCATTTCCACCTTTGAACTTTCATAGCATCAAAATATGAAAAAGGGTGCACCTTTCCGCCACCACTTGTTTCAACCAATCAGGATCCTTCAGGCCACGGGGCCAATTCAACACTTTTGTAAAAAATAACAAAAGTGACAAGTTTATAAGATAAAACCACCACGCTGCATCCAATCAGATATTTCCATGTATCCACAGATGTTAGGAAAGAATTTGACGCCTGTCATTCATGACTGCTGAAAAATAAAAATGAAAGGGAAAACCCCACCCTTTACACCCGAATTTCAAATTATTCTCTGTGGACAAAAAATGCAATCAATACTAGGCTTGACCTGATCCATAACCAAAGAGAATGATTAACAACAACATTCAAATGAAGGAAAAGATTTTCAACCATCCAGATGGGGAAATAGATTTTTTTTCAAACTGCGAAGATTGAAGAATTTTTAAGCAAAAGGGAAAGATTTAAAACGAGCACCCATGATTTCAAAGCACAAATTTCTCCAAGGCACCAACTCAAAATTCACAAAACTTGACTTCAAAAAGAGGGGGATTTTGAGGGCAACAACAGGATGAGAACTAGGTGGTGGTTCTAAAGAAACTGGTAGAGGATCCCTTTTTATCTTCTTCTTATAAATCTCCCCCACCTTGGGTCAATAGAAATCCTGATGTGTGTAAATTAATTAGATAAGCCCTGGGTGTTTTAGGGAGGCTTTATTTCCTCCATTGCTATATTTATGACCCACCTTAATGACAACCTCTTCAAGGTACTCTAGAAGATTAAACTTAAGCTCAGGGTTTGTCCTACCCTTCTTCAAATGAGTGAGAATTTTAAATGTGTCACCCCTAGCACTGATGTTTGTCCATCATAGAGATACCATTCACCCAAGTTGAAATTTCCTTCCAATGAATTGAAAAAATATCCCTCTTAATACCTTTTTGAATTCCATGGGGATTGAGGATTATTTTAGGCAGAGCTTCCCCTTCATCATGAAACAAGGATATCAAATCCTTGAGTGGGGATTTAGTTACGACCTTAAGCCCAAAATCTAGGAGGCTGGATATTATAGAAACAATGCGGAATTGATTTCAATTCTCTTGCCTCCTATTCAAGAGCATGTTGCCTCAAATTTTAAAAAAAAATCATTAACTAAATATTCATTATAAGCCTTAAATTTGTGAATAAATTCCAACAAACCTGCATTATGGAATACTTAAGAAATGACAGCATTTCATAAGAGAGGCTTCAAAGACTCTGGTTTTGATTTCTTCTTTTTTCCCATAGCTTAGATTGGTCTAGGTGGAGTTATAGAAAAATGTTGAAGTTTTATGTGAAATAAAAAAAGAAGTTGCATGAAATGTCAGTAGCGGAGGTTTGAACTATATTTTTAGTTGATAATGACATTGAGTCGGTGCAAAAATGATGTTAAGAAAGATTGATGGTACCTAATTAGAATGGAAAGATTTCAATTCTATGCATGGTTCCCATCCTATCATCATGATTGCTCATGCCACTTGTCCTTCTTAGAGAAAGGTGACACATGTCACTTACTCATATGTTATTACCCCTTATTCCCCACTTTACTTCACGAGACTTGATATGACATCCTTGATAAATGCATTGGGAATGGGATTTTGATTTTTTTGTATTAAATAAATGCATTGGGGAGTTCTAAAAAGTTAATATCCATAACAAGGGATGAGTACACTTCACCTTTCTAGCTCAAATTTCGATAGACCATTGGCACTCCACCTCCTACATTCAAAGAGCAATTGTGATTAATACACATTCTATTAATTAACATTTCCAACCTTTATTGAATTCATGAAATAATTTTTATTTTGTCTTTTTATGATATAGGGTGGAAGAGGATCGAATCTATGATCTTTTTGATTTATTTGAATTTCCAAAGAAACTACTCATGGCAGAAAGAGATGGAGTCTTCCACTAAATCAAATTCTTCACACAACAACATGTCCTTAGTGAAAGTTTCCTTATCCTAAGATTTTTGATACATCCTCAGTCTATGGCCATTCACCAACATATTTTTCCTATCACCATCAATTGATAATAGTCTTACAGATCCCTTATCATAATTTATTCAATTTGATAGGTTCCTAACCATTTTTTTTTCTAAATTTTCCTCTGAATTTTTGATACTTTGATTCAAACACTAAGACCCAATATCTTTCATTAAACATTATATTTTTGATATGATAGTCATGCCAAAATTTTCTCTGATGTTAAAGGATTTTAGTTAATTTTTGTGGCTCCATCCATATTTCATCAAGTTCATTCAACTACATCACTCTTTTACGTTGAGCTTCATCCAGCTCAATTCCAATATTTGGCGTTGTTCTCTAGGTTTGTAACTAAAATTCCACAAGAAGAAATGAATTATTCCCATATACCAACTCATATGGGGAAAAACCAATGGTGGATTTCTATGTGGTATTGTATGCCCAGAAAAATTCAAGTAGTCTTGGCACCCAAATTTTCCTATTTGCATTGACAACCTTAGTCAATGTTTTTCCAATTCTTCATTTGTGACCTCCACCTACCTGTTGGATTGGGGGTGGTATGGTCATGATTTCCTATGCTTGATTTGGTATATATTCAAGAAGGCTTCAATCATGTTGGACACGAAATGAGGTCCATGATTAGATATAATGGCTCTGGGAGCTCTAAATCTTAGCATAATCCTATTGTATAAAAATTCAGCTATAACATCCTCATTAGAAGATGCCAGTGCTTGAACCTCAAACCATTTTGTAACATAGTTAGTTCACACCAGTAGGTATTCTTTCCCATAGGATGGGGGGTCAAAAGGCCCAAAAAAATCAATTCCCCACTTCTCAAATGGCCCTAAGATCAGTAGAGGATTGAGGGTAATTTTAGTAGATAACATAGGCTTTCCCATTCTCTAACATGCATCACATTACCATACATATTTCTTGATATATTTTTGGAGAGAGGGCCAATAATATCCAACTCCAAGGACCTTGTGAATTATCCTTTCCACTGAGTAATGTCCTCCTCTAGGTTCATCATGAAAACCTCTCAGTACGTCATATACTTCATCTTCTCGAACACACCTACGAAGAATCATATCAGGATAACATTTAAACAAAATTCTACTGCACCATTTATATGTAGCATTGTTTTCTACTAATCTTTTACATTCTTTACTAGTAAAGTAAGTTAGAAAATTCCATATAGTTAGATAGCTGACAAGATCACCAAACCATAGAGGATGTGCTGATATTGCAAACAAGTGATCATCTTGAAAGTGATTTTTGACTACCCCCTCTTCTCCCAAAACATTTAATCTCAAGAGGAAGTTAATAATGACATTGGAATTTCTAGGCTTATCAATAATAGTCACGTTAAATTATTGCAAAAGAAGTAACCACCTAATAATTCTTCCCCCTACTATTGGTTTGTTCATCAAATATCTTATGCCTGAATGGTCAGTATACACAAATATTTTATATCTAGTAATGTAATGTCTAAATTTATTCAGAGAATTAACAACAACTAGAAATTCCTTTTCTGTAGTGGTGTAGTTTCTCCACGTGGGGGGTCATATTTTTTCTGATGAAATAGATGGCATAAATTTGGTCTTCCTCATCCTTCTGTCCAAGAATAACTCCCATTGTTGTGTTAGAAACATCAATGTGAATGTAAAAATTCTGTCCCCAATTGGATCCTCTCAAAATTGGGGTAGTGGTCAATTTATGCTTTATAATTTCAAAATCTTGCTGACATTAAGGAGACCACTCAAAACAGTCTTTTTCCAGTAGAGAGAACATTAGTGCAACAATCTTACTAAAATATTTCATGAACCATCTATAATATCCTGCATGTCCAAGGAAACTTTAATATTAGTTTGATTTGTTGGTGTAGGCAATTTAGTAATGACTTATATCTTTTTAGGATCAACTTGGATACCATTAGCAGAAATATGATGATCCAAAAAAAATCCTTAATCAACAATTATCAAAAATAATTCATGACTTAAGAAGACTTAGTGTTGCTCACATCTGTTTAACACTTTTTCAAGATTACTCAAATATTCTTCAAAAGTAGACCCATGGATAGTAAAATCATCCATATAAACTTCAAAAAAGTCATTGGTGATGTCTACAAAAGTAACCAAAACTACCCTATGAAAGGTGGAAGGTACATTACAAAGTCCAAATGGTAGAATTCTGTATGAAAATATACCCTAGGGAAAAGTGAAGGTTGTCTTATCTTGATCAGTAGGTACTATACTGATTTGGTTAGATCTGTTGAACCCATATAAGAAGGAGAAGTATTTCTTACCTGCCAATTTTTCCAAAACCTAGTCGATAAAGGGTAAGGGAAAATAATATTTCTTGGTGGATTTATTAAGCTCCCTATAATCTATACAAATTCTCTACTTACCATTTTTCTTGGGAACTATAACGAGTGGTGATATCCACTGACTGTCAGATATGGGATATATAAATCCTACCCTCAACAATTTTTCTATTTTGTTCTTGACAATGTCTCTAAATGCTAGATTAATCCTATGTTGCGGTTGTCTAACTGGTTTAACATATTCACTGTAAATATGATGAGTGCAGATGCTTGGATGAATCCATTTCATGTCAATATAATCCCAAGAAAAATATTTCAAATGATTCCTCAATATATCTACGACCCTAGTCTCTTGGCTATCTTCTAAATTGTTACCAATGGTCAGTTCTTTTCCTATCTCAACAATTACTTGTTTAGTGTCTTTCAAAATGACAAGTTTTGTTTCATAAATCAAAGAGTTCAAGGGAAAAGTATGAGTTTGTAACATGTGAAGAGTAATCATGTTTTCAAGGGATACAACCTTGGATAAAGAACAATGAAAATTAGTGGTTGTATTCGTGGTAACCATAGATCTCTTCACAATCTTAAACAAAAATGTCACTTACTAAGGCACTTTTTTATTTTGAGTTCAAGAGAGTAATTTCTATAACCATAGTTTGGGTTTCCATAGCCACAATATCATCTTCATCAAACATTGGGTATGACTCGACAATTTCTTCCATATGATTTTTCACTGCAATGGTGGCCAAATAAGAATAATTTATGTTATTAGTATCTAAAAAATATACCAACACATTTTCAAAAACATCCACATATGTCTAGGCTAGAGGATAAAGGGAAATATTCTTGTCTTTTTGCCCATTTAAAATAGTCATTTTCCTAACCTACAGTCAATATATGAAGCAACAGTAGCTAACCAGGGTCTTCCTAAGATGAATGGGTATCATAAATTCTAGGCTTTAGGATGTAAGACCATAAAATCTACCGGATATTCCCAAGATTCAACCATGACCATAACATTTAAGAGCTTAATTCACTCAAAAAATTACACAATTATTACTCACACAATAATATATTTCATTGTTTGATATTTCTTCATACAAATTCATTTGTGATGATTACAAATATATAGGAAGAGTCTTGAATATAATTAGGGAGATATAATCTCCACCCATATCATACATGAATCTCCCTCAATCTAACAAACCATAACAATAAAATAGCTACTAACAATACGAGATATATTGTTATAACAATATATCTCAACAACTATA
Organism: Taxus chinensis; assembly: GCA_019776745.2. NCBI lineage: Eukaryota > Viridiplantae > Streptophyta > Pinopsida > Cupressales > Taxaceae > Taxus > Taxus chinensis. The sequence goes on along the minus strand of CM034150.1, from coordinate 172,279,613 downwards.
TATTTTAACATATATCATAATATTATTTATAAAAAATATTACACATATTAACTAACCTAACACCTCTAATGTAATGTAAACATTCATTTCCTAACATTCCCCCCATTAATGTTTACATGGTAGAAAAATAACTTCACACTTTCTCTGCAGCATGCCGCTTGTGCTTGCTCATGATCTTGGTACAACACTTGAACTAAAGGTAGAATAAGGAACACATAAACTTCTTATCAACCATGCACTGTCGGGAAAAAATTCTGATCGAAAAGTATGGGAACACACTAATGAATCATCTTCTTATCAACCAGTCACTCTAGGGAACACATCTATCCTAGCAGTGTGGGAACTCAAGCAGGAACACAACTGTGTAACCTTCAATGGTTTTCTAGAGGCTAACCACAAACCTAGGTATTAACATGAACACATTAGACTGTTCAAACTCCTCAAGGCTCATGATGCTGAATTTCTTTGTGTTATCTATTCTTCACTATGTTATTACATAGGGGAATTATGTAGGAATAACCACATTTACTAGTGAATAGGAAATAACCTCTATTATTATTTACACACCACACTGAAATGCTGAAAAAATGAAATCCACACCACACAACTGAATCTAGAACACTATAAAAATGAAAAAAAATTACTCACACTGCACACACATACCACAAAATCATTTTGTGCAGCCTTGTCATTGGTGACTGACGAGAGGTCACTGATTGACCTATAGCCTTATTTTCCTCCATCCTCAAGTGATATGATGTTGCTTACTCAACAAATATGATCATGTCGCTCAACTGTTTCCACATTGTGATTATTCTTTTCTTCCCTCCTGTAATGTGAAACACTTTATTTTCCAGACGTTGGGTAATACCAAAAATGTGTTCGTGAGGCATTTTTTTTTCTCAATTTTTTTACAATGTCATGTTTGAAACTTAATAAAAAAACCTATAATCACATATTTTACTTTTACAATGAGTTTGATACTTATAGAATTAAATATTATGAATAAAAATAAATACACAATAACAATAATTGACTAAAGAAAAAGAACAATAATGCTTTCCAACTTTTACAATAACATTAATGATAAAAATGATGAAAATATACCCTAATTTAATGAAGACTTACACTCTTTTGACTACGGACTCTACATGACCCACCTTATGATGACTAATAAATACATTTTATAACACAAAGTTATGGCTTAAAAATAAATATTATAATGAACTTTAATATTTATAATATAACCAAATGTTATAATTAGAACTTAGACTATTTAAACAACACCAAACAAGACTTATGAAAAGAGACAAATGATTATATCCAATCAAGCTGACCCAAAAAAACTGATGAGAAGCTCAACTGGTGAAATATGCAAGATTTTTTTGGTGAGAATTGGTTATATGAGGATTGGAAATATGCATGAGATGATTAGATCAAATCATCTAGCTGCAGTAGACTAGGAATGCAATGTGGATAATCCTTGGACTATGCTGATGCATCAGATCAACGAATGAAAAACTATATTCAAGAGAACTTGTATTCAGGAACCATTTTCAATCCTCAAGAAAATTTACTGGTAGTTGTTATGAATTCTCAGTTAGAGAAGAGAAATGGAACAAAATGTAGAACACTTGGGACTGATCCTTGTTGTAGATCTTAAAAATAAAAAATAGGTTTCTCTTTTAAAAAAGGCTCCAATCTTAAATACCAATGCCCAAATGGCATATGAAAATATTCTAGCAGGCTACACAGTTCTGCTCATAATTCATAGATCTAGTATATAACCCACATGAATCATTCCCAATGTAGAATCAGATGGAAGTGTTGAAACCAATGTAGGTTTAGAACAATAAACATAAGGTGCAATGAAAAACTACATTCAATGTCAAATCCAAGCTAATATGGTACCAGTAGACTGTCGCCAAGATTATACAATTACAGTGCTTGAATTTGAAAATGAGAGGAGAAAGGAATATGGTCACATTTTATGTGTGGAAAAGATTAGTATTGATTCAAATGGTAGTTTGTATCTATTATTTGAGAACTTTGAAAATCTACGCAATACATTAATAACTCAAACTACAAACATTATTCTTGACTCAAATGAGATCTCTCATTACTAGGGCAGCCAAAAATTTGGAGAAGCCCTTAAAAATATTTAAAAATCCATGAATATATCATCTCAAATTTATGTCAGCAGATTCACTTTCTCTAATACCAAATCAAGAGCTTAATTCAGTTGAAAAATTACACAATTATTACTCACACAATAATATATTTCATTGTTTTATATTTCTTCATGAAAATTCATTCATGATGATTACAAATATATAGGAAGAGTCTTTCTTATAATTAGGGAGATACAATATCCACCCATATCTCACATGAATCTCCCTCAATCTAACAAACCATAACAATAAACTATCTACTAACAAATACAGGATATACTCTTATAACAATATACTCAACAACTATATATTCTAACATATATCGTAATATTGTTTATAACAATATTACAAATATTATTTAACCTAACACCTCTAATGTAATGTAAAAATTCATTTCCTAACAAACATCCTCAATTACTTCTTCGGGTACAAAAATAGATTGATCTTCCAGTTGGAGGACAATATTGGTTGGCTGTAATCCTAACAAGGACAACAAATTGAATGTGTTTTTTGCTATGACATTGATGGAAGCACCAAGACCCACCAAAACATTAGATATTGATTGAACATTCATAAAAATAGTAATGATTGGACACCTATGATTCCCATATTTTGGTGAGAGATGTTTTCTAGCTACAAGGTTAGCTAGAAGTCCTTCTTTGATTGTTTTTGGGTATTTATTCTTCCTTCTTGATGTATTGATAGAATGGGTTCTAATGTTATGTTTTGATTTGGGAATTTCCCTTATTTATCTTAGAAGTGGAACCTAAATGTTCATCTTTTCCAACTCCTAAACTAATGTTCTTTCTATCTCATCATGTATTTCTTTTAATATTTATGGGAAAGGAGATGCATACACATTCTTATCTTTCTCTTGGTTATTCCTAGTGTCTCATGCTTGTGGAACATGTCTATTTTCCTCACTTTCCTCAGGTACCCTCTCACTTTCCTCGGGTATTTCAGTTATAACTATAGGAGGATTGTTCACTGTTCTTCCATATCTCAGTTGCAAGTTGTTAATGGCATTTACCTGCATTGTCTCACCATGTCCCGCTTCATTAATTGAAGTTGTTTGTTGATTTTTGGGGTTTGAGACAAGCTAGGCTGGAAGTTGAGTTTGTGTTTTTTTCCCTTATTGCTAATGTTTTTTGTGGTGGAGGCATTAAAGCTTGTTGTTGTTGTGTAAACCTCCTTGGCTGATTAGAATTTTGCTGGTGTTCCCATTAATGGTTTGGCCATGGATGTGCATTGGCTGGTGGTGCCTAACCTTGCAAATTTTATGAAGGAATCAATGGTGGTGGCTATGGGTAAACCATCTAGTTTGGTGGTGTCCAATTAGGTTGTCCCCTAGTTAGTGGAGGAGTCTAGTTGGGCCACGACATCATCCAGGGGTTATGAGTAGGCCTAGTAGCATAAGTAGAATGGTTATGTGATCTTTGAACAAAGTTCACCTCTACATTCACTTGAGTTATGGAATTTAATATTTATTTTAGCTAAGGTAGGAGAGTACAATGGTTGGTATAATGGTCAGGTACATCACAAATCAAGCACATTTCTATGATATCTAAAGGACATTGTTTTAAAGGATGCATTTTCCTGCATCTGGGATAATATATTTATAAAGGATCTTTTGTAGCATTGTTCTTAGCTTTCATCCCATCTATGGCTGAATTTATCTATGACAAGATGTTTGTTTTCATGTTGGCCATTTCCTTTAGAAGTTCTGAGGTACCTAGGCCATTTTTTGATGTTTTCCTCTATCTAAGGCCTCCCTTTATTCTAGAGTAAATTCTACATAACTCAATAATCAATGCCATAAAGAGTTTGTGTACATCACCTCCTCCCTTGAGATGGAGAGATTCCTTAGTTTCATCATCAAGTCCTTTAAGAAAGACAATCTTAGTTATTTATGTATTTAACTTATAACCACTTCTCCCATGGACAAAAATAAATATGTCCAAATAATCCTCCATATTTTCATCTTATTTTTGTTTTATTTTAAAAAATCTTCCCTCATATCTCTTCCCCTATAGTAGTCTTGGTATTTTCCTAAAAAGGATGTCTCCATCTGATCCCATGAATGATTTGAGTTAGATTTAAATCCCATAAACCACCTCATGGTAGAGTCTTTGAGGGTGGAAGGAAATTTTTTGAGTTTTTGGTTATCTATTTTGGAGTCATATATTTGGCATATAAATTTCAATGCAAACAAGAATTAGTTTGGATCTTCTATGGACATTATTCAATATATAGGGAGGATGGATGGGGAAATGTTTTTCATAGGTGCATCCTCATCCTAGTTTAAGACAATGGGATAAGTAAAGCTCGTACCCAATGGTATGTTATCATCATTTCCATTGTATCCCATTTTGGAAAGTTTCTCATGTTCTAAATAAGATGAAGGAGGCTATTTAGTATCACTCCTGGGTGATGTATTAGATCTAGTTTCACTCTTAGTGTTTACTACATGTGTTCTAGTTAGAGATATTATTTGAATATTGTGAGGTATAAATCTCCCTTGAGCATCTTGTGCCATGTGCATCAATATTTATTATATAAGAAAGGTTTAGGATTCTTATTGGTTGCATAGATTAACTTCAATAACACCCATGACATGTAATGTGAATATAATGACGTGTTTTTCTTATGGTTTCCTTGGAAATGACACCAAAATTTATGGGTCATTGTAACTTCCAATCATTTAATCAACTTGCTTAAATGTTGATGTCATTATGAACCAAGGATGTGTCCTAGGCTGTATACAAAGAAGGAATATGCAACTCAATTCTATTGTGGTTCTCTCTTTTGGGGAGTTTCAGTTGGTATTTTTCTCATGTTTCTCTATACAATATGGAAAGTAAATACAATTCTAAGCTACTGAAATGAAAGACATAATTCAGGAAATGCATCTAATCTAATGGAACGATGTTGATGTAATAAAATGATTTCAAAAGGAAATGCTTAACTAAATTGAAATTTTCACATGAAATAAATGACAGTAAGGGAATATACTAAAACATGAAAATATGAGACTACATTCAAATAATCATTCGGATCAAGATACTAAAACTTCAACTTATCAAGAATAAATATTATGCATGAAACACCAATCCTCCAATCTCCTCAGTTGAGTGGGTCCTTTCTATCCTTCAGTATTGAGGTACTTAACACCAATAGATACTTAGAAAAACATAGATTATATTGATTCAAATGATTTCAAAACATACTCCATCATAATAATGAAAATAACTATCAAGTGATATATAAAATTGTATTAAAAACTACTAATTATGAAACAGTTTCAAATAGGTATCTTATAGACACAATCAATTGTAGAACATGCTACAATTATAGGCAACGTATTTAACTAATAAAAAAATCATGAAGTCTCAATGAAATTGTGTAATATAGCTAAAAATAGGGTCCTTGTTTGTAGGATGTTATGAGAAAATCCTTCAAAATGGCATAGTGGCAAAGGATTCGGTCTCTTTGACTGTAACTAGATCAAAATTGGAAGAAAATGTGCTTTATCAACCTACACATGTCATCAAATCACTCACAAAGGAAGTTAGTGGGAATTCGTATGGTCATTAGTTCACACGAGACAAGATAAGGAGAAATGTATCAATATTACTTTGGATACAACTATCTCGAACATCCCCCATGCATTAATTAACGTATTTAGGATAAAAATATATTGCTATAGGGATGATATAATAAGTCAATTTATGCACTCATCATTAAATATACCCTTTAAGAATTACAAAAATTGAAACTAGGGTTTCCTTTGATAGAAATTCATGAAAAAAGGTAAGGTTAGTATTACTACATCTAGTTTGATGGTATCTAGTTACAACAAACATGAAATAGATTCTATTCACCTTAAAACTAATGCAATAACCTACTATTTTATATCAATAGTGACCTCCATAAATTTTGTGGCTTGAAACATCAATTTGATCACATAAATGGAAAAAATTACAACTCAAAAACCCTGTCACAATCTACACGGGTCTACAAAAAAACTGTCATCGATAACTTTCTCTATATGTGATTTTAAGATCTGAAATTTTGTATGGAGGTTCTCCAAGCAGGGGCAGAGATATCTTGAGAAATTTAACGAAATCCATTGGATATAAATTTTTTTATTCCTTGTCCTAGTTTGGGCCCGCGTGCCTTTAATTAACTATAAAAACTCAAAAATTTATCGTTAATATCCTAATTAAATTTGGATGAGCTTCTAATAGTCCCCTCTTGATGTGATAATTGGTAGTGGATCAATTGGTGTCTTCCTAAACCAACTATCAAATTCTCTTTCCCTTCCCTATTATGAAAGTTCTTGCATAGTCATGTATAAATTTAATAACACATAAAATACAATGTTCTTTTTTATTCCTCAAGCCTTACATATATCAATTACATATTTCTTAGTATTTTTCTAGACTCCTCTCTCATATTATTGATCCTAAAATGGATCATTTATAAAATATAGCTCTTACAATAGCTCTTAGAATGACTCTACCTTTCCTATGAAAGCTCAACAACACTCCTAGCATAGAAAAATAGGATGAACCTCATCCTAATTACCTTACCATCTCATGCATGACATATCTATAGACACCAAAATTTGGTTTCGCTACCCTTGATTGCCTATGTGTTCATTTTACACCATGATCCTAGCTAGGCCCATTTAATTTAATTTATTTAAATGACCATCTATTATCCCATCACCTTTAATTAGTAATTAATTGTTATTCACTAATATAAATGAGCTAATTACCCCTAATTAGCTTGCATTTTTCCTACTTAACTAATTACCTCTAATTAGCTTTCTTTGGGACACTTTTATCCTTAACCACCTAAATCCACATCCCTACATGTTTTCCATATTTTATCCTACCCATCCTTACCTCCTATTTACCCATGACACTTCCCCAAATAACCCTTACTCGCAAATATGATTTAAAGCATTTATCTCAATCCCTAAAGCCCCATATCTCGAGTAAATCAATGATTTTACCATCTAAAGAATTATTACTCATAGTTGGAGGCTGGGTCACCATCGAACCTATAAGAATGATCTCACCCCTTTCCGAAATGAGACACAATCTAATATTTCTTGTACTATGCAAACTTATCTTCCAATCTGAGTAATATAGGAGCTATGTCAACTCTCTTACAATCCATTGGAGATTGTTTCACATCACTTACGTGACTTTGGGAGGTTTATTTCAATTTCATGTTTATCTATGTTATCATATGTAATTTGTATTATTATCCTGTCAAATATAACATTTTTCAGGTTCAACTGCTGTCGAAGGTTCATTATCACACTGTTCTTCCAGGTTTTCTATTTGAAGGTCACTCATTTCACCTATCTACCTTCAAACTTTTGTCACATTGCTCAAGTCATTGTCGCCCTGCCTAGGTCATCATTGACCTATCCCTTTGTCAATATACTTTTTATTTCCAAATCCTTTCCCAGTGTCTGCTAAGGCTTTGTTTTTATTCCAATTTCTAGATTTACCATCCTACTTCCCTATTATACCAAACTTGTTCTATCTGTACTTTGGTCGTTGTCGACTTGAGTCTTGTTCATTAACCAATCCATCCAAACCTCTATTTTTCTATGTCCATCTTGTTCTTATGTCTCAGGTCCTTCTCTACAGGTCACTTCTAGTGTCTTTAGGTCTTTATGACCACCTTCTACATTCATATCTTTGCATATTTATATTATCATCTTGTTGTCCAGCTTCATTCGCTCAGGTCGCCCTTGACCTACCTCTCTGTAGTCTAGGTCATTGTCAACCCAACTAGGTACAATTTTATTTTAAGTTCATCTAGATTAGATCAATTCTTTCCCATATATTTATACTACTCTCAGATTCTGTTATTTATTATTTTCTACATGTTATCCAATCATCTTTCATTTATATTGTTTTATTTTATCAAACAGGGGTTGACATCTGTGAAAAAAGGTAATACTTCTTGGAACAAAAATTTTCAGGCAGCCCCCACACATACCATCTAATCAATTTCCTTCTAACTATTCTAGCTTTATAGGTTCATCAAGTTTCCAACAATGATATCATTCACTTGACATGTGTTCATCCATATCCATCACACATTAAAGGTACCATAAAACCTCTATATTCTGAGTTATTTAGTTTTATTTAGTACTAGATCATTAACTTGAAAAGGAAAGAAAAAATTAGATCAACATTTTGGCACGCGTGGTGGGACCACCATTTAGGTGATTCCTTACATTTATTGATATTTTTTGTGTTTCGTCTATCTTCGACTAACATTGCAGGTAAAGGATTCAATTTTTTCTGGTTCTTGTTGCAATTGGTTGCTTAGATTTCTCTTTACTTGCACCTTCTTGAAGATCAGATAAAAGGGAAAATCATTCTATAGGTATTCTCCTTTTTCTCTTAGTTTTGTTTTTTACATCAGATTTTCTCTTCCTTGTGTGTGTTCTCATTGAAATTTCACATTTGGATTTGGCTTAAAAAGAACCCTTTTGCATCCTTTCTTGAAAACCTAAGTTAAGTAAGGATTAATCAGTTACATCTCACATTCTATCAAACACAACCAAAATTCACACATCAATCCACACATCTAGACATATTCCTACCAGTTGGATTGATTGAGATTTCTTCACCCAACAGAAATCTGCTATGGTGTTCAGGCCGCATTAGAAACTCAATACAGACTCGGGCCTCACGTACCTTCGGGTATAATGAGGACTCCCCAGCTATAACAACCTGAAACCAACTCTAGATTTCCATTTCCTAGGTACCTTAGCTATCCATTCCCCTTTTTATTTTCCACAGTTTCTTAATAAATAAATAAAAAATATATATTTGTGCTTGACTTGCTTGATTTAGTATAAACTTTATTTTTTTTCATCCCCATATTTACTCATTCGGTATCCAAGAAAATGGAACAAAATTTTTCCTCAAATAGTTTTATCGTCTGATCTCAACCAACACCTCCCATGACCATTGTCTCATTTGTGCCCTTGGACACTTGATCTCCAATCATCAATGTCCCTCATCATGAGACCAACCCTTTCTTACGTCACCATCCTAATCCATGTAGACCAACTACACCTCCATCTCCTAGGCCTCCTTCTAGCCCCACATATGATTTATTATTTCACATATCTCCCACAATATCCTAATCATATCAGCCTACTCAATTTGTGGATCCTTTTCCACCTCATAAATAAATCATTCTCACCTCATCCAATCTTATCACTACCATCCCTATCCAGCCATCCCAACCTACTTACATTCACATTCCTAATTCTCATGTTCCTTGACAATAAAGTATCCCCATCCAATCCCAACCTTGTTATTACATTTCCACTCCTCAACATCACGCATTCCCCTAACCAATGTAATATTCTCCCCTTAACATCTTGAAGAAACCCTTTCTGAATCCACCACTAACGAATCAATTTTTAAAATCCACATATTTCAAATATAATCCTTATTCAATTAATACTATACATCAAATATATTCATCTTCACCTATCTCATCCACTTCATCATCTAATTCCACCCTAGACATTGTGCCTATGAATTCTTCAATATCTCCCCCTACATCTACATCTATTCCTACCTTTACCACATTCACATCAATCACATCTATTATAACCCAACCAATCATATTCAACCCCTTATCCACATTTACATCGAACACACCTATCACTAACTCACCCAACATCTGAATTATACCCATTTCTCTATCAATCCCAATAACCCATATATCTACTAAATCAACAAATTCATCCACCTTGACATCTTCATCACATGTACCTATATATTTTCCCATGAATAAATCACCGATTATACCCCAGTATTCTTCACTTAATTCTTCAACATCCACCATTTCCACATCTATACCCATTACCATATCAATAAAATATTCTTGATTTGCAAACATATCAATGATACCCCATGAAACATTCATGGAACAAGCATCCCCACCTAAGAAAAACATAAAGGGTACTCATGTTTCATCTACAAAACCACATATTTCCACATTGATCAATCCAAAATATACATATTCCACATCTAATATAGACCTCATCAATCACATAATATAAACAACCCTTTCTCCATCAATATCCACATCTACATCCACCATTGATTCTGCACCTTCATTGGATTTGATCATACCTACTACTTCATCTACAACCATTTCACCCTTACTTATTATACCATCCTCAGAATCAATCCCGGTTCCTATTTCCACACTTTTACCCACACCTAGTACATCAAATATTTCATCATCTCCCCCTTCCACATCACTTTGATCATTTGAATAATTTTGGAAATCACTTCAACTTGCAACAATTTCAAATGATCCTCCCATCTAATATACACAATCAAAAACTTCCTCATCAAATCAATCTCTACCTCCTTTTGACCTCATCATGAAAAGACTACTCCCTCCACTCATATATTCAGACCCTTTGGTTGAAATCATTTCCATCCCTTCTAAGGGTGTTCCTTTATAATCCAAATCTAAGATCCTTGGTACACTTCCACAATGATCCCTTGTGTACACACAAAAGAAGATAGACATTCTTTCAACGAAGACCAAATATACCTCATATATTTTGGGGCCACATCCATATATTTAGGGCCACCTCCTTCATCCAAGGCACTGAAATTACTCAACTAAAAAAAGTCCAAACCATCTAACATTCCTTAAATATATGAATCTTCTTCTAAACCATCAAGTGTCACTAAAAAGTCAAAACCATGGAATGAAAAGACCTAATCTTTTAAGATAGCTCATACATCCACATCCCAAGCATCTGCATCAGAATCTAATTCTAAAACTTCCATGGAAAGGGAATCTCCTTACGCAACAATCAATTCCTATGTGGAAATCCTTCAATACTTACTCAAACTTCCGCCATCACACTTCCCCCTATCAAATATTTTGATCTAAAAATTAAGAGGCCATCATGGCTCAACTCCCATCACATTTTTTCTTATCACCGTACCCCAGGTCATGACATTGAGCATTATAAGGCCCTCAAAACGATCATCCATGATCTTATTAATAACAATGAATCTCTCGCATAAGAGGATCTTCCTTCTCCACCCACAACGACCAATCCAATCCCTACATCTTCATCCATATAATCGTCTATCATCTCTCCTCCAAAAAGGTTCCTCCCTTGTTCATTGATAATTTTTTCCTTTCCCATCATCCCTATGATCCCCAACCATCTATCTAATCTAAACCAAAATATCCCATCCACTCTTATTCAACATCCACGTGCTCACCCACATCCAAATTTCCAAAATATTCTCTTCTGCTAGGGGAGCATCTTACCATAGTTATTGATCCTCTCACATCTTTTCCTAATCCACACATAGTATACACATTGTCTCATCTTCCTATCCATCCATCATTCTATCCAAAAAAATATCTTGACACTTGAGGAATTCACTCTAGAATTAATCCACTTTAGGTCAATTCCTTTTCATCCTAAACATTTTTGCTTCATAAAATATTCCTAAACCCACCTCATCTGATAACATCTAGTTTATTTCATCCAACCAATATATCTACCATCTTATCTACTCCCAAGTCCACCTCTCTGGCTGTATCTGTACTTTTCTTGGGGCCACATGGTTTCATCTAAAGTCCACCTTTGTGGCCATATTTGTGCCTCTCATAGGGGCACCATATATTCATACTAAGTCCACTTTTGTGGCCATTTTATCGTCTCTTAAGAATCATGTTTCTCGCTTCCTCATGTTACGCATATTTTATGATCTTCATCTAGCTCATCTCATCTAAATCTTACTTAAATTTTTTTCATCCAAAGTCTACCTTTGTGGCCAAACTTGTGCCTCCCTTTGGGACACCATATTTTTATCTTAAGTCCACATTTTTGGCCATTTATTCATCCTATTAGGGATGCATATTGTTCTCTATTCCTCACTTTTTCAAGGTAGCACATAATTTCCATTGTATCTATCTCACCCAATTTATCATCCCATCTTAAGTCCTCCTTTATGGCCATATTTTTCCCTCTCTTGGGGGACCATTCATTATTTTCCAAAATCCACCGTTGTGGTCATATTTCTCTTAGGGGACCATCTATTCTTCTTGTTAGGGACACAAAATTTTCACTTCCTCAAAAGGTAGCGAATAGATTTTGTCTCCTTTCATCTATCTCATCGTATCCCATTCTTCGTAAGATATCATCCTATCTTGAATGCAACTTAAATCAGAACATTACTACTCTAGAGAGGATTCAACATGGAAAGCTTTCCCCCAACTAGGTTAGACCATACATTATCACACATAAGTATGAGTCAAGAGTCTATCATTTGGCATCCCTAGATGGTAAACTAGAAGTGGAACAACTAAACCCATTGTACTTGCAATCATTCTATTGTTATCACATTATAAGTGAGCACTTAGTCATATCTTTAGATAAACCCTCCATCATTAGCTTCTTCCATCTATGATTGTAATGATTTGGAACTATGTGGTCTACTATCACTTTCCTAGATATGCCCTTAAATATGGGCACCACGGCTCTACCCATAAATTTTTTCTTATGGATAGGTTATCCCTTCTTGGTGAGAATTATGTGATCATTACATCTGTTAACCTCTTATTTTCCTATTGAAACCATGAAAAGGGCCCACGGGTTTCTCTTGTACATTCGTTATCCTCTCCTAAGTGGTCTACCTAGCTATTCCTAGCTCTTGCCCATGTAAAAATCAAAATTCATGGATGCTTCCTATCAAAATTCCAATCTATCAAAAGTAGATAGCTTGCTTGAAGGACAATTGTTCATAAAAATAAAAATAAATTAAAAAAATCAAATCAAATAAATAGAATGATCCCTAAAAGGATGGCTATCATGTATATCGTTATTTTCATGTGTATAAATTAGTCCATACCCTCGAAGGATGGCTACTCTTTTGTACCATGGCATTGAAGGCTTTTTATATTCATCAACTTTTCATTTTATTAACATCCTAAGAAAGCTTCCTATATTGATCAGATTTCTTCTAGAAAACTTCTTGAATTGATAAGTTTGTTCGTTTCCCTACCTAGAGCTGGGGCATAGATTTAGGGAACACCACACATGGAGAACCCTCTTCCCACATACAAGTTACATCACAAACCCCTTTGCCATATTGAAATTATGTTAATGAGTTATTTACATACCTTTCTCTCATGATCTTTGATATAACTAACTATTGTTGGGCATATGCTAACATCATGTTTTCATTGCATGTGCCTTTCGTTACCTAGATCCCCCTCTTGTTTACCTCTAATGCGATTAGAGATATATTTTTCCTGCACAATCTTCGATATAACGTAGCATTATTTTTACCCATAGGTAGCCATTGTTAAGTTACATTTATTTTAAACATTTCCACATTTGTATTTTATCTCTCCTTTTTTTAATTATAAGTGCATATTTCTTTATATAAATCCCATTTATGCTACCCATCTATGATATCCCATCAACTTGCCTATGCCTATCATTGATCATTTCTATTTTCAAATTTATTTTTCATAACATCACATATTATCCATATATATACATTCATCATCATAAACAAATCCAACATAAACATTTAATCTTCATCATCATTAATATAAAACATATTATCATAATCATCATTAAACATCATCATTATAAAACATGGTAACCTTATTTTACCATCATCATTAAACATAAGTAAACATAAAATCAATCATCGTCATCATAACATATCCACATAAAATCATCATAAATAAAATAATTAACATCACACAATACACACATGATAAACTATGACAAAATCATGTATCATATATATATCACCAAAATCAAGTGTATAAGTACATCATCGACCTCTAAGTGTCCTCTTTAAAAGTAGATACATTAGTAAAACCAATAAACTATACATCAGAAAGCCTCAAATATTTACCCTACAAGGAAAGTCTCTCTATCTTCCTTTCAGCCTCATAGCCTCTGCCCTAGCCCTTTCCTCAATGCGGCTGAGTCACACTCATTGTGCTCCCAGATGGCCTAGCTCCAACTACTGCTCACCTCTGTAGATGCTCCCAATATCATCGTGACTTCGACAATTTTTTGATCATGACACCCTCATAATTATTATCCTCTGTGGCTAAGGCTCTGTATCTATCTATCATAATCATACCAAGATGTGCCATCTCTCCTCCTCCTTGTGGTATTGTTTGTCTACCACCCACAACTTCAAAAACCAGTATAGTAGCGAGATCTCTAAAATGGATCCTATAATCCTCCCTTTGCCTTCAGTACTAGTTCCTTTCCTATGTAACTATATCCCTCTATTGGATCACAATATCTCTCTCGACGCACATTTTCTCTCGATCTACACATAATCGTTCCATCTCTGTGGAATATCGTCTTTCTCCATCTTCTTCACCTTATGGAGTTTCCCCTACCTCAGCCACCATCTCCTCTATCTGATATTCCTCCTCATCTCATCTCTCCCTAACAACCTAAGTTTCCCAAGATGTGGTCATCCAATCAAAAAATCCCACTCCAACTCCTACGTAATCATTGTCATCCCAAGGCACTTCTTCTTCTAATGGATTTTCCATGTTAGGAACTAATAGCTCCCTATGAATATCCTCTCTCTTATAGGAGATATGATCTATAGGAAATATCTTTATGACTCCAAACTATTGTTATACTCTATCAAACTGAATGGCCTCTATCATCTCTTGCCACATACTCTTCACCTATCTCATCCTCCTCATCCCAGCTAACTCTGCATCCACCCCAGGCCATGCATGGAAGTATTTATAGGTACGTCATCTGATCTGATCCCCATCCATCTCTGTAAACCTATCATCATACCAATCTACACCCCTTTCTCCCCTCTCTCCATGATCATGATTGACGCTTCATATCAAAAACCCCACTACCAACTCTATATGGTCCCTCGTGACCCATAGAAGCCTTTGTGGCTAGATAACTATAATATTCTCATAGGCCCAACAACTTAGAAAGAATCCTATGTATAACAATGATCTCCTCCCAAATCTATATATAACTAGCTCATGGTACACATGCGCTAGTAAAGAAGTTCCAAATGAAAATAATATCTGATGCTCAACAATATCCGCTAATATACCTGCTGGAGCCCATGTAAACCTGGATCCTTTGAGTCAGGAAATACATAACATGAAATGGCCATCATGACCAAGAAAATAAATTAGTTCCATGGTACACCTACCTCGTACCTCAGCGCATATGAAAAAACCCCTAAAGAGAATTTTATGTGGGGTGCATCGACTCCAAATAGCCATGTTTGTACTATTAATCTACTATCAGTTATGATGGTGACTGTCTTCTCCCACTAAATTGGAAATCTCAAGATGAGATACACATCCTCTAGGGTGATGTTCATCTCACCCATCTTGAACCAAAAAGTGCACGTCTGTTTTTCCCATTTATCAACAAAATTAAACATCAAAGACACATCTTATGTGATCCTGTAATAGTTTCTAAATCCTTCTAACCCCATAGCCACCAAGTGATCCCTCTCAACATCAGTCACATCTCCTATAATATGCTCTAATAATGCTGGGACTTGGTATCTTAGATATAAAGTGTCCCTAGAATGCAATCATCCAAACAAAATGTAAACATTAGTTTTTTCCATCATTATCTCATCTATAAATCAATTTTTTCCAATCTAGCCATGGTTGACATTGACCTAAGTCAGGTGGACATGTATAGGGGTCGAATGACATGAATTCGGTCCCAATCAACATTGACCCTATTAGTTTACCGCCAACTTCCCTTAGCATCATCCACTTTCCCAAAAATGAAAAAATAAAATAAAATACAAAATCAATTAAAATACAAGTGTGAGTTTTATTACTCACCATCTTGAGCACCCTCTAGCATTTCCTAGTTGCTCCTCCATCCTCTAGCCCACAAAATTACTTTTTGGATCTTTGCTCTTGATTTTCAATTACACATGTGAAAATAAGCATCGTTGGCCAACTTTTGAGATTATAAAACCACTTCCACCCAGTCACCATCAACCTCCTTGGGTCTCCATCGATCATCTTTAGTCTCCCTTAACTTGCCTTGGTAGCCCTTGTTTTGGTTTTCCCTTCTCCTTTTTTGTGTCCTTTGCTAAGGCCTCATGTATTTTACTCTCAAATCACACCTTTGTTGCCACATTTAGTCCCCCTTGGGGAATTTTATTTCAACATCCTATTTATCAACCATGTCTTATCTCAAGTCCAATTTTGTGGCGATATAAGTGTTCCCTTGGAGGCACCATTTTCTTATATTTTACTCCTAGGTCATCATTGTGCCCTTTATTAGGGACCCGTTATTTGTCTCCTTATCCATTTTGTGCTCTTTTTCTAGGGCGTCATCTCATCATCTCGCCTTGTCTCAAAGTCTACCTTTGTGGCCATACTTATTCCCACTTGGGCATTTTGTATCAAAAAGTGATGATACAACCCAACCCAACCCAACCCAACCCAACCCTTCTCAAGTCATTGTCACCATTGACACAACCCTCTATCAGGATGCTTCTTGTTTCTAAATCCTTCCACAATGTCTATTAGTGCTTTGTTTCTGTTCCACTTTCAAGATATGCCATCTTGCTTCCCTATTATACCAAACTTGTTATTTTACACCCCGGTCACCATTGACTTGAGTATTTTTCATCAATAAATCCATCTAAATATCTATTTTTATATATCTATCTTGTTCTTCTGTCTCAGGTCCTTCTCTACAGGTTACTTTTAGTGTCTTCAAGTCTCTATGACCACCTTCTTCATTCAAATCTTTAGAAATTTGCATTATCATCTTGTTGTCTAACTTCATCCACTCAGGTCGTCATCGACCTAGAAAGGTACAATTTTATTTAGATTAGATTAGTGCTTTCCCATCAATTTATGTTACTCTCAAATTATGTTATTGCTTAGTTTCTACATGCTATTTGTTCATCTTTCATTTATATCATTTTATTTTATCCAATGGGGGTTTACATATGTGAAAGGAAGGTAATACTTGTTAGATATCACAAGGACTTAGAGGGGGCTGAATTAATGTGAATTACAAATAAAATCTTTTAAAAATTTATGTTTTTTTTAATTTGAATTTGTTTCTAGACTATAAGCACAAGAAAGAACAAAAAATCAAATGAATGTGACATAGATTTATAGTGGGATACCGAAGAAGGGAAAAACCACTTTGAAATTAGCCTTTTATTAGAACACTAATTCTGAAAAGTGATTTATAATTAACCAAGCACCTAATTGATTTTTGAAGCACCAAATTCAAATGACACCTTACACCAACTAGATGTAGAACTGAGCACCCACTCAACTGATAGAAATATAAGCACCAAATTCTTCTAGCCTAAGTGATGGGTCATTGTTTTCTTCTAATCATTTAACTGACGTAATCTTTGTCAGTGTCATTCTAAACCAGGGCTGTGTCCAAGGCAATATGCAATAGAGTCTAGAAGAACCACTTATACGTTGAGTTTGCTGGGGGGTTGCCTAGCGTGGTGGCTATTCTACGGAAGTGCAGCTAAAATCTACGGAAATTAAATACAAGTCTATGGAATTCAACTATTTGCAATGAAATGGGTTTCAAAAACTAATCTTCTACTGTAAAGTAAAATACGCACACACTTATTCTTAACAATTTAAACCATAACTGAATAACTGGAATTCAACAGAAAGCGAGACTATTTATGACCTAAATTTGCATGGCAAAAGAATTTACTTAAAAGTGAAAGCAATAATGGAGAAAACAAAGATAGTTAATCAAAGCATGCATGTTAGAACTCATCAAATGACAAATGTAGTAAAACTAATTGAAGGACTGTATGCATGTAAAACACAAAGTAACCTCGTATCTCCTCGGTTGAGTGGGCCCTTGCTCTTCCTTGGGATAGAGTGATCAATAGCTTTTGATTCTCAAAATGCCATAGATTTTATTAACTTCCAAATGAGTTCATAACATATCAGAAAAACAAAAATCCTAGAACAAAATAGTATGTAGATAATTTTCTTCGATGAATCCCAAAAAAGTGGTACTCTAGTTCTGAAGAAAAAGTCTTCATATAGATAATGTTTGTTACAAGATCTACCACATCATGCAGAATTAAACACTACTTCATCAGATATCAATTGAAACTCGTAGATTCCTATGGGCTGTTAGAGTCAAGCCTAAACTAATAGGTCAATTCAGAAATAGTCTTTAACCGCATGCATCGAACTCGAGAAACTTATCCACTAGTAACCTCCATCATTCCTGCACACATCATCATATTTGATCTCATAAAAATAGTTAGTAGGAGGTCATGTGATAAACGGATTTTATAAATAATAGCAAGGAAAAATGCATCAATCTACTAAGACATGACTATACAAAACATCCCCATATACAAATAAGTCATATCATGAAGAGCATTTCTGGTCTGAAGAAGTGATATTAATGAGCCAATCTATGCACTCATCATTCCCCCTGATCTTTACCCGTTACATGTCCCAATGCAACTCATCTGTGCGCCTAGCTCACCTTCCAAGTTGTTCAGTCATGTCATACTCCTTAAATTGATCAGCATATTGCTTCATGGTATTCTTGTAGCCCTAAGTATTGGTGGTAATTTCCACCCAGGCAATGAAACTGTCATGGGACTGTGCTACATTGTTCTGCCATGTTGTGAGAGGGCTCAAGAGGAGTGGAGGTTGTACCTGGAGGCCTGCCCATTCACCAGTGTATTGCTAGTTGGTATTCTCTGCAGTTTTTTTGATAATGGTGATGAGGGCATCACCTCTTCGCATGCTCCAGCTCAAATTCTTGAGGAGAGAGGACCTCCCTATGTTTTAAACGTAAGCTTAAAGTATCCCATCTCCTATCACAAGATTGCCAAGTAGATCCAAAATTCTCCTGACTATAATTTTCAAAATCAATAATACACTGAAGTAAAATTTGAGAAGTATACACCCCCACCCCTGCTTGGTAATATAATGATCTAAAGTTCTTCTGTAGGGCAACATCTGTGTGATGGGTTAGGCGTAAATGTAAAATCTAATTGACTAAGAAGTGTTATTGAAACTGTCTATTTATTATCTCCAAGTTATCTGATTCCTCAATACAGACTGAAATGCTTTAATTTGAAAATCCCCCACAAACAGGTTGATCAAGAAATCAGTGACATTGGTTACTACCATGTTATGTAACTAAAATTCACAGAAGCAAATTTTGAATTTCTGGGGTGCTATTCTTGTAGATTGATAAAAATAATAGGTCCATCAGGAATTTCGTGAGGGGCTTTAGAACACAATTAAAATAACTGCCAAGAATAAAATTGCTCTTGAAAATACATGTTGTAGACTGAGGAGGGTTTCCTACAGGACAATATTTTGATGGCTAAAGGACAAACAAAGTCTAAGATAGATGTTAACTTTTGTTTTTCCTCTTCCAAAGATTCTTTTTCCTTTTTTAATCTTTGATTTTCTTGCTGCAATTCCCTTTTCTGAAGGGACAACTGTTGGAAATTATCTAAGAGGGTAAGACCTGTATCACGTTGTCACTTTAGAAAACTCACCTCATGCTGCAGGGCAACAATCTCCTGAATTTTTTCTACTGTCTTTTGTGTAAATTCAGCTTGTAATAAAAGGGTGGATTCTTCCATACCTTGTAACTGAGATTTTAGCAGTGCTATCTCCTCCAGATAGTTTTAAGAAGGTGCCACTTGAGTGTCAAGAATTTCCAGAGTTACAGTGTGAATTTCTATAGATGACGGAACAACAGATGATGGAACGGCTGGGACATCCTCCGTATGCAGTTCCTCCTGAATGTGGGCAGTGTCATTAGGCAAGGACTCTGATTAGAAACCACCTGTTCACAAACATGAGCCAAGCCGCCAGGACCGTAGTTGCATGGAGGAAGAGGAGGCCATGGGACACTTTCCTTTTAAATCAGAAATGGATGGGGGTGGTCCCTCAGGAATGTCAGCTGCCTCTGCTTGACTATGTGAAGGGCCCGATGCAAGGGTAGACCGAGGTGTAGAAGAGATGCTAGATTTTAGTTGCTTAGGCCTAGACCCTTCACCACCAACACGTACCTCAAGTATCCGCTTTGGGTGAAAGAAAACTTGGTTTGAACAAAATAGATGAATCAACCCTAGGTGCTTAAGCATGGACTTACCCCCACTGGACCAGTGTTTCTAGCATACGTTAATGATAGAATCTGTGAGGTACTCTGGCAAATTGACCCAAAGGGCATGATTGACATGTCCCTTTTTAAGGTGAATGAGCATTTTGAGCGCATCACCACCCAGAATAGAAGTCTGTCTGTTGCATATAAAATACCTGTTGACCCATTTAGCAATCTCACCCCAGATTCCAGGAAAATTTTTCCACTTAACACCCTTCTGGACACCCAATGGAGTCAGGATGACCTCCGAGAGTGCCTCTCCTTCGATGTGGAACTGAGCAATCAGAATTTGCAAGGGGGCATTCATCATAACCTTTACACCAAAATTTGGAAGGCCAAATAGGTCATAAATGACCTGACTGGTAATTTCAACTCTTCATCCACCAACTTGCAAGCATGTGGACTCAAAATTGTTCAAGAACTCTTCCACAATGCTCTCATCAAAACCTTCAAATTTCCAAATGAAATCTAACCATCCAAAATCATGAAATACCTGTGAAAGGGTGGCATTCTGGAGCAAGGCGTCAGGTGAAGCAAGTTCTGATGTCTTTCACGGTCCCATGCTGAGCCAAAAAGTGAGAAATACACGGTAGCGAGGAAAAACCAGAGCTGAGTGTCCCTTCCACTTCCTGTCTGGTGTCCAATAAAACCAGTCGTGACTGATGGGCATACCACAATGGAAAGAAGCAATTGTAGAGCATTAAATTTCAAATGACACCAAATTCCTTGGGTAGCACAATCATCAAGCGAGGGTGACGACAGAAAAATAGTAATGAGACCAACCACCCATGTGAGATTAAGATTTTTATGGCAGCACATATCCCATGGTTAAGGAGCATGCGCCATCTGCCCTGACATTGGAGAGTGTGACACATCAAAGCATATGGAGATTTATGAGGCATTACTCCTGTTATACCGTCATTCATAAAGCCAGATTTGGAAGGAGATCTAAGATGACCATAGTAATCATTTAATGATGGCATCATTATGAAAAATGGATACATGGGGAAATGTTCGCATAGAAATATCATTAGCAAAAGATGCACTTACCCATGCCACATTTAATCAACCGATATCCATAGATTCCCATGCCCTGTAATTTGGGATGAAACATGATTAGCGGCAGTAGAAACAACGAAAATTCCTACATTTATTGGAAATTACAATAGAAACCACTAACTAAGGGAAGAAGATCGAAGGAAGGATCATCTTCCTTTATTGAATTTGCAAAAGATTAATTACTCCATACGTGAGAGGCAAAGAGCCTCCTCAACATGCATATCCATTGTTAACAGAATGTCGTCATTGAAGGTCTACTTATCCAGTGGTTGGTGATAAAATCGGAGCCTATGCCCATTCACTAGAAGAGTTCATTTGTCTCCATCAATAAGTATTAATCGAACAAAGCCATTATCAAATACTTGATGCACTTGATAGGGACCTAACCAACACATACACAACTTTCCTTTAAACTGCTGATAGAGGGAATCAAAGAGTAAAACCCAATGTCCTTCATAAAATATCCTTTTTCTGATGTGAGCATCATGCCAAGTTTTTCCATTGATGCTGTAGAATTTCAGTCTGCTGCTATGCCTCCATCCGCATTTCATCTAGTTCATTCAATTGCAACACTCATTCATGTTGTACTTCATCCAAATCGATCCCAACCTCCAACGCTATTTTCCAGGTGTGCAACTCGAACTCAACAGGTAACAATGGCTTCTTCCCAAAGACCAAATCATAGGGAGAGAAACTAGTAGTTGTTTTCTAGGTCGTGTTGTAGGCCCAGACGACCTCAAGAAGCTTTGGTACCCAATTCTTTTTGTCGGCATTAACCACCTTAGTTAGAATATTCTCAAGATCTCGATTGGTTACCTCCACTTGCCCATTGGATTGGGGGTGATATGGTGATGATTTTTGGTGCCTGATTCTATAGATTCCTAAGAAATCTTCAATCATATTTGAAACAAATTGAGGACCTTGATCAGATACAATGGCCCTTGGTGCTCCAAATTGCAGCAATATCCGGTTGTAGAGAAAATCAGCAACAACATCTTCATTGGCAGATGCCAATGCTTGAACTTCAGCCCATTTGGTGACATAGTTCGTGCATACCAAGAGATACTCCTTCCTAAAAGATGGAGGATCAAATGGTCCAACAAAATCAATACCCCATTTCTCAAATGGTCCTAGAACCAACTAAGGGTTAAGAGGAATTTCTATAGAAAGTGTAGGTTTTCCCATTCGTTGGCATGCATCACATTGCCACACATACTTCTTGACAGTCTTATGGAGGGAAGGCCAATAGTACCCTACACCAAGGATCTTGTGAATTGTTCATTTTACTGAATAATGCCCACCACCTGGATCATCATGACATTCTCGCAGTATGTCATGTACCTCATCCTCTTGAACATACCTACGAAGAACCATGTGAGGACAACATTTAAATAAGAATCCATTACACCATTTATATGTTGCACTATTTCTAACCAATCTCCTTCTTTCTTTATGAGTAAAAGAAGTAGGAAACTTCCCTGTTGTTAAATAATTTACTATATCAGTGAACCAGGGAGTCTTTGTGGAGATAGAAAACAAGTGTTCATTGGGAAATTGATCTTGGACTGCTTCGTCATCACCTGAAACATTTATTCTGGAAAGAAATTCAGCAACAATGTTATATTTCCCAGGCTTATCTATGATAGTGAGATTGAATTCTTGCAACAAGAGCAACTAGTGAATGAGCCTTCCGCCAACCACTGGTTTGTTCATCAAATATCAAATGGCAGAGTGGTCAATGTAAACAAAATTTTTATATGCAGTGATGTAATGATGAAATTTATTCAAAGCATATACCACAACAAAAAACTCTTTTTCCGTAGTAGTGTAATTCTTTTTCGTAGGAGTCATATTTTTGCTGGTAAAATAAATTACATACATATGATCTTCTGAGTCTTTTTGTCCGAGGATAATGCCCATGGCTGTATTAGAAGCATTAGTGTGGATATGGAAAGGTTATCCCCAGTCAGGGCCATGTAAGATGGGGTCTGTTGTTAGCTTCTCTTTGATATAATCAAATGCCTGTTGAGACTGAGAAGACCATTCAAAAACACAATCTTTGGTTAGCAATGAAAACATTGGGGCGGAAATTTTGCTAAAATATTTTATGAATCAGCGGTAATAACCTGCATGGCCAAGGAAAATTTTGATGTCAGTCTGATTAGCTGGTGTAGGTAATTGGGTGATGACTGATATCTTTTTGGGATCCACCTTTATACCTTGGGCTGACACATGGTGACCTAAGACAATTCCTTGATCAACCATCATTAGACATTTTTCATGACTCAGAGATAGTTGGTGTTGTTCACATCGACTAAGTACTTTCTCAAGATTATTCAAAGATTCATCAAAAGTGGATCCATGGACAGTGAAATCATCCATATAAACCTCAACACAGTCGTTAGCAAGATCTGCAAAAATGGCCAAGACTGCCCGCTGAAATGTGGCAGGGGCATTACAAAGCCCAAAAGGTAAGACTCTGTAAGTGAATGTACCCCAAGGGCACGTAAAAGTATTCTTATCCTGATCAACATGAGTAATACTAATTTTATTATACCCACTAAACCCATCCAAGAAAGAGAAATATTTCTTACCAGCCAAATTGTCCAAGACTTGGTCAATAAAAGGCAGGGGAAAATAATCTTTCTTAGTGGCTTTGTTAAGTTCCCTGTAATCAACACATATTCACCATTTACCATTCTTTTTGGGAACAATAACTAATGGGGAGACCCACTGACTATCAGATATAGGATAAATGAAACCTACCTTTAGAAGCTTTTCAATCTCAGTTTTGACTATATCTCTCAATGCTGGATTGATTCTTTGTTGCGGCTACCTTATAGGTTTGACATCATCAGTGTAAATATGATGTGTATAGATGCTAGGATGAATTCCTTTCATATCAGTGTAATCCCAAGAAAAATCATGAGAATGTTTCTTCAGAACCTCAAGCACCCTAACTTCTTGATTGACCTCCAAGTTGCTTCCTATAGTCAGCTCTTTACCCAAACTGACAAGCACCTACTTAGTATCATCCGCAAGAGCAAGCTCTGTACTAGTGATAAAAGAATTCAATGGGAAAACATGGGGCTGGAGCATGTGTAGGATGGATACATTATCAAAAGAAAGAACCTTAGTTAAAGGAAAATAGAAATCAGGAACTAGATGTTCGGAATTATAAGCATAGAGTTTCCTACCAAACTCAGCAGAGGTAATGTCTTCTGCCAATATTCTGAATTCCGTAGAAGTAGTACTAATTTCCATAGTTGCAGAGTCCTTAGAATCATTCAGCATATAGGACTCTGCAGCCTCCATGTCATATGATTGTGTACTGCAATAGTGGCCAAAAAAGAAGAATTCAAAAAGT
The DNA here is from genome assembly GCA_019776745.2 of Taxus chinensis. Lineage (NCBI taxonomy): Eukaryota > Viridiplantae > Streptophyta > Pinopsida > Cupressales > Taxaceae > Taxus > Taxus chinensis. Next base: position 172,254,778 of record CM034150.1, on the reverse strand, counting down.
TAGCATCCAAAGAATCCACCCATACCTGGTCACAATTGTTCGTATAAGGCTGAGTAGGAGGATATAATGAAAAGTGTTTGGATTTCTGCCCATTTAGAATTGTCATGTTGCCTGACCTACAGTCAATGTAAACAGCAATCGTAGCTAGCCAAGGTCTTCCCAAGATGACTGGATATCCCAACTTCTGAGCTTTAGGCTGTAAAACCATGAAATCAACTATGTACTCCCATGATTCAACAGTGACCATTATATATTCAACCACACCATCAGGTACATCAATGGATTGATTTGCTAACTGCAGAACAATGTTGGTTGGTTGAAGCCCTGTCAAGGATAGTTGGTTAAACATTTCTATTGTGATGACATTAATAGCAACACCAAGATCCACCAAAACATTAGATATTGACTGGTTGTTTATACAAATAGTAATGACAGGGCTCCCAGGATCCCCATATTTTGGTGAGATGAGGGTGCCAGCAACTAAATCAGCCAAATTTCCTTCGACTCTGACAGTCTTTGGGTATTTCTTTTTTCTTCCTGGCATCTTTATACATTCGTTTCTAATGGTTTGGTTTAGTTTGGGGATGTCCCTTATTGCACGTAGCAGTGGAACCTCAATATGTACTTTTTTCAATTCCTGAACTAATTCTGTTTCATCTGGAATCCAAGTGTCCTGTAATCACTCAGGGAAAGGGGTTGTAGTTGGTTTGGGTATTTGAGCATTCTGCTCATCTGGTATTGGTGAAGAATCATTGTTACCTTCAAGTTTTTCTTCCTTATTGGGATCATCAGGCAGTTCTGTGATAACAACAGGAGGGTTCAATATTTTTCTAGATCATAATCCTAAATTACCAATAGTGTTAACCTGTATGGTATTACCCACATCTGTGTCATCAATTGAAGTTGTCTGTTGATTTTTTGGATTGGCTACTGGCTGAGCCAAAAGTTGTGTTTGTGTTGCTTGTCCTTGATTTTGATAGGCTAGAGGTGGAGGCATTAAAGCTTGCTTTGGCTGCTGGAACCTACGTTGTTGATTATTGTTTTGTGGTGGTGCCCAGGACTGATTTTGGCTAAAATTTTGTTGAGGACCCCACTGCTGATTTTTCCAAGGATTGGCTGCGGGTGGTGGAGCCCAACCCGGCTAAGTGTAGGGATTTTTCCAAGGTGGTGGATATGGATAAGTCATCCAGTTTGAGTTTTCCCACTCAGGTTGTCCCCAAGAAGACTGAGAGGCCTGATTTGGCCATGGCATTCTCCAGGGATTCTGAGTTGGTCTAGATGGGAATCCACCCTGATTGTTTGGTCTTTGGACAAAATTTAATTCAGCACTTGTTTGAGAGATTGCATTCAAACCTCCCTTCAATTGTGGTAAAAGTGTGCAATGTTTAGTGTCATGGTCAGTTACTTCATAGATTAAGCACATATCTGTGACATCCAAAGGACATTCTCTCAAGGGGTGTCTCTTCCGACATTTAGGGCAATACATGTCCAATGGTTCTTTAGCAGGGGTGGCTTTTGCCTTGAGTCCATCTATTGTGGATGTTAATTGTAGTAGAATGTTTGTTTTCATGTTGGCCATTTCTTCTAGAAGTTCAGAGGTACCCAAAGACTTGGATGTTGGTTTCCTTCTTATTCCTCCACGTGTTCTAGAATATCTTCTACATAGCTCAGTAATTTGTTCCATGGTAAGCTTATGCACATCTCCTCCTCCCATGAGGTGGAGAGAATCCTTGGTTTCCTCATCCAGTCCTTTCAGAAAGACTGTTTTAGTGATGTCTGCATGTAACTCATACCCACTGTGTTTATGGAGAAAGAGGAATCTATCCAGATAATCTTCTAGATTCTCATCTTCTTTTTTCCGTATTTGAAAGAACTCCTCCCTCCTATCCCTTCCTCTACAATAGTCTTGGTATTTATCTAGGAAGGTTGTTTCCATGGCTTCCCAGGAATTAATGGAGTTAGATGGTAACCCCATAAACCATCTCATAGTGGAATCCTTTAGAGTGGAGGGAAATAATTTGAGTTTTTGATTGTCAATTTGGTAATCATATGTCTGGCACAGGATTTTAAATTCAAACAGAAACTGATCAGGGTCTTCTTTGGTCATTCCTCGAAAGAGGGGGAGGATGGATGGTGAGATTTTTTTCATGGGTGCATCCTCATCTGCATCGAGGACAATGGGGTATGTAAATGTTCATCCCAAAGGTTATTCTTTAGCATTCCCAAGATCCCCCATTGTATAATGATGTGAAGAGGATACAAAATGCTCAGAAAAGGTTCTAGGCGTGGAATTGGAATCTTTATCACTCTCAGTGTTTCTCCCTTGTGAAGTGTCTAAAGAGATTTGTTGAATATTGCATGCTATAAATCTCCCTTGGTTATCTCGTGACCTATGCATCCAGGTTGGTTGGTTTAAATCAAGGTCCGAGAGAACTATTGGTTTCCTATATGAACTCTATTAACATGCATAACATATGGAATAAAATAATTGAGCTTATGGTTATGTGTGGGTCCCTGACAACGGTGCCAAAAATGATGGGTTTGTTGTTTTCTTCTAATCATTTAACTGACGTAATCTTTGTCAGTGTCATTCTAAACCAGGGCTGTGTCCAAGGCAATATGCAATAGAGTCTAGAAGAACTAGTTATATGTTGAGTTTGTTGGGGGGTTGCTTAGCTTGGTGGCTATTCTATGAGAAGTGCAGCTAAAATCTACGGAAATTAAATACAAGTCTATGAAATTCAACTGTTTGCAATGAAATGGATTTCAACAACTAATCTTCTACTGTAAAGTAAAATACGCACACACTTATTCTTAACAATTTAAACCATAACTGAATAACTGGAATTCAACAGAAAGCAAGATTGTTTATGAGCTAAATTTGCATGGCAAAATCATCTACTTAAAAGTGAAAGCAATAATGGAGAAAACAAAGATAGTTAATCAAAGCATGCATGTAAAACTCATCAAATGACAACTATAGTAAAACTAATCGAAGGACTGTATGCATGTAAAACACAAAGTAACCTCGTATCTCCTCGGTTGAGTGGGCCCTTGCTCTTCCTCGGGATAGAGTGTCACCAACTTTTGATTCTCAAAATGCCATAGATTTCATTAACTTCCAAATGAGTTCATAACATATCAGAAACAAATCCAAAACAGAACAGTGTGCAGATAATTTTCTTCAATGAATCCAAAAAAAGTGGTACTCCAGTTCTGAAGACAAAGTCTTCATATAGATAATGTTTGTTACAAGATCTGCCATATCAGGTGGCATTAAACACTACTTCATCAAATATCAATTGAAACTCTTAGATTCCTATGGGCCGTTAGAGTCAAGCCCAAACTAATAGGTCAATTTGGAAATAGTCTTCAACTGTATGCATCAAACTAGGGCAACTTATTCACTAGTAACCTCCATCATTCCTACACACATCATCATATTTGATCTCATAAAAATAGTTAGTAGGAGGTCATGTGATAAACGACTTTTATAAATAATAGCAAGGAAAAATGCATCAATCTACTAAGACATGACTATACAAAACATCCCCATATACAAATAAGTCATATCACGAAGAGCATTTCTGGTCTGAAGAAGTGATATTAATGAGCCAATCTATGCACTCATCACTAAGCACCTACTTGAAAAATTCAAGTATACCAAGAGAACCTATAGCTTCTTTGTTGCTTGATTAACTAATTATGGAGTCTTTACTAGCACAATTTACCTATTTCAGTGATTAACAAATCTGCTATACTCGTCTTGGTCACTATTTTTACATAATATTTTGAGTTCTTCATCAACATTCAACACTAATCTTTGTTTTCTTGTTAGACCTCTGTTATCTTCCACCTCTCAATATATCTTCCTTGTAGAGTACTCTATTTGTACTTGTATATCTGCCACTGATATTTTAACAACCTCACTATATTTACCTTCTGGAATGGATAATTTCTATTTTTCAAAGCTCTCATGACAGTCCCTATCATTCCTATATGCACTTTTAAAACTAAACTCCAGTTACTCTCCTCTAAGATATTCCACTCACAACTAAAAACTCTCTAATAATTTTTCTATTCTATCAATTTTCACTCTATTCATCCTTGACCATCATCTTTTAATAACCTTTCATGCTCACCTTTTCTGTTACTTCAGTTTCTCTTCAGCTATCTCAAATTTTTCAGACATAGTTAGAGAAAATCAACTAGAAAAAAAAGAAAGATAAATCTTCAACTTCAATCAAGGAGAATAAATTTGATTCACTTAAATTTCATTATAGTTTTCTCAACCTTTCAACTTCTTCCCCTTATTTTGGACTTGTCCCTTCATGTGTCATTGAAAAATTGAAAGACATTGACCATCTTGAATGGATGAGACAAACTTGTGACTCTTGACCTACTTTTTTAAGCTTTTGTAAATTTCAAGGGATGGTTGATATTCTTATATGTTAAAGAGATCACGAGTTTCATCATATTCAAGCAAGACAAGTTTGGTTCCCTTTCAACAACATTGTTCCTTGATATTCAACATTACCCTCTTTTTGAAACTTGATTAACTACGTATTTTATCCCTTCACTCAAGCTCATTGAGTTTCCAATGCATGATCATAGGATTGTTAGTTTCTTAAAAAGGTCAAAACATCCTACTTCATCATACAAGACAACTTGAGAAATAATTTTGATCAAAAAAGACAAGTCTATGTTCAATTGTGCAAACCACCATTTACCCTATCACAAGAAATTTCAACTTCAAAAGAGATGAGTTTTGTTGAAACAAATTCCTAACTTGGTTAATCCTCTTAGATCTTGGAGAAGATAGTGGACAAATTTCCTTTGCATGAAATTATGAAGAAACATGATGAAAACATTTACTTTATTGTTTGATTTGACTAACACAGGTTGCAGAAATTCTGTCATCAAAATATTACTCCACACTTGATGAATTCAAAAATTTATTTTTGCATTAGCCTCGCATGTATTTCACAGAGGTATTTTCAAAATTTCACAAGTTTTGGATGGTGGAAACTTGATATTCGATCAAATACTTTCTTGAAAAAACCTAAATCAAGGTAACTCAATTGTGTACAAACCGAGGAGAGAGAAAAATTGCTTTCTTATATAATTTTTCATTAAATGTGAAAGTTTATGTTTCTGTGGCCTTGTGACATCATTCTCCACCTTCTTCAAACAACATTCATCCTTGTAGCATCTCCACAAGCTCCCAACAAAGACAAAGATAGTTCATATTGAGCTTTAAGTACATTTTGAGATTTATAACAGTTAGTATGTGATCTATATAGAATTCTTGAAAGGAGTCTTAACGAAATTTATAAAGAAGAATACACCATCATGGAACAATTTTAATATTTTCTCTTAAATGAAACATCTTGAAATTTCCTAAAACTTCAAGCGACTAAGTCAATCAGTGATGCATTGTGTGAAAGAGTTTAGTCAAGTAGGAACATGATTGCATTGAGACAAAATTGGGTCTTTGAATGAATTGGAGATATCATAGAGAATGTTTTGAGTTTTGAAACACTCCATTGCTTTTTTGATGAATATGCTTGCACATTTTCCTTGGAGAACAGTGACTGCATATTTGAGAAGAAGCAATGTGTATCTACCACAAATGGTGCTAGCTATGAGCAACTAAACTTATATTTTGAGCCAACCATAGCATATTGATATATTTAGAAGAATGAAGATCAAATTTGAAGCTTGAATAGGCTCTAGAAATTTTCTATAACCCAACTTTAACACTGTAACACTTCAACTTAGCCCATTTAAACTAGCCTTGCACTGTATCATACACTCTTGAAGGTGAAGAAATCACAAAACACATGTGTACAATATTAAACTTATCCTATAAGGTTTGCAAAAAATAAAACTAGTAAGATTTATAGTCATAATTAACTTTCACTTTCTTCCACAAGTCATCTTGCCTGGGTGAGAGAAAGAACTGCTTTACAAAAATGATGAGAAATTCTCAAATATACGTCCTTTTGGAAAAAATATTTTTACACTAGAATTATAGGACAATGTTATATAAAAAAGCCTCTTATGACTTATTTGAGCACTCCTTCACATTTTTTTTGACACCTAAGAAGCCATACTACTCCAGATGCACCTTTCAAGAAGTTTGTTTTCCAAATATTTGAGTAACTTTCTCAAATGACCTCCTGAGGACTTGAAATTTTGTATGAATCCCAAGAACACACTCATACATCATATCCCATGATTTTTTTGAAAGATATAGCTCTAAAATTTTCTAACCCATCTCAATTGCATTCAAGAACAATTGGGTTCCCAAAGGGTAGTTTGGCTAGAAGTAGTATTTTTATCCAAAAATTGTTTCTTAACTTTCTGAGCCTTGGAATGAGTTCATTTATGTATTATACACATTATTTAAGAGTTTCACTACTTCAATTTTTTGCTAAAGATACTCACATGAGTGCCATGCACTTAAATAACATAAATTTTACTTAGCAAGGATTGACAAGAAACTAGCACTCTGTGACTCCCTAGACACACTACTTCCATGACAAAGAAGTACTTGGACAACACAGTGACATAAATTGGCACTATAAAAAAATTTCAAAAACAATACTTCTTGGAATTGACTTCTTCGAGAAGACCCCACATATACCATCTATCAATTTTATTCTAGTTATTCTTGTTTTCTAGGTTCATCAAGTTTACAGCAAGGATATCATTGACTTTGTGCTCGTTCATCCATATCCATCACAAATTAGAAGTACCATAAATCCTCCATGTTCTGAGTTATTTAGTTTTCTTTAGTACTATATCATTAACTTGAAAGGGAATGAAAAAATTAGATCAATAATATCTTGTTTGTTGACATGGCTTAAAGATCCTTATTTAGTACAAACAACTCATTTACACTCCTAATTCACCCAAACAATCTTCCTTTACAATAATATTTACTCTTACCATGAAATTTGTACATAAAAGTTGTATTTGAATAATGATAAATGGAGGGAAAACCACTTGAACACTTTTTTGACCATAAAAACACCTATCTACATAAATGGAGGGAAAACTACTTGAACACTTTTTTGACCATGAAAACACCTATCTACATTCTCTATGCTTACAAATTAATATTCCCACATCATACTACCAAGCAACAAAAAAAATTCTTCCTAACTTTGCACCATGCATCAACTTGTCCACACTTGTACCCTCTTTCATAATTTCAATTTCACTCATCAATGTTGAGTCTTCAACTAGTTTGTACTTCCATTTTACCAAGTATTGAAAGTACTCTTTCTATGTTATCTTCTTAATCACCTTCTTGTCTAAAATGGCCTTAGGTTTTCTTGGTGTCTTCTTAGGAAACGGTTGCTCACATACAATGACATGCTCTTCATCTTATTCAAGCTAGTGTATAGTAAGTTATTCACCTTTATATGGGTATAGATATGTAACAGTCAATATAGAATAGATTTCAACTCCTTTTGGAAGCTTAGTTTCATAGGCATTACTTTAAAATCTTCTTAAAATCCTATAAGGACCTATTTGTTTTGGCTTGATATTGTTGTAATCACCCTTAGGAAACCTTTTCTTTCCAAGATGAGGAAGAACAAGGTCCCCAAAATTAAAATTAAGCTCTCTCCTTTCCTGATCTTATTTCTTTTTGTACATGATGGTACTCACTTCAAGTGTCTTCTTCACATGTTTATGTAAATCTAGCATTGCACTAGAAAATTCCTCACCATCAACACTCCTAGCTTCCATTTTTTCTGAATTCATCAGCTCATACACACATCTAGGATAGATTCCATACAAAATTTTAAATGGACTCAAACCTATTTTTCTATTTAGCGAGTCATTATATGCAAACTCAACTTGAGCTAATATTAAATCCCACTATTTTTTATGCATACTTACCAATCTTCTCAAGATTTTTCCAAGGATTATATTCACAACCTCAATCTGACCATGTGTTTGTGAATTATAGGATGAGATGAAGCTTAAATTTATGCCCAATTTATTCCATATATTTCTCTAAAAGTGACAAACAAACTTGGTGTCCTTGTTAGAAACAATACTCCTAGGAAGTCCATGCAACATGACTATTTACTTAAATAAGAGATTTGCAATGTTAGTGGCATAAATTGTCTTAATACATGGAATGAAATGAGCCATCTTAGATAAACTATCAGCTACCAAAAAAATTGAATCATGGCCTTTTTGAGTTTTTGGAAAATAAAGTACAAAATCCATACTTACTGAATCCCATGGCCCATTGGGAATTGACAATGGCTGGTACAAACTTGTATTTTGAATGCTTCCTTTAGCATGATGGCATACTTTACACCTCTCTAAAATATTCTTAACATCATGACTCATACTTGGCCAATAATAATGAGCACTTACCTGAGCTAGTGTCTTGTTTTGTCTAAAATGTCCTACTATACTTCCACTATGACTTTCCTTTATCAAGTTCTCTCCCATTGAGCTTCTTGGTATGCATAACTTATTTCCTTTAAAAAAAATACATTCTTATACCATAAAATCCATCCAAGTACTTCTATCTCTTCTAAGAGGATACATGCATGCTTTATAGGCTTATTTGAAATCAAAATATTCTTTGTACATCTCTTTTAGATCATAAAATCCCAATATGCTCACTTGAGATTCTTTCATGACCAAGATAATTCTACTCAAAGCATCTAAATTTTTTTATAGTTACCAATTTTATGATTGATAAAAAAAATTCAATCCATTTGACATGATTTTGAATTAACTTATGCTGACTAGTTACAAATTGCAAAGCATGATTTTCAGTAAACAGAAACAAATATTTAGGAATGCCATATTATATCCATTTCTTCAAGGCTTGTATGATGGCATAGAATTATTGGTCATATACTAAATAAATTTTATTTTCATCATCTATATTTTCACAAAAGTAAGCAGTAGGCTTCCCTTCTTGTCTTAAAACAACACCAATGTATTTACACTATCATCACACTCAACTTGAAAATTTTTAGTGAAATTAGGAAAGGAAAAGACTGGTTACTCGGTTATCTTTTTCTTAAGAAATTGAAAAATCTTATTAACAACATCAGTTCATTGAAATGATTTCTTATCACCTCTAATTATAACCACTATTGGAGAAGAAACCCCACTGAAATTTCTCATAAATTTTCTATAGAAGATAACCAAACTATGATAGATTATTACCTCAAAAAACACTTTAAGGAGTAGGCCATTCAATGATTTCATTTATCTTCTCCTTATCCATCTTCAATCCTTCTTGTGAGATCACAAACCCAAATTACATCATCTCTGTATTCAAGAAAGTACACTTTTTAAGATTGATTATTATCTTTTCTTCATGAAACTTATTAAGGACCAATCTCAAATGCTTAATATTATCTTCTTTTGACTGATTATATACCAAAATTTCATCCAAATATACTATGAAAAATTTAACTATGAAAGCTTTAAGAACTCCATTCATAAGCCTCATAAAGGTGTTACAAGCATTTGTCAAACCAAAAAGCATAACTAGACATTCACAAATCCCATCATTTGTTTTAAAAGTTTCTTTCCATGCATCAACCACGTTAATCCTAATCAGATGATAATCAATTTTCAAATCTATCTTAGAAAAATAAATGTCTCCACTTAAATAATCCAACAAATCATCAATTCTTGGAAATGGGAATCTATACCTGATAGTGATATTTTTTATTACTCTAGAATCTATGCACATTCTCCATCCCCCATCTTTCTTAGGACTCAAAACTATAGGAACAACACAAGGACTTAAAATATCTATTATCAGCCCTTTCTCCAACAATTCTTGTACATGTTTCTTGATCTCTTCATTTTCTTTTGGAGTCATCTTGTAAGAAGTATTGTTTGGAAGGTTAGCACCTGAAATAAAGTCAATGTGATAAATGGTACTTCTAAATGGAGTTAATTCACTAGGAAGATCATGTACTACAATATCCACATACTAATTCAACATATATTTTATTTCTATAGGAAAGTCAACAAGATTTGTATTGGTAACAATAGTTTTAGGATTACCTAATAAAGAAAAAATTACCTCTTCCTTATTAATTTGATGTAAGAAATATTTTCCACTCATTAGAAACATTGTAGATATTGATTCAAAAATAATATGCTCTCCTTTCAATGGTGCAATAACATGTTTATTTCCATCCTTCTCAAAGGTGTAGGTGTTGAGTCTTCCATTATGATCTAACTTGTTATAATGTTGCCATGGTCTCCCAAGTAGAATGTGAAAAGCATCCATGGGCATAACATCAAATACTATCTGATCCTTGTAAGTGCATATTTGAAAATATACCTTGCATTGTTCATTAACCAAGAGATGATGTCCTTTTTATAGCCATGAAACTTTATAGGGAGTAAGATGCATCACCATTTCCAAGCCTAGTTTCTCCACCATCTCTATTGATACAAGATTTTATATGCGCACACTATCTATGACGATCTTGCAACATTTTCCTTTTCTCTTGCATGCATTTCTAAACAACATTTCCTTTAAGGTGGTTCCATTAACTCCTTTTTTGAGTCTTCCATTATGATCTGCCTTGCTATCATATTGCCATGGTCTCCCAAGTAGAATGTGAAAAGCATTCATGGGTATAACATCAAATACTATCTGATCCTTGTAAGTGCATATTTGAAAATCTACCTTGCATTGTTCATTAACCAAGAGATGATGTCCTTTTTATATCCATGAAAATTTATAGGGAGTAAGATGCATCACCGTTTCCAAGCCTAGTTTCTCCACCATCTCTATTGATACAAGATTTTATATGCGCACACTATCTATGATGATCTTGCAACATTTTCCTTTTCTCTTGCATGTATTTCTAAACAACATTTCCTTTAAGGTGGTTCCATTAACTCCTTTTTTGAGTCTTCCATTATGATCTGCCTTGCTATCATATTGCCATGGTCTCCCAAGTGAATGTGAAAAGCATCCATGGGCATAACATCAAATACTATCTGATCCTTGTAAGTGCATATTTGAAAATCTACCTTGCATTGTTCATTAACCAAGAGATGATGTCCTTTTTATAGCCATGAAACTTTATACGGAGTAAGATGCATCACCATTTCCAAGCCTAGTTTCTCCACCATCTCTATTTATACAAGATTTTATATGTGTACACTATCTATGATGATCTTGCAACATTTTCCTTTTCTCTTGCATGTATTTCTAAACAACGTTTCCTGTAAGGTGGTTCCATTAACTCCTTTTTTGGTTTGAGTAATATTCTCTTCATCAAGATTGATTCACCAAATTTTGGTAAGTCTTCATGAACCTCTAGTTCTTCCATTTATTCCTCCTCTTCACCTTGAGCCACATGAGAACATCTTTCTTGACAGGTTGAAGGATTTTTAAGGAACTCATAAGACCTATCACTTGCATATTTATTACATCTAAATCACTTACCCAAGAAGCTTCCTCTTCCTCTTGGTGGATAACCTCCTCTTGATCTCTATGAACTATTGGCCTCTTCTTGACATGATTGCAGCTACCTCCTATTTCCTTGCTGATCTCTAGCTCTGAAAATTCTACCTCTCCCTCTTATATGATAATTTTTCTTCCTTGAAATATTCTCTTTCTCCTTGATTTCCAACTAGTAATATTCTTCAACTAATCTAGGAGAAAGAATGCTAATTTCATATTCAATAGAATATTTAAATACATTTAAGTATCTTGCCACCTTTTCTCGATCATCTTCTATATGACCTACTCTTATAGCTAGCCTATAGAAATATTCAATATAATATTTCACAAACATATCCTTTTGCCTAAATTTTGAAGAGATCTAAACAACTAGTTTGATAGTATTTAGGTAAAAACTTACCTTTTAAATTTTCCACCATTATTTACTAATCTATAATATTTATCTTTCCTTTCTATATCCCCTCCTTCTATATTGTATCACACCAAATGGATGGATAGATATGTTATCACCAAAAAACAACACCCTTTAATCTTTCATGTATTTATGGGTTAGAAACCAGTGTTTTTGGGGAACATGGATTGTCTCATGGTATGGGACCCTTGACATTGAGACAAACCTATAGAGAAGGATGGTTCCTCTACCTAAACCTAATGCTAAACAACTCCTAATTCAAGAAATGAAGCTCTCTACTCATATTCTAACAATCGAAGGTAATAAGGAGAGAGAAAAGTGCATGAAATTGGGAAATCCTATACGAATGGAGGTTTTAACACCAATAAAATGGTGGAGATTCACTCTTAAATGAGAGATATTGGAATCAAATTGATGAGGAAGAGGGTAGACATAAGTACTATAGTCCAAAAATACATTGAAACCATGTCCCACGAACACAAAACATTTGAGCCCTACAAGGAGAACAAAGGTGCACAAAATACTTACAAATGTAATGAAAGGAATGGGATCACAATAGAACATGAGCTAGGATATATTTATATCCACAAAACAAGTATTTAATTGTTTTAAAAGGATGCACAATACATTACAATGAAGTCAAAATGAAAGATTCACCATGTAGATGCACAAATAAGAGGTACGTAACCAATAAACACATGTGCAACACTTCAAAGAGAGTACAAAAGTATTACAAGAATGTCCAAATGAATCTACTTTACAATATATAGAAGAAAGTGAAAGAACAAGGAGGGAAACTAGAAATTCAGCCTTCACTTGTCAAAAAGATGCATTAATTAGTTTGAAAAGAGTCTAGGCACCTTCGCAAATCCATTCCTCACTGTCCCTTTTGCTCGTGGTATAAGAAAAGAGTATCGTATCACATTAAATGTTGGTTGAGGCAACTAGAACTATGATTTTGGAGATGGGGAATTTTTTCCTTTTTCTTTCACCTATTCCCTTAAAAGTCAGAATTGGAAGATGCCAAATTAAAGGGCTCAAGGATACTTTTCCAAAAAGACCTATTTTATGTGATTTGGAGCTATGAATCTAAAGATATGGTCATTTAAATATTTACATGTTAGAATGAACATGAATTTGACATGTGGCAACATTCGATTAGCTCGGGGGTTACCTTTGCCTACGTGTACTTTGGTTTTCCTTTTTATAGGTGTGAGTCTTTGGTTTGGTTGTGGGGTTAGGATTTTCTTCCCTTTGCTTCCCTTTATTCCTTTGTATTTGTGAGAATGTATGTTTCTTAATGAAATATGAGCTAATAAGACAATTCTCGTAATGTCATTCCTTTAAAAGCTCTTGACAGAAATCTCCAAACTCCTTGTAATATTAGTTCTTCTTTTACCTCCTTTAACAGAATGCAAATTTATAGCCAATGAGGAAGTTCCATGCTCATCGCAATGTCACTATGTTATATTATTCTTTATCAATCATGATGTCAGAATGTGAAAGGTGAGCCAGTGAGAAGGCTCTGCGTATGTCTGTGGATTTCGTAGCATCAGTCTTGTCAGAGTTTGATTTTAAATTTTTCATTGGTTGTTGTCTTCACATCACAAATTCTATATTTTCTCTTTCCCAAATCCGATGCCTTTTGAAACTTTCCTTATTCCATGGACTTAAATTCCATGAAACTCTATCTACTCGCCCTACACTAGAATGGATACACGTGTCCATCTTCTTTACTTTGAAATTCCCCCTTTGTCTTCGCTGAATTTTAACTTATTTCCTTGCCATGACATAGACCCAAAACGTTTTTATCTTTGATTGATTCTGCAAACTTGAAGTTTGCAAAACCTGAATAGCTTAGAGATACTCGAAATCCTGCCACATCACCCTTTGCATTACAAGCATTTAAACTACTTTGGTAGTGGAGACTTTGACATGTGTTTGAACTTCTGTTGAATTTTAACTATAACCCGATAATGAATTTTATAAGTCTCATGCAGGTTTTTAAATGGCAATGGCTGATGCATTTGGAAAGGGGAAATTAATGGCCATTTAAATGTCCTAGGCTTGTTTAATTGGCTAAGTCCATTTTTAACCTTATTAAATTCAAAATAACCCTGGGGGTATTTTGGGATAAGAGTTTGGTGACCTCATGAGGTAATCTGACTACTAGATTAAATCAATAACCTTTATGTAGCTATTTGGCATGGAGTCAACTTGATAAACCAAAACTGATTTAAAAATCACCCTTGAATCCAACTGAACCATCACTTCGACATGAAGCTGACTTGGAGCTCAAGCTTACCACTTCTCGTAACAAGAATTTTCTTCTTTAAGATTTATGAGAGCAGAAAATTATTTTAACTTAAAATTTTCACCCTTTTTTCCCTACAAGCTATGAAGAAACTCAAAAATAGTAGTTTTAATCCTAGATGCATACCATTTTGATCTTGAAATCTGATATGTTTGGGTTGAATGGATGAAATCTTAATGCTGCTCCAAAATTTGATTTTAGCTTCTCTCTATTTTCCCTATGAAGTACTACAATTGATCCTTGACACCTTGTAACAATTTTCCATATAATTCCCCTATAATATCCATGAACATCGTGCAACGAGACAATCCAAAAGTAATAAAACCATCCAAAGCACTTAGGGAAACTAAAACTACTCTACTAACAAGACAATGTGTTGAAAGCACTTAGAAGAATTTGAAAGATTAATCTACTATGTACAAGGGATGAACCTCACTTCAGTAGTAAGTATTTAGATAAATACCATTAAACGGGATCTAAAACTCTTCTCCATCCAATCTTGACAATTGAAAAAAATTATTAGTCATGTAGCCTGAAATTATGTAGGGACCACTCCATATTACATAGAATTTCAAGTGTGTACCTAGTTTAGATCTATCTATATCCCATTTCAGGACTAAGTCTCCTTCTTGGAAGCTCCTTGCTTTGAATTTCTTGTCAAAACCCATATTGATATGAGTTGGATCATTTTACATTGTTTACACTATTTGGTTTCTAAGCTCTACTAGCTCCATGAGCTTTGCATGCCTGACTTCCATATCTTCAAATTCAAACAACTCTAGTTGTTTGATGAGTTCTAATGCTGGTAATTCAATAGATATTAACAACCATACTTAGCTACCATAAACTATCTTATAGGAAGAGTCACTCATTTATCTCCTAGTAGTAATCCTATTAGGCCACAAGGTTGATTTCAAATTTATGTAACAAGTCATTTGGTTTTCATCCAAAGTTATCCTTTTGATCCTTAAGAGGTTCTTGTTTGTGGAATTAGCTTGACCATTACCTTAGGGGTAATAGTTTGAAAAGAGGCTCAAGTATATACCATTATTCATAGCCCAATTAGATATCTTTATGCCAAGGAAAGATAAAGCATTATTTGAGATGATTGTGCAAGTAACACTAAATCTAGCCACAATACCTTTATAGGAGTTCATGATACTAGCCTCATTTTCCTCCTTTAGTGGAAATTGTCTCTGTGTATTTAGTGAAGTAGTCTGTGGCTATTAGGATTAACTTGTGACACAATCTTGAATTTGGGTTGATTATGCCAACAAATTCAAACCCCCATTCCATGAATTATTGATCTACAGAGATGGGGTGGAGTGCAAGGGATGCCAACTTTTGTTTACCTATAAGGAAGGCACAATTCTTACATTTGTTGACTCATGAAAAGTAGTCATTGAATAGATTGGGCCAATAATAACTATATCTCATAATCATGAGAGTTATTACCCTTGGAGAACAATTACCTCCTTATTCTCCATCATAAAACTCATGAAATACCTTTTTTATTTGATCTGTCTTAACACACCTTGAGAGAAAACAATTCACATCTTTCGTTAACTGAACACCATAAATAAGCACATATGGAATGAAATGAAGTCTGAAATATATCCTTTTATATTTTTTCAAACCTTCAGGGAACTATCCTATTTTGAGGAAGTTGGTTACATCATGAGTCCAACATTGAATACGTAAATCATCAGCTCGGTGTTATAGGTCATCTTGAATTACTAAAATGATTTCTTCATCAACATGTTGGCCAGAAATTAGTTGTTCACACAACCCCTTTCCTCTAACTAGTTTTTTCACCTTAATATCAATGTCATAATCCATCACCTTGGTTATCCACCCAACTCTTTTCTCATTCAAATCCTTGTTTAAGACTAAATATTTCACACCAACATGTGAAACTAGTAAATGGTTCTTGTTGTTGAACACTAGATGTATAATTTCTTCAAAATATTATAACCAAAACATGTTTTTCAATAAATGAGTATCTCACCTCATAGTATTCAATATTTTGATAGAAGAATGCAATAAAATTATTCAATTAATCTTTAGTCCACTACAAAAGTATAAAAAAGATTGTTTCAACACCTCCAAAGGAAACAAAGTGAAGTCCTTTAAGAAATTTAGATTTATGATATTTGGTGCTTGTGGAATGACCTACTTTATGGATTCAAAGATTTAATTTCCTTTAGCAGTCCACTTCAAATCCATGCTCTTCTTCAACATCAATGTAAGTGGTTTAACAATATTACCAAAATTAGACAAAAACCTCCTAATAAAATTCCTCCTTCCCAAGAAACTTTAGAGATATTTTTTGCCACTTAACAATGGTAATGTGAGGATGGCATTAACTCTTTCTAGATCAATGTTTAACCATTCTTTAGAAACAATATGGCTAAGGGGTTTAACTTAATGAGCTAGGGAGATGCACTTTTTAGGATTGAGAGAAACTCCAAATTGTCTACACAATTCAAAATACTTGCATAAGATGAAAGAGACGATCAAATATATCCTCAGATAAAATGATGATATAATCAAAGATAGATCAAAACAATGTTATGGATTAGTTCTCTAAATGACATGTCCATGTCTCTTTGGAAGGTTAATCTTGCATTAGATGGGAAAATGGAATCTCATTGTAAGCTTAAGTTCCCCATTATTTGGTACATGCTATCTTGAACTAATCTTCCTCCTTTACCATGATCTAATTGTATCTTGAGTAACCATCAAGAAGGGAAAATATTTCAAAACTTATTACCATCTGTAAGATTTGTTCCATTAAAGGTAGTGGGTAATGATCCTTAAAAGAATCCTTGTTCAAGTGTCTAAAGTCAATACCCAACCTAATTTCTCCATTTGTTTTCCACACTAGGACAGGATTGGAAACTCATGATGAATGATTGATAGGAAAAATGATGCTTGTCTCTATTAATTTGTCAACTATTTCTTCATCAAAGCCTCTATATATGGATTAACAGGTCTCTACTTTTGTCTGACAAGCTTGACAGTTAGATCCAACTCAATGGTATGTTAACTTAATTAGGATTAAAACCTCTAAGATATTCATATCTCCATGTAAAAACATCATCAATTCTGGACAAAGTTATGCAAATTATGTTTTTCTTATGAAGTACTAGCTCATCCTCACCATTTGAAGAAATTTTCCTTGACAACTGATATGGGTTCCTGAATCTTGACCCTTGACTGTTATATTTTTTCCTTTCTTGTCTGAACTGATCATTGGAGTTGAAATGGAGTCCAAGTCACTAGGCCCTTTGGCAACTTTGTTTGATTTGATTTGACAAAACTTGGTCTTCCATATTGGCTCCTTTAAGTTTTTCCTGATTCCTTAAAGAAAAATAAACTTCTTCTTAAATGAAATTGACAATCTACTAATCATTCTCAAATATGTGCCAATTTGTGACATTTTCTTGTATAGTAGGCCTCACTATCAACTTGATATGTGGTTACACTTTATCCCTTTTTATGTTTTTAGCACATCAAACTTTTCCCCATTGCATCCAGTTTTTCATTAGTTCATTCACTTTTCTTGAATAACATAGATTTTGAAATCTGAAAATACCTCCAAAAGATCCCAAACCCCTATGCTTATAGGGACTCGAGTAGATCATTTTTTGCTATATTTGATCATCTGAATGGGGGGGGTATCACAATCAGTTCACTAACTCTAAAGGTATACAAATTCTTGATATTCCTCTTTCTTACCCATTACAATCCATGGATAAGGGAATCATACTCTGTTGTGTTTTTGGAGAATCTGAATTATAACCTAAAAGATGAGTAATACTTAATACCCCTAGGGATACAAGTACTGCACCTCCTCCTACACATTGTCTGCTTCTTGATCCATTAAAGGACATCTTCCAGATACCAACCTCTTCTTCATTTTTTGGTTTGATAACACTAGGCAGGAGAGAATTTTCTTCATACAAGAAGTAAATACCCAAGACAAACTATTCAATATCCTAATATGGATAAACATTATACAAATCTGTGCCCACTCATCAAGTAATAGGTCAGGAAAGCCTCCAACTTGAGTACCCATCTCCTGAGTACTTAGACAATCTTCTTGGTCAAACATATTGCAAAAATTGGCATTGATCGGGCTAGGTAGGAAGTAATGTAGATATGGTATGTAGCATTGGGTTTAGAATTTATAGTGGCCTTAGTGCCATACCTGGTCCTGAAGAGAATGCAAGACCAATTTTCTGATAAGTATCCTCTAATTTTTGTGGTGAAATCCATAGATAGACATAGAGAAAACAATGGACGTAGATAAATAATGGATACATCTTGAAAAATGAGGAAATTGGGACCGTGATGAGCGGTGAGATTAATCCTATGATAACTCTAAACAATTTCTATTTGTTGTTCCATTCCACTGATTATCCTTCTTGAGAGAAGGGTTCAGACTTGAGGCCTAGCGGTCTACAATGTTGTTGGAATTACTAAAAGTGCTTTCTCAGAGTATATCATGTAATTGATGCCCACTAACTTTCTCCTATGATGAAAGACCACACTCAAAAGTTTGAGGCTTCATGTTTTTTTTTTTTCTTGGTTAACCTTCCTTGGACTGCATTGAATGGTAAGCACTCTTTCTTGTTCCTGGGTGACTCATTGGGATAGGACAAGTGGCCATAACATCTGCAAACTATCAATTTGTCCCCGAATTAGGCCAATGAATCTCACAGTAGATATATCACCTTGGTTTCTTCATTGATCAAGGATGTTGAATGAAAGGATTTAATTAATTATCTTTTTGGTGCCATTCTACGACAACCTTTTCTTTCACTTGGTATGATATGGGGAGGCTCTTAGTCAGATTTTTGTTGTAACACCTCCAACCATACCTTTTCACTTGTACTTGCTCTTTTGATAAATGGCTAACCTGTTTACATGCAATTGTTTTTAAGTTTAGCTTCTATAGAATGAATGAATCAATGTTGCTAGATTTATATGTATCTTTGTTTAGATT